>OZ007560.1:172434463-174934463 GCA_963931875.1 Pollenia griseotomentosa | reverse complement strand
TCAAAAGTCTCTACATTTTATTGATTTAAAAAATCTCTCATTTTTTCCCCTACAGCCATTTTTTTAGAAGAAAATCCCTACGAATAAGAATCTTTCCCTACGTATATCATCTCTGGCGCCATCTTAAATTTTACCTACCAGGAAGCTACTCTCTTTTGCGAAGCGAAATTTAAATGCGAAAGCTAAATGCCAACGTAGTACTGAAAATAAAAATTAAACATGGCGCGGATTTACAGTAATGAAATGCCAAAATGTGTGAAAACGATGATTTACGAAAAGAAAAAAAAGAAAAAGATGTGAAAGACAAACGCATCGCAATAGAAAATGCACCCCAGTATTGCTTTATTTTCAAAAAATTTTGCGAAAGTAATAAAGAGGACCAAGTTGGCATTTAGCTTCCGCATAGAAATTGTATTCGCATCACAATAGAGAGTAGCCCACAAGATGTATGTGTGTTTGATTATTTTGTTAACCGCACAAAACAGGGCCGTTAACCGTAATAGTAGAAATGTAAACCGAAATGGGGGCATTATGCCCCTAGTTTTAAAATTGAATTCCTATTAACCGTATATTTTAAATACTTCATCAGATAGGTTCCTGATATAATTCTTCTTTGCTTTTGTATATAATATAGTTTATTTATTTGATTTCTTCCTTCTAAAGTTTGGTATTGATTAAATGCTTAATTTTATGTTTTAAATCGTAATCGTAGCAGTAACATATAATTTTATTTTAGTTTCTATTCCAAGAGTGCTTTTTGTGAATGACATAATTAGGAAATATAATAATCACGATATAAATAATAAAATAACACGAACATAGGTATGTAGTACAATAAACAAAAAATAATTCAGTTAAAAGAATTTAAAAACGGATTATTTATTGAAATTGGTGTTATTAAAAATTTCCTAAATTGGTAATGTAGTTTTTAAATTTTGGAATCTTAGTTTAGGCAAAGATAATATTAATAAACTCTTTGACAATTTAGAGAAATAAATAATGCATTTGTAATTTATTTATTGTTGTGTTTGCAAATGCAGCTTTTTGACGACACGTAGATTAAACAAACTATAAAGTTTTCATGTTTTCTAGTTTTAAAGTTATGTTTTTCATTATTTGTTGTTTTTGATGTTGGTATCAAATTGTTTAATATAAATATACAAATACGGGCGACGGCGAGTTCTACGAGCATTCTTCCTGACTCTTTCTGACACAGCGTGCAACTTTTCTTTTAAAATCTGGATACGCTTCTCTCCATTCCTTGGCAGCATCTACGTTTGCTGGCGATTCATCATTTGGATCAGCGAGCATCGATATCACGGATATCAAAATCGTCTCAACTGTATGAACAGGTAACCAACGTTCTGAGGCCTTTTCGTATCCCCATTTATCATCACCAGGTTCATGTAGAATCGATATACAAACATCACCATTTTTCTCAATATTGGGATGCCAAATTTCTGTTACGAACTTCATACGTGGTGGACGCAATGGATACTCCTTAGGGAAGTATAAATGAGCTTTAAAGAATCCACCTTCGCTGTTAGGGAAAAGAAATTAATTAAACGTACGTTAAATACAATTTAATGATATTATAAACTTTCACATGCGCTTACTATAATGTATCTGGGGGACCTATTATAAGTACTTCCCATCGGAATATGTCATTTTCATCGATTAAGCCGGCTGAAAAACCTTCAACGGGATTCTTGTTTAACTCTGAAATGTAAAAATGTTTAATGCTTTTTTTTCTAAATAATGGCTTAAAATGTTTCCAGGTGACAAGCAATTGATTGTGTAGTAAAATTTATATGAAAAGCTCGGAAAACAAAGTGATTTTCATATAAATTTTTCTACACAATCAATTGTTTGTCGCCTGGAAACAGCACATTATAGAAAATTTTTGAGAATCCAACTTATTTAATATTAAAAAGGAGGCCTGTTCTGCAAGCTATGACTCATGGCCAATTTCACCAATTCTATTTAAATAGTAATTTATATTTAAATATAATTTTATTTTTATTTGACACGAAAAAAAATTTTAAACATCAATTGATATTTAAATAAATTGGTGAAATTGGTCATTAAAAATTTTGAAGAACTTTGGTTTTAAAAAATTATAGGAATTTCCTAAAATCATTGCCTTAAAATTTTTTCCCAATTTTATTTTTTGGTGGTTACTTCACGACTCTATCTTAAAGCCAATCTGCTGCCACGGTATTCAATTCTGGGGCACTGTTTCGGCCGCTAATGTCGAAAAAATTCTTCGAA
Source organism: Pollenia griseotomentosa (assembly GCA_963931875.1). Classification (NCBI taxonomy): domain Eukaryota; kingdom Metazoa; phylum Arthropoda; class Insecta; order Diptera; family Polleniidae; genus Pollenia; species Pollenia griseotomentosa. The sequence continues at coordinate 174,932,192 of OZ007560.1, read as the reverse complement.
TAATCAGTTGCTCCCTATTATGTTAAAAACTTAAATATTCACAAGGATCTCAATGTGCCATTAGCTTAGACTATGATTACGAAATATGCAGCTAGCTAGAAATATTTTTAATGATTTCGGCCACACTCGCTTAAGAAGAAGAGATTAGTGCTGGGAAACTATCGATAGTCTTAAAATATCGACAGGGAAAATATCAACATTAATATTATTATTATTATTTAAAATACAGCAATGAAGACATCTAACAACAACTACACACACACAATTTTTTGCCTCAAATTTTTACTTGCTATTATTAATTCGCGTTGAATTACAGCAATGAATACAAACAACAGGAATGGCAAGTGGTATGGATTGCTTAGCTGTGCTTTTTACTAGGTACTAATAAAAGGCCTTTAAGTCGAAATTTGTACATGTTTATATAGGGACTAAAATGTCAAATATTTTTGTAATGTTGTAAAAAAAAATGCAAATGCAATTGCAATTGCTAGCATGGGACAAAACAATGAACGACCATTACAGGATAAGTCCGCTAGATTGATTACATTTTTGGGTTGCGAATCAAAACCCATTTAAAAAATTATTTAAAGTTGCAATAGAATATCTTATATTCAGTCCCTGCTACTTCGGTTCCTTAAGAAAGGTACTTATCAATTTTTAAAAAAATGTCATCTGAAATAACGTGCGTATATACATTAGCGTTTGGCGCCCTATGCTCCAATGGGAGTTAGAGGAACACATATATATATATATATATATATATATATATATATATATATACATTAGCGTGGCCGTTAGTTGTATGGAGAACTTTTTTTTTTTTGATTTCTTATACTCTCCCCCTCCGAATCGGTTCAGTTTTATGTAAAAAAAAATACAAAAAAATTTCGTAGCGATAAGTTGTGTTTTAGGGAGGGCGTCCGCCCCTCAAAGTTTGCCATCAAGCCATTTATTCAAATGTAATTTGTTTGCGTATGACTATTTTCTAAAACCAACCTTTTACAAGAATATGATATATGGCAATATTTTAGCTCTTCTAGTCAACAACATAAGCCTCCAAGAAAGTTTTTTGCTAAGACTAATATCTTAGAAAATAATTAAGAAAATAACAACAAAATACCAAACATTTTATATACGTTTTATATATATAAAAAGGCGATTTAATGTCAAGTGACACAATTTTGAAATCGATGTCTTCCGATTTGGATGAAATTTACACCAAGGTTAGTCCTATTAGATAGTAGTTTACACACAAATTTTTAACAAGATCGGTCAAAATGTTTCAGAGGTAGAGGGGGTCAAAGTTTGCCATACAGGTGTTCTTTCTCATCCATGTAATTTATTACCTATTGGTGTTAGCAAAATTTGTCCCAAGTAGCTTAGATAGCTATTTATCAATCTTTTTTAAAAATATTTTATTGTTTTTTTTTTTTAAATTTTTTATTTTTTTTTTTTAAATTTAAAACTTTTATTTTTATTTTTTTTAGCCAAGTGTTAAATTTAAAAAAAAAAATTTTTAAAAAAACCAAAAAAAATTTTTTTAAAAAGTTTGATCAAAAAGATATCTAAGCTACTTGGGACAAATTTTGCTTACACCAATAGGTAATAAGTTACATGGATGAGAAAGAACACCTGTAAGGCCAAAATGTCAAACTTTGACCCCCTCTAACTCAGAAACTTTTTGACCGATCTTTTTGAAAATTTGTGTCTAAGCTACTATCTAACAGTACTAAAATTGGTGTAAAATCGAAAGACATCTATTTCAAAATTGGGTCACTTGACATTAAATCCCCCTTTTATATATATAAAACGTATATAAAATGTTTGGTATTTTGTTTTTATTTTCTTAATTATTTTCTAAAATATTGATTTTAGCAAAAAACTTTCTTAGAGGCTTATGTTGTTGACTAGAAGGGCTAAAATATTGCCATATATCATATTCTTGTAAAATGTTGTTTTTAGAAGATAGTCATATGAAAAAAAATTACATTTGAATAAATGGCTTGATGGCAAACTTTGAGGGACGGACGCCCCCCCTAAAACACAACTTATCGCTACGAAATTTTTTTGTATTTTTTTTTTACATAAAACTGAACCGATTTAGGGGGGGAGAATATAAGAAATCAAAATAAAAAAAATAACGGCCACCCTAATATACATACATCTCAAACGTTCAATAAAGTAATAAAAACAACGAATATAGCCTGATAAAAACTAGTTAAAGTTTTCCTGCACAAGTACAAACATTCAGTCGATAGTAATATCGATATATCGATAGTGAACTTAACTATCGATATATATCGATAGTAGAAAATATCGATAGTATCCCAGCACTAGAAGAGATACTGCACGACTCATCCGATTAGAAGAGCGCTAAACACCGACATGTGAACAGAAAACGTGAAGGGAAACATTTTTTTCCGGCACTGGCAGGACAGAAACAACGTATTAGAATAAGATTTGATTAATTATTGTTAGTTCGTTCATGTTTTATATATGAAGGTTCATTTTGTATAGAGTCTTGTTTTATTTATTTATAAAATTTCTGTAACCTAGTCTATTGGCCATAATTGACTTACAAATTTCTACTTAATAATAGTAAAAAAAAAAATTAATTAGTACATAGTACTTAAAAACAAAAATATAATTAATAAAAAAAATTATCAAAAGTAATTTTTGGGAATACAAAATTTTAATTTAAAAGATTTTGTTATTCGTGCTCAATTCCCAATTTTTATTCTTGATAAAAACACTGAAATTTATTGTTGATGGGATAAGCTATTCCTATGCGCATTTCACTGGTTGTTAGGCCAGATCGTCAGGAAACTTCATCCATAAGGATTTTAGAAAAACTAAAGATATTAAACCAAATAAAACTGTTAAGCGTATAAGAATCATAAGCAACAGTTTGGGTACGTTCGTAAATGCAGTTGTTGCGCATTGGTTGCATTACTTTCATGTGTCAAAAGTTTTTTTATGCAGTGATACCGCAGTTCTGCAGCAAATATTGGCAATTATTGCATCAGTTAATTTTCTGATGCAATAACTTTGAACATTAAAAAAATCGTTTAATTTTTTTTTGGTGCTTTTTCTTATTATTTATAAGAAAACTATTACTTTTGGTTAAATATTTTCAATAAAATTTGCCATCGCAATTGTTGAAAAAAATGACGATCTGGCCTAAGCAACCAGTGAAATGCGCATAGGAATAGCTTATCCCATCAAAAATAAATTTCAGTATTTTTATCAAGAATAAAAATTGGGAATTGAGCACGAATAACAACATCTTTTAAATTATATTAAAAAAAATTTAAATAATATAAGTAACATTTTAATAATAAATTTTAATTAAAAGGTTAATTAAATTACACAAAAATTAAAAAGAAAACCCAACAACTCCAACAAATCTAAAATATATATAAAGACATCATTAAAACTGTCAGACAAAAGTCCTACTATGTTTCCCTTAGGGATTTTGCTTACGGGTCCAATTTATCTGATGGAACGACTTTTACTTAAACCCAACAATGCAGAAAACTCACGATAGAGTTTTATCTTGAACACATCAGGGGAAACATTAAATACCCTATAAGAGCCAGGCAACTTTTAAATATATCCGAGCCACTCTTACACAAAATGAACGCTCCAAAACTGAAGTTAATCTTGGTATAATCAACTGTTTATTTCTGTTTGATCTACGAAATTCAAACAAATCAACCAAATAAATAGGCGTCAGCAACCTATGTGACTTGTAACCCTAAGGGATTTTATTTTCTCAACAAACTCAATCAAATGACCATCTAATGAAATAGAAAAATCAACCCTATAAAATTTACCAAACATCATTGCCTTGGTGATTTTCGCATTAATAAACAGACAGGTCGTTATTACATATCGAATCAACCAATAACCCAACAGTATATTTATTTTTTATTTTTATTTATTATTTCAATATTATTCAATATTATTCAATCATGTTCTGCAAAATATCAGAAAACTCCGTAGTACTTTTTTTTTTTTTTTTTTTTTTTTGTATTTTAGTATTATTTATTTCCTTCCAATAATTTCTCAAGCTCAAGGTCCGTTTTATATAAAGAATATTTATTTAAAAAATTATCCAATATTTCGCTATCTCAATGGATAGCTTCTTCAGGGATTTTTTGGTTTTTTATATTTCAAACAATTTTATAAACAAAATTTAAATTTTGTTTACAAAACTTTATAAACCAAATTTAAATTTTGTTTATAAAATTGTTTGAAATATAAAAAACCAAAAAATCCCTGAAGAAGCTATCCATTGAGATAGCGAAATATTCAATAATTTTTTAAATAAATATTCTTTATATAAAACGGACCTTGAGCTTCAGAAGTTATTGGAAGGAAATAATATTCAGAAGGTCGAAGAAATTAAGCTAAATAATTTAGTATTATTTATTTATTTAGCAAAATTCGCTATTTAAAAAACAATCATGGTCACAATTACATTTTTTTACAACTTGTATACTAAATTTTAAAATTTTTCTTTAACATATGCTATAATTTTACGCTTAAAGACTTGAAAATTATTTTCAATTTTTAGTTCTAACGGAATTGAGTTAAATAGTTTAACTAATAGTTTAAGACCGTTATAGAATAAAAGATTTTGATAGAAATTTGTTGTACTAAAGTTTAATCTGAAATCTTTGTTATTTTGTAGATAATATGGTTGCACATCCGCTACATATGTGCAAATCCAAAAAAAAAAACAGTCCACCAACCAAAAATTTTTCAAATTAATTTTTTGTTCATGGAATATAAGACTAGATGTATAATTTAATTTTTATATTAAAAAATATGTATTTCGACGATCATTAATAAAATAAATTTTACCAAATACTACCCCACTCCTAATCTTATTGGAATATACTACTCTCTTATGCAACCTTGCATATTTTTGTAAATTCCTTTTTCATGTTATTCTTTAATCACATTCTTACAGTGCAGCCACACGATCAAGATTTTCTTGATAGTCTTTTACATATATGTACTATTTGTCAAAATTAACAAAAATTGAAAGTTGTGACGTAGGCTGCATTAAATTTTTGAGCAATTTACATTCAAGATGTCATCAAGAAAACAATTTATAAAGGCAAACGAAAAATTTGCTCACTAACCTTGAAATCAGCTGTTTTCTTGAACGTAAATTGAAGCACTCTCTGGAAAGAGAATTTTAAAGGCAAGTTCGTTTCAATTTTTAAAAGTATGAGTGTATTGGTAGAAAAGTGTGAGTGTTAAAACTTGATAGGCAAAACTTGATCGTGTAACCCTCAAGTTAAATGTCTTTTTTATGAACCATGTTTTTGTTAACCTTTTTAATAATTAAGTTCTCAATAAACACTTGAATTAACCAGGTTATGGGCCCAGGCTCGTGTGTAGTATATTTTTTGAAACATCGAGAACAATTTGCGTTTGTCGCATAGAAAATGTGAATTCGTCACTTTATCAAAGCGATAAACTTGGAGAAGATAATTATGACACTTAGTGTGTCCAGATGCAGTGTGTTTTGAGACACTCGGAATTATGGATTATAAGTAGTGGGGAAATTTTGAAGCCTGTCGATGCTACCGAGGCTACTTAATGGGAACTGCTCAACGAAAAAGCTCTTACAACTATTTTGCTATGTGTAAACCCATCGCAGTTAAATTATATTAAAAACTGCACAACAGCATCCGACGCTTGGAGGAAACTTAAAGAAGTGTATAAACCTAGTGGGCCACTCCGAAAGGTCAGCGTATACAAGAAATTGTTGGCACATCGTTTGTCCGACTCCATCTCAATGATTCAATATAAATACGTTTAGGGAAATAACAAGTAACCTAAGTGAAGTCGGCATCTTACTACATGATGAATTGCTTGTCATCATTCTATTGTCCAGCTTACCGAAAGAGTTTGAGAACTTTGTAATCGCGATGGAAACACGGGACAATTTACCAACCCTAGAAGTTCTTAAACTCAAACTTTTGGAAAAAAGTATGCGCCGTTCCCAACAAGATGAAAAAGAATATGTTGTAGGCACCCAACAAGCATTTATGGCGCGTTCTAGTATGCAATCAAAAGCCAAAAACAACAACAATAATAACTATAATAAATAATAACAAAAACAAATTCAAATGTTATAATTGTGGTAAACGTGGTCATTTTGCGAAAAATTGTAGAAGCGCGGCAACATAGAATAATGAAAATGCATATACATAAATATAACGGACTTAATAAGACTGCATGGTGTGTTGACAGCGGCGCGACCGCACACATATGCTGCGAACGTCAGAAGTTTACTTCGTTTGTCGAATGTAAAGAAAAAATAAAGCTTGCGTGTGATGAGTTTATAGAAGCAGAATGTAAAGGCAGCGTTGTCATAAATGCAAAAGAAGGTTGTATAACGTTGAGAGATGTACTTAATGTACCAAAAATTGCTGGGAACTTTATTACTGTGGCAATAGCAACAAATAATGGTTTCACTGTTCAATTCGAGAGGGAACTTGCTATTATAAAAGACACCAACGGAAAACGTATATTAACAGCTGAAAATAATTTGAATTTATTCATATTTTCAGAGATAGCAAATAAAAACTTTTGCTTGTCAGCTGATAGTGCAGTACTTTGGCATAACCGCTATGGCCATCTAAACTATAAATCTCTTGGTGATCTTGCAAACAAAAGTGTGGTAAATGGTATTAGTATGAAAATGGCAACAAATGATGTGGAATGTAAAACCTGTATACGGAGCAAAATATGCTCTCAACCATTTGCTACAGCAAGTGAGTCTCGTTCTAAAAATTTGTTAGAGCTTATCCACGCCGATGTTTGCGGGCCAATGAATATTTCTTCTCTTGGTGGCTCTCGTTATTACGTAACAATTATAAACGACATGTCACGTATGATGTTTGTTTACTTTATCAAACATAAAAATGAAGTCTTCGAAAAATTTAAAATATTTAAATTGTTTGTCGAAAATCAGAAGGAAAGAAAAATAAAAGCCATTAGGAGTGAAACGGTACCGAATATGTGAACAAAAAATTTGATATTTTTTTGCAAGAATCTGGAATCCAACGTCAGCTCACTGTCCTATATACTCCTCAGCAAAACAGCGTAGCCGAACGTGCAAATAGAACTTTAGTTGAACACAAATGAGAATTTATGGGCAGAAGCAGTAAACACTGCTGTCTATATAAGAAATCGGGCTGTTACAAAAATTTTAAAAGACAAAACTCCGTATGAAATTTTTTATGGTAAAAAACCGAACGTGAGCCATTTAAGGGTATTTGGGTCCCCAGCTATTGCATTAGACAAAACCCAAAATCGAAAATTGTCTGCTAAAGGCAAAGATTACATTTTTGTGGGATACTCGTTTACGGCGAAAGCTTATAGGCTATTTGATACCAATGATAGAAATATCGTGGAAAAACGAGATGTTAAATTTTACGAAAATGAATTTGATAGTAACTCATCAGTTAAATTTACAGATGTTTGTTTTTCCGAACAAATATCAACATCACCAAACAAAGAAGAAAACGACGTGGTGAAACATCGTGAAGAAGGTATAAAAGAAGAAACAGAATTAAATTTAAATGAGCAAAATGAGAGCAGCGATGAATCAAATTTTGATAGTTGTAGTACAGAAAGTGGTGGTGAACAACCTGAAAAAGCAGTCAGAACACGAGGTGGACCACATATAGTTCGTACAGGTGGAGCCGGGCGTCCTAGAAAAAGTTATCAGAAACTATAGTTTCCAATAGTCACTATACTCACTTGCATACGCCTCTTCAACAGTTTGTGTAATAAAGATAAACGAAAATATCTTTATTACACAAACTGTTGAAGAGGCGTATGCAAGTGAGTATAGTGACTATTGGAAAGACGCAATGGCACAAGAGTTTGAAGCCCTTGAAAAGAACGATACATGGGCAGTGATAGATCTACCACCCAACCAAAGGGTAATCGGTAGTAAATGGGTATACAACGTAAAGAGGGACGAACGTGGAAATGTACAGAGGTTTAAAGCACGCCTTGTAGCTAAAGGTTGTAGCCAACAATATGGTATTAATTTTAGTGAATCATTTTCCCCTGTCGTCCGGTATTCGACAATACGCATGATTTAAGCATTGGCTGCAGAGCATTGCTTATACTTGCATCATATAGACGTTTCGACAGCATACTTAAATAGTCCTTTAGAGGAAGACGTGTTTATGAAACCACCTATTGGATTTTTGGATGAACAAAATTTTAAGAAGGCAATATATGACCTCAAGCAGTCTGGAATTCAACTCTTGACGCAGCTCTTCGTGAAATTGGTTTTAAACCCTGCAATAATGAAACTTGTCTTTATAAAGCAAATGAAGAAAACAAATTCAACTTAATTGCTGTCTACGTTGACGACATTATGATTGCTTGTTCCGACAAAAGGGACTTGGAGGTAATTAAACGAAAAATTTCAGAAAAGTTTAAAGTCGTAGATGGTGGTGATGTAAAGCACTTTCTTGGTATGGAGATCGAGCGCGAAGGTGATGTTGGCCCTATATCTGTCGGCCATAAGCAATACGTAAAAAATCTTTTGCAGCAGTACGGTATGGAAAATTGTCGACCAGTGTCAACACCACTAGATCCTGGTTTTCAGATATCTTGTAACAATAACAATTGTCAAACAACTGATCCTAAGCAGTACCATGTACTTATGCACTTATGTACTTAGCTATCTCTACCCGGCCAGACATATTGCATTCTGTGGGAAAACTGGCACAGAAAAATATGGAACCACATGTTGAACACCAAAAAGCTGCAAAACATATATTAAGGTACCTATCTGCTACAATTGATTTAAAGTTAGTTTTTTCCAAAACAGGTATCCCTCCAAGCATATGTTGATGCAGACTGGGCATTGTCAGCGGCTGCAAGGGAAGCTGTTTATTTAAAAAGTTTGCTTTGTGAGATAGATTGCTACCAAGAGAATGATCCCATGTTGATGTACGGTGATAATTTGGGTGCTCAGTGTATGGCGAAAAATCCGGTTTTACATGGCAGAAGTAAGCACATCGATGTTAAGCACATGCATATCAGAGAGATTGTCAAGGCGAAAGAGATTGAGCTGCGCTATACTCCAACAGAGAACAACATAGCTGATATACTAACCAAAAACCTCAGTAAAGCAAAACACGTAAAATTTACAAAAGACCTTAATCTGCGGTAATATTGTATTTAACTGAATTTTTATTGATATATTTTTATATTTTATTTCCAAATATGCAAGATTAAGAGGGAATATTGGAATATACTACTCTCTTATGCAACCTTGCATATTTTTGTAAATTCCTTTTTCATATTATTCTTTAATCACATTCTTAAAAGTCTTTTTTATGAACCATGTTTTTGTTAACCTTTTTAATAATTAAGTTCTCAATAAACACTTGAATTAACAAATCTCTTAATGTTATACGTGAATTTAACATTATTTTAGGTGCTTTTTGAGCTTAAAATAGCACCTACAGCAGACTCATCAAAATATAATTTCGTTAAAAAAAAGATTGATATTCATTCATACATTTCTTAATAATCACAAAATTTGTTTATATATGTAATTGATTTTGCAAATAGTTGGGTAACTTTTTTATTTTATACTAGCTTAACCTGGTGCGCTTCGCTACACTGCGCCTACCCGCTTTATATTTCTTGCAAAAGTGTAGTATACCATAAGAGTAACTTCTACAAAGTTTAAACATTCTCACTATAACAGTTCTTAAGATATGCGATATTAAACATTGCCGTTCTATGGGGGGTACCACTTCCGCCGCTGCTATTTTATTTCAATTTCGGGGCTCAGAAGATCCTAGTACCAAAAGTTCAACAAAATGCGTGCAGCGGGTCTTATTAATATTTCTATCCATGAGGGGTACTGCTCCTCCTCTGTCTACCCCGCTCATTTTTATATTGAAATTTATAGTTTACCATAATAGTAGCTTTAACCACGTTTGAAGACTCTCACTTTAATAGTTCTTCTGTTGAACGATATTTAATATATGCATCCTATGGGAGGTATTTCCCCCCTTGCGCCTACCCGCTTTATTTTTATTTTCAAAAGTGTAGTATACCATCAGAGTGACTTCTACAAAGTTTGACCATTCTCACTATAACAGTTCTTAAGATAAGCGATATTAAACATTGGCGCCCTATGGGGGTACCACTTCCGCCGCTGCTATTTTATTTCAATTTTGGGGCTCAGAAGATCCTACTACCAAAAGTTCAACAAAATGCGTGCAACTGGTCTTTTTAATATTTCTATCTATGAGTGGTACTGCTCCTCCTCTGTCTACCCCACCCATTTTTATATTGAAATTTATAGTTTACCATAATAGAAGCTTAACCTTGTTTGAAGACTCTCCCTTTAATAGTTCTTCTGTTGAACGATATTTAATATATGCATCCTATAGGCGGTATTTCCCCCCTTGCGCCTACCTGATTTATTTTTATTTTCAAAAGTGTAGTATACCATCAGAGTGACTTCTACAAAGTTTGACCGTTCTCACTATAACAGTTCTTAACCCTTTAGCCACTAAGACCGTCTACAGGCGGTCATCAATAAAAGCCATTTTCTGCAACATTCGAACTTTTTTACATTTTAGGGCCCCAAAGCTTTATTATTCAGTACTAAATAACTTATCAAATTGAACCAGTTTGAACGCGCAAACTCAATTCGTTTGGTAGAATTAACCGTTGCAATAAAAATTTCAGTAAAAAAAGGCAAGAAAATTATTTGTGATTTTACCAAAAATTAAAATTTTAGGCCCTAAATTTGTAAAACGCAACGCAATGCCAAAAATAACATTGAAAGCAAAAACAATGTCAAAAATTTGTCAAAATTTTGTTGCTTTCTACAGAAATACATATTGCGTTTTAAAATTATCAACGCCACAAGATATGCAGCGTTTAAAATTAAAAAATTCAATATACATTTCTATAGCAAACAACAACAAAATTATGAAATTTTTTCGACTTTAATTTTGCTTTCAATATAATTTTTGCCGTTGCGTTTGCGTTTTACAAATTTAGGGCCTTAATACTTTAAAGTTTTCCAATCGACTTGGGAATTTTTATGATAAATATATATAATGTTTACTTTAATAATTTGTTCTTAGTTTAAGATTTGGGAAAGCAGATTTGTTTAAATTGGATTTTTCGTAAACACCGCACTGTGGCGCCTTTTCCCAAAAACCGTGGCAAAAATACAAAATTCAAAACGTTTTTCTTAATTGGATAAGAATTATAGCTGGTGGAGCTGCTTAAAGTCGACGGTTTTTTAGAAAGTCCAAAAAAAGGTGATTTTGAGAAAAAAAAAAGACATTTTAGAATTGAAGTGTCAGAAATATTGCCATGTGATCACTACTTTTTTGGTATTGTTTTAAAGGTATATTTATTGTTTATTAAAACAAAGTAAGAAAATGTTCACCAGATACCCTACTTTTTTGGCAGTGCCGTTTTTCAGACAGCCTATATTTAGGTACTTTTTACAAATAAAATAGAGAATATCTAAAAATGGGCAAAAATGGTCACGCCCATATTAACTACACAGTACTTTAAATAATTTAGCTAAATTGGGCCACAAAAAATTACAGGTTTTCTTGAAATTTGAAGAAAGATGTTACAATCTTATAGCCAGCGTTGCCACAGCCAAGATATTTTTGCAACCAAAATTAAAAACAAGTAAGAGTGCTATATTCGGCTGTGCCGAATCTTATATACCCTTCACCATTGTGCGAGCAGAATACAGAGCAACTAGACAAAACCTAAATAATTTCTACATAAACATACATATATACAATACATAAAACTTCATTATAAATTAAATTTAAAAAGTTAAAACTGGTAAATATTTTTTTAAATCGTTTCAGAACATAAAGAAATTAAAAAAAAATTTTCTAGGACCTTCGGTGAAGGGTAAAAAACAAACTTAATTATAAAAAGAGTAATTTTTTGGATTTCAGTATTTTGGTCATAACTCTGCTATTTCTTAACCGATTTGACAGACTTGACTTGGACTCGGGAAGATCTATGGTTCCCGAAAATGGGTATTTTTCAAAAAAAAATTAATATTTTGGTCATAACTTTTTCGTATCTGAACCGATTTTCCCGAGTTTTTCATGAAATATTTTCTATTAAAAATCTTTTGATATATAAGGCGTAACCATAGGTCATATTTTACAATTTTACACAATTTTTGATATTTTTTGTACGGGAGGTACCACGCCCACTTGTTCAATCCCGCCCACATTTTGTGGGATGCTGTGTATTGATAACGTTAATGTGTGTACCTAATTTGGAAACTTTGGCTCTTGCCGTTCTCAAGATATACAGAAATAAAAAAATACAACAACAACAAGGGATTTTTGGGCAAAATCAGAGGCAGTCGTGGTTTTTGGTCATATCTCAGCCATTTGTGGACCGATCTTGCTGAATTTCAATAGCAAGAAATGGTAGACTATATAAGACATAAATGTAAAACAACCTAGTCGCTATCATGTCTGGAGTATCCGGAAAACACAGAATATATATACTTTATAGGGTCTAAGATCAATATTATAGAAATTACACACGGAATGACAAACTTATATATACCCTTTTCCACCTGTGGTGAAGGGTATAAAAATTGCCAAATAAGGAAAAAAGCTACCAAAAAATTTTAATATTTTTTATATTTTATGTTATCTTACAGCACAAAAATGTAAATATAAGTGGAACTGACTGACATATTTCTGTTAATGTATGCATATGTGCCTACTTATAAATATGTATGTAGCCTTATTTATAAACAATATGGCTTGCCTCAAACCGTACGACAAAAACCTTTATGGAAAAGTACTCAGACTGGCTAAATGGAGTAACAACTTTTGAAAACATAGAAGAACTGCATACATCTTTGGACAGCAGAAAAGGAAGACCTGCTAAAACTATAAACGATTGTTCGGAGTACACAAAATAACGTAAACTTCAAAATGCTACAAAATATATATCAACATCGAATCTGTCAGAAGCATTATGTCTTAAGTACGTAAAAGATAAATCAAGGTCTGATATTACAAAAGCTGTGGAGCTTGCTAGCCCAGATCGACTGCGAAGGATTAAAGAAAGTATTCCAACTCCTCCGAATGCATTACCCACAAAGTATAGCATAGAAGAAGCCTTAGCGTTATTTATGGACTTGGGATTGTCAAAGGAGAAATATAATATTTTACGAAGCTCTTTTAAGAATCATAATGTGAATGTTCTTCCTGGATATAAAAAGGTTACCTTTGCCAAAAAAGAAGCAGTACCATCTAATGTAAAAGTTACTGAAGTATCAGCAGAAGTTGAACTGCAAGACTTAATGGATCATACATCTAAACGCTTAGTTCAAAGTTTTCCTGAAAAAGAAAGAGCATTACTTCCAGATAGGCTTACATTGATAAGCAAGTGGGGATGAGATGGATCATCTGGTCAAAGTGCTTACAAACAAACAATATTGACAACTGACATAACTATTACAGATGCAAATATGTTTATGACTATCCCTTTACGACTTAGAAGTGAAATCTCTGAGCATTGGAAAAATCCTCGCCCATCGTCAGTCCATTTTTGCCGTCCGATATTTTTTAAATATACAAAGGAGTCTTCAGAAATAATCAAGTCTACAGTAAACGATATAAAAAAGCAAATTTCCGAACTAAAGCCTTCTGTTATTGAAATGAAGAATGGAAAAAAGGTTTTCATTAATTATGAATTTTGTCTTACAAATGATTGATGGCAAAGTCTTAAATGTAATAACAGATACTTCTTCAACTTTGAAGTGTGCAATTTGCAAAAAGTCACAGAAGGACTTTCAAAATTTTAATGATTCAAGTGTTGAGCAAAACTATGAATATGGAATTTCTCCGTTACATGCAAGAATTAGGTGTATGGAGTTTATTTTAAAATTAGCGTAAACAATTCCGAGAGAAGGAGAAAGTTTTAATGAAAATGCAACACCAAAAGAAAAACTAACTGCTCGAAAAAATATTATACAAAACTAATTTCTTAAGAACCTTGGACTAAAAATAGACTGCCCAAAGCAGGGATATGGAAATACCAACGATGGTAACATGTCCAGATTGTTTTTTGAAAATGATGAGGTAACAGCCCAAATTACTGGTGTCGACAACCATATTATAAAAAGGTTGGCAGTTATTCTAAATGTTATAAACTCTAGAGAAATGGTAAATGGCCCAAAGTTTCAGGATTATGCATCAAAAACTGCCCAGCTTTTGGCTCAAAAGTACCCTGAGAAGAAACTTACGCCTACGGTCAATAAGATTTTGGCTCATGGCCAAAATTTAATTGAATATCAATGATTACAAATTGGAGAGTTATCAGAAGAAGCTCAGGAATGCAAAAACAAAGATTACAAGCACTTTAGATATGCGAATACTTGCAAAATTTCACGGATAATTTCACGGATTAGACAGAATGAGGATCTTTTTAATATGTTGGCGGCCTCTTCAGACCCACTGATTTCATCGCGGAGACATGTAATATCTCGAAAAGATTTGGAAGAATATAATTATAGCTCCGATATGTTAAGTCTATTACAAATCGCTCAAAATGTTAATGAATATTTTGAAGAAAACTAACTATTAAAAAAATTAATAAAAATAACTCAATATCATATTAAAATATATCATACTATAAAATAATATTATAAATTAACATAAGTATTAAAAATATTTCAATAATTTGTATCTGTAATATAAATAAAAAGAGTTATATTAATATAACATGTTATATTAGAGTAGCATTTTTTTTAGACTTCCCTATGAGAATGCCATGCACAAAAAGTTGTGTTTTAAATGTTTGAGAAATTTTAAAAATATCATTACTTCAAAATATATGATTTTTGCGACAAGAAAGGTCAAAGGTGTCATCGTGTCCAATGCCTATCACAATAAGGGAGCACTTATTTTGATCCTAAAAGATTTAAAAATCAAGTGTTTTTCCCCCATTACAAAATTATGATGTTTTCAACAAAAAAAACACTGTGCACAGTGCCTCCACAAAGCTATGGCCAATAATGATACTAATTTTTATTAAAATATCTTTGTTACCTCAAAAGTTATGATGTTTGTAATAAAAACAGTCGAAAGCAGACACTGTGCACAGTGCCGCGCCTAACCTATGAACACAGTTCAAAAGTTATGATTTTTGCAACCAAAAAAAAGTAAAAAGGCCCCACTGTGAACCGTCTGTAGACTGGGAGAGGGAAAAAATATAAAAAATGTAACGTATTTTGCGCTAGTAAATGCGCACTATAATTTCGTCTGCTGGCTGGAACAGATCAAAATATACAACTTTGAAGATGTAATCATCGAAGTTGGGGGCAAAATGCCGGAAAGACTATAGGAGCTGGGGGCAATGAGCAGGGTGGCGCGTAATGTTAGGGCTGATGAGCTGGCATTGGCCAGAAGGAGACCTTTGGGGAACGTCGCAATCGGTGAGTCCCGAGTTGGTGCAATATCGGCAAAAGACCTGGTGGGGTTTCTTTGGGAAGCAGTGGGTCTTTTGGCCAACTAAAGGCGAGTGGGTACAATAGACCTAACATGGTCGCGGTACCATCGCTATTGGGGGAAATCTCCCCGCTTTCTCATAAAAAAAAAGATATCAAAAATTAGAGATAGCGGTAAGCGAGAAAAATATAACTTCATTCACTGAGCGGTCAAGAAATCAATAATTTGATGAACATAATTGATCATGATGATGAAAGCATCGAAAACCCTATCAAGGGATGAACTACAAGCGGAAGATAATGGAATGTTTAGATATGTTACATTCTGTTTCAAAAAATGCTCGTCTATGTATAGATGACAATATGGGCTCAATAAAAGTGTTTCATCACTAAGTCATCGTCCAGACTTGGAATTTTTGTTGCTGCAATTTTTAAAAATTCTGGTTTAAAATTGCATAAGTGTCCAGATTATGAAATTCTAGTTTTGCAATTTTGTATTATCAATTCATGCTTAATTTTAGTTTTAACTTATTTAAATTATTGCAAATTAAATAAATTTATTTTTGTATTTAAATATAAATTTTTACTGTCACGTGACCTTACTGAGCAGGAAAATCGGTTCAGTAGTTTAGGAGTCTATAAGCCAACAAACAAACAAACACACAAAAACATTTTTCATTTCTGAATAGTGCCAAAAACACATACATAATATTCAAAACTTTTCAAATAAATAACCTAGTATTTTATTCCCAACCATAAAAAAGTGTAAGTTAAAAAACAGTACAAAATAGTAATCTTAGCCAGTAAAAAAGGCAGCAACCGCAATCCATTACAGCGAAGAATTCAATTTTGGTATGCATGTTTACATATATATTACATACACATGTTATATGTGTAAATAATAACCAAACAAGTAAACTACTTGATTCACACGTAGGAGCCAGAGACATATTGGCAAAAGGGAATTACAGTCTACGAAAAATAAACCATAAATTTCAACCGGAAAACATTGTTAGAGTGAAAGAATAATTTCAGTTCATACGGCAAACAATTCCACCAACGAGCAATTCTTATAACAAAAGATCTTTCAAAGACTAAACATGCAATCCTCGGTATAACTATCAGCCCAATCTAAATATATAATAAAAATGAAATGTTGTATGTTGCTGATCGCATAACGGCTTGACCGATTTGGACGATTTTTTCTTTAAAATGACCGCCATGGTCCAACTTACCTAAAATCAGAAAACGGCTCCATCGATTTGACAAATTTTTCTTTCAAATGGTCGTATTAATCCATTTAAAGTTTTCATCGAAAGAAAAATTTACCACGCCTACTTTTACGCCCACTTTTTCTATTTATTTGACCGATTTGGACAATTTTTTCTTTAA
Source organism: Pollenia griseotomentosa (assembly GCA_963931875.1). Classification (NCBI taxonomy): domain Eukaryota; kingdom Metazoa; phylum Arthropoda; class Insecta; order Diptera; family Polleniidae; genus Pollenia; species Pollenia griseotomentosa. Next base: position 174,915,262 of record OZ007560.1, on the reverse strand, counting down.
AATGTTCGCCATGGTCCAACTTAGGTTTTTAAGGAAAGAAAATATTTCCCCGCCCACTTTTTTCGATTTACCCAAAATCAGAAAACGGCTCCATCGATCATTAGTAATCAGCTACCGAGCGAAGCCGGGACGGCCAGCTAGTTACGAATAAAATTTCCACGGGAGTTTTTTTCCATTTTTACAATTGACTTAACATAGTAAAAATTGGAGAAGGGAGAAAACTCCCGAGGAATTTTTATTCGTAACTAGCTGGCCGTCCCGGCTTCGCTCGGTAGCTGATTACTAATGATCGATGGAGCCGTTTTCTGATTTTGGGTAAATCGAAAAAAGTGGGCGGGGAAATATTTTCTTTCCTTAAAAACCTCCTAAGAATATACCAAAATTCCCTACCGTCCTTGCAACCAAATAATGAGCCATGCGCCCTCCTCTTTAATCTTCTAATAACTGACTTAACCTTATTTCTACACCTACAGAATAACCTCCAATTCAAATCAGTACTATTACCAAAATATGCCTATACGCAAGATCCCTAAGAGATATCCACACGATTTCGTTTAATCTGCCTTTTAAAAGGAACCACAGTATGTAATAACCGAAAGTTGTTCTTTAGTATCCCTAATTGCTTATCTACATTGTTAGTCAAATATATGCTATCAAAATCACATTCACTTGTCATAGTCTCAAGCGAACGAATACCAACTGCATTATAATCATAAAATTCATAAAATTGTCTGTTTACTGGTCGTACTATTTCAATTGATAAAGATATAAACACATGTCTTGTTATACCTGGACATTAAAACTAATTAGCTAATCTAACCAACTGAGAAGACGAAACCATAAAATAGTCAATTAAAGATGTCGAATTACCCTTTTCAGACCCTGGGTGCATATATGTGTACCTTAACTTATTAGAAGTTTTAAAGACCAGCGACATCGTGTGACCACTAGAAACCGTTTAATTACTTGCTTTAAGCTGCTGCGGTTCAAAAAAATATCAAAAATGGTAGGGCTTAGAAGTTTTAGCCATTATTTTTCCATTTGAATTTAACAGTTCGAAAAAACCATACAATATCTATAGTGTCACTAATAAGTAGATGGCAACCTTTTTAATATTTGCCATGCCTTTATATTCTAATGTACATACACATAATTTTTGTCTTTCCTTTTCTTAAATTCCCTTTTTCATATTTTGTGCGATTTACTGATTAACGTGTTTAAGATTGCATTTCATTTTTTCCATTAGTTAAATCTATTAAAAGTAGAAGTAAAATAAAGAATATATTTTGAAGTATTATTAAAAACCAAAGTGCAGCGTGTATTAATTTAGTATCAAACACAACAGAATTGGCGACGAGGGTAAATTAAGAACACTAATACAACAATAGTGCATAACCTCACAAAATGGAGGCTTAAGTTCAACAATTGCTACAAGCCATCACGGCTATGGCCACAGCGATGCAACGTCAACAAAACCAACGGAGTCAGGGAACAGCCAACACCAGTGTAAACATAATATCTAATTTCGACGCATTTGATCCAAAAACAGAACAGTTTAGAACGTATAAAGACCGTCTGGAAATTCACTTTCAGATAAAAAAGATTTTTGAGGATAAAGATATGTGTGCAATATATGGGATCAACAACATATACGCTGTTAACCACATTAGCAGCTCCTAAAAATGTTAGTCATTTAAAGTATCAAGAGATTGTGGCGTTGTTGGATGCACATTTCTGTCCCAAAAAGAATGTCTTGGTGGAGCAACACCGATTCCTCTGCGAAGTTCAGAACGAGAACCAGTCTATAGCAGATTTTGTTGCAGCATTACAAACAAGAGGTATTGAATGTGAGTTTTTGTGCGAATGCAAAAAGTCCGTGGCAGACATATTCCTTAGAGCTCAATTCATCAATTACAAAACCCAAAAGCAACGTTTATAGAAATAGTTAAAAATCTACAGTATTAGAAGCGGCAAAAGTAGACAACAGAGTGATTGGAAATAATTCCTCATGTTCAACCAGTGATGTTCATAAAATACAATTCATGCGCAGCCTTACAGCAAGAAGTCGTAACAGGAACACCTCTAAACAGCAAACGTCAAAATCGAAAACCAGAGTAAACTACAGTGAGTTGGGTATTGAAGGGTTGTGTCTTCGATGTGGTCGTAATAATCATCTATCGACAGAGTGTGCAGTAAACAAGAAAAATTTGAAATGCAAATCATGTGGCAAAACAGGCCGTGTCAAGCAAGTATGTATAACAAGTAAACTCAAAGAAAATAAACCAAACAAAAACAATAACTACAACAACGACAACACAGCAAATTCAATCGACACAGATAAAAGTGAAGAATATTTTGGCGTTAACTAAATTATTGATACTTACAGTAAACTCGTGGTTTCGTCCGTAGATGCTCAAAAATTTTTTATAAAAGTAAAAATAGAAAACAAGAAACAAAGGTTCGAAGTCGATTCAGGTGCGGGTTTCACGTTATTACCAGAGAACGATTTAAGAAATTAAACCTAAAAGCAGAAATCTGCAAAACTAACATTGCTTTCGGAGCGTACACCGGTGATGTTTTTTGTACCGCTGGGTGTTGTTAACGTCAACGTAAAATATGGCGATAAATCATCAAACGAAGAAATGTATATTGTGTCATCAGAGCATACAGCTTTATTAGGTCGTGTCTGGATCAAAGTGAACGGGAACGAGAAGATGATATTCATCAAGTAAAGGGAATAACAGAAATTGAGCGGCAATTTGCAGAAATTTTTCAAGAGAAGGTAGGGTGCATTCCGGATTTCGAATGTAGTCTAAAGCTACATAAAGGTGCTAAACCTGTGTTTATTAAAGAGAGGCAGGTGCCGTTCGCATTGCGTGAGAAAGTTGAAGGTGAGCTCGATAATCTAGAACGTGACGGCATAATAACTTAAGTAAATACCAGTAATTGGGGTTCTCCATTGGTGGTGATGCCAAAGCCAGATGGTAATGTCAGACTATGCGTCGACTACAAAGTCGGGGTGAATCCGCAATTAGAGGCAGCGCACTATCCTATAAGAAGGATTGATGAAATCTTTAACAATTTGAAAAATTCAAAATACTTTTGCTTGTTAGACTTGTACAAAGCATATTTACATGTGTTGGTAGACAATGAGAGCAAGCAAGTACAAACCATTTAAACACTTCGAGGTACGTACCTTATGAACCATCTGTCTTTTGGGATAAAAACCGCTCCGAGCGAATTTAATCGAATTTTAGACCAAATTTGACAAGGCTTAGAAGGTACGATATCCTACTTTGATGACATCATAATTCACGGAAAAACTATAGAGCAATGCGAAGAAAGGTTTATCAAATGCTTGGAAAGGTTAAATAAATATCAATTACATCTTAACAAGAAAAAGTGCGAATATTTCAAAGAGCAAATCAAATACCTCGGATACGTAGTAAGCCATAACAAAATTTCCAATTGCCAGGAAAAAGTAGAAGCAATTATGAAGCTGCCGACACCAGAAGATTTCTTGGTATGGTAAAGTACTATTTTAAGTTTATACCCCACGTATCAACGCTTACGTTTACGTTACGTCAGCTATTAGAAAAAAACAAAAAGTTTGTATGGACAGTAGAGTGCGAAGATGCATTCAAAAAATTAAAACATGAAATATTAACGGACCGAGTTTTAACACCGTACGATGAAAATCTGGCTGTTACATTAGCTTGTGACGCAAGCCCAACCGGCATAGCGGCGGTGTTGTTTCATGAAATAAACGGAGACGAACGGCCAGTGGCATTCATTTCACGTTCCCTAACGAAAACAGAACAAAACTACAGTCAACTCGATAAAGAAGCTTTAGCAATTATATTTGCGGTGGATACATTTTTTATGTATCTTCATGGTAGAGAATTTACTCTTATAACTGATAATCGGCCACTTACAAGAATTTTTCATCAAAATGCAAAAACGCCAGCAATGACTTCCGCAAGGCTACTTAGGTATGCATCATTTCTTCAGGGGTTCAACTATAAAACTAAACACCGTAGGGCTGAACACAACGTTAACGCTGACTGCCTATTTAGAGCACCAATTAAAGAAACATCAAATTTCAAACATTTTTTAGATAATGAAATACGTATGGTTCAAGAACAAAAAATCAATGAAATTTTGACATTTGCAATCACTGCTATGATCATTGCCAAAGAAACAGAACAGGATTCGGAGATTTCAAGATTAAAACTTCAACTTCAAAAGAGTGAAAACTATGAACCGGAATACTCTCTGCAAGACGGTGATATATTCAAAGGAGACCGAGTTGTGATTCCTTCAAACTTACGTGAAGAAATTTTGAAAGAATTACACCATACACATAGTGGTATGTATTGTGAAGATGAAGCAGCTAGCAAGAAAATACTGTTTTTGGAGAGGTATAGACTCCGACATTGAGCGTTTAGCTAGATCCTGTCCCAATTGTGCAAAGGTAAAGAAAAATCCACCAAAGGTAGTCACACATCATTGGGAGGACCCAGATACTAATTTCCAACGGGTCCACATTGACTACGCCAGACCATTTCAAAATCACAAATTTTTCGTGCTGGTAGACGCAAAATCTAAATGGCCCGAAATTCGTGTAATAAAAGATGCGCCAACATCTGAGAAAACAATTACAATACTACAGGAGATATTTTCCACGCATGGTCTACCGCAAACTATTGTCTCAGACAATGCAACTATTTTTCAAAGAACAATGTTTAGGAAATATTGTGCTGATAATGGTATCGTACAAAAGTTCATAGCTCCAGGTCATCCAGCAACGAATGGCTTAGCAGAGAGATACGTCCAGATACTAAAAACAAAATTAAGAGCTATGGAAGAAGATAAACTACCATTAAACACCATTAAACATTAAAGTCCAACAAATTCTTTTTCGCTATAGAGCAACCCCGTTAGCAAATGGGCAAAGTCCATCGAAACTTTATCTGGGTCGAGACATAAGGATTAGTTTGGATGCAATGCGTTCAGTAAGGCAAACAAAACCTGTATTAGTCACACCCGTTGTGCGAAAAATAAGCGTGGGAGATAGAGTACAGTTGCGATGGTAAAATAAAAATGCACCCACTTGGAAATTTGGCACGGTTAAAGCGAAGTTTGGACGTCTTCATTATCAAGTGAAGCTGGACAATGGTTACGAGTTGAAGCGACATATTAATCAACTATATAAATCAGACGTAGCCGCGCCGAAAAAAGTGGTATTAATTGCTGATGCTCCGGTAAAACAGAAAACTAGAATTGAATAAGTCCAAGTAGAGCATACAGTCACAACCTCGACTTGTGGGAGCAGAAGGCATTAGAAGATCCAACCGAGACAGAGGACCTCCAGCTCATTTTGAGGACTATGTGCCCCATTAAGCGTGGGAGAGTGTATTGTCACTAATAAGTAGATGGCAACCTTTTTAATATTTGCCATGCCTTTATATTCTAATGTACATACACATAACTTTTGTCTTTCCTTTTCTTATAATTCCTTTTCCATATTTTGAGCGCATTACTGATTAACGTGTTTACGATTACATTTCATTTTTTCCATTAGTGAAATATATTAAAAGTAGAAGTTAAATAAAGAATATATTTTAAAGTATTATTAAAAACTAAAGTGCAGCGTGTATTAATTTAGTATCAAACACAACAATATCCAAAGTGTTGTTCCATAACTAACGTTAAGACCTGAATTACACATATGTGCAGCACTTTTTTCTACCACTTTAAACAAAAAAAAATTAAAAAAATAATAAAAACCGAAATTTAAATTATACCTCATAAGGTAAAAAAAAATAGTTAATAAACCATTTACTCAATCGGTTCAGTTCAGATCTTAAGAAATTAAGTCTTTATGTTGAAATTATTCATATTTTAGGACCTGAGGTACACATAGTATGTGCAGTGCACATTGTATTGTGCACCCTTAATTTTTTTTTTAATATACATCTGACTTATTTGCTCCCCAAAAGGTGTTAAAAATATATTAGAAATTTAAAAATCCAAGGGGTTTATGTTCGGGTTTCAAGAGGTTACGGCTAATATCGAAGTGGGTTGGCATTGAGGTTCATAACTCAATGCTCAATGCCTTACCCTTAAAGTTTTAACTTGATCAAACAAATCGTTATTAAGATCACCCATGATGACAATATGAGAATAACGAACAAGCAAATCGGAAACTTCGTTCTCAAATGAAGCCAAGTCACCATAAAAAAGATATACAATCCCCACCAATAGTTTCATATCATTAAGGAACAATTCAACAAATAAGCACTCAACAACCCCAAAGTTAACACCAATATGAACCACCCTATGCCTAATATTATCAGAAATATAAAGAGCTACCCCACCACCTCTTAAAAATGGACGATCATTCCTATGACATGTATATCCCAAAATATCAATAGCTGAAGTAGATACAAACTCCTTCAACCAAGTCTCACTTACCCAAAAAACATCCAAACAACAACCCTGCAGCAAATATTTGATTTCAGATAATTTAGAGGAGTTGGGTTTCAAATAAAAGCTGGTACAATTTAAATGGCCTATATTAATATTCTGCTTAAAACTAGACAATTGAGAACAAAGAAAATTACTATCACCTATAACGGGTCCAATATTAAAAACACGAAGTCAAACCTTTGACATGAAATGACTTTATCATTTGACATCAAACACAATTCTCAAATGTTTTTCAATCGTTTGATTTTAACATTTGAATTCAAATGGATAATGATTTGAAAATAAACATTTGACATCAATCAATTTGATGTCAAATTGGTATCAAATGTTAAATTCAAAACAAAACTAAACTTGGTAATACTAAAGAGAAAAATAAATGTAAATATTAAAAATGGCGATTAAAGTTGAATTTTTTCTTGGTGGTTAAATATGTTTTACAAGTGAAAAATAAAAATTATTTTTGAGGAAAAGTGAAGAAATTATAAGTTTGTTGTATGATCGCAGTGCTACAATCCTCAAAATAAAAGGGAGCCAATTATTACGTCTTTGCAAGAACTAGAGGACGGAAAGAACATTATTTCATCTTTTAGCTATGTTGCCGAATGTTTATCTTAGTTTATTTAAATAAATAACGAATTTAAATTAAAAAAATAAAATACTTTTATTTATGTTCCACATTGTATTATAATCCACATTTGAAAAACATTTCTGAATTACGTTTGAAAGCAAGTTTAAAATTAAAGGCATTTTTCAATTTGATAATAATTTCCTCTTTTTGTTTTGAATGCTATGATTTTCAAATGATTTTTAAATCATTATCAAACGTTTGTCGTTTGAGAAAACGTTTGATTTTAAATCATTTTCAACATGAGCAAAAGCAAAATAAAATGACAAGAAAATAAATTTACAAAATAATACAAACTTGTTAATCAAGAGTAAAAATATCTAAAATTTAAAAAAATATACAAATATAACTGTTTTAGTAAAATAAAAACTAAATAAAAGAAAAAATTCATCAATGTTGACTTTTTATTATGCCCACACCACAAAGTGGATAGGGTATTATGCATTTGTGCTGATGTGTGCAACACCTTAAAATATTGGTCCTAGACCTTTAATTATACCGATCGAATCAGAATCACTTTCTAACGATGTCCGTCCGGATGGCTGGCAGGCTGGCTGGCTGTCCATGTAACCTTGTGCGCAAAGTACATTTCGCAATTTTGGAGATTATTTGATAAAATTTGGGACATAGGAACTTTTTGGCACAAGGACTAAGCCTATTAAAAATGGGCCGAATCGTAGGACCACGAGGGAAGATAGGGGGAAATTTCTTCCTGTTAGAAACTATCAAACTGATTTTTATGAAATTTAAAACATAAATGGAACCATATCTATGTATATGGACACAAAAGGTATGCAAAAAATAAAACCACGAGGGGAGATAGGGGCAATTTCTGCCTCTAAAACCGATTTTAATGAAATTTAAAACATCCATATCTATATGGACACATAAGCTATACAGTTTTTCAAAAATAGGACCACAAGGGGAGGTAGGATACAATTTCTGCCCCTCACAAACTTTCAAACCGATTTTAATTAAATTTATAAACAAAGATAAATCCATATTTATATGGACACATAAGCATGATGTGTCATTAAATACTGTAGTGTAGGGTACCATACGGTCGGCCTTGACCGACTATACTTTCTTACTTGTTTTTTTATTAGAATTTAGAATCTAGAAATTTTCATCTCAACAAAATTTTTCAATACACAGCAATTAGTATACAAATGCAGCACAAAGCTATTTTTTAAATATCTTTTAGAAAAGTGGCGTATGCAGCACAAAACAATATTTTTCAGTTTTAATAAAATACTATTAACTTTTAATTTCGTTAATGAAAGTTCACAAAAATTAACATTTTCTTCGAAACATATGCCGGAAATAGTGGTGAAGGAAATCTTCATGCAAGCCTTCTTTAAAGTTTTTCTCCATTCCGACTTTTAGGCATATGCGCCAAAGGAAGAATGAGCTGACGACATGTAAACTATGTTCATAATTATCAATATTTTAAAAGTTGAGTCTGTAGATTGCATATGGGCATTTCCGTCAAAAGGTCCACCGTGACCGAAAATTTAAAAGTTATGAAAAGCTGATTATTTTTCGATATTGTTATAGAGAAATATATAGATTTTACTAATTTTATAAATTAACCCATAAATTTGTTCACTTAGATGAACAATCAGACTGCAAACGTAATTTCTTATTTGTGAGAATGTTTTATTGCATGTTTTTTTTAATATTATCTTCCTTAAAAGAGGTGATATTTGATGAAAATTATTCAAAAAAAAATTGTCTTACATGGTCTGTAATATAAGGAAGAGTTCGAAGAGAAATATGTTATTCGGATTAACGGTAAATTTTTATTTTTTTTAATCATTATTGAGTTAAATTATTATGGAAAAAATGTCACGTTCGAAATGTCACGTATCGAACCAGATTTTGGCTTAAACAAAAAAAAAAATACAGAAGATTTTGGAATCAAACCAAAGACATTTAAATGTTACATTGCTACGTAAAACTCTGAAAGTAGTTTGACTAAAAAATTGTGCCAGGTTTCGTTCAATTACGCCTTTTTATACATGGCCACAAAAACTAATTCTATTTTTTTCACGTTCGAACCGCTACTTCTTTTGCCATTATCTTTGACCTTTAGCATAGATAATAGTGCTTTCTTAGTGCTATAATTTAAGGGTTAAAAGAACGTAAAAATATTTCTTGTTTAAAATGTTATTGCATTTTTGATGCGTACGACTGTCACATTCAACACTTTGGAATTACCCAATACATACATACATATTAGTCTTTAGTACGCTTTTTACACATGATAATAATATTCTCTTTTTGACCATTATGTCCCATTTATTCGTTTGCTGCCTTTACGTTGAAGAACATAAGTAGGTTTCAAACTTGCGCAAAATATTTTGAAAAAAGATGTTTACAAATAGACCAAAAGTACGAAACATTTACCGTTTTGCTTCTTTAAACTAAATTTTTTAAACCTATACCCTGGTGATATTTGAAGTATGTATGTATATAAATAAATAAATGACCTCTAAAAATTTTGTAGTCTTAATGGCGTTTAATAAAATGTTTCCAAAATTCCTTGTTTACTCCCTAAAATACCTACCATTTTTCAATATTAACTTTTTTGTGTTTTATAGGTAAAAAATTGATTTAGCTTGAGGGATTTCTCAAAAAAAGTCGTTTCCAGTTTTGCCTTTTTTTCTATTTTACCCCTACCTGACTCAAAGTTCCGGAATAAAAGATGGCCTATTTTAATTTCGCTAGAATATTCTTTCTCGATACTAAATTTCGTTGTAATCGTTTTGGCCACTTGGGCGTGGTATTCCAAATAGTTTCCAATTTACCTACACCATATACACATAAAAAGGTATTATAATGCCTATAACTCATAAACCAATGCAAATAAAAAGACCGTATATACATACATAAAAATAGAAGTATTGACGGTACCTTTCGAGGGAGATTTCAAGATACAAAATCGGTTGACGCACTACATAACGAGAATATCAATTACTAACGCAATGCAACTTATTTTTATATATGTATGCATAAAGATTTTCAATTTACTTAATATCAATAAGTGTTCTTTGTTGGTGATAAATGCATATGCGTAAACATTTACAGCATCGTTCCTCTTTTTAGTACAAATTGTTTTAATATAGTAGTGTGGAGTTCTTGTGTCCTGTTTAATTTTCGTATGTGTTTGTTTTAACGCACATGAAGTACAAGGTCATTACCCTTGAATGTCGAAAACACCGCAATGACTCACTTGTAAAAATTATGGAAGTCATTAAAACTATAACAATATTAAATGGCGAAAATAAATGCACTGGAATATATTTATCCAATCATGGCCAGGACAGTTAAATTATTAACGACAGAAATATTAACACCAACAAGGAAAACAAAGAACGGTACACAACACACAAAGAAAAACAAAATTAAACGAAAGACAATAGGTAGGTAGGCGGAGGTCGTTGTCTATGACTTATTTCTAAGAAAAAAATTGTTGGGTTATGCGGATGAAAATGTCGGCATGCAGACATATGCACGATCCGCAGACAGAAGAACACGCGGTACAAATATTTATCAGGCGTGCAAAATCACCAAGTTTTTGAAGTAGCCCATTGTTTTGCAACATTCGAGTTAATTAAACTGGTATTAAAAATTAGTTTAAAGAAAAAAATTTTTTTTTAAATAAACTTTTTAACTTCAGACAAATAAATTTTCATGTGCTACATTGTTTATAATATTGTTATAACAGTACGCAGGTAGATGAGGCGGGTATGTGGACAAAGATGTCTTTAAGTGGCAAATTGTACAAAACTTACCTGCCAATTGCTTTTTCAATAACAGCGACGATTGAGGTTCCGACATCTTTGTTGCAAATTAAAATTTGTTTCTTACTTTAATTAAGACTGTTTATTTTTCTTAAAATAACTTTTTCTTGGATTTTTATTTACGGGTTATGAGTATTTGGACCACAAGCTAAGTTAATAATTTCACACCAAATATAATTTCCCAAACGCCGCAGAGGATCAAATATTTTAACGATTAGCCGACGTCTAGGTGAATTTATTCACAGCAAAATTGGCAAATCTTTGTTGCAAACTGTGATGATAATTTAGAGATTTTTAATACCAATTTCAGCGATTTTCAAACCTTATCAGTAAAATATTAAGCAGACAGTGCTGCCAATCCTTTTGCTGCTACACATATTGTAATTTTTACTTGCACGTGTAGCCCATGGGTAAGTTTACTTACCCTGCATCCACACGGTCATGTTTTTCTTGATAGTCTATTACATATACTGTTTGTCAAATTTTGTCCCAATTCACATTATACGATTTTTGTCGTTGCGATTATTGTCGTTTCCTCTTTGAAGTCGGTCTAATATTTACATTGTATGATTTTTGACGTAACAACCTTAATACGTTTTTCGACAAATGAGAGAAAATTGAGAGAACGAATGAATGAACAAAACGAATCGAAGAGTTCACTCGCTTCTGTACCCCTTATAATTCCTCTCACCCCTCTTGCCTATAAAGTAAGAATCGCAACGACAAAAATCGTATAATGTGAATGGGCACTTTACATAAATTGAAAGCTGTGACGTAGGCTGCATGCAATTTACTTTCAAGATATCATCAAGAGAACAATTAATAAAAACAAACGAAAAATGTTAAACTTGTAAACAGCTTGTAAACAGCTGTCAAATTGAATGTTAAACTGCCAAAAAAATGGAAAGGTAAAGTGAGAGTGTTTTGAGTTCAAAGTTTAAATTCACTCTCACTTTTTTCCAATACACTCATACTTTTAAAAATTGTAACGAGCTTGCTTTAACACTGCAGTTACACATTAGATATTTTCTTGATAGTCTTTTACATATACTTTTTGTCAAAATTTCTAAAAATTGAAAGCTGGGACGTAGGCTGAACCCAAGTTTCATCAAACTTACTTTCAAGATGTCATCAAGAAAACAATTCAATTTGCAATACACTCTCACTTTTTTCTAACTCACTCACACTTTTTAAATTGACCACTAGATTACTTTCAATTTAACCTTTCCATTTTTTTTTGGCAATTGAACGTTCAATTTAACCGCTGATTAGAAGTTAGTGAGCCAATTTTCCGTTTGTCTTTATAAATTGTTTTCTTGATGACATTTTGAAAGTAAATTGCTTAAAAATTGCGTGCAGCCTACGTCACAGCTTTCAATTTATGTAAATTTTGACAAACAGTATATGCAAAAGACTAAGACAATCGAAAAATTTGCTCACTACATTTGTAATGCTGGGTACACACCATGCAATGCATTTCGCAATCTAGCAAATTAAATTTATTTTCATTCATTTTTCATTCATTCCAGATTGCATCAACATCAAAACGCTTTGATATTTTGAGGTTGCATTGAAATAGATTGCACCATCTGTACCCAGCATAACACTGCAGTTACTCGTTCAAGTTTTTCTTGATAGTCTTTTACATATACTGTTTGTCAAAATTTCCAAAAATTGAAAGTTGTGACGTAGGCTGCATGCAATGTTTTGCAATTTACTTTCAAGATGTCATCAAGAAAACAATTTATAAAGACAAACGAAAATTTTCTCACTAAAGCCTGGTACTCTGTTCAACATTTCACGAGAAATGCTGTAAAAACGCATATAAAAAAAAACTTGTGCGGAATATCTAGGAAAAAATGTTGATAGATAGAGTTGTACTCTGTTCATTTTGTGAAAAAGTTCCGAAATGTTTCTGGTAACATTTTTTTACAACTGCGAAATAATGCAAGCTGCACTTATTTCACGTTGAATTTTAAGCAAAAGCAAAAAATTATGAACTGATTATTAAATACGAAATAAAAAATTTAAATATTACAACCGGTAACAGTTTCTTATCCATAGTTACTTTCTTTTATATTAAATTAAAAAAAAAAAAAATTTAGTATCCCCCCCAGAACAAAATTATGTTATGAGTTTAAGATTTATGTAAAAGTTTTTGTGTTGACTATTATTAAGATATCTTCATCTATATGTTGTTTGTTTGCCTTTAAGTGATTTTATATACGGCGCTAATAAGGGACCTCTGGTTAATTTTGGACCCTCCAGAGCAACATTTTGTCTTGACAAAGTGGCTATCGTAAAAGTTATTGTCGCCAATTTTTATATCAATACCAACATATATAAGGTAGTCGTCAAATATGGACTGATTCCTATAAAAATGGAAGGATGATTTAGATTGCAATAAAATAAGTCTGTTCCAAATATATGTATTGTAAATACCAACGCAATAGGATGGTTTATAGGCACAAACACTATTCCGGAAAGAAGTTTGTATACGGACACGTATTGAAGTCGATGGACATTCTTAGTTAAAATTTTTTTAAAAATAACTAAATTTTTTATAATTTTTTTTATACTCTTAAATTTTTAAAATTACTTTAATTTAAATTTCACTGATAATTTATTAAATTTTTGTTTTCTTTTTTAAATTACAAATTTTTTTACGATAAATGCTAAACTATATATGGAAAATGTGCTATTAAAGTGCCAAATTTCTAGCGTATGGAATTTGACGTATATAATGATATACATAATCATTATATGCTCAAATATGCTCAAAAGTTTGTGTAATAAAAATAAATTTAGAAGTTAAGAACATGTAATTTAGTTTAAAATAATATTAAACTGTAAGAAATCTAAAAACAAATATTTTTATTTAAAAAAAGGACTTTTTTTAAAAGATATTCATCTTAATCGATTAATTGACATAAATGGTTCGAGTTATTCGTTATTCGAAATTGGCTATTTTGATTATTTGATCAAATAATGGCAAAAAAATTCCTTGATTATTCGCATTAGTTAAAACGTGTGAACGGTCAAAATTTTTTAATATGCGACACTCTGTGCCAAAATTGTGCTGACTGTGGACAATTCAAATTAACCTTGATGCGCCGATAATGTGAACACTCTTTTGCCCAATGGGGAGCAATCAAATTGTTTAGTATGTGCCGATTTGTATCGGCCACTTGTGCGCCGATAACAGTCGCTAAACAGCGCCGATAAAAGGGATGGTAAAACGAAATTTTTAAATTGCACCAACTGGCTACTAAAATTTTACTATTTTGAGCTTAATTGTACCAAAATTACATTTGTACTGTTAAATGAAAAAAAAACAGTTCGCTTTAACTAAAACATAGCAGTTGTATCGATGTTGCCATCCCTGGTTTGTAAACATCTGTTTACAAAACAACAATTACAAAAAAAAAAAGAACAACCTTAAAGATAATATTGGTCCATTGTGGCTTAAATGGACTACTTACAACATGGTCCAATCTACTGTAATATGAACCATGTTATAAGAAATAAACATGCAGTGCTGCCAACAACTGCATGATGTATACTTTTCTATAGTTTACAGTATTACACATTGGTAGCCCTGATGGTGTCCATTATTAATTGCTTATTTAAAAGTGAAAGTTTGTGAAATTTGTAAAAAAAAGGTAAACAAATTAAAAATACCAAGTAAATATATTTAATAATAGCAATAATAGACTACAGGGAACGCCATAAAAGGCGATTAGTAAAAAATGAAAAACGCTTAAACTACCGCTTTAGTGTACTACTGTAATGACATGGAGTACTTTTAAAACTAACCCACTTTAGTACTCCATGGAGTAGTTTAGGGACTACTTCGGTGGGTTATATGGTCCCCTCCTAGGCCATCGTAATGTTTAATAGACCACCTTTTACCCATATATTTGGAGTAGTTTTGGAGTACTCCTACTTCTTTATGGACTACTCTTTACATGCATGTATGGACTAGTCTCGTTATCTGCAGGGAAGTGCAGTAAGTTTTACGTATTCTCATCACACCAGAGGTGTATTTTATCAGAGTATATTGAAGGTGGTAGCATTTTTATACAATTACAAAAACAACTAAAATCAACTCAGGAAATGTTCATGTTGTTTTTGTAAAAATTGTAAAACAGTTCGAGCTTTTTTGTTTTGATTTGTTAAGGCCCAAATACATTGATCAAAATACTCATCAAGCATTGTGGTAGTATTAGTGAAAATGTGTTTGGATGTGTCACAGCTACGATACTGGATGGAAAATGAAATAATTTAGATATGACGGCGAATATTACGTCAAGCTCACGTACACAGTGAATTCGCCCGCTAGACAAGCATTTGGTAAGTGTATTTGGCCCTTTAGTGTTTTGCTAATAATGGTTGACATTTCGAGCTAATGGCACTAACAATGCAATGGAAAAAACCCTATGTTGTTTCTGTTGTTTTTGGATTGTTGTAGTTCCGACACCACCTGTAGTTGAATTCGCCTTGACCTTAACCATCCGTGTAAATATGAAAGATACTCACAACAGACTTTTATACTTTTCTTTTATCCACGGAGAGAATTTTATATTATTTTGATTCTTCAAAGTCGTTATACATTGTATTACCGTGTAAACTGGCCTTTAATAGTATGTTGTTTGACTAGTACACAATAACAATAAAAAGCCATAAAAAAGCAGAG
This sequence comes from Pollenia griseotomentosa, assembly GCA_963931875.1. Lineage (NCBI taxonomy): Eukaryota > Metazoa > Arthropoda > Insecta > Diptera > Polleniidae > Pollenia > Pollenia griseotomentosa. The sequence continues at coordinate 174,899,643 of OZ007560.1, read as the reverse complement.
AAAAATAGTCAGCTGGCCCATTGGGTACGCATACACTGCTATGTGCTTTAGTGTTTTTTGTAAACATTTGAAGTTTGTATGTTTAAAAATGTGCATGAATTAGTTTTGTTCTGCCCAAGGTATATTTATAGCAGGTAGTCTCTGAAAGCCAGCTGTTTTTTTTTTATTTGCTTGTTTTGCGATACGAACTGTCAAATGTTGTATAGTAAACATGTAAACAAGTTTTTGTCTCTATCTTTTGTCTTTTTTGTCTCTTATCAACCCCTTTGCCTTTTGACAGCTCGTATTATATAACAACAATAAAAACCCTGTTGTTTGTTTTATTGTACAAATGTTGTAATCTCGCGGCAACCTGTTATAAATATACCTTGGTTCTGCCCTTGTGGTGTTGTAGCCGGTTGAAACCAGGGCAGTCAGACTTGGGGACTTATCCCCAAAGTTGGGGATAAAGAAATTCATTTGAGGATTCGGGATTTAATATAAGTAATCGGGGAATTTTTGGGAATCTTACACATTTTTAATATACATATGTTCCCTTCTTTTATTATTTACGCTTATTTTTCTTTGTTTCGTATATAAAATATGAAAAAAGTAGCAAAACTTTTATCTTACTCTTATCAACAACTTATACGGTGTAAATAAACTTATGTTATTATTCTTGAGTGAGTGTTTTAGAAAAGAAAAATTTTAAAAAGATTCTAAAACCGTTGAAAGCACATACAATTTTTTTATTTTTTAAAGACAATTTTCAAGCAAATATGTCTTCCCCAAAAATAAGTAAACATGAAAGACAATATAATAAAGTTTGGGAAATATGTATTTTTGTTGTTGATTATAAATTATAATTCCTATAAATTGACTCATTCGTCTTCAAAAACAGCACATTATTCTGCTTGTAATTCCTCACTGGAATCGTATAAAAAGAATTTTAAAAAATTGCCGAAACCTGTCGCTACAAACAAAACAAAATAATTTGTTTACTAAAAATTTGTATGTGGGGATTTTTGGGGATTTCTTATTTACATTATTCTTACTATTTTTTAAAAAAATGTTATATTTGGTCAGAAAAAAAATCAATAAAAAAATATGAACTTTTTAAGGTTATTTTTTTTTGTAATTTGAGGATTTTTTGGGATTTTTTTTAATTTTTGGGGACTAGGAAAAAAAGTACCTGGCCGCCCTGGTTGAAACTTACGCAAACGTTATGCTGGGTACACACAGTTCAATCTACATCAATGCAATCTCAAAATATCAATACGTTTTGATGTTGATGCAATCTGGAATGAATGAAAAATGAATGAAAATGAATTTAATTTGCTAGATTGCGTAAATGCATTGCATTGTGTGTACCCAGCAAAAAAACCCACCCTTTACATGCTTGCAAACAAACAGTTATTTTATGCCAGCATAATTAGTCTCGTCTGTGCATGGCCATTTAATATATCTGCCCGTCTATACCAGAGATAATTATTGCGACATATATTGCAGTAAACGTCAAAATTATGTTATCTTTAATGTAGACAGCAATTTTTTGTACATATTTATTGCCGGCAATTTATGTTTCAATAATTGTTAGTCCATTTTTGTTGACAATTATTGCTATTATAAAACGTCAAATTTGGCTGTCAAATGAGGAATAAGCAGCAAAAAAGAAAAATAGAAGCAAAATGTGAGAGAAAGAAATTAAATTTGTGAAATGGTAGGAAATTATAATTGTAGTAAAAGAATTATATTAAAAAATTTAATAAACACTAAAATAAAATTAGATATATTATTTTTATTAATACAATTTAATTATTATTTGATCTTTATTATTTCAATATATATTAATTTGTTTGAGTTCTTCTTTATATAAAAATATTAATTTTACTTTAACAAAAAAAATTTAATAAAATTTATATATATATATATATAAAAAAGACCTCAAGGTTAAAGAAATTAATATACATTTAAATAATAAAGTCGAATTAGAAAGAAATTATATTAATAAAAATAATTTTTGCAAGAAAGCACCAGTTTTTACACTGCACCTTCTTCCTTGAATTTTTTTAATTATGAGTTAACATAAATACGTTTCCCATGCCTTTAACATAAGTTGAGCAATACAAAATATTGCTCTGTTATTCTGCTGACGTTATTGCCAACTTGCTGAGATATTTATCTTTAGTGTAGACCTAGGGTTTAAACTTAGCGATTTTAATTTTAAAGCGAAATTTTGTTCTTGTGCAGCAGGTTGCCAACCTTTAATTTTAAAGTTATCCACAGACGAAGCAACATTTCTCGAAACATGGGCATGTTTCATTAAATGTTGCTACGTGTGTAGTAATGTTTCTGGTTGAAATATGTGTTAAGCCCTAATGACACTACATTTTTTATTCATTGAATTGGTAGAAAGAAACAGTAAATGTTAGAAAGAGCAAACTGTAAAAAATGTAAACAAAGTTTTTTTCTTTTATTATCAAGGCGAATTTATTACAGGTGGTCTTAAAAGCCCTGCTGATATTAGCTAAAATCACTGTTGGATGTCAAAATTTTGTTTATTCTCTTTTATTTTCTTTGTTTCTGTTTTGTTTTATTTCTGTTTTTGACATTGTACAATGATTTTACAAAAACAAATTGCTTGTGGTTTTTGTACGAGTTGTACTTGTTGTAGTACCGAGATTACCTGGGATGAATTCGCCTTGTTTATTATATAATGTTTTGTTTACTTTATGAAATGTTGTCAACTTTTTGTTAATGAGAAACATAAAAAGAAAACAAATAAAAAGCGGTATATCGCTGAATTTGCCCATAAACCGCTGATTCAGCTACACTTTTAACCCTAGAAGTATACGGTTAAATTGTAGGCGCTTAATGCTAGTTTACACGGTAATATATTGTATTACGACATGATGTATAATGAGAAAAGTCATATAATGTAAAAGCAAAATGTATTGAGTAAGAGAGAATACGAATACAAAATCTGACAAGCGGTCGGTAAATGGTTTTTTTCTAAACCATTTTAGAAACTTATGTATTCTCATCACACCAGAGGTGTATTTTTACAGAAGGTTGTAGCATTTTAATACAATTACAAAAACAACTAAAATCAACTCAGTAAATTTTCATGTTGTTTTTGTAAAAACTTAAATTGCAACCATCTGCTTTTTTGCTATTATTTTTGATTTTACTTTTACCATCCGTGTAAAGATGAACTATACTTACAACAGATTTTTATTTTTTTCTTTTAAGCACGGAGAGAATTTCATATTATTTTGATTCTACAAAGTCGTAATACATTGTATTACCGTGGAAACTAGCCTTTATAGGTACCGATGAGTAAATTTTACTCACTTCAGAGCTAACCTTCGGAGGAAGTCCTAATTTTGGACACAGCCAAAATAGGAAATGAGTGAAATTTAGTAGAAAGTTATTTTTTATAACTTTGTTCAACAAAAAACTTTAGGGAAATATAAATGATACACCAAAATGAAGCTTAAGTACTCAGCTATACCGCACATACAGCCAACCTTCGGAGACAGTCCTAATTTTGGCCCTTAGCCAAAATAAGAAATGAGTGAAATTTAGTATCAACACTACCGGTCATATAACTAGTAAAATGACCGGTAGTCTTCTTGTAGGGTGGTTTCGTTCACTGTTGCCAATTTAGAGATTGTCCCGCTAAATCTAGAGTTTTCAATCGCGGGAAAAATACGTTTAAGCGGTAAATCTAGCGGTTTTCAAACAACTCTCAGCGGCACATTTTCGATACAAAAACCTTTCTCAAATTTAAAACTTACAGATTTTTTACTTTTTCTTTTTCTGGCTAAAAACTACTTGCTTATGTTCACGGTTTTAATTACTTTTGTAGTGAACTGAAGATTGTATATGATATTTTTTTTACTATTTTCAGTAAGTATTTTGTTAGGGCTGTATGTGACAATTCACAACTTTAAGCTTGCTTAAAATTTTGAAACAAAAGGTAAGAAAAGGTTAATTGTCTCGATAGATCCCAAGCAATATAATTCACTAGCTTTCATGTTACTAAATTTATCTAATTGCTTAAAACGGCAAATAATTACCAATATATATATATATGTCCTTTATTTATTTTAATATTTATACAAAGTATGTGTTTTAAAATAAAAGTTCAGGTGAACATAGGGCGTTTACAATTTCTCTCCATCTGCTTCGATTATTAGCAAGGGCTTTAATTTGGTTCCATGATTTGTTGACAGCACTGCATTCTCGATTTATCGTTCTCATCCAGGTGTTTTGTGGTCGTCCGGGTCTGCGATGACCTTGAGGGTTCCACTGAAGTGCAGCGCGAGTAATGTCATTTTGCGGTCTTCTTAAAATATGGCCTATCCACGTCCACTTACGTTTCATTATTTCTGCTTCTATTGTAGTGTTTTCTGTAAGCTGTAAGAGTTCGGTTGTAGATATAGTGTTGGGCCAAAAAATGCAAAGGATGCGGCGTAAACATCGGTTAACAAAACCTTGGAGTTTTTTCATATTTGTCTGTGTTACTCCCCACGTTGTAGAACCATATAATAAAACAGATTTAACGCTACAGTCAAAGATGCGAAGTTTGGTTTTGCTGCTGATAGAGTTCGACTTCCACAGCTTATGCATTGATTGAAAGGCCACTCTTGCTTTGTTTATACGGGATCTTATATCTGCTGTTGTGCCGCCATCTTTAGTAATTACGCTTCCCAGATAATTGAACGATTCAACGTCCTCGATTACAACATTTTCAAGTTTCAGTGGGGTAGTTGAGCTTGTTCCTATACGCATTAGTTTGGTTTTTTTCAGGTTGATTTTAAGTCCAAATTTCATAGCGTTCACTGAGAGTTTCTTTAACTTATCTTCGATGTCGTTGAAACGGTGAGCCATTAAACAAATATCGTCTGCGTAATCGATGTCGTTAAGCTTTTCAGATATGTTCCACTGAATACCGTTTTGAGCCTCGGTATTTGTTTTCTCCAGTACACTGTCAAGGAGCAGCAGAAAAAGGGTTGGAGACAGAATACAGCCCTGCTTAACGCCTGTAGTGGATGAAAATGGTTGACTATCTTTACCATTGAAACGTACTCGACTAGAAGACTCTCTATATAACTCACGTATAAGCGTTACGATTTTATCAGGGATGCCTTTGGACGATAGCGTGCGCCACAAAAGATCCCTAGATACTGTGTCGAAGGCCCTTTCAAAATCGACGAAGAGAAGGTACAGGTGTGTGTTGTATTCTTTAGACTGTTCTATAATGATGCGGAGTGTATTTATATGGTCCGCGCATGATCTACCCGTCCTAAAACCTGCTTGCTCGTTACGAAGCATCAAATCTACTGCTGGTGCAATACGTCCGAGTAGAATTGTTGCCAATAATTTTGAGATGGCATTGAGCAACGTGATACCTCTCCAATTTTTGCAATCACTTAAATCTCCTTTTTTGGGAATCGTGATTACCACTCCTTCTTTCCATTCATTTGGTATTTGGTTTGAAGTCCACACTTTGTTAATAATGGGAGCAAGTCTTTCAGCCAATATTGGTGCACCGTATTTAATCAGTTCCGCCGGAATATCGTCCGGGCCCGCCGATTTGCCATTTTTAAGTTTCTCAATGCACAGTTTAATTTCTGATACTGATGGCGGGACTGTGGAAATGTCTCTTCGCTGGTTACGTCTGCTAGGTTGTTGTTGTTCGTTTACGGTATCGGTGTTTTGTGATGTTGCGTTTTCGGTGAAGAATTCACGCCATCGGTTGAGTTGTTGGGCCGGGGCAGTCAGGAGATTACCATTACCGTCCTTTATAGTTGCAGTGCTCCTTATGTTGTTACCACTAAGTTTCTTTATAGAAGCGTAGACTTGCTTCATATTGCCAGTATTTGCCGCTCGTTCCGTCTCTTCGGCTACGCTATTATAATATTTCTCCTTATCTAGGCGCACAAGTGTTTTTACTCTTGAGGCAGACTGTCTATATTGGAGTTTTGCTGCATTTTTTCCTTCTGGAGTTTTATAATAATTACCAATAATAGAGTAAATTTTATAAACGTTTTAGCGTTTACGTACTAAGTTTGTCGTTCCGGGTGAAACGGTTTTAATATTCATCTTAATATTTAATAATTCACAACTTACCGGTAGCTAAAGGTAGGATTTTATCGGCCGTATAAAAAGTGTTCCATTATTACAACTTTACTTTAACCTACCAGGTAGGATGAACCTTTATTTACTTTATCGCTTACTTTAGGTTAAAGTAAAGTTTTAATAATGGAACACTTTTTATAAGGCCGGTTAAAGTCTACTTTTAGCAATCGGTAAGTTGTGAAAACGGGCCTAAGTCGATTAAGCCATGTACAACTGTTGAAATCTCACTCACGCTCACTTTCAAATGACTCAAAAGAAAAGATAAATATTGGCATTAAATTGTTAGGAATTCATCTAAGAAGTTTGGAATTGAAGTCCAGCACAATCGGTTCAATAGGAAAAGAGTTATGAATTAAAATGTGGAACAACCATCCTGGAGGAATGCACATATTGATATAAGATTTTGCACAAATTCGTCCTATATCACTAGAAATTACACTGTTAACTATCAATCAGATCGGTCCATAACTTACCATTGGCCTCATATAACCCCTACTCTCAGAAAAAGCTTTAGTACGAGTAGAACCGTAAAGCTCTCAATCTGTGTTCTATTATAATAACATTTGGTCAGTCAAAGTTTTACAAGACTATAAATTACTTGTTCAAATTTCGTGAAGATCGGCCCATAATTTACCATATGTCCCATATAAAGACCACTCCGGATATATTCTAGCTGCAGGTGGAGGGTATCAAATATTCGGCACAGCTGAATACATAACTCTAACTTATTTTATTTTTGGGAATAAAATAACTAGGGAAGTTGAAAACTTTAGTATGTAACGTATTTGAGAGTCATATACCTTTGAAAAAGCAGCCTATATCTAGATTTATATAAATTTTTTAAAAATGTTTAGGTTTTAGCGGTATTTTTGAATAAATTCCCGCTAAATTAAATATTTAGCGATTTCTAGCGGTTTTGAAGTCCGATTTGGCGGGAAATGTTCAATAAAAGTTGGCAACAGTGGTTTCGTTCTTTATATTGGATATATTTTTACAGAAATTTAAATATATTCAGTTCTGAAATGCTTTATTTCTGAAAGATCCGCTAAAACACGGAATTGAGATTTGATATTATTATAGTTTTCTTTATCGTTTGTAAATAACATTAATAACATCAGTATTATGCTAATGGTTTTTTCCGGAAACAATATTTTCTGGAGTGAAGCTTATTATCACTTTTAAGGTTTTATGTTCAAAACAAAATTGAGTTCTTAATGTTTCGCAAATTGTCGAATAAAATGATTTCGCAGTTTCTTTTACTTAATAAACTTTTCCATAACATTGCATGTTTCTATAAATATGGTTTTAATTTAAATTTCCCACTAACATATTATCATATGCATCCTTTTTTATAAATTTTCTTGCAGCTCAAAGGATAAAAAGTACTGAAAACAACGCGGTGGTACTGCGGTATTTTTAATTTAAAAAAGTACCAAAGTACTGAATTTTTCAGCACTGATGTGTACTGTGCACTAGGGTTATAACCACCCTGTCGGACATTCAGTTAACTTTAAATTAACTGAAAGCTAACTATTTCTCAAGTAGTGGTGATTGACACTTGCACTACTTTTATATGGAATTAACTAACTATTTTAACATTGCGATGTCCTAGGAAGTAGTCGATTGTCCGACTCTGCATTACTTTCAATTAACTTTAAGTTAACTTTTTGTAGCTAGCTATAAACTCAATACTTTAATTTAGCTATAAGTTAAGTTAGTTTAAGTTAAGGCCTATCTATGAATGTTATTCATTGGATGAATACTTTCAAAAAAATAAAAAAATTTTATTATTTTATATTCAACATTTTTTATTTTTCGAATTTATTCTATGAGTTACATTTCAGTTATGTATTTAGCTTTTTTGTAATAGTTCTATTCCTTAAATTTTTAGGAATGACTTTTATACACTAAAAAAGCTTTATAAAATACATAACTGATATGTAACTCATAGAATAAATTCGAAAAATAAAAAATGTTGAATATAATATAAAGTAACCTACGAAAGGAGATAATTCCCAGTTTCTATTTTATTATTTTATTTTATTATTATTTTTTTTTTTTAATCAAAGTTGTTCTTATTCAACTTTTTTTTTTAACCAGAGTCGCTGGCGGGAATCGATCCCGCAACCTCGGCGCTGATAGACTAGCTCACTACCAGCTAGCCTACTGGGGCAGCGTAGTTTTTGAATAAAAAAACTATGTTTTTTTGCCATTACTCAATTAAGAGCGTAAATATGAGATTAAATTGTCATAACATAACAACAATAACAACGTTGATTTTTTTTGCTAACGACTTGGCTCCCTCTACTTAAAATATACTACACAGTGTTTGTATACACTTTGGTTAATGTAAATTTTGCATTGCGTAGTAGTTGGCTTTAAGTTAGTCTATACAAGCTAACTTAAAGTTGGTTTTTTTTGTAGTTAGCTACTCATTTGACGGCAGGGCAGGTATGGGAACCACTACATTGAAAGCTTTGCATGTGTGCCATTGTATTGGTTTGTTAACGTTTGCTTTTGTTGGTTTTATGCTCTTTGCTCTTTGTTTTTTGGGTATGTATACACATCGTTCGCTCTCTTTGCATTTTCATTTTGCATTTGCCCATACATGGTTACAACTTATTGCAATTTTTGCAAATACCAAAAATATCACCGCGTAGCCGTGTGGGGCATAAAAAGATATTAAAAAATATGGTGTCACTTTTTCTCCTCCGCACCGAAAACGTTGAAGTTTTGTTTATAACTGCCTGTTTTTAGAAAACGTAAACAAGTGAGTGAGTGAGATATTATATTGAATTCAACAATAAAAAACGAACATTTGTTTTTGTTTTCAATATAATTTCTCACTCAGTCACTTGTTTACGTTTTCTAAAAACAGGTCGTAAATATATATATTTCTTTTTAATAAAACAGTTACTCTTAAATAAGTTATTTTTGGTTAAAATTCCTTGTATAATATTCAATAGCAAACCATTTTTCAAAGGTCTAGTGCAAAAGTTTGATCAAATAGCGATAATTTAGGCAGAAACGAAACCTCATTACCTTGTTTAAATTTTTTCTCATGTGACTTTTAATTCAAAATTATCTTCAACTATTTTGATAAGATAGTTAAACGAACATTAAAGCCCTAATCATGTAAAACGCAACGCAATGCCAAAGAATTAAATTAAAAGCAAAAACAAAGTCATAAATAATTTGTTGTTGCTTTCTACGCAATGTGGAAAATAACAAGCGTGCACAAATGGCAACGGGACAGTCTGAACAAATAGAGTCAGGTCAGAAGAAACAATTTATTTTCAACTGGACTCTGTAGCATTTAATTAATGATGAGAACTTGTTCAACGATAAGGGGCACAGTGGAATTGCATTGCAATTCTCGAGCTCATATATGTTTGAAGGATGTGCTATTCTGTCAAGATGTCCTTCAAAATTTAATTTCAGTAAAAGAGATGCAGGATGCTGGTCTTACGATTGTATTTCATCCAGGAGGTGTAACTTTCAGTAAAAAATTATGAAATTATATTAGAAGAATATGTTGATAATGTCCCTGTTGTTAGATTTGTGATACCAGGAAGGGTGTATGCGTCAGGGGCGAGTAGAGTAGACAGTTATACTTTTTGGCATGGGAGAACGGTCATATGTTTGAAGATATTGATTTACTTTGGAATGTACAATGAAAAGGGCATCAGCTTCCATTAACAGTTCCACATACTCCACAACTGAATGGTGTATCCGAAAGGATGATAAGATCTGTTATGAAAACTACTCTTATAGTATTTATTTAGTCCTATGTGGTAACCCTTAAATGTATTTAAAGTAACTTATTATTATATGTAAGTTCTATTATAAGCAATTATACTTGTTTTATTAAAATAAAGTTGTTTTGATAAACATAATATGGTGTCAGGTAAAAAAAAATGAAAATTTAAATTGAATTGAAAATTAACTGCCTATTTCACGATGTCACTCGAACGTTTACGTTCGCACAAATAACATATAAAACAAAAACAAATTTTTGAGTTTTGTTTTTGTTTTATATAACAAATTTTTGAGTTTTGTTTTTGTTTTATATGTTATTTGTGCGAACGTAAACGTTCGAGTGACATCGTGAAATAGGCAGTAAGTCGTCATAAAATATTACAAAAAATTAAATTGATTTTAACAAAAAGAAAAAACCAAACAGAACAACAATAATTTGGTGGTTTTTGTATAGAACAAAAATATAATATACAAAATGCCGGAAGACAAGTTTCAAGTGGTGGAAAATACACCGTCATATATGTCAACGACGCCACTTTTAAATGTGAAAACTCGAAATGTTGCTACGGAAGGGGCCAACTGTAGTAAGCAGTTTAAGATATTAGGTTATCCATTTTGCGGTTTCAAAAGTAAACGTAAATAAAACACATATAAAATATTTTTTTTCATGATATTTCTTTTTTATTATAAAGTTTGAACGTTGACATTATGTGTGAAACACTATATCATTTAAATGACCCCCACGCGAAGTGTTGCAAGCATACTACAAAAATGGTGATTCTGGCACAGCCATTTATCGTGCTTTAAGAGGAGATTATGGTTTACATAATCATCCAACTACGCAAGCAATTGGCAAAATTGTGAAGAAATTTGAAGATACTGGAGCGGTTACAGATATTGTAAGGCCAGTGCATCATCGTTTCGCTCGTTCCGCTGAAAATATCGCTGCTGTAAGTGAAAGTGTTGCCGAAGACCCGAATGTGTCGATTCCTCGTCGTTCTCAGGAATTAGGACTGTATGGTCGTATGATAACCGACTTTTTTTTACCTGCTATTGAAGAATACGACTTGGAGAATAAGTGGTTTCAACAAGACGGTGCCACATGCCACACAACTCGAGCGAATATGGCTTTATTGCAGTAACATTTCCTGGCCATGTAATTTCTCGTCGTGGCGACATCAACTGGCCACTACCTCAAAAGAATCAATGCTTGCAACATTTCGCGGGGTGGTCATTTAAATGATAATAGTGTTTCACACATAATGTCAACGTTCAAACTTTATAATAAAAAAAAAATATCATGAACAAAATATTTTGTGTTTTATTTTCGTTTACTTTTGAAACCGCAAAATAGATAACCCGTTATTTCTATTGGCTTCGAATTTGGAAAAGGAATCTGAACAAAAAAAAGTTGCGCTCCTGTTGCCGCATATGAGGCCGGCGTGCCTGCATATTTTTAATTCGTTTAACGTCAATATGGAAACAATAAAATATAATGACTTGTTTAAGTTATTTGAAGCTTGTTTTATACCTAAAATTAAGATTGTCATGGTACGACATGCGTTTTTTACGCGACAGCAGAAAAATGAAGAATCCATTGGGCAATATGCGACAACTTTAGAGAATATTAATTTTATATATTTTTTAGTTTATAATTTAAAGAAGAATTCATAACTTTTTTTAAGGAATTTATTAAATACCACATAAACAATAATCTAATATTAGCTCTGTTTCTTTACTTTACTTTGGGATCCCTCGGGATCCCAATTTGCACGAAAAGCGTTCCCGTACTTTTAATTTGTGTAAATGAGAGCGGAGTTGAGAGAATAAAATTCTTCTTCTTCTCGCACAAAACAGCCCAGAATTTTTCTTCGTGCAAATTGTGTAAATTGTCAAACAGCTGTAAAACATAAACAAAACAATGAAATGCAAAGCAAAAAAATTTTGAACACAATTTTGGAAAAAGTGTTCTGGAGTCAAATAATGTACTTAAGTATAAAGTTTTATGTTGAAATATTAGAAAAACATAATGTTAGTAATTGTAAAAGTGTTTGTTTGGTTTAATTTTTGGTAAAATTAGTTTATTTCTGCAGACAATATACAATTTTTCAAAAGTGGCATAAACTTTTATTGTTTTGTAAAAACTATCAAAACAATCACTTTTTATTTCGTGCTTAAAATTTGGCTTTTTCTGTTCCCGTACTTTTGTGTAATTTTGTCTCTTTATGAGAGAAATTTATGCTTGCGCTCATTTTCACGAACTTTACCCAAAAAGTAAAGAAACAGAGCTATTGTGTTTTTTTTTTTTAAGAATACGCCGAAGAATTCTAGTAAATCCTAACAGGCAACATACATATGCAAATTTAATGATACTTTTGCGAGGATCCATTTATTAGTAAATACTTAATTTGGTAGGTGCATATTCGAAATCATAACCAAAGTCGGAACTAATCAAACAGCAACAAGAAAATAATTCACAGATAGATATAGATTTTATTAAAAACTAGCCCAGCAACGGAAAATTTAGCCAGTATACAAAATGAACAAAAAGAGGAAGAGCCAGTGGTAGCAGCAATACAGTATTTACATGAGAAGCAAGCATATAAACAACAACAAAAACAGCAATATCAGAAGCAGCCGTATCAAAAACAAAGATATCAAAAGCAATCGTATCAACAGCAGCAACAAGCGTCGACCATTTGTAAAAAATGTCGCCAAAAAACAACAAGTGCACGGCAGAAGGTGTTACATGCAATGCATGTGGAAGATTAAATCACTATGTGAGGATGTGTTTTTCCTGAACTTCTGGTAATTCAAACAGGAACAAATATATAAGGAATGTTTTTGATAATACTGAAGAGGAAGAAGACGTAGAAAGTCTGTTTGTTGGAACCATTGGTGAGAAGCTTAGTAAAAATATTTGGAACGTCAGCGTGGAAATAAATGGGAAATTAGTAGTTTGCCAGGTGTATGCGGGGGCCCAAACGAATCTGATGTCAATCAACACTTTCAATGCCTTAGGTATCAGTAAGGTAGATAATAAGGTATATAATAATATTGTTACGAAAGTAACTTTAGTTAAGAATTAGTTGTAATTATTAGTTAAGAATTAGTTGAATTTATTAGTTATCTTGTATTTATTAGTTAACTTGTATTTATTAGTAATTTTACTGGTTTACATTGTTATTAGAAATTGTTATAATTTAGTACACTTCAATCCCAATGTGCAGAAAGCCCTAGAAATGACCGTTAAAAAAGCTTCAGTATAAGAGGTACAATTATGTAAACATTGCGCTGCCATAAATCAAATTAGAGTGTGGTGAATAGTAAAGCCTCGAACCTTCGAAAAACATTTCGAATGTTCTAGACAACCAAATTGATGTATAAATACTAGCGGCGACTAGCGTAATAAAATCATTCTAAGTTCAGACTTTGTCAATAACGTATAACGCTGAGAAAATTATAGTTGGTTGTGAATAAAAGCTATAAATTACGGTTGTTAAAAAGACTTTGTACTAAATAAAGTTGTGTTAATTGTAAACAGTGTTAAAAGTGTTTGTGTTTTATTTATTTTATTAAAGTTGCAATAAAGAACTCGAAACGGTTTATTATAAAGGAAATAAACCAAAACGTTATTGAAAGGCAGTAACGTAACAATATGTTTACGTTTAGTGGGGAAAAGTTACCTGTAGTTGGGATGATTTTTGTCGATTTTTTATATAGTAACATAGCTTATGCTGCATCTTTCTATATTGTGAACATGAAATGTTACAATATTATTGGTCTTAAAATGGCCACCACAATGAATTTAGTTAAAAAGTCAACAAAATAAATTGTGAGACAATTATGGAAAAGTACAAAGGGATTTTTCATGGTTTAGGTCAGCTTAAGAAAGAGTGTCATTAGCAAATTAAAGCAAATTGTCAACCGGTAATAGATCCGCCGCGTCGTGTACCGTTTAGCCTTCCTGAACTATTAAGGAATGAAATTGAAAGAACGGTTAAATTAAATGTAATCACTGAGGTTAATGAACCTACTGATTGGGTTAATTCAACCGTACTAGTAACAAAATAAAATGGTTTTTGGATGATTCGTCTTGATGATGAATCATCTAGGCTATGTACTTTTAACACCTCATTTGTAAGATATCGTTTTTTACGTTTGCCATTTGGTATAAGCTCAGCACCTGAGATATTTCATGCTGAAATGATAAGACTTTTTGGTGATATTTCAGGTTTAGTCATATATATGGACGATTTTTTAATAAAGGGTCTGCCAAATAACTTTTTTTTTTTTTTTTTGAAAATGCTATAAAAAAAACTACTGAATATTTTCTCAAATTTCTTGTTTTATTTAAAAGTACAATCCTTCCGGTTAATAATGGAAAATAATTTCATTCAAATGGCTGCCTCGGCTGGCCATGCAGTAGCCTACACGATCGGTCCAATTTTTAAACACATTATCGATTGTGTGCAGCTGTATTTCACCAATGGCTTCACGAATATTGTCCTTTAAAGCGTCAATTGTCTCTGGCTTTTCGGCGTAACACTTATCTTTGACGGCACCCCACAAATAATAGTCCAACGGTGTCAAATCGCAGCTCCGAGGTGGCCAAACGACATCAGCTCTGCGGCTGATAATGCGATCTTCAAAAACAGGGCGCAAAACATCGAGTGTAGCTTCGGCTGTGTGGCACGTAGCGTCGTCCTGTTAAAACCAAATGTTGCCAATATCCTCCTCTTCAATTTTTGTGAACAAAAATTCGTTCAACATGGCCCGATAACGATCGCCATTGACTGTAACGGCCACTCCTTGCTCATTTTCGAAGAAAAATGGCCCAATTATGCCTCTGGACCAAAATCCGCACTAAACAGTGACTCGTTTTGGGTGCATCGGCTTTTCAATGTATGCGTGCGGGTTTTCTGTGCCCCAAATGCGACAATCTGGCTTGTTTACATACCCGGAGCTGACGGTGCTTCTCTTCTTCCAAAATCCGTACGCAATATTTCCCAGCGTTGTTCAAGCGTATACACAACCATATTCGTTCAGCGGAAGGATTGAACTAATTATCTGTCAAATCAGACATGAGCTAAGTGTTACCATTCACGAAATAAGCACTAGTTAAAAAAAAAAACCTTAGATGGCGGACCCGTTACATGCGTCAAGTGTGGCATAACGAAATTTTAAAGCAAGTCCTGGAAAGGGGAAGAAAGTGGGTCTAAGATTTAATAGAACAAAGTCAATAATTCTCAGAACTGAAATAAAGTTTATTGTTCATATTTTTAGTGATATGGGTGTAAGACCCGATGACAAAAGAATAGAATCGATTTTTGCAATGCCCGTACCAGAAAGTAAACAATAATTACAGCAATTTTTAGGAATAATTACCTATTTGTCATCTTTTATTGACAATTTGTCACATAAGAACAAATATTTGAGGGATCTTTTAAAAAATGATTCTGTATGGAGGTGGAACAGTGAACAGCAGATTGAATTCGAAAATTTAAAAACAGTGATTACAAAAGCTCCGATTTTAACGTACGACGATGTAAATAAAACAATTACACGATCAGTGGATGCTTCGAAGTTTGCTGTGGGCGCGGTTATAAAAACCCTATAGCGTATGCATCTGCATCCCTGACTGACTGTCAGAGGAATAACGCACAAATTTAAAAGGAACTGTTCGCTATATTGTTTGGGTGTACACGTTTACATCAATATATTTATGGTAGAAATGTGACTGTTGAAACAGATCACAAACCTCTTGTCCCACTGTTTAATAAACCTCTATATAATATTCCAACGCGCTTTCAAAGATTCATGTTGAGATTGTTATCGTATAATTTTACTGTAGTGTATAAACCAGGTAGGGATCTTTTTATTGCCGTGCCTTGTCTAGGGCACCACTTAGGGAGAAAAGTCTTTCTGATTTAGACAAAGACATTGATTTACAATGCAACTCGTTGTTGTGCCAATTGGCACTACCGGAAAATGAAGTTTTTAGGAAAATTATGGACTATGTGAGAGACGGTTGGCCGGTTAATAAGAGACAGGTAGATGTAGAGGTAAAACAATTTTATCCAAGTGTGGTAAAGGGTATTTTATTCAAAAACAAACGTCATATAGGAATTCAAGGTTGCCAGACTTTGGCAAGGGCTTCAATTTATTGGCCCAACATAAATAATGATTTTTATAACATGGTATCCAATTGCAGCATTAGTTTGAAATACAGAAATGCTTATCCTAAAGAGGATTTTAAAAATCATGACATATTTAACATACCTTGGTACAAAGTCGGATGTGATTTATTTGAATTTGATAGAAAAATGTATTTGATAGTCGTAGACTATTACTCAAAGTTTTTTGAAGTCGAAATTTTGAGTTCAGGTTATTCTTCTATACAGGTGATAACGAAACTTAAATCTATTTTTGCTAGACATGGTATTCCTACTATTTTAATTTCGGATAACGGACCACTTTTCAATTCAAAGGGTTTTAGACAATTTTGTATCGACTGGGGTATTGACAGTATTACATCGAGTCCATATTTATCTCGTTCAAATGGTCTTGCGGAAAGATCTATTCAAACAATTAAGAATATTTTGTATAAATGCAGGGATTCTGGTACAGATCCATATATAGCTTTTTTAAAGCATCGAACAACACCAAAAAATGGGATGCCAAGTCCTTCTGAATTGCTAATGAGCAGAATATTACGTATGAAGCTGCCTTCGTTTTCGAATGATTTTAAGCCAAATTTAGTAAATCCAAAAGTGTTTAGCGAACATATAGACAATAGGGAATGGTAAATCGATTTCGATTCCAATCGAAAATCGATTTTGTGGTAAAAAAAATCGATTTTTTGCAATCGAATTTACGTATGCGATTTTATACTGAAATCGATTATTGGGCTTTTAAAATCGATTTTTTATTTATATCAACATTTTGGCAATTTTTAATTGTAATCTTAATTAAATCGATAAATTATGGGCATGCACAATAAAACTTATTTTTTTTGTGCGTACATACATACTTCTGTAGGTATGCTTATGCAGTTTTCGAAGTTTAAAAATGTAGTCTTACGTATTTATCTATTAGTACCCTTGGTATACTTCCAACTTTAATATCGGGTGTTTTTTTTACAAGTTAGTTTTTCGAATAGAGATAAAACTGGCATTTTGTGGTCAAATCTGGCAACTCTAATGTCATTTATGTTCAGTTTGGTTTGCCATTTCATCATGAACAGGTTGACAAAAGAACAACGCTTGCAAATCGTGCAAATTTATTTCGAAAATAACGGTTCAGTTCGCGAAGTTTACCGCAAGCTCCGTCCATTTTATGGTCGACATAATCGTCCATCAGAGCAATTAATTCGGTTAACCATGGATCGTTTTCGCACTACGTTTACTCTATGTGATAATACGCATCCGCAGAGACGTCGAACAGTGCGCACCGAAGAAACAATTGCCGCTGTAGAGCAAAGTGTTGAAGAGGACCCGAATGAATCGATTCGCCACCGTGCACAGCAATTGGAGCTTTGCAAAATTTTGTTCAGTGATGAGGCTCATTTTTGGTTGAATGGCTACGTCAACAAGCAAAATTGCCGCATTTGAAGTGAAGAGAATCCACATGAGACCCTTGAGACGCCATTACATCCACAAAAACTGACGGTTTGGTGTGCTCTATGGGCTGGTGGAGTCATTGGGCCATACTTCTTCCGAAATAGTGCTGGAGAGGCAGTTACCGTTAATGGAGACCGGTATAGAGCCATGATAACCGACTATTTTGTTCCCGAATTGGATGGCATGAATGTGGATGAGTTGTGGTTCCAACAAGACGGCGCTACATGCCACACAGCGCACGCCACAATCGATTTATTGAAGGAAACATTCGATGAGCGCATAATTTCGCGGAATGGACCTGTCAATTGGCCACCAAGATCGTGTGATTTGACACCATTGGATTATTTTCTTTGGGGATATGTGAAGTCGCTCGTCTACGCCAACAAACCAGAAACGTTAGGGGAATTGGAAGCCAACATTCGTGGCGTTATTGCCGACATACGGCCCCATATGCTCGAAAAAGTGGTTGAAAATTGGACCTGTAGAATTGGCTTTATTCGAGCCAGCCGCGGCGGCCACATGCCTGAAATCATATTTAAACATTAATGGCATAAAATTATCCTTCCAATAAAGCCAAATTGATGGTTATTAAAACGATTTTCTTGTGTTTTATTTCAATTCGAAGTTCTATACCACTGAAAAAAACACCCGATATAAGGTCTCTTGTTCTTCAGAAATTAAAGTCATCAATGGACAGTGAACAAAACAGTACTTAACATATCGTATCGAACCAAACACTGAAAGTCAGCCATGGCCTTCCTGTGGAAATATGCTAATATGCAAACAGACCAGTGTGTGAGCGATATTTAAATCTTGTTATAAACAGAGTGAAAAAACAAAAAGTGTGTAATTTATCCTATGAAATACGAAATTACAGAAAAGTATCTCTGCATCTTTCTGACATCAATGATATGCAAACGTTTGTTTTCTAAAACTAACTTAATAGTTCCACCGAGCAGGAACTATTGTCATAATCCTTTGAAATACTAAACATACATTCAGGTTTGTCACATATATCAATTCCCATCAAAAGTGATTTCTTTTTATGTGAAGCAAGATACAAAATCACTTCCACTTCCGATCGGAATCAATTTATGTGACAGGCCTGATTGACTACACAAGAATACAATTTGAATAAATATATGCAATGTACATGCACTTGTTCTTCTAAAGGACATCTCAAAATTTACACATTTTCACTTTTTACAGGAAAATTGTAAAAAGTAGTCATATCTACCCACTGTAAAAATCTCAGTTCAATTTCTCTAGTTGTTTGCCAAAAAAAATGCTGGTGTATCCCCCTTTGTGATATAATGTATAAGATTGCAAACTAGTCTGAAACGATTTTGAAATCGATTTTGACGTTCGATTAATCGATTTCAAAAACCGTAATAAAAAAAGTCGATCGAAAAATCGAAAATCGATTTTGGAATCCATTTACCATTCCCTAATAGACAAAGACAATTAAAGGCCTCTCGGAATTACAATAAGAATTCAGTTAATCTGAAACCAATTAAGGTGGATGAACAGGTTTATTTTAAAAAAAATTCAACATCAATATGGTTCAGAGGCAAAATCATTGGAAAATGTAAGGAGCGTAGATCATTTTTAGTAAGGGATGAAAATGGTGTGGCTTATAGAAGAAACCGATAACACATTATGAAAATAGGACGGAAGTCGGACAATTTGGCAAAGGGAAAAAGGGAGGACAGGAATCTGATAGTGATGAGAATGTTTATTATGATTTTGCTGTAAGGGGTGATAACCCCAACAGTGACTTGGTAATGAATAATGATAATGTTAATACTGATCATAATTGTGAAAATGTTAGTGCAAATCGCAGAAATGAAAATGTTGATAATAGAAACTATGAAAATGTAAACGATGAAATTAATACTAATAGAAACGATAACGATATGAATATATCAAAATATGTTTAAAGTTGTGAATTGTTGACCTTTAGTTTTGTTGTTTTTTAATTTTGTTCGGCATTATGTTTATATTTTTTATTTAAAAATTGTTTTAACTCATGACCTAATGCCGAACAAAATTAAAAAACATATCAAAATATGTCAAAAAAATAATAAATAATAAAAATATAAAGTTGTTTTGATTAAGATCTTTTGATTAAGATCTATAACAGAAAAAGCTCGTTGTTTGGTTATAGGGGTAAGATTCAGAAATATTTCTGGGGTGAAGCTAAGGATCTAACAGCTACATATCTGATAAATAGAAGCTCGAGTAATGCTTTAAAAGTTTTTATGAAATTACCATACGCAATGTGCATAATAAAAGACCAAGTTTTAAATATCTACAAGTATTAGGTTCGACAGTATATGTCCATATAAAATTAAGGAAGAGGAAATTGGATGACAAATCATAGAAGGGTATACTGGTCGGGCATGAACCGAATGGTTATAAAGTTATTTAATGTGGAAACTGGTAGGTTTGCAACTGTAAGGGATGTTGTTGTTGATGAAACGAATATGATTAATACTAGAAACGGAAAATATTAAGTTTCAAGATAAAAAATTAAAAGGTTTGTTCGACACCAGCAAGAATGGTTATCAGTTGAAAATGGAAAATATTCCTGAAACCTGTCAGAATAATCTATCATCAGATTTTCAGCCTAGTGAAATTTTAAAGAATAAAACGAGTGCCGATCTAGATATGAATGCTGGTGTGATATCTGATGCCGGGAATGGGAAGTTTAACTCGCATATGTATGTTAGGAAAAGTGGCAGATTAAGGTATAAGCCGAGGACCTCGTATATGGATATGCTGGATAATTGTGTGATGGATGCTCAATCATCCATGGGTGGTGCACCGCTTTCATTTGACGGTGTCAAACATAGAAGTGATAGGGCACAGTGGGAGGAGGCGATAAGGGAGGAGCTAGGTTGGCATTCATTGAATGGGACTTGGTCATTTGTTCCAATGTGGATTGTAAATGGGTATTTACAATTAAGCACGTTGAATTAGGTAGGCCGACTAGTCACAAGGCAAGGCTTGTCGCACGTGGTTTTCACAGGAGTATTTGATTGGCTATAATGAGACTTTCCCAACAGTAGCTAGAATTTCTAGTTTTAGGATTTTACATTTTTTAGACGCAAATCATAAATAAATTTTGTTTGTTTATAGCTGATTTAAACTATCACACAAGTCTTACGTATTTTGAAAAAAATACAAGCCTGTCATGATAACTTGTTATTGTTTTTTGAAAATGTTCAAACAATAATTTGATCAGGGAAGGATTTCCGTAAAATACTTAAGACTTTGTGGGATAGTGTCCTAAGCCGATATAATTTGATACCGCAAGTGTTTTGTTGCAAATTTTTAATATAATTAATATAATTTTAAAAGGGAAAAGGTAGAAAATAACCTAATAAAAATTGAGTTCATTCCTACTGGTAAAAAAATCGCAGATTTTCTAACAAAGGCACTACCAGCACCACGATTCATGGAACTAAGGGTTTGACTGGTTGATGAGAGACTTGAAATTTGTAGTTTATGTATGTATAAATGAATTTATATTTTTATCTTTTTCCTACTGCAACTTCATTTGCAGTATATATGTGAATTAATTTTTATTTTTTTCATTTAATTGGAATTTCGATACATTTTTTGTTGTTAATTTGTTTTATATTGAATACCGGTGTGATTGGTGATATAATACAAAATATTTCGTGTTTGTTTAATTAAAAGTAGTTTTTCAATAAAAGGCATTTTTCAATTTGAAAATAATATCCCCTCTTTGTTGGGAATGCTATTGTTTTCAAATCATTAATTCAACCCATTTTCAATTTGAAGTCAAACCTCCAAGTTTGTTGGGCTTATCAAAATAATCATTAAGCATTGTAGTAGTATTAATGAAAATGTGTTTGTATGTGTAACACCGACGATGCTGGATGGAAAATCAAAAAATTTAAATACCCTGCAAATTATATTGGACTACATGATCCATTTTGATCAAATGGACTACTTGAACTGGTCCAATGTAATGCAAGCATGACCATGTCATTGCTAAAAAGAGTTCGTAGTGAAACGACATGTCTTCGTTTTTAACGACATGTTTTAAGTTTTAAGACTACTCCTTTGTAATCCAAAGCTGGGTTACATGGTCCAGCCCTAGGACATCGTAATGTCAAATAGACCATATTTTTTCCACACATTTGGGTTACTTTTGGTCTAGTCCCTTATGGGCTACACTTATCGCAGGGTATGACTGCGAATATTACGTCCAGCACATAGAGCTGGCAAACTATCGATAGTCGCAACATTCGATAATTCAACAAACTATCGATAGTGTCGAATTCTTTGTAGAATTGTTACATATTATTTTTAAGCTCTCACGTAGCCATTTAAAAAATACAATCTTCAATATGGAACAATTTTTAAAATGAAAATTTAAATCGGGTTTTAATTGATTAATTTTCCATAAATATACTGTATATTTATATTTTTTTCCTTTATTTAGCTGTTAATAGAATTGTCAAATTGTAAAGGTTATTTCTTGAACTATTCCATGATACCAATATTTCCCCGATTGTACAAGTAATATTAAAGATATTCGTTAAAACCGGTTTTTATACAAATTTTTGGTTTAACGAACACTTTAAATTCACATAAATTTTTGGCATAAGGCCGTTAATGAATAATATCCAAAATTTGGGAGTCCATAATTCGGGAAATATTGGTGCCGCAAAAAAATTATTTTTTTTTTTTTTACTTACATCTTAAATTTAGGTAAACTAAAGGGTGTCGCAATAAGAGTGCACTTTTGAAATTTAGTGTCATTTTTTGTGCAAGTAGCAACTCTGAAACTTGGCAGCAGTCACATATGCTTATTCCGATTACTAAAAATTGAGCTCTTTACGAAAGAACACGTTCTTATTGTAATAAAAATACGTTACCGCCCGTCTATACCAGAGATAAATATTGCTAAATATATTGCAGTTAATGTCAAAATTATATTATGTTATCAAAAAGTAATTTCAATTTTTGGGAATACACAATTTTTTAATTTCAAAAGATTTTGTTATTCGTGCTTGATTCCCAGTTTTTATTATTGATAAAAACACTTGAAATTTATTGTTGATGGGATAAGCTATTCCTATGCGCATTTCACTGGTTGCTTAGGCCAGATCATCAGGATACTTCATCCATAAAGATTTTAGAAAAACTAAAGATATTAAACCAAATAAAACTGTTAAGCGTATAAGACTTATAGCAACAGTTCTACTTGTAATAATATCAAAGTTTAAACAAAACACATCAACAATAAACAGTGGGTTTATCTCATCTTACATTCCCCACTACAATTAGTTGAAATTCTCTCAACATTAATTGTAGTTGTAAGTAGGTTAAGAAAAACAAAATAAAAACAACAACAACTTACAAAAGATGTTGTCAATTAAGTGTTTTTTTAGGCCGTGCACTTGCCTGTTTATTATCAAAAAGTAATTTCAATTTTTGGGAATACAAAATTTTTTAATTTCAAAAGATTTTGTTATTCGTGCTTAATTCCCAGTTTTTATTATTGATAAAAACACTTGAAATTTATTGTTGATGGGATAAGCTATTCCTATGCGCATTTCACTGGTTGCTTAGGCCAGATCATCAGGAAACTTCATCCATAAAGATTTTAGAAAAACTAAAGATATCAACAATAAATTTCAAGTGTTTTTATCAATAATAAAAACTGGGAATTAAGCACGAATAACAAAATCTTTTGAAATTAAAAAATTATGTTATCTTTAATGTGGACAGCAATTTTTTGTACATATTAAATACCGGCAATTTATGTTGCAATAATTGTTAGTCCATTTTCGTTGACAATTATTGCTAACATAAAACGTCAAATTTGGTTGTCATTTGAAAAAAAAGAAGCAAAATAGAAAAAAAATAGAAAAAGAGAATTGAAGAAATTGTGTGGGAAAAAATTAAGTCTGTGAAATGGTAGCAAATTATTGTTGAAGTAATAGAATGAAATTAAAGAATTAAGTAAACAATAAAATAATATTGCAAAAATTATTTTTATTAATAAATTTTTTTTCTTATTTAAATGAAATAAGTGTAAAAACTGACGCCATCTTGCAAAAATCATTTCTATCAATATAAATTCTTTCTTATTCGACTTCATTATTTAAATGTATATTAATTTGTTTAAGATTCAGTTCTATTTTATATAAAATTATTAATTTTATTTTAACAAAAAAAATAAATTTAATAAAAATTAATATTTTTTATTAAAAGAGACCTCAAGCTTAAACAAATTAATATACATTTTAATAATGAAGTCGAATAAGAAAGAATTTATATTAACAAAAATGATTTTTGCAAGATGGCGTCAGTTTAAAATAAATACGTTTTCCCATGCCTTTAACATAAGCTGAGCAATAAGAAATATTGCTCTGGGATTCTAACGACAAATAGATAAGATAATTATCTTTGGTTTAGACCTAGGGTTAAACTGAAGAAGTGCGTTCTTACCTTTAAATTAAATTATAAATTTAGATAAATCCCTATTATTTTATTTTTTTCACTGAGCGAAGGCTTGTTGTTCTTAGATAGAAGCAAACATTTTTAGACAATTTCCTAAAAACAAATTTCACCGACAGTATCGCTATCGAAAAGAAACCATCCGATGGAAGCACGACTATCGAAGAATCGATAGTACTATCGATTGTTTACCAGCTCTACCAGCACACGTACACGAGTGAATTCGCCTGATGGACAAGCATTTGACAAGTGTATTTGACCCTTTAATGCTATGTTCATACGACGATATAAACCACTCGTTTCGCTCTCTGAAACTAGTTTGCCAAACATGCTGTTCATACGATTCATTCTTGTTTCATTTTGACACTTTTTTTTGGTGTTGTTAGTGTGATTTTTTTTTTAAATAGATAAAAAAGTAAATAAAACTTAAAAATATATTATTTAATACTTTTATTAATATTATTATATTATAATTATCACTTTATTTCATTAAACATCAATTGTTACTTTGTTTTTTTTCTTTGTTTTGATTTTTTTTGAGAGCTAGTTCAGATAAACTAACGATAAATGTTATCAAAACTGGAGATGATAGTACATTTTTCCTGTTTCGCAGCCTGTTTCAAAATGAAACGACCCGTTTCGCTCACAAAATTTTGTATGGGGAAACAAGTCGTTTCAATCATGTTTGGGGCGCGAAACAGGAATAAGAGAGCGAAACTCGAATATTGCTGTCCGTGTGAACATGGTATAAGGGCAAATACTATTGAAAAGGTTGATGAGAATCGTTTTAAACTTTTTTTCGTAATATAATCTTTGTTCCCATAGACAATTTTATTTTTTAGCTATTTAGATACCATTTAGCTCAAAAATATTTTATTTGGGCTTATGCTATGTTCATACGACGATATAAACCACTCGTTTCGCTCTCTGAAACTAGATTGCCAAACATGATATTCATACGATTCATGCTTGTTTCGTTTTGAGATTTTTTTTGTGTGTTGTAAGTGTAATTTTATTTAAAAAAGTTGATTTGTATTTTATTTAAGCTAATAGGGCCTAAGGGTTATTAATGTAAATAAAAAGGAATTTTTTATTACAGTTTTCCCGACGTTTCGTCGATTTTTTGTAGACTTTTTCAAGGGAGCGTCTATTTAAAATTTTAAAAAACATATAAATTAACATAAATACAAATTAATTACATTAAAAAAGTTAAACTTACAATATGAGCTTTTCACATTAAATTAAATTTCTCCTTTTACATGTAACATTAAACATATAGACATAAAACATAAATTTAAAGTTAAACACATATCAAAACCAAGTATCACTGTAATGATTTAGTAATTGCAACCCTATAATTTGCGCTAATATTGTTAGTGTCTTCTTTGACATTCATCGTTTTCTTTATGTGTTCTTGTATCCTTAAGCTGGGATCACACGATTGCCGCAATGCACCAATTTTCATACTTTTTAATAACCCAATCGTGTGACTGCACAATGAAATGGCTCATGTACCAATCGAGGGCAATATTATGCTTTCTTTTACCAATAAAATGCAACCCTGGTGCGGCAATCGTGTGACCACTTGATATGCAACCGCGCGTCAATAAAAATAACAATAATGTACCCAAGGTATATTTACACAAGGTAAACTCGTTGGCTCATATGTTTGTCAGCTGTTTACCCCTAGTTGGAGCCAAAACGTCAAATTGCGTGTATATGAGCCAAAATTTGTACATGTGTGCGTTAAATTGTTTTTGTTTTATATGAAGACAATTTTGACAAATTGGTTCCTTTTATAGAGCAGCATGTCTACACTCCCAAATGAGTCTACCTGGTGTAAATATACCTTGAATGTACCAATATTTATTGTGTTCTTGTGCGGCAATCAAACAACACAATACGCGCCAATATTTGCTTTTTTTAATTAATTTACCTTTTTGTACTCGTTTTTCATGGCAAATAAAAATAAAATTATATGAAAAACTATATGTACATATGTATTGAATATGAATTGATATTTAAATATAATTGTTGAAATTTTCCATAAAAATTTGAATAGAAATATCCTCTATTTCTTGATATATTTCAAAATAGAATTTAACTTTGTTTAGTTTTTAGAATTTCATATATTTTTCTTAAAATTTCAAACAAAACTATTCAACAAAAATTTGTTCAAATATATCATACAATTTTCTTTTTTTTAATGAACAAACCAACTAGAAATTCCAAACAAATAAAAAATATACCACAACAGCTGTTTTCGCAGTTGGCACAAGTACGAACAATCGTGTGACTGTTCTGCGGCAATTATTGTACCCATTTCGCTTTGTAACAACTAGCGGCAATTACATTTGTAAAAAACAGGGCAATCGTGTGATTTTAGAATATTTGATTGGTGCAATTTTATTATTGTGCGTCAATAAAGCACAATCAAAATTGTGGCATATTGTTGCATTTGCGGCAATCGTGTGATCCCAGCTTTAGACTTTCAATTCTAAATCTCTTCTTATCCCCCCTTACTTTATCTAGTATTCGCACCCCCTCAAAATCAATTTTATGTTGTGTATTTAAGATGTGTGTTGATAATGCTGTCGTTTCTTTTTTCCTTTGTATATCCATCATATGTTCTCCCAATCTAGTTTCAAGGGATCGTTTTGTTGTTCCAATGTATATGAGTTCGCAACTTTGTTCGTTATTCCCTTTACATTGTAATTCGTACACAATGTTGTTTTGTTGTTGTTTGTCTATTGGAGCTTTTATTGCAGAGAATATAGTGCTGAGTGTTTTATTGGGTTTATAAGCAAAGCTTATATTATTTGTTTCTATTGACGTTCGTATGTTTTTATTATCAGTGAGGCCAGGGATGATACTTGTTAAATGTGGACAAAATTTCTTCTTGGTCGTCTGATTTGATGATCGCTAAGATATAATCTACATATTTTACTATGTATTTGATAAAAGTGTTCTTATTTTTCAATTCTTCTATCGCACTGTCAAGCAGGTTGTCAAGTATTATGTCTGCGATTGTAGGGGATAGTGGGTTGCCCATGGGCATGCCAAAAATTTGGTTATATATCTTATCTTTGTATATAAAATTAAAAAGATTTTGTTATGTTGATGGGATAAGCTATTCCTATGCGCATTTCACTGGTTGCTTAGGCCAGATCATCAGGAAACTTCATCCATAAAAATTTTAGAAAAACTAAAGATATTAAACCAAATAAAACTGTTAAGCGTATAAGAATCATAAGCAACAGCTCTACTTGCTCTACAATATCAAAGTTTAAACAAAAACATCAACAATAAACAGTGAGTTTATCGCTTCTTACATTCCCCACTACAATTGATTGGAATTCTTACATTAATTGTAGTTGTAAGTAGGTTAAGAAAAAACAAAATGCAAAAAAACAACTTGCAAAAGCATAAAAACACTTGAAATTTATTGTTGATGGGATAAGCTATTCCTGCAGATTTTTTATTTTTTATTACGTTCCATTTTCCCATTATTGTTCTTATTGCCGTTCTAACTGGAATGTTAGTAAATAATGAGATGACATTAAATGATACAATTGTTTCCGATCTATCAATTTTTATGTTGGTGAGTTGTTTTTTAACTTCTATTGAGTTTTTTATGTTATACGTTTCAGAGATTAAATGTTTTAAAATTGTGGTAGCACCGTACCTGGACTGATGACACAATAGGTCGAAGGGGGTATCAGGTTTGTGAATTTTTGGTAGCCCGTAAAAAAGTTGGCGTTTTTGCCAAGAGTCTATATGGTTGTTTTTAAATAAATCTGAAACAATGTTGTTGTTTTCTTCTGTAGTTTCAATGTAGGGTCTACTCTTATAGTTTTATATGTGTTTTTGTCTTCTAGTAGTACTTCCATCTTCTTTTCGTATTCATTTTATACATCAGCACGATTTTGTTTCCTTTATCGGCTTGTACAACAATAACGTCGATGTGTTCACGTAAAAATTTTCTCGTTTTTTCAAAAATTGTAGGAATGAATTTGTCCTTTTCTGTGTTTTTAATGTTTCTTTTAAAAGTGGTTACCTTGTTTGCTACTTTAGTTTTAGCGATGTCTTTCTCTTTGTCTATGTTACTGTCCATTGCCTGGATACATTGCTCTATATCTGCAATGACATGTAATGGTGAAAAACTCAACTTGTCTACCGGAAGTGAAAATTTTTTCCCCAGTGACAAAATCCACTTGCACTCTATTGGAATATTATATTCAGTTTTATTTTCAAACCAGTTATCATTAAAAACAAGTCCATGTAACCTAAACTGATTTTCTTTCAGTGTATTTATTTTGTTGATTTGTTTCTCTTTAATATTTTTCGTAGTTTGTTTTGTCCTGTCTTTTTGTTTGTTAAAAAAAAGTTGTGCGGTCAGCTGTTGATATCATATTTTTAATACCAGCATTGAGATGAAAAAGTTTACGTTTGATTAAAGTGATATTTGTGTTTGTTTGTGAAACTTCTAGATTAAAAATTTTCTTATGGAAGTTATTTTCTATTTTTCCTAATTTTTTTTATTTTTTTAATTGTGGTGCATTGTGGTTTTGTACCTAATTTCTTGTGTGTTTTGGTATTATGCCATAACTTCTACACGATAAAATAAATTTCGTTCTTGTTGTTGTGCTATTTTTATAACTTCGTTACAATACTCCTTTAACGTTCCGCATGTCTCACTGTTGTACTTCAATGCTATGTGTTTAAAATAACCCTTCATTTTTATGTTGTTGTTATTGGACCTGTTGTTTATAAATTGTTAATAATTTAAATAAAGTTGTTTCGGCAAGCTTTCCGACGTTGTTGTTATTTTTGATATTTGGCCAGTTTGTTGTTAAATTGATAAAAATTTAATTACTTTTTTAAAATAAATTATTTAATACTTTTAGTAATATTATTATTTTATATTATATATTACTTTATTTTATTAAAAATCAATTTTTATTTTGTTTTTTTGCTTGTTTTGATTTTTTTTGAGAGCTTTTTCAGATAAACTAACGATAATAGTTATCAAAATTGGAGATGATATTACATTTTTCCTGTTTCGCAGCATGTTTCAAAATGAAACGACCTGTTTCGCTCTCAAAATTTTGTATGGCAAAACATGTTGTTTCAATAATGTTTCGGGCGCGAAACAGGATGGAAGAGCGAAACACGAATATTGCTGTCCGTGTGAACATGGTATCAAATCGTATTTATAATTTTTTTTTTGTGTCGTTCCACATTGACTGCGTTTCCTATACAATAGAAAATAGCCATAGCTTTCTTATAAATGTTGGTATTTATGTATTGATGTAAAAATTGGCGATTGTTCTGGTACGTCCAAAATTAGCCATAGGTTCCATTTAAACCCCCTTCCTTCAATTACTTAAATTCAATATGTGGCAAATCCAAAAACATGATAGTTTTGACATTGAGTTTTTTGACGTATTCGTAGTAGATGCATCGACAATTGTTACAATTAATTCAATTTCGCTCGAAATTAGCATTAAAATAATTTAAATCCACTATGAAAATTGTGGTTCTATTCAAGTTATATTACACAAAGTCAATGAAACGATCAATTTATTGCAAACCAAATCGGATAATTTCACGAACATCAGCTGTTAAATGGCCAGCCAAATCGTGTGATTTAACACCACTGGATTATTTTTTGTGGGCCTATGTTAAATATAGAGTCTAGACGGAGCCAATCGAATCGATTGCAGCCTTAAAACTCAAAATCCGTGATGTGATTAACGAAGAAGACCCGCTATTTTGCCAAAAAGTTTTTTCTCTCAATATTTATTTATTGAATCTTCATACATATATTAAGTATGAGCTAACAATAATTAATCAAATCTTATCCTAATACTTTGTTTAATGTCCTGCTAGTGCTAGACAAAAAATTTCATAATCACGGGTTCTGTTCACATATGCAGGTGTTTAACGTGCTTCTGATTGGATGAGTGCGGCAGTGGCTCTTCTCCTTAAGCGAGTGTGGCCGCCATGATTAAAATATTTCGAGCTAGTAGTGCTGGGATACTATCGATAGTTCAGATTTCACTATCGATATATCGATATTACTATCGACTGAATGTTTAAACTTAAGTAGGACAACTTTAACTAGTTTTTCATCAGGCTACAGTTCGTTGCTTTTATCACTTTATTGAACGTATGAGACGTATATATGTACGCACATTATTTTAGATTACAGTTTTTAAAAATTGTGATGCTGTTAAGCACCTTTCTGAAGGAACAAAAGTAACAGGGACTATAAGATATTTTATTGCAACTTTAGATAATGTTTTAAATTGGATTTGATTCTCAACCCGAAAGTTAATCAATCTATCGGACTTTTCCTCTAATGGTCGTTCATTGTTTTATACTATGCTCGCATAAAGGCCTTAAGTTAGTAGTAAAAAAAGTACAGCTAAGCAATCCATACCACCTGCCATTCTTGTTGTTTGTATTCATTGCTGTAATTCTGCGCGAATTAATAAATAGCAAGTAAAAAATTGTGGCAAAAAACTGTGTGTGTATAGCTGCTGTAACATGTGTTCTTAGCTGTATTTTAAATAATAATAATATCGATATTGATATTTTTCCAATCGATATTTTCGATAGCTTAAGACTATCGGTAGTACTATCGATAGTTTCCCAGCACTACGAGCTAGTGGATTTGGGTGTAGTTCAAGCCTCTTTAAATATTTTACTGCATATTTTGTAATCATTTTACTAATGGCACATTTAGGTTCTTATGGATGCTAGAGTTTTTAACATAACAGGGAGCAGCTGTGATTATTCGAAGGAGTTTATTTTGCTGCCTTTGAATTTTTTCAATATTAGAGGCCGAAGCAGTGCCCCATAGTTGAATACCGTAGCACCAGATAGGCTTTAAGATAGAATTGTAAAGTAGAAGCTTGCAATCGATACTATGGACAGAATTTCTTCTCATAAGCCAATGAATTTGAGTTAATTTTGCTTCTATATGGCATTTCCTCGTTAACCGCCAATCTATATGTATACCGAGATATTTTACAAGCGAATGCTGAGATATTATATGATTATTGATTTTTATAGGGGGCATGATTCCCGGCGCAATGTGAATGTTATATGTACGCATTTTTCCTCATTGACCATTATCCTTCATTGTTTTAGCCATATTTCTAGTTGAAATATATGATCCTGTAAGTAACGAGATAAAAAGAATAATTTTCTTTGCTATGCGAGGTAGCTCCAACAGCATTTTATAGCTGATCTTATCAAGACCAGGTGCCTTCTTATTGTTAAAGTCACAAATAGCCTTTTCTATATCTCTTATTTCAAATCCTAGAGGAATAGCTTAGGCGGTAGCTGGACTGCTATTTAGTGAGATATATTTGGGGTTAATACGTTTTTTAAGTGATTAACAAACAGATTTCTTTTTCAATACTGTTTATTGCCCAACTACCATTTAAGTTTTTTAATGGTGGCTTAGAGACAACTGACCTTTTGAGATTTCCAGCTGCACGCCATAATGAGTAGTCTGATTGTGGAGTTGCATCAAGTTCCTTAAGATATTTTTTCAGGGAAGCCGTTTTCTGAGTCTGCAGTAACTTTCTTAGCCTTTTTGTGTACTTTTTTAATAAGTTCTTAAGTTGAGGAAATCCGTAAAATTGCCACTCTTTTCGAACTCTCCTTTTTTCAGTCAAGAGCCCCTCGACATCTGTAGAATATATTTTATTATTTTTTTAAAATTAAAATAAAATTACAAAAATTATGTGTTTGAAAAGATTAATAATTTAGTTTTAATATCAGTGGGACTAGAAGAACAGTCAATCAATTTATAAAACTTGTTTAACTGATAACGGAACCATATGACGTAATGGTCGTTGAGGAACATTAAATGTTATATTGTTGATTAGGTATCCACATAGGGTTGCCAGACTGGAATGGCCTGTATTTTCCAGGTTCCAGCTAAAATGAAATTTATTAAGTTAAACAACTTTATTTAATTTTGAAAAATTACTTTATTATTAATTATATTTTTTTATAATTAATTTATTATTTTGTGTAGAACAAAATCTGATACTAAGAAGAAATTGTAAGGAAAATATTTCTTATTTGCCAACAGACATTCCAATTAATAAGATACAGTCCAGCAGCCGTATTCCGTAATTCGCTAAAGCTAAATCTCTATCGCTAAAAATCTATAAAGTTGATTTAGCAATTTTTGGCTACAAATGTAATTCTGTAACGTGCGTTGCTAAATGCAATGCAATACAAATTTAATTCGCCGCCTTTTTAGCTTTTAATGTCATCGCTTAAATATTTAAATTTTGTATTCTCTAACATTGGGTCTCCACCTGAGATAAGATATAACATTTTTATATCAGCAAACGTCAAATTCAATCGCAGAGAGTATTATCTTACATGTGGGCTCTCAAATAGTGTTAATATTATAATAAATCTTATAAGACAGTTGTTATGAGAAATCTTATAACAACTATCTTATAAGATGAGCTGTCAAAAATACACATACATACATGTTTACATAAAAAACAATAATAAGACGCATTCATTAAAATGTTAAA
Source organism: Pollenia griseotomentosa (assembly GCA_963931875.1). NCBI lineage: Eukaryota > Metazoa > Arthropoda > Insecta > Diptera > Polleniidae > Pollenia > Pollenia griseotomentosa. The sequence goes on along the minus strand of OZ007560.1, from coordinate 174,867,062 downwards.
TTTTTTTGTACAAATAGTGAAAACCTTGTGATAAGTGTTTAAAAAAACAATATTTTTAACTAAAACAAGAAAAAACTAAAAAAAATGAATAAAAACGACACAAGTTTACCGTGCGAGAATCATTCGATTATGAAATCTTATAAGATACGTGTTCCCCTTGTTTAAGATTTAGATTAACATGAAGAAATTTGTTCTCTCATTCTGTCGACGCGTCGCGACGTTCTCTCACATATTATATCAGATATTATCTCAGGTGAAGACTCAGTGTAAGGAATTTTAGCTATCGAGATTTAGCTTTAGCTAAGCGAATTACAAAATACGGCAGCAGTTTTTCAAAAATGCGATAAAAATAGCGTACAAAATTTATATAGATTGATGTCGGTTGTTAGTAGAGTTTTTTTTCCCGGACTTTTTCGATTCCCGGGAAAGCGGGAAATTATTTTAAATTTCCCGGGATCCCGCTCCATATAAATAATATAAAGTAAATTTTGTTATTAATTAATGAAAAAAACTTTTATTAAATAACGTAAGGGAACTTGTTTACAAAGAAAGTAAAAGAAATAGTTCAATACTAAAAAATTAATTGAAGATTAAAATAGGAACTTGAATTATTATCACCTCACGCCTTTGTTCCCTATTATTATGCTTTTATTCAGTATTATTATGCTCTGGATACAAGATAAAAAGATAACATAAACAACAATTTAATTCATAAAACAATAATAAAAACAAAATAAAAATAAGGGTACTCAAGATATGAGATCAAAAAGTTAATTAATAAAATAGATAAAATATTTTAAAGAAATATATTACATTTTTTAACGGCTTAGGAAATAACTTTCTGACACACTCAAAGCGCTTAGTAAGTCGTCAAAAAGTATATTCCTGATTTTGTTTACTAAGTATCATGTTTCCGAAATATTTCGTTCATTTTTTACCGAGGTTGGACAAATAGTTAAAAGTGCACCGTTGTAGCATGCTTCGGATTCACAATCACAAGCAATTTTTTCTTTTTTATAAACAACGTCTATATCAGTCAAATGTATGTCAAGGTTGATGCAAAAATAGCATTAACCGGACTGCTTCTTACAAACCTTTTCATTTCAATAGATCCATTTGTAATCTTTAGGACAATGTGTTTTTCAAGTTGTATGTTGTAGTATCTTACACGAGTTTCCAAAATGTTATTTTATTTCGGTTTCACCGCACTTCCCGGGTATATAAACCAACACAAATTGAAATTGAAAATTTTTGTTTATCACCTAATAAACATATCGCTCCTTCATTGCATCATAGTCATATCTCAAAATTTTAAGTAACTTGAGCAAAGTTTTCCTTCATGCCTCCTCGTATTATTTCTCCAACTGAACCGAAGTTATAGCAAAATATATCTTTAAATCGGTACGTTTTGAAAACTTTAATCGCATTTTGCCAAGATCGTTTGTTTTTGTAGATATGACTATGTTGCAATAAAGGAGCGATATGTTTAGGTATCTCCTATTTTTAAGACTTGTTCATGGACAATGAAACTTTACTGCCTGTATCTTATTTTGAATTAATGTACTTTATTAACTCTTCACTTCACTAAATGTAATAATTATCAACTGTTGCACTGCCCATTCTGCTTTTAGTAGATTTATTGCATCAGGAGACATTGATTTAAATACATGTCTCACTTCTTGTAATTGATCTAATCCACAACCCATCCACTGATGCTAATTTTTAGAGAATAGAAAACTAAATTTCAAAGTATAAATAGCTATTTTCTGAAATTATGAAGAATTTTTTATTTCCCGGGATCCCGCAAGAAAAACCCCGGGAAAACGGGAAATAAAATAATTGAAATTCCCGGGACGGGAAATCCCGGGAAAAAACCCTAGTTGTTAGTCATGCCAACTAGCAATACCTTTTGTGCAAGGACTTAAGGTATTTCTGATAATCTTTCTCACAAAAATCCATTCATATGACCGAATAAAGGCTACAATTTTATTAAGACTACGTTTTGATGAAAGTTGACATTTTGCATACATTTTTGCTTACAACTAAAGTAATAGAGTTATTAAATTCTTTAAATAACAATAAAAAATATATATATGTGGCTAAACAAATAGCTATCAGCCATATTCTGGAAATCGAATTCGAGTGAAATCAAAATCAAACAAACTTAGAAAATGAATTAGTGTTTAAAGTTCATTATATAATTTTGTTTTATATACTTTATACTATGAGTACAGCTTATTGATTGATTTCAATTTTACTCGATTTCCATAACATAGCTGTTTATGTACTTATTTATTAAACCACAGAAACAACAGATGTCAACTATTTTTAAATAAAACATTATGAAACCAACACAAATTGGTTCGGACTGTCAAAGTCAGCAGGCTTTTCGCTGCCAATTGTAGTGAATTTGCCCTGACAATAATTTTGTAATATGAAGAGTGAATTTAAAGTGTTACGTTTCCTTATTGCAAAATAAAATCTGAAGTAAAATTTTACTTTTTCTTATAGTTAAGTGCATTTTAAAATTGTCCAGCTATTTTTTAAAAATCCAGGTGACTTTTTTTCTATTGTCCAGTTAATTGACTTTTGGTATCTGGCAACCCAATATCCAGAGCATACGTTGCGAACAATTATATTAAAAATAAACGAGATGTTCAGCACAGTTCTACGGCTCTTTTGAGTTAGCAGCTTGATGAGGGCTAGTCTTGCAGAATTAGACGCCATATTCCATTAAGGCTAGATTACACTATCTCACAAGTCTTACGTATTCCATAATACTTTGTGAGATAGAAATCTAATGAGTTTTGTTGCGACTGTCAAAAAATCTAATATAACATGACAGTTTGTGTTCACACCATCACACAAAGTATAAACACTCACACGTGAAATAAAATGCAACCCTGATCCAATGAACAGTATTATGCTATGTTCATACGACGATATAAACCACTCGTTTCGCTCTCTGAAACTAGTTTGCCAAACATGCTGTTCATACGATTCATTCTTGTTTCATTTTGACACTTTTTTTTGGTGTTGTTAGTGTGATTTTTTTTTTAAATAGATAAAAAAGTAAATAAAACTTAAAAATATATTATTTAATACTTTTATTAATATTATTATATTATAATTATCACTTTATTTCATTAAACATCAATTGTTACTTTGTTTTTTTCTTTGTTTTGATTTTTTTTGAGAGCTAGTTCAGATAAACTAACGATAAATGTTATCAAAACTGGAGATGATAGTACATTTTTCCTGTTTCGCAGCCTGTTTCAAAATGAAACGACCTGTTTCGCTCACAAAATTTTGTATGGGGAAACAAGTCGTTTCAATCATGTTTGGGGCGCGAAACAGATATAAGAGAGCGAAACTCGAATATTGCTGTCCGTGTGAACATGGTATTATTGTTTAGAAATTTTTCAAAAAACGATAAAGTCGTATGGGATGCCAAACTTTTTTAATAATACTTGTCATTTTCGTGACACATTGCATTCACACTATCACACTTTGTCATATTACTTAAGTTTTTGACATGTATTAATACAAAGTATAATAGTGTAATCTAGCCTTTAGTAAAATTTCAACCCACGAATAGTTTTGGTATAATACTCAATTTTGCAATACCACGGTAATTTTCAACATCAGATTTATTTCCCGATTTAAACAAAGGTATAATAAACGAGTTCTTCCATAGGTACGGAAAGTGACCATGCTTGATCGATACATTAAATAAAATTGCTAGAGGGATAGCAATACTGTTAGCACAGTTAATTATAATGTTACTTGAAATGTTATCAGGACCAGAATTGAATGAGATTTTTTTTTTTTTGCAATATTTATTTATTGAATCTTCATATACTAAATACGAACTAACAATAATTAATCAAATCTTATCCTAATACTTTGTTTTGTGTCCTGCCAGTGCCAGACAACAAATTTCATCACGGTTTCTGTTCACATAAGTAGGTGTTCATCGCTCTTCTGATTGGGTGAGTGCTGCAGGGTAAAAACATATGAAATCAACCGAAAATATTAACATTTCTGACCTCAGCACCTCCAAATTTAATAAGATTTTGTACACATGATCTATGGATCGGCACAATAATATTTGCCAACTTTCAGACATATAGCCTTCCAACTTTCAGAATTATGGCCATTCCAAGTTGGCAAAAATCAATAAAAATGCACTCAGATGCCTTAACACAATTTTTAATATCTCGAAAAGTATTCATTGCACGTTAATAATAAAGGGCTCATTTTACAGACAAAAACATGCGCCATTCCAAAAAAAAATTTTTTTTTAATTTTCGATCAAGGATAATGTAAATAAAAAAGGACTAAAATTTCCAAAGGATATATCTCGAAAATCAATATTTTTAAAAATTTCAAAAAAACATATGTTAATTCTTATTATGTTTTGTACAAGTCTGCCAAATTTCAATGTGGAGTCTTTATTACAACATGAGTTATTAAGAAAAAAGCAGGCGAAGGTTTATGTATTTCATGAAATGTACCAAAATACAAAAAGGTGACAAATTACAAAAAGAAGGACAAATCAAATGTAACGGAACTTTTTCGACTTTTCTTTGCTTAAACTCTTTTTCTCCATTGCTAAGCCTTTAATAAAAAGTACAACATAATGTATTATCATTATTAAACACTTTATTACAGCATATTTATTTATTTCTGAAGGATTGCTATTAAAAAATCTGCATCTGCCGAGTAACGCTTGACTTTAATTTTTTTTTTATCTTCAGGTTCAATAGAATGCAGCTTTTGAGTTCCAGGAATAGTACGCAAATCTTTAAAACGAATTTAAAGGAACCGTGCTTCTTCTTCGTGGTCTTTTAGAGTTAAAAACTCGAAATTACAGTTCAAAAGATTTTGCAGGCACCATTCATATAATTGTTTTGGAGTAGTTATTTGACCTTGTAATGGACGCTGTAAACTAGCTCGACGTGCCTCTCTCTTTACGGTACCTCCAAGACCGTCACTTGGGCCTTTTCCATGGCTTGTTGCAAAAAAATGCCACTCAGCATTACATCCAACATCTTTCATATGATAACATAAATTGATAAAGTTCTTTTTATTTTAAAAATTGGGCAGCACTACCGTCTGAAAAATACGTGATTTTCTTCGGGGTTGTTTTAAACTTTTTTCTCAAAAATACATTCAGGTGGCGATGGAACAGGTGAACAGCTACAGAATCGTGTACAAGACAATCAGATATTATTATGAAGTTTGTATGTTGTGTTTTTCCATCTGATTTAAAATAAATAGCAATTGGGTATAAAGTGGCCTGAGAGTTGTTCCAGTGAAATCCCTGGACTGCATCCTGAATAGTAAAAGAAGCATTTTCTGAAAAATCGCAAACTGCTATATACTCATTTTCTTCCAAATTTGATTTTCTTTCGCTCAGATATGCTGCCTGCTGTTTTGTAATAAATGAATGAGGTAATAGAATTTGAAGCTTTTCACACAGGGAATCCACAAAAACGTCGGCTTGGCCAATCATGGTCTCCAAATTATCCCTATCTACACTAACCCATTGTTTATATGTTATTTCATCTATATCATTTTGCTCTAGTAATTGATTTAGTTTTGCTTTTAAATTTTCAATTCCTGGACACTTGTTACATTTACGTAGGTGACACTTTGAAGAAGATGGAATGCATGTCATTTGTTTCAAACAATCTTTGTAACATTCAAGCTGATAATTCGGAACACCAGCAGTTAATTTTTTTAAATTTATAGCATCAATCATCAGCTTCACATTTTGATGCTTTGTACAAACACACACGTTATGAGATCCACTCGCATTTGCTAGAATTATATTCCTCGGACGAAGTTGGCAAAACTTGGAAATACCTATTTTTATTCCATCATGTCGTTCCTTGAATAAGGCGTACATTTCTCTTAAGTTTCCAAGCAAAAGTCTTTTATTTTTCCTGACTTTTGTACCATTTTCAAAAACAGACACGAAATCTTTCTGTCCGGGCATACACCTGCTGACGTCATCGGATTCATAAAATGATTTTACTAAACTGCTTGTCACTGGTGAAATTTGACTTCCCAGTTTTGCGTTAGGCGTAGTCATAACACCCTTTGTATCAACCAAATACTTAACTTTTCGCGCGATATAGTTTGTAACCAGGAATTCTTCCTCAATTTTATGTATTGTCCAGCTTTTTGGTAAAATTGTTAGCAGTTGGATTTTCTCACTATTTTTTGTTAATGTTTTAAACTTTTCTTTTAATTGTTCTATTATTTCGGATTGTGGGCAAATATGCGAAGTTGATTGTGCTGAACCGTGGAAAATTTTGTCTTGAATCGAATCACTTATTTTCCTGAATTTTGCATCTCTGTACCGTTTTTCATGTAACTTCTTCTTCTTTATCGGAGATTGTTCCAGATACGGTAAAGATTGGTTTAATTTTGAAATAGCAACTTCTTCCATGCCTGACGCAATGTCATCGAAAGTATCTACATTTTCGTTTATGTCTTAACCTTCTTCCAAATTAGTTTTATTAGATTTCTTCACATGCGAAAATTTTATTCTACATGTCCCACAAATTTTATTTGAGATCGTAATGTTTTTATCCTTAGTATACTGTAGCATCCATTCTTGGACTTGTCTTAAACTTTTATTGCACCCAGTGTGACCGGATTTTTTAAAAGGATTACAGCAAAATGTTGAATTGAATGGCATATTTTTTATTTAAATACCACAACCGAATGAATTGTGCACGACTTTTTTGTATTGACAATAATTATAATTTATTTAAATATTTAAATATTAAATACAACACTTTGACGTTTAGCACTTATGAAATCTAGTATTCAAGTTTGACTTAGAGTCTCTGAACTATTTATACTGTTTTTTTTTGGTACAAAACAATAGATTTCAGGTAAAAAAATAAACGCCTTGCTTTTCTTGAATTGGAAAATTTGCGTGAACTACGGGTCATAAAATGTTTTTTAAATAGGGACTGAATTTGCTACTGCCAATAAGCCGGCCACAGGTCATAAAATATTTGTACATTTTTTGTGTGAACAGGCAATAAATATTTCGCCTAGGTTATAAAGTCGAAAAAGTTCCGTTACATTTGATTTGTCCTTCTTTTTGTAATTTGTCACCTTTTGGTATTTTGGTACATTTCATGAAATACATAAACCTTCGCCTGCTTTTATCTTAATAACTCATGTTGTAATAAAGACTCCACATTGAAATTTGGCACACTTGTACAAAACATAATAAGAATTAACATATGTTTTTTTGAAATTTTTAAAAATATTGATTTTCGAGATATATCCTTTGGAAATTTTAGTCCTATTTTATTTACATTATCCTTGATCGAAAATTAAAAAAAAAAAAATTTTGGAATGGCGCATGTTTTTGTCTGTAAAATAAGCCCTTTATTATTAACGTACAATGAATACTTTTCGAGATATTAAAAATTGTGTTAAGGCATCTGAGTGCATTTTTACTGATTTCTTCCAACTTGGAATGGCCATAATTCTGAAAGTAGGAGAGCTAAGACACTGAAAGTTGGCAAACGCTATTACTATGTTTAACTTTCCCTTCGTACCAAATTTCATCCAATTCGGAATCGGTGCGGTCAACTCATTGGTTGATTTCATATGTTTTTACCCTGCAGTGTCTCTTCTTCTTAAGCGAAAGTGTCCGCCATGATTTAAAATATTTCGAGTTAGTGGATGTGGGTGTTGTTTAACCCTTTTTAAATATCTTGCTGCAAATTTTGTAATCATAGTTTTTACTAATGGCGCATTGAGATCATTATGAATGTTGGAGTTTTTTACATACCAGGGAGCGGCTGTGATAATTCGAAGAAGTTTATTTTCGCGCCTTTGAATTTTTTCGATATTAGAGGCAGAGGCAGTACCCCATAGTTAAATACCATAGCACCAGATAGGCTTTTAGATAGAATTGTAAAGTAGAAGCTTGCAATCGAGACTAAGGACAGAATTTCTTTCAATAAGCCAATGAATTTAAATGGCTTTTAGTTTCATTTGAGTTAATTTTGCCTCTATATGGTATTTCCACGTTAACCGCCGATCTAGATGTATACCGAGATATTTTACATGCGAATGTTGAGGAATTATTTGATTATTGATTTAAATAGGGGGCATGATTCCCGGCGCAAGGTGAATGTTATATGTACGCACTTTTGCTCATTGATCATTATCTTCCATTGTCTTAACCATATTTCAAGTTTAAATATATGATGCTTTAAGTAACGAGATGCTTCATGACGGTTTTTGTGCACGCTTAGAAACGCTGTGGGACTCCAGCGGCAATTGGTTGAGGGGCACTTAAGAAATTTCCTTCTTTAATAATAAATTGACTACCGACTATGTAGCTTTCTAACAGCTTGTGTGTGTTTGCTGGTAAGTTTTGCTTCAATTTATGTGGCCAGACTTTATCAAAAGCTTGCGAAACGTCGATGAAGAGTGCTGAGCAATATTTTTTTCTTCAAAGGCCTTTTTTATGGCATTAACTATTCGATGATTTTGGTCAATTGTGCTATGTTCTCTTCTGAAACCGAATTGATGGTTAGGTATACATCCATTGTCATTTAAAATTGGGGTTAATTTTGAAGCTAAGAGCTTCTCAAACAGCTTTGATATATTAGATAATAAGCTAATAGGCCTACATGACTCAACATTTGTATGATCTTTTCCTGGCTTTGGTATCATGGTAACTAAGGAAACCTTTTGAGGATAGTATTTAAGGCGTAAAATAGCATTAAAGATAAAGGAATAATTTTCTTTGCTATGCGAGGTAGCTCCAACAGCATTTTATAGCTGATCTTATCAATACCAGGTGCCTTCTTAGTGTTTAAGTCACAAATAGCCTTATCTATAACTCTTATCTCAAATCTTAGGGGAATAGCTGATCTAAAATTAACAGGCGGTAAATCGACTGCTATATAGTGAGATATATTTGGGGTTAATATGTTTTTCAAATGATTAACAAACAGATTTCTTTTTCAATATCGTTTCTTGCCCAACTACCATTTAAGTTTTTTTTAATGGTGGCTTAGAGAAAACTGGCCTTTTGAGATTTCTATCTGCACGCCATAATGAGCAGTCTGATTGTGGAGTTGCATCCAGGTCCTTAAGATATGTTTCCACGGAGGCCGTTTTCTGAGACTGCTGTAATTTTTTTAGCCTTTTTGTACACGCTTTTAATCAGTTCTTAAGTTGAGGAGATCTGTGCGATTGCCACTCTCTGCGCACTCTCCTTTTTTCATTCAAGAGGCGCTCGACATCTGTAGAATATATTTTATTATTATTGGTTTTGAGGGTTTTGCTGGAATGTTGAACAGCTAGTTTAAGATAACTGTCAAAATTGACAATAGAGAGATCCAGATTCTCCGGTCTGCTAAGCGGAATCTTTTCTGTGCAATGGGTACTGAGATATTTTTTATATTTTAACCAATTTATTTGGGTAGCTGACGTCGCTATGTAACCAGCGGGATATACAATTCTATTGGTGTTTGTTATAGTAACAATTGTATTGTGATCAAAGGATAATTCTAATGAAGCTTTAACGTGAATCGTTTCTGTTGGGATATTTTTAACCACGCCGAAATCGATGACATCTGGAATTTTTTGCGGATCAGCAGCCCAATATGTTGGTTGTCCGCTCGCGACAAAATTTAAATTCATTTTAAAGATTGTATTCAACGAACACGACCCTTTGGTGTTATTAGACGTGACCCCCAGAAGGTATGTTTAGCGTTATAATTGCCAGCAGCTAGGAAACAGGGGCCCAATGACTTATAATATTCATAATATTGGCTTTCTGATATTGCAAATCTAGGTGGTGAGTATAAGAATGAAATTACCAGGTTTCTCTTTAATTCTTCAACGCAAATGTTCGTTGCTTGGAGATAATCTTTACGATGATCACACATTATGTGGTGTTTGACTCTGGTTTTTATCAAAATGGTAGAAACTCCACAAGCTCTATCTCGAGGGTCCTTGGTATCATATAGTACATAACCATTTATTTTAAATATATTTCTTGGGGTCAAATGAGTTTCAGATACCATCATGACATCAATTTGTTTATTTTTAAGAAATTATTCTAGTTCATTTTTATGTTGGCGGATGCCGTTTGCGTTCCAAAAACAAATTTTTAAACAGTTCATGGCTTGTTAAGTACAGCTTGCTATAACATCGATTGCATTCTAAGAATTCCTGTAACATATTACCCATTGTGTTCGTAAAATTATTAACTGTTTGCTTTAATGTTTCCATGGTTTTTTCTAGACGAATTAAATTAGAAACTGGAGTTTCTTTATTTATTGGCGAGGCACCTTGCATTGTCACATGGTTTGATTTTAGGACATTAGCGTAGAAGGTTCTGTTATTACTAGGCTGCGGAGCCTGAATGCCATTAGTGTTTACTTGATTTGTTACCTGCATTTGAGGGGGATTAGTTTTTGGTCGAACCGACTCCTTGACGATAGTGTATACAGGGCATCCTCTATAATTGGCAGTGTGATACCCGCCACATTTGCTTAATTTTTTAACGTTGGAGTAGTTTTTAGACTTATCGCAAAGAACTGTACCATGTAACTCACCACATACTACGCAAACAGGGGGTAAGTAGTATTTTTTTTTATAAAATAAAACGTTAGTTTTATATCAGGTGTAATTTCAGCCACACGTTTAATAAATCACGCAATTTAGCAAACTAAATTCATTTTCATTCATTCGAGATTTCATCAACATCAAAACGTATTGATATTTTGAGATTGCATTGATGTAGATTGCCCTGTGATCGTTTAAATGTTCAATCTGTTGAAGATTGCAGTTATGGTGACTATTATTGTATTTGAAAATATTAAACTGAATTTCTTAATTTATAATTATTGATCCAATTATTCAAACTTTACCCCATTTACCCTTTTTGTTATTACCTAAAATGGAAACTCTGTCTTGTGAACAGGCTGTCATTCTTTTTCTGTTGGTTTGCTAGTTCTGGTTCTAGCTTTCACACGAAACACACACTAATTTACATTACCATTAAAGAATCAATTTATTAAATAAATAAAAAACAAAAAGTGTTTAATTTAACAATACAGTCCACTTATAGATTCGTTTACATTTTTTGGTCCATTCGATCCGAATTATCGGTAATGTATGTACAATAATACGGGTGTTTAAAAGTGAAAGTGGTTAACAATTTCAAGTGGCGGGTGATTTTGCTAATTATACAATCCAATGTTACTGGCAAATTGCCATCAGGTGCTTAAAACAACAAACAAATACATACTTGCCACAGCGTGCTTAAAACAACAATAACAAATAAAATAAACGTGTCTCAAACGAACAGGAGCAAAGGCTCTGTTGTGCATCGGTAATCTTAACAATAACAGCAATAACGATAGTGTGAGGCAAGGGCAGTGCAAAAACCAAATTACATGTACAAGCATGTACAGTAAGTGAAAGAGTGTTAGTAAACAGAATAAAACGAAAGAATCAGTTAAATTCATTTTGGTAAGAATCCAATTGGATTGCTTATAAGATTTCATGTGTAAGGAGAACAGTGCTTGCATAACTAAATCATCATCAGTGATATTTAAACTTTAATCGGAATTGCTAAATCTAAATGAAGTTAATGAATTTCAAAGTGCAGTACTTTCATAACTTTAATAATAACTAAAAACAGTAATTGCTAATAGACTAGTGTGACTTTTAAACTTGAATGAACAGTGTGTTGTGAATATATGAGACAATTGAACAACGTTAATAAGGTAAATTAATTAAAGACTAAAATCAAAAGATAATAATAATATTTTCAAAATGGAAACATTGAGAAAAACTCGTGCAAGTTTGAAAAGATCCATTACAAGGATTTTAAATTTTGTGAATAATTCCATTGCTACTTATGATGAAATAAAGGTACGTACAATTGAACTTGTTGTTATTTATACAAAATATAAGAATTTACAAGATGAGCTTGATATATTGTGCCAAACCGAAGAGGACACACAAGTTGAGAACGAATACAGGGATCAAATTGATGATATGTATTTCACCAATACAAGGTAATTTGGACAGTACTGTGGTTGAAAGTGCTCATGCTAGTACACCGAATATCGTAAATGATTTAAGTGCATCAATTCAGGCTATAGTTCAACAGCAATCGACGACCACATCGATTTTGGAGAGCGTATAGGCTACACTTGCAACTGTCACGAATAGTCAATATAATAATGGTTCATCTGAATTACGTTTACCAGCTATTCAAATTCCAGAATTTGATGGGAATCTCTCCAACTGGATTAGATTTAGGGACTTGTTCAAGGCAATAGTGGATTCAAAACGAAATTTGTCTAACATAGAAAAGTTGGAATATTTACAGTCAAAATTGAAAGGTGAGGCATCGTCCATTATAAGGCATCTTTCGCCGACAAATGAAAATTATATTGTAGCATGGAATCTGGTTATGGAGAATTACGATAGGCCCGATAAAATAGAAAAACAGTATTTTGATATACTGTTGAAACAAAAATCTGTGAAAAATGGAACCTTTTTTGATTTTAAACGGTTTTACGATAACACTGTGGAAAGTTATAACGCGTTAAAGGTTATCAATCCATGTATAGGTTCGTGGGATCGTATTTTATTGTACCAAATTGAGGACAAATTAGATTCGGAATCAATCACACTTTGGCGTAGAGAGAAGAAGGACGATGAATCACAAGCATTCTCACAATTGTTAAAGTTCTTAAAGAAAAGAGTGCTCGAGTTTGAGGAAACCAACCAAGCTAGTCAATCCTCTCGACAAAGGCATAGTAAAGCTGTAGCAGTAACTATAATTGCGCAATCGTGTTCCTTATGCAACACCGACCATTTTTTGTATAGTTGCCAAAAGCTTAGAGCGTTGAGCGTAAATGAACGTAGCGCCTTAGTTAAGAGAAATAAACTTTGCTTTAATTGTCTTAAGGACAAATATTTCTCTAAAGACTGTAAATCGACTTCCTGCAATAAGTGTAACCTCAAACACAACACAACTACAAAAATTTTGGGAGACTGAAGATTGCTAACTTCAAACTAAATATTTAAGTCCAGAAGAGGAAAAGGCTGAAAAGCATTATAAAGAAAACGTTCAGAAGCTAAAAAATGGAAGATACATGGTCAGGCTGCCGTTTAAATCGAATTCGATTGAACTAGGTGAATCAAAACCTTCAGCTATGAAACGACTACAATTAATGGAACACAAATTCACCAGAGATGCACAATTAAAGGAAGAATTTCATAAGTTTATGACTGAATACAGAGACCTCAACCATATGCAGCTTTCCCAAGATCAAAAGTCTCAAACGTAATTCATGCCTCATCATGCTGTGCTCAAACCCTCAAGTACTACTACAAAGTTAAGAGTGGTATTTGACGCGTCGTGCAAAACCTCAAATGGCCTTTCTCTCAACGATCATCTGCTTGTCGGTCCGACTGTTCAAAATGACCTATGTACAATATTACTAAGGTTTAGAAAGTTTTAAATCGGATTCACAGCGGATATTTAGAAAATGTACCGGCAGGTGCTTATACATCCAGCAGATAGACCGTTTCAATCAATACTATGGCGTAAATCACCGGAAGAGGAACCAACTGAATTTCAATTAGCAACTATTACGTATGGAACTGCGTCAGCACCATACTTGGCAACGCGTACTCAACAACAAGTGGCTTTTGATAATTACACCGATTACCCAGAAGAGTGTGGTGAATTGATCAACAACTTCTATGTCGATGATTACATGTCTAGCTCACCAGATACAAAGTCAGCTGATTCTATTCGTTCGGTTTATGTGCTATTTTGTCCAAATCGGGATTTAACCTACGTAAATGGTCATCCAATTCTAGGCTGTTCATGTGGGGAATTGCTCCCGAGGATAGGGCTTTTACTACTGATACCTTGATAGAGTGTTCTGAAACTGTTAAAAGTTTGGGCTTACTGTGGAACACATCCACGGACCGCTTCCAGTATAGTGTCTATTTGCAGGAGTCTTCTGATGCAATTACCAAGCGAAAGGTGTTATCGGATATTTCCAAAGTTTACGACCCAATCGGCTGGTTAGCCCCGATGGTGATTCAATTAAAGATATTCATGCAGAAACTTTGGTTGAAAGGAATTAGTTGGGACGATGAGTTACATGATGATTCCAAAGGGGAATGGTTGAAATTACGAAATAATATTCATCACGTAAAGAATCTTCAAATTCCTAAATGGTTCCAGTATGGTCCAGGTGACAAACTAGAACTCCACGGCTTCGCTGATTCATCTGAGTTGGCATACGCCTCTGCTATCTATATACGAATTATCAAACAGGATGGTTCTATCGTTACATCTCTTCTTACAGCCAAGTCAAGAGTGTCGCCCATTAAACAGATTACACTTCCTCGCTTGGAACTCTGTGCAGCTCCTTACACTTTGAAAATGTAACGACGTACGGGTGGACAGACTCAACAGTGGTGTTGACCTGGATTAGTGATCATCCGCGACGTTGGAAAACATTTATCGCGAATCGTACCTCATTCATAATAGATCACATGTGGCGCCACTTCGCATCTAAACAAAACCCAGCCGACTTGGCCACTAGGGGTATTTCGTCGTCTGACCTCAGCAATAATGAATTATGGTGGAAAGGTCCACAAATTCTCAAGAATCATATCATATCTACTGAAACGCTGATTACAATTTCTGATGATGTTTGTCTTGAACGAAAGAAGACATTTGTTGCAACAACTTGTAAAGGTAATGATATTGATATCACTGATGAATACTCTAGTTTTTCGAAACTTATTCGCGTGACGGCTTTCGTGCTGCGTTTTGCCAACAATTGCAGATCAATAGGATCTAATTCTGATAAAGAAAATACTTTCCTCACAACTACTGAACTTGAAGCAGCTGAAAAAACTTTAATAAGAAAATCACAGGAAAGGTTCTTCAACTCTGAGATGCACGTATTGAAATCGGGTAAATCCCTATCTACATCACACAAACTTACTTCACTCACCCCGTTTCTGGATGGTACGGGAATACTAAGAGTTGGTGGTCGTCTAACTAATGCCAACATCAATTATGACCAAAAACATCCTTACATTCTTCACAAGGAGGATAATTTCACTAAACGGCTAGTCGAGTATTATCACATAAAGTATCTTCATGCCGGAGCAAGACAGATGCAATATCTGCTTGGTTTAAAGTATTGGATACTCAACGTAACATACCTCATCAAACGTACGGTTTTCAAATGCCCAAGATGTATGAGATTTCGCCAGATACCGTATCAACAACGTATGGGTGAATTACCAGCCCAACGCGTCCAACCGGGATCAGCCTTTCTGCACGTTGGCATCGATTTTGCGGGTCCAATTCTCATTCGTTCATGGAAAGGGCGTGGTTCCAAGTCTTACAAATGCTGGATCGCCGTATTTGTATGCTTAAGTACCAAGGCAATTCATCTCGAAGCCGTAACAGAACTGTCAACAGCAGCCTTTTTTGCAACCCTTCGAAGATTTTCATCCCGACGTGGTCGTGCTAATCATATTTATACCGATAATGGAACCAATTTTGTTGGTTGCAATCAGAAGCTACGGGAATTGTATGAGTTTCTACACAATAATTATGACGCCATTCACAGGGAAATGCCAAATTATAGAATCCAGTGGCATTTCATTCCACCTGTAGTACCTAACTTCGGCGGCATCTGGGAGGCAGGTGTCAAGTCGGTGAAGTTTCACCTTTATCGTGTCTTAAATAATTCCACTGTCACATACGAGGAATTGACTACATTACTATGCCAAATTGAGAGTTGCCTCAACTCACGTCCACTATGTTTGAAATATGAAGGTGACCCGGATCCATTAACGCCAGACCACTTTCTAATATTACGTCCAATGATGGCTCTACCAGATGAAAACTTGCAACTCATCAGTGTCAATCGTCTCACCAGGTGGCAACATATGCAGCATTTAGTTCAGCAGTTTTGGGCAAAATGGTCCACAGAATACCTACATCAACTTCAGAAAAGACCCAAGTGGGCTCACAAATTGACAAATCTCCAAACTGACGACATGGTGCTTGTGAAGGAAAACAACTTACCCCTAACAATGTGGTTGATTGGTAGGATCACAGAAACCCACCCCGGCGGTGACGGGCTAGTTCGGGTTGCAACAATTAGAACAAAGAATGGCTTCCTTAAACGTCCGGTTTCAAAGCTCCGTCCCCTCTTTCTTGATGTTTGAAAGGGATCCTTTCAAGGTGGGCCGATATGTTAAAGATTGCAGTTATGGTGACTATTATTGTATTTGAAAATATTAAACTGAATTTCTTAATTTATAATTATTGATCCTATTATTCAAACTTTACCCCATTTACCCTTTTTGTTATTACCTAAAATGGCAACTCTGTCTTGTGAACAGGCTGTCATTCTTTTTCTGTTGGTTTGTTAGTTCTGGTTCTAGCTTTCAAACGAAACACATTACCATTAAAGAATCAATTTATTAAATAAATAAAAAACAAAAAGTGTTTAATTTAACAATACAGTCCACTTATAGATTCGTTAACACAATCAATTGATTGTGATATAACTGATCATAGCAATATTGTTTGTAGAATAAGTATTGAAACGCAAAATAGAGATTTATTGAAAATGATATAATTTGTCGTGATTATAAACGCTTTAAAGAATTAATAAGCAACTTATTGCCTACAATATGCCAAACGTGGCATCCTTTCACTAATGTAACAAGTTTAATGCTTTGGAAAACTCAACAAATAAAAGAAAACACAAAAAGTATAAAGAGAAAAGACTCCATGGATTACTGAAAACCTTCATAAATTAATTGCATACAAGGCAACTCTATTAAGGCAGCGAAGGAAAAATCGAGAAAATCCCGGTTTAATAGAAAGATCAACAAGAATTAGCAGGTTAGGTTAGGTTAGAGTGGCCGGTCACATAGACCCCGCGTAGAACAAATAGGTCCCTAGCGTTACCACGTTGTACGATAGTCCACAGAAGAATGTTAGAGAAAGGTCATTCCGATGTAATGGTACTCAGAGTACCCCACACTCTCTTGACGAATGCTAGGAATCTCATTAACCCAATTCCGGAGATTTCCCCGAGACCTTGGAAGTAATGATCTCCCAGAGAATTTGCCCTGGAGCGCACGAGTGACGGACAGTAGCAGAGTAAATGCTCCACTGTCTCCTTTTCCCCTGGTACCCCACAGAATCTACAATTGTCACTATTCAACCGTCCCGCCCTCTGGGCGTATACCGCAGTCCAACAATGACCCGGCATAAAACCTACCAGAAATCTACAGTCCCTTCTCGATAGGTACAGAAGAATTTTTGACGACTCTGGATCATAGGATCCCCATATTACCTTGAAAATCCTGCACGTTCTGGTGTTTTCCCAAATCGCCTCTGATCTCCTCCGTATAGCAGAGTCCGTATCTCTCCTTATATTCGTAAATAGTACTAGGTCCGTCTTCTCGGGATTAACTCCCAGTCCTACTCCGGGTGCCCCCTCCCTGGGGAGTTCCCCGGTGTGCCCTCATTATCCTGGAATTGCCCTACGTCGCAGATATAGTTCTGCACCGTAGCAGATTCCCAATCCAGTTTTAAACATGTGAGTGTGCCCCCGTGCGAGACAAGCTGTCCAAAATTGCCCCGGTGGACACATTATTGAATGCTCCCGCGATGTACAGGAACACACCCATAGCGAAGTCCTTATAGTTCAGGGTCTTCTCAATCAGTGAGACGACTGAGTGGAGTGCCGTCTCAGTTGATTTGCCCTTCGTGTAGGCGTGTTGATTGGCAGAGAGAATAGTCGGCCCCATGTTGCCCTTGACCTGATAGTCCAAAATTCTCTCCAGCGTTTTCAGCAGGAATGATGTGAGACTAATGGGTCTGAAATCTTTACTATATAGGCAAAATAAATCAAATACGACAGGATCCAAAAACATTTTTGAGGTTTTTAAATAAAACTATGGGAAGAAATTGTTTAAAAGCTAGTAATTTAACGGACACCAATGATTAACCAATCGAAAGTGATTGTGTGAAAGCTGAGGTATTCTGCAGTCAATACGGGATATAAGATCAAATTTCTACAAAACTCTTGGAATTCAGCACTACACAACATAACGATAGGTGATATTTATCATATTATAAGTAATTTCAAACCAGGCAAAAGTACTGATCATGACAATATATTACCATTGTTGCTTTTGGATAATAAGAATGATTTTACACCATAATACTACTGTTTGCCCAGAAATTTTAAAGATTCACAAAGTGGTGCTGATTTAAAAGAAAATTAATTCTACTACACTAGAAATTTATGGACCGATTTCTGTATTTTCAGTGATTGACAATGTGCTTGAGAGAGTTTTGTATGATCAGATATGAATGTATGTAAATGGAAATAAATCATTTACTAAATGATTTTCAATATGGATTTAGAAGGGGATGTGGTACAGAGGAGGCAGTAGTGAACGTTATAAATTTTATCTGTAAAGGATTGGATGAAGGCTATTGTGGTGTTGTTGGTGTATTTTTTGATTTGACAAAAGCATTTGATCTAAAAGATCACGAAACATTATGCAGGAAATTGAGATATTGAATTTGTGAAAAGGAACTTTTACTGCTAAAAAGTTACTTAGCGAGTAGGAAGCAGCTTGTTCAAATTAACACGTATACGAGTGCCACAGGGGCGTGTTTTAGGTCCGTTGTTATTTTCCATATACATAAATGACATTAAGAATTTAGAGCTTTTTGGTAAGCTTTTTGCATATGCAGATGCCATTTGTCTATTATATCCATATAAACATGAAACAATTGCAAAAGTGTATGTGGAACGAGATGCAGCGTTGGTAACTGAATTTGTGAGGATTAACAAATTATTTTTAAATGCAATTAAAATCCGTGTACTAAGATTTAAGCCATATTGTGAAAGCAATTGCAATTTTAGTATTTTTATTGATGGGAATGAAATTTTTTAAAGTAATTCAATAAAATATTTCGTCATACACTTGCACATTAATCTTGTGTGGAGCCAACATATTCAGAGTATAAAATTAAAGGCTGCTCAAGCAATTGGCTTCTTATACAAATTTGAAAACAAATTTAATAAAACAGCAAAACTATTGATTTACAATTCACTAATCCAGAACCATTTCAATTACTTAGCTATCTTATACGCATATAAAAACCTTCCTAGAACATATCCAACAGTATTAGTCTATAAAGATTAATACAAAACTATTTTACCAATTTGTGGCATATACAAGATGAAACTGTTAACGAACGTTTTCAAATGCATACAAAATATAGGGCATAACACCATTTTCCTTTCAAAGAACCAAAGCACAATTAACAGAAGAAATAATAATAATCTAGCAGTATCCAGGTGTGGACTTGGAACAACCAAGCAGCGAATAGAATATATGGGTAGTCATTAATACAATAATTTGCCTATTTGTTTTTAAAATCGAACAAGAATTTCAACGTTTAAGATATGTATACTTACTGAATCAAATAGTAATGGTACATTTTTAAATTTTCTCTTCTTTTGTTTTTTTATGTTATAATTATTTTTTTATTTATTATTATTTTTTTTTTTTTATAATGTATAATAAATTTATTTATAAAAAATTGTATTTGCAAACCTGCTTCAACAATGCCTAAAAGACGCTCTAAATTGTAGATAAGGTTAGGTTAGGTTCAATGGGCAGCCGTCACAACGACGGCTCACTTGGGTCCTTTTACCGGTCCCTTTGTGATACCCTTAGCCAGTGACAAGAGTCAGACAGTGTCAACCAGACTATTCCCCAGAGGTCAATGCAGTCTCGAACCACCCCGACTCCCTGCAGAACAGAGAGATCGATTTCAGTCCAACATTAGACACATCGTGCAGACATGGCAGTTCCGGGTCTCCCAAAATGACTGAACCTAATGTCCCCCAGACCGAAGCATTGGCAGAGAAAGTGAAACACCGTTTCCTCCTCCTCCTCATCATGACAACTTCTACAGTAGTCATCATCCTCCTTGTATGAGTCCCTATCACCCAGTGACTCGTAATGACCGATATCACTGTCTTTATCCGGTCCCTGCCGAGACCAAGTAGCACGCGCATCCTCGCCGCGTCATAGCCAGGCCATAAAGTTCTTGCCATCAGGTATGCTCCCCCTGCCATCTCCACTGAGCCCATCTGTACGACTCTCGTCTGATGAGAGTCCTGCAGCGGGCCATCGAGATGCCAATGAGGCCATCGACGAACACGCCGTCCAAGAGACAGCCCTGTTTGGCCAGACTGTCCGCAGTTTGGCTACCCAGGCATCCACTGTGCCCTGGTACCCATGTCAGCTTTACCCTGGAATGTTCCGCGATCTCATTTAGAGACATCCGGCATTCTACTATCAACACAGATGTCGTGAAGACACCAGCCAGAGCTGCAATGGCAGCCTTGCTGTCCGTAAATATACATATATCTCTCGATATACCATAGTACCTCAGCCAGTTCGCCGCCGCCATCTGGCAGCCTAAATGAGACCCTAATGCCCAATTCCTCGATGAAGAAACCTCTACCTACTCTGCTGCTCATCTTGGAACCATCGGTATAGACCCTTAGGGCCGGTTTCAGAGATCGCGTGTTACCGAACAGCTCATCGACATTACCATCATGAGCTGTGAACAAAGCACAGAAAAAGGGTTCCGGAGTGCAGTAGCCCAGCCACGCCAGGTCATATGATGCATGCAGCGTGACCCTAGCATGACCATAGTTCCGCGTAGACCATAGGCCCATAGGTCGAGAATTACGCCCAAATATTTGGCACTGTTCGAAATCATCACCTCCGTGCCATTTATCCTAGGAAGCCTAATGTTACTGACCTTGTACTTCCTGGTAAAGAGTACGAACTCAGTCTTCTGTGGATTGCAAAGAGAGCAAATGTCTGGGAATAGACATCCTCAGATGAATATCAATGACCTTCTCAAGGGTCTTAAGAAGAAATGACGACAAGCTGATTGGCCTGTAGTTCTTAGGCTTGGTGTGGGATGCTTTCCCTCCCTTTGGAATGAAAACAACCCTACATTTAGTCTATCGGGTTTGAACGTACGGAATCTAAAACATTCCGTATAAAAAGCAGACAAAAAAGGAATAAGAAGATCCGCATTCTTTTGAAGGTCGGCCGGGATGATACCGTCCAGACCAGGTGCCTTAAAGGAGTCAAAGCTCCTTATCGCCAAAATGAGCCTATCATATCACAGAGAAATGGACACGGGTCCAGGCTCTGATAAGCGGTTGTTTTTCCGTAGTGTTGGAAGGGAATTACCAGTAAAGTGTGTGTCAATTAACACCTCCAGCGTCCAGCTACTATCAGCTTTCTGAATGTAGCTGGGGACAGCCGGCCAAGAATCCATTATTTTGCGCAATCGGTTTGTCTCCGAGGAGCCTTCCACGCCGCTGCAGAAGTTTCTCCAGGAATTCCGTTTCACCGATCTAACCAAAATCTTAAACCTATTCAATGCCGACTTATACTCCGCCTAGTTTCCCAGACGCTTAGCCATATTGAATAACCTACGACAGTCTTTGCGAGACTGTGCAACCTCAGGGTGCCTTACCTCCTCTTTCCTAACCACTGGCCTGCAGGCCAGTACCGTTGCCTGACGCAGTGCCTCCGATAGGAAGTCTACTGCCAATTCAGTCTCCGTAATGCCACTAATGATAGGGACTGAGCCCAAAGAGTTAGCGAGTAGACTAGCATGATAGTCCCACTTCATCCTTCTCCTATTCACAAAAGTACACACCCCCAAGGGGCGTGAACCTAATTTAAACTCAACATACCTGTGGTCCGAAAAGGAGCAGTCATTTGAGACCGGCCAATGTCACATCGAGAACCTCCTGTCTATTAGCTACAATGTTTAGTATTTTTAAATTACTGTTACAGATAAAAAAAAAAATAGCGACTCACTTCTAGTGCTAGTGTCGGAGCTGCACCACGTGATGTAGTGCGAATTAGCATCAGCTTTGACTACTAAGCCACGGACGAGCCTATTGGGTGGCTCATCATCAGGGTCGTGCGCCAAATAGCCCGAGACGATCCAAGACGACCTGTCGCCAATCTCTAGGCGCAGAAGTTGTGTCTTCATCAATGAAATATCCACTGAAGATATCCAATGTGTATTTTTATCCAAAATACAAGATCTAATTTTACCTGGTCCTTTGGCATAACGGAGCTTATAGCCCTTAAGGATTAGTAAGCAAACCCAATCCTTGTGGAAACATGGTTCTTGGACAATTATTAGCTCCTCCTTACTCTCTACCTCCCGGAGGAGCAGTGCAGCGAATGCTGCCTTAGAGTGGTGAAGGTTTATCTGCGTTACCTGTCGCATGGATTAAAGGAAGCATCTCCAGTGCAGTCCACGGACTGCGAAGGCTCCACAACCTTCGGAGCGGGATCTCCCTTGTCACCACCTCGGTAGACACGGAGCAAGATTGTACTAAAACCATAGTAGATCTTGCACTGTTTCTCCCTCAGTGGCTTTAAGAAGTCCTGATTCAGGACTTAGATCACCGTTCTTGAGGAACCTTCAGCTGCTGAAACCTTTACAACTTTCCAGTTATGAGTGGGAAGTTGGGGTTTGCAGCACTGAATTATCCTCAAGATTTCCTCCGGTGCAGAGGGTTCCGCTGGGATGGTGACAATGGATTTAGGTCTCTGTGGTATCTCGCTCACCAAAACCACGTAGAGCCTACCACCTTCCCATATTGCTCGTCCACGCACGCCATCAACTTTACGTGACCTTAGTACCAGCCAGCATCGTCACATTGCGGGGGTGCTCCTGGGTGCTCACTCGGAATCTTCCGGAATACACCCATTATCCGCTGCTTCACCAAGTCCCACTTGGAGTGGAAGATGGATCCGTCAGCTGCACCTCTATCTATAACCGCTCTAACAAGGCGATCTTTAGCCACCTCTCTGTAGCACCTGTTAGTTGAAATCGGTGCGTGTTTGCGACGTTTTGTCCCCGGTTGCTGTCTAACAGCTGTCGCTTCTTCCTCAAAACGTTGCCGTTTAGGCATTGCCTTCGCAGAGGCAGGAGGTGAAACGCTCTTAGGCCCAACAGTAAGGGCCTTGGACCATGAAGCTACCTGTTCTGCAGAAAGCTCATTGGCCTTTTTGGAGCCAAATAGCTCAATAATACGCAAGGCAGCACGCCTTGTGTTGGATGGCCTCTTGGAAGGGTTTTTATGCCGAGGTGACGCCGGAGTTGGCGGGAGAGGTACGGAAGTGGATCAGGATGTACTCATCCCTGACCCTCTCTGTACAATTGGCATATGGGAAACTGCTTTGCTGGACGACTTTGTCATTTCCAGCTTGGCAGTACCCGAAGAATGGCGTTTATCAGCGTTAGCGGAAAGGGCTATTGCGGTTTTGGATGTACTTGGCGCGAACGACCGGGTAACCTTTGCGCATTCGTCCAGTGCGGGGTTGGCAGGCTGTCCTCCTGTGCGTGTCGAGACTGTTTCAGCCTTCGGTATCGTCATCGTCTCGTTGTCCATAGCCGTAGTCCTGTTTCGTGCCTTTCTTCGTTTTTTTTTGATTTTTGTTTTTGAAGGTCATTTTGATTTTGGTCCCACGAGTATGGGGGAACTTGAGGTCCGCCACGTCATAGCCCCCGGTAACATGGTAAAGTCGTAGTTTAATTGCTGGGGTACCCAGGTATCAGCAAAGCTCCGTGATAATACAGTCGGTAACCCCTCACTGCAAACCAACCGATAGTCACGGGTCGCATAACACCTCGGCTTAGGGGATGGATAACCTTTCGCTGCCGAGGCCTTTTTGTTCACTGCCTTCACCTCCGGAGTCACCAGATGCTGGCAAAATACCTGGGCCAAGACACGAACCACAGCCACCACATTGCTTCAAGATCGTTATCCATAGTGGTGATGGCTCTAAATTGTAAAGTGTAAAGCTCTAAATTGTAAAGATTTAAGTAATTTAATAAATGATTTAATAATAAAACAAGTTAGAGTGTTATATTCGACTGTGCCGAATCTTTGATACCCTCCACCGACAATTTAAATATATATCTATATGATATCTAAGAATTACTCAAGGAGCCAGAATGAAGTGAATAATAAAAAAGTTTCACACGGAATGACAAACTTAGTATACCCTCTTCACAACTTATTTTGGTGGAGGGTATAAAAAACCTCGTGGTCAACCCAACAAACAGGAAGTCACACTTTTGATATGAAATGAATTGTTTGACTTAAACATTTCAATTCAAATTGATAATGATTTGACATTTGACATACAATGTTTTATCAATTTGATGTCAAATTGTTATTAAATGTTATCTTCAAATCAAAAAATAGCTTGGCAGCACTGAAGCGAAAATAAGTGTAAACAGTAAAAAATTGCGATTAAAGTGAAATGTGTTACACAATTTAAGAAAAGATACAAATAACGTAAAGTTAATTCGCCCTTAAAAGAAATACATATAAATTATTTGTGAGTAAAAAATTAATTACAAAATGAAAGAAAGTGAATAAAAATAAGACGGGAAAGGGGAGAACATATGTTTGTTGTACGATCGCGGTGCTACGTCATGACAATTTTCAAACAAAAAGGATCTTATGGCGATTTCTTTTCTGAGAAAAATATGTTATGTGTTTTAAAGCTATTTGAGCGGTTTATGCACGTTATTGCGGTTTTAAAACAAATATTGACATCACAATGGCTTAGAAAAATCAAAACGGTTATAGTATAAATAGACTTTTTTTGATTTTAATGTATAAATATTGTTATATTTTGTTTTAAAACAATTTTTTTACAAAATTATGAGCGGTATGAATTATGACAAACAAAATAAAACATTGGTTGTACAAAGTAGTAAGTACCAAAGTTGTAAAACAGGGCAGTATGAACACCTTAAGTAAAAGTAAGGGTAAAATATGCAACATGTTTTGCATGTTTTTCATCAACATATTAGGTGCGTTTGAGTACGTTTACAGTAAAATGCAGTAAATGAGAAAATTGTAAAATTTGCTCTCACAAAAAGCTGTTGTCCAAAAAATTACGCGAACGCAAATTTTGTAAAAATTCGTAAAATAAAGGCAACAGCTGATGACAAATAATTGAAGTGTTGACAATTGTTAACACTTTTGACTACTTAACTCGTTTTCTTATCGGAACTCGATTGAATACTTTTTATAACACAAACATTTTTGGAAAATACAAACAAATTATTTTATGTAATCTTTCATATTTGTTTGTTTTTTATTTATTTGATGTTACTAATTTGTGGCGGATTAATTTATTCAAAAGAACATGAATAATTTTTTGCTATTGATTACTTAAGTACCCAAGTACTTAGCACTTTTACAACTCTAAGAAATTAACATAACAAAAAGAGTAATAATAACAATTGTGATCAAAAAGGACAAATTTTCTGTGATAATTTTTATATTTACATACATTTATTTTAATATTTTAAGTTTTGTTTTGTGCTGTCCACCTTTACAAAATACTGTGATATAATTTATAAATGATGTAAACTGACAAAAAAGATTATTATTTTAATAAAAACTCAATCCCTGAAGAAGTTGGAAAGAATACCAACGAAACGTCGGATTTTATTGAGAATGAAATAAATAATCTTTTATTTACATTAAATTAATGACCTTGAAAGCCTGCATATAGGAAACTATATAAACTATTTAGAGTAATCAAAAAAAGGTCGATCAACACTTATAATTATAAAAAAAGTTTCAAATGTTGGTATTTAGCCAAGTAAATGATTCACAAACAAGTTTAATTAATTAATATTTATTCACATTTTGTTTTTGTTTAATTTTTGTTTCAACTTTTCGTTTATTTAACAATTTTTTCACAATTTGTAAGCATTTTGTTTGTTACTTTTGTTTGTTTTGAAACATATGTTTTTTTGTTTTACTAAATTTTACTGCAAAAATTTCTGCAGTAAAAATTTGTAAATACTCAGACAAGAACTGTCACTTTTCGCTCTCAATTTGTGTTCTCATTTACTGCATTCTGTGTACTCGAACGCAATTTCGTAAAATGCAGTAAAGTTCAGTAAAAAATAGCAAAAAGTTTTGTGTTCTCGAACGCAGCTATTCACAAAAAAACTTGAAAATTTTTCCCACAGTTGTATTTTTTCTACAAACGAACACAAAAATGTAGAATATGAAACATTAATGCAACATATTTCTCAGAAAAGAAATCGCCATAAGTATTTTGTCTTTCCAAGAATAAGAGGACGGAAAGAACACTATTTCATCTTTAAGCTATGATGGTGCCGAATGTTTATCTCACAGTTTATTTAAATAAATAGGGAAGTTAAATTTAAAAAAAAAATATTTTTTTTCCTTGTTCCACATCGTATTAAAATCCACATTGGAGAACATTTGAGAATAACGTTTGAAAGCAGGTTGAAAATAAATGCATTTCTCTATTTGAAAATAATTTCCCCTTTTTGTTGCGAATCCTACGTTTTAAAAAGTATGAGTGTCAGTGATGCCATTAGGATACGAAAGATACATTTTTCGTATCTTTTTATCACTTCAGTAGCTCGTTTCTGTATTTCTCGCATCGTAAAATTTCGTACATGAAGTGTGAAACAAAAAATTCCATCGTTTCTCGATTTATGAGATAAAAGTGTTTCTATATTTGAATGCGAAAACAGACACAACAAATTCTGTTTATACTGGAATATTTCCAGTACTGTGTCAAATAAAAGCGAAACGTCAACAAAAAAAAATAAATATAATAAAAACAGGGCTGCCAGATTTGATGAGTTATCGTCATCTTGACGATTTTTTATTCCGATATTAACAAAGTGACGTTTTGATGATTTTTTCTAAAAAAGTGACGAAAGCAAAAACAAAATCAAAAATATTTTATAATTTTGTTGTTACTTTCTATAGAAATTCATCTTGAATTTTTAAATTTCAAACACTTCTATTTTGTGGCGTTGAAAATTGAAAAAAAAAAAAAAAATTATATGAATGTCTGTAGAAAGCAACAACAAATTTATAAAATATTTTTGATTTTATTTTTGCTTTTAATGAAATTGTTGGCGTTGCGTTTAACACTATAATCCCCTTAGTCTTCGAAATAAGATAATTGTAAATATTTTTATATGTTTGTTTATTAGAAAAAAAGATATCTTTAGAAACAAGGCTGCTTAAATTTTTATATTTATCCCTATTGTGAAAATATTCCTCAAAATTGTTTGTTTCTTCCCTAAAAAATGTATCGGCAAAAGCAAAATTTCGAGGGAAAGTAATGGACCGACTTGGCTTATTTTGAACATTTAATACTTCTTATATACATATACCCTTTGTTCCTACTAGGAACCACAGGACATACATATACAAAATATGATTGATATTTGATATTCCTTTCTTATATGTACACTTTTGTGCCAAAACCATTATTCCGGCAAGAAAGAAATTTGTTTGTCTCCTAGTAAAAACTTTTTCAAAATGGATAGCTTCTTTCACTCGTTATTAAGTTGCTTTCTTCCATAAGAACTTCGATAACTACTTTTTTCTGGATGTATTAAGATAAAAAAAATGACTTAGGTGCCTATTATGAACTAAATTCGATTTTCGACAGCAGTCGAATTAGCTGATCGAACGAATTTTCATTTGGTATTATGGCGCGCATTCGATAAAAATTTACTATTGTGATTTTGTTAATTCACAGTAGTACATTTTCGATCAGCTGTCACTTAAAATAAAAAATTTTTGTTTACAAATCTAAAAAATAAAATTAAAGTTAAACGGGGCCACGGCGGAATTATGGTTGTTTTCAAATAATTTAGCTTCAGGGGGGTTCCATCCCACTTTTTAAGATGCTTAACTTTGCTGCAAATCATTTGGTCAAAAAAGAATTTTGTTCCATTAGGAATATGAGAGTTTCCAATTGTTGTTTACGACGTTGGACTTGCATAAAATGAACAAAACTGATAAAGAATATGGTATTTAATATACGAACACAAAAAATTTATAAATAGTTACATTTTCAACAAGTTTTTTACATTTATTTGCACCGTCGAAAGCAAATTTGTTTTCGTTGAAAAATTCGATGCACAACGAAATTTTAGACAGTGCTGCCAACTCATAATACCAAATTAACATTCGATAGTCGATGTTCGATAGCCAGCGAAAATCGTTTATCGAATGTAACTCATAATAGGGGCCTTACTTTTGAATTTGTTCTTTTTGGCACAACCCTTTTAAAATTCATTAGTTTTTCAGTAGAATTGTATGTAGTGCTTTTATGTGTTTCTGATTACTTAACATATTATTTTGTAGGCGAAGATTTTACTAGGTCTTTAACCGGTTTATTTATGAACTGATTTTTTTAATTTTAACTACAAGGTATTCTACTAAGTCTATTTCAGGTAAAAAAGAAAAAGATTATAGGAATAGGTAAATTAAAGATTTATATCTCAATTATTAAATAATAATTATTAAATACCCATGAACTTTAACTATGTTTTTGTTTGATTATTTTTTAATAAAAGTCGAAACAAATTTGTTTAAAATTGATTTTAAATTGCACGATTTTTAAAACAAAAAAGACGATCTTTTTTATTGACGATTTTGACACAAATTTATCTGGCAGCACTGATTAAAACCAAAACAAGAAAAGGCTAACAAAAATTTAAACTATTTAAACTAACAATTGTTTTTTGTTTATTTTCATCATATATATTATGCATTTATCATTTATATTCCTTCTATTTTTTTATTTATTTAAAAAAAATAGTATATAAACATATTTTAAATTCAAAATATCTACATTTTGTTTTTCTCGCCACCAATTTCAAATGTGACTTATTTTGACAGTTCTTGAAAGAAACTTTTCGCAAAATATTGTTATAGAAACACTTTTTCTCGCATCCTTCCAATAATTGCTGGAAAATTATTTAAATGACAGATAATTCTCGCAAAAAAAAGATACAGAAACACTTGTGTGAGAAAAACCATTTTTTGTTTCATTTCACACTATTTTTGTTGCAATTCACACGTTTCATGCGAAGAGTTTTACGATGTGAGATATACAGAAACGGGCTACAGGTACCATGTATAATCCTGACATTTTTCGTATCTTTGGAATCTGTAGCCCGTTTCTGTATTTCTCGCATCGTAAAATTTTCCGAATGAAACCAGTGAATCGGGACAGAAACAGTGAAAAATGAAACAGAAAATGGCTTTTCTCACACAAGTGTTTCTGTATCTTTCCTTTGCGAGAAGTATCTGTCATTTAAATAATTTTCCAGCAATTATTGGAAGGATGTGAAAAAAAGTGTTTCTGTAACAATATTTTGTAACAATATTCTGACAAGAACTGTCAAAATAAGTCACATTTAAAATTGGTGCGAGAAAAACAAAATATAGATATTTTAAATTTAAAAAATGTTTATTTGTTGCTATTTTTTTAATATAAATAAAAAATAGAAAGAATTTAAATGATGAATTCATAATTTAAATGATGAAAATAAATAAATCACCATTGTTATATTTTGTTAATTTAAATTTTTTTAGCATTTCCTTGTTTTGGTTTTATTCAGGGCTGCCAGACAAATTTGTGTAAAAATCGTCAATTTCCTGAGAAAAAATAAAAAGTTCGTCTTTTTTGTTTTAAAAAATCGTACAATTTAAAACTAATTTTAAACAATTTTTGTTCGATTAAACATAATCAATCAATTCGATAAAACATAATCAATCAAAAACATCGTTAAAGTTCATGGGTATTTTATACATAATTTTTTAAATTTTTATTTATTTTATTAAGCTTGAAGTCTATTTTTTATAAAATTATTTATTTTTTTAATCCGACATCAATTTAAAATTGTTATTTTTCCCTGAAGAAGTCACACAAAGGCGTGACAAAATATCATATTAAAAATAAATATTAACAAAAAAAGAAACAAATTTATAAAACCAAAAAGAAGTCAAGCTTAATAAAATAAACATACATACCTTTTAAAAATAGATAAGTATATACAAATACCAAGAAATCAAAAATTTTCAAAGTTTTTCTTGGGTTTAAAAAAATTAATTAAACAGGTTTCGTTTAAATGTGCTAAATTCCCATTTCATTCTATTGAATTGTTAAATTAAATCAGCTTTGATAACAGTATTATAAATATTTATATAGGGTTTTTATTTTTGCGAAAAACCTAGAATTGATAGTGACGACGTTGTTTTATATTTATACCGTATGTAGTCCGAAATAGGATATTATTAAAATCTAACAATATCGGTTCACAAATGGCTGAGATAAGAGTAAAAAAACACGTTTGCCTCTAATTTTTACCCATAAATCTATAATTTACCTATTCTTAAAGCTATTAACTTTATTTTTTCACTTGAAATAGACTTAGTAGAATACCTGGTAGTTAAAATTGAAAAAAAATCGGTTCATAAATAAACAGGTTATAGACAAACAACTTTTTTTCTTGCCGAAATAATGGTTTGGCACAAAAGTGTCCATATAAGCTAAGAAGATCAAATATCAAATATATAAATTTGTTGTTGCTTTCTACATAAATACAAATTGTTTTTTTAAATTTTCAACGCCACAAAATATGAAGTGTTTGAAATTTAAAAACTCAATATGAATTTTTATAGAAAGCTACAACAAAATTATAAATATTATTGATTTTGTTTTTGCTTTCGTCACTTTTTTAGAAAAGATCAGAAAATCGGCACTTTGCTTACTTGAGGGTTACACGATCAAGTTTTGTCTATCAAGTTTTAATACTCTCACACTTTTCTACCAATACACTCATACTTTTAAAAATTGAAACGAACTTGCCTTTAAAATTCTCTTTCCAGAGAGTGCTTCAATTTACGTTCAAGAAAACGTCTGATTTCAAGTTTAGTGAGCAAGTTTTTCGTTTGCCTTTATAAATTGTTTTCTTGATGACATCTTGAATGTAAATTGCTCAAAAATTGAATGCAGCCTACGTCACAACTTTCAATTTTTGTTAATTTTGACAAATAGTATATGTAGAAGACTATCAAGAAAATCTTGATCGTGTGGCTGCACTGTTATTTCGGAGCCAAAATCGCCAAAATTAAAATAAATCGTCAAATCTGGCAGCCCTGTTTTTAGTATATTTATTTCTTTTGTTGACGTTTCGTTTGCATTTGATATTTGATGACTGGAAATATTCCAGTAGCCCGTTTCTGTATATCTCACATCGTAAAACTCTTCGCATGAAACGTGTAAATTGCAACAAAAATAGTGTGAAATGAAACAAAAAATGATTTTTCCCATCTCCGTGAACATAACAAAGTAGTTAACAAAGTAAATCTTGTTTCACTCAAAAGAAAGAGAGCAACAGAATATGTCTCTCTTCTCCTCATTAAAATTGAGTATTTCTGGCCGAGCAGAACTAAACTTAGGTGCAGCCAAGTTAAAATAGCGAAATATTGTGAATAAATATGGCAACTTTAGCCATTTTATAGAGAATATCTTCTTCTTGTTTTCGGTGTATGGGAGAGTTTTCGGCTTTTAACAAGATAACAAAGTAAAACCGGAAATGTTATTTAAATAATAAGTAATTAAAATATTGCGACAAACTAATAAATTTAAAGTAGTTTACAAACAATTAAGCTTCATTTTGGTGTATCATTTATATTTCCCTAAAGTTTTTTGTAGAACAAAGTTATAAAAAATAACTTTCTACTAAATTTCACTCATTTTTTCTTTTGGCTAAGGGGCCAAAATTAGGACTTCCTCCGAAGGTTGGCTATATGTGGCGTATAGCAGGGTACTTAAGCTTCATTTTGGTGTATCATTTATATTTCCCTAAAGTTTTTTGTAGAACAAAGTTATAAAAAATAACTTTCTACTAAATATCACTAATTTCTTATTTTGGGTAAGGGGCCAAAATTAGGACTTCCTCCGAAGGTTGGCTATATGTGGCGTACAGCTGAGTACATAAGCTTCATTTTGGTGTATCATTTATATTTCCCTAAAGTTTTTTGTAGAACAAAGTTATAAAAAATAACTTTCTACTAAATTTCACTCATTTTTTCTTTTGGCTAAGGGGCCAAAATTAGGACTTCCTCCGAAGGTTGGCTATATGTGGCGTATAGCAGGGTACTTAAGCTTCATTTTGGTGTATCATTTATATTTCCCTAAAGTTTTTTGTAGAACAAAGTTATAAAAAATAACTTTCTACTAAATATCACTCATTTTTTCTTTTGGCTAAGGGGCCAAAATTAGGACTTCCTCCGAAGGTTGGCTATATGTGGCGTATAGCAGGGTACTTAAGCTTCATTTTGGTGTATCATTTATATTTTCCTAAAGTTTTTTGTAGAACAAAGTTTTAAAAAATTACTTTCTACTAAATTTCACTCATTTTTTCTTTTGGCTAAGGGTCCAAAATTAGGACTTCCTCCGAAGGTTGGCTATATGTGGCGTATAGCTGAGTACTTAAGCTTTATTTTGGTGTATCATTTATATTTCCCTAAAGTTTTTTGTAGAACAAAGTTATAAAAAATAACTTTCTACTAAATTTCACTCATTTTTTCTTTTGGCTAAGGGGCCAAAATTAGGACTTCCTCCGAAAGTTGGCTATATGTGGCGTATAGCTGAGTACATAAGCTTCATTTTGGTGTATCATTTATATTTCCCTAAAGTTTTTTGTAGAACAAAGTTATAAAAAATAACTTTCTACTAAATTTCACTCATTTTTTCTTTTGGCTAAGGGGCCAAAATTAGGACTTCCTCCGAAGGTTGGCTATATGTGGCGTATAGCAGGGTACTTAAGCTTCATTTTGGTGTATCATTTATATTTCCCTAAAGTTTTTTGTAGAACAAAGTTTTAAAAAATTACTTTCTACTAAATTTCACTCATTTTTTCTTTTGGCTAAGGGGCCAAAATTAGGACTTCCTCCGAAGGTTGGCTATATGTGGCGTATAGCAGGGTACTTAAGCTTCATTCTGGTGTATCATTTATATTTCCCTAAAGTTCTTTGTAGAACAAAGTTATAAAAAATAACTTTCTACTAAATATCACTAATTTCTTATTTTGGGTAAGGGGCCAAAATTAGGACTTCCTCCGAAGGTTGATCTTTCGATTATTTTAGTGTCATCACTAGAAAAACCCAATAATTTGTTAAAAAAATATATACCATCTCTAGAAAAAAATACAAGAGAGCAGTAGCTCGTTTCTGTATTTCTCGCATCGTAAAATTTCTTACATGAAGTGTGAAACAAAAAATTCCATCGTTTCTCGATTTATGAGATAAAAGTGTTTCTGTATTTGAATGCGAAAACAGACACAACAAATTCTGTTTATACTGGAATATTTCCAGTACTTAAGTGTCAAATAAAAGCGAAACGTCAACAAAAGAAACAAATATAATAAAAACAGGGCTGCCAGATTTGACGAGTTATCGTCATCTTGACGACGTGACGTTTTGATGATTTTTTCTGAAAATGTGACGAAAGCAAAAACAAAATCAAAAATATTTTATAATTTTGTTGTTACTTTCTATAGAAATTCATCTTGAATTTTTAAATTTCAAACACTTCTATTTTGTGGCGTTAAAAATTGAAAAAAAAAAAAAAATAATATGAATGTCTGTAGAAAGCAACAACAAATTTATAAAATATTTTTGATTTTCAAAAATATTTTATAATTTTGTTGTTCCTTTCTATAGAAATTCATCTTGAATTTTTAAATTTCAAACACTTCTTTCTATTTTGTGGCGTTGAAAATTGAAAAAAAAATAATATGAATGTCTGTAGAAAGCAACAACAAATTTATAAAATATTTTTGATTTTATTTTTGCTTTTAGAGAAATTGTTGGCGCTGCGTTTTACACTATAAGCCCCTTAGTCTTCGAAATAAGATAATTGTAAATATTTTTATATGTTTGTTTGTTAGAAAAAAAGATATCTTTAGAAACAAGGCTGCTTAAATTTTTATATTTATCCCTATTGTGAAAATTGTCCTCGAAATTGTTTGTTTCTTCCCTAAAAAATGTATCGGCAAAAGCAAAATTTCGAAGGAAAGTAATGGACCGACTTGGCTTATTTAACATTTAATTTCTTATATACATATACAAAATATGATTGATATTTGATATTCTTATCTTATATGTACACTTTTGTGCCAAAACCATTATTCCGGCAAGAAAGAAATTTGTTTGTCTCCCAGTAAAAACTTTTTCAAAATGGATAGTTTCTTTCACTCGTTATTAAGTAGCTTTCTTCTACAAGAACTTCGATAACTACTTTTTTCTGGATGTATTAAGATAAAAAAAATTACTTAATTTTGAATTTGTTTTTTTTTGGCACAACCCTTGTAAAATTTATTAGTTTTTCAGTAGATTTGTATGTAGTGCTTTTATGTGTTTCTGATTACTTAACATATTATTTTGTAGGCGAAGATTTTACTGGGTCTTTAACCCGTTTTAACTACAAGGTATTCTACTAAGTCTATTTCAGGTAAAAAAGAAAAAGATTATAGGAATAGTTAAATTAAAGATTTATATCTCAATTATTAAATAATAATTATTAAATACCCATGAACTTTAACTATGTTTTTGTTTGATTATTTTTTAATAAAAGTCGAAACAAATTTGTTTAAAATTGATTTTAAATTGCACGATTTTTAAAACAAAACGATTTTGACACAAATTTATCTGTCAGCACTGATTAAAACCAAAACAAGAAAAGGCTAACAAAAATTTAAACTAACAAAATATAACAATTGTTTTTTGTTTATTTTCATCATATAAATTATGCATTTATCATTTATATTCCTTCTATTTTTTTATTTATTTAAAAAAATAGTATATAAACATATTTTAAATTAAAAATATCTACATTTTGTTTTTCTCGCCACCAATTTCAAATGTGACTTATTTTGACAGTTCTTGAAAGAAACTTTTCGCAAAATATTGTTATAGAAACACTTTTTCTCGCATCCTTCCAATAATTGCTGGAAAATTATTTAAATGACAGATAATTCTCGCAAAAAAAAGATACAGAAACACTTGTGTGGGAAAAATCATTTTTTGTTTCATTTCACACTATTTTTGTTGCAATTTACACGTTTCATGCGAAGAGTTTTACGATGTGAGATATACAGAAACGGGCTACTGGAATATTTCCAGTCATCAAATATCAAATGCAAACGAAACGTCAACAAAAGAAATAAATAT
The DNA here is from genome assembly GCA_963931875.1 of Pollenia griseotomentosa. Taxonomy (NCBI): domain Eukaryota; kingdom Metazoa; phylum Arthropoda; class Insecta; order Diptera; family Polleniidae; genus Pollenia; species Pollenia griseotomentosa. The sequence goes on along the minus strand of OZ007560.1, from coordinate 174,831,780 downwards.
ACTAAAAAACAGGGCTGCCAGATTTGACGATTTATTTTAATTTTGGCGATTTTGGCTCCGAAATAACAGTGCAGCCACACGATCAAGATTTTCTTGATAGTCTTCTACATATACTATTTGTCAAAATTAACAAAAATTGAAAGTTGTGACGTAGGCTGCATTCAATTTTTGAGCAATTTACATTCAAGATGTCATCAAGAAAACAATTTATAAAGGCAAACGAAAAACTTGCTCACTAAACTTGAAATCAGACGTTTTCTTGAACGTAAATTGAAGCACTCTCTGGAAAGAGAATTTTAAAGGCAAGTTCGTTTCAATTTTTAAAAGTATGAGTGTATTGGTAGAAAAGTGTGAGAGTATTAAAACTTGATAGACAAAACTTGATCGTGTAACCCTCAAGTAAGCAAAGTGCCGATTTTCTGATCTTTTCTAAAAAAGTGACGAAAGCAAAAACAAAATCAATAATATTTATAATTTTGTTGTAGCTTTCTATAAAAATTCATATTGAGTTTTTAAATTTCAAACACTTCATATTTTGTGGCGTTGAAAATTTAAAAAAACAATTTGTATTTATGTAGAAAGCAACAACAAATTTATATATTTGATATTTGATCTTCTTAGCTTATATGGACACTTTTGTGCCAAACCATTATTTCGGCAAGAAAAAAAGTTGTTTGTCTATAACCTGTTTATTTATGAACCGATTTTTTTCAATTTTAACTACCAGGTATTCTACTAAGTCTATTTCAAGTGAAAAAATAAAGTTAATAGCTTTAAGAATAGGTAAATTATAGATTTATGGGTAAAAATTAGAGGCAAACGTGTTTTTTTACTCTTATCTCAGCCATTTGTGAACCGATATTGTTAGATTTTAATAATATCCTATTTCGGACTACATACGGTATAAATATAAAACAACGTCGTCACTATCAATTCTAGGTTTTTCGCAAAAATAAAAACCCTAAATATAAATATTTATAATACTGTTATCAAAGCTGATTTAATTTAACAATTCAATAGAATGAAATGGGAATTTAGCACATTTAAACGAAACCTGTTTAATTAATTTTTTTAAACCCAAGAAAAACTTTGAAAATTTTTGATTTCTTGGTATTTGTATATACTTATCTATTTTTAAAAGGTATGTATGTTTATTTTATTAAGCTTGACTTCTTTTTGGTTTTATAAATTTGTTTCTTTTTTTGTTAATATTTATTTTTAATATGATATTTTGTCACGCCTTTGTGTGACTTCTTCAGGGAAAAATAACAATTTTAAATTGATGTCGGATTAAAAAAATAAATAATTTTATAAAAAATAGACTTCAAGCTTAATAAAATAAATAAAAATTTAAAAAATTATGTATAAAATACCCATGAACTTTAACGATGTTTTTGATTGATTATGTTTTATCGAATTGATTGATTATGTTTAATCGAACAAAAATTGTTTAAAATTAGTTTTAAATTGTACGATTTTTTAAAACAAAAAAGACGAACTTTTTATTTTTTCTCAGGAAATTGACGATTTTTACACAAATTTGTCTGGCAGCCCTGAATAAAACCAAAACAAGGAAATGCTAAAAAAATTTAAATTAACAAAATATAACAATGGTGATTTATTTATTTTCATCATTTAAATTATGAATTCATCATTTAAATTCTTTCTATTTTTTATTTATATTAAAAAAATAGCAACAAATAAACATTTTTTAAATTTAAAATATCTATATTTTGTTTTTCTCGCACCAATTTTAAATGTGACTTATTTTGACAGTTCTTGTCAGAATATTGTTACAGAAACACTTTTTTTCACATCCTTCCAATAATTGCTGGAAAATTATTTAAATGACAGATACTTCTCGCAAAGGAAAGATACAGAAACACTTGTGTGAGAAAAGCCATTTTCTGTTTCATTTTTCACTGTTTCTGTCCCGATTCACTGGTTTCATTCGGAAAATTTTACGATGCGAGAAATACAGAAACGGGCTACAGGACAGCAATATCATTTATTTAGTTTTTATTCGCTCTTACACGCGAAAATAAATATTTTTATGATGAAAGATGAAAGATGTTGCAAATGTAAACAAGTTTTTTTCATTTTTAACATCTTCCATGCATTCCCTTAAGATGTGCTCAAGTGTAAAAAGGCTATAATACAATAGCAGCTTAAATAATGGTGAAAGAAAACATTAAAAATGTTTCAAAGTTGTTCTGAGGAAATATGAACATCTGTTTTATTCTCAGGAAATTTTTATGAACTTTTTGATATAATCGCCTTAGTATAAACGCCTTAACTCGTATATTAATTTTTACAAATCCCATCAACAATAAATTTCAAGTGTTTTTATCAATAATAAAAACTGGGAATTAAGCACGAATAACAAAATCTTTTGAAATTAAAATTTTGTATTCCCAAAAATTGAAATTACTTTTTGATAATAAACAGACAAGTGCACGGTCTAAAAAACACTTACGGCCATTTTCACCAAGTTCGGTTATAACTAACCATTACTTAAAGTTCTGGTTACCCATATGTTTTGACAGCTATAACCGATAGTTAATTATAACCGAACTTGGTGAAAATGGCCGTTAATTGACAACATCTTTTGTAAGTTGTTGTTTGTTTTTATTTTGTTTTTCTTAACCTACTTACAACTACAGTTAATGTTGAGAGAATTTCAACTAATTGTAGTGGGGAATGTAAGATGAGATAAACCCACTGTTTATTGTTGATGTGTTTTGTTTAAACTTTGATATTGTTACAAGTAGAACTGTTGCTTTAAGTCTCATACGCTTAACAGTTTTATTTGGTTTAATATCTTTAGTTTTTCCAAAATCTTTATGGATGAAGTTTCCTGATGATCTGGCCTAAGCAACCAGTGAAATGCGCATAGGAATAGCTTATCCCATCAACAATAAATTTCAAGTGTTTTTATCAATAATAAAAACTGGGAATTAAGCACGAATAACAAAATCTTTTGAAATTAAAAATGAATTTGTTTTGATAACATCCAAAAATAGTTACATATAATTAATTTTAAGGTTTGCTTACTGTGTTTTTAAAAATTACATACCTAATATTTATGACTTAAATAAATATAAAAAGGAATTTATATGATATAATTTTCTTTATAATATTCAGTAAATATGAAATAAAAATGTTATGTTAATAAATGTTAAACATTAAAAAGGGGTTTCAAATTTTTTTTAAAATGTATCTTTTTGGGAAAAAGTGTATCTTTTTGGAAACTTAAGCGGCTCATACACTTGCAATAAAATTGTTTAATTTTACGTGTTGTACAATTATATCGCCAATGTGTATGTGATATTCGAAGGTGGCACAATATATTGGCAACAATCAAAAGACTTTTGATTTTAATTGCACAACGAAAAGAAAGTGAAATGTGTTGGCAACATTGAACAATGCTGTTTATGTTACCCCACGTCTCCATGCGCTTTCGATTTGAACATGACATGATCATAACGCCGGCAGACCAACGGTATTAATTTGTTCACGTTCTTGTATGTGGCGAATACGTGTTGATGTTCATGTTCTGATTGACCACAATTTTTGTTGTTGTGGCGTTTGGTTGTATACAGAAAATACATTGTATGGCCAACATCATGGCGCACATGGATGCTAAGACGAATGTTTAGGCAACGATGGCAGCACATGGACGAAACATGAACATGTACAGTCTACACGAGTAGAATTCATGTGCGACATACTGTTCTTACCAAGTTGATGGATGGTGGAGACGGGTAGTTATTCCTATAGGTTATGCTCACCTTTTTATTGAATGAATGAAACCATTATGCGTCTTATTGCATAACTTAGGACAAAATGGAAATATTATGGCGAATATCATAGACAATAAAAGTGTGTGGGGCGCTTTAAATGAATCTTTCTCGAAATTTCACTGGCAACACTGATGAGTGTGTTACAAATTGAAAGGTAAAACTTGATCGTGTGGCCTTCAAGTTGAATCGGATAATTTTTTCTACTCGACTGTAATTTTGACTTTTTATGCTGGTAACACTAATGAAATGTTGACTCAGTTTTATTGTTGTTTTTGTGAAATTGTTTGTTGAAGAGTACATGTTAATCCATTCTTTGGTTAAATATTAATAAAAAAAAAGGTTTCCATTTGTTTTTTTTATCATATTATTTAATTGAAAGAGGTTGTAATAATAATTTAATAAGTAGTCAAAATGGCATATATGCAGCAATCTCAAATGCCTGATCAGCAGTTTTTATGGGATGTATTTCAGCGGTGAGCACGAATTTCTAATAACTTTCTTGAAAATAAAATGTGAAGTCAATCTTTATTAATAGCTTTAAATTGTAGGGTAGACAAAGATCGCAGCGGATTTATATCAGCAGATGAATTACAAGTGGCTTTGTCCAATGGCACTTGGAGCCCATTTAATCCAGAGACCGTGCGTTTAATGATTGGCATGTTTGATCGGGAAAATCGAGGCACTGTATCATTTCAGGACTTTGGAGCTCTTTGGAAATATGTTACAGACTGGCAAAATTGTTTCCGTTCATTCGATCGTGATAATTCTGGTAACATTGATAAATCTGAACTCAAAACTGCTCTCACATCTTTCGGTTACCGACTTTCGGATAATATAATTGATCTGTTACTGCGTAAATTTGATCGTTTCGGCAGGGGAACAATACTATTCGATGATTTTATCCAATGCTGCATCGTTCTATATGTAAGTAAATAATTGGCATCATGCTTAAAGAAACTGTGGCTTAAATCTTATTTAAAGACGCAGCTCCAAATAAAAAACTACATAGGGTGATAGAAAATTTTAAAATAAGAAAATACATGTAAATAGTAAAAGTCTTGCAAGCGCATAGTTTTCGAGTTTCTCTTACTGTTCTACCCTCTAAATTTTATATTGCTATTAACTGCCTAATTTCAACAGAAGATTGCTTTCCATTTGGAGCCATTTTCAATATTTTTCTTTACTAATAACCCAAAGTTACACGAAATGAGTTGCATAAATAAATAAGAAAAAAACAATGTTTTTAATACTTTCATTCGTCCGATTATGCATTGGACACAAAAAGTTGGTTTATTTTTGCGTTTATTCAGGATCGGTCTCTTTTTGAACTCGAAAATTTGTATTTTAATTTTTATTGTCAATCAAAGGAGTTTAAAATAAAAAGGCAATATTTTAATCGATTGCCATATTATTTTATACAAACTAGTTTTTTATGTAAACAAACCTATTTTTTTTACTAGCAATTTTTTTGACAACCCGACCACAGAAGCATTGTAGTTGTAGAGTTGACCTCACCTTCTAGTCAATTCGCCTTGCTTATATACAAATGTATATCCAATATTTTTTTAATAATAACTGCAAAAATTCTTTTTTTGTTGCTTTATGTAGACTACTAAAAACTATTTTATAGTAAACATTGTACCTCTTCTGTGTTCACTAAATATTTTTACTGTGTTCTAAATAAATATTAAACAAAACATATATTATGGCGACTTTTTAAAATTTTTGGCGTATTTTAGCGATACAGAACAAATTTATTTTTTAGAATATATAAAAAATATTTTTAATAATTCTAAAATATGTATTTTATTGTCAAAAACTGAAAAACAAAGGCTTTGGCGATTTTTGACATTGAATTTGTCAAAAAAGGTCGAAAGTAATCTGCCAACGCTGGTTGCAATCCATTTATTTAACATTTTTTATTATCATTTCCGTTAAAAAATAATATCGAAATCTTAATAAAGCCTATTAAATAAATATTTAACCAAATATACATACTTACATAGAAAAAAGCATACATATAAGTATACTTATATGTATGCTTTTTCTAAAATGAAATTTCGCATGGACAAAATATTTTTGAGTTTTACTTTAAAAATACAATTAAACAATCATGAAACAAAGAAGACAAGATAGTTCATTTAAATTTAAAAAACATTTTTCTGCACATGTACGTCATAGTAGTAAATGAGCACAAACATGATCACACAAACACCTGTTGTAGTATGCTGAATGTTTGTTTACATTAAAGGCTCGGTTAGCCGGGAGTAACAGTAACTACCTTACCGTAAAAAAGTAAGACCAATCTCAAGGCGAATTTATGTAGACGGTGATGTCGATACTACAACACGTACAACGTCAAGAACACAACATTGTATTTTATTTGTTGCTTTCGTTGGTCGATATCTCAAAAACACAAGAAACTTTTGACATTCTTCCTCTAAATAAGGAAAAAAGTAGCATAGCTGTGCTTTCAACGCCACCTGAAAAATAAATTAGCCTTGACCAATCTATTTCTTACAGATTGAGACGTAACATCCTACTGCTAACTATAATCGTTCTAATTACTTTACAACAAAATAAAGCAGCTGATTTGCAACGTTACTGTTACTCCCGGCTATCTGAGCCTTTAAATCCCTATACTACAGTCAAAATGAGAGTAAAAAGTCAACAGACCTGCGCAATGCGCTATTTTCTTTGCTTTATGTTAAATAACTATATTTGTGAAAATTGCAAGATTGGATTCAGTGTCCCTTGTTGATAAATAATTGTTTATTTTCAAGCACAGTTTTTTTAATATAATATATTTATAACTTTTCTTTCGTATAGACATTGACATCTTCATTTCGACAACACGACACCGACATGGATGGTGTAATAACTATTCATTATGAACAATTTTTGAGCATGGTATTTTCATTGAAAATTTAATAAAAAAAAAAACAAAAAACGCTTAATGGCAAAATCAAAAATAATTTGGCCGGCTACGTATTGTTAAAAAATTCAATATGTAAAATAATCGACAACTCCAGCTTTATACATATTTCAACGCCCGACTTATGGTGCCAAATACATAATACTAGCAGTATCCGATCAATTTTACGTAATTTTAATGTTTGTATGTATAAAATCATACAAATACTAATAATGAAATCAAAAACTATTTTAAATTAGTAATGAATAAAATCTGAATATATTTTTTTTATATGTATTTAATTAAGAAATAAATATGAGTTTAAATGTATTTTTTCAATTAAATTGTGTATTGTAAATGTTAAGATAAAAAAACGTATTTATATTCTTGTTACAAACAGAAAATAAACATAGTAGGCTAATCCAAACCAGTGTTATATCAGTTGTATTTTTCGTATCTCATTTTCGGTTTGTTCGATGTAAATCTGGGTAAGGTCTGGTAAAATGAGCGATAAATTTGCTAAAAATTGTTTAAACGCAAAATGTCAGATTACATGCTGGAAATGTGCATGGCTTTCTGACGTTTATCCTGCCTTTACACATGTAAGTAGAGTATGCGTATTAACATCGAAAATGTCGACGAAGTAGTCGAATGTCATACAACTTGCATGAATGTTTACTAAAGACAATTTAACACGATATGTATTTAGCAGTGTACTTGTCAAATTTCCTTCTGCGAAATTGATCATGTTGCGTAAAAGCTCCAAAACTTGCTTCTGTAAATGTCAGCTCGAATGAGTTGTGTATAATTGAAGCGTGTTATATTTTAAACTGACATACCATCTGGCATCAGCTGTTTTATTTATTACATAGAAAATCCAAATAAAACTTAAAGGGAAATTTTTAAGGTGTTATTTCTCTGTGTACAGTACATATGACATTTTTGATTTAGAACGACAAGGCATCTGACGTCAGCTGTTTTATTAACAAAATTGTTTGTGGCGGCAAAAATGAATTAAAATTTTAATAAACATAAATTATAATAGTAAATAAATAATACAGAAGATAAAAAATACACAAATTTATTTTTGAAAATGTATATTTTTATACCTATTTGATAGGTTATCGGGTCTGTTCTGAAAATTACGTGGTTTCAAATCACGTGTTTTTAAAACCACACGTGTGATTTTGGGGTGTTCCGAAAGTCATACCGTTTTTGTGATTCTCGGTGTGCTTTCGGTAATTGAAGATAACACCAAAACACACAAAAACGGAGCACTAAAACATCACACGTGTAATTTTAAAAGGCACATGTGATTTGAGCTAAAGTGATTTTCAGAACAGGCCTGTATGTCAAAATACGTTACATACCAACATGTGAACATGTAATTTATAAGCCCTATGTAAAACTCAAATTTTGACATACATATGAAATTACATGTGGGTGGAAAAGTGACATTCCACATGACAAATACACATACAGCCCAATTATGAATAAAAACTCCCCGGGAGTTTTCTCCCTTCTCCCATTTTTCCTATGTAAATTCAATTGTAAAAACGGGAAAAAACTCCCGGACAATTTGTATTCATAATTGGGCTGATAATGTGAACATAGCTTAAGTATACTTAATACAAAAAAATAATGAAAGTTGGTATATTTTGTTTGGGAATAATATTTAGTAGGGTATCGCTTTGCTTTTAATACAGAATTCATTCTTGAAGGCATCGAATTGACCAAGTTCGAAAATGAATTAAGAGAAGTATTAAAAAATTATGAATCAATTAAATTAAATGAAAATGTATATAATTTTGATTAATGCTTCGAAATCATAAAAAAAAGTTATTAGCAAAAAGAAAATAACTGAAAAAGCAACAAAAGATGGTTTAATAACGAACTTAGAACCTTAAAAAGAGATAAAATTTGTAAGTATCGAATTGCACTCATAGAAAATACAAATGATGCATGAAATGTGAAAATTGAAAACGAAAAAATAAATATATAAACAACAAAATAAACACTGCAAATAACCAAAAAGAAATGTGGTGTCAAATTAAAAAACTAGTCTTAGGATGTGCCAAAACTGTTATAAACAGGGTTGTTCTGGAAATCGAAAACGCAAGAATTTGGAAGTTGTTTTTAATAAACTTTTAATCTAATTTTTTAGTTTTTTTATAAAATTAATTTTAATAAAGAAATATTTGTCATAAAATTTATTTATTACAGAAATCTTATTAAAAATCGACGTTTAAAATTCTTGCGTTTTGCTTTTCCGATTTTTAGAACACCCCTGAAAAACTGTGATATATGAGCAAATAACCTCCAAATAGCCAAAAATTTTAATTATTTCGTAAATAGTATTAAGGAAATCAGATGTTCCATTGAAGATGTGCAGTATGAAAATCGAATACCTGTGATAGACTTTAAATTTAAATTCCGTGCAATAAATCTACAAGAACTAAAGATTTTGTTTAAAAGTATAAAAAAAACCTCACTATACAAAAATATCAAGCAATATAAATCTAGATAATTGTGAACTAATAGGCAATTTTATGTTAAGCATTATAAACAAATCACTAGCGACTGGCATGTTTCCAATTAGTTGGAAAGAATAATAATAATTTTACCAATTAAAAAAGTTAAAAATACGGTTAAAAACTTTTGAAAAAGTAATCGAAAAATATTGGAAGAATACATGGTGTAGAACAATTGGTTTCTATTTTAACAATAATCATAACCAGGGAAACCACAAATATGCAATTGCATGTTGTTCCTTGTGCGACCAATGAAGGCAGAAACAATAAGGGTATTCACGTCACAAGTTGCACCCTTGCAAAAAAGCAAAAGTACAAAAACATAACAACAACCACAAAGACAATTATTTACGCACAACTAATTGTATGTGTGGTTGTTGTTATATTTTTGCACTTTTGCTTTTTCGCAAGGTTGCAACTTGTGACGTGAATACCCACAATATATTTATCCGTTTTAGAGCTTTTTATGAATTTTTGGCATCGATTTGTTAGTGAATATTGTTCCATATTATACCGTTTGCAGCAGTTTTTGCATAATTTAGTTAAAAGAGCCTTTTTGAAGCATTTTTTAAGTTTTTGGCGCATATTAAACCTTTTTGAGGCATAAATTGATGTATATCAAATGTTTTTAGATGCCTAAAAGAGCTTTCGCAGCAATACATTTTTTTTTTTTTGCAAAATTTTGGCTTTTCTTTTCTAAATATCTATCTGCATACCCAAAGTGTTGCTTAAATTTCGCCATCTATATTTAATTTTTAATGTTATTTTTAACTTTAAAATTTTATATATGAATAAGCAAAAATAAAGGAAAAAGCCAATATATATACGCATTTGGCGATGTGTGTAACACATAAAAATACATTTAGTATACCGATTGACTCAGAATCACTTTTTAAAGTGACCTAACGATAACTATCCGTCCGTCTGGCTGGTTGTCTGTCCATGTTAATTTTGTGCGCAAAGTACAAGCTGCCATCTTGTAGATAATTGGATTTAATTTGGTAAATACATTTTAATTGTTCTAAGGAGGAATTCTATGTAAATGGTGAGAATCGGTCTTTAATTTTACACATTACCAATAAAATCTTCTTTTCAATTTGGATTCTTTGATTTACCATCTAATTATGTGTTTAGATTAAATTCGCCCCAAAAATATTTTACTGCAAATTAAATTCTTTTTGAATCTGTTCACATTTGCCAAAAGCTCCCACCTATTAATAGCTTTAACTTCTTTTTAAATGTTAACATTTATAAACAATTTACCGACTGTCTCTTAAGTCCCTTTGAGACAAAAAATTTCATATGGATGTTAATATCTAGATAATATTCGGCACAAATAACTTTTAAATGAATTTTAACTTCTTAACATAACTTTGTTTTTGTGAGCCGATGACTGCCCATCGTTTCAAATAGAATTAAATTTCGAAAATTTGTCTGTAAATACTATGGTGTTTGGGATTTGCCAATTTTAGGATTGTTTTTATTATGCTTTCAAATTAGCAATTTTTTGGTGCATATTTTTAACCATTTTCAGGGTTATTTTTAAATTTTTACTGCATATTTAATGCGCATAAAATGTGTTTTTAAGAGCATATTTCTGGTTTTCTTGATCATAACATATTTTATTTGCTTATTGAAAATATTTATAAAACACAAAATCCAAAAAACAATATTAAAAATTAATTAAAGTAAAATAATTAAAAGTATTTATAATACAACATCTAACCTAAAAAAAAAATAAAAATATTGTTTTCATTAAATAATAAATAAAATAATTATAATGGCTTATAAAAAGTTACTGGATATCTGATACGACTACTTCGGCGTAGATTGACAGTATTTTCACTCATATTTTCGTTACTAGTATTTATAACTTATTACAGTATTCCACGGATAATTACCTCGCCAAAAATTCCAATATTTTTGGGTAATTATGCGGGGTAGGCATTTAAACGAATACGCTTAAATACCTCCGTTGAGGTAATTATAAGAATACGTTTAACTACCTCATTGAGGTAATTAAGCGAATACGTTTAAATACCTCAGTGAGGTAATTAAACGTTCTTATTTTAACTTTGATGTATGAAAAAAAGTTGACAAGAATTTTTACATGTATCAGCTAAATCTAAAGAGATAGCAATAAAAAACAATGGGATTTGCTGTCTTGAATTTTATCTGTAAAGCGTTTTTAGAAGTTCTGTTATATCCTACTAACAAAAGCCTACTCATACATATGTACAAACTTATGATCAGGGAAACCGTAAATATGCAATTGCATGGTTTTTCTTGTGCGATCAATGAATGCAGAAATATTATATTTATCCGTTTTTAAACTTTATAAATTTTGGTATCGATTTGTTTGTGAATAATTGCACATTTTAGCTATTGCTGCATTTTTTTGCATGTTAAGCAAATAAAAAATGCTTAAAACCATTTGCAAAACAGATGAATTTTCTGTTGCTTTAATTTCGCAATATACATTTAATTTTCATATTACAATTGTAAGCCAAAGCAAGTTTTCGTTGAAGATAAATGTTATCCAAACTGTAAAGTTTTTTATAAATATATGCAGAAATTAAGAAAAAGGCAATTATATAAATTTGTGCTGATACATAGAAATCTAGACGCATCGTTTAGTAAACCGATCGAATCAGAAACACTTTTTAAATAATCTTTTTGTGTCCGTCCTTCCATCTCGCTGGTTGTCTGTCCATGACAACCTTGTGTGTAAAGTAAAAGTAGCGTAAATACGTTTTAATTGTCATAAGAACGAAAACTATGAAAATTGTGAGAATCGGTCTATAATATCACATAGTCCCCATGCAATCTTCTTTCTTTATGTCCATAAACCATTAAATCATGTTCGTATTAAGATTAAATTTGACCCAAAAATATCTTACTGCAAATTAAATATGGTTGAATCGGTTCAGATTTAAACATAAAGCTTCCATTCAAATTTAAATCCCTAAAATATTCAAGCTATTTTATCCTTTTAAATGTTAATGTAATTTAAAATTTAGCGACATTGAATTGATAAAGAACTGCTACAAATTTTCTAGCAACACAAAAATTGTTTAATTTTGTTCCCTTGTGTTACACAACTTATAAAATAAAATCTTCTGAATTTATACTTTTATGGCAGTTTCGTTATATGTAGTAGAATGCTTTTCAAAGGGGATGAAATTTATTTATTACGTTGCTTGGAACAAATAAATTTAAATAAATGATGCTACACATTGATGATACGTCTTTTTGTTTCTGAAAATTACAAATTAATATAACGTAACACACACAACTTAGAACATAATATTTTTCTTAATTTTTGATAATTTTTTTCTTAATAATATATCGGTTATCGCATTTTTATCTGGAATATTAAAAATTGCTTTTAAATCTCAAATAAGCACCAACAAAGTTCTTTGATTCGCATGTAAACTTATGAAATGTTATGTTTATTATTCTGAATTTAAGTCTTAAAATGTTGACTCTAAATAAAACTAAATATTGCTCGCAAGGCATAGGATGTTACCAAAACAAAATAATATAGCATCCGCTAGACATGTACACTTGTCGAAGTCAAATCCACAAAGTATACAGAGATGTCACGAGACGGAAAATATTGTGTTTTTTTCTGTCTTTTTCTTCGAAAGCTGCCCTTTTTGCATTTTTTGTTTTGATTACGCAATTCGTGTTGATAGTAGCGGCCTGTTTTTACACATTGCCACTTTACTACCAAAAAACGTGTTCTTTCTCTTTCTTCGAAAGCTGCCCTCGCAAATGATTTAGGCATTTTTCATACGTCACTTTTTTCATCTCTGTATGCTTTGTGGTCAAATCGACGACTGAACTGAAGAGCATAAAAATCACTGTTGCCAATTTGACGGTTTTACCGCGATTCTAGCGGTTTTTATGTGCCCATTGCGGCAAAATTTCCGTTTTGACGGTTACTTGGTGGCCACACGATCAAGTTTTGCCTTTCAATTCCATTCAATTTACTCAACTCTCTCATTTTTTTACTAACACACTCACACTTTTTAAATTGACCACGAGATGGCTTTCAATTTCACCTTTCCATTTGTTTGACAATTTACTTTCAATTTAACAGCTGAGTACATGTTTGTCTTTATAAATTGTTTTTTTTTATGGCATCTTGAAAGTAAATTGAGTGCCACCTACGTCACACCTCTCAATTTTTGTAAATTTTGACAAGCAGTATATGTAAAAGACTATCAAGAACAACTTGATCGTGTGGCCGCAGGGTTAGCGGGAAATCTAGCGGTGTTTTTTAACTTGGTGGCCACACGATCAAGTTTTGCCTTTCAATTCCATTCAATTTACTCAACTCTCTCATTTTTTTACTAACACACTCACACTTTTCAAATTGACCACGAGATGGCTTTCAATTTCACCTTTCCATTTGTTTGACAATTTACTTTCAATTTAACAGCTGAGTACATGTTTGTCTTTATAAATTGTTTTTTTTTATGGCATCTTGAAAGTAAATTGAGTGCCACCTACGTTACACCTCTCAATTTTTGTAAATTTTGACAAGCAGTATATGTAAAAGACTATCAAGAACAACTTGATCGTGTGGCCGCAGGGTAATATCAATAGAATATAAAATGTTTGTTCTAGGTAATTGAAAATTTAAATTTTTTTTTATAAAATAATTCATAAATCAAAAAGTAATTTCAATTTTTGGGAATACAAAATTTTAATTTCAAAAGATTTTGTTATTCGTGCTTAATAAAAACTGGGAATTAAGCACGAATAACAAAATCTTTTGAAATTATAATTCATAAATTGAATTCGTTTCAGCTATAAAAACATTTTACAACTTTTTTTTGTTAATTTTTTGATTAGGTTTAATTGGAATTCTGTAAAATTATGTTCGGCTAACAAAAATAATTCGTAGTTTCATATTTGATTAAAAACTGGTCGGAAAAATAAAAAAAGGCGAAAAAATGAAAATTGACTTTAGCGTGCTGAATTCAAATCTGTTTACAGATTGATTCTATTACGTCTAGCCACCTTATTTCTTCCGAAATAAGGTGGCCATGCTTTAAATTGAATTTTATTCCAATCCAAATCGGACAAATCCGCCTTAATTCGGCCGAAATATTAGACATTTTAATAGTATATTTCTTATTTTATTCGTAATATATCTGGCTTTTTATAATTGATAAAAATGTGAAACTTTCGTCTTTATAATTTTTTATACCTATACATTTTGAAAACCAAAAATAGTACTATTTTTTGTTTTGCATAAAAACCAAATTTATCATAGCTTACTTCTGAAAATTTTTAAAAAAGTCGTATACCTTTATAGTGCATTTACACTTGTAATTTTCAAACTAGCTTATGATTGTAAACTACTTTCATAAACTATACCGTTTACATCAATCTCCGTGAACATAACAAAGTAGTTAACAAAGTAAATCTTGTTTCACTCAAAAGAAAGAGAGCAACAGAATAAGTCTCTCTTTTCCTCATTAAAATTGAGTATTTCTGGCTGAGCAGAACTAAACTTAGGTGCGGCCAAGTTAAAAAAGCGAAATATTGTGAATAGATATGGCAACTTTAGCCATTTTATAGAGAATAATATCTTCTTCTTGTTTTCGGTGTATGGGAGAGTATTTCGGCTTTTAACAAGATAACAAAGTAAAACCGGAAATGATATTTATAAAATAATAAATAATTAAAATATTGCGTAAAACTACTAGAAAACTACTATATTTAAATTAGTTTACAAATGTTTGTGTTGGATTTTAAGTTTAAAAAAAAAAAATTTCTATTAAACTTCACTCATAAATTTCTATTGAACTTCACTCATTTTTTTCTTTTGGCTAAAGGGCCAAAATAAGGACATCCTCCGAACTTTGACTATATGTGGCGTATAGCTAAGTACTTAAGCTTCATTTTGGTATACAACATATTTCAAACTTAAGTTTTTTTTAGAACAAAGTTTGAAAAATTAAATTTCTATTGAACTTCACTCATTTTTTTCTTTTGGCTAAAGGGCCAAAATGAGGACATCCTCCGAACTTTGACTATATGTGGCGTATAGCTAAGTACTTAAGCTTCATTTTGGTATACAACATATTTCAAACTTAAGTTTTTTTTAGAACAAAGTTTGAAAAATTAAATTTCTATTGAACTTCCCTCATTTTTTTCTTTTGGCTAAGGGGCCAAAATAAGGACATCCTCCGAACTTTGACTATATGTGGCGTATAGCTAAGTACTTAAGCTTCATTTTGGTATACAACATATTTCAAACTTAAGTTTTTTTTAGAACAAAGTTTGAAAAATTAAATTTCTATTGAACTTCACTCATTTTTTTCTTTTGGCTAAGGGGCCAAAATAAGGACATCCTCCGATCTTTGACTATATGTGGCGTATAGCTAAGTACTTAAGCTTCATTTTGGTATACAACATATTTCAAACTTAAGTTTTTTTTAGAACAAAGTTTGAAAAATTAAATTTCTATTGAACTTCACTCATTTTTTTCTTTTGGCTAAAGGGCCAAAATGAGGACATCCTCCGAACTTTGACTATATGTGGCGTATAGCTAAGTACTTAAGCTTCATTTTGGTATACAACATATTTCAAACTTAAGTTTTTTTTAGAACAAAGTTTGAAAAATTAAATTTCTATTGAACTTCCCTCATTTTTTTCTTTTGGCTAAGGGGCCAAAATAAGGACATCCTCCGAACTTTGACTATATGTGGCGTATAGCTAAGTACTTAAGCTTCATTTTGGTATACAACATATTTCAAACTTAAGTTTTTTTTAGAACAAAGTTTGAAAAATTAAATTTCTATTGAACTTCACTCATTTTTTTCTTTTGGCTAAGGGGCCAAAATAAGGACATCCTCCGAACTTTGACTATATGTGGCGTATAGCTAAGTACTTAAGCTTCATTTTGGTATACAACATATTTCAAACTTAAGTTTTTTTTAGAACAAAGTTTGAAAAATTAAATTTCTATTGAACTTCACTCATTTTTTTCTTTTGGCTAAGGGGCCAAAATAAGGACATCCTCCGAACTTTGACTATATGTGGCGTATAGCTAAGTACTTAAGCTTCATTTTGGTGTACAACATATTTCAAACTTAAGTTTTTTTTAGAACAAAGTTTGAAAAATTAAATTTCTATTGAACTTCACTCATTTTTTTCTTTTGGCTAAAGGGCCAAAATGAGGACATCCTCCGAACTTTGACTATATGTGGCGTATAGCTAAGTACTTAAGCTTCATTTTGGTATACAACATATTTCAAACTTAAGTTTTTTTTAGAACAAAGTTTGAAAAATTAAATTTCTATTGAACTTCACTCATTTTTTTCTTTTGGCTAAGGGGCCAAAATAAGGACATCCTCCGAACTTTGACTATATGTGGCGTATAGCTAAGTACTTAAGCTTCATTTTGGTATACAACATATTTCAAACTTAAGTTTTTTTTAGAACAAAGTTTGAAAAATTAAATTTCTATTGAACTTCACTCATTTTTTTCTTTTGGCTAAGGGGCCAAAATGAGGACATCCTCCGAACTTTGACTATATGTGGCGTATAGCTAAGTACTTAAGCTTCATTTTGGTATACAACATATTTCAAACTTAAGTTTTTTTTAGAACAAAGTTTGAAAAATTAAATTTCTATTGAACTTCCCTCATTTTTTTCTTTTGGCTAAGGGGCCAAAATAAGGACATCCTCCGAACTTTGACTATATGTGGCGTATAGCTAAGTACTTAAGCTTCATTTTGGTATACAACATATTTCAAACTTAAGTTTTTTTTAGAACAAAGTTTGAAAAATTAAATTTCTATTGAACTTCACTCATTTTTTTCTTTTGGCTAAAGGGCCAAAATGAGGACATCCTCCGAACTTTGACTATATGTGGCGTATAGCTAAGTACTTAAGCTTCATTTTGGTATACAACATATTTCAAACTTAAGTTTTTTTTAGAACAAAGTTTGAAAAATTAAATTTCTATTGAACTTCACTCATTTTTTTCTTTTGGCTAAGGGGCCAAAATAAGGACATCCTCCGAACTTTGACTATATGTGGCGTATAGCTAAGTACTTAAGCTTCATTTTGGTATACAACATATTTCAAACTTAAGTTTTTTTTAGAACAAAGTTTGAAAAATTAAATTTCATTTTGGTATACAATATATATTTAACTTGAGTTTTTTTTTAGAACAACGTTTAAAAAATAAGTTGGGAACGAATTTTTTAATTTGACCAGGTTTTCCAATAAGTTTGTTGAAAGCCGAAAATCATCGCCCATGTAATAAAAAAGAAGTAGAACATAAGTGAGTGCATGTTAGTTCTCTCATATTCGGTTATATGATATTGCCATATAAATTTACATGCACTTAGTTTCAGGGATGGAAAGTAGATTTATTTTTATATATTATCAAAGTCGTTTTAACAATTTTTTATATTTATATTATTATTATAGTTAGAACGTATGAACGCGCTATTTTTAGCGTGCTAAATTGAATTTAAATTAAAGTCGATGCATATCTTAGAAAAAATATAATATTTATTGAAAAACTAACTGCCGTATTCATAAAAAATAAAATGAGTTTGAAATGTGTTTTAAGGCAAAATTTTCATATAAATTTTTCTGAAAATATATTTCAAATCCACTTTAATTTTTTATGAATACGGCAGTAAATATCTACATATATATTTTTAAATTTCATTCGGGTTTAAAAAGTAAATACTTACAACTATTAAAAAAATTTAAGAAGCTTAAAATTATTATAAAACTTAATTCATATCGTTACCTAAAACGCAAAAGGCTGTGTTGAATATTTTTCAGGAGAAACAAAAAACTATTTAAAATGATAAATTGAATTAAACTGTTTAAACATTTTTTTCTTCTATTTTTCTTGTTTGTATTGAGTGACATTTCATTTCTTATTTTTGTTTTAAAATAAATTATCACATTGAAAGATTCCTCTTTTAAATAACAAAAATTCTTCTAATTTTTACAAGTATAAGTGTTATATTTGGCTTTGCCAAATCTTATTTAAACTTCACTATAGTTGGTTTAGAACGGAAGTTTATATATACTAGTTGTTAAAACCCATCTCTGCCCAGGGTCATACCATTACGGACTTTAATATGTTTCGTCCCACTATATACAAAATATTCTTATTAGTTAAGCCGCCTTATTTACTTTAGAAAAATATCAGTAGGGCCCAGACTTTTATGCAGTTAAATTCTCGTTTAATGCGCATAAAATATGCACTTAAAATAGAAAAATATGCGTTAAAAATTTAAAAATATGCACTTGGATTTTTTTTAACACATGTATAAAAAACGTAAAAATTCAGTATCATAAACGTAAGGCACAATAACCACAAAAGTAGAAGTTAAAATAAAGTATTTATCTCTTCTGCAACATGGTACATGTGGACTTAAGGGCTCAATTACATAAATACGTAATTCCTATATGTTTTCATTATTTTCTTCCACTTCAATGTGAGGAATTGAGTCGTGCTTTTTCAATTTGTTTCGCTCTTTTTTTCTTTCCGATATTGCTAGCTTGTTTACCTGTTTTAGAAACAACATCATTTTCGCAGCCGAATGTCGGAAAAAATTAGTTTATAATTTTTGCATGGTTTTGTAACATTTAAATATAATTACATTTAATTTTTCATATATTGCTGATATGGCATATTTTGAAACACAAACTTGTTTTATCAGCCTGTTCAACGATTTTGAACGTAAACGTTCGCATAGAAAATTACATTTAAAACAAAAACAAATTGTCGAAATCGTTGAACAGGCTGTAATTGTTTTTTTTTTAAATATATACTTGAATTTTTTTAACACATTTATAAAGAACGAAAAAGTTCAGTACAGTAATTTTGACTTAGCTGCACAATCTCCTTTGCACGATTTTTTATGCAGGTACATCAAAAATGCAGCTATCTTAAATGCATTTAGCTGCCTTAATGTGCAGGTACGCAATTGTGGTTACCTGAGTAAAAGTGCAGCTAAATTAAGGTGTTTGAAAGAGGAGTAACAACATTTTTATTAATAAATTTTTAATAACAATGACGTTCAAACAACCTGTAGTCATTTGTTATTAGGGTAATCATTCGGTTAACCGTTAGTCGGTTAACCGATTAATTACTACCCGATCAACTGATCGGTTAATTTAAAATTGGCCTTTTTCGATCATCGATTAAGCGGTTAATTTCAGTTGATTAACCGATGTAACAAACTTTTTGATTTTTTGTAGTATTAAACCATATTTTTTGTGTTTTTAATTATGGGTGAGTTCCAAAACGGCAGTTGCAAACCAACTCGCTTCGGAAAAAAAATTTTTTAAGTGCTCGGTGCTTAGCTTTGCCAGGATAAGTTAGATGATGGCCTGCCAACAGAAGAAACTGTCGATAGTAACACAACAACAAAATTAACCGATACAATTAGATGCGTTAAAAATTTTAAAAAATTAAAACAGGTCTCTAAAAGCATTATTAAAGATTTTATATATTTAGAGAAATCCAGTAAAAGGACTGAGAATTAGAAATTTTGTATCATGGGTTGCTTTCGATTTCTCCAACATCTGCGATAATTGAGAGATTTTTTTCGATGTAAAATTTTATCAAAACTAAAGAAAACTGCCAAATTAACAAATTGTTTTTCTAAAAGATTATTTTATTAGATCTCCTTAAACCATTGAAATAAAATGATCACGCAGTTTATTTTTTAATAAATACATAAGTATGTTTTAGTTAAAAAATATGTATAACATAGTTATGAATTATGTTTTTGTTTGCTCGTTTTAGTTCAAGAACTGTTATGTTATTGTTTTGTTTTTATAATAAGCTCAAAAAACTAAATAATTTTTAATTTTTATTTATTGAAATTAATTTTATTTATTGAAATTACTTCATTTTAGGTATTATGTTTTATAATTATTTTAAGCTTCTTAAATTTTTTTAATAGTTGTATTTACTTTTTAAACCCGAATGAAATTTAAAAATATATATGTAGTTATTTAGTTTTTCAATAAATATTATATTTTTTCTAAGATATGCATCGACTTTAATTTAAATTCAATTTAGCACGCTAAAAATAGCGCGTTCATACGTTCTAACTATAATAATAATATTAATATAAAAAATTGTTAAAACAACTTTGATAATATATAAAAATAAATCTACTTTCCATCCCTGAAACTAAGTGCATGTAAATTTATATGGCAATATCATATAATCGAATATGAGAGAACTAACATGCACTCACTCATGTTCTACTTCTTTTTTATTACATGGGCGATGATTTTCGGCTTTCAACAAACTTATTGGAAAACCTGGTAAAATTAAAAAATTCGTTCCCAACTTATTTTTTAAACGTTGTTCTAAAAAAAAGACTCAAGTTAAATATATATTGTATAACAAAATGAAGCTAAAGTACTTAGCTATACGCCACATATAGCTAACCTTCGGAGGATGTCCTTATTTTGGCCCCTAAGCCAAAAGAAAAAAAATGAGTGAAGTTCAATAAAAATTTAATTTTTCAAACTTTGTTCTAAAAAAAACTTAAGTTTGAAATATGTTGTATACCAAAATGAAGCTTAAGTACTTAGCTATACGACACATATAGTCAAAGTTCGGAGGATGTCCTTATTTTGGCCCCTTAGCCAAAAGAAAAAAATGAGTGAAGTTCAATAGAAATTTAATTTTTCAAACTTTGTTCTAAAAAAAACTTAAGTTTGAAATAAATTGTATATCAAAATGAAGCTTAAGTACTTAGCTATACGCCACACATAGTCAAAGTTCGGAGGATGTCCTTATTTTGGCCCCTTAGCCAAAAGAAAAAAATTAGTGAAGTTCAATAGAAATTTAATTTTTCAAACTTTGTTCTAAAAAAAACTTAAGTTTGAAATAAATTGTAAACCAAAATGAAGCTTAAGTACTTAGCTATACGCCACTTATAGCCAACCTTCGGAGGATGTCCTTATTTTGGCCCCTTAGCCAAAAGAAAAAAATGAGTGAAGTTCAATAGAAATTTAATTTTTCAAACTTTGTTCTAAAAAAAACTTAAGTTTGAAATAAATTGTAAACCAAAATGAAGCTTAAGTACTTAGCTATACGCCACTTATAGCCAACCTTCGGAGGATGTCCTTATTTTGGCCCCTAAGTCAAAAGAAAAAAATGAGTGAAGTTCAATAAAAATTTAATTATTCAAACTTTGTTCTAAAAAAAACTTAAGTTTGAAATAAATTGTATACCAAAATGAAGCTTAAGTACTTAGCTATACGCCACATATAGTCAAAGTTCGGAGGATGTCCTTATTTTGGCCCCTTAGCCAAAAGAAAAAAATTAGTGAAGTTCAATAGAAATTTAATTTTTCAAACTTTGTTCTAAAAAAAACTTAAGTTTGAAATATGTTGTACACCAAAATGAAGCTTAAGTACTTAGCTATACGCCACATATAGTCAAAGTTCGGAGGATGTCCTTATTTTCGCCCCTTAGCCAAAAGAAAAAAATGAGTGAAGTGCAATAGAAATTTATTTTTTTTTAAACTTAAAATATATATTTTTAAGGAATCCAACACAAAACATTTGTAAACTAATTTAAATATATTAGTTTTCTAGTAGTTTGTCGCAATATTTTAATTATTTATTATTTTATAAATAACATTTCCGGTTTTACTTTGTTACAGTGTTGCCGTTAGGATACGAAAGATACATTTTTCGTATCTTTTGACTACTTCAAGTATCATGTATAATCCTGACATTTTTCGTATCTTTTGAATCTGTACGCAAAATGTACAGAAACAAAACATTCGAGAATTTTGAGCAAACAAGCAGCTAAGGCGCATTGACTAAAATGTGAGGTCAACTCTACAACAACACTGCTTCTGTGGGCGGATTGTCAAAAATATTGCTAGTAAAAAAAGGTTAGTTTACATAAAAAACTAGTTTGCATACACACTTTGACAAGTCGACCAACGAAAAAAACACCATATGTTGACTTGACCCCAACTTCTAGTGAATTCGCCTTGATAGCAGCTTCAATAATGGTGAAAGAAAACATTAAGGGGTTGCAACATACGATCCACCTAAATCGATAATGACTAGTAGTGCGAAGTTGTTCTGAGGAAATATGAAAATCTTTTTTATTTTCAGGAAATTTATATGAACTTTTCAATATAATCGCCTAAGTACAAACGCCTTAACTCGTATATTAATTTTTACAAAAATAAATTTTTTTTGATAACATCCAAAGATAATTACATATAATTAATTTAAAAGTTTGCTTACTGTATCTTTTAAAAATTACATATGTACCTAATATTTATGACTTAAATATATATAAAAATGAATTTATACGAAATTTTTTTTCTTTTCAATATTCATTTAAATATGAAATAAAAATGTTATGTTAATAAATGTTAAACGTTAAAAATGGATTTTCAAATTTTTTTCAAAACGTATCTTTTTGGGAAAAAGTATATCTTTTTGGAAACTAAAATGTATCTTTCTCGAAATTTCACTGGCAACACTGCTTTGTTATCTTGTTAAAAGCCGAAATACTCTCCCATACACCGAAAACAAGAAGAAGATATTATTCTCTATAAAGTGGCTAAAGTTGCCATACCTATTCACAATATTTCACTATTTGAACTTGGCCTCACCTAAATTTTGTTCTGCTCAGCCGGAAATACTCAATTTTAATCAGGTTGAGAGACATATTTTGTTGCTCTCTTTCTTTTGAGTGAAACAAGATTTACTTTGTTAACTACTTTGTTATTTTCTCGTCCACTTTACATCAGCATTTTTGACAGTTAAGTTGTTTATCTTTGACAAGTTCTTAGCCCCAATAATAAAAAAAAAAACGTTGATGCACATACATACGAACATATAAACAAACCTTTTATTTCCGTTGTCCATCTAAAAGAAAATATATAAAAAAAAACTAACATTTCTTATAAATTTTGAATTTTTTTAAACATTTTCTTTGATTATTTTATTTTTCTTACTACTTTTTTTTTACAGACAAAAGTAAATTTTTTTTCACTTGATTTTTTTTATTTTTGAGGAAATGTCAAATATCAGTAGCATTGCCAGAACAAAATTTGAAAAAACAGAGTTGCATTAACAAAAACTGGTTGTTTGTAACTAGTTTATCTCAAAAGCAAGTTACAAACGTGTTTATAATTTGTATGGATAAACAAGTTTCTCAAACTAGTTTATCATCATAAACAACTTATAACCTGTTTATGGCGTAGGTGTAAATGCACTATTAAAAAGGCACCATATATCATGATTTGAATATACATTTTGGAAAATATTGAGATTTTAACGATATTTTAAAACTTTTTACGCTAAATAAAAAATTTAGCGGCTTCTAGCGGTTTTTGATGTACGATTTGACGGTAAGTCTTCAAAAAAAGTTGGCAACAATGATAAAAATATGTGTTAGTAGCCAGGGCTGCCAGAAATTTTCAGCAAAAAATCTTAATTTCAACAAAAAAAAATCTTATTTTTGAAGAAAAAATCTTATTTTTGGAAAATAATAAATATAAATAATAAAAACAACGTTGCATATTTTACAAAATAGTTCATCCTAACCAGACGAGCTTTTAATTTTTGTCAACCAACTGCTAAATTGTAACAACAATAAATTAATTTTTGTTGACTTTTTAACCATGAACAAAGGATATTTGAAAAATAAAAGTTTAATAAAAAAACTAGTAACAAATGTAGTGTACGGACGCAGTTCTAAATAAGAAACAAAATATATAGGTTGACAGAAAATCGAAAAATAAGACGAAAAAATAATTAAAGGATTCAAACGGGTGTGCCAAGATTTTGCATATTATTTTTTTGTCTTTTTTCCCATGTTCTATAATCCCATACACTTTTTTTATTTGGAGTCGCCACAAATTAGTATCTTACCACAATATCTTCAACCATCTTATTTAAAAAATAGAAAATTAACTTTAAATAAAACATATCAATATGTATTTCGATGCACTTAAAATTACCTTTTCGGATTAAAAATGTTTCCATTAAATGTCTTTGCTATTATTTAATTTTTGCGAACCTTAGTCTAACTTGCAATATTTTCTATTTTGCAAAAGAAAAAGGTAGCTTTTTAAGATATTTTTGTTTCAGTAAACCGCAAATATGCATTATTAAGTTTTAAATTTTCAAATGTGAACAAAGAAGGTTTTTTTAATTGAACCTTCGTCTTGACACAACAAAAAGTCTTGTTTTTGGGGAAAAAATCTTAAAATCTTTTTTCGGTTAAAAAATCTTAAAAAATAAGGTAAAATCTTACTTCTGGCAGCGCTGTTAGTAGCAGTGTTGCTAGAACTTTTAGAGGAAAAATCAGCAAAAAACCATAATTTTTCATCAAAAAATCTGCAAAATCTGCGTCAAGGTGTTAAAAATCTTCAAAAAACCTTCAAAACACATTTAATACATTTTTTATGTAGTTACCGAATTCAAAATTCGATGGTAGTTTTAAAAGTTCTAGCAAATATGAGTGGTCCTCGAAGTATGAGATATAAAAAAGGAACTATTTTTTTGAACTTTCAACACAGAAAAGTTTTAAAAGTTTGTTCGATTTTAAGAACATGGCTAATAATTTATGGATATTTTTACATTAAAAATATCTATCCAAAATTAATTACTCAGGCTGAGTAAGAATTAGTCACATCTTTGTTTTTTTAAACAACAAATTAAATGTTTGCTTGACATGTTATTTAAATTATCAAGGATCTTATTGAAAATGTACAAGAGATCAAATATTGCAACTTTAAAGATATTTATACATAACATAGCGTCTTCAACTGACAATTTTTTGTCATACCAAACGTCAAAGTCTATAAAAAAAAACTCGAAAATTTTTGTCAGCGTTTTTTTAATATGAAGTTTGACGTTTGGTATGACAAAAAATTGTCAGATAAAGACGCTATGTAAGTGCATATGAATATATACGTACATATACGTACTCAAGGTCTATTGAATAGGTCTGCCAGTGTTGCAAAATTGAAATTTGGAAATGGTACTTAACTTTAACTAAAAGGGTACTTTTCCCACCAAATGGTACTTTTTGTTAAAAAATAAAACGTTAATTTTTGAAAATAAAGGAACAAAAACACAGTAGCTTAGGGAATTAAAAAAAAAACATGTAATGTGTCTGTTAAACAGCGAAAGCAACGTTTTTTTTAGTAATTTCTTAAGAAAATTATTTAAAATAGCTAATAGTTTTATAAATGAGTAAATAAATTAAAAATTTAATTTTTGAACACATAAATTTACACTGGTAGGTTACATATTTATACTTTAACTTTTGCAAATTTACATTATTCAGGCTTTTACATATCGCACTTAATTAACAAAAGGGTAAATATTAAAAAAAAGAAATCGACACGTAATATTCATATCTACCTGTAAAAATATCGAGTAATTTTGTCTTCTTTTTGGTAATGAAAAGGCTGGTTAAAAAATTATTTTTCAAATGCCTTCAATGTTAAATTCAAAATAGTTTTGCTTCTGCTAAAAATTTTTAAATTTTGAGTTGTTGATTAAGTGCGACATATTACATACTTATGCCCGTAATTCCTACAAAAAGATATCTAGCTGTATATAGAAGTCTATGGTGAACAGAATTTTTCATAATTTTATCACGTATGTCTTACCACTGGTTATACAGTAGTATATTTTACACCATCGATTTTTGACAGTTTATTCAAAAAAATTATAAAAATACAATTGTTGCCATATTTTTACTTAAAGGAAAAATTAACGTTGAAATTAACAAAATAGTTTTGCCGGATAGGTAGAGATAACTGTTAGGTACGAACACGACCAGATATCTGTTTGAAGAAATCTTGGCGTCCTCGCTTTGAATTTCAATATTAACTTTGTTAATTATTTTTAATATACGACAACATAAATTTTACAACAAACACATAATTTCCAAAGTCTGCTATCGAATTGATTTTCTAAATGTTTCGACAAACTGCCTGTTACTTAATGTTGACATATATATACTAAACCGGTAAACTGTCCGTTAACGATTTTGGTTTTTTCAATATACCGACAAAAAAATTGTTTCCAGTTGGCACTCCTATAAAGATGCATGCAAAAGTTTGGACTCAGCCGATTAAATAAACGGAAAATAAATAATTGGCAGATGAGTGCCGGTTAGCTTTTTTATTTTATTTTATTTATTTTGTTTAAGTCTATGGATTTAAATCCGTACAGAATTAAATTACAAACAATTTTATAATTTTATATATTTAAAAACAAGATAATACTACGTTTAATGACACTGGCACTTAAAGAAAAGTCAACTAAATTATACATTTCATTAAAATCTTTACAAATTCTCCGAAAAGGATCAGAATTTGCATAGTTTGTTTGAAAGGTCTGAAGATATAACGGTATGTAATTTCGGGTTGATCGCTGAGGAACGTTGAGTTTAACATTATTAAGCAGGAATTCAGAACTAATGTTACCATTAAGCAAATTAACTAAAAACGCAATGTTAAGCATTTTTCTTCGGCTTACTAGTGATGGTAATTTAACGCGTGCAAGTCTGACAGAGTAAGATGGAAGTACGTCAGAAGGATTCCAAGTTGAGTTTCCCAAGCAGAACAATAAAAATTGTTTTTGGACAGATTCTATTCGGTTTATGTGAACATCATAAACAGGATCCCAGATAATAGAGCCATATTCGATGATAGGTCTTACCAAGGATGTATATAACAGCTTTGTAATCATAGGATCAGTGAACTCCTTAGCCCAACGTTTTATAAAGGCAAGTACACCACGAGCTTTATTTATTGTTGATGTAATGTGTTTTATAAAATCTAATTTTGGATCAAGTAAAACACCAAGATCCAAAATCTCTTTAACTAATTCAAGTTGGCAGTCACCCAAAGTATAGATACCCAGAGGATTCCATTTTCTACAAAAGCGCATATGTTTACATTTTGTTAAATTGAGATTCATAATGTTGATATTGCACCAGTTATAAAAATTATCTAAATCATGTTGAAGATTGAGCATTTCCGATGATTTTTTGTAGCTTAAAAAGATTTTTACATCATCGGCATACATTAACACATTACAATTGTGTATTGCACTCGGCAGATCATTTATAAAAAGTGAAAATAAGATTGGACCAAGGTGGCTTCCTTGCGGTACTCCAGAATTGACGATGATGCTCCTTGATGTTGTATTATTAAAACGAACACTTTGTTTCCTATAAGTAAGGTATGACTCAAGCCAGCGAAGACTGTTGTTAGTAAAACCCATTATTGATAGTTTTTTAAGAAGAAGGCTATGGTTAACTTTATCAAAGGCTTTGCTGAAGTCTGTGTATATTACGTCTGTTATTTGGGTATTATTGAATCCATTATGTATAATAGTGGTTAGTTGTAGTAGGTTGGAAATTGCTGAACAACCTTTTCTAAAACCATGCTGGAAAGGTGATAGTAATGAAGATGCTTGACGAGAGAGAGAATCAGTTATGCACTTTTCAAATAGTTTAGGGATAGCACTTAGTTTGGCTATACCTCTATAATTTGCAACATTTGATTTGTTTCCAGACTTAAATAGCGGAATTATATAAGATTCTTTCCAAAGTTGAGGAAAGTAGCCATATCTAATTGAATGGTTAAATATTATTGATAAAGGTGTGGCAAAAGCATAAGCACAGTTAGTTAAAATACAGCTTGGAATACCATCCGGTCCACTAAAGAAAGATGATTTTACACTTTTCAGACTGGTTACTATTTGGGAAGTTATAATTGGAGAAAACGATATTGACTGGTGTTCATCAATCACGTAAGGGTAATTATTGGAGTTGTTGTATTTAGCATCAGAATATGTAGTTGAAAAAAAGTTGGCAAACATGTTACTTATTGTCAAATCATCACTGGACTCATTATTTAAGTACTTCATTATAGTTGGATAGCCTGTAGATTTACGTTTAGAATTTACGAATTTATAAAATGATTTAGGATCATGTTTAAATTTAACTTTCATTTCATTTAAGTAATTTTTATATAGATTCATGTTTTGTAAATTATATTCAGCACGAGATACAGAATATTTACCATAAGCATAAAATGATCCGGATTCTTTATATTTTTTGTAATATTTATTTTTTATATTTTTAAGTCTAGACAGCTGTCTTGAGCCCCAGGGAGGACCTGACTGCTTAAACACAGTGATTTTCGGAACACATTCGTCTAAATATTCAAAAATAGTTTTATAGAAAGTATCAATCATAGTATCGAAGGAAGATGCTGTGCCATTTGAAATAGATAACTTATCAAGCCAATTTGTATTATTTAGAAGACAATTTAACTCGTTGTAACTTGTTCGTTTGAAACAGTAGACTTTATTGTTATTGACCATAGCTTTACGTTTAGCAAACGGAGTGTTACAAGAAATGTCAATAGTGGGATGATAACGATCTTCAGGTCTTGAAATTGGAAAAGCACGAGTTAATGAGCAGTCAGCAGGTTCATTCACAAACACCAAATCTAATAGTTTTCCGTATTCGTTGTAAACACCGTTAAATAGGAAAAGGCACAAGTCATAAAGATTATTAAAAAATACATCAATATAGTCATTGCAATTTGTGGGAGTATAGTAAAATGAATCTGGTAAGAATCTCCAAGAAACTGCGGGCAAGTTGAAGTCACGGATTTAATGTTCTCGTAATGTTGATTATAAGTTAGAGCATCAGAATTCGGTTGAATATATGAACAGGTTAGGTAGATATGTTTGTGTTTTAGTTTAATACGAACAGCAATAAATTCTATTTTGTGAGAAGTATTAGTTTTAATTTCCTCGGATGAGAAAAGACAAGAAACAGCAATTAAGACGCCACCACCAATTGTAGTAGTTTCTCTATCGAGTCGGTATACGTTGAATCCATTACAAAAAATTTCAGTATTTAAGGTCTTTTTATTTAACCAGGTTTCAGTTAAAACAATAATATGTTGATCAAAAGTGAAGCTTTCTATAAACAGATTGGAAAGCTTAGTATTGAGACCACGAACGTTTTGGTATGTAATATACAGTTGGTTATCAGAAGAGATAGTTAGTTTTTTTGACCGGATGACGAAGGTAAGCGTGTTATATTATTATTTCTCTGGTTTTCTTTGTACCTGTATTCGCGGACCAGTGTGTTATCAGGCCAGAAACATGGATCAATCAATTTCACATACATTTCAGCTGAAACTGTTATTTTAAATGATGCGATACTTCTGGGTTGTGCATATGAAAATTTATAAGTTGAAATTTCAGCATTTGAGTTTAACTTAGTAGTAATATAGTAATTTATGTCCTCAATAGTAGTTTCGGAGGCAAGACGGGATATGAAGATTGATTTCGGACGAGGTATTACACGTAATTCTCTGTGAACAATTACGTTATCATCAGGAATAGAGTTACTTTCAGTAATATTTGGGGGAAGAGCAGTAGAAGTTAAGACCTGGGCATAATTAAGAGGAACATCAGGATTATTTATTGATTTATCAGTAATCTTTGAAGCTGTTATTGTAGGATTTGTGGTTAATGCAATTGTAGCATTTGTGTTACTATTATATGGAATTTTTACGGATGAAGTTAGAGGAATACCAGGAGTAATCGAAGTTGAAGGATGATTAAATGGAGTAATAGAAGTTGAAGGATTGTTAAGAGAAGGAGTTTTCATAAACGGAATTAAAGAGTTGGCTGGAGTAGTTGTAAATGAGGCAGAATCATCAGGTTTATCCTTATTCTTTCTGTTTGATTTACGTCGTTTTGGCGACGACTGTGACGGAGATTTAAGCGTATCAAGCGACTTAAAGTCTTCAAAAAGTTTACCATACGCAGAAATACGATCTGAAAGCTGGAACGCTTCATTTTGAATTTCAAGAAAATTATCCTTTGTTCCCTTGAAAAAGCGATAAAAACTTACACCTATTTGTCTACAGTTGGGGCAACACCAATGTAGGCCCTTATACTTAGAAATAGATTCAGCAACTGTTGCGGTAAGACCACTACATTTAAAGTGACAAAGTTCATTACATAACCAGCAACATATCATTCTTTCGTAATCACTTTCAATTGTACAACCTTTTGTTAAACAAGCCATAGTATAAAATTTGCAAGATAAAAAACGGGATTTATTATGTTTAAAATCGGGCTAATAAATTTACAGTATCTGGCAGCACTATTTGAGTAAATATAATTACTTGGTTTATGACAATGTGTATTTGTATTAAAAGAGTTACTATTGTTATTATTGCTTTTTTTTAAATAAAAAGAGAGATCAAGCACTTGTTTGTTTTGTTTATTATTATTTTGTTTCTGTTGTTATTGATGTAAAAATATGTATACAAGTAGAATATTTTCAAAGGTTTATTTGCGAGAGAAAAAAAGCAAATGAGGCATTGAGAAAACCAAATTTCTTTAATGAGTAGTTTTTCGTTGGGATAATGTCCTAATGAAAAAACGGCCATAAAAGTTTGAAAGCGCAAAGGATAAAAAAGTACTAAAAACAACGCGGGGGTACTGCGGTATTTTTAATATGAAAAAGTACAGAAAAAAGTACTAAAGTACTGAATTTTTCAACACTGAGGTCTGCGCAAGAAGCCTGATGATCATTGTTTATGTTCTTTTTAGCTGTCAAAAGTTGTTTACATTTTGCTTACATTTGCATGTATATGTTTGTTTACGTTTATTCCCAGCGGGAAAAAGAAGGAGTAGGAAGGCCTTCTAGAAGGCCTCTGTACCACTTCTTTTGGATGTACAAGGCCTTCTTGCTCCATTCCATACTCATATCTTTTTTACACACGTTGTCATTGCGGAGAAGGCCTTCCGCTCTCGCTTCTTCAGCAGGTACATAAGAAGGGTAACGGGACCAAAAAAAATTGATTTTGCTTTTGCTTGTGCAAAAAAACAATACAAAAAATGTTACTCCCTTCTCATAGAAGCGAGTGTGGAAGATGTATCTTATCTTTTATACGAAAGAGCCGAGGCCTTCTATGAGGCCTTCTTTAGCAGTTAGATAAGAATAGTAATTGAATCAAAAAATCTTTTAAGCAGGCCTTTAAAAAGGCCTGAAGTAAGAAGGTCTTCTGAGTTTTCCCGCTGGGTTGTTTTGTCCCACACAAATTTGTGGTATGCCACACATACACGTTTTTTCCTTTTGCTTTGTATATGTGGTAGTAAGTTTTTGACAGTTAAAAAGAAATTTTACACAAACAAAATACATGTCGTTTTTTGTTTTTGTACAAGTAAGCAGACCTATTCAATAGACCTTGTACGTACTATTTCGTGTTAAATCAGATGACATAAGTTCGGCGATATGAATGTGACAAGACAATGTTTTAATTTTTAAGTAATCTTTAGTGAATAAAATTTCTACTTATGAATCTATTTCCAAACGGTTCTTCCATGAATGGTTAATAAATTATATTTATTTATTATTGCAAGAAGTGGAATTAGAACAAACATGACAATGTAAAGAAGTTTCCACCAAGCTTAAAAATCTGCAATGTTAAACCAAAAATCTGCAAATCTGCATTTTGACCATTTTGGGGATAAAACTTCAAAATTCAGATAAATCTGCACTTCTGGCATCGTTGGTTAGTAGTGGTATATACAATTGTGCAAAGAAATGGAACTCGCTGACAGCGTTACCATTGGTGCCACTAAAGTAGCAATTTGCCACTTTTTCGACTGCTTGGATACTATTTGGCCACTTTTACAAAATGGACCCAAATGTGATACCTTTTTGTAATTCTTGCCACTTTTTTGATACTTTTTACGTTAGGAAAAGATACTTTTTTCTTTCATTAATATATGTTTAAGTAATATGAGTAAAACTGTTTTAACATATGTATGTATAAGTTAATTTATCTCTTATTTTTATTTAAAAAATAAAAAACAATAATAACAATTTTATTAACTATTTATTTATTACCAGACACTATGTGTCTGTTCTCTATGAGTTTCTGTTATAAACTAAATTTACTAAATTTCTTAAATTTAATTACAACTATTTAATTGCGGAAGGTAATTGCTATTTTTAGCTTAGATTAACATTTAAATATTTTCATTTAATTGGGTTATTGCTACATAAGCGGAAGATAATTGATTTAAATAAACTACAATGTTAAAATATTTTTATTCATTTATGTTAATGCTGCATAAGCGGAAGTTAAAAAGAAATCACTTTTGTTAATTTGGATATTATTTAGTTGAACTATATTTAGGTCAACTTCATAATGCCGTATCAACTAAAGTTTATTTCAAATTGAAAATTTGTAGTTAAAAATGTTTTGTTCCTTAACTTATATGTAAGCAAGTTTATATGCAATCTTTTTTCTTGCCATGTGACTTAATTTACCCCAGACAATGTTATTTACTATACATTTAACATGTGCTTGTCATTGCAAATCTACTAATGACATTGGTACTACTGACTAGGTCCATAGTTCCTTTGGGAACATATGTAGACATTGGAACCAGAGAATCACAAGTACATTTTAGTAAATGTAGTCTACACTTTTGGTACGAATACGAAATTATAACAATCTTTTTTATCATTTCTTCAACTTTTATAGGAATTGTGCTTCTCAGTTGTTATTGATAACATTTTTTTCGTATTAATGCCAAATATAGTGGCAAATGTAGTGTAGTGTAGACTCTTCGTTGGCAATGTCACCAAAATAGTCGACATAACTGGTGACTTGGAGACACTTGCACCCAGGTTTCCTTCAGGGTAAATAGAAATACATACATACGTATGTACAATGTTTGTAGGTATATTTAAAAATTTAACGTTTGATTTTTTTTAATACATCAATTTACTTCTAGAGATTAAAGCAAATGACACGACTTATAAACACATATTTAAAATTTCGAGTGCTGAAGATTTTTGGCGTGAAATAGGAACATTGAAAAATAGATTTGATCAGGGACAGAAAATAACTGTTATTTTTAAAAATTTACATCAAAACAGCACACATAAAAAATGATCGTAGAAAATTTTGGTTCTTATCATTATGATACATAGGTGATGTACATGCAGATTTGTGTATGACTTTTAAATTTGTGACTTTTTTGATAAAAGTCAAAAAATAACTTTTAATTTTGACTTTTATTTTTTAAGGCAAAAATTAAAAGTTATTTTTGACTTTTATTATTTTACTCAAAAAATAAAAGTTATTTTTTAACTTTTAAAATTTTAAGGCAAAAATAAAAGTCATAAATTAAATATGTATTGCAATAAAACTAGCGTATTACTATGCAATACTTAATTCAAGACTTTTATTTTTGCCTTAAAAAATTAAAAGTTAAAAATAACTTTTATTTTTTTAGTAAAATAATAAAAGTCAAAAATAACTTTTAATTTTTGACTTAAAAAATAAAAGTTAAGAAATAACTTTTATTTCTTCCTTAAAAAATAAAAGTTAAAAAATAACTTTTTTTTCTTGTCTTTTTCGATAAAAGTCATAACAGTTACGGTCCCTGGATTTGATGAATACAGTAGACGCTCGCAAATTAGAGCCGCTTTGTTTTTGAGGCAATTCTAATTTCTGAATTATTCTAATTTCTGGACGTTTTTATTTCGAATAAAAAATAAAAATTACTTACATTTTTTTAATTCAATTTTATTTGATAAAAACAAGAAAACAAAACGTAATTCACTCCAATATATTAAATGTATTTTTTAAAATTAAAAATACCGTGTCGTTTCTTATATTTGGATAACTATCCATTGCTTCCACGGAATGCATTTTCATCTTTATAGGGATATTCCTATCTAAATATTTTTTTTAGCTTTTTCTTCAAACCACTCATACAGACGATTTACCATATTTGGGTATTTAGCGCTGTGCAAAGATTTATTGCTTGCTTCCTGATATGTGTTGAAAACAGCATTTAATATTGCTGTTCTATGTGATTTGATACATAGCGTCTTTACCTGACAATTTTTTGTCATACCAAACGTCAAACTTCATATTAAAAAAACGCTGACAAAAATTTTCGAGTTTTTTTTATATAGACTTTGACGTTTGGTATGACAAAAAATTGTCAGTTGAAGGCGCGAATTTATAGCTGATTGAAGATGTCGTAACATTAATATTCCCTTCAAACCCTTTGTCAAGCTTTTCTAATATTTTGACCTTCGTTTCCAATAATAAAGTGTTTTTTTACGTTTATTTGACATTTCGAATGATACACTTTCACTTTTTAATAGAGACTTCCAAAATATGTACACATGTTTCGAATTTCACAAATAAACTAGCCACAAATATATACAAATGCGACAAAAAAACAACAAATAAGGAAACACATTTAAAATTTGGTTATTCCCCTTTTTAGTTTTACATGTTCAAACAGAATAAAAATAAATTGCGGATTTCTTGTGTTCAAATAACAAAAAAAAAAAAAAACGCTCTGAAATTAGAACTATAAATTCGAATTTTAAAGCGTTTAATGTATTGCAAACACTGATTCTAATTTCTGGACGTTCGAATTACTGAAAGCTCTAATTTGTGAGAGTCTACTGTATATGCAATTCAAACTTGTACAACCTGATCTCTCATATTTTTACATTGCCCCACAGTAGTGCTTCTGCTGAGCGTTTTTTTTTTCTAAGTTAGCTTTAATCTTTAATCCAGGAACCGTGGATCTCCACAGGAAATCGGGTTTCTGGATTGAAGTCACGTAATTATAACACGTACTTCTCAAAAGTGGTAGGTAGAATACGATCTGCAATACTTGTGAGGAAGAATTTTTGTTCATATATTCTCTATAATTACAGCACTGACGATCTCACAGTTGTGGCCTTGGAAGATGGCAGAGATGACATGGTACTTTTTGCATCATCCTATATGCCACACGATGGGGATGCCCCGCCAGTAGAACTCCATAGACTAGTCGAGGAAGCTTGTAGAAGGAGACAGAACCTGGTGGTGGTTACGGATGCTAACGCTCATCACACAATATGGGGCAGTAAGGATACCAACAGTAGAGGTGAGGATCTTATTGCTTTTATATTACAGAATAATATACAAATTGCGAATAGAGGTGAGGTCCCCACGTATAGGGGCCCTACCTCGGAGAATGTGCTTGATGTGACGCTTTATACTGATTATAAAACAGTGATAGATGACTGGAAGGTGCTTACGCAGCCATCCTTCTCTGATCACTCCTACATATCATTTTTGTTAAATTACACTATACCTAACGAAACAGTGTTTAGGAACCCAAGGAATACGGACTGGGCCAAATACTCTTCACTTTTGAACAGGGACCTAGGTCACTCGGGAACATTGGTTAGTTCAGGGGACATAGATTCGGCTATAGACACATTGGTATCGGGCGTTACTAGATCCTATGAGAAGTCGTGTCCCCCGACACGAGCTAGGCGTAAGTCCAGACCACCGTGGTGGAGTGGTCAGCTGGACTCTGGAAGACGCGAGCTTCGTGAGCTATTCAAACTGGCGAAAATTGTCGACCGGTCTGAGTGCTGGGGGGAGTATAAGGACGCTCTTAGGGGGTATAAGCGCGACGTGCGAAGGGCTAAACGAGCTTCGTGGAAAAGTTTCTGCGATAATATAGAGAAGACAACCGAAACGGCAAGACTGCGGAGGATGCTAGTGGGCAGTCCGGTAATGCCGAGTACGGTTTGTAGGGAAAACGGAGAATGGACAGGGAGCAGCGCGGAAACGTTGGGGGTGCTTGTGGATACACACTTTCCGGGCTGCTCTGATGATCCCATTCCAACTGATGAATCTTCTGTTCTGGCAGATGGTGATAGCGGTATCATCACCTACGAGGGGGTGGAATGGGCAATCGATTCGTTCCAGCCATATAAGTCGCCTGGTCTTGACGGAATTATCCCGGCGCAACTGCAGCAGGGGAGACAACGGATAGTACCATGGCTGGTGGAAATTTTTAAGGGATGTCTGAGGGTAAACTATGTGCCTAAATCTTGGAGGATATCTAAGATTGTATTTCTGCCGAAATCGGGCAGGAGCAGTCATATGTACCCAAAAGATTTTAGACCTATAAGTCTCACATCCTTCCTGCTGAAGACGTTGGAGAGAATCTTGGACTATCATGTCAAGGGTAACATGAGGCCGACCATTCTCTCTGTCAATCAACATGCGTACACGAAGGGTAAATCAACTGAGACGGCACTTCATTCAGTTGTCTCGCCGATTGAGAAGACCCTGAGCTATAAGGACTTCGCTATGGGTGTGTTTCTGGATATCGCGGGAGCATTCAATAATGTGTCCACAGAAGTAATTTTGGCCAGCTTATCTCGCACTGGGGCACATCCGCATGCTAAAAACTGGATTGGTAACCTGCTACGGTGTAGAACTATATCCGCGGCGTGGGGCAACTCCAGGATAACAAAGAGGGCACACCGGGGAACCCCCCAGGGAGGGGTGCTCTCGCCGATGCTATGGACGCTTGTCGTCAACGAACTTCTCAATAGACTTCAGGACGGGGCAGCAAAGATGACCGCATACGCAGATGATGTGGCGGTGATAGTTACTGGCAAGGATCTGAATACTATTAGTTCTGTAATGGAGGCTACATTGGCGATAATCAACCAATGGGCAGCCGGAGTAGGACTGGGAGTTAATCCCGAGAAGACGGACCTAGTACTATTTACGAAAAGGTATAAAGTTGGTCCATGGAGGAGACCTAAACTAGGGGGTACTAACCTGGAACTTAAATACCACACTAAGTATCTGGGAGTAATACTGGATAGCAAACTGTCGTGGAGACTGAATGTGGAGGAGAGGGTGAAAAAGGCAACGATTGCGCTCTACGCATGTAAGGGAATGCTGGGCAAAACGTGGGGTCTAACCCCTGCTCTTACACATTGGGTCTACACAGCGGTGGCGAGACCAATCCTACTCTACGGGATACTTGTGTGGTGGACGGCCTTGGATAAGGTATCGTACCGGAATATGCTAACGGGAGTACAGAGACTCGCCGAACTTAGTATCACCGGTGCTCTGCGTAGTACACCGACTGCGGCAATGGATGTGATCCTGGACTTGCAGCCGATTCATCTGGTGGCAGAAGGAACTGCAAGGAGGTCTGCGATCCGCTTAAGGGCGACGGGACAATATGCATATGGACTCTATGGTCACGGTAGTATTATAAGGGGAATAGATTGTAGCAGTGACTACACCATTCCGAGACTGACACTTGGAGGGAAACCGCGAGTTACCCTAGAGGAGGACGGTTGGTTGGCAGGACTCCGATCAGGCCAAGGGACCTTCAGATTCTACACTGATGGTTCCAAAATGGAGGACGGAGTTGGAGCTGCAGTCTACTGCCGAGAACTGGGTATTCGGGAATCGTATAAGCTTCCCGATTACTGCAGCGTTTTCCAGGCGGAGGTTTTTGCAGCCAAAATGGCTGCTGATTTGGCACGTGTTCCCGGCACCGAGAACTCGCGGGTAAACTTTTTCATTGATAGTCAGGCGGCGATCAAGGCTATAACCGCGGAATACTCATACTCATCTGTCGTCCAGGAGTGTAGGGACTCGATAGATAGACTCTGTGTCAATAGGAGAGTGCATATCTACTGGGTTCGCGGTCACCAGGGCATAGAGGGTAACGAAGAGGTGGACGAATTGGCGAAACGGGGGGCCCGTTTACCACGCGATAGGATGGTTTTCATCCCGGCTCCAATTCAGAATATAAGGAGGGATACGGACTCTGCTATACGGAGGAGATCGGAGGCGTTTTGGGAAAACTCAGAAACGTGCAGGGTTTCCAAGGTTATGTGGGGATCCTATGATCCGGAGTCGTCGAAAATTCTTCTGTCGCTATCGAGAAGGGACTGTAGACTTCTGATAGGTTTTATAACGGGTCATTGTTGGACTGCGGTATACGCCTATAGGGCGGGCCGGTTGAATAGTGGCAATTGTAGATTTTGTGGGGTACCAGGGGAAAAGGAGACGGTAGAGCACTTGCTATGCTACTGTCCGGCACTCGTGCGCTCCAGGGCGAACTGTCTGGGAGATCATTATCTCCAAGATCTCGGGGAAGTCTCTGGGATTGGGTTAATGAGACTCCTTGCATTCGTCAAGAGAGTGTGGGGTACCTTGGATACCATCACATCTGACTGACCTTTTTACTTTCTTCTGTGGGTTATCGTACAATTGTGGTAACGCTATGGACCTATTTGGTCTATGCGGGGTCTTTGTGACCGGCCACTCTAACCTAACCTAACCTAGCTTTAATCTTTATCTATATATATAAAAGAGACGTGTTTGTTTGTAATCGCTAAACTCAAAAACTACTGCACCGACTTTGACCAAAATTTGTGTGTTTGATGTATAAGGTATGAGGAGTGTTTCTGTGGAGTTTCGTATTTATCCGATAGATTGTACCACGTTTTTATATTTTTGTCATTTTCGTCGTAATCGCTAAACATAATGTTTTTAAAAATCACCAAAATGAAAAAACAAAATTTATCTATCTATCTATATATATAAAAGAGACGTGTTTGTTTGTAATCGCTAAACTCAAAAACTACTGCACCGACTTTGACCAAAATTTGTGTGTTTGATGTATAAGGTATGAGGAGTGTTTCTGTGGAGTTTCGTATTTATCCGATAGATTGTACCACGTTTTTATATTTTTGTCATTTTCGTCGTAATCGCTAAACATAATGTTTTTAAAAATCACCAAAATGAAAAAACAAAATTTATCTATCTATATATATAAAAGAGACGTGTTTGTTTGTAATCGCTAAACTCAAAAACTACTGCACCGACTTTGACCAAAATTTGTGTGTTTGATGTATAAGGTATGAGGAGTGTTTCTGTGGAGTTTCGTATTTATCCGATAGATTGTACCACGTTTTTATATTTTTGTCATTTTCGTCGTAATCGCTAAACATAATGTTTTAAAATTTTGATGCATCTATATATATAAAAGAGACGTGTTTGTTTGTAATCGCTAAACTCAAAAACTACTGCACCGACTTTGACCAACATTTGTGTGTTTGATGTATGAGGTATGAGGAGTGTTTCTGTGGAGTTTCGTATTTATCCGATAGATGGCACCACGTTTTTATATTTTTGTCTTTTTTGTCGTAATCGCTAAACATAATGTTTTAAAATTTGGATGCATGGTATGTCACTAAATCTTTATCAATATACATTTATCAATTCAGCGGTAATTCACTAAAATACGCTAAAATCACCAAAATGAAAAAACAAAATTAATATGGCTTAATAGCCAGTTTTATTCCAAACATTTATGTTAATTTTAGTTTACAAAAGTCTATTTCCACTTCCATAAATATTTTTCTAATACGCGGTTAGGGTATCCAATAATTTTAAACAAACATGAAGAATCTAATAGCATTTGCTGGTAAGTAAAACATTTATTATTATTTTTTTTTATGTTTTGAAAATCAATTAAATACGTTCATATTTTATAAAATTTTAAATCTTTACTAAGGGCCAGCAAAGCGGACCGGGTCCAGCTAGTAGTATATAAAATTGTAACGTTACTGACTCACTGATTCATCATCACACAGCCTAAACGCCTGAAGCTAAACACTTAAAATTTGGACCAGAGATTGGTCACACCCCAAATCCATCCACTTAGACGGTATTTTTGGAAATTCGAATGTTTAGGGGGTAAACAAAAGGTTAAAACGGGAAAATTCGGTAACCTTATATCTCCAAAACTAAAAGAGGTACAAAAAAATGTAATACTTATCGTTGTTCTTTAGAAAAATAAGCGGACAGGTGTCTGGTACTTTTTCAAAATTTGGTTCTTTTAGGGAGCAAACGGGTAAAACCTGAATTTTGGTACTTTTTTGGCACCCCATCTATCTTTTGAACCAATCAACATAGAAACAAAGCTTATACCACATTCGAAACTTATCAAAAAAATACGAATATGAATTTGGTACTTTTTCGAAATTCGAACATATAAAGGGTAAAAATCGTAAGTCCCAATTTACACTAGGGACATTTCTTGCCGGACAGACGAAGTTTGATGGCGAGGGGTCGAAAAGGTAGAGTGTGTAGTACATGACTATCTGTACTGGACATTTTTTCATTTCTCTTTCTTACTTTTCGTAGTTTACATCTTGTTGCTTTATATTATTTTTCTGTCTGACTTCATATGTAAACGCTTCAGGTAAGATTAAAAGAGAATTCAAAAAATGTCCGGCAAGAAATGTCCCTAGTGTAAATTGGGACTAACTATTTTTGGTACTTTTTTTTACAAAACATTTTTCTCCATTCATTGACATATTTGTACTAAATTATGGGCTCCCACTACAACACTGAAATTTTTCATACATTAACCCATATCGTCCCAATGCTCGATTTTTCGAACAGTAAATTTTACGCGTTTTTGTAATTTTTTTACTCTTTTTAGGTAAGACAAAGAACTAATTTTTTTAAACAATTATATATTGTAAGTGGTTAGCTACAAATATAAAAATAAAAGTTCTTACCCACTTCACTCCTCCCTTGTATAACAAGGGGGAAGAAAAACCCTTAATTTTAGCATCATTTTAAAAACTGAAAACTTTGTATAAAATATAAAAAAATTAAAAAAGTGAAAATGTAGTTCCATTAAAAAACGATTGAACTTTCAACAACAGCAAAACAATTTCCGCGTTTTTCAATTGTGTTTTTGTTATTTGACTTGAAAAAGCAGTGTTCGATTTTTCGAACACTGGGCACTATTGAGCACTTTTGTTTTTTCTCTGAAATTCTAACTGAATCATCGCATATTACCATAATATAAATTTTTCACGCATTTGAATTAACGGAAATATATTTATTTTGTTTTTGCTGATCAATAAAAAGTTAATGCACAATCAGCGCTCTGTGAGAAATGTTTTTCGTGAGATTCGAGGAACTTACGGTGCGCATAATCGGCCTACTGAAACCACAATTGCAAACATCATTCGCAGTATTGAGACTAAGTTTACATTGGTGGATGATATTCGACCGGTTAGACCACATCCAGTACGTAGTGAAGTCAATACAACAGCTGTAGCTGCGAGTGTAATTTTTCAAAATGGAGGAAAATCAGAGCACTCAGCGGATGACCCCTACTATTGCATTGCAGCGGGTTGGAACTAGGAAAATATGTTATGGGAAGGAGAAAAGAGGTAGTAGTACCTGTGAACAGTCCACTTGAATTTATTCATGTTGACAGTGAGAGGGAACACTTCAGCAGGAAGGTTATTCCACATACGAACAGTCCCGCCAAGAAATGATTTTTCCCTGTAACGCGTTGTACAATTTACCGGTCAATCGACCACAAAAGTATGGGCTTTTGAGGAAAAACGTGTATTACGAACAAACGTACGGGTTTCGGTCTCGGCCAAGTGTATCATTCATGTTGTGACTCATACCACCAACATCGGACACGCTTGGTCTATAATCAAATGGTTACGAATGGCACGGGTTGCTGTCATTAGAAAAAGAGTAGATAGGGTTGGAAGTTTGACATAGGAGGTCCAATTTTGAACTCGTTTGACGAAACTCCATCTATAACAACTCGTATAGTGCGATCTCTGAGAAAACTCAATATTAATCGAGAGAAATTATCACCGACACCAAATGCAACAAGTTTTGACAAGAGTGCAACATGTCAGACTCTGTCAGACTTGGAAATATCTTTAGCAATTCCCTTACTTTCGCCAAAATGATA
Source organism: Pollenia griseotomentosa (assembly GCA_963931875.1). Classification (NCBI taxonomy): domain Eukaryota; kingdom Metazoa; phylum Arthropoda; class Insecta; order Diptera; family Polleniidae; genus Pollenia; species Pollenia griseotomentosa. Next base: position 174,789,808 of record OZ007560.1, on the reverse strand, counting down.
ACAGGGACAGTAGGTATCCAGTAGAGCAATCTGAAAATCAAACGAATGATCTTGGTGAGATCTTGTTTCAACAGGACGGCACTTTGAGCCATACATTTTAATTTAATTTCATGATTTGCTTTGGTAAATTAGCCACCTAGATCGTGCGATATCACACCTTAGACTACTTTCTCTGTGAATATGTAATGTCTGGGGTCTTCCGGAATAAGTCAGCTACGATTGACGTTTTGGAAGCTAACATTACTCGTGTTATTCGCGAAATACTAGCCGCTATGCTCGAATGAATCGCCCAAAATTGGACGACCCGAATGGACCACCTCAGACAAAGTCATGTCCAACATTTCCATAATATCATTTACATACAGTTAATGCCATAAATTTTTATTTTAACTGATAACAAATATATCTAGTTCACGATGAATCACCCGATATATCTAAAACCCAGCTTTTTTTATTATCAATGCTCAGCCCGGTCCTGTGCGAGTCGGATAATCGAGGTTCAAATGCATATTTTTAATTTAACTAAATTCCCTGTTCTAGTTTTCTTTGATTTAATAAAATTAATTAGTTTCAGTTTATAAAAAACTTTGTTTTCTTTTTTTACATTATATGGGAACAATAAAAAAAAAAATGTTGAATAGTGCCCAATGTTCGATTAATCGAACACCATTTTTCTCAAAAACAAAAAATTTTAAAAAAATTTGGACTTCAGATTCGTGTTTTCTAGTCCCAAATTACCTATAAACCACCAAGTTTTATAAAGTTACTCAAAAAAAAAAATCGCTGGGACGATATGGGTTAATGGGGTAAAACAAGTATCAAAAAGGATAATACGGGAAATTAACTTTCTTTCATTTGCTTTTGTGTTATACGAGTGGTACTTTTTGAATTTTCTATAATATTGAACTTAGAAACACAAAATAATAGGTGCAAAGTCCTGTGTGAATATCAACCTATGAGATACAAATTTTAGAACCTTTTTGCTAAAACATAGATACATATTCTTTGGCATATAAATATGTTCATGAAAGAAAAAGCCCAATTACAAAGTAGCGGGTTAAATGCGAGAATTTAAAGAAGTTTAAGCCTAGAAAAATTAACTTTGCCATAAAAATATGTCCACGAATAAAAGGAAACGCTAACGAAGTAGCGGGTTAAATGCTAGTTAAAAATAAAGTAACAAATACGCAAAAAGTAAATACTTGCGAATCCATGCTTTTATCTTTAAATTTGTTAGATACTAGCCTTGAAGATTGGGTTCCATGTGAAGACATTTTACGAAAGTAAAGAAGTCGTTTTAAGAACAATTAATTGTAAAAAAATATGTATGAAACTGACCATTAATAAATAACACAGGACGACATTGACAAAGTTTGTTAACCATTCAAACTGATTCTTATATTTTTGGAATGCTTAAGACGAATATGAGCACAGTTTTCTCCCATCACGTCACATTTAGCAGATACACCAATTATTGTAATATCGGAAGATGTTTTGTACCAGAATTAATAACAAAATCCAGTTTTATAGTTTTTTTCTATAAACCTGATTACAAAAATTTAAAGCATTAATAGACGAAATTGGATAAAAACTATATCCAATTATAATAAAGGAATTTAAACACTAGCACTTAAATTAAGTAGCAGGTATGCATGCCGTGCATTTATTTATATTAAAGTGCGCAATTGATTAAATATAATGAATTTGAAAAAGTGATATTTTCGTTTTTTTAATTTGTTATATGATTTCTAGTTTTTATCCGATTATAGCTTAAAACTTTTCTAATTAGGCTGACTGTAGAATAAAATTATAAAACTATGGATTTTGTTTTTAATTGTGGCACAAAACATCTTCCGATATTACAATAATTGGTTTATCTGATAAATGTGACGTGATGGGAGAAAACTTTGCTCATATTCGTCTTAAGCATTCCAAAAAACATAAGAATCTGGGGGAATCGGAAAGAAACGTCTAAAAAGTTTTTAAATGTCTACCTGTGCAATGCAATGCCTTAAATAAATCAAAGAAACTATATTCAGATGAAAAATTACAAGAAATGTATTACTAAATGTATATATAAAACACATTACGTTTTTGAATTACTAAAACGTTAAAGTTAATATTTTATAAACATTACTTCTCGAGAGAAATATTTACAAAATATTTATTTTAGTTTTTACAACAAATGAGCCATTTGTAAGTAAGTATGTTGTATGTCCATTGTAATACGATCAATTGTTTTTTAGTGTATATAATTCCTATATAATGTTTTTTGTTATGTTTTTATACCATTTATAAAATGTTATTTAAAATTATAATAAATAGAGAAAAGCTTAAAAAATACATAATGTGGTGGGTGTACTTATTTAAATTTTAAAAGATGTGCCCCTTATTTTTAAAAACTCCACTTTTTGGTGCCACTTTTTTTGTAGATATCCCCTTTTTTTGGCACCTTTTGAAAAAATCCGACGGTAACACTGCTCGCTAATCTAGATAATAGTCAGCACAAGGCGAATTGACTAGATGGTGAGGTCAACTCTACAACTACAATCAAGGCGAATTTAACGCTTTTCCGCATTTCACGTTTTTCTTTATCGGTATTTTTATAATTTTCAAGTACCCAAATCTTTTGGATTTTCTTTATTTGTGACTTATAGTATGTTCACATTTGGCTTCTTAGACGCGTTTAAGCAGTTCGAACGTGATTAAGCTCTAATCACTTTAAAATCGAGATGATTACCCATACATTGAAGTGATTTGTTAATCACTTCAAATTGACATGATTACAACTAAATCACATAGAATCCACTGAACATACCTCAAATGTGGAATCGCCAACATGATCGTGTACAACCGGCCACAATTTCTGCTTAATGTTTTTATTTTTTTCCTTAAATAATTCATAAATTTTCACAATTTCATCATTAAAATGATTAAAATAAACTTCTAATAACTTTATAAAAGTGTTTTTATCCATTTTTAATACTTTAAAGAAATATAAATTTGTTTGTTGTTTTTTTTGTGTGTTTTTTTCTTAACCATCTGTCATCTTAATCATCTCAAGTGTAATGTTAACGGCTTTGATTAGCTAAATCAACATTTTGCTTAAACGGTTTTAAAAACCTAAGTGTGAACTTAGCATTAGCTGCAACCTCATATTTTTGCAGCTTAAGGATCTTTGCTATTACAGGAAAAGGCTCCTTGCCAGCATCTCTCTTGTAAGGCTTTGATTCCGAACCATTTTCATCGTTAACATTCTTTTCGGAAGTGTTTTATAGCCCCTACAGAAGAACAGATTTTTCATTTAACACTTTTTATCTTTTTATTATTCACAATTACACTATGGGCATTTCTTGACGGACATACGCCGTTTGTTGGAAAGGTGACGATCTATATGCGTGATACACTTTATTTTTGGTTCTTTTGCCAGCAAACTTTTTCTGCCTAGCCAGAAATGTCCGTAGTGCACTTTTGTACAATAATTTAAAAAACCGCAATCAAAATTTTTATTTGATTTTTCAATAAATTTTTGCCTTGTCAGCATTTTTGACAGCGGGGTATTAAATTGCAAAAACAAAATACATGGGGCTTCTTGTAGTTGTAGAGTTGCACTTACCTGTTATGAATTCGCCTTGACTACAATGCTTCTGTGGTCGGGTTGTCAAAAAAATTGCTATTAAAAAAAATAGGTTTGTTTACATAAAAAACTAGCTTGTATACAAACTTTGACAAGTCGACCACCGAAAAAAACACCATATGTTGACTTGACCCCACCTTCTAGTCAATTCGCCTTGAGTCAGCACAAATAACTCTTATATGAATCCTAACCTCATAACCAGTGCTGCCAGACCAATACATTTTTTACAACCAACATTTTTAAAAAAGTAACCAAATATAAAAAAAATATAACCAAATTTAAAATATCTTTTTTAATTGAGAAAATCATTAAAATTTATTTTAAGTTGCATGGTAATATAAAGGTTATTTGCACTTTACAGTTAAATAATAATTATAAATCAAGAAAACAAAACAAGAAATGTAATTATTTTATATATTAAATAACTAACGATAAACTTATTTAAAAGTTTTTATTTATTTGAGTAAAATTTCCATACAAAATTCAGTATATTGAAAGTTAATAAATTAAATATTTTGTTATACCTATGCCAATTATAAATTAATAAAATGGAAAACTGTTTCCGCTTTTTAGCTGTTATTGGCAGGACTGTCAAATGTGGCGATTTCTTATCAAAGTTATTTACGGGAATACAAAATTTATCATTAATACGATTTCTGTATGACGTGCTAAATTCCCAATTTTTCATATTTGATAAATACACTGAAATTTATTGTTGAGGGAAAGCTAATCGTTTTGTTGATGGAAATTTACTGTTGGCGATATGCGAAATACCTTTTATGTAAATATTTTCTAATTTACATATATTTCAAACATTATAAAAACTTTTTTCTCTTGTTTGTAAATTTTATTTAAAATTTATAATTCTTATTATAAATAACTGTTTCAAAATTATTCTATTTGATATATTTTGTGAATCATTGTGAAATATTATGGCGAATATAAACAAATTTGCCCTTCGTAACTTAAATTCAATGGGGAAAGTGTATGACTGACAGTCAAAGGTTTTTTTAACCAAATAATTATCCTAAAAAACATTTAATAAATAAACATACATACATACCGACAAGTTATAAACAGGAATATTTCGAATTTCTTAAACTTGCAGGCATTTCTTAAAAAAAATTCATAAATTTTAAAATTATATTGATAAATCAATGTATTTTAGAAAAATCTTTAAAATTCCTTTGGGTATTTTCAAAAACGTATTTAACTATACTTCTAGAAATAACCTAAATTTAGAACATTAAGCTTATTTTCAAGTTTTAAGAAACACTAAAACGACTTTTGTGTAATTTTCAGTAATTTTTTGAAATCGATTCCGCATGATTTTATGCACTTCCTACTTTAAGTACTACTTATCTTTACTACTTTTAAAATACAGAAAAACTTCGCTCATTTAAAAAAAAAATAATTGAAAACTTCCATTGATTGAAACTTCCAAGGTATATTTACACAAGGTAGACTCATTTGGGAGTGTAGACATGCTGCTCTATAAAAGGAACCGAGTTGTCAAAATTGTCTTCATATAAAACAAAAACAATTTAACGCACACATGTAAAAAATTTGGCTCATATACACGCAATTTGACGTTGGGGTTCCGACTAGGGGTAAACAGCTGACAAACATATGGGCCAACGAGTTTACCTTGTGTAAATATACCTTGGAAACTTCATTTGTTTTCGATTTCAGAACATGTCGTTTTTAATATATTTTAATATATCTATATATATAAAAGAGACGTGTTTGTTTGTAATCGCTAAACTCGAAAACTACTGCACCGATTTTGACCAAAATTTGTGTGTTTGATGTATGAGGCATGAGGAGTGTTTCTGTGGAGTTTCGTATTTATCCGATAGATGGCACCACGTTTTTATATTTTTGTCATTTTCGTCGTAATCGCTAAACATAATGTTTTAAAATTTAGATGCATGGTATGTCACTAAATCTTTATCAATATACATTTATCAATTCAGCTGAAATTCACTAAAATACGCTAAAGTCACCAAAATGAAAAAAATGTGTATATGGTTTAATAGCCAGTAGGGCTTTTTTCCCGGGATTTCCCGTCCCGGGAATTCCCGGGAATTTCAATTATTTTATTTCCCGTTTTCCCGGGATTTTTCTTGCGGGATCCCGGGAAATAAAAAATTCCTCATAATTTCAGAAAATAGCTATTAATACTTTGAAATTTAGTTTTCTATTCTCTAAAAATTAGCATCTGTGGATGGGTTGTGGATTAGATCAATTACAAGAAGTGAGTACATACGTAAATTAATGTCTCCTGATGCAATAAATCTACTAAAAGCAGAATGGGCAGTGCAACAGTTGATAATTATTACATTTAGTGAAGTGAAGAGTTAATAAAGTACATTAATTCAAAATAAGAGGCTGGCAGTCTTTTACAAGTCTTTAAAATAGGAGATACCTAAACATATCGCTCCTTTATTGCTACATAGTAATATCTACAAAAACAAACGATCTTGGGAAAATGCGATTAAAGTTTTCAAAATGTACCGACTTAAAGATATATTTTGCTATAACTTCGGTTCAGTTTGAGATATGACTAAGATGCAATGAAGGAGCGATATGTTTATTAGGTGATAAACACAAATTTTCAATTTCAATTTGTGTTAGTTTATATACCCGTGAAGTGCGGGGAAACCGAAATAAAATAACATTTTGGAAACTCGTGTAAGATACTACAACATACAACTTTAAAAACACATTGCCTTAAAGATTACAAATGGACCTATTGAAATGAAAAGGTTTGTAAGAAGCAGTCCGGTTGATGCTTTTTTGCATAAACCTTGACATACATCTGACTGATATAGACGATGTTTATAAAAAAGAAAAAATTGCTTCTGATTGTGAATCCGAAGCATGCTACAACGGTGCACTTTTAACTATTTGTCCAACCTCGGTAAAAAATTAACGAAATTTTTCGGAAACATGATAATTAGTAAATAAAATCAGGAATTTACTTTTTGACGACTTACAAAAGCGCTTTGAGTGTGTCAGAAAGTTATTTCCTAAGCCGTTAAAAAATTTTATATATTTCTTTAAAATATTTTATTAATTAACTTTTTGATCTCATATCTTGAGTACCCTAATTTTTATTTTGTTTTTATTATTGTTTTATGAATTAAATTGTTATGTGTATGTTATCTTTTTATCTTGTATCCAGAGCATAATAATAGTATATGATATATGATAATATACGAATAAAAGCATGATAATAGGGAATAAAGGCGTGAGGTTATAATAATTCAAGTTCCTGTTTCAATCTTCAATTAATTTCCCAGTAAAAACTTCGCCTACAAAATAATGTGTTGGGTAATCAGAAAAACATAAGAGCACTACTTAGAATTTAAAAAAATTTCCCGCTTTCCCGGGAAACGAAAAAGTCCGGGAAAAAAAAACTCTAATAGCCAGTTTAACCAAACATTTATGTTAATTTTAGTTTACAAAAGTCTATTTCCACTTCCATAAATATTTTTCAAATACGCGGTTAGGGTATCCAATAATTTTAAACAAACATCTATCTATCTATCTATCTATCTATCTATCTATTCTATCTATCTATCTATCTATCTATCTATATATATAAAAGAGAAGTGTTTGTTTGTAATCGCTAAACTCAAAAACTACTGCACCGACTTTGACCAAAATTTGTGTGTTTGATTTATGAGGCATGAGGAGTGTTTCTGTGGAGTTTCGTATTTATCCGATAGATGGCACCACGTTTTTATATTTTTGTCATTTTCGTCGTAATCGCTAAACATAATGTTTTAAAATTTAGATGCATGGTATGTCACTAAATCTTTATCAATATACATTTATCAATTCAGCGGTAATTCACTAAAATACGCTAAAATCACCAAAATGAAAAAACAAAATTAATATGGCTTAATAGCCAGTTTTATTCCAAACATTTATGTTAATTTTAGTTTACAAAAGTCTATTTCCACTTCCATAAATATTTTTCAAATACGCGGTTAGGGTATCCAATAATTTTAAACAAACATCTATCTATCTATCTATCTATCTATCTATCTATTCTATCTATCTATCTATCTATCTATCTATATATATAAAAGAGAAGTGTTTGTTTGTAATCGCTAAACTCAAAAACTACTGCACCGACTTTGACCAAAATTTGTGTGTTTGATTTATGAGGCATGAGGAGTGTTTCTGTGGAGTTTCGTATTTATCCGATAGATGGCACCACGTTTTTATATTTTTGTCATTTTCGTCGTAATCGCTAAACATAATGTTTTAAAATTTAGATGCATGGTATGTCACTAAATCTTTATCAATATACATTTATCAATTCAGCGGAAATTCACTAAAATACGCTAAAGTCACCAAAATGAAAAAAAAATTTATATGGTTTAATAGCCAGTTTAACCAAACATTTATGTTAATTTTAGTTTACAAAAGTCTATTTCCACTTCCATAAATATTTTTCAAATACGCGGTTAGGGTATCCAATAATTTTAAACAAACATGAAGAATCTAATAGCATTTGCTGGTAAGTAAAACATTTATTATTTTATTTTTTTTTATTGTTTTGAAAATCAATTAAAATTTTAAATCTTTACTAAGGGCCAGCAAAGCGGACCGGGTCCAGCTAGTAATATATAAAAACACAAAAAATTATTTTGTTGCTGTTCTAAAAGTATAAAAAACTTCCGTTCAATTGGCAACAAATAATGAAATAATCGTAGTACACAGTACAAATTATTCGGCTTGTAAATAATTGTATCAAGAAAAACATACATATTCGTACGCATTATTATTTAAGAAAAAATTAACCAAAATGAAAAAAATTTTTACATCTCCACATTGAAAAAAATACAACCAATTTTGGTTAGAAATAACCAAAAACGGCAGGTCTACTCATAACGTAACTTTATTTTGGTGAGCACAGAATAAAGATTATTTTAATGCAAATATGAAATTGTGGAATATTTTGATTTCAAATAAGCCTTATTTTGTTTTTTTTTGCATATTTTTTTTAAAAATTTTTAGTGTATATTTTTAAATTATTAACATGTAATCTTGGTTGCATTACTTGCTGTGTATGTACAGAGGCAATTAAACAAATGAAATTTAGGTGTAATTTTTTTTGGGGAGTTTAATTTTTATGGCTATTATCCGAATTGGGTAATTAAGCGTAAGGCAATTTAACGTGGATTTTTGTTGAAAAAATGGAAGAAAAAATACGGGGATTTACAACTCAAGGTAAATAAGCGTGAAAGGCATTTAAGTGTGGGGTAATTAACCGGGTTATACTGTATTCGTTTTTCTTTATTTAATATGAAAAGAGTTTCTTCTATAAGTTTTTTCATCAATCACAGAGAAAAAAAAGTAGTAATGGCAAATGATTTTAATCTTACCCCAAATAGAATTTACATTCGGATCGTTCTAAATAGCAGTTGCTATTTGTTGTGACTTCAAAAGAGCTGTTACCTTAAATACAATTCGACAAACGCAGAAACCGTTTTCCAAACGCAATTGTTTTTGCCACAAATACAAATCGGAAAATGCAAGAAATGTCTTGCCAAATGCAACTGTCTTTGTCCCAAATACAATTCGGTAAATGCAAAAACATTTTACCAAACGCAATTGTCTTTGCACCAAATACATTTCGGCAAAAACAAGAATTGTCTTACCAAATGCAATAGTCTGTGTCCCAAATAAAATTCGGTAAATGCAAAAATCGTTTTTTCACTTTTAGATTTTATTAATATATAAAATAATACACAATGAGAAAAATAAAATTAAAAGTTTTTCAGGAATACAATAAATTGATAACTAAGTTTAACTTAAATACAAAATACTGGATAGAACAATAGCAAGCTCGCTTTGAATTGCCTAAATAATAATAATAACATATCAGATATATTTGCAGCAGCAACATTTAATACTGAAAAAGTCAAAATTTTTTATTTTCTTCGCACAACTGTGGTACCATTATTTAAAAAAACTGTTTTACAAGGTAACGAAAACCTTTCAATTTTTTTTTAATATAGATAGCGATTGAAATTTTTCTAAAAAATTGGTTTCCATTTCTTGCCCTATTAATTATATTTGATCTGTAGATTGCTAAAATATATGTAATATTGTTAATAGGCTATTTTGTAATTTTATAATGTCTCCTTCTTCGTAACAAACAACTTTAAAAGACAAACTGGATACTTCATGGCCATTTGTGTTGTTACAGGACAAATTATCATAATATTCTAAATCTCATAAATCAATATTTAAAATATTTAAAATTTTTTTGAAAAAAAAGTATTCATAATTATGTTTTGTGAAAAGATGAGGTTTTGCTTAATGGCTTAAGTGTACAATATATTTTTCCGCGAGGTTATAATATGAGCGTATTTCTTGGAAATGGCATGTTTACTTTCAAATCTGAAACACCATAGATTCTTCAGAGGACCCAATTTCCGAATGATAGTAGGATAGTGTGTCATAAAATGATATTTCGGCTTTAAAGTCTCATCAAAAAACTCCTTGAAGAATTTATTATGTTCAGAAATTAATAATTGTAAATCTGTTAAAATTGATTCATCAAAACATTCTAACAAAACGGTAGCAACTATTTTAATAAAAACAATCAAAAATTTATATACAGGGTCAGATTCATCAACTTAATCGCCGATTAATAGTAAAATCGTATCTAAAAAGAGTGGCATCTGTGCCGCATTCATTTTTATATTATTGTTTTGAATATGACTTTTACTTATTGGTGGACTAACGTCAGCAACCTTTATTCTATTTTATGTGAACAATTGCTTCCCACAGTTAAATTAATTGTTCGAAGGCTTCCACCAAAGGTGCGACTATGTGGCTGACAACATCATTTAGCGTAGAAGGAACATTATTGCGTGCAATGTTAGGCTTTGCATGAAGTTTCAGTGCAAGTTGTATAATATTATAAATTATTCTCTTTCGTATTTCTGTTACGTGAACAATTTGCGCAGTGTTTTGAGTTGGACAACTTTTTTTTATACAAGTAACAGCCATACCTAACCCTGCGGTCACACGATCAAGTTGTTCTTGATAGTCTTTTACATATGTATACTGCTTGTCAAAATTTACAAAAATTGAAAGCTGTGACGTAGGCTGCACTCAATTTGTAAGTCCCAATTTACACTAGGGACATTTCTTGCCGGACACTTTTTATATTCTCTTTTCATCTTACCAGAAGCGTTTACATATGAAGTCAGACAGAAAAATAATACAAAGCAACAAGATTTTAGCTACGAAAAGTAAGAAAGAGAAATGAAAAAATGTCCAGTACAGATAGTCATGTACTACACACTCTACCTTTTCGACCCCTCGCCATCAAACTTCGTCTGTCCGGCAAGAAATGTCCCTAGTGTAAATTGGGACTAAGCAATTTACTTTCAAGATGTCATAAAAAAACAATTTATAAAGACTAATATGTAATCAGCTGTTAAATTGATAGTAAAATTGCCAAACAAATGGAGAGGTGAAATTGAAAGCAATCTCGTGGTCAATTTAAAAAGTGTGAGTGTGTTAGTAAAAAAGTGAGAGTGTATTGCAAATTGAAAGGAATTGAAAGGCAAAACTTGATCGTGTGGCCACCAAGTAAACAAGAGCGGAAAGCGATTTCTAGCTGTCAAAAATTCTCATGCCCATACAATTTGTATGAAGCATCCCTAAATAGCGCGGCGTCAACGCTTTGCAATTGGAAAATCCGGTTTTGACAGCGCGTTTAATAGTGAAGTTGGCCGCTATTGTTAATAAATAATGGCAATTTAGCTATTTTTTGTCAATCTAGCGGTTTTTTCTCTTCTTTTAATTTCTATTATGTGGGTTTTATTAAACAAGAACGTTAACACTACTGTTTGTGACACAACGTTGACGCTTTTGTTTAGGTATGGCATATCAGCGTAAAAGCTAAGCGGAAGAAAACGTTCCGCCTTCCGCTCTTATTTGGGTACGGCTGCAACTTGCTTGTTTTGATTGTTTTTAATTTCTATCCGCGATTTTTAACAGGTATGATACTCAATAATTTTGTTAAAATCATGACTAGTGTATATGATACTTAAATTTAAAAAAATTTTTAAATCCTTTGTTGCAGCTGTTGTACTAGCATAAATACTTAAATGTAACAGGCGTCTTATGAAAATATCTTAAGTGTTGTAGGAACTCTTGGGATTAAGTAAATATATGGCTACAAATTGAACAAATATGTATGTGTGGGGTTTTTCGCTTTTTTTTTATATATTATTGAACAGCTAAATATGCTTGTGAACATAAGTACATACATATTTTGTTAATAGCAATAATTAAAAAAAAAAAAATAAAATGCATTATAAATAAATAAATATTTATCTGCATTACCTACTAAAAGAAACACAAAAAAGTAAATTTATTAAAAAAAGCAAATATTGGGGCGTATTGTGTTGTTTGATTGCCGCACAAGAACACAATAAATATTGGTGAATTTTTGTTATTTTTATTGACGCTCAGTTGCATAGAAAACAGTCACACGATTGCCGCACCAGGGTTGCATTTGAATGGTAAAAGTAAGCACAATATTGTCCTTGATTGGTACATGAGCCAATTGGTTGTGCAGTCACACGATTGGGGTATTAAAAAGTATGTAAATTGGTGCATTGCGGCAATCGTGTGATCCCAGCTTTAGAATTAAATAATGACTCGGAGTTATAAAGGGTGGTTAAATTTCAAGGGCCGATGTTGATTTTGAATAAAACACAAACTATTTAGGAAATTATTGTAATTTTATTTTATTATGATATATTGGTATTACTCAATTATGTATGGAACAAAATATCGGCCAAATGGGCTCCGCAACCACGGCGGCACACCTCCATCCGATGGTCCAAATTTTCGATGACCCTGAGGCATAATGGAGGTTCTATGCCGTTAATGTGCCGAATTATCTCATCCTTTAGCTCTTGAATTGTTGCTGGCTTATCGACGTATACCTTTTCTTTCAAATAACCCCAAAGAAAAAAGTCCAACGGTGTCAAATCACATGATCTTGGCGGCCAATTGACATCGCCATTACGTGAGATAACACGGCCATTGAATTTGTTGCGCAAAAGAGCCATTGTTTCGTTAGCTGTGTGGCAAGTGGCACCGTCCTGCTGAAACCACATATCGTCCACATCCATATCTTCCAATTCGGGCCATAAAAAGTTCGTTATCATCTCACGATAGCGAACACCATTCACAGTAACTGCCTGACCGGCCTCATTTTGGAAAAAATACGGCCCGATGATGCCGCCAGCCCATAAACCACACCAAACAGTCACTTTTTGTGGGTGCATTAGTTTTTCGACAATCACTCTTGGATTATCATTCGCCCAAATGCGACAATGCTGCTTATTAACGAATCCACTGAGGTGAAAATGTGCCTAACGAAAAATCACGAAGTGCACGATATGCATTTTGATTTGAACGCCCATTTTCATAATAAGTCTGGATAACTTTAACACGTTGTTGGATTGTGTATCAAATTGAGTAAGTCTGAAATAGAGAAATGTCAAATAAAATTCGGAAAAAAACTTGGCGTTTAGGTGTGGTTCACATTCAACATCGGCCCTTACAATTTAACCACCCTTTATGTTTATTGAGTTCTTTTGGATCTAAACATAAACGTTACCCATGCTTGGGGTTCATCCGTTTTCACTATAATGTTCTTCTTCACCAACTCGTGTAATTTGTTTTTAATTTCCATTGGAACACTTCCAGGAGGATGAGCAACTGGAACAGCATTTTGTTCGATTTCGATATTATATTCTTTACTAAATTTCCCAACGCTACTTAACTCTACCAACTCCCAACGCTACTTGACTCGGTAGGCTAGCTGGTAGCGAGCTAGTCTATCAGCGCCGAGGTTGCGGGTTCGATTCCCACCAGAGACCAGATATAAAAAAAAATAAAATAAAAAAATCTTTATATGTATTCCAGTGAATCTGCAGATTCTCTAAATTCTTTTGATCAACTCTAATTTTACACACGTAGCTCTGCTTAAAATTGGTTTATAACCATCATCAACTATTAAAAATAACTCATTAGAAGTATTACTTTTCGAAATACATTGAAGCTTTAATTTACCCAATGGACGTATTTTACACAGAATACTAACAGAACTGAAAAAAGTGACGTGTGAAAAAGGCCCAAATCAGTTGCGAGGGCAGCTTTCGAAGAAAGAGACAAAAAGCTTTTTTTGGTGGTGAAGTGGCAATGTGTAAAAACAGGCAGCAACAATCAACACAAATGGCATGATCAAAACAAAAATAACAAAACACAGACCACGTTAAAAAAATGCATTAGTTCAACAAACGTTGTGTTTTGTGCAAAAAAAAATGTATTTATTAATATTTTTTGTTTTATAATGTTATTTATTTACTTAAATATTATTTACTTGTGTTGTGGTAAACTTAAAAGTTAATTTTTACAAAAGCTTTGCAAATAAATCTCAACTAAATAAATTTGTGTTCATTGTATTGCGGCATAAAAGATGATGCAAAGAGAAATGAAAAAGGGCAGCTTTCTTAGAAAGAGACAAAAAAAAAACGCAAAATCTTCCGTCTCGTGACAGTTCTGTTAGTATTCTGTGGTATTTTATGTCCGCTATAAGTTTGTAAAGTTATATAAGTATGTTTAAAATTGGTAATAAATAGTCTTGAAAGTAAATGTTGGAATAATATTTGCATCTGAATCAGTATCTACTAGTGCTGGGATACTATCGATATTTTCTACTATCGATAGTTAAGATTTCACTATCGATATATCGATATTACTATCGACTGAATGTTTGCACTTGTGCAGGAAAACTTTAACTAGTTTTTATCAGGCTACAGTTCGTTGTTCTTATCACTTTATTGAACGTATGAGACGTATGTATAGTATATACGCACGTTATTTCAGATGACAGTTTTTTAAGAATTGATAAGTACCTCTCTTAACATAGGGTCTCCACCTGAGATAAGATATAAGATTTTTATATTAGCAAACGTCAAATTCAATCGCAGAGAGTATTATCTTACGTGTGGACTCTCAAATAGTGTAAATATTAATATTATAATATATATTATGAGACAGTTGTTATGAGAGATCTTATAACAACTATCTTATAAGATGAGCTGTCAAAAATACACATACATGCATACATAAAAAACAATAATAAGACGCATTCATTAAAATGTAAAATTTTTTTGTACAAATAGTGAAAATCTTGTGATAAGTGTTTAAAAAAACAATATTTTTAACAAAAAACAATAAAAAACTAAAAAAAAAGAATAAAAACGACAAGTTTACTGTGCGAGAATCATTCGATTATGAAATCTTATAAGATACGTGTTCCCCTTGTTTAAGATTAAGATTTATATGAAGAAATTTGTTCTCTCATTCTGCCGACGTTCTCTCACATATTATATCAGATATTATCTCAGGTGAAGACTCTGTGTAAGGAACCGAAGTGACTATAAGATATTCTATTGCAACTTTAAATAATTTTCTAAATGGGTTTTGATTCTCAACCCAAAAAGGTAATCAATCTAACGGACTTATTCTCTAATGGTCGTTTATTGATTTGTCCCATGCTCCCAATTGCATTTGGATTTGCATTTTTTTTTACAACATTACAAAAATATTTGACATTTTCGTCCCTATATAAACATGTACAAATTTCAACTTAAAGGCCTTTAATTAGCAGTAAAAAGCCCAGCTAAGCAATCCATACCACTTGCCATTCCTGTTGTTTGTATTCATTGCTATAATTAATAACAGCAAGTAAAAATTGGCGGCAAAAAACTGTGTGTGTGTAGCTGCTGTTAGATGTCTTTATAGCTGTATTTTAAATAATAATAATATCGATATTGATATTTTTCCTATCGATATTTACGATATTTTAAGAGTATCGATAATATCGATAGTTTCCCAGCACTAGTATCTACTTAATGATACCAAATATTCTTAAAATTCTGAGAGTTAATACTGTCAGTCAATGCAAAATCACAATTAGAACTATCTCTTTCATATTAATTTAAAGTATTAACATTCATATTTGATCTACAAGCTTTAGAAATATGATTTAATTTTTTACATTTGCTACAAATTTTACCAAATGCAGAAAAACTATTAAATTTATGAAATTGAAAGCAACGCGTACATTTAACACTTTAATTAAATTTGTTGTTTTGATTGTTTCTAAATATAGCTTTCTTTAATTTTTTTTTATAAAATCTAAATTTTCTTTCTCACCAACATTCTCAAAATTTTCTTGAACAATATCTACAGTTTCCTTTGATTCTTGAACTTCTTTTACTTGCTGTTTTTATCTCGCATATATTCTGCATTCCAATATATTTTTTTCGAGTTCAATGCCATCCATCTTGAGTAATTTTTCTTGAAGTTTTGAACCTGCTATTCCCAAAACGATTCGATCTCTTACCCTTTCTGATACATTTCTAAACTCACAGCTACTAGATATTTCTTTAAAGTCTCTAACAGAATCGTGTGATCTGTTGTTAAAAACAAATCTTTTTGATAGTTGTAATCTTCAACCGGAATATCCAATGATCTTATTATTTCTTTACCATCAATTCCTATTTGATTCCGTAGTATAATGAACTTGATATTATCACTTACTGCCTAAACAAATTTGGGCTGAAGTGCACTTTACGGGGCGTACGAAAAAAAAATATAAAAAATATGCCACCCGATCCAGAATTAAAAAAAAAAAAAACCAAAATTAATATTTAAGGGGGCTGAGGCCCGTGGGGACCCCTGGGTCAAAAAAACCGCCCCGCCCACTGAATGGTATGTGTGGGTACTCAAATTAAAGGTAATTGTGCAACAAAAACGAAAATAATAAAATTTTGGGTGGGCGGCACTTCAAGGGCCCTCTGGGGCAAAAAAAGTTTCCCCCCATAACACTTATGTATATCTGTGTGGGTACTCAAATTAAAGGTAATTTGCTCACGATTGCCAATATGTATTTTGTTTTTGTATTCGTTTAATATTTTCCTCTCTAGGTTAATTTATGTATCTTTTATAGGTATGCAGAGAAGTTTTAGTTAGCGAAAGCGGTCTTTGTTATACCAAAGAGGAGAAAATCCTTTTGCCCGGCCGACGGCCGGCTATGCAGAGAAGCTTTAGTAAGCGAAGCCGGTCTTTGTTATACCATAGAGGAGAAAATCCTTGCGTCCGGCCGAAGGCCGGCTATACAGAGAAGCTTTAGTTAGCGAAGCCGGTCTTTGTTATACCATAGAGGAGAAAATCCTTGCGCCCGGCCGAAGGCCGGCTATACAGAAAAGCTTTAGTTAGCGAAGCCGGTCTTTGTTATACCATAGAGGAGAAAATCTTTGCGCCCGGCCGAAGGCCGGCTATACAGAAAAGCTTTAGTTAGCGAAGCCGGTCATTGTTATACCATAAAGGAGAAAATCTTTGCGCCCGGCCGAAGGCCGGCTATACAGAAAAGCTTTAGTTACAAAAAAATAAAAAAATCCCGCAATTTTTATACAACATTAAAAAAGCCAAATAAAAACAAAATACTTACAGTCGTAAGCAAAATACCTTTCATTCGAGTACCCACACATAGTTATAAGGGTGGGAGGGGCAATTTGTTTACCCCCAGAGGGACTCAGAAGTTCCGCTCGACCTAAATTTTATTAATTTCGTATTTTTTACACAATAGCCTTTAATTTGAGTACCCACACATACCACTAAGTGGGCGGGCCGCTTTTTTTGATCCATGGGGTCCCAGGGGCCTCAGCCCCCTTAAATTTTAATTTTGGTTTTTTTCTTTTTTTATTCCAGAGGGGGTCCAATTTTTTTTTTTTTTTTTTCGTACGCCCCGTAAAGTGCACTTTTGCCCAAATTTGTTTTTGTTTTAAATGTAATTTTCTATGTGAACGCTAACGTTCGAAATCGATGAACAGGCTGTTAGTTTTGTATTTTTCGCTATTAAGAAACCTCCAAATTAGTGCAAAAAAATTTCCCACTTCTTGGCTTTATACACATTTTTCAAATCTCTTCTAGAAATTTCTTAAAATTTTTATTATTTTTTTACGTAGGTAAATATCCAAATTTTTAATATTTTTAATTAGGCTTAAGTTCATTAAATTTAATTTTTCATTAAATTATTTTCATGAAGAAAGGTGTTTTTACAACATGAAAATTAATTAAAATTGTTATTGATAATCTTTCATTTTTTGACCGTGGCTGGGATTCGAACCGCAGCCGGCAGGTTACCATGACATGTTTCGATCGCAACCACTCGATCTTCTCAAATGGATTTGCCGTTTTACACTCGCAGCCATCGAAGGCTGCTGACGTCAATAGTCAAACATCAATCCTTAAACCAAATTGTATTTTAACCTTTGGTAGATCGAAGTTTGCTTTTTTTTGAATGATTATCTATTTTAATTGATTTTACATGTTCTTCCTTACTTCTGTTTTTTCGTACTTTTGTCAAGAATTTTTCTTGAAGTCCAAAGTACATTTTTTTGTTTTTTCATTTTTGTCTTTCTTTTTCTTGTTGACCTTTTTCAGCACAACTTGAAGGACAAATGAACACATAGAGCTCGTGCCTTAGCTTTTAACAATAATTAGTATTGTGGTTATTTTGTTGAACTATTTATGGTTTTTAATCCAAATTTTTAATATTTTTAATTAGGCTTAAGTTCATTAAATTTAATTTTTCATTAAATTATTTTCATGAAGAAAGGTGTTTTTACAACATGAAAATTAATTAAAATTGTTATTGATAATCTTTCATTTTTTGACCGTGGCTGGGATTCGAACCGCAGCCGGCAGGTTACCATGACATGTTTCGATCGCAACCACTCGATCTTCTCAAATGGATTTGCCGTTTTACACTCGCAGCCATCGAAGGCTGCTGACGTCAATAGTCAAACATCAATCCTTAAACCAAATTGTATTTTAACCTTTGGTAGATCGAAGTTTGCTTTTTTTTGAATGATTATCTATTTTAATTGATTTTACATGTTCTTCCTTACTTCTGTTTTTTCGTACTTTTGTCAAGAATTTTTCTTGAAGTCCAAAGTACATTTTTTTGTTTTTTCATTTTTGTCTTTCTTTTTCTTGTTGACCTTTTTCAGCACAACTTGAAGGACAAATGAACACATAGAGCTCGTGCCTTAGCTTTTAACAATAATTAGTATTGTGGTTATTTTGTTGAACTATTTATGGTTTTTAATCCAAATTTTTAATATTTTTAATTAGGCTTAAGTTCATTAAATTTAATTTTTCATTAAATTATTTTCATGAAGAAAGGTGTTTTTACAACATGAAAATTAATTAAAATTGTTATTGATAATCTTTCATTTTTTGACCGTGGCTGGGATTCGAACCGCAGCCGGCAGGTTACCATGACATGTTTCGATCGCAACCACTCGATCTTCTCAAATGGATTTGCCGTTTTACACTCGCAGCCATCGAAGGCTGCTGACGTCAATAGTCAAACATCAATCCTTAAACCAAATTGTATTTTAACCTTTGGTAGATCGAAGTTTGCTTTTTTTTGAATGATTATCTATTTTAATTGATTTTACATGTTCTTCCTTACTTCTGTTTTTTCGTACTTTTGTCAAGAATTTTTCTTGAAGTCCAAAGTACATTTTTTTGTTTTTTCATTTTTGTCTTTCTTTTTCTTGTTGACCTTTTTCAGCACAACTTGAAGGACAAATGAACACATAGAGCTCGTGCCTTAGCTTTTAACAATAATTAGTATTGTGGTTATTTTGTTGAACTATTTATGGTTTTTAATCCAAATTTTTAATATTTTTAATTAGGCTTAAGTTCATTAAATTTAATTTTTCATTAAATTATTTTCATGAAGAAAGGTGTTTTTACAACATGAAAATTAATTAAAATTGTTATTGATAATCTTTCATTTTTTGACCGTGGCTGGGATTCGAACCGCAGCCGGCAGGTTACCATGACATGTTTCGATCGCAACCACTCGATCTTCTCAAATGGATTTGCCGTTTTACACTCGCAGCCATCGAAGGCTGCTGACGTCAATAGTCAAACATCAATCCTTAAACCAAATTGTATTTTAACCTTTGGTAGATCGAAGTTTGCTTTTTTTTTTTGAATGATTATCTATTTTAATTGATTTTACATGTTCTTCCTTACTTCTGTTTTTTCGTACTTTTGTCAAGAATTTTTCTTGAAGTCCAAAGTACATTTTTTTGTTTTTTCATTTTTGTCTTTCTTTTTCTTGTTGACCTTTTTCAGCACAACTTGAAGGACAAATGAACACATAGAGCTCGTGCCTTAGCTTTTAACAATAATTAGTATTGTGGTTATTTTGTTGAACTATTTATGGTTTTTAATCCAAATTTTTAATATTTTTAATTAGGCTTAAGTTCATTAAATTTAATTTTTCATTAAATTATTTTCATGAAGAAAGGTGTTTTTACAACATGAAAATTAATTAAAATTGTTATTGATAATCTTTCATTTTTTGACCGTGGCTGGGATTCGAACCGCAGCCGGCAGGTTACCATGACATGTTTCGATCGCAACCACTCGATCTTCTCAAATGGATTTGCCGTTTTACACTCGCAGCCATCGAAGGCTGCTGACGTCAATAGTCAAACATCAATCCTTAAACCAAATTGTATTTTAACCTTTGGTAGATCGAAGTTTGCTTTTTTTTGAATGATTATCTATTTTAATTGATTTTACATGTTCTTCCTTACTTCTGTTTTTTCGTACTTTTGTCAAGAATTTTTCTTGAAGTCCAAAGTACATTTTTTTGTTTTTTCATTTTTGTCTTTCTTTTTCTTTCTTTTGCCGGCTGCGGTTCGAATCCCAGCCACGGTCAAAAAATGAAAGATTATCAATAACAATTTTAATTAATTTTCATGTTGTAAAAACACCTTTCTTCATGAAAATAATTTAATGAAAAATTAAATTTAATGAACTTAAGCCTAATTAAAAATATTAAAAATTTGGATTAAAAACCATAAATAGTTCAACAAAATAACCACAATACTAATTATTGTTAAAAGCTAAGGCACGAGCTCTATGTGTTCATTTGTCCTTCAAGTTGTGCTGAAAAAGGTCAACAAGAAAAAGAAAGACAAAAATGAAAAAACAAAAAAATGTACTTTGGACTTCAAGAAAAATTCTTGACAAAAGTACGAAAAAACAGAAGTAAGGAAGAACATGTAAAATCAATTAAAATAGATAATCATTCAAAAAAAAAAAGCAAACTTCGATCTACCAAAGGTTAAAATACAATTTGGTTTAAGGATTGATGTTTGACTATTGACGTCAGCAGCCTTCGATGGCTGCGAGTGTAAAACGGCAAATCCATTTGAGAAGATCGAGTGGTTGCGATCGAAACATGTCATGGTAACCTGCCGGCTGCGGTTCGAATCCCAGCCACGGTCAAAAAATGAAAGATTATCAATAACAATTTTAATTAATTTTCATGTTGTAAAAACACCTTTCTTCATGAAAATAATTTAATGAAAAATTAAATTTAATGAACTTAAGCCTAATTAAAAATATTAAAAATTTGGATTAAAAACCATAAATAGTTCAACAAAATAACCACAATACTAATTATTGTTAAAAGCTAAGGCACGAGCTCTATGTGTTCATTTGTCCTTCAAGTTGTGCTGAAAAAGGTCAACAAGAAAAAGAAAGACAAAAATGAAAAAACAAAAAAATGTACTTTGGACTTCAAGAAAAATTCTTGACAAAAGTACGAAAAAACAGAAGTAAGGAAGAACATGTAAAATCAATTAAAATAGATAATCATTCAAAAAAAAGCAAACTTCGATCTACCAAAGGTTAAAATACAATTTGGTTTAAGGATTGATGTTTGACTATTGACGTCAGCAGCCTTCGATGGCTGCGAGTGTAAAACGGCAAATCCATTTGAGAAGATCGAGTGGTTGCGATCGAAACATGTCATGGTAACCTGCCGGCTGCGGTTCGAATCCCAGCCACGGTCAAAAAATGAAAGATTATCAATAACAATTTTAATTAATTTTCATGTTGTAAAAACACCTTTCTTCATGAAAATAATTTAATGAAAAATTAAATTTAATGAACTTAAGCCTAATTAAAAATATTAAAAATTTGGATTAAAAACCATAAATAGTTCAACAAAATAACCACAATACTAATTATTGTTAAAAGCTAAGGCACGAGCTCTATGTGTTCATTTGTCCTTCAAGTTGTGCTGAAAAAGGTCAACAAGAAAAAGAAAGACAAAAATGAAAAAACAAAAAAATGTACTTTGGACTTCAAGAAAAATTCTTGACAAAAGTACGAAAAAACAGAAGTAAGGAAGAACATGTAAAATCAATTAAAATAGATAATCATTCAAAAAAAAGCAAACTTCGATCTACCAAAGGTTAAAATACAATTTGGTTTAAGGATTGATGTTTGACTATTGACGTCAGCAGCCTTCGATGGCTGCGAGTGTAAAACGGCAAATCCATTTGAGAAGATCGAGTGGTTGCGATCGAAACATGTCATGGTAACCTGCCGGCTGCGGTTCGAATCCCAGCCACGGTCAAAAAATGAAAGATTATCAATAACAATTTTAATTAATTTTCATGTTGTAAAAACACCTTTCTTCATGAAAATAATTTAATGAAAAATTAAATTTAATGAACTTAAGCCTAATTAAAAATATTAAAAATTTGGATTAAAAACCATAAATAGTTCAACAAAATAACCACAATACTAATTGTAGGTAAATATTTTTATTAAAAGTATATTTTTTTTTTTTGCGACTGCGCCATGTAGAACAATTTGTATCTATTTTAACAATAATCAAAAAATATTTTTTTTTTTATATTGAAAATAGTTATAAAACACAAAATTCAAAGAATATTTAAAATTAAATAAAGTATTTATAATACAACACATGGAACAACATAACTTATTATCAAAATATCAATCAGGATTCAGAAAGCAGTATTCTTGTAAAACAGAAATCAATTATGTTGTAAACAGATGGAAATCTAAAATGAGGAAAATAAAATATTGGCAATTTTCCTTGAGTTCAAAAGAGCATTCGAAACAATAGATAGGGATATCATCTTGCAAAAACTATCTAAATATGTATGGGATTCAAGATATAGAATTACAATGGTTTCGATCTTATTTAACGAATCGCTGACAATTGACAAAATTTAATAATGTAATATCAAATGCAATAGAAACTGATTTTGGGGATCAATTTATGGAGCTCTTTTTTAAAACATGATATGGATAATATAAACAAATGGATAAAAACAAATAAATCAAATTAAACGAAAACAAAAACAAAATCAGGGGCCAGATTCTGGCATTCGTGATCGAGTGCTTTCTCGATTCAAAAGCAATTTAATATCTAATTATTTCAGTCAATACTGAACGAATTGGAATTATTTTTTCGTTATTGTAAAGCATTCATTTGAGTTTCACAATACTGAAAAAATAATTTTGATTCGTTCAGTATTGACTGTAATAAAATTGCTTTCGAATCGAGAAAGTACTCGATCACGAATGCCAGAATTAGGCCCCAGGTTAATGGAAATTAATATGAACTCTAATAAAATATTCAAAATAAATAATGTGATTATAGAACAAGTAAAAAGTATAAAATACCCAGATATTTTCTTAACTGACAAAGATTTTAATTTTAAAGAACATATCGAATACGTATGTGGAAAAATTGGAAAAATCGGGTTTTTTAAACGTTTGAGAAATAAGGTTACAAAAAAAAACTGCAAATACACAATGATAAAACCACACTTTGAATATGGACCAACTATATTATTCACATGCTGTTCAGACCAACAAATAACAAGGCTACAAAAACTACAAATTAAGGCTATGCGCACAATCTTAAAATGCAATCGTTACACTTCAATCAGACATATGTTGGATACATTAAAATGGCTTAATATACAATAAAGGCTGCTGTTAAATACAACATTTTTATCCAGAAAATGAAAATGGGAAATGCACCCGATCACTTGATCGAACAAATAAGGTATCTTGGGGAGGTTCAGCCATATAATCTTAGGAATTCCTTGGATATTAGACCACAAAGTGCAGATACAAATGCAATGCGAAAATCACTATTTACCAAAGGATTGAACCCATACAACATAATGCCCAATGATGTGAAGAATGAATCAAATATAAATCTCTTTAGAAAAAACTGTGAATCTTAGAAAAAAATTTTAATTGTTAATGAGCTGTGAAATATTTTTTAAATTTAGTTAAAATGTCATTAAAAAGTATTATAAATACGAATAATAAAAAGTTACTCTTCCTGAAGTACACGTTTTAAGTCTTCCTTGGTTTTTATCTCATGTGTTCTTACTTAACGATCCATAGATGCTCAATCGGATTCATATCCGGCAATTGTGGTGGAGATCTGGGCTGTTTTTTGAAATTATAGAGTAGCCACTCTTTCACAACAAGTGCGGTGTGTTTTGGGTCGTTGTCTTGTTGGAAGATAAATGATTCTTCAAGACCCATTTTCTGTGCACTATCCTTTAAATTATTTTTTAAAATGTCCAAATACAGGGTGGCTGATGAATTTTGCTACATTAAGAAACTCAAATAACTTTTTGTAAAGTTTATGTAATTAGCGCTTGTTATAGAACCACAATATAATTAATTCTGTGATAATATGTTTAAATTGTGCTTTACTGTTTTTGGTAAATGTATTTGTGCAATTAAACAATTTTATTAAAAGCCTGTCGATGTTTTTAATGTAAAATAATATGTATATTTTTTACGACCCTTAAAAATGTCTCCAAAAAAGTGACGAAACGTCGGGCGAAATGTAATAAATTTGTTTAAATTACATCAACATCATTAGGTCTTATTAGCTTATAAAGAAAAATTAACTGAAAATTAATAATCAATTGGCCAAAGAAATAAATACGAATGAATTATTTCTTATTAATTCATTTGAAAAATAATACATTTTTATTGCCTGGGGGGTTGCAACGGGAATTTCCTCAATTATCGTTGGAATGAATTGCTTTAAATAATCTAAATTTGTTGGGTTTCTTTTCTAAACTCCCTGTTTGCAATAACCTCACAAAAAAAAAAATCAGTTGCAGTAAGGTCAGGAGACCTGGGAGGCCAACGAAATGTGGAGTTTCTTGAAATCAGAAAATATTGCCATATATCATATTCTTGTAAAATGTTGTTTTTAGAAGATAGTCATACGCAAACAAATTACATTTGAATAAATGGCTTGATGGCAAACTTTGAGGGGCGGACGCCCTCCCTAAAACACAACTTATCGCTACGAAATTTTTTTGTATTTTTTTTTACATAAAACTGAACCGATTTTGAGGGGGAGAGTATAAGAAATGAAAAAAAAAAGTTCTCCATACAACTAACGGCCACGCTAATGTACATATTGATATTCATTTCTCCTTTTGTTTAAAAATAACTTGTATACAAAAACTAACGGTCCTTAATTATATGTCACGTAGGCATCCAAGGCTATTTGTTAAATATTTTTAAATTTTAAAGTCAGTTCGGTCAAAGGCACGGAAGCCTACAAAATTGTTTTAAAGCTCTCGCTCTAACTCTCTCCGCTATTGCTGAATAATTGTGTAAACTTCAAGTTTAATAAATAAAAATATAATTATAAAGTAAAATAAGTTAATAAAGTTAATGAGTGCTGTTAAAAATGTGTGCGTTTAATTTAAAAAATCTGTGTCTTTAAAAGAAAAACTCAACAATCTTTAAAACAATTTTTGCAAACATAAAACAATCTTTGAAAAACGATTTGTGAATTAAAAATAAATTTTGTTGGTCAAAGTTCTTAAAGAATAATTTTACATAAAACAAACGGTTTCGCGTTAAGTCCCAATTTCCACAATGCAAGTCTTATTAATAAACTTATCACATTTTCTTCTTTGAATCAGCTTCGGTGTTTCCACGAGTCAAGTCTTATTATTTATCTGTTATTCTATTTGTATGAATGTATATGTGCGTTTTGACATTTCGCTTAAGAAATATATTAAAATATATTTAAATTCAAATTCGTGTTGAATATTTTAACAATTGTTTAATTTAAAATTAAAGTTGTGTAAAATTTGTGTTTTAATTGCCGTATGTGCATAAGTACATGCATATGTAAGTTTTAAAATGCCATATTTTATAAATCAAAATTTTTTTATTGTTTGTTTTCTCTTTTAATTTTGCACAATTTTTATATTTTAAAGAAATTAATTAAAAATGAATTCTCGGAATGAAGTACTCAGTGAATTTATCCAATGCATTGGCAAAGCTATGGAATTGGATTCCGATGACATACTATAAATTATGTTTCCAGTTTCTTAACTATTGATTTTAACATTTTTATTAGCATTGACCGAATTAAGCAGCAAGGCCACATATCTTTCAGTAAAACGTAGCAATAGGCAGTGGGTCAAGCCTTGGAGAAAATCTAGAAACGAGCGTGGGTCATTTGCTTTTTTGACAAATGGGCTCTTATTGAGTGACGAGTCATCCTATAGAAATTATTTAAGGATGTCAAAATACCAATTTCAAACTTTGCTAAATTTCGTAGAGCGGGACATAACAAGTTCCAACACTCTAATGAGAGAAGCAATAACACCTGCACAGAAACTTGCATTGACTTTGCGATTTCTAGCTACAGGCAAGTTAATAAAAAGTAACATAATTTGTATGAAGACCATTTTTTTATTTAATTTAACTAAATGTTGTAGGGGAAACGTTTCAAAGTTTGGATTACCAAACTCGGATATCAAAGACTTGTATTTCTCGTGTAATACCTAAAGTATGCGAATCTATTTGGTAAAATTTGAAAGCCACATATTTAAAGGTAAAAAGTGCACAATTTAGCTTTTGCTTAAAATAGAGTTGAAAAGTAAAATAATATTTAACAATATCTTTTGTACATATATTACTTTTATTAAAACAATATGTTTTCCAACAGTTCCCCAAAAACGTATCCGAATGGGAGTGTATTGCAAAAGAGTTTGCATTAAAGTGGCAATTCCCTAGGTGCTTTGGATGGGAAGCACATAAACTTCCGGTCACCACGCAGAGATGGTGCATTTTATCATAATTATAAGGGAACAAATAGCATTATTTTAATGGCCCTTGTTGACGCAAACTGCAAATTCATATATGTTGATATTGGTTGCAATGGCCGCAATAATGATGCAGGCGTTTTTCTGCAGAGCAAACTTAGAACCATTTTGCTAGAGGGCAAGGAAATACCACCAAATGCAGTTGTTGGTAATGGCAGGTGTCTGCCTTATGTTGTTGTTGCGGACGATGCATTTCCTATGCAAACGCATTTAATGAAACCCTATCCGTACCAAACCAATCCAGCGGAAAAACAATTATTTAATGCACGCCTCACCCGAGCTCGGCCTGTAGTTGAGGACGCTTTCTAATGTATTTACAGTATTTTTAACCCACATTAATTTAAAAGTAGATACAGTGGAGAAAATAACATTTGCATGTTGTGTACTCCAAAACTTTTTAGGCCAATCGGATGAAAGTTATTTAGGTACACCGCAAAGTTTATGTGTTCAGAAAAGTAATACAGAAAGCCCATACAATCCGAGGAAGGGTGAGGCCGAATCGATTCGACAACAATTTATGGCATATTTTAATAATGAAGGAAAGCTGGATTGGATGTAAAATTGCATGTATTAGCTATTCATCAATTTTAACACAACAGGTTCTATGTAGATACTTCTGTATGTACATATATTGGTATTTTTAACAACCCTTAATACATGTGTATACGAATGTTTGCAAGATAAATCAAAACGCATATCTGCACAAAAACATCCTTAAAATGATATATACATACATATTTCATTAAAATCGGTGAACGATAAGGTACATAAGCATCAACTTAAAAAAAAATTTTCCGTATTTATATATTCAACAACATACCTACAATAGAATAGAACAAAATTTTTAAAAATCCAACTTATTAAATATTTCATAACAACGTATAACTTTAATAAATTCAATACTTTTTTCATCAGGGGTGTTCTGGAAATCAAAAACGCAATTTTTAAGTTCTTTTTAATACATCGTTAATCAATTTTTTTATAATTTTCTTATAGAATTCTGTTTAATAGAGAAATATTTGTATAATATTTGTCATAAAATTTTTTTACTACAAAAATCTAATTTGCGTTTTGCGTTTTCGATTTCGAGGACACCCCTATATAATAAAATAGTTTAAACATATCTAAATAAATCAGAATTTCATTTGACTTTGTAAACCCAATGTATAATGCAGAAACATTTTGATAAAAAATTGTAATTTTAAATTTTACTATTATTTTAATATATAAATTTTAATTAAAAAAAGTACTTTAATTATGTAGTTTAATTTCTTCGATAAATAACAAATATTTTTTGTATAAAAGTGATCTTGAGCTCGAGGATTTATTACGAATAAATGAAAGTATTTTAAATTTGTATTTAATTCACATCTTAGAAATATGCTTTATTGCATAACAACTGATGTTAATTATTTAGTTAATAGCTTTCATGAACCATGTAAGTCCCTAAGGGTTCGATTATGTAATAAAAGAAATAAATAAAAAATCATCTTCATTAAAATTTACTGTTTTTGATAAATTTTTATTGAATTCATTAAGATTCACATAAGTTAATAATATAAACAACACAAAATCAACATATCGAGCCATAACCGCAAAAATAGCTTAAGCGACATTATTATCAATTTCAATTCAATTTAAATTTTTGCGTTTATTGCTCGATATTAAAATTCATTAAAAACACCTGCAGTGAGAGTCAAAAGAATGTGTAAAGCTTGTTTTTCAACATACAAGTGTCAAATTTAACTTCGCTCTAACTGAATTTAACTTAACGCTCATAGAATGTCCATTAGCGTGGCCGTTACTTTTTTTTGATTTCTTATACTGCCTCCCCCCAAATCGGTTTAGTTTTATGTACCAAAAAATACAAAATGTAATGCATATGACTATCTTTTTAAAAAAACAATAGTAATCGATTATTGTCAATAACGACTAAGAAAATACAATTACTGTCGACTTTCATAATAGGGATGAATATAAGAAATCAAAAAAAAAAAGTAAAGGTCATGCCAATGTACATTGGTACATAAAACAATTAATATAAAACTTACATATTAAAATTAACATTAAATTATTTCATACAAAATGAACTGACTTTAAAACAGAGAGACGGACATGTTATAAAAGGTTTGTTAAATGCTTAATAAACCTTTTATAAATGAAAATATTTTTCATGAATAAGGGGTTTACATTTTAAATATCACATTATAATTTTCAGTCTATTCAAATTTTTCTTTAGTTCACACTGTGAAGTTAATAAAAAAAATTAATATAATATAGGTACATGGGTATGAACTTTTTGTACTAGGGGTTAATAAAATTCAGTAATGGAAATTTTAAGCTGAAAAATAATTAATAAAACGTTAATATGTACATATATAAATTCAAAATATGTACGTTCCTACCAGTTATATAAAGTGATCTTCGTCAAAAATTGCATTCATAGATAGCTCTAAAATATCTTTGGTACATGTTAAGGAGCTTGTGGAGGAATGAGCGCTGCTTTTTGATGTTAATTTACGCATTAAACATTGGAATTGCCAGGCGGCGTCAGCCTGTTCGTTAGGATGTATATCTTCCATTTGAGTAGCCACCAATGTTCCTAACCAGGCAATTTTTTTTTTCCTTTTTGCGCTCACTTAACATATTTTTAAAACTTAGAGGATCATTTCTCAATTCCGTTGTACCTGCGATACGCTAAAAAAAAGTATTTTTTAAGCATTTTGTTAATATTGTTACGAAAGTAACTTTAGTTAAGAATTAGTTGTAATTATTGGTTAAGAATTGGTTATAATTGTTGGTTATCTTGTATTTATTAGTTATCTTCTATTTATTAGTTATCTTGTATTCATAAGTAATTTTATTAGTTTACATCGTTTTTGTTATAATTTAGTACACTTCAATCCCAATGTGCAGAAAGCCCTAGAAATTACCGTTAAAAAAGCTTCAGTATAAGAGGTAAAATTATGTAAACATAAGTGCTACCATAAATCAAATTAAAGTGTGGTGAATAGAAAAGCCTCGAACCTTCGAAAAACATTTCGAATGTTCTAGACAACCAAATTGCAGTATAAATACTAGCGGCGAGTAGCAGAACAAATTCATTCTTAGTTCAGACTTTGTCAATAACGCATAACGCTGAGAAAATTATAGTTGGTTGTGAATAAAAGCTATAAATTACGGTTGTTAAAAAGACTTAGTACTAAATAGAGTTGAGTAAATTGTAAACAGTTTTTAAAGTGTTTGTGTTTTATTTATTTTATTAAAGTTGCAATAAAGAACTCGAAACGGTTTATTATAAAGGAAATAAACCAAAACGTTATTGAAAGGCAGTAACGTAACAATATGTACATACATTCAAACAGGACCAAATACGTGACTTCCTCTAATATCAATGAAAATATTGTCATTTAAATCTTTAAGTTACAAAGATTTAAGGCTTTAGTGTGTTTTTGCTTACATCTCTGTAAATATTGAAAGAGTTTTAAATCCGAATGTGGGACAACCACACTTAAAAACTGATAATATTGTTTTTAACATAATTGGTTAACATAAATGGTTGCACGGACTGATATAAGACTTTGGACAAATTCGAATATAGACCTCCAACTTTTTTGTGTTATATATTACAAATTCAAGTTATATCGCTTTTATATTAAAACACCTTTTACTATAATTGACAAAATATTCATTTCTTTTTGGAGAAGGTCACGTATTGTAAAATATTTAAGCCTTCAAACGTTTTTAATGCTACCTTGTTTTTTTTTTTGGTGGTTCTTCGATTAGGTGTTCTTCGATTAGGTGTTCGTCTTCGGCGCTGTTTTGGGTATAGCCTTCATACTCTACCTCATTTTCCTAAAAATATTTTATTAGTTATTTTTTTGTATTAGCTGATGCCCTTTACAGATTCGGTAATGCTGAACATAGCACTCTTATTTGTATATTTATATGTTTTTACCTCTACGTTATCACAGCTCTGCCTCATTTTTGTGTTGTTTTTCAAAAAAGATAACTGGTTGAAGCACCAAAGCTTGGGAATATATACATCACATTTTTCAGAACCAGACTTTTTTGAATTGGTTGTCATCCGCAATTCTTGTATATATTGCGTTCTTATATTTCTCCATTTCTGTTTTATTTCCTCCAAGCTTATGGTGCTCATCGTATTTCGCATTACCTCCAAAACGTTGTTAAATGCCTGTGCCTTTACAGTTCTGTCCAAATATTCTCTGGAGCGTATGTTGTACAGACAGGGATGCTGATGCATTGTCAAAATTAATGTTTCTGTATCCTCTCTCTTCCACTTTGAAGACATATTTATTTAATAAATTTTTAATATTTATTAAATATGTATGTATATTTCTTTTGTTTTGTTAAAATAAAAAATAATCAAAAAATTTTACACACAAAAAATCACACACGCTACGAAATTAACTTTTTACAACGAAATTAAATATGAAAGATAATTGTCAAAATAGACCTGCTGAAAATTACGCATGAGAAAACAAAGCGCATATGACGAGTACAGCAAGCTGAGTACTCGTTTCTTTTCCCCTCGTCACTCTCGCCTACAAAGTAGCAAGCTGATCAATAAGACTTGCATTGTGGAAATTGGGACTAATAGAAAATAAATAACACTGTACAACAAAAAAAAAAAAAAAAATATTGCTTGTTCAAGAACAATTATCACACTGTTAATAAAAAATATTAATAAAAACTGAGTGAAAATGAAATTTCTGGAAAAGAATTTAACTGCAAAAAATGTAAAGCAGTAGATAATGATCGAATGATACAGTGTGATAAGTGCGATCAGTGGTACCATTATGATTGTGTTGCTGTTAACAGTGCAGTAGCTGATGAAAGTTGGAGTTGTGAAGGTTGTCACTTACGCAGTGATGAAGCCTCCGTAGGAAATAAAACTATTGCAGAAAATAATCCATCTATTGGCAATTCTATGGGTCTAATAAGACAGCCGCAAGCAGCATCATCAACGACAATAACAGTAGAGAAGCAGCAAATGGCGAGTAAGATAACCACAGAAACTGACAATAGGAACCTACCCCCAACAAACACAAATGTTAATATGCCATTTCAAGTCCAACAAAAAAAATAGCAATTTGCAGGTTAATTACTCTACAGAAGAACAAACTAAAACAATGATGTCTACTGCACATATAACCTCGATTTCATTTCCATTTAATACAAACCAACAAAAACTAAATGCAAACCAACAAAATGTTTCCTTTTCACCTCATGTGAACTTGCAGTTAAAATTCTTAGAAGAACAACAACGTTTACAACAAGAATTTTTAGAAAGAAAATATAGAATTTTATCTCAAACGGATGAAAGTGTACAATTTCAAAAAAACCCCTTCAATGTGTCCAATAATATGAATTTTATGTCAGGGCCTACATCATCGCAACTGGCAGCACGTCAATCAATTCCCCGATATTTGCCTAACTTTAATGGTGATCCAGACGACTGACCGTTGTTCATTAGTTCCTTTGAGACCAGGGGCCAGATTCTGGCATACGTGATCGAGCACTTTCTCGATTCGAAAGCAATTTAATATCAAATTATTTCAGTCAATACTGAACGAATTGGAATTATTTTTTCGTTATTGTAGAGCATTCATTTGAGTTTCACAATACTGAAAAAATAATTTTGATTCGTTCAGTATTGACTGAAATAAAATTGCTTTCGAATCAAGAAAGTACTCGATCACGAATGCCAGAATTAGGCCCCAGTACTTCAGTAGCTGGCTATTCTCACGCAGAAAATTTGATACGTCTGCAATCATGCCTAAAGGCGAGAGCAAAGGAACTTGTGAAGAGCAAGCTGATGTTGCCAATTATTTATTTTCCTTTTATTTGACGTACAGATAAATTCAATCAGCTGACTCCCAACTTTTACATGTATTTTGAGTGGTGTTGCCAACTCAAACCAATGTTTTTTGTCGAAATATTGAGAAACCCAAAATCGTTAACGGACAGTTTATCGGTATAATAAATTATGTTGACATTAAGTAACAGACAGTTTGTCGATACATTGAGAAAATGGCCATAAGAATGTGCTTTGGACGCCCCGAACACATTTTGGAACGAGTTATTGAAAAGGCAAGAAAATTACCTCAGCCTAAAGATAAATTAGAATCCATGATTGAATTTGCACTTTGTGTAAAAAATATTTATTCCACTATAGAGACTTGCAAAATGGAAGCTCATATGAATAATCCCTTGTTGGTTAAGGAATTACTCGATAAGTTGTCCAGCCAATACAAGTTGAATTGGGTAATGTATCCCAAAGATGATCGTGTGCCAATCATAAAAACATTTAGTGACTGGATTTTTCAAATAGCTGATGCCGCAAGCACAGTAGTCTCGGTTCCACCGACGATCAAAAATGTAAATGTGAATACACACATAGAAGAGAAGCCACCATTTAAAACAAAGTGTTGTTTGTGTAGCAGTGAACATAAAATTTCCGTGTGTAGCGATTTTCACACATTTCCGTTAGATGAAAAGTGGGATATAGTGAAGAAAAATAATTTGTGTCGAACATGTTTAAACAGGCATAAAGGAAAGTGTTTATCCAAGAGACAATGTGGTGTGGAAGGTTGTATCATAAGGCACCACAAATTATTACACAAATATCAAGATGAACCTACACCTTCCACTTCGCAACAAAATGATAATGCAGAAGGGAGTAACACCATAGGTGGTACAATTAACTCGCATTCGTCTACGGAATATAGCCAAACAAATATTTTTAGAATTTTACCAATTCGAATTCACAAGATAAATGGTTATGTAAACACTTACGCATTCCTTGACGAAGGATCTTCTGTGTCATTAATTGATAAAAGTATTTTTGATCTCCTGGACATTGATGGTGTGAAACATTCCTTATGTTTAAAGTGGACCGGTAACACAACTCGCTTGGAAAATTCTTCTTTAGAGTCATCCATAGTCATATCAGGTATGAATAACGATAGAAAATTTACGTTGCAGCGTGTGCACACTGTGGAAAATTTAGGCCTGCCCCAGCAGACACTAAACATGCAAGAAATGGTTTCGAAATATACCCATTTAAAAGAGAGTCTTATAAAAAAGCTGCACCGAGTATTTTAATTGGATTAAACAATTGGAGTGTAGCAGTGCCTTTAATGATTCGCGAAGGTCAATGGGGTCAGCCAATTGCAATGAAAACGCGCTTAGGCTGGACCATTCAGGGCTGTAGCAAGCAAAATAAAGAATTCGAGTGGTTGAATATTCATAATTGTGAGTGTGAAAGAAATTATAGTGAGTTGCACAAGTTGGTCAAAGACAGTTTTAACCTGGAAGAACCTTCAAGAGCATCAGCAATATCTAAGGAGGACAACAAAGCTATGGAAATATTGAAGACTACATGTCAAAAGGTTAATGGCCATTATGAAGTGGGCCTGTTATGGAAAAAAGAGTTTCATATATTGCCTGAAAGTTACAACAATGCGTATAAGCACCTCATGTGTCTTAATAAGAAAATGCTGAGAGATCCAAATCTAAAGAATTTTCTACAATATCAAATTAATAATTTGTTATCAAAAGGCTATGCCAAAAAATTGACTGAAGATGAAATAAATGAAGCGTCAGAACGTGTATGGTATCTTCCGATATTCATCATAACAAATCCCAATAAGCCCGGCAAAATAAGATTGGTTTGGGATGCCGCTGCCAAATCTAATGGAGTCAGTCTTAATGACTTTATAAGCAGTGGTCCCGATCTACTGAAATCACTATTGTGTTGTTGAGTTTTCGTGTGGGAAAAGTTGCAGTTTGTGGCGATATCGCAGAGATGTTCCATCAAATAAATGTGATAAAAAGCGATATGCACTCTCAAAGATTCCTGTGGTGGGATGAAGACGATGACGTTCACAAGCCGAGTATTTATGTCATGCAAGCTTTAACATTTGGCATCTCCTGTGCTCCATGCATAGCGCATTATGTGCGAGACATCAATGCTGAAGACTTCAAAGAAAAATTTCCACGTGCGGTAGAAGCTATCCAGCATCATCATTACGTAGACGACTTCATCGACACCATTCAAGAAGCGATCGATTTGGCATCACAAGTAAAATTCATTCATGCTGCTGCAGGCTTCAACATTCGAAATTGGTCATCAAATAGCAGTCAAGTCATCAGGCATCTACAAGATTGTCAGTTACAAGACCAAAGTCCAAAAGAGTTGGCCGATACAGAGAAGATTCTTAGTATGTACTGGGATCCTAATAACGACTATTTCGTTTGTAGTTTCAGATTTGCCAGACTTCGTCGAGAAGTGTTCAGCGATGAGATCGTACCAACAAAACGAGAACTACTTCAGGTGCTGATGTCAATTTTCGACCCCCTAGGTCTGATTTCATGCTACACCACTACCTTAAATATTATTTTACAAGAAGTCTGCCGATCTGGGATTGAATGGGATGCAGAACTACCTGATTCGTTGTTAGTCAAATGGCAGAAATGGAAGGTGGCGATTTCATACATATGTAGCTGCTGTTAGAATACCACGTTGTTACTCTACACATTTAAATGAGGCGACTCGTGTAGAGCTTCATACTTTTACTGATGCTGGTGAATATGCTTATGCAGCTATCTGTTACATTCGAGTGGTTTATCAAGATAGTTATGACGTCTCTATTGTTGCTGCAAAATCTAAGGTAGCACCATTAAAACCTGTTTCAATACCAAGATTGGAGCTCCAAGCTGCAGTAATGGGGGCGAAATTAGCCAACAAAGTAGCAAATACGCGGCGCATAACAGTTACTTCAAAAATATTTTGGTGCGATTCCAAGACGGTTCTACAATGGCTGCGTATGGATCCGAGAAGGTTTCAACAATTTGTTATGCATCGAGTAGGTGAAATATTAGCAACAACAGAAGCAACACAGTGGCGATGGGTACCCTCAAAAATGAATCCGGCAGATCTTGCAACAAAAACGCAAACAGTGTGGGAATTTCCAATGTGGTTCGATGGTCCAAAATTTCTACATGAAGATGAATCAACGTGGCCTACTTGCGGCGAATTCGGTGAATGTAATCAGGAAGAAATTAGACATCATTTATTACTCATCAACAAAGCTGGGGATCAACTGCATTTCAACTATGAATATTTTTCCAATTGGAGAAGACTCTACCGAGCCGTTGCTACATTTAAACTCTACTTGGGTAAACTTAAAGCTCGTTGCAAGGGTCATAAATCCCCAGAAGATTTGTTATTTGAGGTAATAAAGCAAGCAAAATCCGCTTTATTCCGAGATGCTCAAAAGACTGAATTTCATGACGAAATATATTATTTGAAAAAGGGTAAGAAAATTAATAGAGACAGTAAATTAATATCTTTAAATGTCTTTATATTTATATGACGATGGCATATTGAGAGCTAGAGGACGTACATCGTTTCTAAATCATGAAGATGTTATAGTTCTGCCTTCAAATCACTATGTAACATTCCTACTAGTTCGTCACATTCATGAAACATTTCTTTTCTATATACCCAAACTACGAGTACTCTTCAAGAAAGTAAGAAAATCGTGCCAGATGTGTAAAAATACAACTGCTTCACCAATTATGCCTCAAATGGCTACATTACCACCAGCAAGGTTGGCAAGTTTCGAAAGGCCGTTTACATTTGTGGGCATAGATTACTTTGGACCACTTTATGTTACCGTTGGCAGGAGAAAGGAAAAGAGAT
Organism: Pollenia griseotomentosa; assembly: GCA_963931875.1. Lineage (NCBI taxonomy): Eukaryota > Metazoa > Arthropoda > Insecta > Diptera > Polleniidae > Pollenia > Pollenia griseotomentosa. The sequence goes on along the minus strand of OZ007560.1, from coordinate 174,753,288 downwards.
GGGGTGTGCTTTTTACATGTCTTACCGTACGGGCAGTGCACTTGGAAATTGCTCACAGTCTGGACACCAGCTCATGTGTCATGAGTAGGGCAACCAAAAAAAAGCAAATGCTTATTTTTTGGTTTACAAGATAGAAAGATTTTGATTGAACACAAATTCCGATCATAAAAAAACAAAGGAAATGAGCTATATTTGTTAGGGATTATTTTTGCTTATTTTGGCAATATCGGCTTTTTTTTAGTTATTTTTGCGTAATCGGCTTTTTTTTTTTGCTTATTTTGCCATTTTAAGATAATTTTTCATTTTTTTCATACGAAAAAAAACTTATTTAATAAAATTTTGCAAAAATCGTAATTTTTTTTTTTATGTGCAACTTTTTTTTATAAATACTAAAAAATCAACCATTTCTGTGCTGAAACAACTCTGGTTAAAAAAATCGTTCAAAGTTATGGTAATATATTGTGCTTCCCTTGCACAATATCATCCCCACAATTATTATACCCAAACGGTGTGGGCCACACCACAAGAGTGGAGAGGGTATTATGTATTTGTGCTGATGTGAGAAACACCTTAAAATATTAGTCCTAAAGTATACCGATCAATTCAGAATCACTTTCTGAGTCGATCTAACGATGTCCGTCCGGCTGGCTGGCTGTCCATGTCACCTCGTGCGGAAAGGACAGGTCGCAATTTTAAAGATAATTTAATGAAATTTGGTACGTGGATTCTAATTGGCACAATGGCGAATCGGTCCATAATTTAATATAGCACCAATACAAGCTGCTATCCGGAAGAGGGTATTTGTGCCTACTATCAAACCAAATTAAATGCAATTTAAGACATATGTATATAGATTCATACTTATATGGACACGTAAGGTATGCATTTTTTAAAAAAATAGGACCACGAGGGGAGATAGGGTCAATTTCTGCCCATCAGTAACTATTTAACCGATTTTAATGAAATTAAAAACATAAATAGATAGATAGAAATCTACTCATATAGCCATACATTCTCGAAACTTGTTTTTAAATTCTGTGGTGTTGGGTATCATACGTTCGGGCTTGACCGACTATACCTTCTTACTTGATTTTTATGCAACTCTGTCTTAGCAGTACTGTAACGTACCTTTTATAGTGTTGTGTATAATTTGTATGTGTTTATGTTTTTAGTATTAAGCCTTTTTTATCAACTTATTTTATTATTTGCTTGTTTAAGTTCTTTTCTCTCGAAAATTCCATAGATGTATTCTTACGATCAAATTACTCAGTCTGTAACGTCTTATTTCTTTTTAAATATAGTTTTTGTATAAAGTAACGTTTGTTAGTTCCACTTCTCTCTGTTTTTGGTATAGTTACGGCTTATTTTTTGGCTTTTTTAATATAGTTTAACTATTAAGAATTTCTCTGTATATCAAATATTGTTAATTTCTGCAAACTTTGGGGTTTTACACGAAGTTGTAACAAAATTGGAAACAAAAAGTCTTTCATTGGTCTTCTAACTTGGTGGCCACACGATCAAGTTTTGCCTTTGAATTCCATTCAATTTGCAATACACTTTCACTTTTTACTAACACACTCACACTTTTTAAATTGACCATGAGATGGCTTTCAATTTCACCTCTCCATTTGTTTGGCAATTTAACTTTCAATTTAACAGCTAATTACATGTTTGTCTTTATAAATTGTTTTCTTGATGAAATCTTGAAAGTAAATTGCTTACAAATTGAATGCAGCCTACGTCACAGCTTTCAATTTATGTAAATTTTGACAAGCAGTATATGTAAAAGACTATCAAGAACATCTTGATCGTGTGGCCGCAAGGTAAGTGAACATAGTTATGGACCGTATGAAAAATGTCCCGTGTTCCAGGGGATATAGAAGACAAGTTAATAAAAAATTTAAATCGGTTTCATTAAAAAATGAAGGATTTTCGGTATTAAAAGATATTGGGGATATTTTGCAAGCCAAGCGGAATTATCAGTCCAATCGTATAAAATATACATACTTCAGAGCAAATACTCAATTTTAAATTTGCTCCCTCAACATCTGTAGACGTAGGAAGAACTTTTTCTATGTACAAGAACTTGCTGACTCCAAACAGACATAGTTTTCTTTTCGAAAATTTATTGCATCAACTTATAATTTATGTACTATAACAACGTATTAAACGAATTAAGTGGAAAATAAACAAGTTTAAATTGCTTTTTTTTAGTTTTAACAGCTTATTTTCATGTTTTTAAACGCTTTTTTTAAGAGCTTAAAACTGTTTTTTTAGTGCTTTTTTTTGGTTGCCCTAGTCATGAGCATTAACAACTTTATGGCTCGAAGAGGAACACCAAGAGAAATATGTATATACGGATAATGGAACAAATTTCAGAGCAGCATCTAAAATATTTACTGCCGAAGTTAATCACAAAACGATTTCAAAAGAATTCGACAGCATCAAATCTAAATTCAACCCACCATCAGCACCCCACATGGGTGGATCCTGGGAGAGACTAGTCCGATCAGTCAAGAATGTCCTATATCACATAAGCCCACAAATGAATTTCAACGATGAAACCCTAAAAAGTGCCATGGCTGAAGTAGAGTTCATCATAAACTCCAGACCGCTAACTTTCATTTCATTAGAATCCTGTGATTATGATGCACTTACACCTAATCATTTATTGTTGGGCTCATCCAATGGCCTCAAGCCCATAAACTACAAAAAATTGATTTGCGACAACGCTGGGCCAATACTAAGCTATTCGCTGATAAATTTTGGCATCGATGGTTGAAAGAATATGCACCAACACTCATCAAAAGACCTTAATGGCATGAAAAAGCAACTCCACTGCAAGTTGACGACATAGTAGTCATAGTTGATGAAAATCTACCACGTCATAGCTGGCCAAAAGGAAGAATAATAGAAACCATTATGGCAAAAGATGGTCAAGTGCGACAGGCAACAGTTCAAACACAATGAAGTGTTCTTCAAAGACCAACAGTTAAGCTAGAAAAATTAGACGTCGGCAATAAGTTTAGGTAAACTCGTCACGTGCTCATTTACGAGGGGGAGAATGTTGCCGCCGAAATCTACATGATATAAATTATTCTATTTCTTATTAACTACTTTCATTGACATTAATAATCGATAAATATATTCGCAATTTATTTTATTTATAATTGTATTAATTATTGTTTAGGTACTTCCCTTTGTTTTCTTAAATTTGATAATTTCTTATTTACTTCTGTAAAGTTATTTTTTCTTTTACATATGTACCAACACCTACATGTATGTTTGTGTGTATGTACATATTGATATTCATTTCTCCTTTTGAAGTTTGTTTAAAAATAACTTGTATACAAAAACTAACGGTCCTTAATTATATGTCACGTAGGCATCCAAGGCTATTTGTTAAATATTTTTAAATTTTAAAGTCAGTTTGGTCAAAGGCACGGAAGCCTACAAAATTGTTTTAAAGCTCTCGCTCTAACTCTCTCCGCTATCGCTGAATAATTGTGTAAACTTCAAGTTAAATAAATAAAATTATAATTATAAAGTAAAATAAGTTAATAAAGTTAATGAGTGCTGTTAAAAATTTGTGCGTTTAATTTAAAAAATCCGTGTCTTTAAAAGACAAACTCAACAAACTGTTTTATAAAATATACATACAAATGTTTTCAAAGCTCGTTTGCAAACAACCGTATTTTCCGTATTTTCGCCGCCGTCGCACAGTGGGAAATTTTACGAGAAGGCGGTCAAAATTCCATAACTTTTGACTGGATCGGTATTTTTTTATGCGATTTTTTTTGCTCGATAGGTGCGATATTAGGCTTTAATTTGCGCTATAAAACGTAAAATTCGACTGATGGGACCAAAAGTTATGGGGAGTTCAAAATGCATTTTCATTTTTTTGTTGAGTTTCGGTGTAAAAGTTGAATATTTCAAATATGATTTTTTTATAATTTATCATTATTTCTCTTGTATTTTACAACTGATACTTATTTTTTATTGTCGAACTTAGATCCTGTCAGAAAATGCCAATATTTGGCCCCTATAAATTTTTTAGTCCCAATATTCACAGGGGCCAAAGGTTGGCGTTTTTGGGAAAGACGAGTTGTTATAAGGATAAAACTGAAAAGGAATATTTTGAAAAATGCCCAAATAGCATTCTTGGCTATCGATAACATTTAAGGTAATTCAACTTTTATTTTTGGTTTAAGATGTATGTGTATTTTATTTTATTGGTTCGCTTTCGCTGTTCTGTATACTGATTTTTTGTCCGTTTTAAATCCAAAAATAGTGCAAATGCTTCTTCTGGAGTAAATTTCATTTCTTCCGTTGGTGTAGGCATACTTTTTTAAAATCCTCTTTGTGCGTTTAGGGCTCGCTTCCACTATTTTTTCAATTATTGCAATTTTTGTTTTCTTATTTTGCGTTGGTTGAATTTGATGCAGAAATGAATCCTTTATCATACTATGAGAAATTTCTTTATTGATATTTGCTAGCTTGCGTCTTCGTGATCTTTCACTGCAATTGTCAATTTGTTTTGCGGGCCGACCCACTTTTCCAGTTTCCTTAGCAGTTATTGACAGCTTCTTAAAAATCAGATCATTTGTTAGCCATTTTTCGTTGCGTAAGTAAAACGTTTTCTTGTTTCTAGAACATTTAAGGTACCGTTTTCTTAATGTTAATGAAAAATTTTTAATTTTTATCTTATGAAAGAATGGATTATTCATTATGTGTAACACAAAATCTTTTTCATCTTTCTGTTGAAAATATATATCTGCGCGAACTTAATAACTGAACTTAGCCATTGTTTAAACAATAATGAAGGTAAAATTATGAATGCATGCACTTTTATACTCTTGATAGAAGTTTTTTTAAATGATCTTTTGTTACTGCTTCTTTAAAACATAAAAACCCTTTTTTAAATACAAATTTAATCTTTTATTAGCATTTCTTTGAAACATAAAAAACCCCTGTTTTCACACTTTTTAAAAGGATAACATACCGGCAATAAATTAACAGGTAACATGTAGGTAATTTTCACGTAAAATATAACTGCGTGCTAGTTTTTTGACCATTTACCTGTTCTTCCATTTTTTTAAATTAATTTGCAGTTTTCAGGTAATTAAACTATGTAGTTTATGTTGCGGCTATTTACTTATGTTTAACCTTTTAACTTACTCAGAAATCTAACGTGGTAGTCTATTTATGTCGCCTATTCGTTTTGCAGCATCCGTTCACCCACAATAAGTTCATAACAATGGCAATACCTTTACCTTCTCCAAATTAATTGATAACCTGACGTGCTAGATAATTTATGTGGCCTGAACTGCTTTATTTGTCGAAAATTCTTTAAGATTCACCTTCTTTAATTTCAGTAATTTTTCCTTGCAGGACTTATTTTTTGAACCGAATATCTTACCTTGGGTCACAGAAATTGCTGTAGTTCGCAAGGCCGTATCCAGATGTGCGTACAATGGGGTATAGAAATGTAGGTTAGATTCTGGACTACAAGAGAGTATAGGTTTTTTTTGACGCATTTTGACGCTCAGGACTTATGCTCTATAAAGTAGGAAATTTCCGTAAAATTTTGACATTAAAAAAAAATAAAAAATTAAATAGTTCTAGAGGTCGCAGAGTTTAATGCTTTAAACCACGTATAGCTAATAAAATAAACTAATACACAAAACTTATTCTGTCAAAAAATCTTAAAAAACAAAAAAGTTATGAGCATTTCAACTTCAAAAATTGACTCAGAAATTCAAAACTATAACCAAATATTGAGAAAGTCCATTTCGGACCACCCTGTTCTCAATGAAATAGTTGAAATAGGGTTTTAATTTTTTGGCTCCCGAGGTTCACTAGTATTTACTTTCACATGAATAAAAAAATTTTAAAATCGGAGAACAAAAAAAAAAATAATTTTGGCCGCCTTCTCAAAATATGAACCAGTGTGCGTCGTTAAAAAGTTTTCAATTTTAGTAAATTTTGGTCGCCGTCAACAATATGTGTTACTGGTTTTCTCAACGTCTGCAATGTCACATCGGCTTCGAATGCAATGTTATGACATTTTTAACGTAATCTCTTTTGATAGTTTTCGACATGAGCTACAGACACACTTTTTTCTCACTTTTCGAGAAACGATGGAATATTTTGTTTCACATCTTTTCGATGCGAGAACTTCTCACTATAGTTACAGAACATGGGTACTGGTTTAAAAAGTACCAAAACTTCATCAACATTTTTAAAATAACGACATATACGAAAATGAGTTGAGAGTGAGGAATTAAAGTACGAAAAATGGCTTAAATTGTTTGTGTTATAATATAAACACATACAAATATGTACACACAAATCTTCATTTAATTTTTATATATTCTATCGGGTAACAGCCGGCTTCGAGCCCCCACACAGTACGGCCGATTGCCAAAAAGCTGGCCAAAACTCGAAAAATAAAAGTGTCTAGATAAAATTTTTAGCATGCATTTGGCTAGAGGGATCCTATAAGAAGTAAAAATTGCTGAGAGTAACGTCCTTTATCCCAAAATCTTTACTTATTTTCAGTTGGAGTTTGGACTTTTTTTCAAGCGCAATATTGGTGCAATTATTCGGCAAAACCTTTAAACGTGTGAAAGCGCGTGCAGCAAAGAAAATCTAATAAAACCAAATGGAATGAACATTAGAAGGTTAGTTAAATACGTAAAAACGTAAATGTCAGTTCTTTGACAGAAAATTTTTAGCAGCACAATCATAAGGGTACTTTTTTCGTTTTTTTCCAATAAAATTTGAGTTTTCAAATCAAATGACAATAAAACGCTGTCAAATGCTGTCTTCTAACCTTTTGGAGGTTACTTGGAAAAGTATTAACTGTCGATAAAGCTGAAATTCAGCTGCCACCTCCTGCCCCCTGAATTGTTATGGGTTGTTTTCTAGAGATGCTTTGCCAAAACCTCCCAGTCTAAAAATTAAATTTTATTGAAATTTCCGTACTTCAAAAAATTCAGAAATATTTGCCATGACTTAAACAACAATTATCAATAATAATGTTGCCCAAAAGTTATTAATAAACTGTTTAAACCAACAATTATTCAACAATTTTTGCGATGAGCTATTATCTTTCTTAAACAAATCGAATTCGTTAATTTTAAGAAAACTCATATGAATTTTTTCAGAATTTTCTCTCAACTATAAAAATAATTTAATTTTTAGGTTGCAGTATGTCCACTACTGGTGATTTACCAAGGTTACAATTATTCCAAGTAATAAAAGATATTTTGAAGGATGATACCAACGTGATTTAGGAAAGGATTGAACAATTTTTGTCTGAAAACCAAAATGCGACAAAAAACGGCAAAAATCAGATTTGGTTTATAAGATAAAAACAAGATGGGATTCAAGTAAGAAAAAATTATGATTGGTTGAGTTAGACTGTTGCGTTAAAAAAAGATGAAAAAAGCAAGGCTCTGACATATGTGAGGTTGGCCCGTTTGGGGTTTAAATGCCCTGGGTGACGCCATCTTGTATTTTCCATTTCGAATTTTATAATTCTGTCAGAAAATTCGTAATCAACGACTCCAAACCCCTCAAAAACGATATGTTACTTGATTATGATAAATAATACATGATATTATACCCCAGGGGGTGGTCGATTAGGGGTGAATTTCCGCACATTTGACATAAAATTTGTAATCAGCGGCCCCCAAAAGCCCAAGATTCCATTTTGGAGTGAATTACTTGCATTTTCGAATTTTGGTCAGCTTTTTGGCAATCGGCCGCACTGTGCGCCGCCGAGTATTTTTTGCGTCAACCGCCGCCGCCGATAAAATCCCACGGCACAGGTCTCTGGTGGTAATAGTTTTACGTAGTGCCTACTAACTTCCTTCATTCTATCTATCTGTTATTTCTTTTCTTCTTCACTTTTCTCTACCTCTTTATGTTCCAAGTAAGTTAAATTAATATATTAATTGATGGGTTAAAATTAATATATGTATTAATTACCCCTATTATGAAAGTCGACGTCGACAAAAGACGACGGAACCTGAACAGTAATGGTATTTTCTGAGACGTTGTTGACAATAATCGATAACTATTGACATTCAATTGATATTTTCTAAGGCGCTTTTAAGTCGACGTCGAGTAGAATTGTCCCTGTTTTAGTCGACAGGAAATTTTGCGACGACTCAAATGAAAGTTAAAGACAATTTAAATGAAATGTAAACATATTTATTAAATATGTACGTTTAAAATAAAATATGCAAATTTAAAAGAAGTTATGGGCACAAATTTTATTAGTAAATTTAACGCGAAAATTGCGAAAATTCGGAAAAGTTTGCTAAAATAGCGAAAAGTCGCCAAAATTTTAAATATAAGAAGATTGACTCAGAGAGCCAAAATTGCAAAAATTCGGAAAAGTTTGCAAAAATAGCGAAAATTCGCTAAATAAATAAATAAAAATATATAAAAAAAGCCATAAAATTGATTAAAAGTCCCTAAAACTATAAGGAATGGTAAAAATTCGGTAAAAATTGCAAAATTAGCGGAAATTTGCAAAAATTTGCTAACAGCGATATGATAGCAAAGTCTAACTAATGTTTATTAAAAATCGTTAAAGCTGTTAAGAATCAGAAAACTTATAGGAAAAAATTGCTTCTATCGCGAACATGGCTTAAATTCGCGAAAAATATCTTTTATCGAAAACATGGCAAAAATTCGCGAAAAAATTGAAAAAAAAACTCTATCTACACTTTATTTGAAATAGCTAAGTCGGTTAAAAAAAAATGTGTCGGAAAATAGCATAAATAGCGTTAAAAAGTGAGCTATAACAAAAATAATAAAAAAATAATTAGAGATGGAATTTTATTTCAGTCAAATTTTCGATAACTAGTCGACGTCGACACAACATTCTTATAAAATACCAATTTAACGTCGAAGTGATGTAGTCGTCGACTTGATGTGACAACAATTTAAAATTAATGTCGACGTCGACGACGACTTTTATAAAAGGGGTGAATGTTTGTATTTAAAATGAACAATGGGATGCTGCCGAATTACATGAAGAAGCAGTTGGTATACGTAGCGGAAGTTCAACCCCGTTTTATCATAACATCTTAAGTTGATATAAGATAGCAAAAAAGTTAAAAAAAACTTGAAAAATTTTGTATCAAATAGTAAAATAAAACAAAATTAAAGAAAGATTTGTTTATTATCACCCCAATTATGAAAGTCAACGTCGACACGAGTCGACGGCACCGGAGCAGAAATTGTATTTTTAGAGTCGTTATTGACAATAATCGATTATTATTAACAGTCACTTCCTATTTTCTAAGGCGCTTTTAAGTCGACGTCGAGTAGAATTGTCTCGGTTTTAGTCGACAAGATATTTTGCGACGACTCAAATGAAAGTTTAGAAAATTTTTAAAAGAATGTAAACATATTTATTAAATAAGCCTAAAATTAAAAATCCAAATTTAAAAGATGTTATGGGTAAAAATTTTATTAGTAAATTAAATACGAAAATTTTGAAAATTCGGAAAAGGTTGCAAAGATAGAGAACATTTTTAATATTGCAAACAAGACATCAAATTAATTTAAAGTCGTCCCTAAAATAATAAGGAATGACAAAAAATCGGTGAAAATTGCAAACTTAGAGGAAATTCGCAAAAAAAAAAATTGCTAACAGCGGCATGATATCAAAGTCTACCTATTTATTAAAAATCGTTAAAGCTGTCAAGAATCAAAAAACTTATAGGTTAAAATTGTTCTATCGCTAACATGGCTAAAATTCGCGAAAAATTCCAAACTTGTAAGGAAACAAACCCTAAAATTTATTTGAAATCGCTAGATCGGCTAAAAAAATAAAATTACAAAGAAAAAATTTTTGCAAAAATAGGGAAAATTCGCGAAATTTTTTTTTAATATTTTAAACAAGATATAAATTGATTAAAAGTCCCTAAAACTATAAGGAATGGCAAAAAATTGGTTAAAATGATAGCAACAAAGTCCTATTTTTATTAAAAATCTTTAAAGCTTTAAAGAATCAGAAAACTTAAAAAATATATCTTATCTCGAACATGGCAAAAATACACAATCGGAAACAAACTCTAAAATTTAATTTAAATCGCTAAATCGGTTAAAAAAACCAAATGTCAGAAAACAGCATAGCGTTAAATATGAGCTATAATGATGAAGAACAAAAATAATTGGAGATGGGATTTTCGATAACTAGTCAACGTCGACACACCTTTCTTATAAAATACCAAATTAACGTCTAGTTATGTAGTCGTCGACTTACCTAATAGGGGTGAAAACAAAATTTTAAAAAGGTAAACAAAAATGTTTTTGAATGAAAAATCGTATGAATAACAACATTTTTTTCAACTTTTTAAATTAGACTTAAGATGGTAAGATTTAAAAGAGAAATCATTGATTATGTAAAACAATTTTAATAATATTTTTAAACCCATAGATTTAATGTAATTGAATTGTATTTGAAAAGCAATAGCTAAATAAACGAATACGTAGTTTTGACTTAGCTGCACAATCTGCTTTGCACGATTTTTTGTGCAGGTAAATCAAAAACGCACTTATCTAAAATTCAGGTACACAATTGTGGTTACCTGCACAAAAGTGCAGCTAAAGTATAGTGTTTGATTTAAAAGTAGAATAAAAAAATTATTTTATTAATACATAAATTTATATTTTATTACAATTTTATTTCAACCCAGCTAGCATTTGCAATCGTCTAGGAGTCTGCTGGGAATCTCACAAAGAGTGTTTTTGATCGTCGACGAGCTCATTTTTTAATTATAGACGATTGCTCTCACGGGAGAAACTATTACAAGTGCTGATTCGTATGAGAGATTCTTCCATAACGCAGCGAAAAACGCATATATTAATCGTTAAGGGAATCGTTTATGATGTATGTAGAGATTATCTAACGAGTCTTTAAAAAAGCATGCAAAGAGTCGTATGAGACTCATGTAGGGATTATTTTACAACTCGTGAAATTCTCAGCCGTATGGCTGAGCTACTTAAATAAGGGCATCAAGCGTATTTTTCCTGCCAAAACTTTTTCATACAATTTCTATAAAACAAATCTTAAGGTCGCGAAATCAACACCACCCTGTCGGAAAATCCTTTTTTACAGATACTTAGGCCGGTTTGTTTTATTAAAACTGTATTGGCAATAGCATTTTCATACATCAAAAACGGTCTTATTTAGGTAGCTCAGTAATTTTTATTCGACTCTTACAGAGAGTCCCAAAAAGTTCATTCCATGATTTAAAGACGAGCGTGTCAAAAAAAATAAATAAATAAAAAAAGATTTAGATGTTTTTGTTTTTGTTACTCGTCAGATAATCCCCAAAAGATTCTTTAGGAGTTGTATATCAAACATAATCGTCTAACAAACAGCCTATGTTAGCTGGGAAATAACAGATCATTTTATACATGTATTTATGTATATTTATTATAAAAGAAACATTAACAAAAACAATGGGAATTCACGAAGAACATTAAAATGTATGAAAAACAAGTTAGAGTGCTGTATTCGGCTGTGCCGAATCTTTGATACCCTCCACCGACAGTTCGAATGTTTAAGGAGTAATATCTGTATGATGTCTTTTTATTATTATTATCTTAAACTGTGACGATTTGTTATTAATTATGGTTTTAGGAGACTAAACTGTTTTCCGGGAGTAGGGCATATATGGGGCCTAGGGTAAATTATGTACCGATCTTCACGAAATTTTACAGTGTCATTTCTAGTCGAATAAAACGGACTTGTGCAAAATCTTATGTCATTCCGTGCATTTTTGCATCATTTATGTTAGTTTTTGTAACAAAATTATCAAGTTTTTGAAGGTGGTGGTTCCACATTTTGATTCATAGCTCTGGTCCTACTGAACCGATTTTGCTGAAATTCAATCCCAAACTGCTTAGGATAACTACAAGCAATTTGACACCTAGTTTGTTTATTTCCTTTGAGTTTTTCGAAAGTGAGCGTGTTTTCAACAGACGGACAGACGGACAGACAGACGGACATGGCTAAATCGACTTAGAATTACTCAAGCAGCCAGAATATATATACTTTATGGGGTCTGAGATGAATAATAAAAAAGTTTCACACGGAATGACAAACTTAGTATACCCTCTTTACAACTAATTGTGGTGAAGGGTATAAAAAACAAAATAATTGCGATTTATACTTTTATAAACAGCTTAAATTGGATGTTTATGTGAAAAAGTGGCCAACACATATTTTTATGTGTGTAGCTAACTTTGATGTTTTGTATGAAAATTTTTTAAAGTTGCCCAAAAATATGAAAAATATGCAGGTATACAAATGCACGTAAACAAGAATTTTGAAGAATAATTCCAGAAATAAGTATTTTGGGCAGTTAATACAAAGAACAGCTAAGTTCAATTTTTTGTATGAAAATAATTGTAAAATGCCAAAAATTTTGTGCATTTATCTTAAATGTACAGGTATAGAAAGTGCACTTAAAAAAGGAATTTGTATGGAATTATAAAGAATAATTCCAAAAATGGTCAATTTTGTGCAGTTAAGTCAAAAGTGCACGTTAACAAAAGGCAGATAAGTCAAAACTACTGTATAAAAAAATAGATGTTACATTAACGAAATAAATATACAGACTAAAGGCACAGAATACCACAGAACTGTCACGAGACGGAAGATTTTGGGTTTTTTTTGTCTCTTTTTAAGAAAGCTGCCCTTTTTCATTTCTCTTTGCATCATCTTTTATGCCGGAATACAATGAACACAAATTTATTTAGTTGAGATTTATTTGCAAAGCTTTTGTAAAAATTAACTTTTAAGTTTACCACAACACAAGTACAGTATTCCACGGATAATTACCTCGCCAAAAGTGCTAGTATTTTTGGGTAATTATGCGGGGAAAGCATTTAAACGAATACGCTTAACTACCTCGTTGAGGTAATTATAAGAATTATAAGAATGAGGTTATTAAGCGGATATGTTTAAATACCTCAGTGAGGTAATTAAACGTATTTATTTACAAGATACCTTAACTTTGATGTATGAAAAAATGTTAAGACATAGGAATTTTTACATGTATCAGCTAATCTAAAGAGATAGCAATAAAAATCAATGGGATTTGCTGTCTTAAATTTTTTCTGTAATGCTTTTTAAGATGTCCTGTCATATCCTACTAACAAAAGCGTACTCATACATACAAACCTATGCTCAGGGAAACCGTAAATATGCAATCCCATGTTTTTTCTTGCGCGACCAATAAAGGCAGAAACAATATATTTAGCCGTTCTAGAGCAAATATACAAATTTGTGCTGATACATAGAAATCGAGACGCATCTTTTAGTGTACCGATCGACTCAGAAACACTTTTTTAAGAGATTTTATCATGTCCGTTCGTCCATCTGGCTGGTTGTCTGTCCATATAAGGCTTGTGCGCAAAGTACAAGTTGCAATTTTAAGATAATTTAATAAAATTTGGTAAATACGTTTAAATTGTCATAAGAACGAAACCGTTGTAAATTATGAGAATCGGTCAATAATATCACAAAGTCCTCATGCAAATTTCTTTTTTTATGTTCATAAACCATTTAATCATGTCCGTATTAAGATAAAATTTGGCCTAAAATATCTTACTACAAATTAAATCGCTTCAGATTTGAGCATACAGCATTCAAATATCAATTCCTAGAATATACTAGCTTTCTTTAATCCCTTTAAGACAATAGGTGCGTTTGAGTACTTCTACAGTAAAATGCAGTAAATGAGAAAATTGTAAAATTTGCTCTCACAAAAAGCTGTTGTCCAAAAAAGTACGCGAACGCAAATTTTGTAAAAATTCGTAAAATAAAGGCAACAGCTGATGACAAATAGTTGAAGTGTTGAAAAATGTTAACACTTTTGACTACTTAACTCGTTTTCTTATCGGTACTCGACTAAATACTTTTTATAACACAAACATTTTTGGAAAATACAAACAAATTATTTTATGTAATCTTTCATATTTGTTTGTTTTTTATTTTATTTGATGTTACTAATTTGTGGCGGATTAATTTATTCAAAAGAACATGAATAATTTTTTGCTATTGATTACTTAAGTACCCAAGTACTTAGCACTTTTACAACTCTAAAAACTTAACATACCAAAAAAAGTTTCAAATGTTGGTATTTAGCCCAGTAAATGATTCACAAACAAGTTTAATTAATAATTATTTATTCACATTTTGTTTTTGTTTAATTTTTATTTCAACTTTTCGTTTATATAACAATTTTTTCACAATTTGTAAGCATTTTGTTTGTTACTTTTGTTTGTTTATCTTTTCAAACATATTGTTACGAAAGTAGCTTTAGTTAAGAATTAGTTGTAATTATTAGTTAATAATTAGTTGTATTTATAAGTTATCTTGTATTTATTAGTTGTCTTGTATTCATAAGTAATTTTACTAGTTTACATTGTTATTACAAATTGTTATAATTTAGTACACTTCAATCCCAATGTGCAGAAAGACCTAGAAATGACCGTTAAAAAAGCTTCAGTATAAGAGGTAAAATAATGTAAACATTAGCGCTGCCATTAATCAAATTAAAGTGTGGTGAATAGTAAAGCCTCAACCAAATTGCTGTATAAATACTAGCGGCGACTAGCGTAATAAATTCATTCTTAGTTCAGACTTTGTCAATAATGTATAACGCGGAAGAAATTATAGTTGGTAATAAATAAAAGCTATAAATTACGGTTTGTTAGAGTGACTTTGTACTAAATAAAGTTGTGTAAATTGTAAACAGTGTTTAAAGTGTTTGTGTTTTATTTATTTTATTAAAGTTGCAATAAAGAACTCGAAACGGTTTATTATAAAGGAAATAAACCAAAACGTTATTGAAAGGCAGTAACGTAACAATATGTTTTTTTGTTTTACAAAATTTTACTGCAAAAATTTCTGCAGTAAAAATTTGTAAATACTCAGACAAGAACTGTCACTTTTCGCTCTCAATTTGTGTTCTCATTTACTGCATTTTGTGTACTCGAACGCAATTTCGTAAAATGCAGTAAAGTTCAGTAAAAAATAGTAAAAACTTTTGTGTTCTCGAACGCAGCTAATATATCTTATATATTCGGTGTATCTAGATAACATTGACCACAATAACTCTCTTATATGAATCTTAACCTCATAACATTTAATGCAAATATTAAATTATGAAATATTTAGCTTTCGAATAAGCCATATTTTGTTTTTGGGCATATATTTTTTAAAAATTTTTAGGACATTTTTAAATAATTAACATGTAAACTTGGCTGCATTACTTGCTGTGTTGTTGTCAATTGCCAAATAGTACTGAGGCAATTAAACAAATGAAATTAATGTGTAATTTTGTTTTTAAAGTTTAATTTTTAAGGCAATTACACGAATTGGGTAATTAAGCGTATGGCAATTAAACGTGGATTTTTGTTTGAAAAATGGATGAAAAAAACGGGGATTTAAAACTCAAGGTAAATAAACGTAAAAGGCATTTAAGCGTGGGGTAATTAACCGGGTTATACTGTATATAATATTTAATTAAATAAATAACATTATAAAACAAAAAAATATTAATAAATACTTTTTTTTTGCACAAAACACAACGTTTGTTGAACTAATGCATTTTTTTAACGTGGTCTGTGTTTTGTTATTTTTGTTTTGATCATGCCATTTGTGTTGATTGTTGCTGCCTGTTTTTACACATTGCCACTTCACTACCAAAAAAAAGCGTTCTGTCTTTTTCTTCGAAAGCTGCCCTCGCAACTGATTTGGGCCTTTTTCACACGTCACTTTTTTCAGTTCTGTGGTATTCTGTGCTAAAGGCCACGATACACCATCATATAAAGCCGGGAGTAACAGTAATTTAACCCTACCGTAAAAAAGTAAGACCACAGATCTTTTACAGATTGAGACGTAGCATCTTACTGCTAACTATAATCGTTCTAATTGTTTTGCATATAACAAAATGAAGCAGCTGATTTGAAACTTTACTGTTGCTCCCGGCTAACTGAGCCTTAAGTCTTAAGTCTTGAGGAAAACACAACCCTGTCATGGTAAGTTTGCTTTTTTTTTAAGTTTTCAAACAATAAGTACATCAGATATGCATTTTCGTCAAAATAAGTACTACTTGTGTGAGAGCGTACCATGGCCTTTAGTACAGGATGGGAGGGTGACTTTAGGATTTTCCTTCTCTGAACATAGTCGTCTGCCCTTAAGTCTAAGGGGGCCAACTCTCTATTGGGATGCAAATGAAAATGGTACCAAATCTAGGGATTGGTACTCTTAATGCGTTTGCGCATTTGTTTTTCACATCTTTTTATTTTTGTCTTGTCGTAAATTACACTGTGCAACAAAAATCAACCAGCCCTAATACTTGCACCGCGAAATAAAACTAGACTACTGGTAGAGCAAATCTGCCAAGGCGTTTTAAAAAGTTAGCTCGGGTTTTCTAAATTGTAGTTTTGAAAATGCGCTTGGAATAAGTAAAAAAAATATACCAAATGTGCTTCTGAGCAAAAAAAAAAATATTTTAGATGTCTTCAGTAGAATTGTATGGCGATTCTTTTTTTATAATATATTAACCATCTAACTCTCATTTTAAGGGGTAACTTTTGTCATTTTTCCTTACACAAATGTATACTAAAACGGCACTTCTGATGGTTAAAATGTTCAAGGAATATTTTCTGCATCAAATTTCTTTAGGGGTCTTCGAAGACCAAAAGTTCGTGGAATATATGTAAAATGCTTAATAAAGAAAACTTTTAAATTTTCAATAGCATATATATTTATTTTTCACAAAAGCAGTGGTAACTAATACAAAACAGTGTAAAGTATTTCTGAGCTAAATAGTAAGGGAAACGGTGAGGATATATGGGCGGTTAACACAAATCGCCAGCACCAGATGGTATATTTCCGGTCATTTTACAGAAGGTTCCGGGATCATCCCTTCTATTGCTGGTTTAACTGTTCAGGTTGTGTGTGCTAAACGAATACATACATTACTAAAGGGTGGAGAGAGGTCAGGGTTATTTTCATACCCAAGGCAGGTTAGACCGGTCACTCTTAATCCGAGAATACCTGATCTGGAAGTGGACTGTATGTATTGGGATCGCGCTGCAGCACTTGTACTAGGTTGCCCGTCAGCGTTATTTGGTGGTAAACTTATAGGCTGGGTAACCGTTGCCTTGTGCAACAAAGTTTCATGTCTATGTTTACACAGCTCACAGCTATATTTGCTTGAGCAGTTCTTGACACCATGATTTATTGACAAGCAATTAAAACATGAATTTGTGACCTTAACGATTTAAATTCTATCATTGATATTTTTTTCGTGAAATTTAGGACAAGATCTCAGTAGGTGAGTGTCTTTTCAATGTGAACATTTTATGTCCTTTTGTAAAATTTGTTTTGTTTTGACCGATTTTGTTGGTGGGGTGTCACAAAGCCATAGGACATAAAGCCATATGGCGTTAAGTCCCATTCCATTGAGACATAAGGGCATATGCCATAAAGTCTCATTATAATGGGACAACGTCATACATTTTTTTCCGAAAATGAGACATAAAGCCATATTTTTAATAATGATTGCATGTCACCCTATTTCATGAAAAATACATTGTTGTTTCATGTCGCCCTGTTTTATGTCAAAAATGCATTTGTCTGTCAAAATGTTGTTGGCAATCAATCAAATTTCGACATTTATCTCTCATTCAATAGGGAGATAAAGCCTTTTTTGTTTTTTTTTTTTTCATTTGAATGGGAGATAAAGCCATCATGGCCTTAGCTCACATTAGCAATATTAGAAAACGGCTTTATCTCTCATTTCAGTTCCGGAGACACTAAAGTTAAGTATTGAAATCTGGCTTCGCGTACTAAAGTTTTTCTGCGTGGCGGCCTGCGGCCGCGCTTAGGGGTTTTTCCTCCAGTAGGACGCGCCAGGTGGCTTCGCTGAATAAAGTTTTCCTGCGTGCGTCACAAGAATAAAAAAATGTTTTCCAATGATAACTAAGGATTTTTCCTTTCACAAAATGTTTGCAGCTGTAATTCCTGGAGCCTAGAAATTTTGGATTTTTTTAAATCATTAATTTCATAGATAAATAGGCATATTTAGTGAAATAAAGCGTTTGTAATGCAAAACATCAAATGGGACATAAAACCATAATGGCTTTATGTCCCATTTCACTAAAATTGATATGAGACTTAAGGCCATATCAAAATTATGGCTTTATGTCCTATGGCTTTGTGACACCCCACCATTTTGTTGTGTTGGCCCGTTTTCTGATTGTTAAGTATTTGTTTGAAACGATTGGACACGCTTTTCTTTAGGATTTAATCGAGAATAACCGAAAGGTGATTTCTAAATATTCTTTAAATTCGAGCACAAAGCTTCCAGGGAGTTTTAACTGACATATAAAAACAAGAATTGCTTCATCTCAAGTGTAATTTTGAATTTTGCTAGTGGTAACACTGATTTTGACATCAGTACTATGACAAGTGTCTTCGTTTTTGACCCCCTGACACTTTTCATCATTGTGATGTCAACCTTAACATCACTTGGCCAAAGTGTCATAAGGGTCAAAATCAAATTATGCCATCAATGGGATGACACATCGGCATCACAGAAATGACGAACATGTCCTCAGTGCGATGACGCAGTAACATCGGAGAAGGGACACATTAGCATCAAAAAAAGTGAGAGAACATTATTATTTACTTACCCGTTGCATATGTTTGTTTTCGTTTGTTGAATTACGACCTTTGCTTACAGCAGAACTCTCAATAATAAGACACCAGCACCATGCCTCATACGGTTTTCGTAATCATTCTACTTTAAAAAGTTTACGTATCTAACTAAATAATTTAAAAAAAATAGAATATAGGAATTTTTGCTTCTTATAATACATTGTAATTATGAAAATAATGTTAATAATATACAAAATGTGGCATCGAATTGATGCCACTATAGTCATAAAACAGATGACACGTAAACAATTACAAAATTGTACGAAGACGTTAGTCATTGGATTGATGTTACTTTTTGCATCATTGATGCCATTTGTAGTAACATTGATGTCACAATTCTGATGTTAGGGCATTATCAATATGAAGATGCATTTTTCTACCTTATCAACGCTGCTCCAAATAAAAAAAGGACATAGAGGAAAAGAAAATTGAAAAATGAAAACAAATTAAATGGAAAAATTCTAGAAAACGCATAGTTTCCGAGTAATGAACTTCTGAAGTTTTCATATAAATTTGCGATTATCCACTGCATTTCTAAACGTATGTGGCCAATATTAATGTCTTTTGAAATCTTTTGAACAGATCTTTCTGAAAATGTAAAATTTATTAAAAACTTTTTAACTCTAGCTCCTCATACAGTTTTTACAAAATTGTATATCAAAATGTTACGGAAGTGCACTAGGAAACAAAAATTTATTCAAATAAACCCCAGCTTCGCTACATACACACTACATATGTACACGCATTTTACTTCTTTTTTTTTATTAAATTTTATATATAATTTGCTTTTGATTTGTTTTTTTTTCACAAATTTAAACAATCAAAATTTTTTGTAAATGAGAAACAAAAAAATTAAAAAAGAAATTATCTGACGAACAGATGTTCTAAAGAGTTTACCTTGTTGAATTCGCCTTGGTTAATACATTTTGAACACAACAAGCAAGAATATTTATTTCTTGTTGTATTGTATACTTTGACTTACTTGTTGTTGTTGGGTCTTTTGTTTATTGTGTCACGGCTTTTTGATTTGGTCTTCTTTGTTGTTGTTGCTGTGTGTCTGCTGATGCTACTGAGCCATCTTTTTTTTTTTGATGGCTTTAAATATTTGTGTCTCGTTAGTAATTGTTCACTTTATAATTTTTTATATTGTTCACTTTTTAATAATTTTATTTTCTAAAATCTTTTTCTTTTTGTTTTTTTTCCAAGAAAGCTTTTTTTATACCCTTCACCACAGGTGGAAAAGGGTATATATAAGTTTGTCATTCCGTTTGTAAGTTCTACAATATTGATCTTAGGCCCTGTAAAGTATATATATTTTGGGTCCTTATGAGGAGAGAAGTTGATTTAACGATATCCGTCAGTCTGTCCGTCTTACGTTTGATATGTGTTTTCCGGAGACTCCAGACATGATAGCGGCTAGGTTGTTTTACATTTATGTGACATATAGTCCACCATTTCTTGCTATTGAAATTCAGCCAGATTGGTCCAACAATGGCTGAGATATGACCAAAAAACCACGACTGCCTCTAATTTTTCCAAAAAATCCCTTGTGGTTGTTGTATTTTTATTACTTTTTTCTGTATATCTGGAGAACGGCAAGAGCCAAAGTTTTCAAATTTGGTACAAACATTAAGGAGAAGTGGGCGTGGTACCTTCCATACAAAAAGTGTTAAAAATTGTATTAAAACCTGAATTTTTTGACTGTTATATGACCTATGGTTACGCCTTATATATCAAAAGATCGGAAATTTAATTAATAAAAAATATTTTCTGAAAAACTCGGGAAAATCGGTTCAGATACGAAAAAGTTATGACCAAAATATAAATTTTTTTTTTGGAAAATACCCATTTTCGGGAACCATAGATCTTCCCGAGTCCAAGTCTTACAACCAAAATAAATGGCAAATTTCTTCTTTAACACGTCGGTATATAAATCGGTTCAGAAATAGCAGAGTTATGACCAATATACTGAAATCCCAAAAATTACTCTTTTTTGTAATTAAGTTTGTTTTTTATACCCTTCACCGAAGGTCCTGCACCCTATAAAGTATTCTGGGTCCTTATGCGAAGTTCAAATCCGGTTGTCGTCTCATCTCTCCCCCCCCCCCTTCGCATTTGTTTACATATACTAGCATAATGCCCAATATGATTTTCGTTTATTATTTCATCTATTTAACGAAAAAATTTTAACAAATAGAAACTAGGAATTTTTGTGTTTTTTTGCTACTTAAAAACTCGCCAAAAGAGATAAAAAATGACAACAGTGCCTTTACAAAAAGAAAACAAACAAAAAACTGTGTTTAGTTGTAAACAGTAAACGGTCTATATTTCATTTTAATGATATTTAAACAACGTTCCTTCATGGTAGGGGGTGTGTTAAGTTAGAAACTGTGAGTTCCCTGTTTCGAATCTTGGTTTTTTAAAAAGAATATTTTTTTAATATTGTTATGTTCCAAAACAATTTTAAAAAAATATTTACCAGTTTTCGCTTTTTAAATTTCATTTAAAATGAAGTTTTAAGTATTGTAAATATGTATGTATATGTAAAAATTATTTAGTTGCTCTGTATTCTGCTCGCACAATGGTGAAGGGTATATAAGATTCGGCACAGCCGAATATAGCACTCTTACTTGTTATAATTAAGTTTGTTTTTTATACCCTTCACCGAAGGTCCTATACCCTATAAAGTTCTGGGTATTCTGGGCCCTTATGAAAAGCGAAGTTCAAATCCAGTTGTCCGTTTTACCAAATATCACAACTGTAAACTGATCATATTTACTTTTAATGATATTCATAAAACGTTCCTTCATGGTCCAGTTGTCTAGGGGGTTTGCTTAGGTTAGAAACTGTGAGTCCCTGGTTCGAATCGTGTTTTTTCAAAAAGAAAATTTTTTTTTAATTTTTTTATGTTCTGAAACGATTTAAAAAAATATTTACCAGTTTTAACTTTTTAAATTTAATTTATAATGAAGTTTTATGTATTGTATATATGTATGTTTATGTAGAAATTATTTAGGTTTTGTCTAGTTGCTCTGTATTCTGCTCGCACAATTGTGAATGGTATATAAGATTCGGCACAGCCGAATATAGCACTCTTACTTGATTAACTTTTATTAGTTTTTACAAAATTTATTTCATTTGTTCTTATGCACTTAGTTTTTTGTAAAATTTATTTTTGGGGTCAAATTAATAGCACGAAGTTTTTTTTGAAATTGTTTTTTATTACCGAGTAGTTTTTTTTAGTTTTGCACAACGTTCACTATTTAATGGTCAAACACTTTTTTTAGTTTTTATATATTTAATTTTTTCGCAATTAATTTTTTATTAATAAGATTTTAATTTTTAAAAGTCACTTTTTTTAATTTTATGCAAGTGGCGCTGGGAGAAAGTTATCATAGGCGACTGATAAGGGTCGGAGGTATAAGGGGGAGAGTTGTAGGCTGCCTACACTAAGGGGAGTACAGCTTAGGCTATCTGATAGTAGTAAGTATCTTGGAGTTTTTTTGGACAGTAAGCTGTGCCATCACCATCATGGATAACGATCTTGAAGCGATGTGGTGACTTAAGACTATGCTGTGGTTCGTGTTTTTGTCCGGGCATTGCCAGCATCTGGTGACTCCCGAGGTGAAGGCAGAGAACTACAAGGCCTTGACAACGAAAGGTTATCCATCCCCTTAACCGAGGTGTTATGCGACCCGTGCCTATCGGTTTGTTTGCAGTCAGGGGCTACCCAATGTATTATCACGGACCTGTGCTAATACCTGGGCACTTCAGCAAAAAGACTATGACAGAGGTGTTGAAAACGGTGCCATTTCCCATACCAAGTGGGAATTGGTTAAACAAAAACTGATGGGCGTGTTCTGGACGATCCTCATGGAGAATCCAGGACCTCCCCCTCAATGTGATGATGCTGGCTGGTACCAGGGCTATGTGAAGTTACTGAAGCTTGCCATCCAATCATTGGGAGAGGTTTAGAAATGTGCTAGGCTAGATGTGGTGTTGGTGAGCGAGATACCGCGCAGGCCTAGGTCGATTGCCACAATTCCTGCCGAACCATCAAAACCTGAAGAGATCTTAAAGATCATTTAGTGCTGCAACCCCCAACTACCCACACAGGACTGGAAGCTAGTGAAGGTCTCAGCTACTGAAGGGTCTTCAAGGACGGCGATTGTGGTAATCAACCAGCGATCCTTGGAACAACTGAGAAAGAAGCAGGGCAAAATCTACTACGGTTTTAGCACGATCTTGCTCCGAGTCAACCGAAGTGACAACAAGGGTAATTCA
Source organism: Pollenia griseotomentosa (assembly GCA_963931875.1). NCBI lineage: Eukaryota > Metazoa > Arthropoda > Insecta > Diptera > Polleniidae > Pollenia > Pollenia griseotomentosa. The sequence continues at coordinate 174,730,235 of OZ007560.1, read as the reverse complement.
GCTCCTTCGGAAAGTGAGGCTGCACATACTGATGACAGTATGGCTTGTGGTGTAGCCATTAGCTCAAGCGATAAAGATGACACTCAGTCGGTCTCCGGATTGGTGGGGGACTTCTTTGATCACTTGGGTGAAATGGCTGATGAGGACGTACTCCTGGAATCCGACCATGAGGACGTCAACATCACAGTAATCGCCAATATGGAGAATGGTGAGGTTGACACAAATCAACCTCCACCACTCTAAAGCAGCATCCGCTGCATTGCTCCTCCGACTAGCGGATGGTCCAAGAACCTTGGATTCACATGTGCGAAAGGTACGGGTATCCTAGCTAAAAACTTTGATTGTCTTCATTCTTTCTGATTACACTGATGAAGACACGACAACGGTTGCTCTGGAGACACTAGACGGAATAGTCTGGATGGTCTCTGGCTATATGGCCCACGATCCCGACAGGACTAAGCCAATAGGCTCAACCGTGATGCAATAATAAATGCGCACCACACTAACTGGGGTAGTACGGATACGAATGTAAGAGGTGATTCACTATTCTCCTTTATTATTAATTATAGTTTAGGAGTAGTAAATAGGGGCTGTGAGCCTACGTTTTTTGTTGCAAATAGGTGTGAGGTTCTTGATGTGAGGACTGGATGATATATAATGGCTGTTCGCTCGCTAATATAGATACGTGGAAATTAGTCTAGGGCTTAGGCCTCCTGGGGTCGATGATATCAGGGGGATCGACGCGGCAGTGGATCTGCTTTCGAACTCACTGCAGTTGGCGAATTCCTTGGCGTGTAAGCCAAGGGTTCGTAGAGGTAGGTACCGGCCACCATGACGGGATCCTGATATTGCGCAGGCAATAAGTGACTGTCGTAGGTTGTTCAATGTGGCTATGCGCCATGGTAATTGGGTGGACTATAAGTCATCATTGAATAAATTTAGAAACTTGGTAAGATCGGCGAAAAGGAATGCTTGGAGGAATTCGACCCTGATCATACCCTGGCTGATGGTTATATACAGGGGATGCGCTAGATTTTCGTATCTTCCTGTGAGCTGGAGTTTGTGTAGTGGTCTTTATACCCAAGGGGGGTAAGACTTCTCACACTGAACCGAAGGACTATAGACCGATTAGTCTTGCATCCGTTCTTCCTAAGACTCTAGAGAGGGTTATCAATATACACTTGAGAATGACCATCCCAAGGGGCTTGCTCTCTGCCTCTCAACATGCCTACACAAAGGGCAGGTCTGTTGAGACGGCTCTCCACTCTCTAGTCGGAACAATTGATAGATCGCTCGAATTCAAGGAGTGCACACTTGTGGCCTTTCTCGGTATTGAGGGGGTCTTCATCTATGTCAGCCCGGACTATATTGTGGCGTCCATGAGGAGTCTGGGGATCGACTTTGGCATGTGTATATTTGTAGAAAATCTACTCAGGAATAGGGTCATCTGCTCTACGATAGGTGAGACCCCCAAAGGAAGAGTTCTATTCCCACTATTGTGGAACTTAACTATGAACACCATGTTGACGAAATAAGGATTAAAACAGTGGCGTATGCTGATGATGTTGCGGTGGCCATCACAAGGAGACATTTGAACATAATATCAGAGTGTATGGAGGCTGCTTTGAAGGTACTCAGCGCATCATGCGGGTTGGGTGTCAATCCGTCTAAGACCGAACGGGTACTCTACGAGGAAGTACCACACCGAGGATAAATGGAGCTGAGCTTTAGATTTCTCACAGTGCCAAGTATCTGGGCGTGGTTATGGATAGCAAGCTGTCATGGGGACTAAATGTCCGGATGAGAGTGGAAAGGGCAATAGTTTCCATATATGTATGCGTGTAGAGGTGCCATCGGTACAGCCGACTCTGTATTACGGGGTCGTTGTATGGTGGACTGCACTGGACAAGAGCATGAACCGCGCGATGTTTGAGAAGGTACATAGACTGGTCGCGTTGATCATCACAGGATCAATGCGATCTACTCCCACGAGGGCGCTGTTTACGATATTAAACTGGCTGCCGGTGTACATCACGGCCAGACTGGTGGCTCTTTGCTCAGCGACACGGCTGAACGCGGCGCATGGCTGGTCGGCCCGTGATTATGGACACGCCGGGATGATCAAATGTTCGATTGTCCCTGATGGAGTGGACTATTGCACCCCGGGGCCTTTTTTTTTGGCGCGGGTTCGTGACACATATGGCGCATGGCAATGCGCTGTCGGGCACTTTCCATGCACCGACCCTAGGGGTTTGTACTGATGGTTCGACGAAAGGTGAAAGGGTTGGCAGACGTTTATTCATAGAAAAACTGAATGTGAAAGTTTCCTTTTGTCTGCCAGATGGATGTTGTGTCCTGCAGGCGGAGATCTCGGCTAAATGACAAGAAAATTATTCATAATGCTGAAATTTTTTGTCCGAAATACCAAATATTCAGATATGATCGTCCTCACAAACTTGGTGGAGGAGTCCTTATTGCCGTACTAAATGTTTTTTCATGTGAACGCATTGAAATTTCGCAAAATGACAATATTGAATTTGTTGCCGTCAAAATTAATCTTTCTAATGGTGTTTTGTTTATAACTTGTTCTTACATTCCTCCTAACTCTTCCTCCGATATTTATGATGCACATATTTCGGCAATTAATACAGTTTGGCAGCTATCTAAGCCATATGATATATTTGTCGTTCTTGGAGACTTTAACCTTCCAAATTTATCATGGAATTCAACTTATGAATTAAATTACTTAATTCCTACTGTATCAAATGAATTTATTAAATCACTACTCGACTTTGGGCTCTTTCAAGTTAATCATATTCATAATAAATGTGGGAGACTTCTGGACCTTGCTTTTGTTAATCAGCCGATGGATATACATGTACGAAATATACCTCCTCTCACATATCCTGAAGATCTCTACCATCCTACGATTGATGTTGAAATATATTTTCAAGCAAAAAAATTAGCACCTATTTCAAAGAGTTGCAGCCATAGTCTTAACAAAGTGTTTTGCTTTCCACGTACTAATTATACAAAACTTAATTATTTATTATCTAATGTCAACTGGAACAATATACTTTCTGGAAATAATTTCAACCATACTGTTTCTAACTTTTACTCCATTCTTTATGAATTCATCTCTAAAACTGTCCCAAAAGTAAATAACTGTGATAAAAAAGGGCCGCCTTGGAATAATAAATTTTTAACCAATGCCAAAAATAAGAAAAATAAATGTTACAAGAAATATAAGAGCTCTGGAACCTTAGTTGATTTTAGAAATTACTCTATCGCGCGCTCCGAATATAATACAACAAACAAATTGGCATATGATTACTACCTAGCTCGTATGAGATTAAAGTTGAAAACTAACCCTAAAGAATTTTATAAATTTATTAATTCGAAACGTCGAGCTTCTGCCTATCCTAAATTTTTTAAACATGGTTCCTGTATTACTGATGACGACACACTGATTAGCAACATGTTCGCGAATTTCTTTGCTACTACATATTCTAAAAAAACGTACGATAGTAATTCTCCCTATCCATTTAATTTATCGCATTCAGCTGGTATACATTTTTCATTTTTGAGTAATGAAACAGTTCTATTAAACTTAAGATCATTAAAAGCGAGCAATAATTCTGGCCCTGATGGAATACCTAGTTGTATTCTTAAAAATTGTGCCGAAACTTTGTACGGCCCACTTACTACAATCTTCAACAAATCTATTGAATTGTGCTATTTACCCTCCGAATGGAAAAAATCGTTTATTATCCCTTTGTTTAAAAGTGGTAATAAATTCGATGTTGCAAACTATAGAGGAATTGCTAAGCTGAATGCTATTCCTAAACTCTTAGAAAAAATGTTAACCGACAGCTTATCACACCAAATTTCTTCGCTGTTATCTCCTTGTCAACATGGATTTTGCAAGTCGCGTTCCACGACAACTAATATACTGGAACTTACTACTATGGTAAATGATGGATTTTTAAAAAACATGCTAACAGATGTAATTTACACGGATTTCAGTAAAGCCTTCGACAAAGTGAACCATGAAATGTTACTATGCAAACTATCACTAATGGGATTTAGTTGTACAGCCCTAAAGTGGCTCCGTTCTTATTTATTTGATAGAACTCAACAAGTTAAGTTTAGAAATGTTACCTCAACAGACATATACGTCACTTCTGGTGTTCCCCAGGGAAGTCATCTTGGTCCTACACTGTTCACGTTATTTATAAATGACCTCCCATCTGTTTTCTTGTATTCCAATGTACTCATGTATGCAGATGATGTCAAAATATTCAATAGCTTTAACGACTCTAATCAACAACTTTTACTACAGTCTGATATTGATAAATTTTCCCAATGGTGTACAATTAATTTAATGGACCTTAATATTAAAAAATGTAAACATATGTCGTTCTACAGAACTAACAAATTAGAATCTCGATACTATCTTAATGGAATTATACTTGAAAAAGTGGACAGCATAAATGATCTGGGCTTTTTGTTGGATCATAGGCTAAATTTCCGTAATCATATCGCTTTAACTGTTAATAAGGCTAACGGTGTTCTTGGTTTTATGAAACGGTGGTCTAGGGAATTTTCTGACCCCTATGTCACGAAACAACTTTATACATCTTTGGTTCGGCCAATTCTTGAATATGGATCAATTGTATGGGATCCTTACTATTCCATTCATATAAATAGTATTGAATCCGTACAAAAGCAATTTTTGATTTTTTGTTTACGTGGTCTTCGTTGGAATTCGTATGTTTTGCCATCGTATGTAAATAGACTTGCTCTTATTAAGCTGCCAACCTTAAAAAGCCGCCGTGTTATGCTGAGTATATCTTTTCTACTTGGATTAATTCATGGTGAAGTTGATTCTACGTTCCTGCTTGGTAAAATTAACTTTTGGGTTCCAAATAGGCCTACTCGTAACTTTCAACTCATCAGTCTTAACTACTACAGATCTGATTATGCTAATAATGACTCCTTTCGTCGCATTTGTGAAAATTTTAATAAATTGTATCATATTATAGATCTTTCTGAAAGCAATGATATTTTAAAAAGAAAACTAATTTTGTATTTAAATAGTTAATGTATTCACACCTGTATTATATTCTTTAGTCTGTAAGGATTTATAATCTATAGACCAAATAAAATAAATAAAAAAAAAGGCGGGCGGAAAACTGGCTGAGGTATCATCGCATATCAGAAGATATACGTATATTTACTGACAGCAAGGCTGCCCTTGCTTTCCTAGCGGGTGTCTACACGACATCTTGATCAACTGTAGAATGTCGAATTCCTTTGAATGAGATTGCGAAACATTTAAGGGCAAAGCTAATATGGATACCGGGGCACTCAGAGTGCCCGGGCAACCAGGGGGGCTACCGCGTATTTCGATTCGAAAAGCAAAATTTTTAGAAAGCAATTTCCGATTCTTAAGTTAAACCGTACTGGGTAACTCGTTCGAAACGATGACAGAGTTGTATTTATAAACAAATGGGAAATTTGATTAAAAGTTGGTAGCACTGCTATTAAAATACCAAAATGGACGAAAACATCCCACAAAAAATAAATACTATTCAATGTGTGAAAAATATGATAATTGTGTTTTTTAATAAAAAACAAGTAAGCAAGTATAGTCGGTCAAGCCCGACCATATGATACCCAGCACCACACTACTTAAAAACACATCATGCTTATGTGTCCATATAAATATGGATTTCTCTATGTTTAAAATCTTCATTGAAATCGGTTTGAAAGTTTGTGAGAGGCAGAAATTGCCCCCTACATCCCCTTGTGGTCCTATTTTTGAAAAACTGTATAGCTTATGTGTCCATATAGAAATGGATCTACCTATGTTTTAAATTTCATTAAAATCAGTTTGAGAGGCAAAAATTGCACCTTTCTCCCCTTGTGGTCCTATATTTTTTAAAACTGTATAGCTTATGTGTCCATATAGATATGGATCTAATCATGTTTTAAATTTCATTAAAATCGGTTTGATAGTTTCTGAGAGGAAGAAATTCCCCCCTATCTTCCCTCGTGGTCCTGCGATTTGGCCCATTTTCAGTAGGCTTGATCCTTGTGCCAATAAGAACCTATGACCCAAATTTTATCAAGTGGCGACCTGTACTTTGTGCACAAGGTTACATGGACAGCCAGCCAGCCGGACGGACATCGTTAGTTCGACTCAGAAAGTGATTCTGAGTAGATCGGTATACTTTAAGGTGGGTCTAGGACCACTATTTTAAGGCGTTACACACATCAGCACAAATGCATAATACCCTCTCCACTATTGTGGTGTGGGTATAATTATTGTATTTCCCTGTGGTTTGAAGAGTCAACAGAAAAACCAACCATTACTTTATACTGCTTTTTGTTTGTAAATGTAATTTTTTTTTTAATTTTTTTAAAATTTCAAGACCACAAATATTAAAACATTTTCAATAATAACATTAGTAAACATTTATTTTATATCAATAATAATATTATAAGTTTTAATTTGTTAGTTTTACACTATCATTTATCTTGAACTTTGTCATTTGCACTTTGTCACTAACAAAACAGCTTTCGAACAATTTCCTAACGCTTTTTACATAACTGGAGTTGGAGTTTCGAAAGGGATTTTTATTTTTCGTAATAGAGTTGCCGTTTTCGAAAAGGTATGTAGTAACAATTTCCGTTCATTCGAAACAAATAGTACGATAATCGTAATACACAGTACAAATTGTTTGAACTCGTAAATTATTTCTTTCGAATCGAAATACGCGGTAACCCCCCAAGTAGCAGATGGGTTGGCCAAACAAGGCGGTTGCACGGATGACGTATTCATTGATCAATTCGTTGGCCTTCCAATGGCTCACTGTAAGTCACTTATCAAGCGCGAGACTTATAGGGTTGCGCAAATGCGGTGGACTTGTGAGTCCACCTGCTCGATATCCAGGATACTATGGCCTGGATATGATGAACGGAGAACTTGTCTCTTCTTCGGTTCAACAGGGACCATATTAGGACAGTGATATCGGTTGTGACTGGGCACTGACCGGTGGGGACTCATGTTGGAACGAGGAGGAAGAGGAGACTGTGCTTCACTTTCTTTGTCAATGCGGTAGACAAATTGGTTGGACTTGTCAGTGACGCCATCTGAGTAACTGCTCTATAGGATGGGCATTGGCGCTGGGTATCACAAAGGGACCAATTAAGGACCCAAGTGAGCTGCCTCTCGAAGACTGTCCATGGAACCTTACCTAACCTAAGTTGTCCTGAAGGATTAATACTAAGGAGATTTAACAGGGGTCTCAATGCCTACTATGCTTGCAAATCAACGATAGGAAGAATATGGAACTTCGGCCGTCAGTAGTAGGATGGCTGTACACATCGGTGGTTGGACTCATTCTTACGTATGGATGCTGTGTTTGGTTTAAGTCTGGCAAGTCAGAGAAACCTTCTAAGCCTGAGAAGTGCTTCGATCGGCATGACAGGTGTCGTGGGGAGTTCTTCTCAGGCGGCCCTGGATGTTATTTTACATCATATGCTTATTGAGCAGTATATGAAGAGGGTGGCAGCCATAAGTATTCTTAGACGGAGGGAGATAGGACTGTTAGGAAATTTCACGCAAGGTCACGCGTGAATCTCGCCCGGCTCTACGGATTATGTGGGTACTAGGGTCGATTTTGAGCGCTTACAAGGGTGATATATTACCGTCTTGGGAGAGCTGGTCGTATCAAGGCAGATTGTATGAGGGATTTGCTATTTTCACTGATGGCTCGAAGATGAAAGACGTGTGCGGGGGTCTACATTGAGAATTTGGACATAAGAAGGCCATATAGGCTTCCTGACGACTGCAGTGTATTTTAGGCGGAGGTTCTGGGACCATTTAGGGCCATGAAATTCAGAAGGGGGAACATTGCTGGGGGCTCGGCCATATTGTGTAAGACGTTGTCGTAATCGCCTGACTTTGTTTGTAATAGCTAAAAGAACACAGGCCCTATATGTGGCCAGTCAGGCGGCTCTTAAGGTCTGGACGCGCTGTTAAGTGAACTCCAGGCTAGTGGATTGTAGGAGAGCTCTAAAGGAAATCTTAGGGGAGTATATGGTGAGGCTGTTCTGGGTTCTTGATCATTGTATTATCACCGGCAACGAAAAGGCTGATGATTTGGCTAGACTATCGCGTGCAGAATGGCGGTGAAAATGTGATCTGACTTATCGGATATTTGTAGGCTTTTTTGAGGACAGATTCGCTGCTGAGCAGAATGGCGGTGAAAATTTGATCTGACTTATCGGATATTTGTAGGTTTTTTTGAGGACCCAGAGGAGTTGGAGACAGTTCAGCACATTGTGTGTCACTGTCCCAGGCAGCAGAACAGCAGGCTGAGATATATATGTAGTAGGTTCTTAGTCAAATTGGGGGATGCCTTAGTCTGTGGGCTCGAAAATCTCACAGGATTCGTATAATACGTGGCTGTATAATAGGCGACTGGGTTCTTGATATATTTGGGCAGTTTTGTTTTTATTTTTGGACCGATTTTTACATTCCACTACTTTCGCCTTTCACTCTTTATTTCTCTCATTCTTTTCTAATTAGTAATCTATCCCTAACTAAGGCGTCACAATGGACTATACTAATCTCTAGGTAAGGGACGAAGAAGTTGACTTCGCACTAGAGTTTTTCTTTTCCCGGACTTTTTCATTTCCCGGGAAAGCGTGATTTATTTTTGAATTTTTCCCGGGATCCTGGGAATTTCCGTTCAATACAAATCGATGCAAAATATTATTTAATTTAATTTATTTGAACAAAAAACATTTCCTGAGATCACTTAAATAAGTTTATAAATGCATTCAACTTTTTTATTTCTGTGGCAAAAAGTGCTTAATGGCACCTTAAAATCTTCATGTTCAAAGGTACAAATGGGCCAAATTTTAATTATTTTGTAGGATTTTTGAGGAAGTTATAGCAAAATGATATTTTGGTTACCTTTTCTCAATGCCCAATAACATTTGGAATAATAAAAACTTCTAATCTGTGACATTAGGAGTGTTTAGGAATAAAAACTTAAAAAACTATAACCGCAAACTGACGATTGTATTAAATTCGAAGTAAATTTTCAAAAGCCTTTAAATTGTTCTCCTATAAGCACTTATTGTCACAGAATTAATTCAAAGACAGCAGCATTAATATAAAACCAAAAAGGTTAAATTATTTAAACAAATTATTTCTGTTAAAATAGGATTTTAGTTCAGAATAAGCATTTACAGAATCGTTTGAAAGCCTATTTCTAATTTTTATCAAGAGAAAACACGTTTTCTTTCTACGGATGTTTGCCTTTATAGTCGAAAGGAACATCACTAGACACTCTCAGTTTTCTTAGCACTTCTTTCAAAATTTGTCATCATCTCTTACAGAATCTAATCCGAAAAATGCTGCTCTGAAAATAAAATTATTACATTTTTTAAAGCAAGTGGGAACAACTTTTTTTCGATTTTATAAAATACTAGCGGACCCGGTGAACTTCGCTTCGCCCCAATTTTAAACCTTCAGACAAACTTTAGAGAAATAATACGACACAAATATTAAAATTTTCAATGTGATTTATTTGAATGGAATCAGTAGAGCGATTTGATGAACATTGTTTTTCGATTTGTTTTCCGGCGCAAAAACAAATAACGAAGACTTTTTCCCAACACGCGAACATGCAACGTACAGCTGACCGTGCGAAAAACAGAGATTCGAGATTAATCCCACAGACTTCTAGTGATTGGTCTTGCGATTTATTGATTGTCATCGCAAATGCCAATCGAACGGGGAACTGAGTCCGCTTGAATTGGAATGGAAGGTCAGTTGGAATAATGGGAATTCGTAGGATAAGGACATTCTCTCCTTTGAATTTGCCCTTGATGATTGTCGCCCGCGTACCGTTGCACAATTTTGGAGGATTGAGATTTCGCAACATGATTTTCCGCAATTTTCCGTACTTTACGCTAAGAATTTTCTATTTTTTCATTTGAAAAGCCATTAAGGAATAATTCCACACAAAATTCCATACAAAAAATCTATTTTCGATTTTGCGGAGATTTTTCAATTTTCGCATTTTACGCAATTTTCCATGATTTACACTAAGAACTTTCTATTGCTTGATTTGGAAAGCTAATGGCATGGAATGGAATAATTTCATACAAAAACTTGAATTTCGATTTTTCCAATTTTCCGACTTTTCCGGAGGGATTTTCTTCCGTAAAAACCTCCTCGAAAATACGAACAACTGACAAAAAACTTTACAGAAATCGGCCCAGCTGTTCTCATTTTATGAATTACTATACATTTTTTACACCATTTTTATATATCGTTAGCTAAAATGCAAAAAGGCGTAACTAACAATTCAAAATCGACTTTTTGATTGATTACTATGAATGCCATTAAACTACATGTCTTGACAATATTTTACACTTCTGCGATCAAAAATTATGCTTTTATTAAAAAAAAACAAAAGGACGTAACTACAAGTGTGTTTATTTTATCAATGCAAAACGACGTAACTACATATTTTATTCTAACAAAATATAATGAAATGGTTTTCTTTCAAATTTGTTTGAAGAATTCCATGGACGAGTTATCAACGCATGTTTTTCTTACGTTGGTTAGTACAATATTATTTCCACATTAAGAAACTTTGGCTTAAACCACTTTAATATCAAATTGAGTAATTCAATTTCTTTGTACGACTAGTATCCCTTTGAGACCGAAGTGACTTGCAAAAATTGCATGCTTTTTGTTTTCGTTTTCGAAAATAACGTTTTCAATCGAATGTCAACTCCGCTTATTATAAAATTAAATAACAACTTCATTACTTAACAGTGCCCCGGTAGGATAGCTAGTTTGTAGTGTGCTAGTCTATTAGTGCCGGGATTGCGGGCTCGATTCCCGCCAGAGACTCTGGGGCCTAATTCTGGCAGTGATCGAGTACTTTCTCGATTCGAAAGCAATTTTATTTCTAATTATTTCAGTCGATACTGAACGAATCGAAATTATTTTTTCAGTGTTGTAAAGCGTTAATTTGAGTTTTCCAATACTGAAAAATTTGTCGGTGTGTTAAAGGTAAAATTAAAAAAAAAAAACTTCGTTAAAAGTGTTTATAGTTTCCATTTTACAAAGTTTTTTGCTTCTCCTGTAAAATTATATTTTTGTTAGTAACGCCTTTCTGCATTTAAGCTAACAATATATAGATATCTGGGTCTTTAAACCAATTAAAAATTCTGTACATTTTAACTTATCAGATATGAATTGACATCTCCTTGGCGTTTGGCAAAAATGTCTTAAGTCAGAAACTGCGTGTATTTCATAGACTTTTTTCCTAAAAGCAGATGATAACCCAAGATAAACTAGGCAAAAGAGAGAAAAAAAATTGAGTTAAAGCCAATCAAAAACTCAAATGCGTTTTTTTGACTAACTTAGATCTATTCATGACACAACTTATTAACAATTGTATCAGCAGTAAAGTTGCCATAATCAAACAAAAATATCCCGGGAATTCCTGCACAAAAAATTTTTTCCCGAAAAATGTGCGCGATCCCAGGATTTTTGTCACAAAAGTTTTTACTATTTCTTACTGCATTTTACAAAATTGCGTAAATGAGAACACAAATTGAGAGCGTAAACTGACAGTTCCTGACTGAGTACTTACTAGAGGTCTGCATGTGTGCGATTAAACGACACATGAATTCACATATCAAACTAGCAAGTAGTGTGTTGTGTGTGATATTAGAATCATACACAATTAATTGTGTGTAAGAAATAACCTATGTGTGCAAAGCGTTCAATTATTTATGTGAGCGTTGTGAGAGAAATATGTATTTGATACAGCTATAAATAACAACTATGCTCTTTTATACGAGTAAATACACATGTGTTTTGTGTTTAAAATTTTTTTTTTATCGTATTGAAAACAAAATGTTAGCAAAAAGATATTGCATTAAAAATTGATACCAGCTTTTTACAAGCAAAAAGTAGTAGTTTTGAATACACATATTTTTTAACAAATGGAATTTTTGTAAAATATAAAATCATGAAAATAAACATTTATTCCGTTTGTGCACTAATTTCAGTTTCTAATTCATTGGGCATAGGTATGCATGCGCGAAATTCTGTTTAAAATAGCAACTCAAATATTTTCGTTAAGCCGTTATGACAAAACATTTGTTATTTATTGAATTGAACGAGAATTGATGGAATGAAACGATAAATGTTAGAAAGAGCAAACTATAAAAAATGTAAACAAAGTTTCTTAGTTTTTTTTTTTTTTTGTTATTGTTTTGTTAATTTTATTAAATGTTGTCAACGTTTTGTTTATGAGAAACATAAAAATAAAACAAACAAAAAAGCGGTAAATCGCTTAATTTGCCCATAAACCGCTGATTCAGCAACACTTTTGATATTAGAAGTTGAAATAGGCTGACTTCCTAGCACATGTTGCTTTGTAGTAATACATTGCAGCGTGTTCGTAAATGCAACCCTGAAAATTTTTACAATGTATTTTGTTCCCTTTTGCAACACTGTTGTAGTTAATACGCAAGGAAAAGCAACAAAGGCATCCAAATAAAAGTAGGTGCAAAGCGAATGCAAGACAAAATACGATGGCGACGCAGGAAGATAAGTTTTTATGATTTAGTTTAATTTATTTTATTAATTCTGTCTTCAGGTTAACTTTTGTACATGTGTACGCTTTCACAGACATTTTATTATTAAAAACTAAAATGGCGATCAGCAGAAGATGAAGTAAAGTTAGCATCGTTACGTCAGCATTATCAACTGTGTCTTGTGTTGCCAGACCGAGATCATAACAATCTCGGCCGACCTGACTCTGCAATCGACCTCGATTGCACTACGAACCCACTTCAATTCATCTCCTCCTCATCTTCTAGATACTCATAATCGGTATAATATTCAGTGTTGCCTTCTGAGCCTAATTCAGTATCATTCATATCTATAGGTGGTTCCAGCCATTTCTTTAAGCGTGTCGAATCAACAATGCCCCTATAAGGCAACTGAGTTACTTGACAATTCTCTACGTCAGTTATTTCATATCGATCGTTGCCGACATGTTTACGGATGACATATGGGCCCCGATACCTAGGTACAAATTTCTTATTGGACCCCACAATAGTGTCCACATTCCTCATAACTACCAAATCTCCCACCTCAAATTTCCTAGGAGCCCTGTAGCTCCGCCCATGGTACTCTGAGCTATACTCCTGAGACTTCCGAATTGCCTCCTCAGCCAAGGAGCGTATCTCTCTCAGATCAGCACCCGCCCTCTCGGACCTATCCCGAAGGTGTTCCGTAAGCTCATCCAATATCTGCCCCCTCTGCTCCACCCCAAATAGCATCACACTGGGTGTCTGCCCAGTTGTGCTGTGTACGGTATTATTAATGGCAAACTCTACTTGCGTCAACTTCCCTACCCAGTCAGAATGGGCCACTGGCTCCGTCAACTTAGCTAACATCGCCCTTAAGTCGCGGTTTACTCTTTCCACCTGACCATTTGATTGCGGTGAAGCAACCGACGTCTTCACGTGAGTTATATTGTGCCCAGCCAAAAATCGTTCAAATTCACCGGAAGTAAAGCAGGACCCCCTATCACTAATAATGCGCCTTGGTCTACTGTAATTCTCAAAATACTTTACCAAAGCACAACACACCTCCTTAGTGCCCGGCGTGTTCACAGCATAAAGTTTCACAAATTTAGTAAACGAATCAACCACTACAAATACGTGCCTCCTCTTAGAGTTGACTGCAGGTAAAGGACCAAAATGGTCGACATGCAATGTGTCGAAAGGAACAGGTTTCTTCTCAATATTAAACAGTTGTCTCCCCGTACCCCCTTGAGGACCCGAGTGATAGATGCACTTTAAACAGTTTCGAATGAATCTACCAAGCTTCTCCCTCATTCCCGGAAACCAGTAATGTTTCCTAATTTGATTAATACACTTTTCCACCCCAACGTGGCCATACTTCTCGTGCGTAAGCCGAATTATATTGTCCTCCATCTCCCTGGGTACATACAATTGGTTCTGCCCCCGCTCCCCCCGACGGAAAACCAATCCATTCTCTAGAGAATATCCTTCGACTTCTCCATTTTCCAACCCCTCCCTTATCTTTACTATCCCACAATCCCTACCCTGCACAACCTGAATATTCCTATCGACGTCAGCTGCATCCATAATCACTGCCACCGGAATACGACTCAGTGCGTCCACATGGGACATCCTCTCGCTCTTCCGATGCTGTATTACATAGTCATAATTTTCGAGCTCTAGAGCCCATCTGGCAATACGGGGATTCATCAGTCTTTTCCCTAAGGTGAGCGTCAGCGAGTTGCAATCGGTGACTATGGTAAATTTCCTGCCCTCTAAAAACATCCTAAACCGCCTCAACGCATAAATAACCGCCAAAGTCTCCAACTCAAAACTGTGGTACCTAGACTCGACCTCCGAGGTAGATTTCGAATAATATGCAACAGGATGGAACCTACCGTCATCCTGCTTCTGGAGGAGTACCGATCCGAACCCTTTCGAACTAGCGTCAGTATGTAATTCGGTGTCACGTAATGGGCCATATACCGCCAATACAGGCGCATTAATTAGACGATCCCTTAACTCACAGAACGCCCCGGTGCAGAATTCCGTCCACTCAAACTTACAGTCTTTCCTAGTAAGATCAGTAAGGGGCCTCGCGATTCTCGAGAAGTTAGGTACAAAGCGACGAAAATACGAAAATAACCCTAAACAACGCTGGACATCCCTTGTGTTCGCGGGGATAGGGTAATTCTGAATAGCAAGTATGTGGTCATGATTCGGCCGGATTCCCAACCCACTCACCCTATACCCCAGATAATCGAGTTCACGATAGCAAAATTTGCACTTACCCAGATTCAGTTCCAACCCCTGTCCCCTTAACAGCCGCAAGACCTCCCGTAATACCGTAAGGTGTTCATCAATAGTCTTAGTGGCAATAACAATATCATCCATATACACCACGATGCTTCCCGCATCGACAAGCGGCCTTAACACCATGGTTATAAATCGCTGAAATACGGCAGGTGCATTTCGCAGGCCATACGGCATGTAGCAATATTCATACTGCCCAAACGGGGTGACGAAGGCAGTATATTTAATTGAGTCGGGATGAACCCGGACTTGGTGAAACCCCTCCTTCAAATCAAGGGCGCTGAAATACTCCTTACCCCCCAAATACTCAAGACAGTCCTCAATGACCGGAAGCGGAAAATTATCCCTCAAGGTAACCCTATTTAGTGCACGATAATCCACACACATGCGCAATGACCCATCCCTCTTCCTAACGAGGACTAACGGAGAAGCATATGGAGACTCACTATGCCTGACTATACCCTGCCGCATCAAGCGGTCAAGAGTCCCTCTAACCTCCTCACGTTCCCGATAAGATAATCTTCGAGGGGCACTAAATACTGGTGTGTCCGTAGTAAGACGTATCCTCATAGAATAATCTAACATATCCCGTTCGCCGCCTGTACCCGCGACATAATCACCGGCTATCATACTCGTAATAATATCCGCCTCGCGCCGTCCCAAACTAGGATCAACATCAATCATCCCCTCTGATCCCCTCTCAACCTCCCTATGCGAATCATCCCAGCTACCATCATTCATGGCACCTAACGACCCCTCGTCAAAGTTAGTGGGCTCAATGTCATCCGACATAACCTGCCCAACATCACCGTTTCTTATAAAATCCGCGGTAGAAAGAGGTAGACTAAAAATACCACGCTTATCTTTAATAGCTGGAACTATCTTTACATTCCCCATAGGGCTTTTATTTAAATCAAAAAATTTTAGTGCACTGAAAACTATTTCATTTAATTCATTTTTATTCTTTCGTATATTCATTAAATCTTTAATACTATATTTTCGTTTGATACAACAAAGTTTAATATTAAATTTGTACAACAAATCCCGGCCAATCAATATTGGTACAACCGCCTCCACGTCTGGCAAAACGTAAAATTCATGGGCCACTTCACAATTCTTAAATACTACTTTACAGCTAACTGTGCCAATCACACTTATCCTATTGGGGCCAACGCCGCGAAACGGGGAAACGGTTTTGCCACTATTGATAGCAAATGGTACCAGCGATTGTTTGATGCAGCTAATCGGACTACCAGAATCAAGAAGAGAAATGCTGGACTTTAGTTCAGTGCACTTATTTCTAGCTAAGAAGGCAACACTTACCGTTTGGAAGGCACCCACTGGGACTGCATCACAAGCACCATCTTCAGCAATAGCAGCAACAGGCCGCACTCTTTTCGGGCAGTTCTGGCGATAATGTCCCACCACCCCACATTGGAAGCAGGAATTCTGTGGCCGGATCGGCTTAGGGCATTTACTTTGGTAATGCCCAAACTGGGAGCAGTTATAACACCTTATTGAATCTTCAGGTGCTCTACCCGTGTTCGGTTGTGCCGTCGGATTGGTTCTGTTGTTCCCTCCTATTTTCAATATTGATTGCTTAAGGCTTGTAGAAGCTTGGCAACGTTTCTGCTCAAACCGGTCGAGACGGCGAATCAGCTCATCCATCGTATTAGCCCCATAAAGGAAGGTAACGTGGCTTCCGACATCTGGTATGCCATCAATAATCAAGTCTACCAGCTCCTGCTCATCAATATTAGCCTGGCTGGCAATCGTTTGCATCTCTATTACGTAGCTTAGGGCGGTTTCAGTGGACCAAAGCTTACGCGCCTGCAGCTGACGATACACCTCCTGCCGCGTTACCGTACGCTGGAACAGCTTGACCAGCCTAGACTTCAGTTCATCATAACCAATCGGACCCTGAATAAAGGCATAATTTTTCGCTGCCCCTGTAAGCCGACGTCGCAATCCGATGCATTGCTCCTTCTCCCCATAGCCACACGATTCGGTATAATCATCCAACTGCATGAACCACTTAACTATGTCATAATGACCGTCACCGCTAAAAGGGGGGATGACAGCGTCGATTTCCGTTAAATCGATATGTCGCCGCTGACTTTCCACGTGTTTGTGCCCACCTGATTCGATAGCTCTGATTTCCTCTTGAGCACGCAATATTTCGAGGCGCAATCGTAGAGTCTTTAGTTCATCCTCCATTGACTCAGGGGACTTTACAGCCTCTGTCGCAGCACTGGCTAGAAAATTTTTACCATGCAGTGCATTCTCCAAGTTGACCGAAGTGGCTTCAAGGTTATGCGGCCCTTCATTATTCAGCTCGGTTGCATGGTCCACCAACATCATGGCGGCAGGTGACATCAGTTCGACAGGTGCAGCCCCAAATCTATGGCCTAAGGCAGCAGGTATATTTTTTTCGGCTTCCATAGCATAAGATTGATTTGCGGCAGATTCTCTATCAGCCTGTTTTATAGCGGCAGGCTTCTCGTCATCCGATCTAGTGGCAGCAGGTTCTTCTCTTGGAATTTCCAGTGCAGAAGATGTTTCCAAGGCATTTATTGAATCTTCTGTACGCATTATAGTGCCTGACTCTTGTACCTGTTGGTGGAGAGTTCGCAACTGGGCAATGGTAGCCGTCAATGGAAAATCTATTCCCTTCTCGGCAAGGGCTTCCACAATCTCTTGGCGAGTATAACGTGCATCCATATTGCGTATAGCACTTTTAAAAATGTTGGCCACTTTTCTATATATATGCTGGTCGTCGTGAGTTTACCCCACACCTGAATTTTTATGATTTAGTTTAATTTATTTTATTAATTCTGTCTTCAGGTTAACTTTTGTACATGTGTACGCTTTCACAGACATTTTATTATTAAAAACTAAAATGGCGATCAGCAGAAGATGAAGTAAAGTTAGCATCGTTACGTCAGCATTATCAACTGTGTCTTGTGTTGCCAGACCGAGATCATAACAAAGTAAGCATTTTTTTGTTATAATTTATTATATTTCTCTATTCAGTTTTATTTTTTTTATTACAGTAAAAAATGGACGCATAATTTTAAAAATGTAAAAAACATCGTCTGGCATTTCAACAATGGTTTCCACAAAGCCTTTTGTTTACAGCAATTTTGAGGCTGGAGTTTCCCTCTTCGCACAAATCTCAGACATTTTCCAATAAAATATGTTCTACCCCCATTGTTCGCTTTATTATGAATGATACAATGCATATAAATGTTCCTAAACGATTTCAGTGTTGCAAAGTATTAATATGCAACGTATTAAAAAAGTTACTACACAATGTATCAACTCGGTTTAAATACTGTATTGATACATTGTTAATATACGTTTAGGAAGTCAGCCATATTTAAATTTTTTTAATAACAAAATAAGAAAGGCAAGAAACACACGAATGATTAGTGTGATTTTTAACTTCACTCATGTTGTTTTATTGTGAGATGTATGAATTTGAGTTCATCAAACACACACAATTAGTGTAAGTGTATGTGGCTTACTTTAGCTGCGTTCGTTTACCCCAAAATTTGTACAAATTTGTACCGGATTTTACTGAAACGCGTTCGCGTACACATAAATTTGTTAAATTTTCATATTACTTAGCTACTGGATTTTACTGGAAAAGTAAACGAACGCACATTTTTTCATGACCGGTGTTGTGTTTATCTCTCATTTAAAATGATTGAGCGTGAATGACTGGCTCTCATTTTTTACACATTTGATACGCATATCAAATACACACACAACAATCATTTGGGTACCAAACACATTTGTCCAGACCTCTAGTACTTACAAATTTTTACTGCAGAAATTTTTGCAGTAAAATTTAGTAAAACAAAAAAATATGTTTCAAAATGTAACAAAGGTAACAAAAAAAATCATAAAAAATTTTTAATAAGAGAAAAAGTGAAATAAAAATTAAAACAAAACAAAAAGTGAATAAATATTAATACAGGGTGGCGCAGAATGCGCTATATGGTTTAAACTTGTTAATTTTGCGATTATTATTATTATTTTTTTTAAAGTATATTATTGGGAAATTTTTTGCAATTAGCTTTGAAAAATTATATCCTGTAAATGATGTTCATTATCTGCTTCGCACATAGGTACTGTTTTTAGCATATTTTCCATAAATTTTCGCAAAATTTTGCGGGTCATTATTTTTGTTTGATTGTATAGTTATTCATTAATTATCAAAAGTAATTTCTTGGGAATACAAAATTTTAATTTAAAAGATTTGTTATTCGTGCTTAATTCCCAGTTTTTATTCTTGATAAAAACACTGAAATTTATTGTTGATGGGATAAGCTATTCCTATGCGCATTTCACTGGTTGCTTAGGCCAGATCATCAGGAAACTTCATCCATAAACATTTTGGAAAAACTAAAGATATTAAACCAAATAAAACTGTTAAGCGTATAAGAATCATAAGCAACAGCTCTACTTGTAACAATATCAAAGTTTAAACAAAAACATCAACAATAAACAGTGAGTTTATCTCTTCTTACATTCCCCACTACAATTGATTGCAATTCTTCCAACATAAATTGTAGGTTAAGAAAAAACAAAATGCAAAAAAACAACTTGCAAAAGCATGTTGCCAGGTAGTTTTTTTAGGCCGTGCACTTGCCAGTTAATTATCAAAAGTAATTTCTTGGGAATACAAAATTTTAATTTAAAAGATTTGTTATTCGTGCTTAATTCCCAGTTTTTATTCTTCATAAAAACACTGAAATTTATTGTTGATGGGATAAGCTATTCCTATGCGCATTTCACTGGTTGCTTAGGCCAGATCATCAGGAAACTTCATCCATAAACATTCTGGAAAAACTAAAGATATTAAACCAAATAAAACTGTTAAGCGTATAAGAATCATAAGCAACAGCTCTACTTGTAACAATATCAAAGTTTAAACAAAAACATCAACAATAAACAGTGAGTTTATCTCTTCTTACATTCCCCACTACAATTGATTGGAATTCTTCCAACATAAATTGTAGTTGTAAGTAGGTTAAGAAAAAACAAAATGCAAAAAACAACTTGCAAAAGCATGTTGCCAGGTAGTTTTTTTAGGCCCTGCACTTGCCAGTTTATTATCAAAAGTAATTTCTTGGGAATACAAAATTTTAATTTAAAAGATTTGTTATTCGTGCTTAATTCCCAGTTTTTATTCTTGATAAAAACACTGAAATTTATTGTTGATGGGATAAGCTATTCCTATGCGCATTTCACTGGTTGCTTAGGCCAGATCATCAGGAAACTTCATCCATAAACATTTTGGAAAAACTAAAGATATTAAACCAAATAAAACTGTTAAGCGTATAAGAATCATAAGCAACAGCTCTACTTGTAACAATATCAAAGTTTAAACAAAAACATCAACAATAAACAGTGAGTTTATCTCTTCTTACATTCCCCACTACAATTGATTGGAATTCTTCCAACATAAATTGTAGTTGTAAGTAGGTTAAGAAAAAACAAAATGCAAAAAACAACTTGCAAAAGCATGTTGCCAGGTAGTTTTTTTAGGCCGTGCACTTGCCAGTTTATTATCAAAAGTAATTTCTTGGGAATACAAAATTTTAATTTAAAAGATTTGTTATTCGTGCTTAATTCCCAGTTTTTATTCTTGATAAAAACACTGAAATTTAGGCCCCTATTACGGTTTACAACTCAACTCAGTTGAGTTGTAATTTCTTAATTTTTGTATTATGGTTTACAACTTTGCTATGTTGCGGTGAACAAAAACATAACAAAAATTACAACTGATCACAACCAGTTGTCTTAATTACAACTCAACTGAGTTGAGTTGTAAACCATAATAGGGGCCTTATTGTTGATGGGATAAGCTATTCCTATGCGCATTTCACTGGTTGCTTAGGCCAGATCATCAGGAAACTTCATCCATAAACATTTTGGAAAAACTAAAGATATTAAACCAAATAAAAAAACTGTTAAGCGTATAAGAATCATAAGCAACAGCTCTACTTGTAACAATATCAAAGTTTAAACAAAAACATCAACAATAAACAGTGAGTTTATCTCTTCTTACATTCCCCACTGGTTTAATATCTTTAGTTTTTCCAAAATGTTTATGGATGAAGTTTCCTGATGATCTGGCCAAAGCAACCAGTGAAATGCGCATAGGAATAGCTTATCCCATCAACAATAAATTTCAGTGTTTTTATCAAGAATAAAAACTGGGAATTAAGCACGAATAACAAATCTTTTACAATATTCATTAATAATTTTTTTTTTATTATTCACCCCTATCGTGAATAATTTTTCCCTCGTAATTATTCCCCTTTTCACATATTTGCGATCATGAAAAACTCCCATGAAAAAAAGGTAATTCAAATGGGAATAATAACGTGAAAAAATGTTCACATGAAATAATTTCCCTTATCGTGAAAAGGTTTTTCCCTCGTAATTTGTTCACATTTCCCTTAGATTTTCTCACTTTATTTTTGCTAGGGAACAGAACATGTATGTAAGAATTTCCTCCTATAAACCGAATATTATGGGCTAGATCCGTTAATAAGGCACAAATCGATATATTGGTAAACAAAATGCAAAACAACAAGTCGATTGCCTGCGGATTTGTGAAGCGTTCGAAAGAAGTGGTGGCAGAATTTTGGAAAATATTTTACTATGTACATAAAATTTAAAAATTGCAAAAAACTAACATTTTAATCAAACTATCACTGCAATATTAAATATTTTGCTTTATTATTTAACTTTTCTTTAAAATATATAGTACGTGTATATTTTGAACAAAAATTTCAATGATTTTCAATTTTTTTAATCTTTCTTCTTTTTTACATTCACTGGAACTGATAGCGTGAAAAATTTTTCACATGAGATTCACGATTGCTTTTTTCCCCTCGAGGGGAATGAAAATTTCATGGGAACAAAAATTCCACATGTTATTCACGATAGGGGTGATTATTTCATTTATTTGTACAAAAGTTGATTATTTACATTTAAGTTTGGTCCCAGCTTTCCCCAGCCTTCTTCACAAAATGCTGAAAAAAACAAAGAAAGAATAAAAATTAAAAAAGTTTTAAAGAATTCAAACCATATAGCTCATTCTGCGCAACCCTGTACAAACTGTTGAAACTTTTTTTGTTATACACCTCTATCGTGAATAACAAGTGCATGGTGAAATTACTAGATATAAATATAAACGTGTATATTTTTAAACAAAATTTTCATTAACTTTTCATATTTTCTAATCCTTCTTCTTTTTTTACATTCACTGGAACTGATAGCGTGAAAAATTGTTCACATGAGATTCACGATTGCTTTTTTCCCTTTGAGGGGAAAGAAAATTTCATGAGAACAAAAATTCCACTTGTTATTCACGATAGGGGTGATTATTCCCATTTGAATTACCTTTTTTTCATGCGAGTTTTTCACGATCGCAAATATATGAAAAGGGGAATAATTACGAGGGAAAAATTATTCACGATAGGGCTGATAGTAATTTTTTTAGAACTGTAAAAGTGTGAAGCATTTGGGTACTTAAGTAATCATTAGTAAAAAAAATTATTCATGCTCTTTTGAATAAATTAACCCGCTACGAATTAGTTAAATAAAATAAAAAACAAACAAATATGAAAGATAATATAAAATAATTTGTTTACATTTTTTAAAACTGTTCGTGTTATTAAAAGTCTTTAATCGAATACCGATAAGAAAACGAGTTAAGCAGTCAAAAGTGTAAACATTTTTCAACACTTTAATTATTTGCCATCAGCTGTTGCGTTTATTTTACAAATTTTTTTAAAATTTTGCGTTCGTGTTCCATTTTTGGACAACAGCTTTTTGTGAGAGCATTTTATTTACTATAAAAGTTTTTTAACATGCTGTATGAACATTTCAGTTGGAATGTCAGATATAATTATTTCACAAACATGTATGTTTATTAGAGTGGGTCAATTTTTTTTTCGACCAAGCGGTTGTCAAAATCGTAATCTACGACGAATTCTAAGAAGGTTTGCCCAAGAAACCATGGATCTTAAATCAAAATCGAGATTCCCGGCTTTAACAACAAAATTCTCTTTTCGAATTTTATATTTTGTTAAAATATGCTAAAATTTTATTGAAACATTTTTCCAATCCCGCCAAGATTTTGTCAGATGCTGTGTACTGATAACCAAGATATTCGTTTGGAAACTTTAGCTCTTGTCGTTCTACAGATAAACATAAATTTATAATGTCTTTGTATGGGAAGTGCCCGGCCACTTAAAATGTCAATAATATACTGTAAAAGTTTCATAAAGATCGGTTCAGCGGTTACGAAGATTACCTCCTGCAAACAAACAAACCAACATTTCCTATTTGTAATTTAGTATAAACGAAAAGATAAGTTACTCTTTAAAAACGGGAAGCTCGATTTTGATTTTAGACCCATGGATTCTTTGGCAAACATTCTTAGAATTCGTCGTAGATTACAATTTTGACAACAGCTTGGTGAATTTTTTTTAATGGATACAACTTGACCCACTCTAATGTTTATTCTGTTCCACTGAGCGGTTTGAAGCAAGAAATATCTATATATAAATCGGCTAAGGCAAAACAGTTAAGAACACTTTCCTCCTCTGTATGTCAACCGATTTGAAAAAAAAAACACACACCCTTTGAAAGATATTTACTTACAGAAGTGCACAATATATATTCTATTAAAATCTGTTCAATATTTTCGGAGTAATAAGCGTTCAAATTAGCTACTAACACATATGAACAAAATACAAAATTTGTTTTTTTCAATTATCAAATAACAAAAAAAATAGGGTGCTCGATTATTCGACATTTTTAAGAAACCGGTTTTCGAATATATCGGCTATATAAATACGGGAAATTAAATTTCTTTATTTAACTTTTCCGTGCTGCATGTGGTGATTTATTTAACTTAGAAACATAATATTACAGGTGCAGGGTCCTGAGTGAATTAAAACCTATAAGATGATAAATCAATAAGAACATGTAAGGTTAGCTTTTTGGTACTTTTTCGTTCAACATCTGGCTTTTAGATTAATTTTCATTAATATTAGACATAGAAAAAAAAAATAAAATGCAATGTCCTGAGGGGAATACAATTTACAAAGGAGATTTTATGATAATTTTGTTTTTCAATTGATATTTTCTGATATTTTTTATAGTAGAAGATAGGATATGAACCAGAGGTTGGTCCCTTGCCAAATCGGTCCACTATGATGGAAAAAATTAATGCTCAAAACATGTAAATTCATATATACTTAGATGTAGGATCTTTATATGAACCTTAAAATTTATGGTCGAATTTTGACCATTAGGCGAACACTCGTTTTAATAAATCTCTCCATGTTTCATTATTATTTGTAATATTTATTAAAATGTATGTATTTTAAGGTAACAAATTAATAAAAAAAAACATTAAAAAACAAAACATATATTTCAAGTAAATAGTAATTTTAACTGCAGTAATAATTAAAAAGAAGGCTTATTCATTCAATATTTCCTTTTAGAAGTTTAAGCACAGAAATTGTAGTCGTTCAAAATTGAACATTATTTTTATAACCAAAGCAAATTTTCATCAAGTATTTAATATTAGTATTTATTTTAAAAAAATGAAAGCAACCAGGCTTTTTTTAGAAATGTGTAAGGACGATTGGTTGTTGCGAGAATCGATTTTATGGAAGAAAGGCTACTAGATATACAATTTTTTTTATTTATTTCACTACACAAAACGCTGTATACAATAAAGCTTTGGTTGACCGAAAGTATAGAAAATATTTTGTTCGAGTTTTTGTATTTATATATCAGTTGTAGCGCACGTTATAATAATATATCGAGAAAATTAATTTAATGTCAATATGGGCCTGAATTTGGCTGTACAAATAGTCTTATAAATCTATATCTTTGTTATTTAGTTAATTGTTAAAATGCGGAACATGAATTTTTGAAAAAACATACATAAGTATATTTCAAACGAAAAGCTTGAAAAATGTGACCTGGTTATAACATAAAAATTAATTTATATTATATTGTAGTATATTTAGTAAACGTTTGATTATTATCAGAGTTTTCAATTTTAATTGTACTTAAAATTCATTCGGAACATGTATTGAATGTTAACCTGAGCAATATCATACACAATAAATTCATTGTACAATAAAGAAGATTTCAGATTATCATTGTCTATCGGTTTACCCAAAGGAATCTCCACACCGTCTGCACGGAAAACGGATTCGCTAGGATCAGGCATTGTACGACCACGGCCAAAGCAACTATGCTTATCTTTAGGCAGTTGGGTAACATATTTAGCTGCAGTACATTCCATCATATCGCCAAGGGCTACCTCCGAAAGTAACATGAGGCCTGTTGAATTTTGACTGCTAGTGCAACAATAATTTGCTGACTTTGATACCATATCCGCGAAGTATATACCTTTGCCGAACATATAACCAGTTACAGGGGCTTCAGGTGGAGCTATCTTTAGACCATGCGATAAAATACCAGCAAAGTTGGTAAGACGGGAACCGTGCCAAAGCAAACGACGGTTGTGTAGTTTTTTAAATGGCTTGTAGCGACGAGCTTCACCTTGTCGAGCCACTTTGAAAATATCCAAAATCTCCAACTCGTACATTTTGTGAGTGGCGGCATGGGTGTTTTCAACGTACTGCTTAAGTTGAGAAAATTCTTCGCTGTTTTTGTCAATCGGTTCCAGCTTGGTCTTTAACTGCTCATAGTGCTTATCTATTGGATTAACATCCTCCTTTGAGTCTTCAGTTGTCAATAGATTGTAGGCACACTCTATTTCTAAAAGTGAATCCAGCATTTGGCGTAATTTTTCAACTTGTTCGTTGGTATCTAGCAATGGTGGACTTTGTGTACCGAAATTGTGAGGTATCAGTGTATAAAAACGGTTAGAAGCATCAATAAAATGAGCATTAGAACCACTTCCTTGAATAAGGTCATAAATCTCAGTTAGAACTTTATAGGCAGATTGTATTTGTTTCTGACTAAGTTTGCCTAATGGCATTTTCTCCATATCCAAATCAAATTCCATCATTGTTCTTTTCATTGTATCTATATCGAACATTAGTTTAATAATATTTTGCACCGGTTGAGGTAGTTTCGATTTGACGCTATGTTCAGCTGATAAATCAATTTTAGAGTCTTCAGCGTAATCAATATCTATTGGATACATACAACCTGCAACCTTAGAAATAAAAGAAAAATGTTAAAGAAGTTTATACATATTTCAATAGAATTAACTATGTAATAAATAATACGAGGATAGATTTGTTAAAACACATGCACGTATCCTGAACATCTTATGAAGTCTGAATCTACTTAATCGTTCTTAACGAAAAACTACACTGCAATAATTTTTGAAACCCAAAAATTTTGTACCAATCAGCCTATCGTATTTCCTACTGGACACTAGAATGTCCCATATTTTTAAAATGTTGACACGGTACGGTTGACATAATTGTTACTCATATGTAATTTTACGCTCCTACGGCCACGCCTTTCCTAAGCGACGGGCCTTAAGCAAGAAATATGTGGGTTTTATATTATCGTACTGTTTTTAGAGTTAACATTTTTGTTTTGCTTATTTATACAGTGATCTAATAATAAGAGTGCGTTTTTTTGCTACTAAAATATTCATAAAAAAAAATTTGTGAGTTCGTGAGTTCCGCGAACATGGTAACCAACTTTAAACGTAAATTGATAAATACGCCAAAAATTTACTATCAGAGTTTTTGAAAAACGAGGAAATTTATTAACAAACATAAGGACATCATAATTATACAGGCAGATAAGGGCAATAAAACTGTAGTCATGTACAGGGACGAATATAAAGAAAAAAATTAACAAACTGTTATAAGACAAAAATACATATTGATCTGCAAGGTCAGATCCGACAACTAAACTGCAGCGGGAGAATAACAATATCATTGCAGAACTACATAGGGGGAACTAAATTGACTCTTGGCAAAAACGTAAACTAATATGTTACGCGGCAACGGCACCTAGGATATATGAATTGCCAAAAATCCACAAGCCTGGAACACCTCTTCGACCTATCGTGTCCTCAATACAAGTCCCTTGCTACAATCTCTCCAAATACATTGGACACATAAAGCATATCATTTCAGATAAATATAATGTTAAGAATTCTACGCAGGTAAAAACACAATTAGAGACCATGCAGATCAACGAAAACGAAATCTTGGTATCTTTTGATGTTGTTTCACTCTTTACAAATATTCCAGTCTGTACGGCAATTAAACTAATATATATTTTTTGTAAGTTGTGTTTGCTTGTTGTGAAAAATATTTTGTACCTATTATTATTTTTATTTAAATAGACGACCCTTGAAAGTCACCAAAAAAGTGACGAAACGTCGGTTGAAATGTAATAAATTGGTTTTATTTACATCAACATCATATTTATTAGCTTATGAAGAAAAATAAACTGAAAATTAATAATCAATTGGCCAAAGAAATAAATATGAAGAAATTACTCATTGTATATTAATAATTTAATTTTAATCTTTTGATTTGTTTAAAAATCAAAAATTTTTTAAACATATAGAATAGCGTAATGTGATGAATTGAACTATAGTTTTCGGATTATTTTAATTACGGATCAGAAATTAACTATGGCTAAAGTTAAGTATTTTGCACTTGAATAAATCAAGCGTTCTGTACTTGATCCGTTGTTACCATACTATTGACACCGGTTTGGCTTGATTAAGGTACGGATGGACTTTAATTTTTCTTTTGAGTGTAACATACAAACATTTTTTACACTTTTTATGTTAGCTAGTACATTTTTTTGATAAATTTTTTATAAAAAAAATTTATTTAAAAACTAAAAATTCCATTAAAATATAACTCAAAACACATTTAAATTTTAAATAAATTGTCTATGAATACTGGGGGCTAATTTTGGAAGTCGTGGTCGAATACTTGGTCGATTCGAAAGCAATGTTGTTTTAGTCGATACTGAACGAATCGAAATTATTTTTTCAGTGTTGCGAAAACTCAAATAAATGCTTTACAAAACTAAAAAAATAATTCCGATTCGTTAAGTATCGACTAACAGAATTAGAAATAAGATTACTTTTGAATCGACCAAGTGTTCGATCACGACTGCCAGAATTAGCCCCCTGCTGTTTACACATTTGCGTACGGTAATTTCTTCTTAAAAACGGTAATTTTTAAAAGGCCGTACGGTTATGAAAAAATAAAAGTTAATATCACTGAGGGTGCAGATTGCAATAAACAGCCACCGAGAAAATATTGTTTTAGAAGGTCGTCCCCACCAGTAGCAAACGAAGAACGGGACTTACCACGTCGGACTAGAGTGATATTGGCTAAATTAAGTTCGGAATGGTGCATACGTTTAAACTCATACTGGACCAGAATAAAAAGCAGCATTCCTTAGCTCTGCTCTGCATGTGGAATAGGCTCACTCGACGGACGACACTATTGAATTCCAGTGCAAGCCCAACCCAGCTAGCAACCGTGTCCTTATGGACTCGCTTACGTGAGGTAGCACAGCTACTGGGCCTTGACTTAGTTCAGTTGGATGGACAATGCAAAGAAGAAGAATAGAAAATAAATTATATACATACTAAAGACCTGCACGAGTGTATCAGTAAGAATTGCCGAAACAGATACACCAGTAGTGCGATTCACTAACTTTTATAACGATAATCGAATCGTTAAAAATAATATAATAACATTTTTAACGATATTCGCTGTCGTTTAAAGTCAGCTGTTACTTTACATAGCGTTTACATTTGACAGTACTGGCAAGACAGTAAGCATATACATATTAAAGACCTGCACGAGTGTATCAGTAAGTATTGTTAAAACAGATACACCAGATATTTATCTGTTACTACTGATATAAATGAGAGAATTAGTGTAACTGATATTGTATGGTTTTGCTTTTGCCCACTCACCATATCTTAAAAACAAAAACAGATGCTTATGGTTTTGGATTGAGTGTGTCATAACATTTTTTTTTTTGCTTACAAATATCTGTTGTCACCATAAGTATTTCTACAATATCTGTGGTGATCTGTTGTATGCTAAAATATTGTTGGCGAGTTGATGAAAATAAGAGAGTTTAAAAAAACTTGTATAAGATCTCAACCAGGGGTGCCAGATGGTTTTAGTAAAAAATCGGCATATTTTCAAAAACAAATCGGAAATCAAATTATGAAAAAACGGCAAATTAAAATTACTGTTTTTAACACAATAAAACATTTTTTTAATGACAAAAACAACAAAGCAAAACAATTAACCATAACATAATGCTTTAAAAAAAATAAATAAAAATAAATGTTTTATAAATTTTATTTAATTAAAAAAATTCCGGGGTATCTGATAGCAGATTTATAATTTCAAACTTAAATAAAAAATGTAATAATTGACACAAAGTTTTAATAAAGGCATTGAACGGTTAAATGGAAATGCAATGGAAATGGATTTTATTTTTTAAAGAATATGTCATCCACATGTCATTTGTCGACTTGAACACACTGTTCAAAACGGAGCCTTGTTTTTCGAGAATTTAAAAAAAATGACCCAAAAAAAAATCTTGTTGTGTTTGTCTGGCATCAAAAATATCACTTGTCGTCGTAAATTATTTCTCAGCAATAGTGTGACTTTTAGCAAACTTTTGTGCTGCTATTAACTCCGATTTTGCGTCTATTAGCATACATTGGTTTTTGATTTGGCGGCTAACAGACAGAAGCTGTTTGTTTCATTCTTTTTCCTACAACATAAAAGTGATTGCCGTTGCTTTTTGAGCTTGTTTAAATAAAAAATTTTTGCCATTGTTAAAAAAGCAAGTTGCAGCTGCTTTTGAAAAGTGTGGGCTTTTCAATTTTGATTTTTTTTAATTAATAAAATGACAAAATTTGGCTGCTTTTGCTAATATGGCGATAGCATTTTAAACCCTGGTTTACATAGCCAGCCAGCCGGACGTTTGAATTTCTTTAGATCGATTCCCCTTGTGCTTTAAGTCCCTTATATGAAGTTGTATATTTTTCAAAATGTGTTTGTTGTGTTAGACATACCATAAAAATACTGCAAATATGGAATATATATGTATAACCATTTTTTCCCTAAGTTACCCAAAATTAATAATTTATATAAAATAAACCAAAAAATTACTGTATTGTAAGTGTTTCTCAAAAAATAGGCACTTTAATAATTTAGAGGCAAAAATCGTCCAAATGCCGATAAATCGTTAAATATGGCAGGCCTGATCACAATGATTGTCGCTTGTGTTGTTGTTGTTGCTCGACAATTTGTACTGCCACAGCATGAACACACAGTGTGTGTTTGTGAAATGTCTGGTTTTTTCTTGGGTTTTTGTTTTCTATACCCTCTGCCGCAACTAGCTGGGTATACTTAGTTTGTCATTCCGTGTGAAACTTTTTTATTATTCGATCCTTAACCGCGAAAATAACGTAATCACCAAATTAAATTTTACAGGAGAGAGCTTTTTTTTAATTCATATAAATTTTGTATTAAATTTGTCGCTCACGATAAAATCAGGGACCAAATAATGGTTATTGTTTTTTTAAGGATACGGCAAAATTCCTTTTATTTTCATTTGGTTATTTTTAAGCATTATCGTAACTTATATTTTATATTGGTTGTCGTAGCCAATTAAAATAAAAAATATATTTTTTTTGTTAAAACCATTTTATATTATTTTGGTTCCAAATAACCTTTAAAAAAGTAATTTTTTTAACAAACTGTGTTGTTAAAATTTTTCTTGAGGTATTATTTTCTGTGCATATGTTTTTATGTATATCATAGCATAAATTTTCAAATCACACTATTTGACACTTTTTTGATGCCAATTTTAAGTAAAATATCAATATTTCAAAATAATATAATTTTTTTAGACGTTAGCTTAAATATAAATTTGTTGTGCACTTCGAATCATTAAGATTCATAGATTTGGCGCGAACAGAAAATTCATTGCATGGTGCACCCGTCATGGCTTAAAGAGCAAATTTCTTATTATTGGATTATATTTCTCTAAGATGTTTGATTTGATAATCATCGTCTGATATCTCATTTTTCACAACAAAAAAGAATAATACAATAAAAGTTTAAAAATTAACAGAGTTTTGTGTTTTTGTAGTATGATCTTATGAAAGTGGGCCAATTTGGTTGCACCCGTTATGCACTTTAAAGCTCTCTCGTTGCTATTTGATCGTGTCATATAAATTCTTGTATATAGATAACAATAGTATATAAAAAAATGTTACCCCTTTTAGAAATAACTAAATTGCAAATGTGTTTCATTCTATTAGTAAAAGACGTTTAAAGCGTCTTAATGTTGCACCCGTCAGAATAGAATCGCCCAGCTATTCATTGTACATTATTTGTTAAATTTATTTAATTCTTCTTTAAATTCACTATATGTATACATATCAGTTTCAAATAATTTACGATAATGTCTTTCAAATTTCATTTCTTCTTTTGGAAGTTTAATTCACTATTATTCCAATTTATTTTATTCAAATTAATATTATATTATTATAAGTATTATTTATTATTTGTTAAAATGGTTATTTATAACCAAAAAAATATTTTTTGCTTTGATTGGTTACGACAACCAGAATAAAATATATATGTATACATATTAAATGATAATTGTTATTTTTAACCTTTACCTATATTTCATCAATATTAATGGTTATATGTATATGATTTTTTGTCGTTTCTCTTATAACTGTTAGGGTCTCTGAATAAAATTGTTCTTGCTATAAAAGCGTAATGGTACCTTGTGTGATCATGACTTTTTAGGAGATGATGCAGTGTTGCCAATAAAGTAATTAATTAAAAAAAAAAGAAAATCGAAAATGACTGTTAGACAAACACATTTGCACAAAGTCACATTTGCTTTTATGTATGTAGGTTATTTCCACATAAAATGTAGCATACTTTTTCTTTTATGTTTTCAAATAACCAGGGTACGAAAAAAAACTGTACATTTTCGTAACGTATTTTTCTAACACACAAACTATCAGGCCTGTTCTGCAAATCACTTTTACTCAAACCACGTGATTTCAAATCACATGTGCCTACTAAAATCACACGTGTGATATTTTAGTGTCTCTTTTTTGTGTGTTTTGGTGTGATCTTCAACTGCCGAAAGCACACAGAGAAACACAAAAACGGTATGAATTTCAGAACGCCACAAAATCACGCTCGTGATTTCAAAAACACGTGATTTGAAATCACGTGATTTTCAGAACAGGCCCGTATAAAATTTTTTTTTGTGTATGTGAATGTGTACACAAACATATACGGTACACAGCGAGAGTGAGCTGACGCACACAAACACTACGATAACGTACAAACATCTTTTAACGTACATGTACAGTATTTTTAGCGTACTTATCTGTACTTTTTATTGAACACGTATGTGTATTTAACTTGCGTGTGTGTGTGGTATGTATGTATTTTTTAAAATCAAAAAATGCCAAAAATATGATTTGAAATCGAGTTGTATAACAGGAGTGCAGAAATATAAGAAACATGCAAAAGTGTACTAATATTTTATGGAGCAGAGTATTGGTGCCTATTTCAGTAAACAATTGTTTTTGTTTTTTACGCGAAGAATTTACGTGCGTGTGTGTATATGTATTTTTTTAAAGCAAGAAAAAAAAAATATTTTAAATTAAAAAAAGGCCAAAAATATGATTTGAAAGCGAGTTGTATAACAGGAGTGCAGAAATATAAGAAACATGCAAAAGTTCTTTATGCAGTAGAGAAAAGAACATTGCAAGTAATGATCAGTTGTAAAGTGTTAAGAGTATGCGTATATGTAAATATGTATGTATACCCAGCGGGAAAAAGAGGGCATACAGATGCCTTCTAGAAGGCCTCAGTACTTTCTTTTGGATGTACAAGGCCTGCTCGCTCCATTGCATACTCAAAGCTTTTTTACACACGTTGTCATTGCGGGGTAGGCCTTCCACTCTGGCTTCATTCGCCAGAGATTCTGAAATTCATTTAAATTAATGGCTTTTAGAAGGCTTTCATGAGATGAGAATGGGTTTCCAAGGCCTTAAATAAAGGCAATCTTAAAGAGTCCTTTAGAGATGTATTTAAAAAGGGCTTCAAGTTATTGGCTCTAAAAACCATTCATGGGATATGAAAATTTTCACTTTGTGCCAAAATAATAAAAAAAAAACGAGCCAAATTTACGGAAAAGGGGCAAAACCCTTTTGTTATAGAAATGTAATTGTGCACTTTTAATGGATATATATTATATTTTATACATAATTAATAGATAGTTTTAAGGTAAAAATGGTTTTTACACTAAAAATCAGAAAACAATTAAGTTTTGATTGTGCACTTATTTTTTAATTTTTAAACTTTTTTTAATACTTTTTAGCAGTTATTTTTAGGTAAAACAACTCTTCCTTTTAACGTATTAAACTCAACTAAAATGATTTATTCTTTTTCATTTAACTGTTCTGTATTCTGTTTTTGTCTTTTTTTTATGCAATTTTAATTTTATAACGCGCAAAAAAACTTAATATCTTAGTCCTTCTCTTCTCCCTTCTCATAGAAGGGAATGTGGAATATTGATCTTATCTTTTATACCTACGGAAGATCAGAAGCCTTATAAGAGAACTTATTTAGCAGTTAAATCAGAATCAAGGCGAATTCACTAGAAAGTGAAGTCAGCACTACAACAACACTGCATCTGTGGTCCGATTGTCCGATTGTCAAAAATATTGCTAGTAAAAAAAGGTTTGCTTACATAAAAAACTGTAGCTTGTATACAATATTTGACAACTACACCACAGAAAAAATAACCATATGTTGACTTGACCCCACCCCTTCTAGTCAATTCACCTTGATCAGAATGGTAATTGAATCAAAAAATGTCAAATCAGGCCTTTAATAAGGCCTAAATAAGAAGCTGTTCTGACTTTTCCCGCTAGGTAATTGTTTGTGCACATTTGTAAGCGGTAAATGAATCGTCGAAAATTGTTGTTGTGCTATACGTTATTCGAGTTTATTTGCAGAAAAAAAAATTATTTTTACACTCATAAAATTATTACGATAATTGATTGTGGATTATTTAGTTCGTTTTTAATTTAATAAAAATATAGTTATTTTACGAATAACTATTCTGCGAATATCTTTAAACTTAAAAATTTAGAAATGTCAAGCCAAAATAAAACAATATTAACGTTTTGTAAGTATGATAAAAATGTATTCTTTCAGCTACGTTATGCTCATTAACATTTATTCCCAAAGAATCAAAAGCCGGTTAAACTCATATTTTGAAAGCACTATCTTTCGCCATACGGAGTAGGCGTTCATTACTTGTAAATAATTCTACAATCGCCAATTCAATGTTAGTTTGATTGAAGTAGGTTGGAACTGTTTTGGTTTTGAAATCATTGACTTTATTTTTATTTGCACATTTTATTGCAACATAATCTGAATATAAAGTAGGGTGGAACCCGTTTTAAATGTCTTTCTAGATTTCCGGTATGATTATTTAATTTTTTTTTTCACAACTTTCATTATCACAAAATACGTCACTTTCATCGATTAAACTAAAATAATCGTGCAAAAAATTATTTTTAGGGCGCGGCATCTTACTTTCTTTTTAATCAAATGTTAAATCATTACTTAAAATGCATAATGATTGAAGTCAACTGAAAATTCCTAAATTTTTCGCGAAAGAGGTTGGTGCCATAATTATTGTTTAATATGCCATTGTCATACAAAAAATTTAAATAAAAAACATTTACCTAAAAGGTATGTATGAATATAAAAAATAACTGAAAAAAATTTTAAATTATAAAAAACACGAGGACTCTTAAAATTTTTTTTTTTTCAAATAAACTCAAATAACGCAAAGCACAATAACAATTTTCGACTTTTGATTTACCACTTACAAATGTGCACAAACAATTGTTTTGAGGGTGCGAAAATTCCTTAATTTTCTGCGAATTTGTTGCTTTTACGTTTTTAATGAATGATATTTCATCTGAAAGAGTTTGGTGCCATAAATATTGCTCATAAAAATAGTCAAGAAAAAAAAAAATACCTTAAATGTATGAACAATTCTTTAACTGAAAAAAATTGTTTATTATAAAAAACAAGATCAGTCATAAAAATGTTTTTTTTTTCTTTCTTCAAATATACAAGGCACAAGTAAAAAATTCCCATAAAAAGGATCTTCACATTTGTACATATGTACTTAGGTAGGCGTACATATGCACATCAATTGTCTCAAATGTTGTACACAATTATTTTACAGCGTTAATGTTGGCGCCATAAGTATTGCTTAATAAACCAATGTCCATGCAAGTGCATACAAAAATAACTAGGTAAAAAAAAGGATTTACCTAAAATATATAAAAAAAAAAATACAAACTCTTTTACTGCAAAAAAAAAAAAAAAAATATTATAAAAAAGAAACAAGAGCACTCATCCCAAAGTATAATATTCATACAATCAAAAAATTATGTAGCTATATTCAAAAAGAAAGTTCATTTTAAAGAACTGAAAATTTATTTAATTTAAAATAAATTTTTACATTTAATTTAAAATTAATTTTTACATTTAATTTAAAATTAATTTTTACTTTAAAATAAATGAATTTTACATTAATTTTAAAATTTTTTTTAAAACTTTTTTTTTTTTTGCTAATTTGTTTTTTGAATAACAAACATGAATGTTAAAAACAAAGTTATTTGAAAACTAACTATATATTTATTCAATTTTAATAGTACGAAAAACGAATTTTATAACCAACAATCAATTACTGTAATAATTTTATGAGTGGTAAAATATTTTTTTTTTTCTTCAAATAAACTCGAATAATGCATAGCACAACAACAATTTTCGACGTTCAATTTTCCACCAGGGTTGCCGCTTAAAAGTTTTTATCCAACCAAAATTGTTTATAAAACCTACCAAAATCCTTTGAAACCGACCAATTTTTTCAAATTTTTAAAAATTTACATATGTATATGAATGTATTTTTTTTGATGTAAAGCACAATTTTTATTGGATAAAGGTATTAATTTTTTGCAATATCCAATTAGAGACAAAGTTGGCATGATCGTAAAATATTTTTATTTGAATCCATTTTTAATGAAATTCACTTAATTCGAAAATATATCATTGCCTAAGTCTACTGAAAGGCTAATTTCTATTAAGCTAACTATATAAATAGGCAAATCTTGATTAGACAATAACTTAAAAGGAGTACTTATTTGTAATATTTTAATTTCTTAAAACGCAAGAATTTGGGAGTTCTTTTTAATACACTTTAAATCCAATTTTTATAATGTTTGTTATTAAATTCTGTTTAATAGACAAATATTTGTATAATGTTTCTCATACAATTCTTTTATTACAGAAATCTAAGTAAAAAACGACTGTTAAAATTCTTACGTTTTACGTTTTCGATTTCGAGCACACCCCTGTAGGTTTTATTTTATATAAAAGCCCAATTTTAAATTTAAGTACATATTTCTTTTTTAGCTTCTGTGTCAATAAAAATATTTAAGACATCAACATGATTATTTTTTTTTTATCGAAATCGACTTATGTTAGTGTCGCCTTTTTTATAAAATTAATAAAAATGTGTAAAAATATTGGACTTTAAACATGATTATAAATATGACAAACGATATACTTCTGGTTGATATTCTTTATTAAGATTATTAATTATGACTAGTATGTCTGCCATTTTCTAACAATTGCACGATTTGAAGTCGCA
Source organism: Pollenia griseotomentosa (assembly GCA_963931875.1). Lineage (NCBI taxonomy): Eukaryota > Metazoa > Arthropoda > Insecta > Diptera > Polleniidae > Pollenia > Pollenia griseotomentosa. The sequence continues at coordinate 174,693,458 of OZ007560.1, read as the reverse complement.
AGACGCTAGATTTTTTTCATGTTGTTCGAAAACTCATGCGTTTTGCTTCCGATCTTAAATGGTTTTTGAAGATGGCTAATAACTTCTTGCGATTGCGATTTAGAGAGCACCTATAATTAGATTTCAAGTCAGAATCGCAATATACTTGTATATGACACAAATAAAAAATGGCATTTGACTTTATAAGACATATGTTCGGCGAGTTCTACAGCTCTTAAACCATTGACTTCGTAAAAACAGGATACAAAATATAGTACTAAAGCATTCCACTGTTCAAAAATTCTTGCAATAACAACCTCCAAAAATAGACGTTTTGTAAAAGAAGCAGCTTATATCGGGTGTTTTTTTTTACAGGTTTGTTTTTCGAATAGAGATAAAACTGGCATTTTGTGGTCAAATCTGGCAACTCTAATGTCATTTATGTTCAGTTTGGTTTGCCATTTCATCATGAACAGGTTGACAAAAGAACAACGCTAGCAAATCGTGCAAATTTATTTCGAAAATAACGGTTCAGTTCGCGAAGTTTACCGCAAGCTCCGTCCATTTTATGGTCGACATAATCGTCCATCAGAGCCATTAATTCGGTTAACCATGGATCGTTTTCGCACTACGTTTACTCTATGTGATAATACGCATCCACAGAGACGTCGAACAGTGCGCACCGAAGAAACAATTGCCGCTGTAGAGCAAAGTGTTGAAGAGGACCCGAATGAATCGATTCGCCACCGTGCACAGCAATTGGAGCTTTGTCCATCAACTTTATGGAAGATTTTGCGCAAAGATCTTGGCTTGCGACCTTACTAGATTCAGCTTGTGCAAGAATTAAAGCCGCGAGACCATGCAATGCGTCGTGATTTTGGTGTATGGGCCGAAAATGAGATTGATCTCGATGCTGATTTTCATCGCAAAATTTTGTTCAGTGATGAGGCTCATTTTTGGTTGAATGGCTACGTCAAGAAGCAAAATTGCCGCATTTGGAGTGAAGAGAATCCACATGAGACCCTTGAGACGCCATTACATCCACAAAAACTGACTGTTTAATGTGCTCTATGGGCTGGTGGAGTCATTGGGCCATACTTCTTCCGAAATAATGCTGGAGAGGCAGTTACCGTTAATGGAGACCGGTATAGAGCCATGATAACCGACTATTTTGTTCCCGAATTGGATGGCATGAATGTGGATGAGTTGTGGTTCCAACAAGACGGCGCTACATGCCACACAGCGCACGCCACAATCGATTTATTGAAGGAAACATTCGATGAGCGCATAATTTCGCGGAATGGACCTGTCAATTGGCCACCAAGATCGTGTGATTTGACACCATTGGATTATTTTCTTTGGGGATATGTGAAGTCGCTCGTCTACGCCAACAAACCAGAAACGTTAGGGGAATTGGAAGCCAACATTCGTGGCGTTATTGCCGACATACGGCCCCATATGCTCGAAAAAGTGGTTGAAAATTGGACCTGTAGAATTGGCTTTATTCGAGCCAGCCGCGGCGGCCACATGCCTGAAATCATATTTAAACATTAATGGCATAAAATTATCCTTCCAATAAAGCCAAATTGATGGTCGTTAAAACGATTTTCTTGTGTTTTATTTCAATTCGAAGTTCTATACCACTGAAAAAAACACCCGATATCTTATGAGGTGGTACCGAACATTATTCCTGAAATTCTTTTAGTTCAGTAATTCTTTAAGGGCTATGGGAAAAAACTGTTAATATTACAACAAAGAAGCTCTATATTTTCCTTCAGCTTTTTACATGCGTAACTTGAACACAGGTGGAGAGAGCGCACTTAATGTAAATTAAACAAATTCATTTCTAAGTAAGTTTTTTATTCCAGTTACTTTACCCGCCATGGCGTTAGCGCCGTCTGTTGCCAATTCAATAATATTTTTTAAATATTGTTTGTTGTAAAAAATTTTTTATTTTCATTTCTTTATTGTCACATCCGAAGTTTCACCAACAATCAAGAAGATCTTCTGTTTTTTTTTTTTTAATAAATATTCTATTTTCTGTTGCCTGCTTTGCGATATAGTCAGTTGCTTTAACAGACTATGTCCTACCACATTTAAAAAGTCAATTTATAAAATGAAAAAGTAAATTTTCTCAAACCGACCAAAATTAGGATTAGCCTACCATCCTACCAAACGAAAATACCAAGTTCGGCAACCCTGTTTACCACTTAAAAATGTGCACAAACAATTAAGGCCTCGTTACTCTTACGTAAACGTATACGTTGCCGATCAGCTGTTCCGTTTTCCTTAACAAGCTTGTGTGTTAATAGGTACTACACGTAAACGTAACGTTGCGTTGCGGATGAACCTGATAAAATTAAAATTTCTCTCCGTTTTTACGTATCAGCTGTTAAGAATTTTATTTTTGTTTTCTAGCAGTGTTGTCAACAAAACTTATTAACCAGCGGTTTACTTTAAAATTTTGTTAATGAGATTCTCATGAAAACATTAATTTAAATTTGGTGTCATGAAATCCAATGTTATGGGTTTTTTGTTCGAACTGAATTAGGTGTCACAGAAAACAATGTTGTCGTGTTTTTATTGAAAATAAACCAAGCAGCTTACAGCTCTTGTTTTTTTTATTGGAAGTAAATATTGTTGTTAAAGCAGTGTTGCCACCTTAGGTGTAATTACACATATCATGTGTAATTTTTGTTTTCATGTGTAGCCCTTGTGTAATTGGCTCCATGTGTAATTCATGTGTAATTTTAAATTTTAACGTTTTGTAGCACTGATTTTTGTTATTATTTTGTCACAAGATGTAAAAAGGTTTAATATTCTTGGCAAAACTTAAAAATTTAATTAATAGAATGGAAGCGTTAAAAGAGCTAAACTAAAAATGGTTGGATCATTAACTACTAACCATTTGGCATTTAGATAGATTTTGTCACAATTTATTACCTATAACGACAAAACATCCCGGGTTCATTCTCATTTTTTTCATTGACTGCAAAAGAAATGTTTGAGATTCTCAAAAGCACAACTATAGAGAAATGGATTCCTTTTGAAAATCTAGTTGGATGCACCAGATACACCTTATGTTATATTTGGGCAGTATAATTCAGATGTTAAAAGACAAAAAGCTATATATTGCTTTCATAAAATGCTCGTAGCGTCAAAGGCCTGTCTGAACCTTCCAACATATTTCGAAAATTTACTTCGCAATATTATATCTTGTTTTATTAGAAGTAATGCTCGGCAAACTTAATTAGTTTCAAGAATACATATTTTCGCGACAACGTGCACTCTTTCATTTTGAAAAACTTTAGCTTCATAGTAATTTGGAGCCAGAATATTATTGGAAAAAGGTTTTTAAAATAAAAAATTCATTGGGAGACAGATTATTTAAAATAGTTATTTTTGTTTTAGTCTTTTCAAATGCTGCTGCGGAAAGAATATTGAGCAATTTAAACAATTGTACGACAGATTTAAAAAGGAATACATAGAAATGGTGACCCAAACTTTCCTATTCCAATCATTATAAACAAAAAGTAGAAGCTTTAAATAATTGGAAAAATAAAAAAAAAAAAAAAAATCTATTTCAATGTAATTTACTTTCTTTATTTTTTAGTAATAAATTACTTAAAAAAAATAATATGAATTTTTTGTTTTGAACCGTTTTTTTTTTTAAATTAAAAAACAATGACTAGTTAATTTAAAAAAAATAAAAAAACGCATTCGCTTTTTTTTTAAACTGTAGTGTGTTTGACAAGTCGTCGTTACCATACCTTCTGTATGTAACACGAGCTTCACACTTTGTGTAAGCAAAAATGTCCACACACATCAAACCCATCAGTGAGAATTTGCAACGATGCATATTCTCACTGATTTAATAATAAATTATGATGTGTAAGCATTATTTTATAAGTAAAAATAAGTTGTTAGTTATTAAGAGGAAATATAAATAATAATAAGAATTGTACTATCAAAGCGGACAGTCGCACAAGCGGCTGTCCCGCAAATAATAAAAACAATAATTAATAAAAGAGCCAAGAACTGAACAGTCGCACAAGCGGCTGTTCGTACTCATAAAATAGAAGAATTAAATAAATCAATTAAAATTTTAATATTACAATAAAATCAAGTTTTTTAATTATGAATACCAGTGAGTTATTTGGACGTTTTTAGTACAAAACTAAATTAAAAGTTTATACATTATAAAATTCAAAACAAAACTCGTGAGATTGCAAATAAAAGATTGCATGTGTAATTTGTATTTTCATGTGTAATTTTGGCATAATCCATGTGTAATTTACCATTTCGTTGGTGGCAACACTGTGTTAAAGCTTTATTTTTTGCATGTTTCCGGCAGTCTCCGGCAGAGGACTGTTGCAAATTTACAAAAGCCTTTTTCTCACTTTTCTATGGTCATTTTATTTATTTATAAGTTTAAACACCAAATATATTTGTATTTTTTATAAATTCGCTTTGTATATTTACAAAACAATAAAATTACACAAATATAAACAACAAATGCAACATGAAACAGCTGATTCGATTATCGGTTTTATTATAAAATAAATATTTGCATATATTTTAGAGAATGCAAATTAAAATATATCAGCGCATAGTTCCGAATATTCGCCTTAACCTAATTATATTAAATAAATATATTATTTAGTTTTATTTGAAGTTTCTTTTTTTATAATTATTTTGAATTGTTTAAGCTTGAGGTCTTTTTTAAAAAACTATATTATATTTAGTTATTTTTCTCAATATTTCGCTAACCTTTGGTTAGCATCTTTAGGAAATTAAATTAAATTTACAATAAAAAATTATAAAAAAAAATTTTTTTTGTCAATTTTTACTTATACACATATTGTTTATATCAAGTTTTATTTAAAGAGATATTAGTAATGGATTAAAATATTTTAAGATCCATAACTCTAAAACGAGATCCTCAGGTGCAATAAAAACTAGATAAAAAATTTTATTTTTTAAAGCAATTTTAGTGCTGTATATGTAAATATATGTATGTGTATATAGTAATTTACTTTTTTGTAGAAAAGCGCCGATATCGTTATGCATTGGCGTTTTTAAACAGGAATGTTAGCAACATGTTTTGGAACAAGACTGTGAGCAAAATCAAAACAAATAATAATAAGTTACATACATACATATGTACGAGTACACACATACACTTCAACACCATATGACACGTTTACGTATTGTTAGTAACTACCAACATTTCAAGTCGACCGCAACGTTTACGTATCCGCAACATTTACGTAAGAGTAACGAGACCTTTATACATATTTAAATATACGCATACTCTCTACAACTGATCATTACCAGCGTTGTCAACTTTGAAATCTCAAAACGCACCAAAAAGGTGAAGAAAACGCGCCATTTGAAAATAGAAACGCACCAAGTTCAGACTTTCTTTTTAATTTAAAATGTTTGTTTGAGTAATTTTAAATAAAAAGTAAAATATTTTTGTATTAAAAATATTATAATAAAGCAGTCTTTTACAGTTCAGGGGTTTAGGAAAAAAATATAGAACTTAACAAAAATAAAAAAACCTAACAAATTTATTTGTATTGATTTGTACTAGTGATGTCACGAATATCAATTTTTAATATTCGCGAATACGAATATCTGCGCCAATATTCAGCGAATATCCAATCTGAACTAAAACGCCACTCGATATAATAAATCTTTTATTTTCGTTTAAAAAATAAATTGTAAAAAAACTGTCACACTACCAAATGTATTTAAATTTATTATCTCACTCCGATGACTAAATTTGAAATCCAGTTGTCGATAATTTTCTTACGATAATTAGCACATTGCTTAAAATGATAATAAATCTGGAAAAGTTGAAGTTAAAACTTGAGTAATTTTCATAAAATAGTTTTGTACCGGCACAAACTTCTAATATTTGTTTGTTTTTCACTTTTCTAAAAGAAGATTTTTTTGTGTTAAAATGACAAAAATCTTTTCTAATAAAAATTAATACTTTTTGTTTAATTTTATGTATTTTTTACACTTTTGTATTTTTTCCTCCTTGGAATGCATTAACAAAATATTCGCGAAATATTCCCTTGAATTTGGAGAGTACGAATAACGTAAAGCAGGTGAATATTCGGCATTTCGAATACGAATACAAATATTCGTAACATCACTAGTATGCACTAAGCCTATCCAATCCATTACAGGTATTATTTTATTTTTATCTGTTAAAATGCCTTTGGAGGTTACGCGATGTCCCAGGTACTTTACTTCCTTTTGGAAGTCCAAATTTTTAAAGTGTTCATCAAGTGTTTTCCCCATGACAATAATGTCGTCAAAGTGCACCAAGCATGTCTTTTAGTGAAGATCTTTTGGCACCTGCTCCATTAAACGCTCGAATGTAGCTGGAGCATTGCAAAGTCCAAATGGCATCACATTCAACTGTCATAAACCCGAGCCACTCCAGCACAACATTCTGCTCTTACTTTCTATACCCACACTACTGTATGTGGAGAGGATTTTATGAGTTTGTACTATTATGTATGTGTAATACATTTAAATAGTTTAGTATACCGATTGACTCAGAATCAATTTTAGAGTCGATCTAACGAGGTATGTTGTCTTTCAAAGTTAACCTTGTGCGCAAGTCTATGCTTTCGCAATTTTGGAAAAAATTGAATCTAATTTGGGATATATGTGTTAATTGTTACAAGGTCGAATCCTATTCAAAATGGTGCGAAGTGGTTCATAATATAACATAGCTTACATACAAACTTCTTTCCGGAATAGAGTTTTTGTGCCCATAAACTGTCTTGGTTTTTAGGTATTTAGGTTTTATAAGGTACAAACATATTGTGGTGCATTACAGAATAGCTCCTCAAGACAATTATAGTTGATTTACAAATTTTGACTGCTTAACGACAAATTTTTGTCTTTGCTTTGTTGCCAAGTATTTTTCGAACAAAAATTTAAAAAAAGCACCCAAAATGGTGCGGAACGCACCAAGTTGACAACGCTGATCATTACTTACAACATTCTTTTCTCTGATGTACAAAAATGTTTTGCGAGAGAATGTACAGTGGCAGGCAAAACCCAACCCAAAATTTTTATTAATATTTAATCACAAGAAATTGTTTTGGTTGTAAAACTTGTTATTTTTTTTAAATAAAATCTGATTTATTTTCATAATTTTCTTCGCCTGTTAACCATGCCAAAAATTCTTTTCAATTCTAATAAAAAGCTTTTTTTTCTTATCAGTGTACTCAGTAATTTAGCTATAAAAATAATCATAATGCCTCTTAATAACATTTTCCCTATGCCATTCAAATGTTTAATAATATAAAAGACTGTGGGCATTAACAAAGACATTATCATAAAATATGTTTTTAATTTCTTATATAACCATTTATCTTACACACTGTAATTGAACAAAGTTAAACACAGCCGCGCACATGTACATTCTTCGCGTAAAAAACAAAAAAAAATTGTTTACTGAAATAGGCACCAATACTCTGCTCCATAAAATATTAGTACACTTTTGCATGTTTCTTATATTTCTGCACTCCTGTTATACAACTCGATTTCAAATCATATTTTTGGCCTTTTTTGATTTTAAAAAATACATACATACCACACACACACGCAAGTTAAATACACATACGTGTTCAATAAAAAGTACAGATAAGTACGCTAAAAATACTGTACATGTACGTTAAAAGATGTTATGTACGTTATCGTAGTGTTTGTGTGCGTCAGCTCACTCTCGCTGTGTACCGTATATGTTTCTTCACACATTCACAAACAGAAAAATGTTTTTTTTTTTTATTTTGTACTCTTGTAACGCATGTGTATGTGTTTTGTTCATGGTAAAATACGGTATGGTACTCTTAATTGTGTACTTTACAGTTTTTTTTCGTACTCTGCAAATAACACATTTTTGGTTTGAAAAAGACCCAACATTTTTTTAACAAAAACAAAATACATAGGTACATGTGTTCAGTTGTTTTAGTAATTTTTTACAATAATTTTTGTCTACATGTCTTTTAAACAAAAAAAAAAAAAACAAAAAAGAGCATCAAAGAAAAAAAAACAAATATATACCGTTACTAAAATTTTCAAAAATATTTGCTTTAGCAAAAAGCAGCACGTCGTAGGTATAATAAGAAACTAGTAGTGTTGTTGTTGCTTGGCAATTTGTACGACCACAGAACGAGCAGCCTGTGTGTTTTGTTTTTGTAAATTGTTTTGTTTGGCTTTTTTTCGCTCGAAATACATTCACGCTCTCTTTCATTGAAAATAACGGTATCGTACAATAAGTAACTTATTGTATTCCATAAGTATCCACTAGTATCTGCTTTTGCGAAACAGATATAAGCAGATATGATACTCTCTTTCGCTTTTTTATCAACTTACATCCACTCTTTTACAAATCATATCAACATCATTGATGCCCACGGTAGTAGTATTGGTGAGAGTGACGAAATAACACTGGAAGAAAACAATTTGCTATTCATTTTATTTAGTCGTCAGCGAGATTGCGACGAAAGCACATGTGTGACGGGTGTTGTCATTTTTTTTCTGTTTCTTTGTTTAACAAAAGGGAAATTTAAAATTAATGAATGTACATATTTAAGTAATACACTTGGTGAATGTATTTATTTTAGTAATTCTCTTGATGAATGTATTGATTGGTATATATATATCTATAATACATACATATATAATTTATATATGCGGACATCTGGATAGTATGATATATTTCGGAATAAAAAGATTCTTCGAAGTGTTTATAAATTTTTCCTCAATTAATCATTGTTCAATTTGCAATTAAAAAGTAATAAAATCTTCTAAGTTGATACTCTTATTGCAGTTACGTAATAAAAGTATATTTCTCAAACTAGAAGAATTCAGCTTATTCCATTTTTTTGAGCAAATATAATTCAAATCTGAAAATTCTGAGTTTGCCTGCAAAAATGTATAGTCATTATAACAGGTCAAAGTTACCGCCGAAAAATTGTATCCCACAAACTCGAAATTTTACAGTGGAAGGTTTTTTTTAAATAAAATCAGTTTGAATAAATAATATTTACATTATAAATTTTAAAATAATGGCTTTTTTCAAACTGATTTTATTTAAAAAAAACCTTCCCTGTAAAATTTCGAGTTTGTGGCATAAAAAAGTAAGCAATAAAAATAGTGCGAAACCAACAAGTTTCATTAATACCTACATCAATAAAACACATCTTCTTACCACTGTTGCCAATTTAGAGATTTTCCCGCTAAATCTAGCGTTTTTGAAATGCCAATCGCGGGAAAAAATACGTTTTAGCGGTAAGCGGGAAATCTAGCGATTTTCAAACAACTCTCAGCGGCTCATTTTCGCTTCAAAAACCTTTCTCAAATTTAAAATTAACAGATTTTTTACTTTTTCTTTTTGTTTATCTGGCTAAGAACTTGTTTATGTTCACTTTTGTATTTTTAGTGAACTGAAGATTGTATATGACATTTTTTTACGATTTTCAGTTAGTATTTTGTAAGGGATGTATGTGACAATTTACAACTTTTAGCTTGCTTAAAATTTTGAAACAAAAGGCAAGGAAACGTTAATTATCTCGATAGATCCCAAGCAATATAATTCACTAACTTTCATCTTACTAATTTTATGTAATTGCTTAAAACGGCCAATAATTACCAAAAATAGCGTTACTTACATACTAAGTTTGTCATTCCGGGTGAAAATGTTTTAATATTCATCTTAGACCCCATAAAGTATATTTATTCTGTTTCCTTGAGTAATCCTAAGTCGATAAAGCCATGTCCGTCTGTTGAAATCTCACTCACGCTCACTTTCAAACGACTCAAAGGAAAAGATAAATATTGGCATTAAATTGTTTAGATTTCACCTAAGCAATTTGGGATTGAAGTCCAGCACAATCGGTTCAGTAGGAAAAGAGTTATGAATTAAAACGTGGAACAACCACCCTATAAAAATTAAAAATATTGTTACAAAAACTAGTGGCGGAATGCACATATTGATATAAGATTTTGCACAAATTCGTCCTATATAACTAGAAATTACACTGTCAACTATCGATCAGATCGGTCCATTACTTACCATTGGCCTCATATAAACCCTACTCTCGGAAAAAGCTTTAGTACGCGTAGAACAGTAGAGCTCTCAATCTGTGTTCTATTATAATAACATTTGGTCAGGCAAAGTTTTACAAGACTATAAATTACTTGTTCAAATTTCGTGATGATCGGCCTATAATTTACCATATGTCCCATATAAAGACCACTCCGGGAATATTCTAACTGTTGGTGGAGTGTATCAAAGATTCGGCACAGCTGAATACATAACTCTAACTTATTTGATTTTTGGGAATAAAATAAATAGGGAAGTTAGAAACCTTAGTATGCAACGTAATTTGAGAGTCATATACCTTTGAAAAATCAGCCTATATCTAGATTTATATAAAACTTATAAAAATGTTTATGTTTTAGAGGTATTTTTAAAAAAATTCCCGCTAAATTAAATATTTAGCGGTTTCTAGCGGTTTTGAACTCCGATTTGGCGGGAAATGTTCAAAAAAAGTTGGCAACAGTGCTTCTTACCCAAAAATTTTACCTGCTGTCACATTTGCTTTTATGTGTATAGGTTTACACATAAATTGTAGGAAAACAAGACTTTTTTTAACTTGTTTTTTAAATATTTTTACTTACTTAAGAAAAGTGTTTTCAAAGAAAAAAACCCACCGACGCGATTGGTACAGAAACAAAAATATTTTTACAAGCACAAAATACCAACAAATTATTGTGGCTATTTTTTCTTAATAATTTCTGCATTTAGGTACGTCTTTTTAACGAAAGTAAAAGTGACCCTTTTCAGGTACAAAGAATTTTTTTCACAAACAAAACACATATCGTTAGCTTAAATGCAAAACAATGTAGATATTATTTGAAAATTACAAATTAATAGAATACAATATTTTTTCCTTAATTTAGTAATACTCTTTGTGAATGTATTTATTTATTTATTTATTTGCAAATAATTCATGTCTTTGTGAACATCTTCAAAATGTTTTTTTAAATTATATTTCTTAGTTTTTTTAAATGTCTTATGACAAATAAGACATTGCATGTCATCAAAAGCATTTTGTAACATAAAATAATTTTCGACTGACATCATTAATAAATCGCAATAATTTCAATTTATGTGTTAACTCACAGCAGTCTCGATGACGATTAAAATAAGACACAGAAGTTCTGCCAGTGTAGTTTGTCTCTCGCACTCAACATGCTGATTTCCTATTGGTTGATTGACGATCAAACAAAAGAGCGTAAGTATACGTGTGAGTTTCATTTGCTGATATCAGCCACTACTGGGCATCTTTGATCAACATCAACTTATATCAGAAACACAAGAGCACTCATCCATACGCATCAACTTTAGAAAAAACACAGAAACAGATATAAACAGATACATCTGTGCAGGTCTTTAGTACAGAAGAGAAAAGAGAATATTTTTCTGCCTCAAATGTACAAAACCAAAAGAACATCTGTTTTTACGACTGTGACTTCTGACAACTTTCAAAAGCAAAGTCACTGCATTTGATTTTGATTTTTTTTATAATCAAAAGCAGAGGAAAAATTAGCACACGACTGCCGATTGTTTTCATAAGTTTTAACAGAATCAATGTTTGATTTTAAAAAGCAGAGAAAAATAAAAGCATTGAAAAGTTAAAATTTTGCGACTTTAAACACTGGTTTAAAGCACATCTTAAGTATTTTGCCCGAAAATTTTTGGTAGTACACTATTGATTAACTTAACTTGCTACTTACCTTTACGAAATTTGTACGATTATCAAAATGATTGCCAGATTTTTCCAAGTATACATCTTTGAAAGAGCTAACTGCCTCCACAAAATTATCAAATTTTTCTAATTTGTTTCCACCAATTGTTGTTCCAATGCGACCCCATGATCTAAATACCCAATATCTGAAAATATAAATAATAATTGTGTAAGTTTTGAAATAATTGAATACGATAGGCCGTAAACAAAGGGTGAACCGTTTTTTAATTTGAAATTTTTTTTTCCAATCATACTTTTTTAATGAAAATGGAAAAAATTTGGAATAACATTTAATCACTAAGTGCAGAAAGGGAACTACTGACGTTTACTTCGCGTACCTTACTTGAGTATTGCTAAAAAAACAGTGTAGACAACTTCAGTTCTTTCCTCTACGAGCTAAGAACATAAAACTTGCATTTATTATTATTAACTGCGCTGTTTGAATTGATTAACTATCTCAAAATGAATGTTTTGAAGTAGTTCCCTTTCTGCACTTAGCGATTCAATTTTATTTAAGCTAAGGGTAAATTTCTTTAGGTTTCTTCGTACTTACATATTTTTTTTGTCGCTCTGCAAAAGCTGCAATTTGTAATATGAATTTTTATTATTTTGGATGTCAGTTTTGCCAAGGACAATACTATATTTGTCCTTATTTTGAGATACGTAAACATGTGCAACATCTTCTAAGCCGCTGTCGGGATCGACAGCTAGTCCACCCTTGATCTTAAGTGTCATTGATTTTGGCACTGACTTAGTGTAAATACTTTTTGATTTTGAACTTTTAGCTTCTTCTTGTTTGATGCGAGCAGCTGGATCCGATCCCCAATCACACAAAGACATACTGGTAATATAATTTATGGCGCCAGTGCCATTAGACTCTACTGCGTCTAAATATTCAATTGGAATTACATGCAATCCTAAGCTTTTCGCCTTTTTTATACGGCCACCCAAGCGCTTAACTTCCTTAGATGTCGACAACACTGCTGTAGTATTTCGATCTGATATACTTGAAACACATCTGCCTCCAAGTTTGGTAATGCGTTTTTTAATGATATCTTCATCGTCGAGGCCATATAAAAAAAATTCCATATTGCATAAAGGAGGTTTTTCACGTTTTACTTTAGGGCTGTACAGAGATAAAAATATATAAAACAATACAAAAATTATGTTAAATACTTGCAAAAATAAATTTCGCGTTATAAAATTTGTAAATTCAATTTGTTCCAAGTAATAAAAACAACAAGAGTGATATATTGAGTATGCCAAATTTTGTATACCCTTCATCATGATGCGATAAGAACAGCGTCATATACATATATATTTATATTAGGGTGGCCTTTATTATTATTTTTTTTTTTTTTATTTCTTATATTCCCCCCCCCCCCCAAATCGGTTCAGTTTTATGTAAACAGCAATCGACGCTAAGGATTTGCAGATATAAGCAAAAATATGCGCCGGTGTGACGTTAAAAAAACGGAAGTGGATTTTGACTTGTCTCCTTTCTTTATACTAGAATTCTTTCACAAACTAAGGAGTCACAATAGACCATATTGGTCTCTGGGTGAGGGTGTGAAGTTTACTTCGCACCAGCCTTTCTAACCTTACGTTACCTACAACCTTACTTAATTTTCTAACCATATTTGCGATGTAGTCAACTTTAGGTATAACAATTGGTGGCGGCTAAGGCTGCTGGATTGTTGGGGTGATATTTCATCGTCATCTATTCCTCATTATTAGAAGCTAGAGCAGCAAAACGGTTTAATATTTATTTGAGGTGATTTGGAGTGATTATCAGTTTGCATGTTTTTATTTGTGTTCTGTTTGATCACATCACTGGTTGGCATATTGATTCTTGCGTAGCTTTTTTTGTTGCTATCAACAAAATTGCTACCTAAGTATAAGCACATCAGGATGAGCTTTTTATTTTGGTATTAACACTGTTGATATTTGTTGTTTTATTCCTGAATGTTTTAGTACTTTTTTTATTGTTGGAAGAATTCCAAGCAATTGTAGTTTGGAATGTAAGAAAAGATAAACTCACTGTTTATTGTTGGCGTTTTTGTTTAAGCTTAGATGTGTATACAAGTAAATCTTGCTTATAATTCTTATTCAACAGTTTTATTTGTTTGATATCTTTAGTTTTTTTCAAATCTTTGGATGAAGTTTCCTGATGTTCTGGCCTCAGCAACCAGTGAAATGCGCACAGGAATAGCTTATTAAAAATATCAAAATTTGGATTAACAAACCATAAATAGTTTAAAAAAAAAATAACCACAATACCGATTATTGTTAAAAGGTAGGACACGAGCTCTATGTTTACATTTGTCCTTTAAGTTGTGCTAAAAAAGGTCAACAGGAGGAGGAAAAAAAAAATGAAACAAAAAATGTACTTTGGACTTCGAGAAGAATTCTTGACAAAAAGTACGAGAAAACAGAAGTAAGGAGGAACATGTAATGTAAATCATTTTAAATAGATAACACTGTGATAGAGATTGACACTTTTTTTAGACAAGCTGGGCACTTGTCGTTTTAACCTAATTCGAGTACGCTAAGCCCAGTGGGGCTAACCGTTTTTTAGGTTAGCTCTGGTTTTCGAGATATACCGGTATTTCGAAAATTTAGGAGGTTGCACAACATATGTTCGCGAAACTCAAAAACACTTTAGCTTATTGGAAAAACTATTGCGAAATTCCGCAATAAAATTTACTTTAAGAAAAGTAAAAATTTTTTCTAATATGCGCAGTCGTTTTAGAAACATACGGGTATGTTCTGTAAATCGAAATGAAGTGGATTCAAATATTCCTTTTTATATACTTCATACTTTGAGTACCAATTATATTTACAATAACAGCTCTTAAAAAAAGAAAACCCTACAGTAATTTTGTCAATAATTGAAATCAAAATCTCGTTCGATTAAAATTCCACTTAATTGCGATTTGTCCGATAATTTTTTTTTTTTTTTTTTTTTTAAATAATTTTTATCAAAATTTCGATTTTTTTTTTTTAAATTCATAAATAAATGGAAAATGCAGCTAGGCTTCTTATTTTTTCCAGACGTATAAAAAAAAAATTGCAAACAAAACAAGCCATAATTGAGGTCGGTCATACATTTTATCCCACTAGGGGCGACTCCTAGGCATTTATGGGACTTCTCCTTCAATATATATCTGTGGCATTTTGACAAAACATCTTAAGTCAAATTTAAAAAGTTGAAATAAATGTTGTTAATCATATGAATTTTCATTCAGAAAACATTTTTAAAATTTTGCATTATAAACGAAATTTTTCTTTAATTTTGGTTTATTTTATTGTTTAATAAAAATGATTTTTTGACCGAGATTTTTTAAAAACTTAAATGGCACCATTGTAAGATCTGCCCATCGTCTGGACGAAGCTTTACATACTAACAGAATACCAAATTCTAGATGACATTTCATTTATTAGAGTTGTCATAAATCATTATAGATACAACACCATTGGATTCAACGTACCCGAATTATGTTAAAAGTCATGTGCCCGGCTTGTCTATTTTTTCAACTAGTACAGTGTAATCATTCAAAGCAAATTTCGACCTCCCAAGGGTTAAATGCGATTTGGTTAAAAGATTGATGTTTGACTATTGACTGCCAGCAGTCATCAATGGCTGTGAGTGTTAAACGGCAAAACCCTCTGAAGAGATTGAGTGGTTACAATTGAAACACGTAAGGGTAACCTGTCCATGAAAGCCTGGGTTCGAGCCCCGCGGCAGTCAAAAATGAAAAATTATCAATAAATTTTAATTAACTTCATGTTGTAAAATTCCTTTCTTCATAAAAATAATTAAATGAAAATTAAATTTGATGAACTTTGGCCTAATTAAAAATATCAAAATTTGAATTAAAAAATATTTAAGCTATCCAAAATAAAAGTCTATTGTTTTTATACGTCTTTCATTTAAAAAATTGTAAAGTCTAGTTAACACTATCAGAAGAGAACGGCTTTGTGTGATTGCAAAAAAATTTCGCATTCAATGAACAAGATCAAATACACTCATTTGTGTTCATGCAATCAAACTTTCTCAGCCACACACATTGGTGTTGTTTTAAAATTCATTCAAGTCATGCACAGCGTATTGGCTTTCCCATTCATATCATGTTTAGCTTCGTTCGTCAATTATTGCTTTGGTAAAAAACACATACAAAGAAAAATACACAAAAATCATTGCTCTGATGCCGATTCAGCAGTTGCTATGTATGTAGTTCGTGTTAAAGTTTTTTCATATGCTGGATTTGAAAGAAAGAAAAAAAAAAATTGAAATGAAACTAAACGCGCATAGGTACAAGCAATTTCCACAGAAACAGAAGACTGTTTTTATTTATTATCATTTCTTAAAAAGTACAGTAGTTCTGTATGTACAATGTATTTTTGTTATTGTTGTTGTTATTGGACGCAACTAGTTTATTTGAACTTATGCCTACAACAATCATACAAACAAAGCGTCTCGTACTCATACCAATTTACATTCGTCGTTGTCTCATCGAGTGGGCAATGACTGCAATTGTGTTATTGCGTGCGCATCAATGAATGCAAACAATAAAAAAACTCAAACATGCACAAATCAAATGTGTACGAAACGATGTATAAATTACCACTGTTGAACTTTGTTTTGCAGACATATGCATTAAATGCTTTAAACACATTCGAGACAGCAAGCTACCGACTTCAATATGTCAAAACTAGAATACATGTGTGCATATGGAAATGATTATTTTCACGACGACACGGATACATGGCTGCAGGTTGTTGTCTGTGCTTATTTTGTCGTTGTAGTCAAATTAAACTAATTTCTATTTTTGTCCACTACAAAACAGAAAAAGTGCTGCTAATAAAAAAAAATTTTTAAAAAATAAGTGCTTAAAATTTTTTTTTTTTTAACAGCAAAGAATCGGCATGAAACAAGAATATTAACCCGGCTCAACACCAAATTGTTATTTATATAATTTCTTTTATATCCTTGAAAGAAGTTCTATAGGAAGATGTTTTTCGCGCCAACGCTTCTAGTTCAGGAGTTATAGGTAGTAAAAGTTTCAAAATATTTTATCCATATCTCTTTAGGTATAAAATGAATCTATAAAATATGGGAATCATTGGAAAATTCTTTAAAGTGTGTTTCACATGGCGTTTATGGCATACCGATTAACCAATTAAGAGCCAATTTTATATATTTATACTCCGTGGCTGACTTTTTTTTACAAAATTGGCTTTATCTTTAAATCATGTCGATATAACAATAATTATTAAACCCTCAGGTATTTGCTTAATAAAGTTTTTGTGAATTGCGGTTTTTCGGCGTTGCAGAACACTTATTATTTATGTACATATTACAATAATTCAATCAGCCCAATCATGAATAAAAATTCCCCGGGAGTTTTTTCCCTTTTCCTACTTTTACAATTGAATTAACATAGGAAAAATGAGAGAAGGGAGAAAACTCCCGGGGAATTTTCATTCTTAATTGGGATGAATATGTAAGAAGTACATAAATTATTACCAGATATATATTTTTAATCAAACTTTTAAATAAATTGACTAATTTTCCAAAACAAAATTTTTTAAAGCTTAATAAATTTAAAATGAAGTTACTAATAATATGGTATATAAATGATTAAGTGTTCTTCCGTAAAGATATTATGTTTTAATAAATATGTATATTGACAAAATTTAAAGTTTTGTAGAAAAATCTTTCAAGAATTATTTATTCTTAAAATTGGCCCTTAACAGGCTAATAAATCGGAATTTTTTAAATATCAAGTGAAAGCCATTTCGAAGTAGTTTCTAATAATACCACAACTTCTTAGATCCAGTTTTTACCTAAAAAGTTATTGATAAAGGGTACGTTCGTAAATGCAGTTGTTGGGTATCACTTGCGCAGACGTAAAGTTTAATGTTCGTAAAAGCATCACTTGTAAGAAACTTGGCATCACTCTCATATGTCAAAAGTTTTTATGCAGTAATGCCGCAGCTCTGCAGCAAACTTTGGCAATTATTGCTTCAGTTAATTTTCTGAAGCAATAACTTTTGACAAAAAAGAAATTGTGTAATCGTCATTTATAAGAAAACTGTTACTTTTACTTTTAATTAAATTTGTCATCTTTATTGTAAAAAGCATTTTTATTATTTTTTAATGTTTGCTTATTAAACTTTTGAAATTTCAAAAATTCAAACTTTGTACAGCTGTTGTGCAAAGTATCAGCAACACAACTGCAACTGGTAATCACGCATCAGCAACAACATTTTGCAGCACTGCAGCAGTGATACATCGTTTTTATGCATTTACGTACGCACCCAAAGTGTTCTGAAACTTTTACGAACTATACCACGTGTGTTAAAGGAATAAATTTTCTTATTTTAAAAGCATTTTAAATGTATTTTTTGTTTAATCTGCCGTTAAATGTACGGATACAGTTAGTTGATCATATTAAATGTCTTGGTGTGCTTTTAGATAATCAACTTTCCTTTGACCCCCATATTAATCTCCTTAATGGTAAAATCTTTGGTATTCTTCGCAAAATGTATTCATCTAATTTGTATTTCCCATTACGTGTTAGGTATAATATGGCTCATGCAATGTTGATGTCATCCGTATTATATGGTCTCGAAGTTTATTCCGGTACATGTTCCACTCGCTTAAGCAGAGTTAAGCGTATAGTTAAGATTTGTCTACAACATTAAGCGTCGTGAGCATATATCTATTTCGGTCCGACGTTTTCTTGGGTGTACGTTTGAAAATTATGTGAAATATCGATTGGGTATTTTGTTCTATGGAGTAATTCGACATGGCAGACCCATTGACCTGTATAGTTCGTTTGTATTTACAAGATCTGTTAGAAACCCCCAGATTATGATTCCCATAATTTCCTCATTTTTTTTAAGTAGGTCTTTTATAGTTAGTATTGCTAGGGTTTGGAATTTTTTACCATATTCATTACGGATATTTTCGCATTCAAATAATGTATTTCGTTTAAAACTACTGGAATTTTTCGCTGGTTCTACTTTTTAATGATTTTGTATATCTCAACTAAATACATTTAAACACTGTGTAAATTGTATTTCCATTTTAGCTTATTTGGTTGTGCTATTTCCCTCTTAGTTTGTTACTGTCTGGGCCTTTTTTAGGATATTTTTCTTTTCTTTTTTCTCTTTGTTATTTTTTTTTGCGGCTGGGGAGCCATTAACCATTAACTATGATATGTTGTTTTTTGATTATAGCTTAATTATTTTTTTATTATAATTATTATTAGATTATTAGTGTACATATATATAATATGTTGTAAAATTTCTCAGGATATATGAACATGTAACATTGTTATTTTGGCCTCTAAGGCTTGATATTGCATAAATGAATGAAATAAATAAATAAATAAAATTATATTGTTTATTAATTACAAAAACAACAAAATTAAAATATTTTAATTTTTTTTAAATAAATTCATTTGTTGATAATCTTAAATTAAGTTTGAATAAGAGTCTGCAATTATGCATGTTTTTCCATTTTATAAAAGAAAAGAAAAAAAATGATAGTGGCACCACTGAAATATAAAGACATAGTAAACAAAAACAGCTGTTTGTATTTTTTCAATTGTAGCTGCCGTCTTCAACATAATTCAGTAGCTGACTACACGACTAAAGTTTCATCCAGCAGCATTTGTAGTATTGTGTTCGTGTAGCCTGCTGTGGTGAATGTGTTTAATGCAAAACACATTCGAGACAGCAAGCTACCGACTTCAATATGTCAAAACTAGAATACATGTGTGCATATGGAAATGATTATTTTCACGAAACGGATACATGGCTGCAGGTTGTTGTCTGTGCTTATTTTGTCGTTGTAGTCAAATTAAACTAATTTCTATTTTTGTCCACTACAAAACAGAAAAAGTGCTGCTAATATAAAAAAATATTTAAAAAACAAGTGCTTAAATTTTTTTTTTTTTTTTTGTTTAACAGAAAAGAATCGGCTTGAAACAAGAATATTTACTCGGCTCAACACCAAATTGTTATTTATATAATATCCTTGAAAGAAGTTCTATAGGACGATGTTTTTCGCGCCAACGCTTCTAGTTCAGGAGTTATAGGTCGTAAAAGTTTCAAAATACTTTATCCATATTTCTTTAGGTATAAAATGAATCTATAAAATATGGGAATCATTAAAAAATTCTTTAAAGTGTGTTCCACATGGCGTTTATGGCATACCGATTAACCAATTAAGAGCCAATTTTATAGGCCCCTATTATGGTTTACAACTCAACTCAGTTGAGTTGTAATTAAGACAACTGGTTGTGATCAGTTGTAATTTTTGTTATGTTCTTGTTCACCGCAAAATAGCAAAGTTGTAAACCATAATACAAAAATTAAGAAATTACAACTCAACTGAGTTGAGTTGTAAACCGTAATAGGGGCCATATATTTATACTCCGTGGCTGACTTTTTTTTTTACAAAATTGGCTTTATCTTTAAATTATGTCGATATAACAATAATTATTTAACCCTAAGATATTTGCTTAATAAAGTTTTTCTGAATTGCGGTTTTTCGGCGTTGCAGAACACTTATTATTTATGTACATATTACAACATTTCAATCAGCCCAATCATGAATAAAAATTCCCCGGGAGTTTTTCCCTTTTCCTACTTTTTTGAATTAACATAGTTAAAATTGAGAGAAAAGAGAAAACTCCCGGAGAATATTTATTTATAATTGGGATGAATATGTAAGAAGTACATAAATTATTACCAAATATATATTTTTAATCAAACTTTTAAATAAATTGACAAATTTTTCAAAATAAAATTTTTTAAAGCTTACTAAAAATATGGTATATAAAAGATTGAAGTGTTCTTCCCTAATGATATTGGCCCATAATGATAGTCAAACGCTAAAGTCGGTTCTTTTTAAAAATAACTTTAAAATAAAATAATAAAAACTGGGAATTAAGCACGAATAACAAAATCTTTTGAAATTAAAATTTTGTATTCCCAAAATTGAAATTACTTTTTGATAATAAACAGGCAAGTGCACCGCCTAAAAAAACACTTAATTGACAACATCTTTTGTAAGTTGTTGTTTGTTTTTATTTTGTTTTTCTTAACCTACTTACAACTACAGTTAATGTTGAGAGAATTTCAACTAATTGTAGTGGGGAATGTAAGATGAGATAAACCCACTGTTTATTGTTGATGTGTTTTGTTTAAACTTTGATATTGTTACAAGTAGAACTGTTGCTATGAGTCTCATACGCTTAACAGTTTTATTTGGTTTAATATCTTTAGTTTTTCCAAAATCTTTATGGATGAAGTTTCCTGATGATCTGGCCTAAGCAACCAGTGAAATGCGCATAGGAATAGCTTATCCCATCAACAATAAATTTCAAGTGTTTTTATCAATAATAAAAACTGGGAATTAAGCACGAATAACAAAATCTTTTGAAATTAAAATTTTGTATTCCCAAAATTGAAATTACTTTTTGATAATAAACAGGCAAGTGCACCGCCTAAAAAAACACTTAATTGACAACATCTTTTGTAAGTTGTTGTTTGTTTTTATTTTGTTTTTCTTAACCTACTTACAACTACAGTTAATGTTGAGAGAATTTCAACTAATTGTAGTGGGGAATGTAAGATGAGATAAACCCACTGTTTATTGTTGATGTGTTTTGTTTAAACTTTGATATTGTTACAAGTAGAACTGTTGCTATGAGTCTCATACGCTTAACAGTTTTATTTGGTTTAATATCTTTAGTTTTTCCAAAATCTTTATGGATGAAGTTTCCTGATGATCTGGCCTAAGCAACCAGTGAAATGCGCATAGGAATAGCTTATCCCATCAACAATAAATTTCAAGTGTTTTTATCAATAATAAAAACTGGGAATTAAGCACGAATAACAAAATCTTTTGAAATTAAAATTTTGTATTCCCAAAATTGAAATTACTTTTTGATAATAAACAGGCAAGTGCACCGCCTAAAAAAACACTTAATTGACAACATCTTTTGTAAGTTGTTGTTTGTTTTTATTTTGTTTTTCTAAACCTACTTACAACTACAGTTAATGTTGAGAGAATTTCAACTAATTGTAGTGGGGAATGTAAGATGAGATAAACCCACTGTTTATTGTTGATGTGTTTTGTTTAAACTTTGATATTGTTACAAGTAGAACTGTTGCTATGAGTCTCATACGCTTAACAGTTTTATTTGGTTTAATATCTTTAGTTTTTCCAAAATCTTTATGGATGAAGTTTCCTGATGATCTGGCCTAAGCAACCAGTGAAATGCGCATAGGAATAGCTTATCCCATCAACAATAAATTTCAAGTGTTTTTATCAATAATAAAAACTGGGAATTAAGCACGAATAACAAAATCTTTTGAAATTAAAAACATTATTTTAATTATTTTGCTACTATAGTCAAAATTAAAGTATGTTTTATATTGAACCGACTTTAACTGGGTGCCACCTCAAATGTAGAAAATTGTTTCATACAACTTACAACAAAATATAAGCAAGGGGCAACTCTAAGCAGCTGACATTGAAAATTAATATATAAAAAAAACACTGCATATCTTGCGGAGTTGAAAATTTTTAACACGCAATACATATAAATTTATGTTAAAAGCAACAACAAAATTACAAAATATTTTGGCTTCGTTTTTGCTTTGGCGTTGAGTTTTACACAATTAGGGCCTATACAATGTATTTTGAGTTTCTTTTCATAAAATTTTTCCTCCTAATCATTAATAATTGCAAAATATCGGCCAATATCTTGTAACATAATCATTTTTAACTTTTTGCAAGTACTTTTTTGTTGGCAAAAAACAGCTGATGCTGTTGTTAAATGAGTTAAAAACAACTTCAGCTGGTTTTAAAATTAACATCGGTTTTAACGTGTAAAGTATGCTTTAACTTGTCTATAGTAGATCAAAAGCATATTTTTAAGAAAAGTTTACTTTAGAACTCTTAAAGTATGCTTTGTTTATGACTATAGTTATGGGCCATTATGTTTTAATAAATATGTATATTGACAAAATTTTAAGTTTTGTAGAAAAATCTTTCAAGAAATATTTATTGTTGAAATTGGCCCTTAACGGGCTAATAAATCGGAGTTTTTTAAAGATCAAGTGAAGCCATTTCGAAGTAGTTTCTAATAATACCACTACTTCTTAGATCCAGTTTTTACCTAAAAAGTTATTGATAAAGGGTACGTTCGTAAATGCAGTTGTTGGGTATCACTTGCGCAGAAGTAAAGTTTAATGTTCGTAAAAGCATCACTTGTAAGAAACTTGGCATCACTCTCATATGTCAAAAGTTTTTATGCAGTAATGCCGCAGCTCTGCAGCAAACTTTGGCAAATGTTGCTTCAGTTAATTTTCTGAAGCAATAACTTTTGACAAAAAATGTAAAAAGCATTTTTATTATTTAATGTTTGCTTATTAAACTTTTGAAATTTCAAAAATTCAAACTTTGCACAGCTGTTGTGCAAAGTATCAGCAACACAACTGCAACTGGTAATTACGCATCAGCAATAACATTTTGCATCACTGCAACAGTGATACATAGTTTTTATGCATTTACGTACGTACCCAAAGTGTTCTGAAACTTTTACGAACTATACCACGTGTGTTGAAGGAACAAATTTTCTTATTTTAAAAGCATTTTATATGTAGTTTTTGTTTAATCTGCCGTCACAATTCTATTGTTTATTAGTTACAAAAACAACAAAATTAAAATATTTTAATTTTTTTTAAATAAATTCATTTGTTGATAATCTTAAATTAAGTTTGAATAAGAGTCTGCAATTATGCATGTTTTTCCATTTTATGAAAGAAAAAAAAAATGATAGTGGCACCACTGAAATATAAAGACATAGTAAACAAAAACAGCTGTTTGTATTTTTTCAATTGTAGCTGCCGTCTTCAACATAATTCAGTAGCTGCTGTGGTGAATGTGTTTAATGCAATAGAGTGAATGTAAATTTAAGCGTATGAGTAAATTAAGAAAAATAGTGATTTTTGCAGTTTTATTATACTTTGTGAGATAGAAATCTAATGAGTTTTGTTGCGTTTTTAAAAAAATCTAATGTAACATTACGGCTGACTTCATAAACGTAGTATTGCAAAGCATCACTTAAAAACAATACGTTGACAAATCATCACAAATAAAAACGATGCACAAATTTCGCAACCGTTGTGCAATGAATACGGTCACCGTGCAATAATAATTTCAAGGCATTGTCTAGATAAAGGTTATTGAGTTTATGAAGCTATTTCTTTAAGTGATGCATTGCAACACTGCGTTTGTGGAATCAGCCTACAGTTTGTAGTCACACTATCACACATGTAGATAAGTAGTTTTTCTTTTCTGACAATAATGTTCCATGAATGCTACCATTCGTGTGGGTTTTTGTTCCACTTAGGTAGGCAGAAAGGCTGGTGTGAAGTCTCCTTCACACCAATATGGTCCATTGCGACGCCTTATTTAAAGATAGATATAAAGATGGAAAGAAGGTGAAATAAAGAGCGAATGTATAAGATAGATTTAAAAGATAGACAGGAAAATAGAGTTTCGGACCAAAACCCGAGAGAAATCCTTCTCAGCCCTACGTGCGGCCAGCACACAGCCTCCTCTCGCGCAGCCAGGCCATCCCCATTACGAATCCTATCAGACCCTCGAGCCCACAACCCGAAACATCCCCCAATTCGCCCAGGAATCTACTGCCCAGCCACCTCAGCCTGCTACCCTATAGCCTGTGACAGTGGCACAGAATGTGCTCAACTGTCTCACCTCCTCCGGGTCCTCACACAACCCGCACATAACCGACATGTCGGATCCCATCCTCACCGCAATCCTGCCTTTTGTTCTATTTAAAAAAAAAATGCACACATGTGAGAAGTTGTCTTTTTTCTTTCTAAATATGTTGCAAAAATAAATGGCAAATTTGTTTCATTTCTTACCCCCAGTTATAATTGAGTGTGAGATAATACCCTTTTTTGCATCTGCGTTAAGTACTTTTTTTATGCAAGCAAGTATTTTTTTATTAACTTTTTCTTGTTTTTGCGTACATTTGTGTTGTCTTGTGTTTTTTGGTTATATTGTAATGGATATGAAAACTTTTTAATTTATTTATTAAATTTCAGTAGCCTAGCCCATTGGCCATAATCGGCTAACAAATTTCTACTTAATAATAGTAAAAAAAAACTTTTGGGCTCGTTTTCACAACTTACCGAAAGCTAAAAGTAGACTTTAACCGGCCTTATAAAAAGTGTTCCATTATTTAAACTTTACTTTAAACTCAAGTGAGCGATAAAGTAAATTAAGGCTCATCCAACCTGGAAGGTTAAAGTAAAGTTGTAATAATGGAACACTTTTTATACGGCCGATAAAATCCTACCTTTAGCTATCGGTTAGTTGTGAAAACGGGCCTTAAAGAAATAAACAAATTTAAAAATAAATTAGTACATAGAACATAACAATAAAAAATAATTTATAGAAAAAATTTTAAATAATATAAGTAACATTTTAATAATAAGTTTTAATTAAGAGGTCAATCAAAGAGGTCAAAAATTAAAAGCAAAACCCAACAATTCCAAAAAATCTAAAATACATAAGGATATTAATAAAAATGTCAGACAAAAGTCCTACTATATATATTTTGTTTTTCGTTTGTTTTATTTTTTAGCTAAGCTGACTTTAATTATTAAAAATCAGTGTTGTTAATGCTTATTGGAATTCAAAGAAAATTTAATGCTGAAAATTGCTACAACCGTGGTAAATATCGCTTATTAGTACAAACTGCATTCAATATTTAACACGCTAAATACACATTAGTGTTGAGTGTAAAACGTAGCTATTATTTTGTTCCATTTTAGTATAGAAAATTGTATCATTTTGTAAGGGTGCGTGTAACCTGATAAATATATTACAGATTTATAATGCATTATTATTTTTTAGAAAAGAAAACACCATTAGTTTGAAATATTTCAAAAAACGATGAAGTCGTATGCGAATGTCAAATTTTTTTCGTAATACTACTTGTCATTTTCATAGCACATTCATTGCATTCACACTATCACACTTTTACATATTACTTGAGTTTTTGACATATATTAATACAAAGTATAATAGTGTAAACTATCCTTAAGCACCACTGGATTCAAAGTACACTAATTAGGGTTACCCGCCCGGTGCCCCGATTGTCGGGTTTTACACTGTAATTTGTTAGATTACACTTGTTACGGAAATACTTTAATAAGTATGAGAAAAATCCCGTCTCAGTATGCTATGCTTCTGGCTTACTACTCTATGTAGCTTGTCAACATGGTTGTCGTTGATTGTTGTGTCACCTCGTTCAATAGATAACATCGGGCGTGTTGGCAAGTTAAATAAATTAATTTGAATTAAAAACTCAGAAGTGGGATATTGAAAAAAATTTAATTTAAAATGTCACAAGAAAAAAATTTAATTGCACGTGATAACGTTTCTGAATCAACGATAGAAGATATTCCAGTCATTCCAAGTTCATCAGGAGTATTGTTGTGCGGCATTGAAGAATGTAAACGTTTGATCCCGGGATTTAATCCATCAATTTCTAATTCAATGTCTGCTCAAGACTGGATTGCAAATGTGGATCGAGTGAAGAATATTTTTAAATGGGATAGTAAGACTACAGTTTTCTATGCTGCGTTACGTTTAGAAGAAGCCGCTTTATCGTGGTTTTCATCTATTAAGGAGGAAAATCTATCTTGGGATGATTTTAAGGTTTTATTAAAAAACGCATTTCCGTGTATAAAGGATGAGGTTAATATTTACTTGAAATTAATGTGTCGTGTTAAAGAAGCAAACGAAAGTATGGAGTAATATTTTTATGATGTTTTGGCTCTGGCAAGATCTACCGGATTTAGTGACGAGTGTTCGAAAAATTATATAGTATCGGGTCTTAATGATAAGCAACTAATAAATACTGTTACTGGCTACATTCCGCAGTGTAAAACTTTGCAAGATCTACTATGCCAAATTAAAGCCCATATGTGTATTATGGAGCAACAACGGAACCGTGATATATTTTTAAATAAAACTTACAACCCACCTACTCGATTGACTCCTAGTCTAGATAAGAATTTAATGCGTCACCCAGTGCAAAATTCCAAACGGAATATAACTTGTTATAACTGCCAAGAATTGGGCTACTTTTCAAGGGATTGTCAGAGACCTCGTAAGAGGTTCGAAAGACCTTCACAGGATTATTCTGCTCCAAAAGTATCTCGCATCTCTGTTAATAGAAGTAGTGGTTTAATTCAAAATGCTTTGGTTGACGGACAAAATGTTGATGTTTTCTGTGATCTTGGTAGTGAATTGTAAAACTAAGCTTATTGGGTTTGGAGGTCAAGAAGTTCATGCATTTGGAAAAACAACGAAAATTGTGAAAATCCAAAGTGTGACTCTTCCAATAGAAATTTTGGTGGTTAATAACGGTGATCAAGAATGTGATATGATTGTTGGACAAAATTTCTTAGATCATAAAGGTTTTAAAATTATTAGAGAAAATGGAGTGTTAACGGTTTTATCTTCAAATGAAAACTCAATTTGACTAGATAATACGCAAGAAAATAATTTAAATAATAATTGTACCCAAAAATTTTCGTCTTTAAAACTTGGAAACAATTTGGATCAAAATGAAAGAACACGAATTTTTAATTTAATACGAAAATATAAAAACTGTTGCGCGGATAACTTATCAGAATTGGGAAAGACAAATGCAATTGAAATGAATATTTTAGTAAAAGATTCAAATAAAACTATTAATCAAAAACCAAATCGCGTACCTTATCATTTACGTGAAAAATTAGATAATATTGTATCTGAACTTTTAAAATATAATATAATTGAAAATTCGACCTCTTCTTATGCTAGTAGAGCCCATTTGGTACCTAAAAAAGATGGTGAATTTCGTATGGTGGTTGATTATCGTGAATTAAATAAAATAACGGTGCGCGAGGTGTTTCCGATGTCAAATATTGAAGAAAGTATTAATCAGTTACGTGATAACAAGCTATTTATTGTGCTTGATATGATGAATGGGTATCACCAAGTTCCAATTAAGAAATCCTGTAAACATTTAACCGGATTTGTGACTTCTAGTGGGCATTATCAATATAAAAGAATGCCATTTGGGTTAACAAACGCGCCCGCTGTATTTATGAGGCTAGTTGATCTCTTGATAAGAAGTACTGCAAATAAACATATTATAGCTTATATGGATGATATTGTTTTATATGGAAAAAACTTTGATGAACTGCTAAATTTATTTGAATCATTTTTGGGTGTCTGTCAAGAAATGAAAATAACTTTCAAATTAATGAAATGTGAATTTTTTGTAAATAATATTACGTATCTTGGACATGTGATTACAGATAAGGGAATATATCCTGGCGAAGCGAAAACACAGGCAATAATAAATTATCGTAGACCTAAAACGGTTCGAGAAATAAAACAATTTTTGGGGCTTACTGGCTATTTTAGGAAATTTGTTCAAAATTATGCAGTAATTGCTTTTCCATTAAATCAATTACTTAAAAATAATACGGAATTTGTATGGGGTGAACAGGCGGAAAACGCATTCAATATTTTAAAACGAATAATGTCTGAGAAGCCTGTTTTAGTTATTTATAATCCGGATTAAGATCATGAGTTACATGCTGACGCATGTCAAACTGGCTTAGCTGGTGTTTTAATACAGGTATGTCCTTTGGGCCGTAAACAACCGGTAGCATATTTTAGTAGACAAACCAGTAGTCTTGAACAAAAATTTCACAGTTATGAATTAGAAACGCTTGCTGTGGTTGAAAGCATGAAACGATTTCGTTTCTATTTAGTGGGAAAACATTTTAAGGTTTTAACAGATTGTAATTCACTTAAGGATACGGCCAGCAAACAAAATATAATTCCTCGAATTGCAAGATGGTGGCTCCGAATACAGGAGTTTGATTTCGAATGTATTCATAGACCAGGTACTCAGATGACACACGCTGACGCTTTAAGTCGGAATCCTTATGAGGAAGCTTGTGAAGTCGATGTTGCTGGGTGCGATATGATGATAATCGGTATGAATGAATTAGATTGGATAGCAACATTACAACGTCAGGATGATTCTATTAAGGAGATAATAGAAAAACTTAACCATGGCCAAAATGATAATACTAGAAAGAGTAGATTGTACAAGAAAACTGAAGGTGGAATACGTTTTGTTGTGCCACGTGGCTTAAGATGGAGGGTAATTAAGTCCTCACACGATGATGTTGGACATAGTGGACTTGAAAGAACTTTAACAAGAGTTAAGAAAATGTATTGGTTTCCAAAGATGAGAAGGGTCATATCCAAATATTTGGATTCATGCATTCAATGTTTATACAACAAAAGATCTAAGGATGAAACAAATTTTAATATATATCCAATTGAAAAACGTGCAATTCCTTTTTATACAGTTCACATTGACCATGTGGGTCCATAACAGTAATCTAAAAAGGGAAATCAATATATATTAGGAATAATTGATTCTTTTTCGAAAT
This sequence comes from Pollenia griseotomentosa, assembly GCA_963931875.1. NCBI lineage: Eukaryota > Metazoa > Arthropoda > Insecta > Diptera > Polleniidae > Pollenia > Pollenia griseotomentosa. The sequence goes on along the minus strand of OZ007560.1, from coordinate 174,664,044 downwards.
TTATAATACTGCGGCCTGTGCGTAATACCACTTCAAAAGCTGTTGTTCAAACACTTGATGATATATCTCAATTTTTTGGCATTCCATCTCAAATAATAAGTAATCGAGGTACATCATTTACATCTAAAATTTTTGAAGCATTTTGTGAGGAAAATGGCATTAAACATATCCTTACAGCTGTAAGAACTCCCAGGGCAAATGGACAAATTGAACGTTATTTTCGAACGGTTAATGTGGCGTTGGGCAGTATGACAGAAAATGATGATTGTAGAGATTGGGATCAGCACGTATTGGCTATTCAGTGGGGTATTAATAGTATTGAACATAATGTTACTCGAGAAACACCACAGCGGCTGCTTTTTTCTTTTACACCACGAAATTATTTAGGAAACCAGTTAAGTATAGAAGACGATATACCTTTGAACGAATTAAAAGAAATCGTAAGAAATCGCATTAATGATGAGGGAAAGAAGGTAGCTGACAAATTCAACAAAAAACATCGTTTACCGAACAAGTATTCTGAGGGTGACTTGGTATTGATTAAATCGGAACATGCGTCTACCGGTCAATCACGGAAGTTATTGGCTAGGTTTAAAGGGCCTTATGTAATTAAGAAGGTTTTGGGTAACGACGGTTTTTTAATATCAGATACGGAGACTTCTCAAGTGAATCAAAGAAAATTTGAGTCAGTTCAAGCTGCCGATAAAATGAAACCTTGGTGTGATCTTGATGAATTTGTTGAAGCTCAAGAGGAGAGGGATGATATAGTTTCATCTGACAATGATGGGGAAAATTTGTAGATTGGAGAAATTAATGTTTTATTAAATTTTATGTTATACAGTAGTTTTGACTTAACTGCCTTTTATTTACGTGCACTTTTGACTTAACTGCACAAAATTGATAATTTTTGTCATTATTCTTTATAATCCCCTACAAATTCCTTTTTTAAGTGCACTTTCTTTACCTGCACATTTAGGATAAGTGCCCAAAATTTTTGGCATTTTAAAATTATTTTCATACAAAAAATTCAATTTAGTTGCATTTTGACTTAACTGCCCAAAATACATATTTTCTGTAATTATTATTCAAAATCCTTCTTTATGTGCATTTTGTATACCTGCACATTTTTGATATTTTTGGGCAGCGTTAAAATATTTTCATATAAAACATCAAGGTTAGCTGCACTCATGAAAAAATATGGTGGCCACTTTTTCACATAAATATCCAATTTTAGCCGTTTATAAAAACAAAAATCGCAAACAAGTCAAGTTGGTATCATTATGATTCATTTATTATGCATATGCGTTGTGGTTACAGCAACTTTTACACGATTATATGAAACAAATAGGAAATTATAGGCCTGGAACAGAATAAAGTAGTTGTAGTAGTATTTGAAGCTGGCGAATGCTCTGTAGCACAACAAAGTTCCAAATTTCGAATTTTTCGCTTCAACTTCAAAGACTACTTCAACTACGTATTCTGTTTACACTACTTTGAAACTTCCGTTTTGTAACTTTTGACAGTTTGCAGCGCAAATCTTACCGTTGTACTACACCGACTATTCTGTTCCCCACTTTATTTTTACCAATTTGGCTACCCATTCATTATAAAAATGTATAACAATTGACTACAGGTTGCTTGAACGTCACTGTTATTATCAATTTATTAATAAAAACGTTGTTACTCCTCTTTCAAACACTTTACTTTAGCTGCACTTTTATGCAGGTAACCACAATTGCGTACCTGCACTTTAAGGCAGCTAAATACATTTAAGATAGCTGCTTTTTTGATTTACCTGCACAAAAAATCGTGCAAAGGAGATTGTGCAGCTAAGTCAAAATTACTGTATAATATAATGAATGAATTTGTTTATTTTAGAAAGTATCTTTAAACTATGAGAGTTTTTGTTGGTATGTATGTTTTATGCGACTTGTGAAATTATTGTTGTTCCGTGGTGAGTGTGATTTCCCACGTTGAGTGTTTGGTTATTGTTGTTCCGTGGTGAGTGTGATTTCCCACGTTGAGCGTTTGGTTAATTTGTTCCGTGGTGAGTGTAATTTCCCACGTTGAGTGTTTGGTTATTGTTGTTCCGTGGTGAGTGTGATTTCCCACGTTGAGCGTTTTATTGTTGTTGTTCTGTGGCGAGTGTAATTTCCCACGTTAGGCTTTTGAAATGTGCTATAACTGAGGACAGTGATGCAACAGGATGGCCAAGTTGTTAGATTACACTTGTTACGGAAATACTTTAATAAGTATGAGAAAAATCCCGTTTCAGTATGCTATGCTTCTGGCTTACTACTCTATGTAGCTTGTCAACATGGTTGTCGTTGATTGTTGTGTCACCTCGTTCAATAGATAACATCGGGTGTGTTGGCAAGTTAAATAAATTAATTTTAATTAAAAAATTGTACAATTTTCTGTACATACAATTTACTACATTGCTAACTGAAGGATAACTAAAGTGAAACATGTGACAGAAAGATAAAAGATATTCTGGTAGTGTATAGAAAAATTCCTAGGTATACGGCCCCTATTACGGTTCACAACTCAACTTCGTTAAGTTGTAATTTTTTAATTTTTGTATTATGGTTTACAACTTTGCTATATTGCGGCGAACAAAAACATCAAAAAATTACAATTTAACACAACCAGTTGTCTGACTGACAACTCAACTGAGTTGAGTTGTGAACCGTAATAAGGGCCTACATATAGCTTCAATGCTAATTAAAGGTTGGCTTTAACAAGGAGTATGGGAAATACTGTGGGAATAGGACTATTGCACCAGTACCACTGGTTAAAGATTGATGTTTGACTGTTGGCTGGCAGGCACCGCAGTGGTGCAGAGGTTAGAACTCAAAGAATTCTGATGAAACAATGTGGTGATTCTTGAAACATGTAAGGTGCGAGCCTCAGCTCAGCCAAGAAAATTATCAATAAATTTAAAAAAAATTTCATGTTGTAAAATGCCTTCCTTCAGTAAAAATAATTAAATGAATATTAAATTTGATTAACTCAAGCCTAACTAAAAAATATCAAAATTAATTCGAAACAAATGTTAAATAAAATTAATATGTATTGCATAATAAAAATTAAATATTTGAAATAACCAGATATGTATGTAGGTTTACTTACCCATCTACTTCATCTCCTTTCTTCATTTGAAGATTTTTCGATATTATTGAGGCACTTGGTGGAATGTACCGAATGCTGCGAACTTCAGGGGTCTTGCGTACATTTTTTAAAAAGGAATATTGAGATTTCAAATCACTCGAAATTTGACATGCTTTACGCAAAGGCTCTTTTATTAAATTGGTACATTTAGTCCACTCGGTTAACTGGCCGTTACATAAATATCCGGACTTTTGAAAAAGTAATTGTCTACCATTGCATTGGGGACAAGGTAAAATAGCACCGAATGTCAAAAGATCTGCTACTTGATCCAACAATTTTTCCGAATCTCCTTTTACTGGATCCTGGTTATTGTCATCCAATAAATCAATCATATGATTTCTGCTCATTTCATCTTTGATCTCATCTCGAAATTTAAACAACCGCTTACTCTGTTCTTTTATCTTTTTAGCTAGCTCTTTGGACAACTTCTCCTCTTCTTCATCTAATTTCTCCATTTTTGCCTTCTTTGTTAGAGGCATATCTTCAGATTTTATTAACCTTTTAAACATACGTATCCAATACAGGAGAGAACATGCTAATGAAAATTCATAGGTACTTACGGTAATGCCTTCTTAACATCAGCTTTATCATCGTCCTTAATACTCTCAAAACCAGGTAAATTTTCGCCGGTATCAAACCAACCCAGTTCTTCGCGCATTTGGGCAAAACATTCAACGTGATGCCAAAGCGCCTGGCCTCCATATTTCATTCCGACTTCTGTATCAAATACCGTCTTACGAACTCTTATTTGATCTTTTAATATTTTTTGTTTACAACCACAACATGCTGCTCGCCCAGACTTTGCGTATTCTATTCCAAAGTCTTTAAGCATATTATTTTCTTTCTTTGTCCTCTTACCACCTTTCTTTGAAGCTCCTCCTAACACAACTGAAGCACAACTCTCTAAAACAAAACATAATAGTATACATTTAAATTTTATAATTATGATTAAATTTAGCCGAATTAGTTTGTTTACAAAAGATTTTAGATCATATCGGCTTTTGTCATCACTTAACAACTTTAAAGAAACTGTGGAAAAAAATTCTATAGGAAAAGTCGTTACAAAAAATTAGCCATAAATGTTAGATTGAATTATTTTTAGTAACCGATATTCCTTAGAGTTTGCAAAAGCAATAGAAATTTCCTTAAAACACTCTAAAAACACTACTGACAAGCCTCTCTGGAAACTTAACACTAAGCTGAAGAATTTTTTAATTTTTGTAGCAGAAATGAAAACTTCTTATAAAAACAATGGCTGGAACTTCATTTATACCGACGGAACCAAGTCCACTTTAAATCTACCAGCTTATGCAGTGGTCAATAAAATTCTCCGTACCCTCTATGATTATTCTTCAATTTTCATTGCCGAATCTAGGGTTCTTCTTAATACCGTCATCTGGTCAGACAGTCTTTCAGTGCTGAAAGCCATCTCCAGCCCATTCATCAATAACTGGACATCAATCATCAAAATTCAAGACGATGTCATCAAAAAATCATTATACATTGGGTGAAATCAATGTGGCTATGACATCTTTGGAAATTATATAGCCGGCATCGCAGCAAAATATACGCATCCTATGCACCTGTTTTCATGAAACCAACTTTTGAAAAAAAAAAAAATAAATTGATCTTCGAGCTTATATCACTAATTATATGAAAGTAAAGTTCAAAGAAACTTATTCCAAACATTATCATTACTCTACCATTAATCCGAACAACACCAAATTATAAAATTATTTTTACGTTTCTTACTTTATAAAACGCGTTTCGGCTTATTTCTTTTATAATAAACTTTTGAGTTCTTTTTATTGCAAATTAAAATAAATACATAAACTTATTCAACTTAACAAACTTTATTAAAATTAATCACCCCAATTGTCAATAATTTTTCCCTCGCAATTATTCCCTTTTCACATATTTGCGATCATGAAAAACTCCCACGAACAAAAAGTATGTAGAATTATAACGTAAAAAAATGTTCACGGGAAATAATTCCCCTTATCGTGAAAAGATTTGTCCCTCGTAATTTGTTCACATTTCCCTTAGATTTTCTCACTTTATTTTTGCTAGGGAACAGAACTTGTATGTAAGTAGTTCCTCCTATAAATCGAATATTAAGGGCTGGATCCGTTAATAAGGCACAAATCGATATATTGGGTAACAAAATGCAAAACAACAAGTCGATTGCCTGCGGATTTGTGAAGCTTTCGAAAGACGTGGTGGCAGAATTTTGAAAAAAAAATTTTAAAAGTGCAAAAAACTAACGTTGTAATCAAACTATCCTTCCAATACTTAATATTTTGATTTATTATTTTAACTTTTCTTTAAAATATATACGTGTACATTTCGAACAAAAATTTCATTGATTTTAAATTTTTTTAATCTTTCTTCTTTTTTACATTAACTGGAATTCCACTTGTTATTCACGATAGGGGTGAGTTACAATGTTATTAAAGTAATTTTTAGGAATACATACTTTTTAATTAATAAGTTTTTATTATTCGTTTTTAATTCCCAATTTTTATTCTTGATAAATACACTGAAACTTATTGTGCTTAGACCAGATCATCAGGAAACATTGTCCCAAAAAAAAAATTTAGAAATGCCAAAGAAAGATAGGTATAAGCAAACTGCAGTGTGAATGAGGAATATTAACACTCAAAAAGTCTTATTTTCAATTCAATTCAATTTCATTTATTTCCAATAATATTAATACTATTTACATTTGACTTATAGTGATAAAGAGTTTAGGAACAACGTTCCTTTTCTACTTAGTTGTATTGTATTTACATTTTTAAAATCTATGTACAAATATAACATATTTAGGGAGGGAAAAATTTTACAAAAACCTTTATGAAACAGGTATAAGATAAAAAGAAAGTTAAAGATAAAAATTACGATGAAATCAGTTCATTAATGTGTGGGTATTGGGAGGATGTACATCTTCTGTTAAAATTTTGAGTTGATCTTTCAATTTTGTCATGTATGGGTTCAAAACCAGCAAGAGTGTGAAGGCGTTGGGTGGAGTAGTGCCAAGGTAGCTTAAATATCATTTTAAGTAGCTTATTTTGTGATACTTGAAGTTTACTTAGATGGCATTTTGCCGACGTGGACCAGACTGGACAGCAGTAAAACATTATGGGATGGAATATTGATTTTATAATTAGTTTTTTGTTGTCAATGTTCAGCTCCGACTTTCTGTTGATAAGTGGGTACAATATTCGGATGATCTTGTTGATTTTGTCAACTACGTATGGAATATGATTGTTGAAATTGAGTTTTGTGTCCATGATTACTCCTAAATATTTAACGTTGTTTTCCCACGGAATATCATGATTCATAAAGCGAAGTGAACTCTGAGGAGTGTAACACGTTTTGCGCCTTCGCGTAAAATAAATAGCCTGAGTTTTCTCAGGGTTTATTATAATTTTCCATTTTTGAAAATAGTTGCTCAAACCAATTAGAGCTGACTGCAGATTTGAACTTATGCTAGCTGAATATATATCAGAACTAAGAATCGCCGTATCATCTGCAAATATAGACGTAATGCAGTTTGTGAATGCTGGAATATCGGCAGTAAAGATGTTGTATAGTATCGGTGACAGACACGAGCCTTGAGGACAGCCAGCAGTAATATTTATTTGTTGTGAACATGTTGTTCCTATGTAGACGTTGAATGATCTATTTTGTAGAAAATTTTGAATAATTTTTATAAGTTCGATAGGAAAATCAAGTCTTTTTAATTTATATAAAAGTCCGTAGTGCCAGACAGAGTCGAAAGCAGCTTTTATGTCCAGCAAAACCATTCCCGTTGATTTACCATCCTGAAAGTTATTTTTAACTAGTTTTCTAATTTTTAATAGAGGTTGGGACGTGTTATGCTCACTTCTAAACCCGAATTGTTGCGATGGGAGTACATTGTTTGCGTCAATAAACTGTGTAAGCTTTTCCTTAATAATTCTTTCCAAAATTTTACTTATGGAAGAAAGTAAGCTTATTGGTCTATATGAAAGAGGGGATTCAACTGGCTTGTTTGGCTTAAGTATCGGGATAGTTTTTGATATTTTCCATGCACTGGGGAAATAACATAATTTTAGGCAAGCATTAAAGATGTTCGTGATATAGCTTATACCTTTAATAGGTAAATTTTTTAAACACTTATTATTGATTTTGTCCAATCCTGGAGATTTTTTGTTCTTTAAGTTCTTTATAAGGACAGACACTTTGTCACGAGTAGTGTAGTAACTTACTAGAGGATTTGGACTTGTATAATTAATTTGGTTAACAACACTATTTACCTCAGAAATTGTTGTAGGGTCGCTGAGATTAACTGAAATATCATGGTTCATTTTAAAAGAGTGAGCCAGCATTTCAGCCTTTTCTAGCTTGGTGTAACATACTACGTTGTTGTGCTTGAGAATTGAAATGTTGGTAGATTTCTTCCTTAAAATTTTTGAAACCTTCCAAAAAGGGGAAGATGATTTCTCTAAAGAGGACAACATGTTGTTCCATGATTTGTTTCTAAATTGATTTATTTCGTATGCAATACTTTTGTTTAGACGACTCATTGCTCGATGATCATTGACATCTCTATATCGCTTCCAATTTCTTCTGTATACATTTCTAAATTGTATCAGAATTATAATGTTATTTGGTAGTGGTTTGATCACTGGCGATGACCTACATTTAGGCACACTTACATCGATTCCAGTTTTAACTGTATTATTAAAATCAATTATCATGTTGTCGATTTGATTATTGTCAGTAATTTCAGTAAAATCAACTGGCATGGGAAGATTTCTGTTTATAAACTTGGCAAACAGATGCCAGTTGGCCTTACCATAGCTGTAGTGCAAATTTTCTACCGATTCATAACTCAAATTGACAGTACACACGATTGGGAGGTGATCGGAACTCAAATCATTTACCACTTTAACTGCGGAGATATTTTGTGACACATTAGTTAAAAAGAAATCTAGAGTTGAGGGTTGTTTATTTGGATCAGCCGGTATATAGGTATATTCATGAGGAAATGAAATCTGTGTATGATTTAGTTGGAGTTTATCATGTAAAATGTTACCCCAGCAATTGTTTCTTTGGCATCCCCAATATCCGTGCCTGCAGTTAAAGTCACCTCCTAGAATGTAGTTGTTATTTGTACTAGTTAGTTTACGAAGATCAGATATAAAGTTTTGTTTTCGAGTATTGTCCCTTCCTGACGATCCACCAGGGTGATAACATGAATAAATGTCTACAAATTCATTACCAGATTTAACTCTTACGCCTATATTTTCAATAATCTTTGTATTTTGTGGGGTTAAAAGTTGATGATTTATATTCTTCTTTATTAAGATGGCTACACCTCCCCCTCCTCCATGTTGTCGATCAAGCCTGTAGCAAAAGAAGTTTTGATGTTTTATAGAAACATTATTGTTAAGCCAGGTTTCACAAAGCAAGCATATGTCGATATCAGTTCTTAACAGAAAGTGAAATAATTCGTCTTTTTTAGTTCGGATACTTCGGGCATTCCATTGTAATAACTTTATGTTGTTAGCCATTAATATAAAAATTTATATGCGAGGTTTGTAACAACCTCAAATTGCTCTTCACGAGACTTACATTTTCTTAAATTTGAGATTAGTTCGAAAGTTAGATTTTTCAATTCTTCGAAAGAGAACAGGTTATTGTTAGAATTATTGTTGAAATTTTGAGAATAAGGTAAATTATTATCTCTTCTTGATGTATTTGGTATTTCACCCTGTTTAAGAGTATTAGGAAAATTTGTATTGTAATTAGTTTTGGTATTGTAATGTTGACTTTTTTGTACTATACTCTTGGGTTGAGCACGTAGCCGCATTTGATTAAAAGTTTCCCTGCTAGGACAATCGGGAGACATTGCCTTGTGGGGTCCATTGCAATTTGCACATTTTACAATAGTTGCCTCACATTCTGTGGTTTTATGGTTCCCGGCGCAGCGGGCACAAAACGTTTTGACCATACATCGACTGGAACCATGTCCAAACATTTGGCAATTGTAGCACTGAGTCAGTTTGGATTTGTTTGGTTTTTGGTATTCCCATCTTACTTTTATGTAGTTCATAACTGAGTACTTTTGCCTAAGTTCCCTTAGCGTGATTGACTTTTTTTCAAAGTAAACAATAAAAATAATTTGTTCGTTATTGCTATCTCTACCTCTAGTGACAATTTTAACATCCATAACTTTAAGGCCCATATCTAAAAGGTGTGCTTTAATTACAGATGGGTCTTTTTTATCTAGGCCTAACAGCACAGCTTTATATGGCTTTTCATTTTTAGCAGCATATGTAAAATATTCGAGTTCGAATTTTTTAGTGAGATTATCACGAACATTATTAAAATCTTCTTTATTGGAGCAAAAAAGCTTTAAACCAATTGATATTTTACGTATCGAGTAATCCTTAATTTTTAGTATTCTGCATACTTCGTGTAATTGTTCTATTTTACACTTTAGAATAGTTATTGGTGGTATGTTGACTTTGACAGTAGGCTCGATAACAATTTCGTTGTTATCTTCATCATCTATTGTTTGAAGAGGTGCAAAAAAATTTTGATTTTCAGCTCTCTGAGAACTATTTGTCGCTTTTCTTTTATTCATGTTTTGCCCAAATGAGGCACTAACATCATCCTCTCTTATGCGTTTAATTGTGTATAGTTAAAATTGTTAGTTTTTTTTTATTTTATTTTATTTAATGTTGTGAAGAAAAAAAAATAACAACAATAAGAAAATAACCGTAAACTTTTAAGTAGAAAAAGGCACAGTAAATTACAACTTTACACATCAGACGATAGTGCAAGACTGTAGTCTTATTTTCAACAATATTATTTATTTATTTTTTTTTATTTATTTATTTATTTTTATTTGTTATTTAATCATTAAAGCTTAAACAAAAAGCCAACAATAAACAGTGAGTTTATCTATTCTCACTATTTATAAAGAACATAGATGGGGGTAGTGCATTCATTTTGCAGTTTCAACACACACTTAGTGATAGTGCAAAAATATTGCAATCATTTTGTTGATGTTGAGTGATGAATTGAAAATTTGCAGCCTCACTAAACATGAGTGATGGTTAGGTTAGGTTCCATGGGCAGCCATCAGAAGACAGCTCACTTGGGTCCTCAATTGGTCCCTTTGTGATACCCGGCGCCAATGCCCATCCATTGGAGCAGTTACTCAGATGGTGTCACTGCAAGTTCCAACCACTTCGTCTTCCTAATGAAGAGAAGGAGCGATTTTAGTTCCATCCCAGACAGATCCCCTAAACAGGAAAACACCGGTCCCCCCAGGTATTTTTCCCTTATGCCCCGCAGTCCAGGGCAGTGACAGAGGAAGTGAAGCACAGTCTCCTCTTCCTCCTCGTTCTGACAACTCCTACAATAGTCGTTGAATTCCAGACCCATTCTTCCAGCATGAGTCCCCACCGGCCAGTGTCCAGTTAAAACTGATATCACCAACCTAATCTGGTTCCTGCTGAACCCAAGTAGAGAGCCAGTTCTCCGTTTATCATATCCAGGCCAAAGGATCCTGGATATCAAGCAGGTGGACTCACAGGTCCACCGCATCTGCGCTATTCTATAAGAATCGCGCTCGATGAGTAATTTACAGTGAGCTATTGGAAGACCAACAAATTGATCGATGAATACGTCATCCATGCGACCACCCTGTCTAGCCAGCCCATCATGAGTGATAGTGATGTTAAAAAATTTTGCGCTCAAAAAAAAAAATAGTTTGATTTAAAAAAAAGCAATCATCAGCTTATTGCAACTTTTTTCTTCTTCACTCATTTGAGTGCATCTTTAATTGTTGCACTAAATTTAAAATTAAAAACTTGTTTTTTTCATGATAAAAGCCAAATACCGTTATTGACAAAATTTCATTTTGTTTAATGTTTTTTACTTATGCATATCCTCAAAAGAAATCAAAAACCATGCACATACAAAGTTACATTTTTTAAATTTTAGTGAGACAATATTTGTATGCAGCTTTTTTGATTGCATGTCCAAATTTTGCACTATTTGATTTGAGTGCAGATTTTTGCATTCAAATCTGCGTTTAGTGTACCAAAAGCATCTGACGTCGTCTGGCCCTTGTATTATTTTATGTAGCAAAATAAAATAGCACTTACCAACTTCTTTCTGAACTCTCTCTTGATCTTCAAATCGAAGATTTTCAAAATTTGCAATATCTCCTGCAGATGCCGGTCGATTTTTAAGAAAGAAACATTTTTCATGGAACCAGTTTGGTTGTTTTCCGTCATGATATGCCGACTAAAACAAAAAAATATATTATAAAATAATTTCACCAAATTTAGTTATTTATTTAATTATTGTTTAGATATTATTACAATTAAAATTATAATAAATCTTAAAAACTATCAGTTGTATTCATAACAAAAAGTTAGCCACAGTTTGTACACTACCTTCAACGAGTTGCGAACTAGAATGCCGATTAAGCTTAGCAGCTTGTCAGCGCAGAGTTAAATCACAACAAACTTGTCTCCATCTGCTATCTTTGAATAAATAAACTATGAAATTTAATGATACAACATTAGATTACTCAAAAATGCAACACGTTTTGCATTAATCATCATTTTTTTTTTTTTTTTGTTTCCCTACACATACATATAAAACTTAAGTTTTTAAAATTAAAAAAGATAGTAAATTAAAAAAAAAAGAACAAAATTGTTTAACATTAACAAGTTTTGCCTATCAAGTTTTAATACACTCCCACTTTTTTTACCAATACACTCATACTTTTAAAAATTGAAAAGAACTTGCCTTTAAAATTCCCTTTCCAGTGACTGTTTCAATTTACGTTCAAGAAAACAGCTGATTTCAAGGTTAGTGAGCAAATTTTTCGTTTGTCTTTATAAATTGTTTTCTTGATGACATCTTGAAAGTAAATTGCTCAAAAATTGAATGCAGGCTACGCCACAACTTTCAATTTTTGGAAATTTTGACACAGTATATGTAAGAGACTATCAAGAAAAACTTGAGCGTGTAACTTCAGTGTAAACGGCTTTTTTCAAAACAAGAGTTTAGTAAATCGTGCTAAGAGAAAATTTGTTTTCTCTTATCGACTAAAAATAGCGTAAATATGTTGTATTTTTGTCTGCATTTTTAATTTTTTACTGTAAGAGCCCGCGCTTTGACCTTAAATTTTGTTAAATTCTGAATATAACAACAATAGCATTGTATTGCAGAAAAGTATATTATTGTATTCAAACGACTTTTAAGTTCGTACAAATAGTGTCAGAAGCATCCATGACTCTATGCGATAAAAGAAAATCAAGAGACGGTTTTATACAGATTTGACAGTAAACAATATTTTGTGACATAAAATGGATTTTATTGTTTTAGGTTGTATAAGAACCAAAGTTTTATTTTTTTTAAGTTTAATTCAAAATGTTTTCAGTTTTAGTTAATAATTATTGATAGTAAATAAACTATTAAAATTTAAAAATTGGACTTTTTAATTTAAAAGATTTTGTTATTCGTGTTTTATTCCCAGTTTTTATTCTTGATAAAAACACTTGAAATTTATTGTTGATGGGATAAGCTATTCCTATGCGCATTTCACTGGTTGCTTAGGCTTAGACTTTTTTTTAATATTCTTAATTCATAGGAGCTCCAGCGCGGGCTCAAGATTAGACTTTTTTACTTTTTTTTTTGCAATTTTAATTTTTTTAACGTAAGACAAAAAAATATTGCTATTAGAATATGATTCGATAACTTTTATTTTTTCTTTTACATCAGTGACCCACCCAACTGTATAGTACAGTACTAGCAACTTAGGCTATCGGCTTATGAATAATTACATTGTTTTTTAATTAGATTTTAAAAAGAATATTAACATATTTAAGAAATTCATAAATTAAAGTTAAATTTTTTTCAGAAGGAATTGTTAATCAAATTTAAACATTACCCGCCATATTCATAACGAAAATTTGGAATGAAGTTAACACAAAATTTAGCGAGTCAGTAGATTTTGTCAATGAGATGTCCAGGTTAAAAAAATATTATCCAAGGACCCTGCGGCCTCGGCATTTGTTCAGAGACCGGACAACTCGTGGACGGAATCTAGCTCCGAATCCCTCTGTTTGCATATGGAGACTCACATCCAGGGATGTGTGAATCCTGGAATTCGGGAGGTTAGGTAAAGGAAGCGGTGGGGGATATGATCACCTTGGATATTACGACGAGTAAACTTTAATGCTGACAAATAAAATTTAATTTTTTGAAGTTTGATTTTATTTTATTCTTTAATTCAGAAAACGTTAAATTAATGAGTGAATATTTTAAAAGTATCGAGTAGTATCGCGTATTCAAAAGTATCGAAATTTTACAACACTAATACTAAGATGTACACCACACCATGGTATTTTTTGTTGCTTTCGTTCGTAGATATCAGGGTTGCCGTTTATAAAAATTGTTTATCCGATCAAAGTATTACGCGCCTTCAAATAACTTTAAAAAAAAATCAAATAAACGACCCATGAAACCGGTTAAGGGGGTATAAAAGCTGGCCCGCTAGCTCAGTAAGCAAAATGTGATTCTCAACCAGTGTTTTTGCACGTTAGCATATAACATACTCCACACCCCCGGAAGTACAACAATTAAGAGAAAAGAGGAAATAATTATATCGAGTATCATCCTGAGTGACACTATGGTACGCTGTTAAGCCATATAGTAGTACATTGATCCCTTCCCGAAACTACGGCAGGCGAAATACAAAACAATAGTTATACTATTTAAACCTTACCATAGCCTGGTTCTTCCTTTTAGTACAATGGTTAATAGACTTCATATTTATTTCATATTTATTTGCCTTAATAAACGCATCGTGGAAAGACTTTCTGGCCAAAAGAGATATAGGTCTGAATGCAAAATGGAATTTGTTCAACTCAATATGCCGTGCTATACAAACGTATGGTGCACAAATATAGGGTTTTTTCGTTATTTGAAGACGTAGATAAGCTACAACGGTATTTTGTTAAACAAATTTTGAAATTGCCACCTTTTACAACTATATGTGCATTGATGTAAGAAACAGGTATGGAAAATATTTACATTTACACATTATATTATCATCATATTGGGGGTATTCACGTCACAAGAAGTTGCACCCTTGCGAAAAAGCAAAAGTGCAAAAATATAACAACAACCACACAGACAATTAGTTGTGCGTAAATAATTGTCTTTGTGGTTGTTGTTATGTTTTTGCACTTTTGCTTTTTTGCAAGGGTGCAACTTTTGACGTGAATACCCTTATTATAAAAACGTTACATGTGTACGATAATAAACGACAACCAAATCAGCTTACAAAAATATAATACAGAAAGGAACGTATTACTATGAGCACATTGACTCGTTGTCTAGAGATTTTAAAGCAACTGGAATATTACAATGCATAACAAGAGAGTTTGGAACTTTTACGAAACAATATTATAACTGGCTTAAAAATAAAAAAGATGGAGTAGTACTTAGATAAGGCAGCTAGAACAAGTCATTTTATTCAAAACTGAAGTACAGAGAGCCGCAATCCTATTTGGAAATCCCAAATATGACAGAATTAAGTTTTATGTATGTATATTCAACGCTAGTTGTTGTAGTTGAATGGTACAAGGTTTTAACATAACAGACTCCGTATATCAAAACTTAAACAAAAAAACTATCTTAACAGAAAATGAGTTGATTAATATTCTAAATGGTAAAGACAGTTTTAAATAATTATCCTGCTATAGGTATTAAGGGTATTCATTTCAGTTATTTTTATTGGTTGGAAAAATGGAAAAATGTAATTTTTGTTACAACAAACACAAGCTTTAATCAAGTGTAAAAAAATCAGATTGTAAAATTACAACTTTACAATTTTTAAAGAGTTGGCAATTCATAAACGTCAAATTGAGTGTGGTTGGCACTCTATTAAAAATGTTGTTATTTTTCACAAAAAGTACTAAAATTTACATCTCTTTTTAAGATAATCAACTATGATTCTTAAAAACTTCGTTTTAATTAAATCAAATTTTAATTTTTTTAAAACGTAGTTTTTCAAAACAAAATTAAAAATGAATTCTATAAAAAAAAAAAATTAAAAACAACGTAAAAATGATGTGACAATTAAATAATCAATTACACACTTTTAACAGCGTTTATTTGGCATCTTGAAAAATATAAATTTCTTCCAAGAATTATATTACAGATTTTTTTTGACAGTTAAAACCAGGGCTGCGGAGTCGTCCGAAAAAAATTCTAACTCCGACTCCGACTCCAAACACTGAAATTTTTTAAGTCCGACTCACGACTCCGACTCCTACTATAATCTTGATGCTTAATGTATAGGAGACTCAGTGATGTTAATTTTTATTTTTTCATTACCGTACGGCCTTCTAAAAATTACCGTTTTTGAGAAGAAATCAGCGTATGCAAACATTAATGTGCTGTTTCCAAACGACAGGCGATTGATTATGTAATAAAATTATATGAAAAGCGCTTAGTCCATCGCCTGTCATTTGGTAATAGCACATACGAGCAGTATTCATAAACCATTTATTAAAATTTTAAATGTGTTTTAAGAAAAAATTTGATTAGAAATTTTTGTTTAAAAAACATTTTAAGCAAAATTATTGTATTTTTATGAATATGGCAGTAAAATAAACTTAACCAAGGCAAAGTTCTGTCAATAGTACGGTAAGTACAGATTTTAATAAATCAAGTACATAATGCTTGATTCAAATACGGATTATTCAAGTGCCAAACACTTAGCTCACGACTATTTGATATGTAAGTATGTTTAAATATTGTTGCTTTTTAAACAAACAAAAAGTTTAATATAAAATTAATAATAACTATACAAGCATAATTTCAGTTTTCTTAATTGGACTTATCGCTGTTACGAAAACATTTGCAAAAACATTACGTTCTTAATTTTTTGTTCTAAAATTGATCTATTTTTAAATTTAAAATCACTTTTCAAACATTAAAATTATTAAACATTCATACATATGTAAGCACGTATATGTATACTAAAAATCCATGAGGGAATACTAAGTTTGTCATTCCATGTGAAACTTTTTTATTATTCATCTAATAAACCTGGTTTCTTGAGTAATTCTAAGTCGATTTAGCCATGTCCGTCTGTTCAAAATACGCTTACTTTCGAAAAACTTAAAATAAAAGTTCAATCTTGGTGTCAAATTACTTCTAGTTATAATAAGCAGTTTGGGAGTGACATCCAGCAAAATCCGTAGGATCATAGTTATCAATCAAAATGTAGAAGCACCACCCTTAAAAATTAACAATTTTGTTACACAAAATTAAGTAAAAAGTGCTATAATGTACTTCTAAAACCGTAATAAATATTGCTATCATATTTAAATGTGCTTTCGTAAAGATTGGTCCATAGTTTACCATAGGCCCTATATAAAGCCTACTCCCGGAAAATATTTTAGTACGCATAAAAACGTAATAAATATCGCTATCATAATAAAATTTGGTACGTTACAGTTTTATAAGACACTGCAAAATTTCGTGAAGATCGGTCCATAATTTGCTATATAATGCCCCCCATATAATGCTCACTCTAGGAAATTATTTAAATACACCGAAAACCGTAGCAGCTATAGATGTTGTAAAGTTTGGTCCAATTTTGGTTCATATGGCTAGTGTAATGTATTGGCAGGATCGCCATGTAATGTATTGGCAGGATCGCCATGTAATGTATTGCGTGTATGATATTTTGGTCCCTATAGCCCTTGGTTATTTTAAATAGCTGTCAGGGTTTCAGCTGATAATTAAGGCGTTCAAAAGAACTGCCGAATTATTTTTGTTGAGACTTGGAAAATAAAAACTTAGGCAAGTTATTGCCGATTTAGCTTAGTAATTTCAAATCTGACTTTATTAGGTTTTACTTGTTCTTATATACTAAGTTTGAAATTAATTCTTAACCTTTCTAACTTATTGTACTTATTGACAAAGTTCTATTTGTCTTTATCGGTACCATGGATATATCAAGATTTACTCTGTCTTTAGTTGTTCTAGCCAATCAGAATGTTGGTATTTGTAAATGTACTCATTTACATCAAAACACTCAATTTGGTTTGTTTGCATTCTGATTGAGTAACTTGTATTCCCTTCCATGCATTCCTATCCCACTTGTTCCACATTTTAGTGAATGTGAGTTAATTGATAAATGCAGTTATTTGATCTATTGCATACCCTACTCTGATTTGGATTGTATGTATGAATTTCAGAGTGGGCAATGTGTGCGCAGTAGACACTTGTGAGGTACACTACACTAGAAATAATACCATGCAATTTTCTGATTATCGGTCCATATTTACCTTAGATCTCCCATAAAGCAGCTTACTGAAAAGCACATTAAGCGCTAAAACAAATTTCACTGCTGTATTGAAATTTGTTCCATTTAGATATTTAATAACGGAAACTACTATACAGGCTTTCGTGATGATCCGTCCATAATTTATTTTTTAAAAAAAAACCTCTTGTCTTAAAAAAAAAACTTTTTTTACAAAAGTGCCAACATTTTTAAAAGAAAAAACAAAAACATGTTGTAATGGCTTTTTATATTACTGTTAAATAATTAAATGAAAAAAAGTATATAGAATTCATTTTATTTAAAAATAAATAAAAATTGAATCTAAAAATGTTTTTATTTTGAATACGCCCTCGCGAAAATTTTCAATATTTTGCTCTTTCTATTAATTATGTTACTAAAATTAAAGCTCAAGCTATTCATTATTAACTTCTTCAATATCACTCAAATAGACTAGATTTTCCAGTTTTTTGCATCTCAAAAAACTTGCAAAAAAAAGGGGAAAACTTGATAAATGACATGGCTCCCATGGGATAATATAAATGTCCCTCCTGAAAATCATTTTAGTTCGGCATAAACTGTTACGAATCATGATATATTATTCAAGTTAGTTCAAATTGCTAGAAATAAAAGCATAGCACTTTCTGATTGTCGTACAATTGGTTTGAACCGGAACCACTTTTATACGTCCGTTTTATAAAGATTATTTAATAATTTATAGCTCTCATATATTCTAACTTTCGGTGGAGGGTGTCATAGATTCGGAACATCCGAATATAGCACTCTAACTTTTTTAATCCATTAGCTTTTAAATGGTTAAATATAGCATAAAATGATTCTTAAAAATTTCAAATCGATATTTGAAATACTGCATCGTCAATTTCGAATAATTTTTATTTTGGAAAATTTTTCTTAAATTTTTTATGCCGAAAAACTTTGGAGTCGGAGTCGCGAGTTTTTGTGGGTACTACGACTCCGACTCCGACTCCGGCACAAAAACCTCAACTCCGACTCCTCTACTCCGACTCCACAGCCCTGGTTAAAACTTTTGTACTTTTTACTTTTAACTAAAAAAAAATACCGTTCACATCTATAAGAGTGTAATTTTCCTTCCTTTTTTCCATTTGTCCAACCAAAAAAAATTTGAAATGAATACCCTTATTATAAATGCGATAGGCTACAGAAAGATATTAATAACTGAATTTAATTATTAATTTTTATGTAACATAAAACACTATTTGTAATCTAAATAATAACCTTTCCGACAGACGACATCATGTCAAAGTCGTTCGTTCTAATTTTGATTACATAAAATTCTAAATAAAGAACAATTAACTAGCTAAATGGCAATTTTAAGCAGTTTAATAAAAACCCTTATTAATTAAAATTGTGTAAAACCTAGACTCGTAAAACTTAAAAAAAAAACTTATAGGTCGAATACGGATGGCAACTTAACAGAAGATGAGTGTTTTGTATAGATTAAACATTCGCAAGCGTATTTTAAATTCGCCAACCATTACCTTATTTGAATGTGGTTAATCGGTCATAGAATTTTATGCAATATACATAGATACATATTGTTCAAAAAAACTGACAAAAAACACTCGGCCTTATTGTGGAAAGCGTTCTCCTTAACGCCTGTATAGTATTTTGTAATAGTAACACACAAGCTGTATTCTTGAAACTATTACAAAAAGAGACTTAGGCGTTAACGACAAAGCCTTACACAATAGGCCGACTTTTTGCAAAACATGTTTCAGAAAATAAAGCATCCTTGCCTATCGGTATTTCCAATTTTTGAGCAACTTTAACCACTTCACCACATAGTAACTAATTATCCAATATAAACTGCTAACAATTATAAAAAAGCTTCAGTTGAATAATCTACAACGAACAAGTAAGAAAGTAAAGTCAGTCAAGCCCGACCATATGATATGATATGATGAAACTAAGGTTTTGTTTTTGACGGTTATGAACGTCATGCGTCTACGTATGTCCTAAATGTGATGTAAAAACGGCATGACGTTCATAGACGTCAGACGGATGAAGAAATTATCGGTAACTTCGACGGCTGTACACGTCATGCGTCTGTGGGAAACTCCGAATTAAAAAATATGTATGGATTTTAACGACTTTTATTAGTTGCACATTTTGGTAGGGTTTTTTGTCTAATAGAATGTTTGCACACATATGATAGTATGTCGATGGTTTTCTTCCGCAACCACGTAACTCGATTTTTTCCGATTTTTTGTTTTAACCGGAAAAGTAATCATTAAATACCGCCTTACAATTTTACAAAGTAATAAGGAAAACTGTTTGGCGGTTTATTTTTTATTCGACATTATGTAAACTCGTATCTCAACGGTTGAAAATATGTCATGCACAACCTCGTATCTTAAATTAAAATTTGTCGCACAGTGATGCCTGCTCAAAATCTGTCTTGGATCCTTGTTCATGATATCAGAAGTTGGTGATTTTATAGTAGCATATTTCCAAAATCGTTTGTATCACTGATAAAACAAAAAAAAATTGCACGTTACAACACGGCTTTTTGCTTTATTCCAAGGCGAATTCATGTAAAATTAATTCGCCTTGCTTTATTCATTGCACATAGAGACTGTGCAGTCAGTTATTTTTTCATACTCTTTAATTGATGTTATATTTTATTTTCAACAAATAAAAGTATTTTGGTAGGTAGCTCGTGGTAATTCTAGCCTATAATTCTGATGTCCACTACAATTTTCTTCACGTATTTTTCAGAAAAGCCTATAGTAAAAAACAACACAATATAAAAAATGAATTTTGAAAATATCGATCGTAATAATTTGAACGACAATAAATATGACTAAGCAAATATAGTACTTGATGACAGATCTGGTATTTTAATTCCTTTTCAATGTACTCCAGTAGATGACTTAGAAGAAGAATTTGGGTCCAGTTTTTTTACAAAAATGCATTTAGATGAAACTACGGGAATATTTTTTGAAGACTTAAATGAATCAGATTCATCTCTTGCACCTTCAGGTTCTTCAGTGCTGAATGAAATTGAAAATGAAATGTGGCGACAGTAATGATTCGGAGCGCAATCAAATAAAAAAAGCTCGTGAAAAAGGCAAGTCTTATTACAGCTTAAGTCGAAAAAAAGGAGATAACTGTTCACTTGTTTTGAGAAATGAACGAAAAATTAAGTCAAGATGTACGTCAAAAAAATGTACAACAAGTAAAATCAAAAAGTGCAATGAAATTTTTGAAAAGGAGAGGAACAAAATATTTAATTCATTTTGGAATGATTTAAATCAGTGAAGGGCAGATAGAGAACATTGAATAAAAGAGAGTAAATTAGTTGATTTACACTTAGAGAAATTTTTGAAAATATTTTCAAATTGTATGTAAATATGCAATAAAAAAAAGGAGTTCATTAAAAATATTGTTTTTATATAATTAAAAAAAAAAATAAATTATATATATATATATACATATGGTCACCTGAAATCGAAAATGCCGTGAGCAAAAACTTCAAAATGTGTACTATAGGTATGTAAATATGCCAAAAAAAAAAGGAATTCAGTAAGAAAACTTGATTATTATATAATTCATCATCCTACATTATTGCTGTAAAGTTTTGAAAACAAGCTGAAAAAAAACACATGAGCACAGCTTGATCACAACACAATAAATATATTGTCAGTGTACCACTACGAAATTGCAAAATTTGCCAAAATAGCCACATGCGCAACACTCCTGCTTCGTTGAAATTTATTAAGCAACTGAATACAATTTTATTTTTTTTCTTTCTGTTGTATTTGTTTTTCGGGTTGCCTTTTTTTACTTTTAAGCTTTGAAACAATGAATTCAAGATTTTCAGTTTGTGGGCAGTAGTAAATGAGCGAAAACAACATTACACAAACACGTGTATGTGTTATACGGTAAATTTTTTCACATTCTGATTTCAATGTTAATATTGTTATTTCTTTTTGTTTTGACTGCTAGAAAATAGTTTTTTATTCATTTTCTCTATTTAAAATCTACTTTTATTAATTTTAAAAGTAGTATAATAATACAAGTGTATGGTATGTTTTGGGGATTTTAAGGAATATCTTAGTAGGGAAATTTTTGTATTTGTAGCAGCTCTGGTACAAAAAAACACGAAGAGTAAATGTAAAAACCCGAAAAACTTCGTAATCCAGGCAAACCAGCGCCCACCGCTGATTTAAATTGGGTCCAAAAACAGTCTTATGTGATTTCTCTTATTAGCAAAGAAGTTATTCCTCGAAGAGATAAAAGCATTACATCGCGACGAAATTTTACTTTTAAATATTACCTAATCGTTAATTGCAAGCGATTTTTAGTTAGCAAAAAAATGTTCCTAAATACTTTAGGTTTAGGTGAATCTCAAGTCTTGCACTGGGTTAAAGAAAGTAACGACAATTGTTAACCTAATAAAACTCAATCAAAAAATACAAAAAACTCAAAAATAAAAAACATAAAACAAACAAATGTAGAAGACTTTTTAAACAGATTACCCAAAATAGAGTCACACTACTGTCGCAAATTCAGTAAAAAACTTTATATAGATAACTTTTATAAATCTGCAAAAGATGTTTATCGTGATTATTTAAAATATATGGACGAACGTAAAATTACAGCTAATGAAAGAGCTAGTTATGGATTGTTTGTAAAAAAAATGCAAAATATGAATATAGCAATTTTCCAACCTCGCAAAGATTTTTGTGATGTTTGTTTCGCATTTAAAAATAAAAATATATCTGCAGACGAGTATAACAATCATGTAAAGAAAAAAAATCGTGCTAGAGACGAAAAAGATACTGATAAAATAAAGGCTATTGCTGGAGAAATAAAAGCTTTCACGGTAGATGTTCAAGCTGTGCAGATGATACCATATTTACCCGCAAGTGCTCTTTATTTTAAGCAAAAATTAAAGTGTCATCAGTTTACAGTATTCAACTTAGCTAATGGGGATGTAGTATGCTATGTCCGGCACGAGGGTCAAGGCGGAATGGATGGAAATGTTTTTGCATCCTGTCTGATTGATTTCTTAGAAACTGAAGTTGACCTAACCACACCAATTGTATTTTACAGTGATGGCTGCAGTGCTCAGAACCGTAATGTAACTATAGCTAACTCTTTGTTTCAATTCGCAGCAAAAAACAAGGTTACGCTCTATCAAAAATATTTAGTTAAAGGTCAGACCCAAATGGAGTGTGATACAGTTCATTCTGTTATCGATGGCGTAAGAAAAACCGAGAATTATACGTACCTTGTAACTTCGTTAAATTGATTGAAGAATCGAGACAAAAAAACCCATACAAGGTTAAATATCTTGATTATAAATTTTTTAAAAACTATTCTGAGTTGAAACTTTTTAAATCAATTCGGCCTGGAAATAAAGCTGGATCCCCTACTGTATTACAAATAAGAGGATTAAAATATTGCAACGATACGATAATGTTTAAACTATCTTTCGATAACGAATGGCTAGTTCTTCCTCAACGTTTAAACAGAAAATATTCCATCGACTCCGAAATTAAGGACTTATATTCAGAAGAAATTCCTTTATCTAGTCAAAAGTATAACGATTTGCAATCTCTTAAAACATTAATACCGAAGGATTTTTATCATAGTTTAAAATACAAGAATGAGAAATAAACAACCAATATTTTATAAGACAAAATATTATTAGAAATACATAATTACACTTATTAAAAATAAAAATAATAATAGTAATACTGATGTAAAAAAAAATCATTAAAATTTATTTCCCAAAAGAAATTCGAAAAGTTTGGTTTTGTTATAATTAAAAAAATTAATTAAAAATAATTAATGGACTTAATAATATATTCTAGGAATAAAATTATTTAAAAAAAAATTCATTTGTGTGACTTTAATTGATAATAATGCAATCTCGTATGTCATGTTTTCTAGCAATTTTGCAGTGCAGAAAACTCGTATCTCAAAAAAGGGATAATATTTTATCCTGAATTAACTCTAACATAATTGTTACCTTAAATATTTATCGGAATTTTTCCTAATTCTTGGATTGTAAAAGAATATATAGCAAAAAGTTTCAAATTTTTGGTAAAAAAAAGTATTTTGTCTCTCCTGAAAAGTAGTTGTTTTTGAGTTACGAGGTTGCGGAAGAAAACCATCGATGTACAATTAGGGAATTCACATGGTGGCTTAGAGTCATAAGTCGTAAAGTCATATTTGAAAAAATTGTACATATGTGAGTAGCATGTTGTATTTTCTAAATCATAAGTCATAAAAACGTTAAATCAACGTCAAAGCAGAAAAAAAAAAAATATTAAAAATGCCAGCAAGAAGCGAAAAAGATAAAATTTTTACAGTTTTGTGTGAAAAGTTTGCATCCGACTTACTAATGGTTGAAACAAGTAAGAATTCAATTGTTTGTTTTTATTTTTTAAATAAAATAGTTTATTTTTAGGCGATGAAGAAGAGGAAGACGATATTTATGAAAATTTTAGGATAAACATGATCTGCTTGATGTTGAATCGAAGAAGTGTTCATCTGGGATTGCCAAAATCTTCCCTCTGGCAGCAAAAGGTGTTGAGAAACTACGACAGCAATAGATATAACCAAATGGTTCGCGTACGACCAGAAGAATTTTCTTACATTTTAAATTTAATAAAAGAGGACGATGGTTTTAACACAAGTCCACGTACAGCACAACTTCCAATCGAGTTACAGCTTAAAATTGTGCTTTTTCGACTTGGTTCTTCAGGTATATCTATACGTAAAATATCAGCTCTTTTTGGTATTGGGGATGGCGGAACTATTCAAAAAGTAACCAGGCGTGTTTTTAAAGCCATTCTCAACTTACAGGACAGATTTTTATACTGGCCTAATGAAACTGAAAGATTGCAATTAATTTCAGCCACAAGCCACGAGATGCCCGGGTGCGTCGGTTATATTGATGGATCTGAAGTTAGCCTAGCTGAATCGCCCACTAAACGCCATCAATTATATTGGTCCCGCAAACGCCAATACTCTGTTAAACTACAAGCTGTTTGTGACCATAAACTGCGTATAAGACAACTTACAATTGGTTACAAAGGGAGCGTCCATGATGCCAAAATTTTTTCGAATTGTCCTCTAGCCAAACATCCAGAACGCTTTTTATCTGGGTCCCAATGGATTGCCGGCGATAGTGCTTATCCATTAAAATCATTTTTATTGACACCATTTAGAAAAAATAGTACAGAGCATACAAAAGAGGATAGAGAAGAATTCAACAAGTATTTTTCCAAATATCGTGTAAGGATTGAAAATTGTTTTGGATTACTAAAATAAAAATTCGGTAGCCTAAAACAGCTTTCATTCAGAATGTTAACTAAACAAAATAAAAAGTCATGTAACGACTGGATTATGGTGTGTTGTATTCTGCATAACATTCTTCAAAGTTTAAAAGACGATGAAACATTCCAACCCAATTCCAATATATCACCATCAGCTAATACTAGAAATAGTTTACTCAATTTTATACAAAATCAGAGAAACATGTAATTACTTTTATGTACTTATCATAGCTGTTAATAAAATAAAACAATTTGAAATGCAAACCAAGGTATATTTACACAAGGTAAACTCGTTGGCCCATATGTTTGTCAGCTGTTTACCCATAGTTGGAACCACAACGTCAAATTGCGTGTATATGAGCCAAAATTTATACATGTGTGCGTTAAATTGTTTTTGTTTTATATGAAGACAATTTTGACAACATGGTTCCTTTTATAGAGCAGCATGTCTACACTCCCAAATGAGTCTACCTTGTGTAAATATACCTTGATGCAAACAAAATATTTCTATTTTTTATTTTATTCATAATGAACACAAATGGTGTTTATATGTACATATATTTAGTTATACATACATTTGAAAATTTGTACATGTATATAGTTGCATTTGTAAGTTTATTTACAAATAAAACTTATTGTTACAATAAAAAAGAAACTGTCATTTAATTCACAAAACAACCACTTAAACATTAATAAAAAAAGCTTATTATATAAATCACAAAAAAGAGCTCTTCCATTGCTAGCCTTTCTTTCACTTCTAGCTCAAGCAATTTTAACTTTTCATTACTAGAAATCTCCTTTTCTTTTAACTTTCCATTACTATAAATCTCCTTTTCTTTTAAGTTAGTTTCTATTTCTTTTGCAACTACTTCCCTCTCCCTAATAACCATTTCTCTTTCCTTCATTGCAAGTTCTTGGTCCAATTTTTGCTTTTTTATAGCTACCATCTCCGATTGGATCTGCATGATGTCGGACACGACGGTTCTAGAATAAATACCTTTACGGCTTGTTCCGTACTTTTGAGCGCACAAGATTCCACTCAATAGCAACACCTTTTTCCGCCGCGAAACGCCTATAATATGATTGTGCCGTTGGTCTCTAAAGATTTTATAATTTTAATGCTTTTAAGATCCACCACTATTATGGATAACAATCTTGAAGCGATGTGGTGGCTTAAGTCTTGGCTGTGGTTCGTGTCTTGGCCCGGGTATTCCGCCAGCAACTGACGACTCCCGAGGTGAAGGCAGTAAACTTAAAGGCCTTGGCGACGAAAAGTTATCCATCCCCTAAACCGAGGTGTTATGCGACCCGTGCCTATCGGTTGGTTTGCAGTCAGGGGTTACCGACTGTATTATCACGGAGCTTTGCTGATACCTGGGCACCTCAGCAAATAGACCACGCCCTTACCGCGTTAATGGGGGCTATGACGTGGTGGACCTCTCAATTCCCCTACACTCGTGGGACCAAAATCAAAATGAACTCTAACTCCAAACAACAACAAACACAACAAAAACAATTGACGGAAACTGATGACGGACAGGCAAGAATAAGGACAACGATTGACAGAACAACGAAAAAGCCAGGGGCTGTAACAGCCCAGGCAACCAATAAAGATCGGCCCAGGCTGATCGGAAGTGGTAAGGCAGCTCGACCAGAAGGCGGCTGCTCCAAAAACTGCGGCGAGGTACCCCTGAACTTCGCTCCAAGTACCTCAAAAGCCGCACAAGCCCTTTCCGTCATTGGAACGGATAAAACCCCTGCTTCGGGTGCTGCAAAGTTGGGTATGACTAAGTCGCCTAACAATGCAGCCTCCCATGTGTCCATTGTGCAAGAAGGGATGGCGATGAAGACATCCAATCCCAAAGTTGCACCTCCCCCCGCCAAATGCGGCGACCGTAGTAAGTCCCCTGGCACAAAACCCCCTAGAAAGAGGGCATCAAACACAAGGCGTGCTGCCTTGCGTTTCATCGATCTTCTCGGCTCCAAGAAAGCGGAAGATCTCACCAATGAGCAAAAAGCTTCATTGGCATGGGCAAAAGCCCACATAGCTGGGCTGCCAAGTGCTACCCCTCCTGTCCCTGGAAAGGTGACAATGCCTAAACGGCAACGTTCGGAGGAGGAAGCTGCAGCCGTGAAACAGCAACCGGGGACGAAACGTCCCAAAATTTCATCGAAACCGATGAACAAATCTTTTAGCGAGGTGGCCAAAGGTCACCTGGTGCGTGCCATCATCGACAATAGTGTTGATAACGGTGCCATTTCTCATACCAAGTGGGATCTGGTGAAACAGAAACTTATGGGTGTGTTCTGGACGATCCTCAGGGAGAATCCAGGGCCACCCCCTCAATGCGATGACGCTGGCTGGTACCAGGGTCACGTGAAGCTGATGGCTTGCGCGGATGAGCGCTCAGCGCTACTCTTAAAGCAGGCCATCCAATTACTAGGAGAGGTTTGGGAAGGTGCCAGGCTCGACGTGGTGCTAGTTGGAGAGATACCAAGGAGGCCGCGATCGATTGCCACCATCCCCGCCGAACCATCGGAACCTGCGGAGATCTTGAAGATCATTCAGTGCTGCAACCCTCAACTGCCCACACATGACTGGAAAGTAGTGAAGGTTTCAGCTGCTGAAGGGTCCTCAAGGACGGCGATTGTGGTTGTTAACCAGCAATCCTTGGAGCCACTGAGGGAGAGGCAGGGCAAGCTCTACTATGGTTTTGGTACGATCTTGCTCCGTGTCTACCGAAGTGACAACAAGGGCAATCCGGCTCCGTCGGTAAGTGAGGCCGAGCAACCTGTGGAAGGCATGGCTTGCGACGATGCCGTGGGCTCAAGTGACAAGGAGGATACCCAGTCTGTCTCAGGATTGGTGGGTGACTTCTTTGATCACTTGGGAGACATGGTTGATGAGGACGTGCTGCTGGAGTCCGACCAGGAGGACGTCAACATCACAGTGGTCGCCAAAATGGATCATGGTGAAGGTGCTACAGATAAACCTCCACCACTCTAAAGCAGCATCTGCTGCATTGCTCCTCCGTGTAGTGGAAAGAGGGGAGGAGCTCGTGATGGTCCAAGAACCCTGGATTCACAAGGATCGGGTTTGCGGACTCAACCTCAAAGGCTATAAGCTATTATTTGCGAAAGGTACAGGTAACATAAGATCTTGTGTCTTAGCTAAAAACTCGTTGAATATTTTCATTCTTTCTGATTACAGTGATGAAGATACTACAACTGTTGCTCTTGAGACACCGGACGGTATAGTCTGGATGGTCTCAGCGTACATGGCGCACGACCACGGGCAGGACCCACCCAATGGGCTCATCCGTGACGCAGTTATAAAGGCCGCGGGCACTGGAACTCCGGTTATCATCTGTGCCGATGCTAATGCGCACCACACTATATGGGGTAGTACGGACACGAATGTAAGAGGTGAGTCGCTATTTTCCTTTATTATTAACTATAATTTAGGAGTAGTAAATAGGGGCTGTGAGCCTACGTTTGTTGTTGCAAATAGGTGTGAGGTTCTTGATGTCACGCTAGTTAGTATAAACCACATCGATATGATCGAGAGCTGGATGGTGTCGAATGACTGTTCGCTCTCTGATCACAGATATGTGGAATTTAGTCTAGGGCTTAGGTCTTCAGGATCGATGTCTATATTGAACAGGAGACGGACGAACTGGGGGATTCAATACTCCTCTCTGGTCCGGTCTCTACCTGACCCTCCTAGGGTTGATGATATCGGAGGGATCGATGCGGCAGTGGATCTGCTTTCGAACTCAATGCAGTTGGCGACTTCCCTGGCGTGTAGGCCAAGGGTGCGTAGGGGCAGGAACCGGCCACCATGGTGGGATCCTGACATTGCGCAGGCGAGTATTGACTGTCGTAGATTGTTCAATGTGGCAAAGCGCCGAGGCAACTGGGCGGACTATAAGTCATCATTGAATAGGTTCAGAAACTTGGTTAGATCTGCGAAAAGGAATGCTTGGAGGAACTTCTGTAGCGGCGTGGAAGGATCCTCTGAGACGAACCGTTTACGTAAGGTAATGGCTTCGAGCCCGGTTGTTCCGACCTACGTCCGGAAATCGGATGGTAGTTGGACTACGAATAGTCAAGAAACACTGGAGGTGTTAATTGATACTCACTTTCCTGGAAACTCCCAATGGGGTAAACGGGATCCAGCGTGGGAGGCGACTTCCACTCCTATGTCCATTCCACTGGACTATGACAGGATTAAATGGGCCATCGATAGCTTTAGCCCATATAAATCTCCGGGTTGGATGGTATAATTCCGGCGGACCTGCAGAGGAATTCGACCCTGATAATACCCTGGTTGCTGGCCATATATAGGGGATGCGCTAGATTTTCGTATCTCCCTGTGAAATGGACCCTGTGTAGAGTGGTCTTTATACCCAAGGGGGGTAAGGCTTCTCACACCGAGCCGAAGGACTACAGACCGATCAGTCTTGCATCCTTTCTTCTTAAGACTCTTGAGAGGGTTATCGATGTGCACTTGAGGATGACCATCCCAAGGGGTTTACTCTCTGCCTCTCAACATGCCTATACGAAGGGCAGGTCTGTTGAGACGGCTCTTCACTCTCTGGTTGGAACAATTGAGAGATCGCTCGAATTCAAGGAGTACACACTTGTGGCCTTCCTCGATATTGAGGGGGCCTTCAACAACGTCAACCCGGACTCTATTGTGACGTCCATGGGGAATCTGGGGATCGACGTTGGCATATGTAGATTTGTTGACAATCTACTGAGGAATAGGGTCATTTGCTCTACAATAGGTGAAACCAGTGTTCAGAGGCTGGTGAACAGGGGTACTCCCCAGGGGGGAGTTCTATCCCCACTATTGTGGAACCTGACTATGAACACCATGTTGACAAAGTTGGACAATATGAGGATCAAGGCAGTGGCGTATGCTGATGATGTGTCAGTGGCTATAACAGGGAAGCATTTGGGCGTAATGTCCCAGTGTATGGAGGCTGCCCTGAGGGTACTAAGCACCTGGAGTGCATCATGCGGTCTGGGTGTAAATCCGTCTAAGACGGAACTGGTACTCTTTACGAGGAAGTATAGGACCGAGGACTTTAAGCTTCCGAGGTTAAACGGAACTGAGCTTCAGATATCTCGCAGTGCCAAGTATCTGGGCGTGGTTCTGGATAGCAGGCTGTCATGGGGACTAAATGTCCGGATGAGAGTGGAGAAGGCAATAGTTGCCATATATGCGTGCAGGGGTGCAATAGGCAGAAACTGGGGTATGAGCCCGAGGTGTGTCAATTGGATCTTTGAGGCAGTGGTAAAGCCGACCCTGTACTATGGAGTCGTTGTATGGTGGACTGCACTGGAAAAGGGCATACACCGCGGGATGCTTGAGAAAGTATACAGACTTGTCGCGTTGATGATCACGGGATCTATGCGATCTACTCCCACGAAGGCGCTGTTTACGATTTTGAACTGGCTTCCGGTGGATATAGCGGCCAAACAGTTGGCTCTTTGCTCGGCGACACGGCTGCACGCGGCTGGCAGCTGGTCGACCCGTGACTATGGACACGCCAGGATAATCAGAAGTACGATTGTCCTTGATGGAGTGGACTACTGCACTCCGGTACCGTTCTTTGGTGCGGGGTTTGTTACACGAGTGGCGCACGGAAACGTGCTCTTGGATACTTTCCGGGAACCGACCCTGGGGGTCTATACCGATGGTTCGAGGAAAGGTGAGAGGGCTGGCGGAGGTTTCTTCATAGAGGAACTGGATGTGAAGGTTTCCTTTCGTCTGCCGGATGGATGTAGTGTCCTGCAGGCGGAAATCTCGGCTATAAGGCGGGCGGCAAACTGGCTGAGGTATCATCGCATATCGGGAGATATACGTATATTTACTGACAGCAAGGCTGCCCTTGCTTCTTTGGCGGGTGTCTACTCGACATCTAGGTTGACTGCAGAATGTCGGATGTCTTTAAATGAGATTGCGAAACATTCAAGGGTAACGCTTATATGGATACCTGGTCACTCGGAGTGCCCAGGTAATCTAGTGGCAGATGGGCTGGCTAGACAGGGTGGTCGCATGGATGACGTATTCATCGATCAATTTGTTGGTCTTCCAATAGCTCACTGTAAATTACTCATCGAGCGCGAGTCTTATAGAATAGCGCAGATGCGGTGGACCTGTGAGTCCACCTGCTTGATATCCAGGATCCTTTGGCCTGGATATGATAAACGGAGAACTGGCTCTCTACTTGGTTTCAGCAGGAACCAGATTAGGTTGGTGATATCGGTTTTGACTGGACACTGGCCGGTGGGGACTCATGCTGGAAGAATGGGTCTGGAATTCAACGACTATTGTAGGAGTTGTCAGAACGAGGAGGAAGAGGAGACTGTGCTTCACTTCCTCTGTCACTGCCCTGGACTGCGGGGCATAAGGGAAGAATACCTGGGGGGACCGGTGTTTTCCTGTTTGGGGGATCTGTCTGGGATGGAACTAAAATCGCTCCTTCTCTTCATTAGGAAGACGAAGTGGTTGGAACTTGCAGTGACACCATCTGAGTAACTGCTCCAATGGATGGGCATTGGCGCCGGGTATCACAAAGGGACCAATTGAGGACCCAGGTGAGCTGTCTTCTGATGGCTGCCCATGGAACCTAACCTAACCTATGCTTTTAAGATGTTTTTTGCTAAATTCTTACTCATGAACAAACCTCTACATCAAGATTGTCCATTAAAAAGTCAACAAGAGCATTTTCTTCGGCCAAAGACCACTTCCTTGTGGGATTTTTTCTAACCCGCTTTGGCATTATCTGTAACAGCAGTTAATTAATGTTTTTCTTTTTTTGTGCACAAAAACTTTGTTTTGTGCTTTGTTGTGAAACGGACGTGTATTTTCAACCCCGCATACGATTTTAATTTATTATTAATTAAATTTGATTTTGGAATATAAACACTAAGCGAATGGACGCTGGAAAATATATGATATTTTTTATTTAAATTATTTAACATAAAAGTGAACAATTAAAACGAAAAATTAAATAAAGATAAATAAAGCAAAAATATATACATATGTACGTATGAATGTTCATACATGTGTATGTATACATATTCTGTGCACAAACATTTTAGTTTAAATTTCTTATTTTTGGCGTTGTTGTTGTAAAATAAAATAAATAATAAAAACATTAAAAGCACATTAAACCGGTGAAAAACAAAAACAATTTCTTGCATGAGTAAAAACAATGTAACAACAATAAAATTAAATGATAGAAATGCTTATGTGACAGTGCATGCCAACGAAAATAATGTTGAAATAAATAAAACAAAACAAAACAATAGTAACTACTTAACGGCTAAGCCAATTTTTCGCACTCGTTCCCTCTCACCCTCTTTATTTACACAAACGGTGGATAGTGACTCATTAAAAAAACTAAAAATAGACTTGGTAACAAGTGTTGCCAGGCCAACAAGTATTGCCGCTACGTCAAAAATAAATTTAGTGGGAAATGATACCATGAACCAAAACACTAATGCAATGGAAAACCCCCCTGTAAAAAGTTGCCAAAAGCCTCAAGTCCAAGTTGGTATGGACAGGTATATAACAGTCCTTAAGCGGGGTCGCAGCCCTACCTCTTCAGCTGTTGCTTCGGCATCAAAAGTGCCATCTTTTGACAAAATAAATTCCCAAAATCGCTTTGCAATTCTGGAGGATGAATCCTCTGAAGCACCAAACGTCATAAGATCGCCCAAGCCTCCCCCGATATATCTTAGGGAGCATAACTCAAATGATCTAATAAAGAGTTTAATTTCGTTGATTGGTGAAAATTCGTTTTATGTAGCCGCAATAAAGAGAGGTAGCATAAATGAAACGAAAATTCAAGTGAATCATGAAAATGATTTTCGCAAAATTATTAACAAATTTGAGGCACTTAAAAAAAGTTTTTATACATACCAACTCAAGAGCAGTAAAGGTCTCCAGGTGGTGATTAAGGGAATTGATTCATGCGTAGACCCAGAGGAAATTAAAACTTTCTTAGAAGAAAAAGGCTTCAAGATAAAACACGTGGTAAATATTAGAAATAGAGACAAAAATCCACAACCACTATTTCGAGTAGAATTAGAGCCCGGCGACATTAAGTTAAAAAAAAACGAAACGCATCCCATTTATAGTTTAAAATATATTCTACACAGAAAAATCACAATTGAGGAGCCGCACAAAAAAAATGGACCTGTTCAGTGCTTAAACTGCCAAGAATTTGGCCATACAAAGGCATACTGCTACTTACCCCCTGTTTGCGTAGTATGTGGTGAGCTACACGGTACAGTTTCTTGCGATAAGCCTAAAACCGACCCCAACGTTAAAAAATGTAGCAACTGTGGCGGTAATCACACTGCCAATTATAGAGGATGCCCTGTATATAATATCGTCAAGCAGACGGTTGGACCAAAAACAAATGCCCCTCAAATGCAGGTTGCAAATCAAGTTATCACAAATGCAATTCAAGCCCCCCAGTTTAGTAATAACAGAACCTCTTATGCTAACGTTCTAAAATCAAACCATGAGCCAATGCAAGGTGCCTCGCCAAGTAATGATGAAACTCCAGTTTCTAATTTAAGTCGTTTAGAAAAAACCATGGACACATTAGTGCAAACAGTAAATAATTTTACGAACACAATGGGTAATATGATGCAGGAAATTCTTAGAATGCAATCAATGTTATTGCAAGCTGTACTTAACAAGCCATGAACTGTATAAAAATTTGTTTTTGGAACGCAAACGGCATCCGCCAACATAAAAATGAACTAGAATACTTTCTTAAAAATAAACAAATTGATGTCATGATGGTTTCTGAAACTCATTTGACTTCAAAAAATACGTTTAAAATAAATGGTTATATACTATATGATACAAAGGACCCTCGAGATAGAGCTTGTGGAGGTTCTGCCATTTTAATTAAAACCAGAGTCAAACACTACCTAATGGGTGATCATCGTGAAGATTATCTTCAAGCAACAAACATTTGCGTTGAAGAACTAAATAGAAACGTAGTAATCTCATCGTTATACTCCCCACCTAGATATTCAATATCAGAAGGCCAATATTATAAATATTTCAAATCATTAGGACCCTGTTTCCTGGCCGCTGGCGATTATAACGCTAAACATACCTTCTGGGGGTCCCGACTTATAACACCAAAGGGTCGTGTTCTATTTAATACTATTACTAAAATGGATTTGAATGTGATAGCGAGCGGACAACCAACATATTGGCCTACTGATCAGCAAAAAATACCAGATGTCATCGATTTTGGCGTGGTTAAAAACATCCCCTTAGAAACGATTTATGTTGAAGCTTCCTTAGAATTATCTTCCGACCACACACCAACAATTGTTACTTTAATGAACCCCAATAGAACTGTATCTCCAACTGGTTACTTAGCGACGCCATCTACACAAATCAATTGGCTAAAATATAAAAAATATCTCAGCACCCATTGCACAGAAAATATTCCGCTTAGTACACCGGAATACGTAGATCGCGCTATTCTTAATTTTGACAGTTTTCTAAAGCTAGCTGTACAACATTCCAGTATTACCCAAAAAAAAACTAAAAATATTAAAATTTATTCCACAGATGTTGAGCGTCTCCTGTCTGAAAAAAGAATAGCCCGAAGAGAGTGGCAATTGCACAGATCCCCTCAACTTAAGAGTTTGTTAAAAGATTGTACAAGAAGGCTAAGAAAGTTACTACAGATACAGAAAACGGATTCTCTGCAAAAATATCTTAAGGAACTTGATGCAACTCCGCAATCAGACTACTCATTATGGCGTGCAGCTAAAAATATAAATAGGCCAGTTATCTCTAAGCCACCATTAAGAAACTTGAACGGAAGTTGGGCAAGAAATGATAACGAAAAGGGAAATCTGTTTGTTAATCATTTAAAAAACGTATTTACCCCAAATATATCTCACGATACTGCGGTCGAGTTGCCACCTGTTCCTGCTAGAGCAGCTATTCCCCTCAGATTTGAGATAAGAGAAATCGAACAGGCTATTTGTGACTTAAACACTAAGAAGGCACCTGGTATTGATAAAATCAGTAATAAAATGCTTTTAGAGCTACCTCGCACAGCAAAGAAAATTATTCTTTTTATTTTTAATGCTATTTTACGCCTTGAATACTATCCTCAAAAATGGAAGGTTTCCTTAGTTACCATGATACCAAAGCCAGGTAAAGATCATACAAAAGTCGAGTCATATAGGCCAATTAGCTTATTATCAAATATGTTAAAGCTGTTTGAGAAATTATTAGTTTCAAAATTAACACCGATTTTAAGTGAAAATAGATGTATTCCAAACCATCAGTTCGGATTTCGAAGAAAACACAGCACAATCGAACAGACTCATCGAATAGTAAATGTCATAAGAAAAGCATTTGAAGAAAAAAAATATTGCTCAGCACTCTTCATCGATGTTTCGCAAGCATTTGATAAAGTCTGGCATGAAGGCTTATTACATAAATTGAAACAAAATTTACCAGCAAACACACACAAGCTGCTAGAAAGCTACTTAGTCGGTCGTCAATTTATTATTAAAGAAGGAAATTTCTTAAGTTCACCTCAGCCCATTGGCGCTGGAGTCCCACAAGGCAGCATCCTGGGCCCTCTATTATATTTAATTTATACTTCGGACATGCCAACAAGTAACTACACCCAAACTTCAACATTTGCAGACGATACAGCATTTCTAAGCGTCCACGAAAACCGTTATGAAGCATCTCGTTTCTTACAGCATCATATATTTCAACTAGAAATATGGTTAAGACAATGGAGGATAATGGTCAATGAGCAAAAATGCGTGCATATAACATTCACCTTGCGCCGGGAATCTTGCCCCCATATAACAATCAACAATCAAATAATTCCTCAACTTTCGCATGTAAAATATCTGGGTATACATCTGGATCGGCGATTAACGTGGAAATGCCATATAGAGGCAAAATTAACTCAAATGAAACTAAAAGCCATTCAAATTCATTGGCTTATTGGTAGAAACTCTGTCCTTAGTCTCGACTGCAAACTTCTTCTTTACAACTCCATCTTAAAGCCAATCTGGTGCTATGGTATTCAGTTATGGGGCACTGCCTCGGCCTCTAATATAGAAAAGATTCAAAGGCGCCAAAATAAAATTCTTCGAATAATCACAGCTGCCCCTTGGTATGTAAAAAACTCAAATATTCACAGGGATCTCAATGTTCCATTAGTCAAAACTATGATTACGAAATATGCAGTAAAATACTTAAAAAGGCTCGAATTGCACCCAAACCCACTAGCACGAAATATTTTAAATGATAGCGGCCACACTCGCTTAAGAAGAAGAGACACTGCAGCACTTATCCAATTAGATGAGCGACAAACACCTAGATAAGTGAACAGAGCCCGTGATGAAGAAAATTTTTGTCTGGCACTGGCAGGACATAAAATAAAGTATTAGGTTAAGATTTGATTAATTATTGTTAGTTCATATTTAAATGTATGAAGATTCAATAAATAATATTGAGAAAAAAAAAAAAAAAAAAAAAAAAAAAAACAAAAACTTACCGAAATAGATTCTTTTACTTCCATTTTATAAATTTAAATAACTTCCCTGCTTTTTTTAGTATTTACCAATTAAATTAATATTAACCCCCGTATTTATAAACGATTATTAAATTTAACAAACGTTTATTAAGCAGAATTTTCATACAAAATTTGTTTTGTAAACCTTTATTAAATTTAAAATTTTTTTATAAATACAGGCATAAATATTTTAAACAACAATTTTTTTGTCAATTTTACAAGAGATATTTTTGGTTATCTAAAAACTAATTAAACTTAATTTTTTTCTTATATTTAGTAAATAAGTGCGAAGTTTATTAAAAAAAAAGAAAAACTATTAATAATTTTTTTGTTTCATATTTTTATTTTAGAAGTTTGTAAAATTATTTCAAAAAAAAAAATACAAAACGGTAAACAATTAACAGCTGACACTGAACATACTACATAGTACACATGAAAAACAGACAACCTCAGTTTGTATTCTGGGGTCTAATCACCGCATACGATATCGAGCAAAATTGATCGAAATTATATATTTTGGTATCGTGAAACTCGATATCGAATGAAATATATTGAATTTGAAATAATTGCATTCGATATCGAGTAACTTGACATTACATTTATCGAGTTTTCATTCGATACGTCAGTGTCTATCGTATGCAAAAAAATTTGATAGTTTATTCGATACGATAGTGTCGAATGCGGTGATTAGACCCCTGGTAAAATATATAAACATGAAAAATACCAACAACATATTTACAAGTATGGTAAACTTTTAGCACATACGATAAATACAACACAATAGTACACCATGTGAATTCCCTAAATATATTTACACATGATATAAACCAGAATGTTATTAAAAATGTTTACTCGCAAATATTATATTAACTAAACATTTTATGACGTATATGGACGTCATGTCCCACGTCTATAGACGTCAGTGTCCGCGAAAGGGTTAAAAACAAATTTTCAAGTGTATGGCTATATGAATAGGGAAATATCTATGTTTAAAATTTTATTTAAATCTGTAAGTCTGTATTAAACTTGTTTCATTTCTCCTCACTTGTCTATTTCAACAATTTAATTTTAGCATGCACACATGTCAGCTCGCATTCTCGAAACCAAGGCGAATTAACTACAGGTGGTGTCGAAACGGCATCTGATTTTGACAGTTCGAGCTTATTTGTTTTGATTTGTTAGTGTTTTGCTAATAATGATTGACATTTCGAGCTAATGACACTAACAATGCAATGCAAAAAACCCTATGTTGTTTCTGTTGTTTTTGGATTGTTGTAATACCGACACCACGTGTAGTTGAATTCGCCTTGTCTCGAAACAAACTGCGTATTTCAGAATAGCCACGACTATATACATGAGTCTCTTACGAAAATATGATTAACCTAGCATTTACACATGCCACTGCCAGTTCGAAAAACTCAATACACTCACACTTTTTTACTAATACACTCCATTTTTCGCAATGGCAGCTCCAGTGGCAGCAAAAATTGCATGCGAGTGGAAATTTGGCACTTGCATGCCATTAAATGACAAAACGATAAACAATGTTACCCTGTTTAAAATTTAATGCAAACTAACTGGATTATTGTCAAATTTTAATTAAAGTTTTGACTTGATAAATGTATTATTATGATTAATTTTTTGAAACGCGCATTACTAAAAGCAAGTTTGTCAATTATAGAACATTAATATTGTTAAAATAATGCTTATAAAAATAAATGATAACCATTCCCCCAAAAATGGGCTTATATAATTGGCTCGGTAACTCTCTTTGGTTTTTTGGTACATTTTTTTAATTTGAGAAGTAAACAAATTATCTCAAGTTTGCGCTTCGACGACATTTTGATAATGTACTCGTAGTGGCATATGTAAACACAAAAGCAAATGGCATGAGATTCGACAATTTCGAACAATGTTTCTTTGATAATATGTATACAACAGTGGCATGCCACTACTTGCATGTGTAAAGGCAGGGTAATACAGACAGTCGTAAAAGGTTCATTCGATGATGGTTTGACGAAAGATAAACAAAGTGTAACATTGTTGTTTTGGTACTCTGTTAATATTCAAAGATTTTCTTATGACTGGCATATTACAGTCATACCTAAACAAAAGCGGCACGCGTTTTCTAGTTTTTGAATAGAGCGGCCTCAAAGCTTCGCAATTGGAAACCCCGATTTTGACAGCACGTTTAATAGTAAAGCTTGCCGCTATTGTTAGTTAATAAATACAATAAAGCTATTTTTTGGTCAATCTAGCGTTTTTATCTCTATTCTTATTTATAATTTGTGGGATATATTAAGCAAGAAAGCTCTCACTACTGTTTGTAACACAACGTTGTCGCTCTTGCTTTGGTATGGCATATCAGCGTAAAAGCTAAGCGAAAGAAAACTGCTGTTAAATATTTCAAGAAAAAAAAAACAAACGTGTTAGAATATTTACTGCCGTAATCATAAAAAATAAAACAAGTTTGAAATGTGTTTTAAGGAAAAATTTTCATACAAATTTTTCTTAAAATGCATTTCAAATCTATTTTAATTTTTTAAGAATACGGCAGTTAATGTTTTATTCAGACTTTGGAGACTGAAAAAAATCGTCACTTTTTAGAAAAAAAATCAGCAAATCGGCACTTTGCTAAAGCTTCGTACAGACGATGGTCAGAGAGCATACAAGAGATAAAAAAAGTTACGTATGAAAAATGCCCAAATCATTTGTGAGGGCAGCTTATTTTTGTTTTTTTGCCACACACACATGCACACAAAACACATTTTTCCTTTTGTTTCCTCTATGTAGTAGTAAGATTTTGACAACGCGTTGTCGGACATTCAGTTAACTTTAAATAAACTGAAAGCTAACTATTTCTCAACTAGTGGTGGTTGACACTTGCATTTATTTTATATGGAATTAACTAACTATTTTAACATTGCGATGTCCTAGGAAGTAGTCGATTGTCCGACTCTGCATTACTTTCTATTAACTTTAAGTTAACTTTTTGTAGCTAGCTATAAACTCAATACTTTAAGTTAGCTTTAATTTAAGTTAGTTTAAGTTAAGGCCGATCTATGAATGTTATTCAGTGGATAAATACTTTCAAAAAAATAAAAAAATTTTTTTTTTTATATTATTTTTTTTTTTAATCAAAGCTGGCGGGAATCGATCCCGCAACCTCGGCGCTGATAGACTAGCTCACTACCAGCTAGCCTACTGGGGCAGTGTAGTTTTTGAATAAAAAACTATGTTTTTT
This sequence comes from Pollenia griseotomentosa, assembly GCA_963931875.1. Taxonomy (NCBI): domain Eukaryota; kingdom Metazoa; phylum Arthropoda; class Insecta; order Diptera; family Polleniidae; genus Pollenia; species Pollenia griseotomentosa. The sequence goes on along the minus strand of OZ007560.1, from coordinate 174,624,315 downwards.
GCCATTACTCAATTAAGAGCCTAAATATGAGAGTAAATTGTCATAACATAACAACAATAACAACGTTGATTTTTTTTGCTAACGACTTGGCTCTCTCTACTTAAAATATACTACACAGTGTTTGTATACACTTTGGTTAATGTAAATTTTGCATTGCGTAGTAGTTGGCTTTAAGTTAGTCTATCCAAGCTAACTTAAAATTGGTTATTTTTGTAGTTAGATACTCATTTGACGGCAGGGCGGTGAGGAATTTTACACAAACAAAATGCCTGTTGTTTTTTGTGTTGTTTTATTGTTGTAGAGGTAAGCAGACCTATTGCATAGGCCTTGCTGGAGACTATCAAATAATCCGCCATCAAATAAAAAAATCAAAACTTTTTGATTTTCATCAAGCATTGCCGACAACGCGTATGTGTACCCGAAAAAGAACGACTGCACGCACACAACTATGTGATTGATGTATTTATTTGATAGTCTCCCGGGCAAGGTATATTCACACAAGGTAGACTCATTTGGGAGTGTAGACATGCTGCTCTATAAAAGGAACCGAGTTGTCAAAATTGTCTTCATATAAAACAAAAACAATTTAACGCACACATGTACAAATTTTGGCTCATGTACAAGAAATTTGACGTTTGGGTTCCAACTAGGGGTAAACAGCTGACAAACATATGGGCCAACGAGTTTACCTTGTGTAAATATACCTTGCTCCCGGGCGTTTAAAATTGTTAAACTTAAAATTGACATTTCAAGATTGAAATATTAAAAGTGTTGCTGAATCAGCGGTTTATGGGCAAATTCAGCGATTTACCGCTTTTTGTTTTTAGGTTTCTCATAAACAAAAAGTTGGCAACATTTAATAAAATAAACAAAACAGGGATGGCTAAGTTGTTTCACTTGTACTTTTTTGTTGATACTTTTTAAACTAAGATTTATAATACCTTTTAGTGGTGTTTTTTATGAACATAAATAAAATTAATTTCAACTAAAAAAAATCTTTTATTACAATTAGGGTAAAAAAGTAAAATTTTTAAAGGTTGTTGGTACAATTTTAAAAATTCTTGACGCCATCCCTGAAACAAAACCATAACAAGAGAAAAAAAAAACTAAAAACTTTGTTTACATTTTTTATAGTTCGCTCTTTCTAACATTTACTGTTTCTTTCTATCAATTCTATATCAATTAATGAATGAATTACTGTTTCTTTCTATCAATTCTATATCAATTAATGAATAAAAAATGTAGTGTCATAAGGGCTTTATATAGCAAGAAACGCCAAATTTACCCACCATTTTATTATGTATAATTAATAATCATGTATTTTTTGCAGTCCATACTTTATATGTACAAATGTATTGTAAGTACCTTTTGTTTTTGTTGTACATATTAAATTTTTATTTTTAAAAATAAAATAAAAAAAAATTTATAAAAAATGATTTAGTACTATTGATATATGATTTAGGATATTGGTTTTCTCATTTATCATCCCTGTTTTGAATAGATCTTTCTGGATATACAAATTAATTTAAACAAAAGATATCTGGTCGTGTTTGTACCGTTCCTAACAGTTATCTTTACCTATCCGGAAAAACTATTTTGGTAATTTCAACGATCATTTTGCCTACGTTTTTTTCCTTCGTTTTCTTTTAAAATATGGCAACATTTGTATTTTTATTAATTTTTGAATTAACTGTCAAAATCGATGGTGTAAATGAAATACACTACAGTTTAACCAGTATGTAAGACATAAGCATGGCCCAATTAGTAGGTCTGCTCGAAACGCCTGCTGTTTTTTTGCAGAGTTGTGTTTTTAGTAATAATACATAGGAATAAATGGGCAGAATGTCAAAAGTTGTTTACATTTTTTAACGCCATTGTGTTTATTTGAAAATTGTTTACTTTTTTAATATGATTTTGGATTTAAAAAAAATTATTTTTATTATTTTGAAAATGGAAATTAAATTTAATAATTGTGACAAAAATTGTGAAAAAAAATTTTAAATAGCTTTAATAATAAAAAAATATGTATATGTAAGTTATAAATAAAAAAACTAAAAGGCGGACGCAATGGAGAACATTTATCGTCTCCTTCCCAGTGATGATACAGCTGCGCCAATGTATTTATCATTTGATGCCGAAAGGATCATGCCCAAAGCATGTTACAAACTGTATTTGGTATGAACGATTCAATTAACAAAAGTTAATCGGGGGAAAATCATTTGAACAGCAAATTAAAGACTGCTTACTTTCCTCCTCCGCCTGCATATGGTGGAAGAAAACGGCATCAGTATCAACACTTTTATTTCAATAACAGAAGAGCAATTTCCACAGACGAACATGTTGACCAAGGGGACACTTCTATAAAGGGTAAAGCATTTCCGTTGTTTTCTTCACACCCATATGCAGGCGGAGGAGGTAAGTAAGCAGTCTTTAGTGTGCTGTTCAAATTACCTCCAGATCAAGTTTAGTTTGTAACATGATTTGGACATGGCACTTTCGGCATCAAATGATAAATACATTGGCGCTGCTGTATAACCACTGCGGAGGTTTAGGTTTAGGTTTAGCTTTTAGTTTTTTATTTATTATTTATGTTCTTTTATAAAATTTTAAAACACATACAGCAAATACTTGTAGTATTTTGCAAAATGTAAAAATGTATTTATAATGTTTCTATACATACATATAATATAGAAAAAATCTCCCATTGTCCTTTCGTTTTCATTTTGTTTGTATCCCAATTAGTTCTAAGCACTTTTTTAGAACAAACTTATTTTACCAAAATGTCGATTGAAACTTTTTAATTTAACAAAATAAATACAAAACACATATTTTTTGACAGCTGACACCTTTTTGACATTTTTACCATTTGTATACACAAACAAAACGCGTGTTGTTTTTTCTATTGTTGCATTGTTGTAGTTGTGCGCAGACCTACTAATTGGGCCATGGACATAAGTACGTGTTAAAATTATGAAAAATGCGTTACCCCATAGATATCTATACACAGCTATATATCTATTTGTGAAAATTACAGGCGTACGAAGCGGAGATGATTTTGCGAAAATACGAGGGTTTTTAGTCATCATATTAATTGCTATGCAGAGATTTAGTTATCGAAGCCGGTGTTATACCACAGAGGAGAAAGTCCTTGCGCCCGGTGGAAGGCCGGCTATGCAGTAAAGCTTTAGTTAGCGTAGCCGGTATTTGTGCCATAGGGAAAATTCTTACGCCCGGCCGTTGGCCATCTAAAAAGCCAAGCTTAATTTAGCGAAGCGAGTATTTGTAATTTGATTAAACTTACATTAAAACTCTTATTTAAAAAAACTACATACATATTTACCTAGTGCACTTCCGTAATATTTTAGTCACAGACATAAGATTTTGGTGTAAAATTTGGTAAAATCAGTACAGATGTATTGGGAACTAAAGAGCTCACAAATTTTTAAATATATTTTGTATGTAAAGAAAGATCTATGAAAATGCTTACAAATGATACCGAGACTTTTTCCATATAATTTTTTCTTCTTATTTCTCAATTTTCTATCATATGTACCAAGGTATATTTATATTTATGTATGTACGTACGTATATATTTTTTTGTTTGCAGCTGCGTTGGTAAACTAGATTAAGCCAAAAAATATTCTAAACCCTCATACTGTCAACAAAACGTGACAAATGCCTTACAGTTCAGAGTATCGACCCAACTCCACTCTAAAAACTGGACTGCCCCGGCGAAAACAGGACGGTTGGTAAGTCTAATAAAAACCCTTCCGGTAGTTATACCGAGTGGCAATAAATTTCAATGCACCAACAAAATTATTAAAAACTATCAACAGAAATAAACTGTTTAAATACTTTTTGTTATAAATTTTTACATTACAAATTCTTACCTGCACCATAGCAGCAATACGCAAATCATTCTGATTAATTTTTGTTTTACATCCTTTACAACTGGCTCTATTAGATTTGGAATATTCAGCTTTATAAGGTAACTCAATTTCCATTTTTTAAAGTTAAAACAAAACAATTACTAACAATTCTTAATAGAAACACCACAAAACAATTTCACAATTAATTTATACCCGCGAACAATTAAGTAAACCGGCGTCTATAATGATGCCAGATTCAAATTGGATCAAGAACAGCGTTGCCGCTTTGGTTACTTTTAACCAAAAATGGTTACTTTCTTTCCCAATGTGTACTTGTGTACTTTTTTCCCATTTTTGGTTACTTTTTTCAACACAAAAATAACCAATAATAACCCGCTCCGCTTTTGTGACCTTTAAATTGTGTGTGGTATTTGTGCATCTAAACCCAATACTTTTTTCATCTACTTAAAAATTATTGATTTAGAAGCTTAAACTTTAACAGACTATTAAGTGTAGATGGTCATTATCTGCTACTCTTCATGCTTCATATGGCTAACTGAAACACTTTTCTAGATAAACGATAAGGTCAAAGGCCCTTCCGATCCAAAACAAACAAACACAATCTTCTTAAGACATAGTTTTAAACTTAATTTGATAATAAAATAGTACTTTTGATACAAAATAATTTTGGTTACTTTTTTTCGCTTTTGGTTACTTTATTTTTACATTTTGGTTACAAAATTTTTTTGGTCGTGGCAACGCTGATCAAGAAGCAATTATCAGCGTTGCCATTTTGGTTATTTTTAACCATCCCTACAAGCAGGGCTGCCAGAAATATTCGGCAAAAATCTTAATTTCACCAAAAAAAATCTTATTTTGGAAAAAAATCTTATTTTTGGAAAAAAGAAGTTTTTTTTATTAAAATTATCTTTAAAACATATCAATATGTATTTCCACTGTTGCTAATTTTTTTTTAAGATTTCCCGCCATATCGGACTTCAAAACCGGTAGAAACCTTTTAATATTCAATTTAGCGGGATTTATCTTAAAACTACCTCTAAAATCTAAACATTTTTAAAAGTTTATTTTTATAAATCTAGATATAAGCTGATTTTTCAAAGGTATTTCGATGCACTTAAAACTACCTTTTCGGATTTAACATGTTTCCATTAAATGTCTTTGCTATTATATAATTTTTGCGAACCTTACTTGAGGGTTACACGATCAAGTTTTGCCTATCAAGTTTTAATACTCTCACACTTTTCTACCAATACACTCATACTTTTAAAAATTGACACGAACTTGGCTTTAAAATTCTCTTTCCAGAGAGAGAGCTGATTTCAAGGTTAGTGAGCAAGTTTTTTGTTTGCCTTTATAAATTGTTTTCTTGATGACATCTTGAATGTAAATTGCTCAAAAATTGAATGCAGCCTACGTCACAACTTTCAATTTTTGTTAATTTTGACAAATAGTATATGTAAAAGACTATCAAGAAAATCTTGATCGTGTGGCTGCACTGTTAGTCTGACTTGCAATATTTTCTGTTTTTAATCACCCTTGAAAGCCAAACAGAGGTTGATTCAATGTATATTTATAGCAGGTAGTCTCGGAAAGCCAGCTGTTTATTTTTTATTTGCTTGTTTCGTGATACGAACTGTCAAACGTTGTATAGTTAACAAGTAAACAAGTTTTTTGTCTTTATCTTTTGTCTTCAAAACAGCTGCATACAAATATTGTCTCACTAAAATTTAAAAAATGTAACTTTGTATGTGCATGTTTTTTTGGATTTCTTTTGAGGATATACATAAGTAAAAACATTAAACAAAATGATATTTTGTCAATAACGGTATAATTATTGGCTTTAGTCATGAAAAAACAAGTTTTTAATTTAAAAATTAGTGCACCAATTTAAGTTGCACTCAAATGAGTGAAGAAAAAAAAAGTTGCAATAAGCTGATGATTGCTTTATTTAAAATCAAACTACTTTTTTTTGAGTGCAAAATTTTTTAACATCACTATCACTCATGTTTAGTGAGGCTGCAAATTTTCAATTCATCACTCAACATCAACAAAATGATTGCAATATTTTTGCACTATCACTAATTGTGAGTTGAAACTGCAAAATGAATGCACTACCCCCATCTATGATTTTAATATATTTTTGTCATACGCGTGTAAAAATTTGTAAATTTTTTAAATCAATTAAATTTATTATATAATATGTAACTTAAGTAGTGAGTTAAAAAATTTCTATAAAAAAGCTGTAATCAGAATGCTAGTGGTAAAGGAAGGTGTGCTGATGGAGGCTCCAGAGGACGTGGTGATGGATTGTCTGGAAACAACAGAGGTCATGTACAAAGCGGTTGTTTTGAAACGAGAGGTCGTTTAACAGGTAGCGGCCATGCGGGTGGTGAATTTGACTAGGATAATCGTTTAAGATTTGCCAGTGGTAATAAAGGAACAAATAGTGTTATTAAAAATCTCGAAAACTTTCCAAGTATGTATAGGATTTCTTGGTCACAATTAGTTTGTCACACGTACGTTTACTTCTATTTCCAGACCCATGCAAGAAGTAGAACGTCATAAATTCGCCACAGAAATAGCGATACGTGGTATATACTTTTCTAATTTCCTACAATTTTAATATTAATTTTTTCAATAAACAATTAAGTTACAAATTAAAATTAAAAAAAATGTATTATGTATGTTATTAAGGTTAGTCTAACCAATATTTACGTTATGAATAACTAGCTAGTGCTAACCAAAATTTACGTTAAGACTAACTAGCTAAGGACATAATAAACCACACAAATGGCTTGGCAAACACGTCAAAATTTTACGTTTGTACAAATATTTTGTGTTGTTAATTGGAGTGTTTGCTGTTTGTACAAACATTTGAAGCAATGTTTGTAGAAATTTTAAAACTTTTTAATATTTTACATATCGGCGTCTGTAGCTCGTTTCTGTATTTCTCGCATCGTAAAATTTCTTACATGAAGTGTGAAACAAAAAATTCCATCGTTTCTCGATTTATGAGATAAAAGTGTTTCTGTATTTCAATGCGAAAACAGACACAACAAATTCTGTTTATACTGGAATATTTCCAGTACTTAAGTGTCAAATAAAAGCGAAACGTCAACAAAAAAAAATAAATATAATAAAAACAGGGCTGCCAGATTTGATGAGTTATCGTCATCTTGACGATTTTTTATTCCGATATTAACAAAGTGACGTTTTGATGATTTTTTCTAAAAAAGTGACGAAAGCAAAAACAAAATCAAAAATATTTTATAATTTTGTTGTTACTTTCTATAGAAATTCATCTTGAACTTTTAAATTTCAAACACTTCTATTTTGTGGCGTTGAAAATTGAAAAAAAATAATAATATGAATGTCTGTAGAAAGCAACAACAAATTTATAAAATATTTTTGATTTTATTTTTGCTTTTAATGAAATTGTTGGCGTTGCGTTTTACACTACAAGCCCCTTAGTCTTCGAAATAAGATAATTGTAAATATTTTTATATGTTTGTTTATTAGAAAAAAAGATATCTTTAGAAACAAGGCTGCTTAAATTTTTATATTTATCCCTATTGTGAAAATTGTCCTCGAAATTGTTTGTTTCTTCCCTAAAAAATGTATCGGCAAAAGCAAAATTTCAAGGGGAAAGTAATGGACCGACTTGGCTTATTTTGAACATTTAATACTTCTTATATACATATACAAAATATGATTGATATTTGATATTCTTATCTTATATGTACACTTTTGTGCCAAAACCATTATTCCGGCAAGAAAGAAATTTGTTTGTCTCCCAGTAAAAACTTTTTCAAAATGGATAGCTTCTTTCACTCGTTATTAAGTAGCTTTCTTCCATAAGATCTTCGATAACTACTTTTTTCTGGATGTATTAAGATAAAAAAATGACTTACTTTTGAATTTGTTCTTTTTGGCACAACCCTTGTAAAATTCATTAGTTTTTCAGTAGAATTGTATGTAGTGCTTTTATGTGTTTCTGATTACTTAACATATTATTTTGTAGGCGAAGATTTTACTGGGTCTTTAACCCGTTTATTTATGAACCGATTTTTTTAATTTTTTATATCACAATTATTAAATAATAATTATTAAATACCCATGAACTTTAACTATGTTTTTGTTTGATTATTTTTTAATAAAAGTCGTAACAAATTTGTTTAAAATTGATTTTAAATTGCACGATTTTTAAAACAAAAAAGACGATCTCTTTTATTTTTTTCTCAGGAAATTGACGATTTTGACACAAATTTATCTGGCAGCACTGATTAAAACCAAAACAAGAAAAGGCTAACAAAAATTTAAACTTACAAAATATAACAATTGTTTTTTGTTTATTTTCATCATATAAATTATGCATTTATCATTTATATTCTTTCTATTTTTTTATTTATTTAAAAAAAATAGTATATAAACATATTTTAAATTCAAAATATCTACATTTTGTTTTTCTCGCCACCAATTTTAAATGTGACTTATTTTGACAGTTCTTGAAAGAAACTTTTCGCAAAATATTGTTATAGAAACACTTTTTCTCGCATCCTTCCAATAATTGCTGGAAAATTATTAAAATGACAGATAATTCTCGCAAAAAAAAGATACAGAAACACTTGTGTGAGAAAAACCATTTTTTGTTTCATTTCACACTATTTTTGTTGCAATTCACACGTTTCATGCGAAGAGTTTTACGATGTGAGATATACAGAAACGGGCTACTGCATTCATTGTAAACAAAACAAAAATAAAAAATAATGTTTGTACGGAGTATATTTGTGTTGTTTGTTGGCAAACACTAAACGGAAACAATGTGTGTGTTTGCCAAGCATTTTGTGTGGTTTATTATGCCCTTTAGCGTAAGCCACTATTCAGGCTATCATTGACTAATAAAAAGCAGCAGAGTAAGCAGTACAGATACATACTCCGTAAAGAGAGCGGCAAAATCACATGTACACAAGAGTGTACATGTAGTTTTGCCTAGTTTTTTCATTTTGCTCTTAATAAACTAATAGAAACTTTACCCAATATATCGGTCAACACTACCGGTCAAATAACTAGTAAAGTGACCGGTAGTCTTTTTGTAGGGATGTTTTATTAACTGCCCGTCTATACCTGCCCGTCTATACCAGAGATAATTTTAGCGACATATATTGCAGTAAATGTCAAAATCAAATAGACTAACAATTATTGCAACATAAATTGCCGGTAGAGTTGTGTCGGTCATGAACGACCCGGTTCAATTGAACGAATCAGTCAAATGAACGTTGAACGGCCGTTCAGTCTCATCGTTCAATATGGTTCACTTGGGTCTTTTCAGGTCTTTTGAATCAGTTTGAATCAGTCATTCACTTGCTTACCGAACAACTGATTGAAAAGAAACAACAGTACTATTCTTGTGTATATGTTTGTTATGCCAGAATAATATACTTGTTTCTTTTACTCATTGTCACATTGCTTTACACATTTTCATAATACATCGTTCAATATGGTTCACTTGGGTCTTTTGAATCAGTCATTCACAAAAAACAATGCAAAACACAAAGCAAAATGTTTCTTCGAATTTGCTTTGTGTTTTTTGTTTTCTATTATTGTATACATATTTCTTATATGAATATTGCTATACTCTTTTAACACATTGCCGTATTCAATCAATTGTGAATGACTGAACGAAAACCACAAAAGAGCAACTGATACAAAAGACCGACTGATCCAAACGATCAACCGACCCAAAAGACAAGTGACCTGAAATGACCGACTGAACGAAATGAACGAACTCGTTCACTGTTTCGAATTGAACGTTAATGACCGGTCACCTAAACGAACGATTAAGCCCAAGACTAATTGCCGGCAATAAATATGTACAAAAAATTGCTGTCTACATTAAAGATAACATAATTTTGACATTTACTGCAATATATGTCGCAATAATTATCTCTAGTATAGACGGGCAGTTATTCTGCTGACGTTATTGCCAACTTGCTGACTTGAGGGTTACACGATCAAGTTTTGCCTATCAAGTTTTAATACTCTCACACTTTTCTACCAATACACTCATACTTTTTAAAATTGAAACGAACTTGGCTTTAAAATTCTCTTTCCAGAGAGTGCTTCAATTTACTTTCAAGAAAACAGCTGATTTCAAGGTGAGTGAGCAAATTTTTCGTTTGCCTTTATAAATTGTTTTCTTGATGACATCTTGAATTGCATACATATTACATATAATTTTTATTTATAAAAATTATATGTATTATAAATAAAACTTTTATTGTATTTAAAACTGTATAGATCCTGAAGATGAACAGAAGATGTTCGAAATATTTTGGTCTAATTTATAAAAAAAATACAGTAAAGTTTTTATTTTATTGGATATAAAGAGGCAATACAACATAAAAGCTAAATAATACAATTTGATCCAGCAATACAAACTATTAATCCATAATTTATTTTATGTATACATTTTTAAATATATTTTATATTAATGTATAATAAAATTTTGTTTATATAAAATTTTTAGTTTATTATAACCAATAAACATACCCCCAATTTTACCAAGTTTAGTTATAATTAACTATCAGTTAAAATGGGGGTTTACTGGAAATCGAAAATGCAAGAATTTTAAACGTCGTTTTTTACTAAAATTTCTATAATAAAATAATTTTATGACAAATATTTCTCTATTAAACAGAATTTTATAACAAAAATTAGAAAAACTACATTAAAAGCGTACCAAAAATAACTTCCAAATTCTTTCGTTTTTGATTTCCAGAACACCCCTGATAGCTGTCAAAATATTGTTAATTTTTTAAAAAAGGCGGTAAAATAATTAAGATCAAACAAAATACATATTATATATTTTATATTAACAATCAAAATTTAAAACTTATTCGTCGATGTAATCAATTTCAATTCCTTCCTCCTGGGAAGCTTCGCAATAAAAATTACTTGAATTTAAATATTCGTTGCTTGAAGAATACAATGTTTTATTTATTTTTACAGAATTTCTGTTTAAGGTTCCCATTTGCCCTTCATATAACATTTCGGCAATCGCTTTTTTCGCATGCAATTGCTGTATATGGTCCATTTTTGATAGATCACTTGCCCATGTTTTTCCAATTGCATCGAACTCATTCTTCGGTTGTGAAAGCCGCTTGTAAGCTAGGGATATTAAATTCTCCGAATCGTCCATCTTCTTTTTCTTTGGAGGGGTTTCCTTGGGCTACAAAAATAAACATAAATATAAAATATAATTTCGAAAATATAACAGCATATTTAATTTTTCGAATTTATTCTATGAGCTAAATTTCAGTTATGTATTTTATAAAGCTTTTTTGTAATAGTTCTTTTCCTTAAATTTTTAGGAATGACTTTTATACACCACCAGACTATTATATTGTATTTTCTTGTTACATTTTACCTTAGCTATCCTTTGGATAGCAATAAAGTATATTGTATGTACAGAAAAAATAACAATTATTAGACACCAGCAGAATGTAATGCATTTTCTGGCCCGCTACGGCCTTCGTCAGCATTCTTTGTGTCACACTGGATAGTGATACTTTATAAATTGAATGTATTTAACTCAACAATTTTAACAAATAGAAACTGGAAATTATTTCCTTTCGTAGGTTACTTTATATTATATTCAACATATTTAATTTTTCGAATTTATTCTATGAGCTAAATTTCAGTTATGTATTTTATAAAGCTTTTTTGTAATAGTTCTATTCCTTAAATTTTTAGGAATGACTTTTATACACCACCAGACTATTATATTGTATTTTCTTGTTACATTTTACCTTAGCTATCCTTTGGATAGCAATGAAGTATATTGTATGTACAGAAAAATTAACAATTATTAGACACCAGCAGAATGTAATGCATTTTCTGGCCCGCTACGGCCTTCGTCAGCATTCTTTGTGTCACACTGGATAGTGATACTTTATAAATAGAATGTACTAGCTGTCCCGGCAAACGTTGTTTTGCCATATAATTTATTTTTAGCGAAAGAAAGAGTAATAAAGCATTTATACCATGATCGGCGATGAAAAAAAGCTATTTATTTCTTTATTTCTGTTCGTTACATATTCAAAAGTTTCACCAAAAAAAAGTGATGTAAGTGAAGTATGAAAATCAAACAGAGATAATCAAATTTCACTACGAAGAGCAATTGCGTGTACGGTATTGTTTGTCAGTCCTTCTTTAGCCAACACAAATAAGCTTGATGGCTTGCCGATTCGAGAACATGCCACGTATATTTATCCGTGCGAAAAACATGGTGTGCCCAAATCTAAGCCGCAAACAGACACCCTTTGGATTTGCGACTTATTGATTGTCATTGCAAATGCTAATCTATTAGAAAATTAAGACCGTTTGAATTCAATTGGGATATGTGTGGCAATCATCGGAGTTCGTGGCAGCAAAACATTTTCGTCTCGGAATTTACCATTCAAAATGGTAGCTTCGATAACGTTTTTTATACATTTTTTTACCGACCAATCGTGTACCACTGCATAGCCGAAGTAGAATAACCGGAGAAAAATTAAAAAAAAAAATACATAAACTTTTCAAAAGAATCGGTTAATTAATTAAGTAGGTATAGGAGGGGGTGCTTTTACCCTTTTTTTCTTTTTTTTACGCCGTAAATGTTAAAATTTATAGCCTTTAGTTTATGTAACACTATTTTCCTGCCAAATTTAAGGAAAATTGGTTGAATAGTTAATAGGATATAGGGAGGGGGAGCTTGTACCCCTCTTGCCTTATTTCACGCCCTAAGTAAAAAAAATATAGGCTATAGTTCTTTCCAGCTGTAACACTATTTACCGGCGAAATTTCATGAAAATCGGTTGATTATTAAGAAGATATAGGGTGGGGGGAGCTTTTACCCTCTTGCCCTATTTCACGCCCTATTCGATATTTTCTTTCAGATGTAATAGTGTTTGCATGCCAAATTTTAAGAAAACCGGTTGATTAGTTTAGAAGATTGGGGAAGGGAAGCTTTTACCCTTCTTGCCATATTTCACTCCCTAGCTAATAAAAAGTATAGGCTATAGATGTTACACTATTTGCCTTCAAAATTTCAAGAAAATCGATTAATTAGTTAAGAAGACATAGAGAGGGGGAGCTTTTGCCCCTCTTGCCCTATTACCTATTTCCTTTCAGATGTGTCAGTGCCTGTATGTTTTAAGAAAACCGGTTGATTAGTGAAGAAGATGTATTAAGGGGGATCTTTTACCCACTTGCCCTATTTTACGCCCTCTAGCGATATGAAATATACTTTACGACCTATTCCAATACCTACCTAATACACACACATATTAAAATCATAAAAATCGGTCAAGCCGTTTCGAATGTAATTCGAAAATGGGGGGCATTTTGTAGATATTTGTATGGGAGTATATAGGGAAATCTAAATGCCATATCTCCGGAACCACTGGGCCGATTTCATGCAAGCTTCACATAAACCATCTACAGACTATCCGCACCCTACACTTAAATTTTGGTTGAAATGGGTCGACCCGTTTTCGCAGTTAGTGGTGACATCAAAGTGTACACTTCTTTTTATATATATAGAAGATCTAACTCAACAATTTTAACAAATAGAAACTGGGAATTATTTCCTTTCGTAGGTTACTTTATATTATATTCAACATATTTAATTATGAAATTTAGCTCATAGAATAAATTCGAAAAATTAAATATGTTGAATATAATATAAAGTAACCTACGAAAGGAAATAATTTCCAGTTTCTATTTGTTAAAATTGTTGAGTTAAATACATTCAATTTATAAAGTATCACTATCCAGTGTGACACAAAGAATGCTGACGAAGGCCGTAGCGGGCCAGAAAATGCATTACATTCTGCTGGTGTCTAATAATTGTTAATTTTTCTGTACATACAATATACTTCATGTAACAAGAAAATACAATATAATAGTCTGGTGGTGTATAAAAGTCATTCCTAAAAATTTAAGGAATAGAACTATTACAAAAAAGCTTTATAAAATACATAACTGAAATTTAGCTCATAGAATAAATTCGAAAAATTAAATATGTTGAATATAATATAAAGTAACCTACGAAAGGAAATAATTCCCAGTTTCTATTTGTGAAAATATAACAGATAAATTTATTTTTAATTGTGTAATTAAATGTTCAATCTAAATTTTTTAATTTCAGATTCCGAGTAATGACGAGGAATGGAAGGTTGTAGCCGAGGGTTTTAAAACCCAGAGGAACTTCCTGAATTGCATAGGCGCTGTAGATGGCAAGCACGTAGCTATAAAGAAGTCACCGGAATCAGGTTCCTACTATTTTAACTACAAAAAATTTTGTAGTATTGTTTTAATGGCAGTAGTGGACTCGAACTATGAGTTCATAATGGTAGATGCCGGAATAAATGGGAGAATATCCGATGGTGGAGTCTTAGGGCACTCAAAGTTTGGAAAAGCTCTGCATGATTGGACTCTGAATATTCCAAAGCCTGCTGCCTTGCCTGATAGCAACAAAACGTTGCCATATGTTTTTGTTGGAGACGACGCGTTCGCCCTTACGGATTCGTTTATGAAACCATATTCTCAAATTAATTTAACTGTTGAAAAACGAATATTTAACTATAGGCTAAGTCGTGCGCGTCGTATAGTAGAGAATGCTTTTGGGATACTAGTTTCCAGATTTGGCGTTTTACAAAGAACAATAAATTTATCTCCTGAAAAAGCAAGAATAATTGTTCTGGCTTGTTGTTATCTGCACAACTATTTAAGACGCAATTTAAAAAAGGCATATATATCACGTGACTCAGTAGATTTTGAAGATATTGAAGCATCAGAAGTAATAGATGGTACTTGGAGAGCAAAAACAAATATAACATCTTTAACTGCTACATACAGCCGTAATTCTTCATCAACAGCCAAAGAAGTCCGAGATTTATATTGCCATTATTTTAACAACGAGGGAAAAGTTTCGTGGCAAGATAAATTTATGTAATTTATGCAAGATAAATTTATGCAACAAAAAAAATTATAAATATGTAGTTTTGTTAAAAAAATGTGTACTTTTTATGAAAAATACATACACATACATACATATCGTCATACAAAATGCAAAGGGACTGTCACCATTAAAAAAAAAACGTTTAGGAGTTTAGGATAGATAAAAAACTTAAAAAAAAGGCAACTATTATAATCACATAGCAGCGATTTTTTCTGGTTAATATCGTAACAAATTATAAATTAATGATTCTATTCCGAAAAAACTGTTTTTTAGTTTTTTGTTTGTTTTTGTGTAATTACATGAGATTCTTCTATTGAAAGAAATGCTTATGTTACAGTGAGTGTTGACGAAACAAACGTAGAAACAAAAAAAAGAATCGATGATAGCAATTACTTAACGGCTAAACCTATTACTCGAAAGCGTTCCCTCTCACCCTCTTTGTTTACAAATACGGTCGATCGTAATACAATAACAAGTTTGTTAACTGCAAGCGTTGCCGCAGAGCAAAAAAAAAACTTTAATAAGTGATGATACGGTTAACCCCAAAACAGCCGCTATGGACAACTCAGTAACTCAAGCCTACAGTACAAGTTGGTATGGACAGGTACATAACAGTGATTAAACGGGGACGCAGCCCTACCTTTGCAGCAGTTGCTTCGGCCTCAAAAGTACTTTTTTTTGATAGAATAAATTCTCAAAATCGTTTTGCAATTCTTGAGGACGAATCCTCAGAAGCACCAAACGTGATAAAATCATCCAAGCCTCCCCCGATATATCTAAGGGAGCAAAACTCAAATGAGCTTATAAAGAGTTTGATCTCGGTGATAGGTGAAAATTTGTTTTACGTAGCTGCAATCAAGCGTGGTAGTATAAACGAGACAAAAATACAAGTAAATCATGAGAATGATTTCCGCAAAATAATTAACAAATTTGAAGAACTAAAAAAAAGTTTTTATACATACCAACTGAAGAGCAGCAAAGGCCTTCAGGTAGTGATTAAGGGAATTGACTTATGTGTGGACCCAGCAGAAATAAAAACTTTCTTGGAAGAAAAAGGCTTCAAAATAAAACATGTGGTAAATATTAAAAATAGGGGAAAAAATCCCCAACCACTATTTCGAGTGGAGTTGGGGCCCGGCGACGTTAAGTTAAGAAAAAACGAAACACACCCTATTTACAGTTTAAAATATATACTGTACAGAAAAATCACAATAGAGGAGCCGCACAAAAGAAATGGACCCGTTCAGTGTTTGAACTGCCAGGAATATGGGCATACTAAGGCATACTGCTACTTACCCCCTGTTGTCGTAGTATGTGGTGAGCTACACGGTACAGTTCTTTGCGATAATTCTAAAACCGACCCCAACGTAAAAAAATGTAGCAATTGTGGTGGTAATCACACGGCCAATTATAGAGGATGCCCAGTATATACTATCGTCAAGCAGTCGGTTGGACCGAAAACTAATCCCCCTCAAATGCAGGTAACAAATCAAGTAAACAATAATGACATTCAGGCTCCGCAGCCTAGTAATTACAGAACCTCTTACGCTAACGTCCTAAAATCAAAAAATGACACTCCAGTTTCTAATTTAAGTCATCTAGAAAAAACCATGGAAACATTAGTGCAAACAGCAAATAGTTTTACGAGCACAATGGTTAATCTGATGCAGGAAATTCTTAGAATGCAATCGATGTTATTGCAAGCTGTACTTAACAAGCCATGAACTGTTTAAAAATTTGTTTTTGGAACGCAAACGGCATCCGCCAACATAAAAATGAATTAGAATACTTTCTTAAAAATAAACAAAATCATAACGGTTTCTGAAACTCATTTGACCTCAAGAAATACGTTTAAAATCAATGGTTATATACTATATGATACCAAGGACCCTCGAGATAGAGCTTGTGGAGGTTCTGCCATTTTAATAAAAACCCGAGTCAAACACTACCTAATGTGTGATCATCGTGAAGATTATCTACAAGCAACGAACACTTGCGTTGAGGAATTAAATAGAAACCTAGTTATTTCATCGTTATACTCCCCGCCTAGATTTTCAACATCAGAATGCCAATATTATAAATATTTTAAATCATTAGGATCGTGTTTCCTAGCCGCTGGCGATTATAACGCTAAACATACCTTCTGGGGGTCAAGTCTTATAACACCAAAGGGTCGTGTTTATTTAACACAATTTCTAAAATGGATTTTAATGTGGTAGCGAGCGGACAACCAACATATTGGCCTACTGATCATCAAAAAATTCCAGATGTCATCGATTTCGGCGTGGTTAAAAACATCCCCATTGAAACGATTCATGTTGAAGCTTCCCTAGAATTATCTTCCGACCACACACCTACAATTATTACTCTAATGATCCCTAATAGAATTGTACCTCCGACTGGTTACTTAGCGACGACAGCTACGCAAATTAATTTGTTAAAATATAAAAAATATCTCAGTACCCATTGCACAGAAAATATTCCGCTCAGTACACAGCAGTACGTAGATCGCTCTATTGACAATTTTTACAGTTTTCTGAAACTAGCTGTTCAACATTCCAATTTTACCCCCAAAAAAACAAAAACTAATAAAATATATTCCACAGATGTCGAGCGTCTCTTGTTTGAAAAAAGAAGGGCTCGAAGAGTGTGGCAATTGCACAGATCCTCTCAACTTAAGAAATTACTAAAAGAGTGTACAAAAAGACTAATGACCATTTTCTCAATATATCGACAAACTGTCTGTTACTTAATGTCAACATAAATTTATTATACCGATAAACTGTCCGTTAACGATTTTGGGTTTCTCAATATACCGACAAAAAACATTGGTTTGATTTGGCAACACCAAATCAAATCTGTACGTCAAATAAAAGGAAAATAAATAATTGGCAGATGAGTGCCGGTTAGCATTGCGACAAAATAGAAGCAAATGCGACATTGAGAAAACAAAATTTCTTTAATGTGCAGTTTTTCGTTGGGAAAAAAGATAATCGCCTAATGAGAAAATGGCCATAAGAAAGCTATTGCAGACTCAGAAAACGGCTTCTCTGGAAAAATATCTTAAGGAACTTGATGCAACCCCACAATCAGACTACTCATTATGGCGTGCAGCTAGAAAACTAAAAAGGTCAGTTGTCTCTAAGCCACCACTAAGAAACTTAAATGGAAGTTGGGCAAGAAATGATGTTGAAAAAGGAAATCTGTTTGTCAATCATTTGAAAAACTTATTTACCCCAAATATATCTCACGATATTGCGGTCGAGTTACCACCTGTTGCTGCTAGAGCAGCTGTTCCCCTAAGATTTGAGATAAGAGAAATCGAAAAGGCTATTTGTGATTTAAACCCCAAGAAGGCTCATGGTTTGTATAAGATCAGCAACAAAATGCTTTTGGAGCTACCCAGCATAGCAAGGAGAATTATTCTTTTAATTTTTAATGCTATTTTACGCCTGGAATACTATCCTCAAAAGTGGAAGGTTTCCTTAGTCATCATGATACCTAAACCAGGAAAGGATCACACAAAAGTTGAGTCATATAGGACTATAAGCTTACTTTCTAATATATCAAAGCAGTTTAAGAAGCTTTTAGCGTGAAAACTAACCCCAATTTTAAATGATAATACAGTATTTATCGGTTATAAGCATTCCTGAAAATGCACGATTTTCGGTGCATATAAGCGGGAAATGCAAATATAAAAACTCGTTTATATGCACATATGGTGCTTACAAAAACTCGTTTAATTGCATCAGCCGTGCATATATAAAAACTCTGATGTTTGCATAATGGTTGCATATAGACAAAAAGATATTTAAAGTTTTTATATTAGTCTTTATTTGAAAAAATATTTTCCCAAAAAAAAAAAAAAAATAGATTAAATTCAGTATGTATATAAAAAATATTTTTGTACCACAGGTAGCATTTCATTGAAATCATTGTTTAGATTAATAATAAAAAAAGTAAAAATCCATTGCTTAGAACTGTTCCAGCAGTGAAGTGAGTAGCGATTTTATCAAGTGCTTGTCATTGGAGGTACATAGTTGCTAGAGGAAAATTGTCAGTGTTCGTTTTTTTGCTATGCAAAGTGTTTTTGACAAGAATAAATATATATCGCTACTCATTACACTAGCATTTTAAAGTAAAGTAAAGTAGTAAAAATTTGTATGTAATTTTATTTAGTAACACGCTCATTTACTTTTTTATCTAACAGCTGACTTATGACAGTGATGATAAATATAGGGATGATACTTCCGAATTTATCATTTTAGAACAATTTTGGTACAATTTTTGCAAATTTATGAATGATGCGTATAGAAGACATTTTTTCATGCAATTTATTCAAATTGTATAAAATTTTGCCTGCATAAAAGCGAGAAATGCATATAAGCGAAATGCTTATAGAAGAAATTTCCATGTATATTTTAAATTGCGACCTGAAATTGCACGAACTTAAATGCAAAAAAGCGGGAAATGCTTATAACCGACGTGCATATAACCGATAAATACTGAAGATGTATTCCTAACCACCAATTCGGCGTTAGAAGAGAACACAGCACAATTGAGCAAACCCGTCGTATAGTAAACGCAATAAGAAAAGCCTTTGAAGAAAGAAAATATTGTTCAGCTCTCTTCATCGATGTTTCTCAAGCTTTTGATAAAGTCTGGCATGAAGGCTTATTATACAAATTGAAGCTAAACTTACCAGTAAACACACACAAGCTATTATAAAGCTACTTAGTCGGTCGAAAGTTTATTATTAAAGAAGGTGATTATTTAAGCTCTCCTCAGCTAATTGACGCTGGAGTCCCTCAGGGAAGCATCCTGGGCCCACTTTATACTTAATATATACCTCGGATATGCCAACAAACAACTACACCCAAACTTCAACATTTGCTGATGATACAGCTTTTCTAAGCGTGCACAAAAACAGTCAAGAAGCATCTCGATACCTACAGGATCATATATTTCAACTCGAACTATGATTAAAGCAATGGGGGATAAAGATCAATGAGCAAAAATGCGTACATATAACATTCACCTTGCGTCGGGAATCATGCCCCCCTATTACAATCAATAATCAAATAATTCCTAAACATTCGCATGTAAAATATCTGGGTATACATCTGGATCGGCGATTAACGTGGAAATGCCATATAGAGGAAAAATTAACTCAAATGAAACTAAAAGCCATTCAAATTCATTTTCTTATTGGAAGAAACTCTGTCCTTAGTCTCGACTGCAAACTTCTTCTTTACAACTCCATATTAAAGCCAATCTGGTGCTATGGTATTCAGTTATGGGGCACTGCCTCGGCCTCTAATATAGAAAAAATTCAAAGGCGGAAAAATAAAATTCTTCGAATAATCACAGCTACCCCTTGGTATGTAAAAAACTCAAATATTCACAAGGATCTCAATGTTCCATTAGTCAAAACTATGATTACGAAATATGCAGTAAAATACTTAAAAAGGCTCGAATTGCATCCGAACCAACTAGCACGAAATATTTTAAATGATAGCGGCCACACTCGCTTAAGGAGAAGAGACACTGCAGCACTTATTCAATTAGATGAGCGATAAACACCTATATAAGTGAACAGAACCCGTGATGAAGAAAATTTTTGTCTGGCACGTATTAGGTTAAGATTTGATTAATTATTGTTAGTTCATATTTAATAAATGAAGATTCAATAAATAAATAATGAGAAAAAAAAATATATATAATAATATATTTAAAAATATAAAGTATACATACTGTTTTTTTTTGATGGATTTTTTTCACTTGGCGGCTCTGTCTTGATTGCTTTTTTAATAAATAAACAACCGTACAGAGAAATGATATGTCAGATAAATAACAACTTATTTGACAGCAGATTGCTAAGCAATGAGAAGAGCAATCATTGCGCAGTGGATTGCCACTCATGGCAATATGCGGTCTATACGCCGCAAATTTAATGGAGCAATCATATTTGACGTTTGACACAATAAATATTGCTACGTGGCGACCCGGGGTAACATCTACTATCACTAAAAAGTGTCCCCATTTCTGAAAAAAAGTTAATTGTTTTAAAATACTTTTTCTATACAAAAGTGCCAACATTTTAAAAGATAACAGCAAAATGTATTTCTTATTCATTTTTTTTAATAATTTTAGCAAAATAAGGCTTGCAAAAAAGGAAAAACTTGAGAAATGGTAACGCTGCTTTCAAAGCAACTTCCATTTTGTCAGTGATGCCACAATAATAACAGAACTTCCCTACAAGAAATGCATAACCAAAACTAAAAAAAAAAATTTATTTACTAACACACTTGCAACAATTTTACATTAGTGTTTCTACTCTAACATGTGTGTTAGAGTAGAACAACTAAAAACACTTTCTAAAAATGCCAATTTTTTAATATATTTTTGTCATACGCTTGATAAAACTTGTGAATTGCTTTAATTTAATATTTACCATTGGTGTTAAAGAAAAAAAATTATATTTGTAACTAGATTGTAACTATGAAGAAAAAGTAGCACCACCAACAGCGGTAATCAGAATGCTAGTGGTTAAGGAGGACGTACTGATGGTGGATTCTCTGGAAACAACAGTGGTCATGTTCGAAGCGGTCTTTTTGAAAGGTGGTGGCTTTGGCCAGGACAATCGCTTAAGATTTGTCCTGATGACTTTTCAAGTATGTATTTGATTTTTTGGTCTCAATCTGTTAACAAAATCTACAATAAATTAAATGGTCACACGTACGTTTACCTCCATTTCCAGACCCACGCAAGAAGTGAAACGTTACCAAGCAGCCACAGAAATAGCGATACGTGGTACTTACTTTTCTGAAGCCTAATTTCCTGACTATTAATTGGATTATAATTTTTTCAATAAAAAATTTTTATTTAAAATGAAAAATAAAATAATATATTTTTTTATAAAGGTTAGTACTAACCAATTTTTACGTTATGAATAACTAGTTAGTGCTAACCAATATTTACGTTATGACTAACTAGTTAGCATTAACCACTGTTTTGGTTATCATTGACTAATAAAAAGCAGCAGAGTAAGCAGTACAGATATATGTTCCGTAGTCGAGTGGAATTCATTAGTTAGAAAGAGAGGCAAAATCACATGTACACAAGAGTTTCGGTTAGTTTTTTCATTTTGCTCTTAATAAACTAATAGAAACTTTAACCAATATATTGGTCAACACTACCGGTTATATAACTAGTAAAATGACCGGTAGTCTTCTTGTAGGGTTATTACCACTTTTCTAGTGATGACACTAAAAGAATCCGAAAATGTAAAAGGGAACAAAATGTGTACTTGAGTACTTTTTTTCCATTTTGGTTACTTTTTATCAACACAAAAATAACCAATTTGTTTGTTTTGGAACAAGAACTACCCGCTCCGCTTTTTACCCTTTTTTATATATTTTTTTTCATCTACCTAAAAATTATTTTTTTGAAGATTAAGCTTCAACAGACTATCAACTTAACCATATAATAGCCTTTGTACACTGAACAACATCTAACATCTACCATCAATTTGCGAAGATGTTAACATCTTTCCATAAGAAATACATAGGGCTTAAAACCAACATCTTTCAACATCTTTAAAAGATGTTCCTATCTCATTCTATTCCATTCTACATCTTTCGATTATTTTAGTGTTATCACTAGAAAGTGGCAATAAGTTCTTTTATTATTGTGGCATCACTGACAAAAAAAAAATTGGTTTAAAAGCAGCGTTACCATTTGTCAAGTTTTCTCTTTTATTGCGATGTTTTTTTGTTAAGTATTTTTTATATTGTTAAACAAATTAAACTTCAAATACATTTTTGTGTTTTCTTCTTAAATTTTGGCAGTTTTGCAGAAAAAAACAATTTTTTATTTTAAAAACTTTTTTTTGCAAATATGGTGACATTTATGTTTGATGGTAGATGTTAGATGTGAGCAATGTAATAGGCTTTTTACACTGATCAACATCTAGCATCTACCATCAAAGATGTAGAAAATGTGAAACACTCGTTTACATTGCTCACATCTAACATCTACCATCAAACAAAAATGTCACCATTTTTGAAAAAAAAATGTTTTGAAAACAAAAAATGTTTTTTTTTCTACAAAAGTGCCAGAATTTAAAAAGAAAACACAAAAATGTATTTGAAGTTCCATTTGTTTAAAAATATTAAAAATACCTAACAAAAAAACATTGCAATAAAAGAGAAAAGTTGACAAATGGTAACGCTGCTTTCAAAAAAATTGTTTTTTGTCAGTGATGCCACAATAATAATAGAACTTATTGCCACTTTTCTAGGGATGACACTAAAATAATCAAAAGATGTTGAATGGAATACAATGAGATTGGAACATCTTTTAAAGATGTTGAAAGATGTTGGTTTTTAGCCCTATGTATTTCTTATGGAAAGATGTTAACATCTTCGCAAATTGTGGAAAATTGATGGTAGATGTTAGATGTTGATCAGTGTAAAAAGGCTATAAACGAGTGTTTCACATTTTCTACATCTTTGATAATAGATGTTAGATGTCGATCAGTGTAAAAAGCCTATAAGGTATATACTTTGAGGTGTAGATGGTCATTTTCTGCTAATCTTAATGGTTCATAGGTCTAAATGAAACACTTTTCTAGATTAACGATAAGGTCAAAAGTAATTCCGATCCCATCCGGTGTAATATGATTATATTTCCACCCGGCAAAAAGCCTCTTTATATAAAAGATATACCGCACAATTAAGCTCAATTTTGCACTTTGATTCTATAACCGCAGTGAGACTTAAAAAGTTTTACTTGTAGGATCTCTTTATATAAAAAGGTTAAATGCTCTAGCTCATAAAAATTTTAAAATTGAGGAAAATAAGTGTAAATTTTGTATAGGAGGTGCCACTTCCACTAAAAATTTCGAAAAATTTGAATAGCCTATTGTTCTTTCCAGACCATTGTTTAAACTTTGCTTAAACATGTATTTACCTTTAATGATAAGAAAGACAAGGCAGTTAATATGCAGCTAATATTTTTAAGATTAAGAAACATGCATGTGTTTTCCACTAATTAAGAATAAGCAAATACACAAACAGGAATACCAGCATCTGCACTAATGATGTTGGTTTTCCCAATTTTGTAATAATAACAATATTAATAAACACACAAACAGAAATACCAACATATACAGTAATGATGTTGGTTTTTCCAATAGATAATTAGGGTTTAAATTTGAGATATGTGATAAAACATACGCATGTGCGTGGACACATGCAGGTAAACAACCCTTATTATTTTTCCTACATTAGTATTAATTTTCCTACATTAGTTTAAGATTTGTTAAGTTAGCTCTTAAGGTTTTAATTTTGTAAATAAATTTCAGTGTCTTACAAACATTCAAGTTGAATCTTTGTCTGTGAAGTCTTAGGTTTAACATTTGGTCCTTCGAAATTAAAAAGTGAACTAGTAAATACTAAAAATACTTGAAAGCGTAAGTCGTGGCTAAAACAGCGACTAAATATATAAAATAAAGCGTAAGTCGTAGCTAAATAGCGACTACTTTAAAACAAATCAGTCTTAAAATGACAAATAAAGAAAAGCTGTTCGAAAGGCAAAAGGAACTCGGAGAAGAAGTTATTAATATAAGAGATAAATTATCTCAAAAAGCAATACGAACTTCGAGACTTCTAGAAGAAACAAAAAGATTGGATAAAATTATTGCCGAATTGACGGCAAATAATTTAAAATTATTAGCATCTGGCATAACATCAGAAGATTATTTTAAAAATAATTATTATGAAGCCTTATTAAAAGTGCAGGAAGAAGCTCGACTTTTAATTAAAGATACCCTACTTAAAGAAGAACAACTAAACGTTGCGGAAACATCTCAAGCATCAAAAGAAAGCAGTAAATTTGAAAAAATAATAGCTACTGAATCAAATGATGAAGTATGGGAACAATTTGTTGAAATGGCGGATTGGTTAAACGACTGGTATGAAGAACTTTCAACTAACGTTGCCAGCATGCCCAACAAAAAATTAAAAATAAAAGAAAAATTTCTCGAAACAAGATACAAAAAGTTTCAAGAAATACATCAAGAGTTAGGTGATTCTAAAAAGTCAAAAGAAGCATATAAAATTATGCTTAATGCTGAAAATACGTATTTCAGTGCTCTTGAGCTTATAGCAGATAGCACAAAGGAATCAATACAACTACCAATCAACATGGGCATAAGAGAAACAGAGTATTCCAGCTCAGCACATTTGGGGAAAATTGATATTCCAGAATTTAATGGCGATATAAATGAATGGGCATCATTTCACGATTTATTTAAGAGTCTGGTGCATGATAATATACATCTGTCCAATGTAGAAAAGATGTACAGACTAGTAACAGCACTAAAAGGCGAAGCAAAAAAATTGGTGCAACATTTAAAAATCACTGACAACAATTATCAAGCAGCATGCGAGATTCTCAAACAAAAATATGAGAATCGTAGACTGCTATTTACAAATCAAGTAGATATATTACTTGACCTACCAATGGCAAACAGTGAATCGTCCGCAAGTTTGAAGCATCTTTTAGATACAACTAACAGCTGCATTTATGCCCTAAAAAGTATGGATCTTAAATTAGAAGATGCTGAGCCATTTATAGCTCGCATTGTGATTAGAAAATTAGATAAAGATGGTTTACGATATTACGAACAAACCGTCAAGAAGTCTAAAGAAATTGAAAATCTAAAGGACATTCTAAGCTTTTTGGAACAACAAATTCAAGCCTTAGAGGCAGTCTCAAACAGACAAGAAAAGAAAATAAATAAAAAATCATATGAATCAGGAAAAGTGTCGAATGTACAGTATTCGATAAAAAAAATCATGCTTACATTGCAGTATGAATAACCATACAACAGCAAGTTGCAGAAAATTGTTAACGTTACCAGTCGAAGAAAGAAGAAAATTAGCTTACAACAATAAATGGTGTTTCAGATGTCTAGAGCACAAAAACGATAAGTGGTGTTCAAATAATGTTAAATGCAGTCATTGTAATAAAGGTCACAATAAGATTCTACATCTGAATGAAAGAACTGAATCAAAGCCTAATAGTTCAGCAATGACGACCGGGGAAACATCCGCTACAGTACTTCTAGCAACTGCACTGTGCCATGTCAGGGCATTGTCAAGGCACAATACGTATGTCAGATCATGAGACAGGACCTACACGGTAACTAATTCGCCGCATTACACAGAATTACAACTTGACAAGCAAGGTTGTATTTTTTGGGGCTTACACCTGTAAAGAAAAAGGAACTACAGCCAACTTTACTTGACTTTATGTTTCCGGCATTTTGGTCCTTTTCTTTTTTGATCGTGAAGCTGTTCAGTTAATGGAAGTGAACATTATCGTGGGCATCGACAAATAGAAAGTGTGTTGGCTCATCCTGGGTGTTTTTGGTGATCAGCCAGCTAAGGTATCCAAACGAATTTTGGTCAAAGACAGTAAGTATAATTATGTGTGTTATGTTAAACCAGAGGATTAATCACATCTGTATAGGCGCAGCTCTAAACACTACGACTAAGAGGGTGGTTAGACGAATTTGGAGGAAAATTTGGGAAAAACACGTTTCACGTCTCTAACCGGCCACGCAAAGTCGCGTAATATCAGCGGCGAATCGTTGGAGCAAGGGTCAAACTGCCCACAACGTGAATACAGCAGTGTCCGCATTCGTACCGGTGTATGAGGGAGTAGCACATTTGTACTTTGCGGCAACTGGTCGCTCAAGTTTGACGTCTCATCCCCCACCAGACTCTGTACAGAGGGGGAAAAGTTGAAGGAAAGTTGGTAAAAAAATAAAGATGGTTGTGAAAATGCATTCACAGTCTATCGTAGCCATTTGACGGCCCAGCCTAGCAGCAACGCTGACAATCAGTCAGCGAAAGTATTTTTGGAAGGCCACCATCCTAACAGTGTATTACGTATTCGGCACAACCGGGTGCATCTGGGCATAGCAGCACTGCTGTCACGTTGGGGCAGTTTGGCTCTACACCGGATAATTGACGAACACTAACCAACGTACGACAACACTTTCGTCGACATAAACTAGGCCAATCATACTACAGCAACGGCTATACTTTCGCCTACATGACCTAGTCCAAACACATTGCAGCCACAGCTATACGATACCACTACAACAACAACCCTTTCGCCAACCTAATTGGGGCCACCAATAACAAACAACAACACTACTATAGCCAACAGAACGTGATGCAGCAATACAACAACATCAAGTGACAACGCAAAACAACTTTAAAACAACACCAGAACTAAACGCAACTTTATGGGACATCAAAACGTCGTGGGACAACGCTCACCAACTTCAAAGCACTACACACATCGGTGGACAACAGATAAGTGACTTTTTTTGTTTATTTATAGTGTTGATAGTGGGAACAATTTCAATTACGAATTATTGCGTTTGATCTTGACTAAGTCTTTGATTTTCGGCTAATTATTTTTGTAAATCGGAATCGGTGTAAATCGGAAATCAAGGCCCAGTAAAGTAAATTAAAATCCCCAACTAGAATAAATGCTATTTTAATGTTGTATTTGTGAGGGGGAAGAAAAGATAGAGTAACACCTTCCGCGGTTTTTTGTAATATATTAATTAAATTTTGGGTTTCCGAGCCGGCTAAAGTCAAACCAACCATTGGGTAAAATTATGTTAAGGCTGATCAAAACCAGCTAAAACCAACTCCAGTAAGTGGGTAACGATCACCCTCGGACAAGATTTCGATTTTGTCGTATCATATTGCGTCCAAATCAATAATCACGTTGGTTTTTGCCTATTTTGATCAGACTCAATTTAGACCGACTACGATCGGATGAATGTTATTTGATTTACCGAATACAAGGCCGAACCCTATAGACATTTTGTTACAGTTAATCAACATAAGGTGTAACGGAAATCGATAATAATAATAATCGATAATCGATTTTGATCTGAACCCTTTGCAAAACCACCCCTGTTATGTATTGTACTTTAAAGTTATCTGGAATGTTCGATTCTTTTAAAATTGGTGACAGGTATCTCTAGATTTTGAAGTTCCAGATTCGCAAATATAACGAATTAAACTCAATTGACGCTTAAGTTTGTAGTTGCCTTAAGTTAAAGTGTTCGGTTACACTAAATTACGGGATTCACGTAATAAATGTTAGCTTATCGTAGTTAAAACTTTCGATTACCCGGATTTGAGAAAATACCGTTGTAAATCTGAAATTGCCTTTAATTTGAAGTTTCAGTCATGCAAAATCTAAAAGATCAATTGTCTACCTTTTAGACCTACCCAATTTTAAATTGTCGAACACGATAGATTAAACACACCCAATACATAAATCTGGGCTCCGTGTAATTGTGCGAATCGGGTCAAATCTAGCGAAAACAAATCGCATACAAATTTGTAAATAAAAGAAAAAGGAAAGAAAAAGAGAAAAAAAGAAAAAAAAAACATGTAAAGCCAAACGGCAACAAACGCCATATATATGAGAGTAACAAAACTCATAAAAAAAAAAAAAACAAAACAAAAAACGAACAAAGAAAAGAAAAAATTTTAATTTCGAAAAGTCATATAAAATGCAATGAAATCCAACCTAATGAAAATTTAATGTAATTGTAATTTTGAAAAACCGTATTAGAAAACTGGAAAACAAACCCGTAGAAATTTGGAACTAAGTTGACCTCAAACTTATTTAAAATTTAAATATTAGATTTCTGTAATTTTGATTTGTTGGAAGTAAACCCTAAGATAAAGTATGCCCTACTGGTTTAAAGTAGAGTAGTTTTGTGTTTTACATAAACCAAATGAAAATAAACTCAGTAGACGTTCTGAATTATTGTTGAATTTAAAATAAATTCCCATTAGATTAAGATAGTTGCATATTAAATTAGCAAAGTATTGACATTCCATTTTTATGTAACTTGATCAACGTCCGTAGGAGTGACAATTTAGGCAATGTAAAGAACAATATATTAGCGCTAATGTAGGTGTTTGAATAGAATAGGCTAAAATTTTCATTCTGACGATGTTGACCGCAACATTTGTTGCTACATTATTATCTTGAAGTATAATTAGAGTAAAATAAATTGGTTGATTACTATTTAAGTTATTTTAAGAAGATATTATAAATAAACATTTTTTCGAACTTTGAGATTATTAAAATTTTAAATGCGAATCGATTTTAATTTGGAAATGGAAGTGTGAGGAGGTTAAGGTAGGTATTTGGTGGTGAAAATTTTCGATAGGGGTAGCTATAATTTGCGGCTATTACGCTACCACGGTCGAGCATCAGGATGGATGCTGAGGGAGGGCCAGCCAGGGATTTAATTACATCTAAATCCCCAAAACGAAAAGGTATTGTGTCCCGTGTTTGGTTTCTGTGCGTTTCGGTTTTATTTCGTTTGCGCCCCGTTTTTCTATTTTTTTTATTTAGGCAATACACTGGTACATAAAATAATGTTTTATGCACGTTCATTTGCAACGAACACCCGCCCATGCCCGACGAGTCATAGCCCGGCTGAAAATTGGTTAGTTACCAGTGTGACAAATGGACAGTGCACGCGAACCGTGCGTGTGGCAACGGCCACGAACGCATTGAATCGTGACAGTTATATTATTTTTGGCGCCCAACGTGGGGCCCGAATGAAATTTAATCGTTTTACATTTTGAAATATCGTGCGTTTGTTAAAATTCGAAATCTTTTGTAGTGAAAACACTTTTTTTGATCGTTTGGCGGTACTTAATCGACTTTTCGTAAGTTCAGGACTGATGGTACATCGGTTTATTCGCGACGACGGGTGCGGTTAGGGAAGTTTGTCGATGACTATAAGTCGTAGTAATTGGGATCTGACCGGGATTACTAAACGCGATAGGATTCGGGAACTTTTGCCAGGGCGGAAAGTAGCGTATGCTCCGTGGGTTTGTACTTCAAGTCCGCGTCGCGACGTTAACTTGTATCCATGACGACGGTCATGCAGAACCAACATTCGCAAACTTAACGATGGGAAACAATACCTTTGTTTTTTACTTACTTTTAATTTCACCATCCAAATACCAACCCAACACTGAATTTTTTTTAAATTGTTTGTTTTTTGGCAAATTTTGTGGTTTTTAGATTTGAGAACGATTTCAATTTTATTTGCAGTTGTTCTTGCGAAGATAATCACATAAACTTAAATTTAAAAACTTTATTTGAACGTTTATGTTATTGGTCAAAATTCTAAATTACCAATAAACTTATTTTGAATTTTTTTTTGATTTTGGTTTTTAATTTCCATTAAGTTGGTTAACTGTTAGATTGTTATTTTTTTTACAATACATACATATTGTTTTTTTAGGCTTTAAAAATTGTGTTAAAACTTTAATTTTTCCGGATTTGACAATAACTTTTATTGAAATTTTCTTTGTTTACTTTTCATTTTGATTTCGATTGTCAAAATTTACAGAGTTACCATCGGGTCAAAATTACTTTGGCGATTTTTCGATTTTTTTTTGCGACGATCTTAGGGTTATACTAAATAGTTTGGTGTGATTATATTTTAAATTTAAATCTTTCAGCATATGTGGCAAAACTCTAAATCAGCAAACTTTTATCGTTTTTGCTAAATTCGTATTCTTTTGGGTTTTAACCTTTAAAGTTCACGTTTCAGCCGGAATTTTTATAAATTTTGATCGGTCTATCGTTTTGTTGAAATTTTAAGAGTTGCCAGTTGGCTAAAATTGTTTGGCAATTAGTCGCTATTTTTTTATGAGTTTGTCTGCAAAAATTCTAAATTAATTATAATAAAAAAATAACGAAAATATTTCGGAATTTGTTTTTTAGATTTCTATTCTTTAACTTCTATTTTGCTATCATTTCAACATACAATTATTTTGATTCTTAAGGCTTTAATTTTTTTTAATTACATTTTTCTGGACGGAATTATCACTTTGGATTATTTCGGGTGGCAAAGTTTTAAGAGTTGCCATCGGGTTACAATTTCTTTTGGCAATTGTTTGATAGTTCGGCTTATGTTCAAGTTCGAATTAAAGGTTTAGTGCGTTTTCAAGTTTTCAGTTGAATTTTCCGGCATAATTCAATTTGTTGGAGTTTACGATTTAATTTAAATTTTTGATTGTCAGCTTTTACAAACTTTATAAATTTGAAAGTTTTTTTTTGTGCTTGACATTTGGTGCAACTAATTTTGTTAGTTGTATACGCACTAGATACAGCGGTAGCGCGGCATATATATAGATATTTGTTTTTACGATTCATTGAGAATAATTTTTGGGGACGTTTCGGTCGCGACATTTTATATAGTTTTTTTTGGGAACATTTTTTTTAAGCATTTTGAGAATACATTTAGGGGAAGTTTGATAAAACTTGGGAAGTTTGTTCAGATTAATGGTAAGGACCCGTAGTGGATTTAATACAACCAACACAATGGGACCAGGCGACACAGCAGCGGGGTTTACAACCACCACTACGTCGTCAGCGATGGCATCGGCAACTTCGATAACCACCTCGGCTATAGTTCATTCACAGCCTTATCAATTATTTACGACGCAAGCTACAGGTATAGCCATGGGAGAAACTGGCCCAAATATTTCTGTTGGACAGGAGGAAACCGAGCAAAACACCTCAACGAATAACGCGTCGATGAACAGTACCATTACCTCTCCAGAGTTTAGCAGTATCACAGCCATCGGAGTTCAAAAGGAATTTAGAGGAGCGAACGCTAATCACCTGAGGCCAGAAAGGCTGAGAGAGCCACTAAGAGCAGCAGAAGGTTTGAGGCAAATAGAAATTCGTAGATCTGTGGACGCAAGGATAGAGGAGTTGATACCGGCGATAGTACAGGCGACAGTAAGCGCGATGTCACAGGCAAGTAGAGCGGGAGGAGCCCAAGTAAATCGGAGCTTCCAGGAGCAGAGGTCAGTAAATCTGCGGCCGCCGTGCACGTATCATCAACCACCACCACCAAGAAGAAACTCAGTAAACAATTATCAAGCAGGGACACCCCAACCACAGCGTCATAATTACCCAAATAATCGTTATCAAGTTCCACCACCACGCGTTGACAGGAATAATTTACCAGTTTTTGAAAACCAACAACCACGTTTTAGTGAGCCACCACCACAAGTGTATGCACCGCGGAATCAACGTAACAATTATGGAGAGTCATTTAACAGGATCGATAAATGGGGATTGCAATTTGACGGGACGACAAAAACACCGAGCGTCGAGGATTTTGTGTTTAGAGTTGAGACACTTCAGTCGGATTACGGTTGTTCTTGGGCGGAAGTCATTCGCAGTTTTCACCATTTGTTAAGTGGACCAGCATTAGATTGGCTATGGGATTATAGGCGGATGAATACGACGTTAAGTGACTGGCCAACCCTTAAGAACGCCTTAATCAGATATTTCCACCGTTATGAAAGCGATTTCGATATTCAACGAAAAATTCTTGACAGGAGGCAACAACCATTGGAATCCGTTGATGATTTTTGCAACGCGGTGATTCGTTTAAGAAACCAACAGACCAACCCCATGGGAGAACAAGATTTAGTGGACATTTTGAAAAATAATTTGAGACCAGCTTTATCACAACTTTTGTTTGCCGTACGACCACTTGGACTGAGTCAATTTAGAACTGAGGGAAGAAGAGCAGAGAGTTTGTTAAACAACCAGCGAGCTAGTAACCCGAGATATCAGGGAAAACATATAAATGAACTAGATATGGAGGGAGAAACATTGGACAGCGAAATGTCTGTTAGCGCATTAACAAACCCAGTTCGCAAACTTGTGTGCTGGAATTGTAAGGCCGATGGTCATATGTTTATGGATTGCCCGTCGGAGCGTAGAAGATTATTTTGTTTCAAGTGTGGTTACGATAACACGGTGACTCCTAAATGTCCAGTCTGTCAGGGAAACAGGGTGGCGAACAATCCTCGTACTGGGATGGAGGGTCGTTCGAGAAATGTAGCAACCCAGGCTCAACAAACAGCGAGTACACCACCGACGAATCAGTCAAACCCTACATTGTAACAGAAATTTTACCAATAAGCGTCGCAACAGAAACGCAAACCGATCTTACAATAGACCCTAGTTCTACAGAAGATTTGACAACCACTAAACCAATTGATAGTTTGATTAAAGAACAACCAATTTTACTTGACAATACCACCAAAGTCGACATTTACCCTAGAAAGCCATACCACATACGATTGAAGGAATACGAAGCAGCAAGAGAAAGAATTTTTGGAACACCATCTAGAAGAATCATTAAGACCAGACAGCGTTATAAGGAACGGAAACAGATACGTAAAGAAATAACCTCAGCCAACTTAATTGAAAACTCGGATAGGAGGATTTATACCACCATCTCTATTAATGGTCTGCTTGACAGCGGTGCAACAGTTTCTTGCTTAGGTGAAGGATGCCTTGATGTCGTTGAAGAAGCTAAACTTGTGATACATCCTTATATTTCGAAGATTTTTACTGCTGATGGCAGAGCAAACCAGATTATAGGGCGTGTAAGGGCCGTGATAGAATTTAATGGGCGTTCAGAATACGTAAATTTTTACCTCGTTCCTTCCTTAAAACAGAAACTTTTTTTAGGCATAGATTTTTTGAGATTATTTAATGTATTCAGATTTGAGATTAATAGTATAACAACGGATAACGGCGAGTTGCAGGATGATTCTTCAGCCGATTTTCCGAGTAAACACACTTTAACACCTGAACGACAACATATTTTGGACAAAGCCATTCAAGAATTCCCTTCATTTGCGCAAAAAGGTCTTGGTAAAATATCGTTGGAAACACATAGTATAGACACCGGAACAGCTATTCCCATCAAAGAAAAATATTATCCGATTTCACCAGCGGTACAACAGCTCATGTATGCTGAACTGGATCGTATGATTTCTCTGGGAGTGATCGAGCCAAGTGAAAGTCCTTGGAACAACAGGGTCACATTCGTTCAAAAAGGTGAAAAGGTACGGATATGTCTAGATGCGCGGAGGCTGAATGACGTTACTATAAAGGATGCATATCCTTTACCCAATATTGAAGGTTTATTGAGCAGACTGGGAGATACCCATTTCATTTCTAGTGTTGATTTAAAGGACGCGTTTTGGCAGATACCGCTAGCAGTCTCCAGTAGGGAAAAGACGGCGTTCACGGTACCTGGAAGGCCTTTGTACCATTTTACGGTAATGCCGTTTGGGTTGTGCAATGCAGCTCAGCGGTTATGCCGTTTAATGGACAAAGTCATCCCTGCGCGCCTTCGCGAACGTGTTTTCGTCTACTTGGATGATCTGTTAGTTGTATCTGCTACATTCGCGGAACACATCGATCTTCTAAGGGAAGTAGCGACTTGTTTGTCTAGCGCGGGGTTAACAATTAACGTGGAGAAATCCAAATTTTGTTGTAAGGAACTTAAATATTTAGGTTATATCGTGGGAGGAGGAATTCTCAGGCCAGATCCGGACAAGATCTCGGCAATACAAAATTTTAGCTATCCAACTACACCAAAGCAAGTTAGGAGTTTTATGGGAACCACTGGTTGGTACCGACGTTTCATAAACGACTACGCGACTATAACAGCTCCCATTTCAGAAACACTTAAGAAAACAAAAAAATTTGAATTTACTGCAGAAGCAAAGCTAGCGTTTGACAAATTGATACAGTGCCTTAGTACAAGTCCCGTCTTAACACATCCTGACTTTTCGAAAACTTTTTACGTACAGTGCGATGCGTCTGATGTTGGAATCGGGGCAGTCATATTTCAGGAAGACCCTGAAGGTGGCGAACATCCAATTGCTTATTATTCTAGAAAATTAACTTCGGCTCAGAAAAATTATTCTGTAACTGAGCGCGAATGCTTAGCGGTCGTATCAGCTATTCAGAGATTTCGTCCATACATCGAGTTGATGCAGTTTGTAGTGATCACTGATCACTCAAGCCTTAAATGGCTCATGTCTCAGAAAGACCTTAGCGGTAGATTAGCGCGATGGAGCCTACAACTACAGTCTTTTAGTTTTCAAATTCAGCACCGGAAAGGTTCACAGAATGTTGTACCTGACGCGTTATCACGATACACCGTAGATGCATTGGATAATTTTGGTTCATTTTTAGTTGATTTAAATTCACCAGAGTTCAGATCTGATGATTATAAAGAATTAGTTCGCATTGTTCAGGAGGAAAAATCTAGTTTACCCGATGTTAAAGTTATTGACAATCTTGTATACAAAAGAACAAATGTATATAATGGCGACGTTTTGTTAGAAGATCATGCCTGGAAGTTATGGATACCTGCTTCGTTAACCGAAAGCATAATTGCGAAAGCACATAGCCCACCCAGTATGGCTCATGGGGGCATTGCAAAAACAATCAGAAGAATTCGTGAATATTTTTATTGGCCTCATTTGAACATCCAAGTTCGAAACTTTGTTAATCGTTGTGACGTATGCAAGGAATGCAAACCAGCTAACACTATTCTCAAACCACCAATGGGTAAAGAAGCAGACGCAACCAGACCTTTCCAGCGTATTTTTATAGATTTTTTGGGACCGTACGTTCGTTCGAAGCGGGGTAATTGTTATATTTTTATTGTATTGGATTATGTGACCAAGTTCGTGCTATTGAAGGCAATGTCTAGAGCAAATGCTCGCAACGTAGTAGATTTTCTGGTTAAAGAAGTTTTTTATAAGTTTGGTTGTCCAGAAACCATAATTTCTGATAATGGACCACAATTTGTAGGCAAGGAGTTCGCGGCTTTGATGGAAACTTTTGCTATTAACCACTGCAAAACGGGAGTATATGCACCTCAAGCCAACGCGTCAGAGCGCGTTAATCAATCGATTTTGTCAGCGATTCGGTCGTATTTGGGTGAAAACCACAACGAATGGGATCTACACCTCTGCGAAATAGAATGCGCGCTTCGGTCAGCAGTACACTCTGCTATTGGCATGACTCCATACTTTGCATTGTTTGGCACCAACATGATTACTCATGCATCGGCATACAAGATAGCCAGAAGATTAAACGTTGTTGATGAACCCGATATCAGATTTGAGAACCGGCACGAATTTATGGAAATCGTTCGCGATAAGCTAAAAGAAGGATTACACAAAAGCTATGAAGCTAATGCGAAAAGATACAACATACGCGCGAGGATTGCTAAGTTTAAAGTAGGACAGGAAGTATTCCGCCGAAACTTTCAGTTGTCAGATTTCGCTAAACAGATATCAGCGAAACTGTGTCGAAAATTTCTCAAGTGTAGGATTGTTCGAATGGTTGGCAACAGCCTGTATGAGATTGAGACTTTACAGGGGAAACCATTGGGTGTATTCCACGCCAAGGACTTAAAGGCATAGCTTGACATTTAACTTTTATCATATTCGCAATATGATTGCGAATATGATAAAACTGATCAACACCGGGAAGGTGTGTGGTGTGCCATGTCAGGGCATTGTCAAGGCACAATACGTATGTCAGAACATGAGAAAACCAACATCATTAGTGCAGATGCTGGTATTCCTGTTTGTGTATTTGCTTATTCTTAATTAGTGGAAAACACATGCATGTTTCTTAATCTTAAAAATATTAGCTGCATATTAACTGCCTTGTCTTTCTTATCATTAAAGGTAAATACATGTTTAAGCAAAGTTTAAACATTCTGCCGGGCGTCTAATGGCATCGGCGGTGAAAAATCTAGTTTCACTATAGTTTTATGACTATTGCTACATTTGTACCTTACATAAAATAATATTAATATTGTAATTAAAATAACAATTATAATAAGGGATATATGTCCGGATACATGGTGATACTTAATTTTCATTAGCTCAGTGTTGCTAGCCTGCATTGTCTGCACATCTTGTTGTATCCTTTGTATAGATTCGGAGTTGTTAATCATCGTTATATCAAAAGGTTTCACCAACTTGTTTTGTGCTTGTTGGAATTCCACGCCCCATGAGGTTGCTTGAATTGAAGAATTCTTCTGAGATCGGGAGTTCGATTAGTTTATGAATAGGTCTTTTTATTATGTTATTCTGGAATTTTAGCTTCACTACTCGTACTTTCCCGTCTTGTCCTTTATATCCTTCTATTATTCTCGCAAGAGGCCACCTTGCTGGATGAGTATTTTCATTTCTAATCAACACCACTGCCCCTTCTTTCAGATTTTCAATAGGATGTCTCCATTTATTTCGCTGTTGAAGTGTCACAAGGTATTCATCTTTCCAGCGATTCCAAAAGTCCTTTTTGAGCCGCTGAATAAGTTTCCATTTATTTAATGATGTTATAGCAGAATCTTCAATGTGTTCTCCTGCTTCCAGCAGCGGTCTCCCAATGAGAAAGTGTCCTGGTGTTAATACTTCTACCCCATCAACGTCATTAGCGCCTAATTCAACTAATGGCCTAGAGTTTAAAACGGCCTCTATTTGTGCCAGCAAGGTACTCATTTCTTCAAACGTC
This sequence comes from Pollenia griseotomentosa, assembly GCA_963931875.1. NCBI lineage: Eukaryota > Metazoa > Arthropoda > Insecta > Diptera > Polleniidae > Pollenia > Pollenia griseotomentosa. The sequence goes on along the minus strand of OZ007560.1, from coordinate 174,586,920 downwards.
AGTTTAGTTTCGCCTAGTATTCTGTTGAGATGATATTTCATTGATTTGACTCCGGATTCCCAAATCCCTCCAAAGTGAGGGGCTGCCGGGGGAATAAAATGCCATTCAATTTTCTGTTTAGCAAGGATAGGAATCAGTGTATTATTTTCTTCAATTGCTGCCTTAAAAGCAGCATTTAGTTTTTTATTGGCTCCTACAAAATTGGTTCCGTTATCGGAATACAATTTCGAGCTTATTCCTTCTGTCCGTAATTCATTGTTGGCTTCTAATTTTCTCTCATTTAACCACTATCCGATTGTCAGCATCTATTACTGTTGTTTTGTTAAAAAGTTCTAAGCAATATTTATCTTCCTCATAGACATCGGATTCTGTTGTTATTTCTTCAAGCTCCCAGAATCTTTCTAGATTTGTAACAGCTGCTAATACTTGTGATGGTTTTGATTTTTTGTTAATGACACCAGATAATATCCAACCAAAAATTGTTGATTGTGCCAAAATATTACCTTTCTTGCGTAGCCCTTTTTGTATTAGGTTAGGAATGATATCACCTCCAATAACAACATCTATTCTATCAGATTTGTTGTATGATGGGTCCGCTAAAATAAAGTTGTTCCAATCTTCTATATTAACTTCAAATGACTGGCTTGGATGTGCCCCCGTTAACTTTGGCAAAATTAGGGCTTCTGCTTCAACCGCAATATTACTCATAAATCTTGGCCTCAAGATTAATTTTGTCTTTGCTTTAGATAGTCCAACCACTGCACTACCGAGTCCATGAATTTCGGTTTTACTTTTGATGCGTGGTAATGCTAAAATCTGTGCAGCTTCTTCCGATAAAGTTGTAATTTGAGAACCTTGATCTATTAACGCTCTTAGCGTTACTAATTCTCCATTTGCTGCATTTACCCTTATTTGTGCTGTCACGATTCAATGCGTTCGTGGCCGTTGCCACACGCACGGTTCGCGTGCACTGTCCATTTGTCACACTGGTAACTAACCAATTTTCAGCCGGGCTATGACTCGTCGGGCATGGGCGGGTGTTCGTTGCAAATGAACGTGCATAAAACATTATTTTATGTACCAGTGTATTGCCTAAATAAAAAAAATAGAAAAACGGGGCGCAAACGAAATAAAACCGAAACGCACAGAAACCAAACACGGGACACAATACCTTTTCGTTTTGGGGATTTAGATGTAATTAAATCCCTGGCTGGCCCTCCCTCAGCATCCATCCTGATGCTCGACCGTGGTAGCGTAATAGCCGCAAATTATAGCTACCCCTATCGAAAATTTTCACCATCAAATACCTACCTTAACCTCCTCACACTTCCATTTCCAAATTAAAATCGATTCGCATTTAAAATTTTAATAATCTCAAAGTTCGAAAAAATGTTTATTTATAATATCTTCTTAAAATAACTTAAATAGTAATCAACCAATTTATTTTACTCTAATTATACTTCAAGATAATGATGTAGCAACAAATGTTGCGGTCAACATCGTCAGAATGAAAATTTTAGCCTATTCTATTCAAACACCTACATTAGCGCTAATATATTGTTCTTTACATTGCCTAAATTGTCACTCCTACGGACGTTGATCAAGTTACATAAAAATGGAATGTCAATACTTTGCTAATTTAATATGCAACTATCTTAATCTAATGGGAATTTATTTTAAATTCAACAATAATTCAGAACGTCTACTGAGTTTATTTTCATTTGGTTTATGTAAAACACAAAACTACTCTACTTTAAACCAGTAGGGCATACTTTATCTTAGGGTTTACTTCCAACAAATCAAAATTACAGAAATCTAATATTTAAATTTTAAATAAGTTTGAGGTCAACTTAGTTCCAAATTTCTACGGGTTTGTTTTCCAGTTTTCTAATACGGTTTTTCAAAATTACAATTACATTAAATTTTCATTAGGTTGGATTTCATTGCATTTTATATGACTTTTCGAAATTACAATTTTTTCTTTTCTTTGTTCGTTTTTTGTTTTGTTTTTTTTTTTTTATGAGTTTTGTTACTCTCATATATATGGCGTTTGTTGCCGTTTGGCTTTACATGTTTTTTTTTTCTTTTTTCTCTTTTTCTTTCCTTTTTCTTTTATTTACAAATTTGTATGCGATTTGTTTTCGCTAGATTTGACCCGATTCGCACAATTACACGGAGCCCAGATTTATGTATTGGGTGTGTTTAATCTATCGTGTTCGACAATTTAAAATTGGGTAGGTCTAAAAGGTAGACAATGGATCTTTTAGATTTTGCATGACTGAAACTTCAAATTAAAGGCAATTTCAGATTTACAACGGTATTTTCTCAAATCCGGGTAATCGAAAGTTTTAACTACGATAAGCTAACATTTATTACGTGAATCCCGTAATTTAGTGTAACCGAACACTTTAACTTAAGGCAACTACAAACTTAAGCGTCAATTGAGTTTAATTAGTTATATTTGCGAATCTGGAACTTCAAAATCTAGAGATACCTGTCACCAATTTTAAAAGAATCGAACATTCCAGATAACTTTAAAGTACAATACATAACAGGGGTGGTTTTGCAAAGGGTTCAGATCAAAATCGATTATCGATTATTATTATTATCGATTTCCGTTACACCTTATGTTGATTAACTGTAACAAAATGTCTATAGGGTTCGGCCTTGTATTCGGTAAATCAAATAACATTCATCCGATCGTAGTCGGTCTAAATTGAGTCTGATCAAAATAGGCAAAAACCAACGTGATTATTGATTTGGACGCAATATGATACGACAAAATCGAAATCTTGTCCGAGGGTGATCGTTACCCACTTACTGGAGTTGGTTTTAGCTGGTTTTGATCAGCCTTAACATAATTTTACCCAATGGTTGGTTTGACTTTAGCCGGCTCGGAAACCCAAAATTTAATTAATATATTACAAAAAACCGCGGAAGGTGTTACTTTATCTTTTCTTCCCCCTCACAAATACAACATTAAAATAGCATTTATTCTAGTTGGGGATTTTAATTTACTTTACTGGGCCTTGATTTCCGATTTACACCGATTCCGATTTACAAAAATAATTAGCCGAAAATCAAAGACTTAGTCAAGATCAAACGCAATAATTCGTAATTGAAATTGTTCCCACTATCAACACTATAAATAAACAAAAAAAGTCACTTATCTGTTGTCCACCGATGTGTGTAGTGCTTTGAAGTTGGTGAGCGTTGTCCCACGACGTTTTGATGTCCCATAAAGTTGCGTTTAGTTCTGGTGTTGTTTTAAAGTTGTTTTGCGTTGTCACTTGATGTTGTTGTATTGCTGCATCACGTTCTGTTGGCTATAGTAGTGTTGTTGTTTGTTATTGGTGGCCCCAATTAGGTTGGCGAAAGGGTTGTTGTTGTAGTGGTATCGTATAGCTGTGGCTGCAATGTGTTTGGACTAGGTCATGTAGGCGAAAGTATAGCCGTTGCTGTAGTATGATTGGCCTAGTTTATGTCGACGAAAGTGTTGTCGTACGTTGGTTAGTGTTCGTCAATTATCCGGTGTAGAGCCAAACTGCCCCAACGTGACAGCAGTGCTGCTATGCCCAGATGCACCCGGTTGTGCCGAATACGTAATACACTGTTAGGATGGTGGCCTTCCAAAAATACTTTCGCTGACTGATTGTCAGCGTTGCTGCTAGGCTGGGCCGTCAAATGGCTACGATAGACTGTGAATGCATTTTCACAACCATCTTTATTTTTTTTACCAACTTTCCTTCAACTTTTCCCCCTCTGTACAGAGTCTGGTGGGGGATGAGACGTCAAACTTGAGCGACCAGTTGCCGCAAAGTACAAATGTGCTACTCCCTCATACACCGGTACGAATGCGGACACTGCTGTATTCACGTTGTGGGCAGTTTGACCCTTGCTCCAACGATTCGCCGCTGATATTACGCGACTTTGCGTGGCCGGTTAGAGACGTGAAACGTGTTTTTCCCAAATTTTCCTCCAAATTCGTCTAACCACCCTCTTAGTCGTAGTGTTTAGAGCTGCGCCTATACAGATGTGATTAATCCTCTGGTTTAACATAACACACATAATTATACTTACTGTCTTTGACCAAAATTCGTTTGGATACCTTAGCTGGCTGATCACCAAAAACACCCAGGATGAGCCAACACACTTTCTATTTGTCGATGCCCACGATAATGGCACGATAATGGCATCGTGGGCATCGACAAATAGAAAGTGTGTTGGCTCATCCTGGGTGTTTTTGGTGATCAGCCAGCTAAGGTATCCAAACGAATTTTGGTCAAAGACAGTAAGTATAATTATGTGTGTTATGTTAAACCAGAGGATTAATCACATCTGTATAGGCGCAGCTCTAAACACTACGACTAAGAGGGTGGTTAGACGAATTTGGAGGAAAATTTGGGAAAAACACGTTTCACGTCTCTAACCGGCCACGCAAAGTCGCGTAATATCAGCGGCGAATCGTTGGAGCAAGGGTCAAACTGCCCACAACGTGAATACAGCAGTGTCCGCATTCGTACCGGTGTATGAGGGAGTAGCACATTTGTACTTTGCGGCAACTGGTCGCTCAAGTTTGACGTCTCATCCCCCACCAGACTCTGTACAGAGGGGGAAAAGTTGAAGGAAAGTTGGTAAAAAAAATAAAGATGGTTGTGAAAATGCATTCACAGTCTATCGTAGCCATTTGACGGCCCAGCCTAGCAGCAACGCTGACAATCAGTCAGCGAAAGTATTTTTGGAAGGCCACCATCCTAACAGTGTATTACGTATTCGGCACAACCGGGTGCATCTGGGCATAGCAGCACTGCTGTCACGTTGGGGCAGTTTGGCTCTACACCGGATAATTGACGAACACTAACCAACGTACGACAACACTTTCGTCGACATAAACTAGGCCAATCATACTACAGCAACGGCTATACTTTCGCCTACATGACCTAGTCCAAACACATTGCAGCCACAGCTATACGATACCACTACAACAACAACCCTTTCGCCAACCTAATTGGGGCCACCAATAACAAACAACAACACTACTATAGCCAACAGAACGTGATGCAGCAATACAACAACATCAAGTGACAACGCAAAACAACTTTAAAACAACACCAGAACTAAACGCAACTTTATGGGACATCAAAACGTCGTGGGACAACGCTCACCAACTTCAAAGCACTACACACATCGGTGGACAACAGATAAGTGACTTTTTTTGTTTATTTATAGTGTTGATAGTGGGAACAATTTCAATTACGAATTATTGCGTTTGATCTTGACTAAGTCTTTGATTTTCGGCTAATTATTTTTGTAAATCGGAATCGGTGTAAATCGGAAATCAAGGCCCAGTAAAGTAAATTAAAATCCCCAACTAGAATAAATGCTATTTTAATGTTGTATTTGTGAGGGGGAAGAAAAGATAAAGTAACACCTTCCGCGGTTTTTTGTAATATATTAATTAAATTTTGGGTTTCCGAGCCGGCTAAAGTCAAACCAACCATTGGGTAAAATTATGTTAAGGCTGATCAAAACCAGCTAAAACCAACTCCAGTAAGTGGGTAACGATCACCCTCGGACAAGATTTCGATTTTGTCGTATCATATTGCGTCCAAATCAATAATCACGTTGGTTTTTGCCTATTTTGATCAGACTCAATTTAGACCGACTACGATCGGATGAATGTTATTTGATTTACCGAATACAAGGCCGAACCCTATAGACATTTTGTTACAGTTAATCAACATAAGGTGTAACGGAAATCGATAATAATAATAATCGATAATCGATTTTGATCTGAACCCTTTGCAAAACCACCCCTGTTATGTATTGTACTTTAAAGTTATCTGGAATGTTCGATTCTTTTAAAATTGGTGACAGGTATCTCTAGATTTTGAAGTTCCAGATTCGCAAATATAACTAATTAAACTCAATTGACGCTTAAGTTTGTAGTTGCCTTAAGTTAAAGTGTTCGGTTACACTAAATTACGGGATTCACGTAATAAATGTTAGCTTATCGTAGTTAAAACTTTCGATTACCCGGATTTGAGAAAATACCGTTGTAAATCTGAAATTGCCTTTAATTTGAAGTTTCAGTCATGCAAAATCTAAAAGATCCATTGTCTACCTTTTAGACCTACCCAATTTTAAATTGTCGAACACGATAGATTAAACACACCCAATACATAAATCTGGGCTCCGTGTAATTGTGCGAATCGGGTCAAATCTAGCGAAAACAAATCGCATACAAATTTGTAAATAAAAGAAAAAGGAAAGAAAAAGAGAAAAAAAGAAAAAAAAAACATGTAAAGCCAAACGGCAACAAACGCCATATATATGAGAGTAACAAAACTCATAAAAAAAAAAAAAACAAAACAAAAAACGAACAAAGAAAAGAAAAAATTGTAATTTCGAAAAGTCATATAAAATGCAATGAAATCCAACCTAATGAAAATTTAATGTAATTGTAATTTTGAAAAACCGTATTAGAAAACTGGAAAACAAACCCGTAGAAATTTTGAACTAAGTTGACCTCAAACTTATTTAAAATTTAAATATTAGATTTCTGTAATTTTGATTTGTTGGAAGTAAACCCTAAGATAAAGTATGCCCTACTGGTTTAAAGTAGAGTAGTTTTGTGTTTTACATAAACCAAATGAAAATAAACTCAGTAGACGTTCTGAATTATTGTTGAATTTAAAATAAATTCCCATTAGATTAAGATAGTTGCATATTAAATTAGCAAAGTATTGACATTCCATTTTTATGTAACTTGATCAACGTCCGTAGGAGTGACAATTTAGGCAATGTAAAGAACAATATATTAGCGCTAATGTAGGTGTTTGAATAGAATAGGCTAAAATTTTCATTCTGACGATGTTGACCGCAACATTTGTTGCTACATTATTATCTTGAAGTATAATTAGAGTAAAATAAATTGGTTGATTACTATTTAAGTTATTTTAAGAAGATATTATAAATAAACATTTTTTCGAACTTTGAGATTATTAAAATTTTAAATGCGAATCGATTTTAATTTGGAAATGGAAGTGTGAGGAGGTTAAGGTAGGTATTTGATGGTGAAAATTTTCGATAGGGGTAGCTATAATTTGCGGCTATTACGCTACCACGGTCGAGCATCAGGATGGATGCTGAGGGAGGGCCAGCCAGGGATTTAATTACATCTAAATCCCCAAAACGAAAAGGTATTGTGTCCCGTGTTTGGTTTCTGTGCGTTTCGGTTTTATTTCGTTTGCGCCCCGTTTTTCTATTTTTTTTATTTAGGCAATACACTGGTACATAAAATAATGTTTTATGCACGTTCATTTGCAACGAACACCCGCCCATGCCCGACGAGTCATAGCCCGGCTGAAAATTGGTTAGTTACCAGTGTGACAAATGGACAGTGCACGCGAACCGTGCGTGTGGCAACGGCCACGAACGCATTGAATCGTGACAGCACAAATAAGGGTAAATGCAGCAAATGGAGAATTAGTAACGCTAAGAGCGTTAATAGATCAAGGTTCTCAAATTACAACTTTATCGGAAGAAGCTGCACAGATTTTAGCATTACCACGCATCAAAAGTAAAACCGAAATTCATGGACTCGGTAGTGCAGTGGTTGGACTATCTAAAGCAAAGACAAAATTAATCTTGAGGCCAAGATTTATGAGTAATATTGCGGTTGAAGCAGAAGCCCTAATTTTGCCAAAGTTAACGGGGGCACATCCAAGCCAGTCATTTGAAGTTAATATAGAAGATTGGAACAACTTTATTTTAGCGGACCCATCATACAACAAATCTGATAGAATAGATGTTGTTATTGGAGGTGATATCATTCCTAACCTAATACAAAAAGGGCTACGCAAGAAAGGTAATATTTTGGCACAATCAACAATTTTTGGTTGGATATTATCTGGTGTCATTAACAAAAAATCAAAACCATCACAAGTATTAGCAGCTGTTACAAATCTAGAAAGATTCTGGGAGCTTGAAGAAATAACAACAGAATCCGATGTCTATGAGGAAGATAAATATTGCTTAGAACTTTTTAACAAAACAACAGTAATAGATGCTGACAATCGGATAGTGGTTAAATTACCAATTAAAAAGGATGACAATGAGCTTGGAAATTCAAAAAAACAAGCTTTAGCAAGATTTCTAAATCTTGAGAGAAAATTAGAAGCCAACAATGAATTACGGACAGAAGGAATAAGCTCGAAATTGTATTCCGATAACGGAACCAATTTTGTAGGAGCCAATAAAAAACTAAATGCTGCTTTTAAGGCAGCAATTGAAGAAAATAATACACTGATTCCTATCCTTGCTAAACAGAAAATTGAATGGCATTTTATTCCCCCGGCAGCCCCTCACTTTGGAGGGATTTGGGAATCCGGAGTCAAATCAATGAAATATCATCTCAACAGAATACTAGGCGAAACTAAACTGACGTTTGAAGAAATGAGTACCTTGCTGGCACAAATAGAGGCCGTTTTAAACTCTAGGCCATTAGTTGAATTAGGCGCTAATGACGTTGATGGGGTAGAAGTATTAACACCAGGACACTTTCTCATTGGGAGACCGCTGCTGGAAGCAGGAGAACACATTGAAGATTCTGCTATAACATCATTAAATAAATGGAAACTTATTCAGCGGCTCAAAAAGGACTTTTGGAATCGCTGGAAAGATGAATACCTTGTGACACTTCAACAGCGAAATAAATGGAGACATCCTATTGAAAATCTGAAAGAAGGGGCAGTGGTGTTGATTAGAAATGAAAATACTCATCCAGCAAGGTGGCCTCTTGCGAGAATAATAGAAGGATATAAAGGACAAGACGGGAAAGTACGAGTAGTGAAGCTAAAATTCCAGAATAACATAATAAAAAGACCTATTCATAAACTAATCGAACTCCCGATCTCAGAAGAATTCTTCAATTCAAGCAACCTCATGGGGCGTGGAATTCCAACAAGCACAAAACAAGTTGGTGAAACCTTTTGATATAACGATGATTAACAACTCCGAATCTATACAAAGGATACAACAAGATGTGCAGACAATGCAGGCTAGCAACACTGAGCTAATGAAAATTAAGTATCACCATGTATCCGGACATATATCCCTTATTATAATTGTTATTTTAATTACAATATTAATATTATTTTATGTAAGGTACAAATGTAGCAATAGTCATAAAACTATAGTGAAACTAGATTTTTCACCGCCGATGCCATTAGACGCCCGGCAGAATGTTTAAACTTTGCTTAAACATGTATTTACCTTTAATGATAAGAAAGACAAGGCAGTTAATATGCAGCTAATATTTTTAAGATTAAGAAACATGCATGTGTTTTCCACTAATTAAGAATAAGCAAATACACAAACAGGAATACCAGCATCTGCACTAATGATGTTGGTTTTCCCAATTTTGTAATAATAACAATATTAATAAACACACAAACAGAAATACCAACATATACAGTAATGATGTTGGTTTTTCCAATAGATAATTAGGGTTTAAATTTGAGATATGTGATAAAACATACGCATGTGCGTGGACACATGCAGGTAAACAACCCTTATTATTTTTCCTACATTAGTATTAATTTTCCTACATTAGTTTAAGATTTGTTAAGTTAGCTCTTAAGGTTTTAATTTTGTAAATAAATTTCAGTGTCTTACAAACATTCAAGTTGAATCTTTGTCTGTGAAGTCTTAGGTTTAACACCATCGTAATATACTGTCAAAACTTTTACAAAATCTATCCAGCGGTTTATTAGCCTACAAATTACAAACAAACACAATTTCTTCTGTAGACATATTTTTAAACTGAAGTGCGAATAAAATAGTACTTTCACGAAAGAAGTTTATTTTCCAAAGAAATCAATTCAATCAAAAACAAGATAATTCAAAATCCAAAAATAATTTCGGGGGTTATTTTCTAAAACACTTCACCGCACTTAAAAAATATTTTCATACAAATTTTTGAAAACTCAAAAAATTTTATATAAAAAATTTCACAACGCAAGGTAAAGGGATTTACAAAATAACCCCCTTCATGATTCTAACTTATTTTATTGGTATTTAGTAAAATTTTTTTTGATAAAGAAACATTTTCACATAATCAAAAAATTCACGATTTTGGTATATGATCAAAAATTTCTTAAAACAAAAAATACAAAAGTACCTAGTTTTTAGTAAAAATAAGAAAGATATTTCTGCAATCAAACTGCATTTACTTAGTATTAGTCTGGTTTTCTTGATTTTTAAATAGAATCGAATTTCTTGCAACAAGAAATAAGTGCTAGGGATTTCTTTAAATTTTTCAGAAAAAGCTAAAGTTAACTTGGTTACATTTAATTAATTTTTATTTGAATCGATATGTTAAGCATATCAATAAAAAGTTTCTTATTTTTATATGCTTCACGTCTTAATGTAAAAAATTTAGGCTTTTCCTAGTGTTTTGTAAAATATTCATGGCCGATTTCACAAATTTATTTATATATCAATTTATAATTAAAATTCGTTTTTCATGTCAAATAAAAAAATGAAATTATATGAAAAGTATATTTTAATATGAATTGATATATAAAAAAATTGGTAAAAAAAAAATACTTTTTTTCGCTTTTGGTTACTTTATTTCTACATTTTGGTTACAAATTGTTTTTGGTCGTGGCAACGCTGGATATAAACCACTCGTTTCGCTCTCTGAAACACAGACATAAATTATACTTCATTGCTATCCAAAGGATAGCGTAGGTAAAATGTAACAAGAAGATACAATATAATAGTCTGGTAGTGTATAAAGTCATTCCTGAAAAATTGAAGGAATAAGACTATTACAAAAAAGCTTTATAAAATACATAATTGAAATTTAACTCATAGAATAAATTCGAAAAATAAAAAATGTTGAATATAATATAAAGTAACCTACGAAAGGAAATAATTCCCAGTTTCTATTTGTTAAAATAGTTGAGTTAAATACATTCAATTTATAAAGTATCACTATCCAGTGTGACACAAAGAATGCTGACGAAGGCCGTAGCGGGCCAGAAAATGCATTACATTCTGCTGGTGTCTAATAATTGTAAATTTTTCTGTGCATACAATATACTTCATTGTTATCCAAAGGATAGCGTAGGTAAAATGTAACAAGAAGATACAATATAATAGTCTGGTAGTGTATAAAGTCATTGCTGAAAAATTGAAGGAATAAGACTATTACAAAAAAGCTTTATAAAATACATAACTGAAATTTAACTCATAGAATAAATTCGAAAAATAAAAAATGTTGAATATAATATAAAGTAACCTACGAAAGGAAATAATTCCCAGTTTCTATTTGTTAAAATAGTTGAGTTAAATACATTCAATTTATAAAGTATCACTATCCAGTGTGACACAAAGAATGCTGACGAAGGCCGTAGCGGGCCAGAAAATGCATTACATTCTGCTGGTGTCTAATAATTGTAAATTTTTCTGTGCATACAATATACTTCATTGCTATCCAAAGAATAGCGTAGGTAAAATGTAACAAGAAGATACAATATAATAGTCTGGTAGTGTATAAAGTCATTCCTGAAAAATTGAAGGAATAAGACTATTACAAAAAAGCTTTATAAAAAATACATAACTGAAATTTAACTCATAGAATAAATTCGAAAAATAAAAAATGTTGAATGTAATTTATTTAACTAAAATCGTAATTTTCTGGAACAGAAACATCTTTGCGTTTTAGAATCGTATAGTGGGTATAATTATTGTCGGCTGATGAGTTTAAATTTGAACGTTCAGAGGCTTTAACGGAAACTGATTTACTTATGTAAGATTCCTCGGCTGCGTTTGGCCATGGAAGTTTTTTGACTTTCGGCGTTCTTTACAGGTTGGGCACTGTGGTTTATAAGTATTCATAGTACCGCAGCCATAACAGAACACTGTGCGGTCCTCTATACAGTCATCCCACAAGTGGCCGAGTTTGTCACAATTCCAGCACCGCGGTAAGGAACCGACGTTATTAACTGCATTTATGCCTACTTCTGAAGCTTCGTTAATATCGACTTCTGAGTCCACGTTAACCTCTGCTATTTGTCTCCGACCGAGCGGGGTGTTAACTTGACGATTGTGAAGACTTCGTTTAACATATTCGTCATCTAAAAAGGTTTCCCTCATTTGAACCAATTTCCTTAGATGTGGTATTGAATGTACAGGAATATACAAAAGCTCTTGTCTAATTTCTGGTCGTAAATTACGCGTTATGATTTCTATTAGTTCCATTTCCGATAAAACAGTAGGTAATCTATCCATTATTGAAGATAATGCTTCATAATAAGCATCGAAAGTTTCCCCAGGTTTCTGTTTTCGATTTCTCAATTCCTCGCGATTGTCGAAAGTAGACTTAAATTCCCTATACTGCGATCTGATTGCCTTAAAAAATTCATCCAAATTAATTACACCCCTTTCCTGTTTATGAAAACGCCAGAACCAATCTCTTGCTTTTCCTGATAACAGGATGTGAAGGTTTTTACATATTATACTAAAGTCGCCATTAAAATTATCATTAGTCAGTGACGTTAGCCTATAAAGAAACTCTTCAACCTTTAATCCAGTTGGTGAACCATCAAACTTTAAGCACCAATTTTGGATAACTGAGGTGATTTTGTCTGTGTTAAATGATGGAATTGGAGGAGGAAGGATTGGTATATTATTGGAAGATCGTATATTATTTCCCGAATATTGTGGTTCCATATCGTTTAGATTGTTATGAAGACCAATATTCTCAGAAGGCCTGGATTGTCTTTGATATTGTACGTTTGTCGGATTTGAAAAATTATTTGTAAAAGGTTGAGACTGATTCTGCACAGTAGCCGTTGGTTGTAAACTTCGCATGGACCGTTGAAAATGTGATTGCATTATCTGATTTATTACATTGGAGTCATTTGACGGAAGTGAATTTTGGGGCTGAATATATTGATTTGGGTTGGACAAGTTTAAATTACTTAATGCAGCTGCAAGTTTCCTCTCAATTAATTTATTAACTTGGCTTACTGTAATGGGATTGTTAGATGGAAAACGATATGGTTGGCTAGGTAAAGCGGTTGCAACATTAGATGCAGTTTGGCTATGCAATGTACTATGGTCAACGGAATCTTTTTCCTCGAGATCAAAAAGCAGACTGGCGTTGTCTTGAAATAAATTTTGGCTTACGCTCCTAGTTTGGTATCTAGTTTGTCCACCGCGTGGCTTACCCTTAACTTTATGTACACTTTGTTTGAAAGGAAATGTTATTTGACGAAGATCTTCTAATTCACAGGTCAAATTACACACGGGACAAGAATTAGTGTTACCTAGACTGGTTTCAATGCAAGCCCTGTGAAAAATATGGCTGCATCGATTAATTATCATACACGGAATTTTATCATCCATTTTTTCGCTACATATATAACAGCTAGGTTCATGCCCAATTGCACCAGTAACTGGTTGTGAAGGAGACCCAGCAGCGGAAGACGCTGATGGTGGAGGAGGAGTTCGTGGGAAAGACATGGTATAAAGCAACAATACCAAAAAAAAAATATATATAAAATTTCCGAACTGAAGAACTATAATTGACTGGTTAAAAATTGGTTATTAATAACTTTCTTATAAAAGAAAACTATATTTCTGAACAAAACCCTGTAGTTCAAATAAGGAGCAGTTTGGATTACAAATTCAGAATACTGTCCCAGATATTTCTGTATAAGGTTTTATTTTCTTTAATGTAAATATTTATATGGGGGATTTCATGTCAAGTGACCCAATTTTGAAATCGATGTCTTCCGATTTGGATGAAATTTGCACCAAGGTTAGTCCTATTGGATAGTAGTTTAGACACAAATTTTCAACAAGATCGGTCTAAAAGTTTCTGAGTTAGTGGGGGTCAAAATTTGACATTTTGGCCATACAGGTGTTCTTTCTTATCCATGTAACTTATTACCTATTGGTGTTAGCAAAATTTGTCCCAAGTAGCTTCGATAGCTATTTGATCCATCTTTTGAAAAAATTTTTTTTTGTTTTTTTAAAAAATTTTTTTTATTTTTTTTTTTTAAATTTAAAACTTTTTTTTATTTTTTTTTTTAGCGGGTATGTTTTTTTTTTTTTTTTTTTGTTCAAAAGAAAGCTTATGTCTTTTCCTTTAAGGTAGTTTTGGTCCCTTTTTGGGATGCGAGCGGCTTATGTATAAAAAAAAATAATTTCTAACTCTAGACAAGGGTTTTTCAATTTTTAGCATATGCACTATTTTGAATTTTTTCCTATTTGTGTTTAAGTGTTTCTAAAGCCTTAAAAATAAAACGTTTGCAAAGAAACTAGACAAATTAACCTTTCCGACGGTATGTTACAAACCCAATTACTATTTTATACCTTCGATACTATAATGCCCACAATATGTTAATCCCAGGAATAAAATCACTTTTTTTCTGTAGAAATGTTGACAAATTAAATTCTTTTTATTAATTTGTAATAATAATTAAACTAATATATAATTATAATAATAATAATTTCTAATAATAATAATAAAAAGATAAAGATAAATAATTTAATAAAATTTATGTAGGAAAAATTAAAAAAAGAATTATTTGTCAACATTTCTACAATAAAAAAGTGATTTTATTCCTGGGATTAACATATTGTGGGCATTATAGTATCGAAGGTATAAAATAGTAATTGGGTTTGTAACATACCGTCGGAAAGGTTAATTTGTCTAGTTTCTTTGCAAACGTTTTATTTTTAAGGCTTTAGAAACACTTAAACACAAATAGGAAAAAATTCAAAATAGTGCATATGCTAAAAATTTAAAAACCCTCGTCTAGAGTTAGAAATAATTTTTTTTATACATAAGCCACTCGCATCCCAAAAAGCGACCAAAACTACCTTAAAGGGTAAGACATAAGCTTTCTTTTGAACAAAAAAAAAAAAAAAAAAACATTCCTGATAAAAAAAATATAAAAAAAAAAAATTTTACATTTAAAAAAAAAATTTAAAATTAAAAAAAAAAGTTTTAAAAAAACAAAAAAAAAATTTTTCAGAATATTGATCAAATAGCTATCGAAGATACTTGGGACAAATTCTGCTAACACTAATAGGTAATAAGTTAAATGGATGAGAAAGAACACTACATATGCTAAAAATTGAAAAACCCTTGTCTAGAGTTAGAAATTATTTTTTTTTATACATAAGCCGCTCGCATCCCAAAAAGGGACCAAAACTACCTTAAAGGAAAAGACATAAGCTTTCTTTTGAACAAAAAAAAAAAAAAAAAAACATTCCGGATAAAAAAAAAATATAAAAAAAAAATTTTGCATTTAAAAAAAAATTTAAAATTAAAAAAAAAAAGTTTTAAAAAAACAAAAAAAAAATTTTTCAGAATATTGATCAAATAGCTATCGAAGATACTTGGGACAAATTCTGCTAACACTAATAGGTAATAAGTTAAATGGATGAGAAAGAACACTACATATGCTAAAAATTGAAAAACCCTTGTCTAGAGTTAGAAATTATTTTTTTTTATACATAAGCCGCTCGCATCCCAAAAAGGGACCAAAACTACCTTAAAGGAAAAGACATAAGCTTTCTTTTGAACAAAAAAAAAAAAAAAAAAAACATACCCGCTAAAAAAAAAAATAAAAAAAAGTTTTAAATTTAAAAAAAAAAAATAAAAAAAATTTTTTAAAAAAACAAAAAAAAATTTTTTCAAAAGATGGATCAAATAGCTATCGAAGCTACTTGGGACAAATTTTGCTAACACCAATAGGTAATAAGTTACATGGATAAGAAAGAACACCTGTATGGCCAAAATGTCAAATTTTGACCCCCACTAACTCAGAAACTTTTAGACCGATCTTGTTGAAAATTTGTGTCTAAACTACTATCCAATAGGACTAACCTTGGTGCAAATTTCATCCAAATCGGAAGACATCGATTTCAAAATTGGGTCACTTGACATGAAATCCCCCATATATATATTTAATTAATTTTTTTGTACTGTTCTCTATGGGGGGGTATAAAAATATAAGAGTAGGAAAATATAACATATATAAATAACAAAATTTTTAAACAGTTGAGGATTAACTGAGCTATGGAATATTCAAAGAATATTATATCTTACCACAGCGACAAACACACCAACAACATGCTTTGAAATACGTGTAATGGCCAATGCATAGTGGATGCTAATTCGCAACTGCAAATTTACATAGTCCGTCCTATTCACCAGTAGTTGGCAACTTGTTGAAAGCGTACGCCAGAATATAATTTTCTCTTAATATTTTAAAAGAATTGCTTAAGAACTACGAAATTAAAAAAAAATGTAAATGAAAGGCAAAAGATAGTGGCATTCGGTTAGACTACTCGGCTTTGACGTCCCCAAGTATCTAAATTTCCAGAAATGCATATCAATGCATTCAAATGCAATCCCTTCCAACTAGATAATATTTAAGCAACTCTCACAATAATTGAAATTTAAAATTGGTATAAAAAAAAGTTTACGAGCCGAAAATACCAAAAATATCGATATATTTCGGCCCCACGTTGGGCTCCATTTGTAATGTACATTCCTCAAATTTGGAGTAAATCATCTAGAAATAAAAAATATTTACTAATTTGAAAATAGAAAACGAGTTTCTTCAGGATTTAATGTTCAAATAGGTCGGCGGGAGCCTTTCAGTGCTAGCAAACAGTCGGTTGCGGTGTTCGTGACCATTTAACATTAACCCAATTTTATTACAAAACTTTATTATCAGACTCCCTATCTAAAAGAAAGAAACGGTTACCTTTACTGTTTGTTATATGTGCGATGAATTAGTGTAAAAGACCGGTACTGTTTAAAAATTCGCTTTATAAAAAAAAATTTCTCAGATGTTTTCAGAGAAACCTAGCCTCTAAACCCTCCCTAACCTTGATCCCAGTGGCCTAATATGTTCAACATAGGATCCCGTAATACACTACTCTTACAAGTTACCCCGAGAGAACAGAAATTCTATATTCAGCAATTCATTTTGAATTCATACACTTTATTCTAAAAATCAAATTTTAACATAATCTTATTGATTATTTAAACTATTAGGAATACACTTAACTATACAAAAAAAATTAAATATGTGAAATATAAAAAAACTAAATTAATAAAGTATCTCATTTTCATTGCAGTTTTAATATTACCAAGAAAAAAAAAACACCAAATCCAACATAAGAATATATATGTATACATTTATGTAACTCTTGTATCTAAATTGTTAACGTTTACGTCACGTTTTACAAACGTTTATTACACTAAATGCTTACTGTGAAAAAATTTATAATACCACGGTTGTTTAAAGTTTAATGAAAGTAAAATCAAAAGAAATGACAAAATGTCATCAGTTTTGTTATTTTCATATATGTAGTTATGTATGTAATGCATACATTTATTTTGTTAATGCTTACGGATTAATTCAAGAGTTGGATTTCGTGATTATATTTTTCTTTTTACATTAGTTTCGTCTCTTTTATCGTTTTTTTTTCTTTCTTTTTCATCTATAGGTATACGTATGTAGGCATATGTTTTAATAAAAAAATCATAAATTGGTGTAATATATTAGAAAAGTATGCAGAACAAACTCATATGTATACATACATATAATGGGTTAATTAAATCTTCGTGTTTTCTTTTGATACGTTTCTCTTCTTCTTTTCTTTTAATTTAGTTATTGCGTTCTATTTCTGAGAAAACAACACCAAACCTGCCCATCAATGAACGTAATCCAAAATATTTATAACGTGTATAATCTCTTCTTCATGAAACTACTATTGTGGATTTAATTCATTGACCATTGCTTGGTTTTGGTCTTAATGAACGTAAGAAAATACTACAATTATAAAGTAAAAGTTATATTCACTCACCCAGTTAAACAACGACGTTCGATGAGGCCTCCTCGAGATCGATGGTGTAGTGGGATACAGAGGCGTAGTTTCTTTTTGTTTTGCTGTGTTATAATTTAACTATTTACAAAGTTTGTTCTTGCATAAAAGTAATTAGAAATAAAAAAATTATGTGCGATTAAAAATTAGTCTAAATGGAGAATAACGTTATGAATTAGTAAGTTACACTTGTGGTTTTTCTCTCCAGATATCCAGTTTAACTAATAGGTTTATAGACGTTTCCCAGTATTTAAAGAGCCATATATTCTGTTTAGGTCATCTTAAGTTCACATTCATGGAAATATATATACTGATGTCGAACTATGGAAAGGTAGGTGTCTTAACAAATCACGTATAAGTCTCGTTCGATGGGTATTTCGGTAACCAGTGCCCATGTTCTGTAACTCTCGCGTCGAGAAACTTTTCGATTGGAATGTTTGAAATGAAACAAAAATTACATATACTAAAACAAACAGCTGTTCTTCTCACTAAACTGTGGCTGTAACTTTTTTTGGCGAGTACTAGCTGTCACGTAAGAAAATTACTCGCCTATTTACAGAAAAAGTGTTTTTGTAACATTTTTGTGAGAAAAGTTCCCGCTTTGAACTGTCAAATGAACTCACGAATAAAAATGGGGCGAGAAAAAATTTTTACACTAAAAACAATTAAAATGCAAAGAATAATAATAATATTTTGTTTTTGGCACATTTTTTCATTGTTTAATTTTTTTGCTTTTAACAAGAAACATTAAAGTCGCACTTTCCATTTTTTGGTTTAGCCGACGGATGTATTTTCGCCGCCGTTGTTGCAAAATTTTCAATTTTAGTAAATTTTGGTCGCCGTCACCGATATGTGTTACTGGCGTTCTCAACGTCTGCAATGTCACATCGGCTTCGGGTGCAATATTATGACGCGTTTAAAAACCTAAGTGTGAACTTAGCATAAGAGCGTTTTCATATGCGGCATCATTTTTAAAGTCTTTGCGCTTAAAGCGTGGGTCTAAAATTGTGCTTTCTGCTACAAATAATTTTTTTCCAATGCTGCAAATCGTGCAGATATTCTTTTTTGAAGGCTGGCTATCAGATTTTTTACCTTTTCGTTAGAGTGTTGGCATGTGAGAATACAATCTTCCAAATGATTGCATAACACTGTAACCTTTGACAGAGTAACAATCTTTTCTCCTGATACCTCCATTGTAATCTCATAAAAAGGCAATAAAATTGGTATTACAGCACCAACAACATCCCAGTCTTTAATAGACAACACCAGTTCTAGGCGATTTACAGAAAGTGTTGAAATCACGGCATTTTTAATTTGCAAAATTCTCTGCAACATTTCATATGTTAAATTCCACCTGGTCGGAACATCCTGCATTAATTTTTGCTCGGGGAGGTTCATTTGTTTTTGTGTGGTAAATACTTTACTTGACGCCTGAGAACTCTTATGGAAATATTCAACAATTCTTTTCGTTTTATTTATTGTTTCAGCAATTTCTGCAGTTGCAGTTTGAACAATCAAGTTCAGACTGTGCGCAAAGCAACCTATTCCACGCCATTCTCCCTGACGGATTGCAGCAACTATGTTAGGGGCGTTGTCACTTACGATTGCTGATACTTTTTTAGTTATTTCAAAGTCAGAAATAACTTTTTTCAAAAATTTGTTTAAATTATCGGCCGTGTGCCTATCTTTAAATTCACTGCACGATAACAAATACGACGTTAGTCGTGTATCGGTATTTATAAAATGAGCGAGCGGTTACAGCTAAGTAACTAATATTAGTTCTAGACGTCCATCCATCAGTAGTAAGGCATACGGCTGTGGCAGACTTGACTTGTATTTTTACGTCTTCTAAAATGTTCATATGGGTACTTAGAAGTAAACTGTTTGACAACGTCTTTCTAGACGGCAAAGTATAGCCCGGGCAAGTAGATACTTCTTGAATTAGTTTTTTAAAATCTGGCTCTTCCACAAGTCGAAATGGGTGGTGTCCTTTGGCAACCATCTTTAAAACTATTGTGGCTAATTTTTTTTTTTTTTTTTTAATTTCCTTAGCTAATCCCGCGAAGCTCTATGCTTGTCTGCAGGAAAGAAACCAGAGTCTCTGGCGGGAATCGAACCCGCAACCTCAGCGCTGATAGACTAACTCGCTACCAGCTAGCCTACCGAGGCACTAAATTGTCTATATGCTGTTGCTTGCGAATTGGAGGAGGCCTATTAAAAAATTGGGTTATTTGGTGTTGCTGGTTTATTGTTCGTCCTGGAGTACTGGTTGCTTAAAAGAGTTTTACAGTATTTGCATTTTGCTTTTTGACCATCACCGTTCTCAAAATGCAACCAAATTTAACTGAACTTTCTTTTCGACATATTTTTTTATATTTCTTTGATTTTAGATATTTCTTTCGAATTTCACCTTGTTTTAACTTTAATATGTAATGCAAAGTTTGTAACGACTTTTTCTGTTGCAACCTGCCACAACCATGCCATATTATGCATATTCTTAACATTTAAGGCCATTTAGTATGTCTGGTAACTCTATTTTAATTGCACAAAAAATAAATACACGCACACGAATGAATGTATTTGACATAAAACACCGAAATGAAACCGAAAGATGAAAGAAATTGAAAGAAAATACAGAAATATTTCATTCTCTCACTTAATGAACGACACAAGCCTAGTGAAAAGGCTATAAAGATGTTGAAAAATTTCGATTTTTGGCCCTATGTATTTTTTATGGAAAATTACAACATCTTCGCAAATTGATGTTAAATGTTAACAAGTGTAAAAGGCTATTGTGGGAAAATTCCAACATCTTCGAATTGATGTTGAATTTTGACAAGTGTGAAAAGGCTATTAGCAAATGAATGTGATGTACGTTAGGGAAAAATTTTGTGAGTGATTTTGACGTAAATCAAAACCTCAATTTCGCTTCGCGATGGACAGTGGCACGCTGGTGTTTGGGCTGAAGCTCGCCGGAAATGGGGGGTTCATGTCCATCTGCTCACACATACACAACTAAACTCGTGCCAAAAAAATTAAGTTGTTAAAAAAACCGAAGCGTTATAAAACACATAACAGTAAACATAAAGACCGTTGATTGTTGTTGACTAACATGGCGTTTACATTTGCCAGTACTGGCAAGACAGTAGCAATTCATTCAAACTTTTTCACTAATACATAAACACTTTTACAGCTATTTTGTTTTTGCATTGTTTTGCCAACTAATATGTATATGCTTACTATCTTGCCAGTCCTGGCAAATGTAAACGCTGTGTAAAACTTTACCACGGATTATGACATGATCGCCTCGAGTTTTCAGGACCAGATGTCTACATCCTGGACAGGCTGCCCACCCCATATGACAAGTTACTGTCATCCATGGCAGAGTAGTGCCCCAAATCGTACTTACCACATCACCACACTCTTGTTACCTTTCAACCAAATCTTAAACGGAATTAATACATTTCATTTCCACTTGTACATATGAATATATAATTTATTTATTCTGCAAAAAATTGTCTTACGATATTGGTTAATTTCTGCAATTTTATCAATAAATCTTATGTTCTAAATCGTACAAAAATTATGAGGTTATTCGCAACCAAAGTTTTCTTTTTATGAGCTTATATGAATTTACATCCGTATAATTTATTCAATTATGTAAATAGCTACTCTTTCCTTACGAGATTAGGAACTCCTGTCTGTTCCTCTATTTGTTACTACCATTTTTATAATCCAAATGGGCCTATAGGAAAATTCAATATTAATGAATCAAACCTGCCTTCCCTAATTCAACATAATAAAAAAACTAAACAAACTACTTTCTCTCCTTAACTCCAGATGCATGCCAAATTATTCTCTCTTCCTTTCTCTATTGGCTACCCATTTACAGGGATTATTATTATTCCGCCGTTCTAAGGTGTTTAACAAGGTATCAGGAATATTTATGGTCCTATGTATTTGTGATCTCTTTTCTCACAATTGGTTTAGATCTCGTAAGTACTGAATTACTTATTCATGGGAGTAGCTATTTATTTGGTTAACGCATTTAAATTTTGGTTTTTGTTTTTTTTACATTTAATTTTGTATTTGGTTTAACTAGTGAAAGTTTGGTTCTAACCATTTAAGTTGTCGCTCAAATACTGAAATTCGACTTAAGTGTAACATGGTTAATTACAGTTCTATTGATCCTATTGGTTTCAAATATTCAAAATCTTAAAATTATGTTCCCGTATCTCAACTTAATGTATTAGGTTAATTTTAGTCCAATTATCTAAATTCATTTTTAAATCCTTAAATTTACAGTTCGAATTTCCAAATTTGAATTTGGCTTAGTTAGTTTAATAGTCAACTATTTGAATTAATTTTTTTTTCTTTTTCGTGTTTTTTTTTTGTGTTTTAAACTTAAACTTAAATTTTTTTTTTTTTTAAATATCTAAACTTAAATTTCGTTTTCAAATATCTAAAATCTCAAATTTATGTTCTTGTATTTCATTTCAGTGTATTTGGTTACTTTTGTTCAATTATCTCGATTTATTTTGTATCTTTTATTCTGCATTCTGAATTTCCAAATTTGAATTTTGTTTAAATCAGATTAATAGACCAAATTTTGTTTTTCACTATTTAAATTATATTTTATGGCTTAAATTTTAAATTTAACTTAACATAGCTTAATTTAGTTCCACTATTTAAATTTGGTTTTAAAATATTTTTAATTTTACTTGATATCATAAAATTTATTTATTTTTTTTTTTTTTGGTTTACGTATTTAAATTTAGTTATAGTATTTTCTAAATATTTAAACTTAAATCTTGTGTTTAAATATTTAAACTTAAATTTTCACGTATTCTAATTTGAATTAAGCTTAAAAAGTTGAAATCAATTTTAACCGTCCGAATAAGTTTGTTTAAACAAAAAAATTTAAACTGTATTTCACCTATTCAAATTTGGAATTGAGCTTAAATCTTAAAAGAAATTATTGGTTCAACTACGTTCTAAACAATTAAATTGTATATTTCTAATTTTGAGTTCAGGTTAGTTAGTTAAGTTTATTCAAATTCTATTTCTACGTTTGCAAATTGGAACTTAGTGTGATTAGTTTAAATCTAGTTCAAATATTCTAAATGGGTGTAAATCATTAAATGTTTAATTGTACGTGTTCGAACTTAAATTTAGCTTACGTAGTTAAATCAAGTTTAAAGTTTAACATTTGTTTTAAATATTATTGAAACCTAGTTTTAACATATCCCGTTTTGAAATTTTTATCTAGACCACGTAGTTAAATTTAGTTTTAATTATTCGTATTTCGGTTTTTATTCAAAGCTTATTTCAAGTTTTTTTTTCTGATTTTTACCTAGCTAAGTATTTAAAATTTCAATTTAAATTTAACGTGTGTTTTTCTCTTTTTTTATATTTAAAATTGTATTTTAGAATTTTCAGATTTAAATTGAACTAAGTTAACCAAGTTTAGTTCAGTTATTTAAATTAGTTTTAAATATTTAATTTGCATTTTCAAATTTGGATTCAGTTTAGGGGATAAGAGTTTATTTAAATATTCAAATTGTTAAATAATTAAGGTGTATTTAACGTTTTCAAATTCGAATTGGGCTTACGTAGCCGAATTCAGCTTAGATCTGAGTACAAATAATACAAATGTTTTATTCTTTAATTTAGGTTTTTTTTCTTCAAGCATTTGAATCAGTATTTCAATTTGTTTCAAGACTTTACTTTTTTTTTAGTTTATTTAGTTAAATTTGAATTTAGTTCGGTCAGTTAACCCTAGTTTGAATATTTAAATTGGTTTTTTTTTATTTTAATTTTTAATTTGTTAAAATTAGGTTTGCAAAAAATTCTTTTTATTGAGCTTAATTCGTTAAAATTTAGTTAAAAAATTTCAATTAGTCTTAAATATTTAAGTGGCTTTTTTCACCTTTTTAAATTTAGTTTAGTTAAAATTTTAGTATAAATATTCAAACTTGGTTTTTTTTTTAATATTCAAAAAGGTATTTTTACGTTTTTAGATTTCAATTTGGTTAACGTAGTTAAAGTTGGTTTAACTATCTAAATTTGTTGGACATGTTTAAATTGTATTTGACGTTGTTTAAACTTGAATTGAATTACCGTAACTGAAATCAGTTTGAATATTTAAATTTTGTTCCGTTCCCTGCAAGGTATACCTTGGTTCCCTGTTTTTCCTTCAAACTGTATTTTTTTTTGTTTTTTACGTTTTTACATTTGGTTTTTGATTAGTCAATTGGCTTTAGAAATTCAAAATTTATGTTTTAAATTTTTACTCGTCGAATAGCAAAAGTTTAGTTTTTCTTTTTTTTTTTTTTGATTTTTACCGTTTCAGATCGTATTTTAAATTCAAAATAAAAGAAATCAAGTATTAAAATGAGCTGGACTTTTGCCCCCAAGAATGGATCTGATCCGAATAAAAAGGTTTTACCTGTGATCTGCCGATGCTATTTATAGTTGCCAGGGATCTTGATCGATGTTTTTCTATCTTCTTCTTTAGCATGACAAGTATTTGGATGTGTTGGTGTGTTATTACCGGCCGATGTGATTCATGGACAGTGGTGATTCCTGTTGTTATGACATTGAGGCTTGGTGGTGATTAGTTGTTGTTGTCGGTATATATGGTGAGGAGTTGTGGCCGTTGCTGTTGTTGTAGAGGCGTCGAGTGCAGGGTGGTGATTGAATGCTGATGATGGGTGCTGGTGAGGAAATGGTTATTGGCTGAAGGTGGTAGGTCTGCTACTGGTATGTGCAGGTGGTGTACGATTTATAAAGGTGACGGTGAACGATATCACTCTAGGTGGCAAACGTTTTTAATACAAAAATTTTAACGTTGGTCGAAACGATTTTGATGATGCACTTTTAACTTTGGTGGTAAACTTTTCAAAAGTAATTTTTGGGAATAAAAAATTTTAATTTAAAAGATTTTGTTATTCGTGCTTAATTCCCAGTATTTATTCTTGATAAAAACACTTGAAATTTTTTGTTGATGGGATACGCTATTCCTATGCGCATTTCACTGGTTGCTTAGGCCAGATTATCAGGAAACTTCATCCATAAAAATTTTAGAAAAACTAAAGATATTTAACCAAATAAAACTGTTATCGTATAAGAATCATAAGCAACAGTTCTACTTGTAATAATATCAAAGTTTAAACAAAAACATCAACAATAAACGATTTTAACAAAATATCTTTTGAACCGAATAAGATAATTGAACAGTTTAAACAGCATATGATAGATAACTGTTTAGCCTATGAAATGAGCGTTTGAGAAGGGTGCTACGCTCTGTAGGGGCCTACTTATGGGTTATCAAAGTTAAAATTAGTAGAAAAATCAATTTTATGGTAACTAATAAAAATTATTTTTAAATTTTTAGATTGTTTTTATTTTTTTTTCTTTAGGGTTTTATGTTTTAAATTATTACCCAACAAATTAAAAAAAAATAATTTTTTTTTTTTTAATTTATTTTTTCAATTTTCTGTAAAATATTCATCACAATTCGTAAGAGAAGGTATATCTAAAAGACTAACCATTTCTAAACTATAATTATATTCTAACTCTATTCGTGACTTCACATGCCGCCAAAGTATTGTTTAATTGAGGTACGTACCTGCTAATTTCAACGAGTAGTTTTTTTCAAACTATTAGATCAAACTACTGTCAGTCAAAACATATAAGGGATGAACGCCATACAATTTCTGCAACCATGTCTTTTTAACCTTTTTTATCTCTAGAAGCCAAACGGGCACGTACGGGCAGATGAAACCTTTTGAGTTATGTAAAGAAGTAATCAAAGAACTGGTTTTGCAAATATGTATGGCAAATATAGATTTTTTTTATTTTCCGTCAAAGTTGAAAAATAGTGAAAAAACGGATAGTTTTTAAATAGTGATTTACCAGGAGAAACACAAAGCAAACAGTTAATTTTTTTTTATCATTATACATTTAATAAATACATCAATCAATACAAAAAAAAATAAGACGATTCGTTACCTATTTTTCGTGATATTACACCAGAAATCGCAACAAATTGACTAAAAATTGTGTGTTTTTTTGAAAACCGAAAGTCCGTCAACTTTGAACGGTTATATCTTCTAAACTAAAAATGTGATATTATTAAGAGTGGCATTTTTGAAATCGTTGAAAAGTTTCCTATAACATGGGTTTATTTAAAACTTCGTCGGCGCTCATGAAAATTTTGATTTTTGCAACCTCGTTTGCTCTACGGGCGCAACTGTGCGTTGGTGATATACGATTTTAACAAAATGTCCAAGGTTGGTGTTAAACGATTATAATAAGGCACGTGACTGTCGTCGACGGATGTAAGGCTTGTGTTAAAGATGAACCACGTTGGATATGGTCGCCAAAGTTAACACGCGACACGTGGGGTTTCCTGGCGGAAATTTTGTTGTTGACTCCTCGTGTCTCGCCGCCGAAATTGTCAATTACACGAGGCGTTTTCTTGGTGGTAAAAGCGTCGTTCGGCTGACCTCGTGTCTTGCCGCCAAAACTGTTACACGACACGTGCTACTTACCACGCCAAAACTACTTTGAACATCTAATTATCGCCATCCAATTTCCTTCGCCCAATCTTTTCATCACCTCCATCTGCCCACCGGTTTTTCCAAAAGCACCAAGTTGTGCAGGTGGGTGGCTCGAGTGTAGCTATAAACAAACGTGAAACAAAATTAGGTAGTAGGGCAGACCGAGCATGTGTTCGAGAAGCTTCCAGACAGCATTTAAACAAGACTTAAACGCCGTCTTCAGTTGCACTTTTCTTTTATTGGGGAAATTAAGTTCTGGTGTCTCCTCTTTCCCTCTTTTTTTTTGAAATTTTTCTTTTCGTGTTATTTTTGTTACCTTTTAAAAAACTTATCCAGAATGAAATTTAACTAAAAAACTTTATTAGAAACCGCCTTTCCTTTATTATTTTCGACAACTTCACTATTTAACTGCCACTTAAGGCCGTTACACACTATCCCACAAAGTCTTACGTATTTTTCAAAAATGCTTCCCTGATCTAATTATTCTTTGAACATTTTCAAAAAACAATAACAACTTATTATGACAGGGTTGCATTTTCGTAAATTACTAATGATATTGTGGGATAGTGTATAACGGCCTTTATTGAATGTCAGATACCAATTCGATTTTTTTCACAGCTTCATGACCTCTCTTTGCGTACAATTTTTCTTTGGAAGTGTTTTAAACATAATCAAATTTGTGAAAAATGTTGAGCAACATTGATTATTCCACACAAAAATTTTGGCATTTATCAATGTTACCAATCCTGCGAGTTTGTACAATTTGACGTTTTTATTCCTTCAAAGTATGCTACATTGTTTCGTGTATGTAAACAAACGCCACATGTATTTTACTAAAATTATTTTTTTTTAATAAAAAATTTAATAAAAAAAAGTAAATATGGATAAAAAACTGTTACCGATTGTGTTATTCTAATTTTGTATTTCTTTTTTAATATTAAGTTCATATTTTTTGCTTTTGCTTAAAATTTCACGTGAAATAAAGGCAGCTTACATTATTTCGCAGTTGTAAAAAAAATGTTGCCAGAAACATTTCGGAACTTTTTTACAAAATAAACAGAATACAACTCCATCAACATTATTTCGTAGATATTCCGCACAAGTTTTTTTCATATGCATTTTGACAGCATTTCACGTGAAATGTTGAACAGAGTACCAAGCTTAAGACATAAAAAGAAACACCAACATGATGCATTTCATGTCCGTCGGAGGCTGGGTATCACATAAAGGACCTTAAATTCGCCGTTACGGCTGTGACATTATGGTTATGTCACGTCTAATTGGACCTTAAGTGCCGGGTCACACACGTCAAGCTTGACTCATCAAGTCTTGAGCTTTTAGGAGAGAAGGGAAAAGAGAATGCCATTTATTGTCTACTCTCTCCTAAAAACTCAAGACTTGATGAATCAAACTTGACGTGTGCGAATCGGCCCTAAGCATCATAAATTGTTCAAATTCGCTGTGAGTGGTTCTGTTTGGCGCAAAGAAATTAATTGACCTGTGTAACCATCTACTTCAGTTGCGCAATATAAAAAAATAGTCTAAAACCTCAAGAATTTACACACAATTTTATAAAATAGCACAAAAATAGAAGTCAAAGAAATTAAAATCAAATTTACGAGACAGCTGAACCGCAACGTATACGTTTACATAAGACAAACGACGAAAAAAAATAAAAAACAGTTATAAGAAAAAGATCACGTGCAAAAAGAATGTATACAATTGTTCTTAAAGAGACTAAAAAATAAAAAAGATAAAAATTGAACAACTTCTTTCCCTTCCCTAAGAAGGGAGTACAGAATGTCACTAAAAACAGAAAAATCTAAATTGAACAACTTCCTTTCTCCCTTCTTAAAGAAGAGAGCAGCGATATTTCTGAAGGCAGAATATCATACGAAACGAATCTTTTAGAAAGGAGTGCAGAGGCATTCAAACAGGCCTTCCACTTTCAGTCCTTTCAAAATTTACCGCTGGGAAATTAGATTGCATATATACCTGTAAAAACACAATAGATTGATCTTTGGTTAATCGGGGTTACCGGGTAACCGGATAACGGATAATCGAGGCCCGACTGTGTAAGGTTTAAATAATTACGTTAGTAAAGGCTAGTTTATATGCAATGTGGCATAAAATTGACAAGTATCATGAAACAAATTTGACATCCCATACGACTTTATCGTTTTTTGAAAACTCATTGGGTTTCTATCTCACAAAGTATCATAGAACACGTAAGACTTGTGAGATAGTGTAAACTAACCTTAAGTGAATATAAATTATAAACACTCAAAAGTCTTACCCGTAATAATATTGATCTAGGTTTCATTTTATTATCAGCATGTTTATGTGTGATAGTGTGACTACAAACTGTAATGTTACGTTCGATTTTTTGACAATCGAAGCATAACTCATTAGATTTCTATCTAAAGCTTCGTACAGACGGTGGTCAGATCTTACAATGTTGTCATTAAAATTGCCTAAAAATGTCTTGCAACTGTATGAACATTGTAAGCTCATTTTCATTTGGCAGATGTGTGAAATTAAGGCATCTGACAATGGCACCATTGCCAGATAAATTACAACTTTGTAAGATCTGACCACCGCACAGTGGCGCCCGTAGAGCAAACGAGGTTGCAAAAATCAAAATTTTCATGAGCGCCGACGAAGTTTTGAATAAACCTTTGTTATAGGAAACTTTTCAACGATTTCAAATATGCCACTCTTAATAATATCACATTTTTAGTTTAGAAGATATAGCCGTTCAAAGTTGACCGACTTTCGGTTTTCAAAAAAACACACAATTTTTAGTAAATTTGTTGCGATTTCAGATGTAATATCACGAAAAATAGGTAACGAATCGCCTTATTTTTTGTTTGTATTGATTGATGTATTTATTAAATGTATAATGATAAAAAAAAAATTAACTGTTTGCTTTGTGTTTCTCCTGGTAAATCACTATTTAAAAACTATCCGTTTTTTCACTATTTTTCAACTTTGACGGAAAATAAAAAAATCTATATTTTTCTATATTTGCCATATTTGCAAAACCTGTTCATTGATTATTTCTTTACATAATTCAAAAATTTTATCTGCCCGTACGTGCCCGTTTGGCTTCTAGAGGTAAAAAAGGTTAAAAAGACATGGTTGCAGAAATTGTATGGCCTCCATCCCTTATATGTTTTGACTGACAGTAGTTTGATCTAATAGTTTGAAAAAAACTACTCATTGAAATTAGCAGGTACGTACCTCACTTAAACAATACTTTGGCGTACAAATGGTCAAGAACAATATTGACTTATGGTCCCTACAGGTAGGTATAAATCTTATTTGGACACGTGCAATTACGAATATGGAATGTCACTATTGCACGCAAGGATAAGGTGTATGGAATTCTTGCTAAAAGTGGCGTATACCCTACCACAAGAGGAGGAAAACTTCGATGAAAATACATCAATAAAGGATACGGAAAAGATCAGAAAGAAGCAAATACATGATGCTTTTTTTAAACAAGTTGGACTAAAAGTAGACTGTCCGAAGCACGGATACGGTAACTCAAACAATGGAAACACTTCTAGAGATTTTTTGAAAATGATGAGGCAGTAACTAGAATCACTGGAATTGACAATCAAATCGTGAAAAGATTGGGAACGATCTTGGATGTTTTAAACTGCAAAGAAAATGTCAATTCTACAAAATATGGAGAATATGCGTCGAAAACTGCATCTCTTTTAGCAGAAATGTATCCACAGAAGAAGTTGACCCCGACCGTCCATAAAATATTGGCGCATGGCAAAGATATAATTAAGTTCCAGTATTTGCCAATTTTAGAGCTTTCTGAAGAAGCACAGGAGTCTCTTAACAAATTTTATAAAAAATATAAAATTAAAAATTAAATTTAAAAAAAAAATTTTTTTTTTTTTAATTTGTTGGTAATAATTTAAAACATAAAACCCTAAAGAAAAAAAATAAAAACAATCTAAAAATGTAAAAATAATTTTTTTTAGTTACCATAAAAATGATTTTTCTACTAATTTTAACTTTGATGACCCATAAGTAGGCCCCTACAAAGCGTAGCACCCTTTCCACGCTCATTTCATAGGCTGAACAGTTATCTATCATATGCTGTTTAAACTGTTCAATTATCTTATTCGGTTCAAAATATATGACTTTTGCAACGAAAAAACTCAAATGGCGCCACTGTGCACCGTCTGTATGAAGCTTTAGTATAAATCTGTGGCCGTATGGAAAAACTAGATAACTCCATTTTTTTAAAACACGAGAAAAACACACTTTAAGTTTTAAACATAGTTCGCTAATTAGTTCATATGAATTTATGTTATTATGCATGCGCACTTAACAAAACATAATTTTAAATAATGTTAAAGATTTCTGGTTCCATTAAACTAATTTTTGGACATTAAAACCGAAAATCAGTGTCAGTTATCTTGTTTTTTCGAAAAGTGGAGTTGTCTAGTTTTTTCGAAAAAATTTTTTTTTCTCAAATTATATTAATATTTTACGGAATTAAGGCAACTTAAGTAATGATTTGTGGAAAAACATTAACTGTTTGGCTCAGCACGTTAATTTACCCGTTTTTTTTACGAAAAGATGGAGTTATCCAGTTTTTCCAAAAATTATTTTTTTTCTTTTTATGCTTAGATATCAAAAAATAAGCCGAGTTTTTCTCTGTTTTTATGCAAATACTTAATTAAAAAGTTTACCCTTCTTGATTTTATGAAATTCATAGGCAAGTTTTTAGGACGTGGATTAACGTTATACTCGGTTTAACATAGGTTGAAATTAAAAACAGCTATTGAGTTTGTGGTTTATTTTAATAAATATTAAAATTTTAAACAAAAGGTGTTCCGTTAAATTTTTAAAATAAACTTCGTAATAAAATCGTTTTTAGTTTAGCTGACCAAAACACTGTCTTAGGCTTCTACTTTGTTTGTTAATGTTTTTCACTAAAAAAAAACATAATAGTTACACGTGCGTGCAAAAAAATGTCAAAATCAACGGAACGAACGTCCAAAGAAATTCATTGTCCGGAAGATTGGTATCAACTAGTCAGAGAGGCAAAAAGTCAAATCCTTTTCAAGTTATTGTTTTGAACCAATCATCAATTTACAGCTACGAAGAACTATTTAAAAGCACGTTGGTCATACCGAAACGTTCTAATGAGAATACACCCTTTAAAATCAGCAATGTAAAGTGGCTGCGGTACACTAAAGAGAAACAAGGCATTGTTATGTATAAAAATACACTTTCTGAAGAGGAACGTTTTATTTATTTGGACATGAGACAAAACACGGTCTCAAAATTAGGTGACTACCTTGTGCAGTGCAATCACAGCCCTCTTCCAATCACGAAAGAAAAGAAGAAAGATTTGATCAGCATTCTGCCACTTTTACGGCCAGACGTTTATTCTTTTTATGAAAACCTACCAACAAATTACAATCCGACTAACATAAACGTTGATCCAGACCTTCACCTCATGCAAATGCAGACTAAGTTGGAGGAAATTATTCCAGAAGGCAGCACGGAACAAAATAAAAGGAAGCAAAACGTCATCGAGCAATCGGATGAAGATCTCGAAAATTTCGAAATAATAATAGAAAACAAAATCAAATCAAGCCGGAAAAAGCTCAATACAAGTTTTCAGTTGCACTTTTCTTTTATTGGGGAAATTAAGTTCTGGTGTCTCCTCTTTCCCTCTTTTTTTTTGAAATTTTTCTTTTCGTGTTATTTTTGTTACCTTTTAAAAAACTTATCCAGAATGAAATTTAACTAAAAAACTTTATTAGAAACCGCCTTTCCTTTATTATTTTCGACAACTTCACTATTTAACTGCCACTTAAGGCCGTTACACACTATCCCACAAAGTCTTACGTATTTTTCAAAAATGCTTCCCTGATCTAATTATTCTTTGAACATTTTCAAAAAACAATAACAACTTATTATGACAGGGTTGCATTTTCGTAAATTACTAATGATATTGTGGGATAGTGTATAACGGCCTTTATTGAATGTCAGATACCAATTCGATTTTTTTCACAGCTTCATGACCTCTCTTTGCGTACAATTTTTCTTTGGAAGTGTTTTAAACATAATCAAATTTGTGAAAAATGTTGAGCAACATTGATTATTCCACACAAAAATTTTGGCATTTATCAATGTTACCAATCCTGCGAGTTTGTACAATTTGACGTTTTTATTCCTTCAAAGTATGCTACATTGTTTCGTGTATGTAAACAAACGCCACATGTATTTTACTAAAATTATTTTTTTTTAATAAAAAATTTAATAAAAAAAAGTAAATATGGATAAAAAACTGTTACCGATTGTGTTATTCTAATTTTGTATTTCTTTTTTAATATTAAGTTCATATTTTTTGCTTTTGCTTAAAATTTCACGTGAAATAAAGGCAGCTTACATTATTTCGCAGTTGTAAAAAAAATGTTGCCAGAAACATTTCGGAACTTTTTTACAAAATAAACAGAATACAACTCCATCAACATTATTTCGTAGATATTCCGCACAAGTTTTTTTCATATGCATTTTGACAGCATTTCACGTGAAATGTTGAACAGAGTACCAAGCTTAAGACATAAAAAGAAACACCAACATGATGCATTTCATGTCCGTCGGAGGCTGGGTATCACATAAAGGACCTTAAATTCGCCGTTACGGCTGTGACATTATGGTTATGTCACGTCTAATTGGACCTTAAGTGCCGGGTCACACACGTCAAGCTTGACTCATCAAGTCTTGAGCTTTTAGGAGAGAAGGGAAAAGAGAATGCCATTTATTGTCTACTCTCTCCTAAAAACTCAAGACTTGATGAATCAAACTTGACGTGTGCGAATCGGCCCTAAGCATCATAAATTGTTCAAATTCGCTGTGAGTGGTTCTGTTTGGCGCAAAGAAATTAATTGACCTGTGTAACCATCTACTTCAGTTGCGCAATATAAAAAAATAGTCTAAAACCTCAAGAATTTACACACAATTTTATAAAATAGCACAAAAATAGAAGTCAAAGAAATTAAAATCAAATTTACGAGACAGCTGAACCGCAACGTATACGTTTACATAAGACAAACGACGAAAAAAAATAAAAAACAGTTATAAGAAAAAGATCACGTGCAAAAAGAATGTATACAATTGTTCTTAAAGAGACTAAAAAATAAAAAAGATAAAAATTGAACAACTTCTTTCCCTTCCCTAAGAAGGGAGTACAGAATGTCACTAAAAACAGAAAAATCTAAATTGAACAACTTCCTTTCTCCCTTCTTAAAGAAGAGAGCAGCGATATTTCTGAAGGCAGAATATCATACGAAACGAATCTTTTAGAAAGGAGTGCAGAGGCATTCAAACAGGCCTTCCACTTTCAGTCCTTTCAAAATTTACCGCTGGGAAATTAGATTGCATATATACCTGTAAAAACACAATAGATTGATCTTTGGTTAATCGGGGTTACCGGGTAACCGGATAACGGATAATCGAGGCCCGACTGTGTAAGGTTTAAATAATTACGTTAGTAAAGGCTAGTTTATATGCAATGTGGCATAAAATTGACAAGTATCATGAAACAAATTTGACATCCCATACGACTTTATCGTTTTTTGAAAACTCATTGGGTTTCTATCTCACAAAGTATCATAGAACACGTAAGACTTGTGAGATAGTGTAAACTAACCTTAAGTGAATATAAATTATAAACACTCAAAAGTCTTACCCGTAATAATATTGATCTAGGTTTCATTTTATTATCAGCATGTTTATGTGTGATAGTGTGACTACAAACTGTAATGTTACGTTCGATTTTTTGACAATCGAAGCATAACTCATTAGATTTCTATCTAAAG
The DNA here is from genome assembly GCA_963931875.1 of Pollenia griseotomentosa. NCBI lineage: Eukaryota > Metazoa > Arthropoda > Insecta > Diptera > Polleniidae > Pollenia > Pollenia griseotomentosa. Next base: position 174,552,569 of record OZ007560.1, on the reverse strand, counting down.
CTTCGTACAGACGGTGGTCAGATCTTACAATGTTGTCATTAAAATTGCCTAAAAATGTCTTGCAACTGTATGAACATTGTAAGCTCATTTTCATTTGGCAGATGTGTGAAATTAAGGCATCTGACAATGGCACCATTGCCAGAAAAATTACAACTTTGTAAGATCTGACCACCGCACAGTGGCGCCCGTAGAGCAAACGAGGTTGCAAAAATCAAAATTTTCATGAGCGCCGACGAAGTTTTGAATAAACCTTTGTTATAGGAAACTTTTCAACGATTTCAAATATGCCACTCTTAATAATATCACATTTAGTTTAGAAGATATAGCCGTTCAAAGTTGACCGACTTTCGGTTTTCAAAAAAACACACAATTTTTAGTAAATTTGTTGCGATTTCAGATGTAATATCACGAAAAATAGGTAACGAATCGCCTTATTTTTTGTTTGTATTGATTGATGTATTTATTAAATGTATAATGATAAAAAAAAAATTAACTGTTTGCTTTGTGTTTCTCCTGGTAAATCACTATTTAAAAACTATCCGTTTTTTCACTATTTTTCAACTTTGACGGAAAATAAAAAAATCTATATTTGCCATATTTGCAAAACCTGTTCATTGATTATTTCTTTACATAATTCAAAAATTTTATCTGCCCGTACGTGCCCGTTTGGCTTCTAGAGGTAAAAAAGGTTAAAAAGACATGGTTGCAGAAATTGTATGGCCTCCATCCCTTATATGTTTTGACTGACAGTAGTTTGATCTAATAGTTTGAAAAAAACTACTCATTGAAATTAGCAGGTACGTACCTCACTTAAACAATACTTTGGCGTACAAATGGTCAAGAACAATATTGACTTATGGTCCCTACAGGTAGGTATAAATCTTATTTGGACACGTGCAATTACGAATATGGAATGTCACTATTGCACGCAAGGATAAGGTGTATGGAATTCTTGCTAAAAGTGGCGTATACCCTACCACAAGAGGAGGAAAACTTCGATGAAAATACATCAATAAAGGATACGGAAAAGATCAGAAAGAAGCAAATACATGATGCTTTTTTTAAACAAGTTGGACTAAAAGTAGACTGTCCGAAGCACGGATACGGTAACTCAAACAATGGAAACACTTCTAGAGATTTTTTGAAAATGATGAGGCAGTAACTAGAATCACTGGAATTGACAATCAAATCGTGAAAAGATTGGGAACGATCTTGGATGTTTTAAACTGCAAAGAAAATGTCAATTCTACAAAATATGGAGAATATGCGTCGAAAACTGCATCTCTTTTAGCAGAAATGTATCCACAGAAGAAGTTGACCCCGACCGTCCATAAAATATTGGCGCATGGCAAAGATATAATTAAGTTCCAGTCTTTGCCAATTTTAGAGCTTTCTGAAGAAGCACAGGAGTCTCTTAACAAATTTTATAAAAAATATAAAATTAAAAATTAAATTTAAAAAAAAAATTTTTTTTTTTTTAATTTGTTGGTAATAATTTAAAACATAAAACCCTAAAGAAAAAAAATAAAAACAATCTAAAAATGTAAAAATAATTTTTTTTAGTTACCATAAAAATGATTTTTCTACTAATTTTAACTTTGATGACCCATAAGTAGGCCCCTACAAAGCGTAGCACCCTTTCCACGCTCATTTCATAGGCTGAACAGTTATCTATCATATGCTGTTTAAACTGTTCAATTATCTTATTCGGTTCAAAATATATGACTTTTGCAACGAAAAAACTCAAATGGCGCCACTGTGCACCGTCTGTATGAAGCTTTAGTATAAATCTGTGGCCGTATGGAAAAACTAGATAACTCCATTTTTTTAAAACACGAGAAAAACACACTTTAAGTTTTAAACATAGTTCGCTAATTAGTTCATATGAATTTATGTTATTATGCATGCGCACTTAACAAAACATAATTTTAAATAATGTTAAAGATTTCTGGTTCCATTAAACTAATTTTTGGACATTAAAACCGAAAATCAGTGTCAGTTATCTTGTTTTTTCGAAAAGTGGAGTTGTCTAGTTTTTTCGAAAAAATTTTTTTTTCTCAAATTATATTAATATTTTACGGAATTAAGGCAACTTAAGTAATGATTTGTGGAAAAACATTAACTGTTTGGCTCAGCACGTTAATTTACCCGTTTTTTTTACGAAAAGATGGAGTTATCCAGTTTTTCCAAAAATTATTTTTTTTCTTTTTATGCTTATATATCAAAAAATAAGCCGAGTTTTTCTCTGTTTTTATGCAAATACTTAATTAAAAAGTTTACCCTTCTTGATTTTATGAAATTCATAGGCAAGTTTTAAGGACGTGGATTAACGTTATACTCGGTTTAACATAGGTTGAAATTAAAAACAGCTATTGAGTTTGTGGTTTATTTTAATAAATATTAAAATTTTAAACAAAAGGTGTTCCGTTAAATTTTTAAAATAAACTTCGTAATAAAATCGTTTTTAGTTTAGCTGACCAAAACACTGTCTTAGGCTTCTACTTTGTTTGTTAATGTTTTTCACTAAAAAAAACATAATAGTTACACGTGCGTGCAAAAAAATGTCAAAATCAACGGAACGAACGTCCAAAGAAATTCATTGTCCGGAAGATTGGTATCAACTAGTCAGAGAGGCAAAAAGTCAAATCCTTTTCAAGTTATTGTTTTGAACCAATCATCAATTTACAGCTACGAAGAACTATTTAAAAGCACGTTGGTCATACCGAAACGTTCTAATGAGAATACACCCTTTAAAATCAGCAATGTAAAGTGGCTGCGGTACACTAAAGAGAAACAAGGCATTGTTATGTATAAAAATACACTTTCTGAAGAGGAACGTTTTATTTATTTGGACATGAGACAAAACACGGTCTCAAAATTAGGTGACTACCTTGTGCAGTGCAATCACAGCCCTCTTCCAATCACGAAAGAAAAGAAGAAAGATTTGATCAGCATTCTGCCACTTTTACGGCCAGACGTTTATTCTTTTTATGAAAACCTACCAACAAATTACAATCCGACTAACATAAACGTTGATCCAGACCTTCACCTCATGCAAATGCAGACTAAGTTGGAGGAAATTATTCCAGAAGGCAGCACGGAACAAAATAAAAGGAAGCAAAACGTCATCGAGCAATCGGATGAAGATCTCGAAAATTTCGAAATAATAATAGAAAACAAAATCAAATCAAGCCGGAAAAAGCTCAATACAAGTTTTAATCAGGAATTCGGCAAAAGCCTAAATGTGTCTCCGGTTGATGAGCATTTAACATTGAGAAGATCGTCAAGGTTCCAGAAAAAATAATTTTATAATATTAAAATTGTATTAGTATTAAATATCGTATTGTGTTGAGAATATGAATATGTTCTTAGTTTAATTTAAAAATAAAGAAATTTACTGCGAGGCCCACAATGTCGACAAGAACATTTCGCATACATATTTATGTATATTAAAAACAATAATAAAAAACTAAAATTTTTATGTTTTCAATATAAATATACAAAAGAAATGTTCTTGTCGACATCGTGGACCGGGCAGTTAATTTGTTTTTATTTAATCTGTGGCCGTATATAAAAACCATGTAACTCCATTTTTTAATAAATGTTTGCCTTCCAGATTTATTCCAAGAAAAAAACTGGATAAAAAAGTTTTTATTATTTTTGTACGTAAAAACACCTTAATATAATCTTTGCAACAGAAACAAAAAAAAAAAAAAAATATTAATGGGTAAGTTGAAACCTTTCTCAAAGTTACTGTGCCACACATGGTACGGTAGATCCATGTGGGTAAAATACTATTGCTCAAAAAGATTTCGGGTGTTTGGCAGTCGTATTCTATAAATCTTCAGAATTGATATAATATGTATATAAAGAATGTATTCTTTATATTATCGGGAGTTGTAATTTTTGGGTTCAAAATTTTGACCCAAAGAGCTTGTGACCCGAATTTGTTCTATTTCGCTCTTTTTCTCTTAGTTTTTGAAACAACGTCGTTTTAAACTTCTTATTTCTCTGTTTTTTAAGACATTTTGGAGTTAACTTGTTTTTTCAAAAAATGCATGGAGTTATCTAGTTTTTTAAAAAAATTTGGTATTTTTCTGATTTTTGTTTTTCAAATAACTTTTAAATGAGATACAGTATCAAAATTTCGATCTGACAGAGTGATAGCAAATAAAACACGCTTTCTATTTTTGGTGTTATCTCAATTTTCCCAAAAAGTGGAGTTAACTAGTTTTTCCATACGGCCACAGAAATATATTACAGAATTTAATTAGGATTTATTAGAATTAGCCCTTATGTGAGCCTGGGAAACCTTTTTGTATCGGCTCCGACAAAATACCAACGGGTGACATATAATGCACACTTGCCCATTCAAGATGCTTTTCGTTTTTTCAAAAATTTCATTCATTAGTACATTGCTGCGTTTTTTTTTTTGATACCCCATCTCTTGTAGAATATACTTAGAATGCCAACACGATATGCGGCAGACCTGAGTGCCTCTGTTAGTGATACGTTATTCGAGTATATCGTGCAGTCGTCAGCATACAGAATAGCTTCTGAGTTATGAGCAAGGTGTGGGAAGTCATTAAGAAAGAGGTTGAAAAGAAGAGGCGCGCTTCCTTGAGGAACTGCACTTTCCACATTTTCACAAACGGATAAGGCATCATTGATTTAAGCTCAAATTTGCGTTCGGAAAAATAGGTTTGAAGGATTTTTACCAAGAAGGGATCAATTCCAAGGTCTACTTGCTTAATGAATGAATGAATGAAATTACGACAGTGCAAATTTTCTCCCTCAGATTCCATGTAACATCATTGTACAGCTTTAACAGGGCGTGATGCGTCGAGTGTAATTTTCTAACTCCGAATTGAAACTATGAAACCGGATTCAAAACCAATTCATTTTCAAGTTTGATTTTCGAGATGTGCTCTAAAATTTAGCTGAGATTGGATAGAAGTGAAATAGGGTGCAAGTCTTTAGGGTGCTCACTATTCGTTTTCTTCTTCAACGGAAATATTCTTGTTGACTTCCAAGATGTTAGAAAGTTGTAGTTGTAAATACAATTGTTGAAAGAATTCTGAGAAACTTTAAAGATGCATCTGGCAGTTTTTTGATTATTAAATTAGATATTTTGTTATTACGTATGACTTTTTTTTGTTATTTTTTTTATAATTTCCTTTACAGATTCCAATTTTGTAAAGTGGTAACTGGTTCTCGAAGGAGCTGAAACTTTCATTAAATGAAAAAATGTGTCTAGGAACTAATTCTACGCAGGTCGAAACTGGACGTTCTTGTGTGCTTGCGCTGAAGACTTCAGAGTAATATTATCTTAATGATTTGGATATGTCGATATCTTTGGTTAAAGTGGTTTTGTTGATAGTTATCTGTTTACAAAATTAAGTTTTTTTCTTCCCAATACCGGCTATTCTGGTTTGAAGTCTGTTTGACCGGGTCTTATCATTTTTAGCTTGTCGTTAAATATATCGGCATATTCAATATTAACCATCTCTTTGATAATTGTATTTAGAAGATGAATTTGTGTGGAAAGTGTGTTGTACTCCTGACTGTGTCTATTTCCTGTGCGATGAAAAATCTTTTTTGGTTTTATTTTGAAGAACTTTTTGATTTTCTCAGAAACTAAAATTTTGTTGTTTCTCTATTCAATTTTTTCGAGTGTGCTTCGTGAACTGAGATAAGGCTAGAACTAAAACGATTGATCAGGAAAGCATTTTCATAATTTTTATAACATCTATTTTCAGAAGGCATTATACTATAGGAGTCAATTTCTACCTTTCGGCAAAAATGTGCCCATTTTGTGTATTTGTAGGATGTCATGAGTCTAGCTCGTTGGGGTTTAATTGTAGCTCTTATTTGATGGGAAAGTGGTCTGAGAATGATGCTAGTGTTGACAAAAAGGTCAAGGTAGCAGCCACCATTTGGGTATGAGGGTATGTTATCACAAAGACGTAAGACGTTCAAGGCATGGTTTTGTAACGAAATCTCTAAAACTTTTCCATTGTTGTTGTCCATTGTAATACCCCATGTTGTATACTTGCAATTCAGGTCACCTCCGAGGACAAACCCATCAAAGTTTACAGCCACATGTAGAATTTTAGACAACCCCTCTTGTGTATATTAAAGGGGACGAACAATTGCTTGGTATATATATGGAACCAATTAAATATTTCTTGTATATGTTGCTGGAGTTAAATTCAATTATAATAAAAATGGCCATTGAACCCAATATCATTAATGTTTATACGACTATAGGAAATTTTGTCTTTTATTACAATAGCCACGCCAATTGGAGAGTTATCATAAATTAAGCATTAATCGTTAAGCTGCACCATTTTATCACGACGTAAATGGCACTCCTGAATAAAGCCAATGTTAATATTATTATGTTAGATAGATCAATCTGACGTCTGGTGTCAATGAGTTTTCTAACAATGAATGTGAGGAAATTTGAGTTTATATATTTTTAATTTTATTCAGTAGGCGCAAAAATTCCGATTTGGCCTCAGACTTTGGCATGCTTCTGTAAATAGAAAGAAAATTATTTATCTCACAATCCAGAGAAAGCTCGCAAAAAGATGAATTGACCCCTCTTTCACATCCAAAAAATTTTGTTTCATATTTTTAATAACTGCGCAGAAACTGGCAATACTGAATCGCATTATTTTCTCACTTGGTACACTCTCTTATGAAAAAACTATAAAGGCCGCGTTATACTGGGTACACACAGTGCAATCTACATGCAATCCATTTAAACGCAACCTCAAAATATCAAATGCTGGGTACACACTATGCAACGCATTCTAGCAAAATAAATTCATTTTAATTTGTTTTTGATATTCTTTAATTAGGCTCAAGTTTATCAAATTTAATTTTCATTAAATTATTTTCACTGAGGGAAGGAATTTTACAACTTGGAATTTTTATTAAAATTTATTGATAATTTTTCCTGGCTGAGCTGGGATTTGAACCCGGGTTGATCTTTACATGTTTCAAGAAACACCACTTTCTATCGTCAGAAGATCTTTGTGTTCTACCCACTGCACCACTGCGGTGCCCGTTAGCCAACAGTCAAACATCAATCTTTAACCAGTAGTACTGGTGGTTCGAAATTTGCTGTTATTATCACTTAAATTTCAAATTACTTGTTGCCTCCTTTTTCCTCTGTTTTTTCGTATTCTTTCTGTCAAGACTTTGTCTTGAAAACCTGAATACATTTGCTTATTATGTTTTCTTTGTCCACTTTCGTCGACATTTTTATTTGTACAAATTAAAGTACAAATGTAAACATTAGAGCTTGTGCCATAGCTATTTCTAAGAACAATTTTGATTTTTAGTTGAACTGTTAATTTTTAATTTTTTTTGATATTCTTTAATTAGGCTCGAGTTCAAGGGAAAATCGGACAGATTTTTCAAAATCTCCAAAATGTAGGGATTTTTTGTCATATCGTATTATTTTTAAAATAAATGCTGAAAAAACGTTTTTTTAATGATATTTTATTGTCCAAAACGGTTGAAAAAAATGTTTCCCCTTAAATAGCTTCAAAATATATTTCCAGAGTTGCTTGTTTGAAAAGTTGGCGACACTAAAGGTCGATTCACCCATGCGTTCCGAACAATAATTTTTTTACAGAGAGTGTTCTGCAGAACGATTCACCCATCTCGGAAAATTTGTCCGGACAAACAAGGCTACCATATGGTTTACAGATGTAAACGATTATACAAAGTGGCAGCACAGTTAGCAAACTATTAGTTTTTTTTTATAAAAGTCTGTTAAAGAAAATGGACGAAAGAAGAAAATTAATTTTATTATTTTTAATTGAATTGCATAAAACCCATTTACTAGCAAAAAAATGTTGAAAGTAAGAAGAATAGCAGTAAGAAAAATATTACAGAAAAGAAGAACAAACGGTGTTTTCCACACACTTGTTCCTGAGATGCGCCTTCATGACGTGGATTCGTTTATAAATTTTCACCGTATGGACCCCAATACGTTCAATGAAATCCTTGCAATTTTAGGGCCTGATTTGCGTGGTATACCTATTCGTAAACAAGAGCATATTACGCCGGCAGAAAAGTTGTCCTTAACATTAAGGTAAAGCTGCTTTGTAGCGTCTTTGCAGACTTTTCCATAATATTTGACATTCACTTCCTACAATAATTGGTAAACATTATGTTAAAAAAATATTAAAATTTACCATTTAAAATTTACTTACGACCAATGCCAATAGATTTTTCTATTTCCGTCCATATATTTTGTTTAAGGTAAGTATTTTTATATGATCGATTGCCCATATCATAAATACATTCTGTTCCTGGTTTTTTTATTTCTTCAATTAGTTTCAGAGCAATATTTTCTTTAACATCCATCTTTTGTTTAATTTTTTTTTTTTAATTATTCAGCACAAAACGAAAAATGTAATATGTGGCAGCTCAATTCAACTTTTATGTACGAATTGAAAATAGTGGCATCTCAGTTAATTTTGTTCGGCACAAGAATTAAAATTAAACCAATTCAAGGCGAATTCAACTACAGGTGGTGTCGGAACTACAACAATCCAAAAACAACAGAAACAACATAGGGTTTTTTGCATTGCATTGTTAGTGCCATTAGCTCGAAATGTCAACCATTATTAGCAAAACACTAACAAATCAAAACAAATAAGCTCGAACTGTCAAAAGCAGATGCCGTTTCGACACCACCTGTAGTTAATTCGCCTTGAACCAATTCAAGAAAAAACGTGCCGAACAAAATCTTTGCTCTCTCTCTCAAAAGTAAAACGTCAAACTCAATATAAAAAAATTTTGTCCGGACAAAAATTTTGTTCGGAACGCATGGGTGAATCGAGCTTAATATGTATGTATATATTTTTTCTAAGTTTTCACTCAATAGGTGCGATTCCGTACTTTTTTGGTAAAGTTCGGTAAAATGAGAGTAAAAAAATTTCTCTCACTAATTGACAAAAATGTACAAAAGTACGGGAACAATAAAAACCAAATTTCTGATCCAAAAGAAAACGTTAATATGAATTATGTTAAATTAAATACATAAATGGCACATTAACGGGCATACAATTAAATTCAGGCTTTTATTTAGATATTTCAAAATTTGCTACTATTAATTATTTTGGTTAACTTTCTTGCAGTTTTTTTATTTTATTTTGAAACAGCTGATTGTGTAACAATTTTCCCACCTTACCAAACTTTGAGTACGAAAACAGTTTTCGGTAAGATTGGGATCCTGTGGGCTCCCAACGTTAAGTACGGGATCACACCTAATGTTGAAAGACTTAATTAAATTTAATTAAAAGTATGTACATACATATGTATTATTTTTTTTAGTTTTGTACTTATTTTATGTCAAAGCTTTAATTAACATATTCGAATGAAATTTATTTTTATAACTAATGTTTTTTCTTCTATTTTTATGATAACAATGCGTAGGGATTTTTGTAGGAGAAATTTTTTCAACGTGTAGGGAAAAATCGTATTTTTTTAGCATGTGTAGGTATTTTTTCGAAAAACCACTGGCAACACTGTACATAAGTTAAAATACCGGTTCATATAACTTCCCCAATTACCTACATACGTATATAATAAGTATGTATAAAGTGTGTAAAATCGAAATACGGTACTTCTTTCCAATTTGTAAATAATAAATGGATCAACAAGAATAAAAAAGACATCTTTAAAGTATACATTTCCCATTTGTTTATACCATAACCCATAAAAAGAAGAAAAGTTCCTAAGTATACAAAGTGTTAAAGTGTGTTTAAATGCAATTTTAAATAATACATGGTGCAAAATTATTAAGTGCTAAAATAATGCTATTTGAAGATTTACCCTATGGGAAAATATTGCAATAGGGAAGAATAAGAAAACTTCTTATTTACATTTTTTGAATCGGGTTAAAGTGGAGAAAGTGAAATTTTCTGCAATAGAATAAAAAAAAAAACGTTGACTTACATAATCCCGTATTTTATTTGGGAACAATTATTTAATTTAAATTTGATATAAGAATTTATAAACATCCCAACAACATCCCAATCCCAAATAGATAAATATTTTCCTAGATACACAAATAGGTTTCAATCGGGTATAACATATTTTGTTCATTTGTTATGCTCCGGCGAACAAAACGGAATAACTAGTAAACTTAATTCTGTACTTTTTACACGCTTTTCTTCAATACAAACGCGTAACTTTAACAAAAGTGGGCAATAACTCTTAGGAAACTTTTAACATTAGTTTAATTGAGCAAAATTGTGGATAGTAATACTATATTTGCAGTTTAACTCTTAGCGTAACGTAGTTAATCTTTAAATCTAAATTTTATATATTGCAGCCATTCCCAAATAGAACTTAATTTATTCTATAATCTATATTATTTCTTTAAATTGATGCTAGATAACCCTTATCTAGTGCTATATAATAGCCCCTTATCCCCATAAATAATATAGATAAAAGAATCTGTGATTTATATTACCTTGACATGTGATACAAGATTACCCTTATCTAGTGCTAAAAATTCAGGTTCTGTTCTCAAAAATTTGGTATAATACTCATTTACGCCTCAAAACTCTTGAACAATTGTTGCGCAAAATTTCTAAACTAGGCTATTCGTATCGCATTTAAAATTACTTACACACATAGAAACATCCCTTTGCGTAATAACCATTCTGATTCTTAAGCTACCCTAAGGACTCTAGGAGTGGCAGTTGAAAGCTGGGATCCGATCCTTATTCGACTAATTGGCAGATGTTACGTTATCTCTTTGGGAACAATCTCTCACGTCTCCTCGTGAGCTTCCAAAATGGGCACAAATGTCCCAATTTCTTGTGGGCAGATATGAATCTGTTGAACGACTGACGAGTATTAGAAATCATAGAGATGGTTTTAAGCTAACCCGATCATCGCAACACAGCATCCAAACGTATGCTTCACATGAAAATATTAATTTAAGTTGTAAATTGTGCAATAAGGAACATAATATTAGAATATGTCCGAAGTTCCTATCCTTTACCGTACAACAAAGGGTTGATTATGTTTTTCAAACCAAGTTTTGCAATAATTGCCTGGGAACATCTCATCTCAAGGCAAATTGCAAAAGTAAGCACACCTGTAAGTACTGTAAAAAATCAAATCACACGTTATTGCACATGCCAAGAAAGCCTCAAAGTTCAACCCAGAGCACTGAAAAATCTCAGAAGGCGAATGTCAATGTGGGAGCTAATACTTCGTCAGCAGCTAATACTTCATCAGCAGCTAATACTTCGCAAACAGTCGAAAATAGTAGTCATATCGAACTTCCTACTACATCCAGCAGAATTCAAGCCGACTGTTTAACTAGTAGTAAAAATATTGTTAAGAACACGTTTTTTATTAATCTAAGCATTTTTACCATTAATTACTTGTATATAAAAGAAACTAAAAAATAAAGTAAGTTAGTCGTTTTTTGATAATCATAATAACAATTGTGTTTTATTATTGACGGCTGTCTTTAAGTAACAAGTGCTTAAAGATTATCACAAGAAAAAGATTGGTACAGTTCAAATTCATGTGTTTGAACTGAGTCCTACTAATCGAGATTAATTCAATTCATAACATTTGGTGACCCCAGGCTTAGATACTTCAAGTTTCCCCCCACCAGTGGTAAGGGACTTCTAATAATCTAAAATAAAGAAGCACACAACCTTCAGAGGCGTAATCCAAGGCATCAGGACACCAAAACATTGGTGATCACTATTCCAGACGTCTTTGTGAACACTTTATACATCGTCAGGAAAGAATAACGTTTGGTTACTCCTACGATCACAAATCCTTTTACTGATTATCAGTCTAAGGATAATCTCATAATCCTTCAGGACATCAATATATTTTGCACAGCAGCAATTCAAAAAACAGGTATTTTGAGATACCATAGAAAGTCACCTACCAGTGGTAAGGACTTTCCGAACAAACAACAACTCACTTCAAGGAATCAACCATATTGAGTAAGAGGCTACTTGTAGAGGATATCCATCATGAGCACCTCAGAAGAGCTGTTTGACTCACTAAAAAAGATCGGAGAATCTATTCAGTCCATTGTCCGCAACTACAAAAAGGACTCATCGGAGAGAAAAACAAATGCAGGTTACTACGAGGAACGGTTAAGGCGAATAACAGAAGCTTGGGATCAATTTGAAGCCCAGGACACAAAGTTGCGCACGCTAGGTGATGCTTCAAAATTAAGAATGGAGCATGAGTATTTCACTGACGATTATTACAGCAAATTGAACACACTAACAAATACTTATGTGGAAATATTTTCAGCAGAAATTAATCGTCTCAAAAGACTAGAAGTGCCGCTGAAAAAATCAGTTGAAGACAATCAGCAACCCTAAGAGCAACGTGAGGAGATCGATAATCATCAAGGCCTCATTCGAATTATAAAAGCGAGAATGACAGCACTAACACGATTGATCAAAGGTGTAGCTCCCAAGGGGGAAAGCCAACCGCTCCAGTATTACGAATTTAAAAGCAACACCATCAACAAACTCTGGAGTCAGATCCAGGATTTATATTATGAGATTTGCCGACAACTTGAAGAACCAACAAAGCACGGATTCGAAATTAACACAATTTACACAATTTAGAAGATACTGTTCAACAACAATTAATAAATCTTTCCATAATGGCTTCCACATATGAAACAAGTACTGTACCTCAGCCAACTATGCATTCCAGTAATAATTTACAGAGCGCTCTACCGTTGCCAAAAATAACTATTCCACATTTTAACGGAGATTATTTAAAATGGGGGCAGTTTCATGACTTGTTTTCACAAATGGTAGACAGACAACCTATTCCTCTCATACAGAAGATGTGGTATTTAAAATCAAACTTATCCGGCGAAGCTGAACATTTAATCAGGCAGTTCACGTTAATAGAAGAAAATTATACTACCGCATGGCAGACTCTGAAAGAACGATATAATAATAAGAAAGTGCTAGTATCAACCCTGATTGACAAAATACTCAATCAATCAGTATCTACGTCGTCCGTAGTTGCCCATGTAAGCTCTTAATTACATGACACCACTAAAGAATGTCTGTTAGCTCTCAACAACCTCGGCATCGAAACCTCAACATGGGACCCCATACTATTACAATTATTAACCAAGAAGGTTGACAGAAAATTACATATCCAATTTGTACAATCATTGGAAAAACCAAAAGAAGTGCCATGTATCTCAGAGTTTTTAGCATTCTTAGAAATGCAGTTTCAAGCGTTAGAGGCAACAGGACATATTGAGAAGCCCACCAATAAGGCTACCTCATCTATTGGTGCAGTAAGCACAAACCATACATCATGCCAATACTGCAACGACGGAGCCCATACAATTTTTCAATGTATACAATTTTTAGAGCTATCAGCAGCGAGGCGATTGCAATGGGTTCAAAGGCAAAACCTATGCGTAAATTGCTTAAAAGCTAATCACTCATCAAGAAATTGCAGTTCAAGAAATTGTATGAAATGTTCAAAGAAGCATAACACTTTACTTCACTTGGAAAAGAAGCAAGAAGCATCAAAACAAATACAAAGTATTAACAAAACTTCAGAATCAAGAGATGCTTCCTTCATCAAACATCAAGCAAAACACATCCTCCACCAAAGGCGTGACAGTCACATCAGCTGCTACAAGCGCTGCTGGGAGGCGCCAGGGTTATGTATTATTGGCAGCGGCCAAGGTAATCATTACTGCTCCAAATGGCGCTTCAGGCGAATTTAAGGCTATACTTGACTCAGGGTCACAAGTAAATTTCGTTTCAAAACGCCTTACCCAAAAATTAAGGATTTCCCCATTAGAAGCCTCACTTTGCATTGATGGCATCGGCAAACTTCAAAAAAAATCAAATTATCGGGTGAATGTAGGTATGATGTCAACGAATTCAAAATTCTCAACCAAGTTAGAGGCATACGTGCTACCAAGTATCATACCACCCCAACCAGATCAACAAATTGACATATCTACGTGGAATATTCCAGGCAATATTCCATTGGCAGATCCACAATTTTATAAGCAAGAAAACATAGATATCTTGCTTGGCGCAGAATTCTTCTATAAGCTCATCGAAAGCGGAACAATACAACTTGGAAGCAGTTTACCTATACTTCAAAATACAGCTCTTGGTTGGATTATAGGTGGATCAATGACAAATTATCCAGGTCGTTCTAAGCAAAATACGTTCACATATGCAGTATTTAATAGTACAACCTCATTGGAAGAAAGTATAGAACAACTCTGGAAACTAGACGAAGTTCAATGCACCGAAAAATTGCTCTCACCTTCAGATAAAGAGTGTGAGCGACATTTTAACCAGCATGTATGCATAAATCCAGATGGACGCTTTGTTGTCAATATTCCTTTTCGAGAAAATCCAAGCGCATTAGGAGATTCACACATAATAGCTTTCAACAGGTTTATAGCACTGGAAAGACGACCCTCAAAGGATAAACAAGTACAATCTCAGTACACACAATTCATGAGGGAATATGAGCAGCTGGGACATATGCAAAAAATCAACATTGAAGACTTGGAAAATCCTAAATACTTTATCTCACACCACTGTGTCATGAAATCAGATAGCCCCACAACAAAATTAAGAGTTGTGTTCGATGCATCAACAAAAACCTCATCCGGCTACTCACTGAACGACTTGATGCATATTGGCCCAACGATTCAAAGTGAATTATTTTCAATTTTGCTTCGGTTTCGACTAAAAAGATTTGTCTTTACAACTGATATAGAAAAAATGTATCGTCAAATATTAATCAACTCAAATGACCATAAATACCAATTAGTTATTTGGAGAGAGGATCCAAGGCTGCCTATAAATTACTTCAAACTCAACACAGTAACATATGGAACACGAGCAGCACCATACCTCGCAACAAGATGTTTGCAAAGGATTGCGGAGGAAAATGCTACTAATTACCCATACGGTTCCCAATTTTTAAAGGACAACTTTTACGTAGACGATGGTGTAGGAGGTGCAGCCAGCTTAAACACCGCCATTAAAATACAGGATGAGCTTATAACAATCTTAAATCGTCATGGATTCCAGTTAAAAAAGTGATGTGCAAACCACCCACAGCTACTCAAAAGAATTCCTGTAGGTGAGGTAAACCTTGATTTCAACAACAGCAATGGTGACGTAGTAAAAACACTAGGTGTCTCTTGGCACCCTAAATCCGATCATCTTCGAGTCAAGGCAAAACTAAATTCTACCCAGACAATCACAAAACGTACTAATACATCTGATCTAGCAAGGGTGTTCGATCCTCTTGGACTATTAGCACCTGTTGTTGTTAGAGCAAAAATATTCATTCAACATTTGTGGCAACAAAAAATAGATTGGGATGATCCACTTCCAGAAAATCTCAACAATTTATGGAGTTCATTCAGAGATGACCTTAACAATCTAAACAACATGGAGATTGTGCGACATATCTTCAAGGGAGAACTTCCAACAAATACTCAACTACACATATTTGCGGATGCCTCTGAAAGGGCATTTGGTGCAGCTGCATACCTTCGTGCGATTCTGCGAGATGGCCAAATAATTGTACATTTACTTTGTGCCAAAACCAGGGTTGCTCCATTGAAGCAACAAACTCTTCCGCGCCTTGAGCTCTGTACCGCAGTCATAGCAGCTCAACTGTCCAAAAGAATTCAGATTGATCTTCATATTAGAAATCAACCAATTTATTTATGGACCGATTCTGAGCTTGTTTTATCTTGGATAAACACACAATCAAGTTTGTATCATACCTTTGTAGCTAATCGGATATCCACTATTCAATCACTAACTTTAACTGATCAGTGGCGCCATGTTCCATCAAAGGACAATCCCGCCGACATTCTATCAAGAGGTCTACCAGCAGACAAACTACGTACATGCAATTTATGGTTTAACGGGCCATTGTTTCTGCACGGAAGGGAAGAAATGTGGCCATCTAATGTTTCTCGACTAACAAGTTGCGATGTAGAGCGGAAGAAAGCAAATCCAATTACAATCAAAATCGTATGTTCCGAGGAGTTTATTTACAAAATTCAACATGGAAATTCCTTCAGGAAACTACAAAGAATCCTAGGTTACGTTATTTTTTTTTTTTTTTCATTGGGAATGTCAAACTGACATCAGGGGCCTAATTCTGGCAGTCGTGATCGAGTAATTTCTTGATTCGAAAGCAATTTTATCTTAGTCGATACTGAACGAATCAAAATTATTTTTTCAGTATTGTGAAACTCAAATGAATGCTTTACAACACTGAAAAAATAAATCCAATTCGTTCAGTATTGACTGAAATAATTAGATATTAAATTGCTTTCGAATCGAGAAATTACTCGATCACGACTGCCAGAATCAGGCCCCAGGTAATTTTCAGGTAATTTATTTTATTTTAATACCTATCACAACAAGATATAAATCTTATAATTTACAGTGATAGTAAGTTACATGGCAATTAAACATATAAAAATTGAATTATTAAATTAAGTTATACAATGCGTTCAATAAAATAAATAAATAATAAATAAAAACAATTAATAATTAAATGGGTATAGATATATTTAAGCTATATTAAAGATTTTTAGAATACTTTAATAATTCCTTCTTAAAGGCCAAAGTGTTGCTTAGTGTTTGAAGACGTGATGGTAACTTGTTCCAGAGACTAATTGTGTAGTTAAAAAATTGTCTCGAAGAGATAAGACATCTATATTTTTGAGAAATGAAATTTTTACCGCGTGGAGATTTTGCAAAAATAATTCTCCTAAATAAATATTCGGGCTCCTGTATATATATTATCTTATGCATCATGAGGAGGCTTTTAAATTTTAGTAGATTTTTAAAGCTCATGTCATAAAGCTGAAAGGAGTACGACGAAATACTATCAGTTCTCCTACGGTTAAATACATATCTAGCTATATTATTATAGGTTACCTCAAGTCTATGAAAATCGGAGGTGTCGCAATTGGCAAATATTTCACATCCATATAGTAAAACCGGTATTAGATAAGTTTTAGCTAGTAACAATCTTATATTAAGTGGAGTGAAAGATTGAATAGCCCATAAGTTCCTAAGCATTCCGTGTACTTTTCCTGCAATAATACAGATATGGTTAGATCAAGAAAGTTCAGAATTAAACGTAATTCCTAAATTTGATGACGATGGCACAAAATCGATTTTATCGTTGTTGATTAATAATGAAGCATTATTATTAAGTGCTTTCTAATTATTTTTGGATATGAAAATGCATTTAGATTTCGATGGATTTATGCACAAACCATTCATGCACGCCCAGTGATGAACTTTATTAAGATCTTGGTTTATGAGATGAATACAAGAACTTACACTGTCCATTTTGGTACTTAAGTACAATTGTACATCATCAGCATACATTTGTATTCCACAATGGGTTAATACATCTGGCAGATCATTTATATACAACGAAAACAGAAGGGGACCCAAAACTGAACCCTGCGGAACCCCTCTGTTAACTTCAAGGCAATTTGACATTAAGCCATTCAGGAAAACGGTTTGCTTCCGATTAAGGAGATACGAAAAAATCAGTTTACTAGCTGTAGGGGAAAAATTGAAGAACTTTTGGAGCTTAGATAATAAGATCTGATGCTCAACAGTGTCAAAAGCCTTACTATGATCTAAGAGTACAAGAAAAGAGACCATGTCATTGTCCAGTTTAGACCTAAGTTCTTCCACCACGTCAATTAGAACAGTAATACAGCTCATTCCATGTCTAAAACCAGATTGATAATCAGTTAATAGCTTTTGTTTACTCAGATATTCACAAATTTGACTTTTTATGATATTTTCCAAAGCTTTTGACATGAATGGAAGTATTGCAATGGGTCTGAAGTCATTGTTATTCTTGGAAATTGGAATAATTTTGGCTTTTTTCCACGTATCAGGAAAAACTGACTTAGTTAATATAGAATTAAACAAATATGTCAAAAACGGCAGGAGTTTATGAACAACAAGCTTAAAAAATCTAGGATTTATGCCATCTAGACCCTCAGCATTTGATTTAATGCCAAATACACTTTTCTGAACTTCCGCTTGATCAACACAGCAAAAACTGTGTTCAAATGGCACGATTCATTAAAAACCTAAGGATTCAAAAAACAGATCGCCCAACACACAAGGCTTTGAGTCCAATCGAGTTAGATAACTCGTTATTCATTATCATTAAAACCATTCAAAGAGCAGACTTTTCATCGGAAATCAAAATGCTTGAGAGGAGTGCTGAAATCGATAGAAAAAGCTCAATTATCAGTCTAACACCTTTTCTCGATAAGGAAAAGATTATCAGAGTTGGAGGACGACTCCACGCCTCCACATTACCATACGATGCAAAACATCCTATGCTAGTCCCGTATAATGACCCTCTCATAAAACTACTTTTTATCATGGTTCATGAAGAAAATAAGCACTGCGGACCACAAACTCTATTGTATTTAATACGGCAACGATTTTGGCCGATAAAAGGAAAAATAATGGCATGATCTACAGTTCAGAAATGCATTAGATGCGTCAAGGCACAACCCCAATTATGTCAACAACTCATGGGCAACCTACCTCAAACTCGAGTCACTCCAGTACGACCTTTCATTAATACTGGAGTTGACTACTGCGGTCCATTCTGGATACATTACCGGGTCAGAGGTAAAAAACAGACAAAGGCGTATATAGCTGTATTCTGCTGTTTTGCAACAAAGGCCCTCCATCTTGAATTGGTTTCCGATTTAACAACTGAGGCATTCATTGGTGCATTAAAACGATTCATTAGTCGCCGCGGTCGCTGTCAAAACATGTATTCAGATAACGCCACCAATTTTGTAGGCGCAAAGAACCAGCTATCAGAGTTAGCTGAGACTATTTATTCTGAAAAGGGTCAGGAAAAGATTATCTCCACTGCCAGTAAAATTGGAATACATTTCCACTTTATTCCACCAAGATCACCACATTTCGGAGGACTTTGGGAAGCGGCTGTAAAATCAGCAAAATACCTTCTGTTACGCAGCATTTCAACAGCATCCCTAACACAAGAGGAACTAGAGACAATCGTAATAGAAATCGAGGCGATACTTAATTCTCGCCCGTTGACTCCAACATCTAATGATCCGAACGATCTTAATGCATTGACCCCTGGTCATTTTCTAATAGGCGAAGCCCTTACTTCACAAATATACAGTAGAGCCACATCCTCAAGCAAAGCTTCGAGTCTGTCACATTGGAAGCTATTATCTCATCTCAAACAAGAATTTTGGAAGCGATGGTCTTCGGAATACTTGACTGAATTACAGCAACGCCATAAATGGAACAAACAAGGCACCAACCTTAAGGTGGGAGATATGGTAATCATAAAAGAGGTTCCAAAAAAATCATCTTAGCCTGGCATTACTAACGATACTAATTATGTTTCAACTAGCGTTCGGAGCTCCTGTCGAAAATAAGAAGTTCGGTAATCAGTTAGGAATTCATTTTGAACATTTGGGTACAGTAACTCTTTCAAACACTGAGTGGAATTTACTTGTTTACTACGATTTAAAAGCTTACTGGGCCGAAACATCAGTTCTCATTGACGGCACACAATGCTTGCAGTCTTTGTGTCAGCTGATGCGACCAAATTCATCATGTATTGGAATCATTGATCATTTTAAGCATATGGAAAGTGATTTGCAACTGGAAAATCGGCTGCTTCGTACTAAAAGGGGAGCTTTAGACGTAGTAGGCAACGTTGCACATGCATTATTTGGCGTATTGGATTCGGAATATGCAACTCAAATGTCAGAAACGATACAAAGGGTTGATGAAAATGAGTCATATTTACTGAAATTATTAAAAAACCAAACATCAATTGTCGATTCAACAATCAATGTTATAAAACAAAATCAAATTGCAGCAAGTGCAAGGTTTGAATATTTAGAAAGAGAACTAAAACTTTACGCTGACAATATAAGTAGTACGCTAACACAACTTCAATTGTCTCAACTGTTTAATTCTGCAGTACTTGATTTGACTCTCATTGCAACAAACTTAGTAAAAATACAATCATCAATCCTTGATACACTGATCGACAGTCAGCACGGAAGAATCAGCCCACTTCTTCTCGCTCCTCAACAATTAAAAAATGAAATCAGCCAGATAAAAAGTCTCCTGCCTTCATCACTAAGGCTGCCATTCGCAGAAGAAGATGAGCTACTCCAATTACTTAAGCTGATGAAGGTTAAGGGTGGACTCTCGCGTCAACATGCTATTTTTAAAATAACCTTACCGTTGATTGAATATGAAGAGTTGAAACTAATCCATCTTACCCCTGTTCCTAATATAATAAACAAAACCATGGTAGCTATTAAACCATGCACCAACGTTTTAGGTATCAACGCTTACCGAAAGCAATTTATTCTTCTCTCCACCTCACAATTGAAGACTTGCGAAATAGTAAATCAAAACATATTTCTGTGTGCCAACATTCAAATCCGTTATAACTACGGATCAGAGATATGCGCATGTGAAATACAGCTATTCAACAATAAAACTTCGCCAACATGCAACATTGAAAAAACTGATCAAGGATGTATACCATTAAACAGAAAGAATCAATGGATTTATGCAAGTCCATCATCTTCACAGGCCACCGCAGTGTGTGACAGAGAAATTATCCCTATCTTGGTTAAAGGATCAGGACTACTCACTCTGGGTCCAAAATGTATCCTAAAACACAACTTTGCCACTATAAATGGTCGACAAACGATATCAAGTACAGTAAATTCATCATACACAAGCTTTTGCCCAGGTTCAAACTTATCATCTGTAATTCCTCACCCTCATCTTGCAGACAGCAACCAACCAAGTCCTAATAAGTTTGAGATTTTATATTCAGAAAATTTAAGACATATTGAAACAGTACAAAAGGCGCTTAAAGATCACGACATCATGGAACTCCCTAACAAGTTAAGTACTCATCAAAGGCATTCTTATACCATTAGCTACCTAGCCTTTTCCTTGAGTCTCATCACGCTAATAATAGCACTAATAATATTCAAGAAATCAAAAACAAATGAACTAACGAGGATATTAAGCTTCCAACAACACCTATACCGATGCCTCGACCACAAGCAACAACTCCTATACCGATGCCTCGACCACAAGCTACAATACCTCTACCGATGTCTCGACAACAAACTAAATTTACTATAGATATATAACTTACCTAGAATGTATTTCATACCTTTTATTTTACCATTGTACTTATTTTATGCGCCTTGTTTAATTCAACATTTCTTTTCATCCTATTTTTACTTGTTGAACGACTGTTCAACGCGGGGGAGAATGTTAAGAACATACATCCATACACTTATCCATTTATTTACTTACTTAATGTTTAGAACATACATTCATACATTTACTCATTTGTTTATTTTCTGCTTACTGTTAAGAACACACATTCATATCAAATTATTACCCAATATTTAATTTCTGTTTAATTCCGTCAACTGCATACACATCATTTTTAAGTTCATTAACCATTGCCCATAATATTTGTTTACTAATAAAGTTCAGTTACACTATTTATAAATTAGGTCATTGATTTTATGTTAAGTTAAGCAATTTTATCTTTTTGTTTGTTTTTATTAATCTAGGCATTTTTACCATTAATTACTTGTATATAAAAGAAAGTAAAAAATAAAGTAAGTTAGTCGTTTTTTGATAATCATAATAACAATTGTGTTTTATTATTGACGGCTGTCTTTAAGTAACAAGTGCTTAAAGATTATCACAAGAAAAAGATTGGTACAGTTCAAATTCATGTGTTTGAAATGAGTCCTACTAATCGAGATTAATTCAATTGAGCCAATTTAGACTAGACTAATTTTTAGTCGGATTAACTTTTGTTCTTTCCAAACTACTCTGGATTAATTATTCTGGCATAAAATTGTATACGTACACGCAGCTTTGTATGTGTTAGTATTTTTTTGTTTATTTGACGTTTGGTATTCGTTCGCTGTAAACATAAAAACATTTCGGGCGCCTAACACTAGCAGATGTGCTTAATTTGTGAACAACAAGAAAAATAAAAAAATTGTGAAGTTTTACTGTTTGCATAAATAATTTTGGAACAAAGAAGAAATATGGCCGGAATAAGCGATGAGGAACTGTTAATACTGTTAGGAGGAATTTCTAGTGCCTGCAATTATAAAGCTGCAGCATTAATGATAGAAGCTAATAAAGTGACGAGAAGTAGATGCTGGGTTAAGCCATGGAGAGAGACCCGTGATTCTGGTGGAAATATCCAGTTCCTCCTCAAAGAATATAATTTGTTTTGTGATGAAGAAGCTTATACTTCTTATTTGCGGATGGACCAGAGGTGTTTTAGAGCAATATTGAACTTTGTAAGGTCCGATATTGAAAGAAGTGATACACATTTGAGGAAATGTATTCCTGTTGAAGAGAAATTGGCTGCCACTCTAAGATTTTTAGCCACTGGGGAAACTTTTAAGGAACTTGCCAAAAATAGCAAATTGTCTGCGCCTTATTTAAGTTCAGCTATTATAGAAGTCTGCAGTGCAATTTACATAAGAATGAAAGGCGAATTTTTAAAGGTAAAGTTTTTACTTATTTATGCGACCATTAATAAACTAACTTTTT
The DNA here is from genome assembly GCA_963931875.1 of Pollenia griseotomentosa. Taxonomy (NCBI): domain Eukaryota; kingdom Metazoa; phylum Arthropoda; class Insecta; order Diptera; family Polleniidae; genus Pollenia; species Pollenia griseotomentosa. The sequence goes on along the minus strand of OZ007560.1, from coordinate 174,529,842 downwards.
TTTGTTTAAATTCAAAGTTCCCTGACTCGAAAGAGAACTGGTTGCAAGTGGCGAATGAGTTTGAAAAGAGATGGCAGTTTCCCTTATGCTTAGGTGCCCTTGACGGAAAGCATATTGCATTCAAGCCAAAAAAACAGTCTGCCAATTTATTTTACAACTATAAAGGATTTACAAGTATTGTGTTGTTGGCTTTAGAGGACGCATATTGTAAATTTTTATACATAGATGTGGGGTGTAATGGACGAATCTCTGACGGCGGTGTTTTAGATCGTTCAGATTTAATGTATGTTCTGGAAAACGATGCCAATTTTCCAGAACCTAAAGTTATTGGCAACAACAGAAAACTGCCTTATGTTGTAGTGGCTGATAATGCGTTTCCCAATGGAAAACGGATGTTAACACCCTATAGCAAACAAAACTTAACTGGAGAAGAAATTGTTTTCAATTCCAGACTAAGCCGTGCAAGACAAAATATCGAAAGAGCCTTCGGTATCTTGTCTAATCGATTTCGCGTACTTCAAACCAAAATTCAGCATTACGAAGTTAACACAACTATTATTGTAAAAGCATGTTGTGTACTTCATAATTTTTTGCTGCATTACAGCCAAAGGTATATGGACAACCCAGATTTACCTGATTCGGACACTAACACCATATCCCAAGACACGCCAACAACATCTAATCAGAACAGAAACAATGAAAATATAAGAGGTGAATTTAGCAAATATTTCAACAATGAGGGAAAGCTTTAAACTTCCAAAACTCTCTTCTGAAGATATGGCATTAGCACCAACCAAATACATACATACATACATGCTTAACCTATAAGAAACAAATTTGTCATTTACAATTAATATGTAACTTTTTTGAATTGAACTCTGTAATCAAATAATAAAGTCTCATTTATTTAAGTTTTATATGATTTATTAATAACGATAAAAAAAGTAATAAGTATAAAAAGTAAGTAACAAGGGTATTTATTAAGTCTATGCAACTAAAAAAGCAAGATAAAGAAAAAAACAAAATTAAGAAAACGTGTAGAAACTTAAATTTTGAAAAAAAATACAATGAAATTTAAAAAAAATGGAGTAAAACCATTTCTGCAACCAATAAAGCTTTATAAATGTCAGTCAGAATCTTTGAAAATACATTCTAGTGCCTGCTGTAGAATGTCATTTGTTGGTATTATTTCAACAGATTGGATTTCAACCTGTTCGGCATTATTATTGCGGGTCTCTTCGAGGCTCTGAACGCAGTCTTCTCCCTCTTCTAAGACCAATGTTGAGTCGTGGCAGGAGTCATCGAGGTATTCATCTAGCGAAGAGACTGAAGAATGAAGACTCGATGACTGCAACGAAGACTGGCTAGAAGAGCAGGGGTCAGCAGCTTTCCGTGGAACTTGCCAAGATAATTTTTTGCGCTCGGCAGCTTTTGCTCTACGCACTAGCAGGAGCATTTCTGTAGTGACATTTTCGTATGTCTCTACTAACTTAAGCTCTTTAAGCTCAGAGCACAACATTTTGCAAAATATCTCTCCTTTGGATTCCTCTTGCACAGATCGGTTTTTAATTGCATTTGTCAACAGCTCCATCGATTTGTTGGCGGTTTGGCGCAATGCAGCTGCCTCCTCCAATCTCGACCGCTTTACCTGTTAGAGTTTTGTTAAAAACAATTTTTTAAATACCAAAGAATAACTTACATTTATTGGGCTGTGACTGGACTCAGTTCCACTGTATGTATCGTCTAACTGGAAAGATACAAATGTATATGGTTAACGGATTTGATATATAATAGAACTATAACGCTTATGTGGATAATATTGTTACGCTGCTTAAGGCCGAAATAAACTACACAAACGATTTCAGAAAACCAACAAAAAATGAGGCTTTACATTGTCAGATAAGTTGGAAAGAATCAACGTTAGGGTCCCTCAAAGTTTACACCAAAAAACAGAAAACGCTGGCAAATTTTGTTTGTATGTCGAACAGCTTGTGTAGTTTGTTAAGCCTTTAAAAATAAAACAAAAACAAAAGTTATACTCACCATATTAATTTCCAAATTGGATTGGCCACGAATCTCGTCGTTTGCATTTAATAGAAAACTTAGGTCATTAAAGCACCATAGCTTCGAAACATAAATGTCATCAGCCGACATTCCACTTCTTGTTGCTGCCCTCATCTTTTTTTTTTCCTGCGAAATTTGCTGCTGCAAAATCTTAATTTTTTTCTTGACATCTGCAGCAGTAACGTTTGGCATAACTTCTTTTAATAACACAGCGATTTCTTCCAGTCCTTCTTGTTTTTTATAACTTTTTAAGTAGTCTGGATGTGTCACTTTGTACAAAAACTCGCGCGGTTTTAATTCCTTTATTAATTTTAAAGTTTGTTGGCGTGACCAACCACCCTCTGTTTTTATATTCGTGTTTACACGACGGCGAACAACTAACGATTAAAATCGCTCTGCAAAAAAGAAAATACTGAACCTGTTTTTTCATAAGTTTGTATGTATTGGTTTTGTTCTGCTAATGCGGGGTTGAAGCTGGATTAAAAATTATGCCAACCAAAAACGACTCTCTTCACCTCTTTCGCCTACAAACTGTAGTTTTCTGCCAGAACAATTAGTCTAGTGTAAATTGGCTCATTCATAACAAATATTCTGCTACGCACTGCACTGCTGCAAATTGAGCATAGAGAGTAATGTTTTACTATTAGAGTTCTGATTGACCCTGAGTCTCAACGAACATTTGTTGCGAAAAGGTTAGAGCTCGTCTTCAGATCCCATATAAGAATTTCCTATTCGAAATTGTTGGTATTGGTGGTCAGAAACAATCTGCCACTAAAGAATGCGATCTTACACTTTATGCTAAGAGAACGAATGCTAGAATCCCAATAAAAGCTATATATTGCTCCTTTGAAGTGCATTTATTCTAAAGAACTTGATGAGTTAGATCTGGCTGACTCTACATTTAATAAAGCCTCACAAATAGATCTAATTCTAGGCAATGACTATGAATGTTTCACAAATATTGAGGGGATAAATAAAAACATTTGCGGCCATACATCGGCTTATAACACTATATTTGGTTGGGTTCTTAGTGGTCCAATTCAGTCACAACCCATACAAGCTTTTACAACCTCAGTTGTTAAGTCCGAAATCTCTGAGCTGACTACTCTTTTAAAAAAATTTTGGGAAGACGAAGAAATACCCACAAGTCAAGCAAATTCCGAAGAAGATGAATTTTGCGAAGATTTTTATGCGCAAACGACAACACGACTTGAAAGTGGGAGATTACCTTTTAAGCCAGACTTTCCAGAAAAAATCTTCCTCGGATCATCCCGGTATATAGCGCTGGCCCAATACGCCAGAATGGAGAAAACTCTTTCTAAAGACCCAGAACTCAAATCCAAATATAGTGATGTTTTAAAAGAATATTTAAAGCTCGAACACATGGAAGAAACCTCTTCCAAAGAAGTAGTATCTCGGAATAAATTTCATTCATTTTATTTGCCTCATCATGCGGTGGTAAGCCCGGAAGACAAAACTACTAAAGTAAGGGTAGTATTTAATGCGTCTAGGAAAACAAAGTCTCAAGTTTCTCTTAATGATATCCTCTACACAGGTCCAAAGTTACAGAACGATTTAATAGCAACGGTTCTTAGCTGGAGAAAATATAAATATGTATTCAATGGCGATATTCAAAAAATGTATCGCCAGATTTTAGTTCACCCCAATGATAGACATTTTCAAAGAATATTGTTTCAAACTCAAGCTGATGGGCCTATTTAAGATTTTCAGTTGAACACAGTCACTTTTGGAGTAAATTGTGCTCCTTATCTCGCTATTAGAACTCTTCTGCAACTCGCATCAGAGTCGGAGTATGAATTTCCTAGAGCGGCCTCGATACTGCGCGAAGAGACTTATGTGGATGACATTCTCTCAGGAGGTCATTCAATAGAAGAAGCTCTCTCTGCTCGGGATCAACTCATTTGTACACTTAAGTCCGCTGGGTTCCCTTTAAAAAAGATTACAGCGAATCATTCGCAATTACTTGCACAGTTACCGAATGAAGATCTCTATGACCTAGATTTTCTTAGATTTCACGAAGCAAGCAACGCCAAGACCCTAAAAAATTATTGGCAAAATTATTGGCGAATCTCGTGAATTATGTAACCTCTTCTCTCAAATTTGAAAATGTAGAATAGTTTCTCTGGACTGATTCTTCTATAGTCCTCGGTTGGCTCTCGAAAACACCTTCATCATGGGAAACCTATGTTGCGAATAGGGTTGCGCAGATTCACCGTTTAGTACCAAATATAAGGTGGCGCCATGTTCCAACTCATGACAACCCAGAAGATCTCGGAACACGTGGATGCATACCACAAGATCTCACACATAACTCATTATGGTGGTGTGGACCATCATGGTTAAATAACCCCTCTTCTGGATGGCCAAAGAGAAACCCGCTAAATTTGGCCCAAGAATCGAAGGAGGTTCGGGCCTTGCACTCTGTAGCTCAAGATGATGATATTCTAAAAAGGTTTTCGTCATACAATAGAGCCCTACGGGTTATCAGTTACAATTTTCGATTTTTCTATAATTGTAGGAACAATAAGTGGTCGACTACAAAAAATCTCACCCAAAAGGATCTAACCCACAATAAAATTAAATTTGTTAAAATCCGACTTATTCACTTGTCTCAAAAGGTATTCTATGCTGAAGAATACGAATGTTTATTTCAAAATCGAAATGTACCTATTAAAAGTATTATTAAAACATTTAATCCATTTCTTGATTCGAACGCCCTTATGCGAGTAAATGGTAGGTTATCCCAATCTTCACTCCCATACAATGAGCGTTACCCTGTTATAATACCAGCAAACTCTAAATTTTGCCAACTTTACCTGAATCACTTACACTATTTTCTCTGTCACGCAGAATGCAGACTAATGTACCGAATAATACAAACGGAATTTTATATTTTCCGTCTCAAAACTCGTGTAAAAAAGATAATACGCAATTGTAAAATTTGTATTATATATAAACAAAAGCCATGCTCTCAGATAATGGCGCCATTACCTCCTGAGAGGTGTACGTTATCACCGCCGTTTCAGATCACGGGTATTGACTTTGCTGGTCCGTTTGACTTGAAAACCTCACACTTACGAAACTCTACCTCGGTAAAGTCATATGTTAGTGTATTTGTTTGCTTCAGCACAAAGGCGGTCCATTTGGAGCTATGCTCCGATTTATCCTCAGCGGCATTTCAAGCCGCATTCGCTCGCTTCGTTGGGAGGCGAGGACTCCCCCAAAGGGTAGTAACCGACAATGGCAGGAATTTCCTTAGGGCTAGTAGAGTACTCGAACGGGAATTTAATACGTTTATTCAAAACGCAGCCGAAGTAGAAGTACATCATTCAAGGATTTGAGTGGAGGTTCATACCACCACATGCACCTCATATGGGCGGCTTATGGGAAGCCGCTGTTAAAAGTTTTAAGTTTCATTTCAAACGAATAGCTGGTTCTCAAAAGTTTACCTTCGAGGAGTTATCCACAATTTTGACTCGGATAGAGGGTACCTTAAACTCTCGAGGATCCGTCGGACTTAACGGCATTAACCCGTGGTAATTTTTTAAGAGGTGCTCCTCTGATTGCCTTTCCTGAGCAGAACTACCAAAATATATCTCTGATCAATAGATGGGAAAAGCTTAAGGCACTTCACCATCAATTCTCAATCCTCTGGCAAGAGGACTACCTAAAAGCGCTACAAAGACGCTATAAATGGAAGACTTCCGTTCCCAATATCAAGATTGGAGATTTAGTGGTGGTGATGGATGATCTGCAACCACCATACGATTGGCGATTGGGAAGAATAGAGAGGACTTAACCCGGCTCGGATAATAATGTGCGAACCGCGGACGTTCGGGTATCTACAGGAATAGTTACGCGACCCATAGTAAAGCTATGCTATATGCCATTTAATGATGATGAGAACTCTACGCAAACTTGACTTTCGCCGCTAATGAAATTTTGATTACAACCTTATCACTATTTCCCTAGCACAGTTTTTTCTCAGAATGTTTTTAAATCTCCCAGTTTTCCACAAGTCCTTTTTATAACATTGGTTTTCGCTTTTACTTCCTTTTTCCCTAGGCCTAACAGAAGACTTACCGCTACGCGTCACCACCAAGAAGTTACCAATAGACGTCGAAACCGAAACCGTGAGACCTACGAACCAGAATCGCCCACAAAGGCATCGCAACACCGCAGCACGTCGCGATCCGGACATTTATCAATGCCAAATCTGCAAAAGATTCCACGCACTGCGGTTTTGCTTCAAATTTTTAAGAATGTCTGTGAGTAAACGACAACAGATGGTGGACAAACATCGCAACTGTCAGAACTTTTTGGCAGCAAGCCATGACCTACTTGCGTGCTCATCCTTGGATACTTGTAAGAAGTGCGATAGTTACTAACATACCCTATTACACCCAAGGCCTGAGGGTAACCGCAAGCAGAACAGTGTCCAAACTAACCAGCAGTTAGTATGCAGTAAAGCCGACCGTGTCTTCCTCACCAGATGCCAAGATTATTGTGGAGGCAATTAAATCGCTAGCGCAAGTGATATGCGTTTCGTCTAATGAAAGTGCAACTGTTGCGTAAACCGCAAGGCCGGCGCCATGTTTAATGTAGATTAAACACCTTATTTATATTCATATAAAGTTGGAGAATATGATTTTATTTTACTTAAACTTAATAAAAGTTTCCATCCCTGAATTTATTTTGTACTCGTTCAAGATTTAAATGTCACTTTTATCCGGATGGAGTAAACCACAAAAAATAAAGTTGTGCATTTTTTAAAGAGATACAAAAAAAAACACTTGCTTGTAAGAATTCAACCTAGCCAGTCGAGCACTTCTGCACAAACCAACCCTGGTCATACGTACTCTTGTATTGGATTAAACTACCAAGTTGCTTGAACTTAACTTGTTATAGATAAGTATACACCATTCTCCTTGTGAACTACCTATGGAAAATAAATACTCATCTTAATCTAAATACCCAGCGCTCAATTTATTAATTGCATCCTTCAAAAGGTAAGCATATGTAAATCAATCCCCTCGTAAAATAAAGTTTTTACACCTCTCCTCTTTCTTTTACACATTTTGTCTCTGGTTACAATTATGCGAGAGCAATTGTAATCGGTCACCCTTCTCAAAGATTGGCAAACTTGTTAATTCCAACTCCAAACCCATAGCCAAACTAGAAGAAGCCTTGTATTATGTCAAAATTTTGTTAATTTTTGCAAAAAGTCCACGTTTTGTTCTGTGATTATTGTATTTTATTAAAGTTTTTGATAATATTAAATTAAAATAAATATGATATTGACCATAATTCAATTAAAAATTGGCTTAAAATTTATTTATTTCATCACGTTCAGCACGCTTTGATTTTTGTTTAAAGTATTTTTTGACGTAAACGGTGATGGAATTTCCATTTTTGTTGTAATGTTGTATTTGTTGCCGTAACGATGCCACCTGCTTATTCCACCATGAAAACATATTCACATTACACACAAGCTGTTTGTGCTGCGTTCGTTGCTAACATTTCTTGTTTGTTCATTTCTTTATCAATGTAAAAGAAAGAAACATTATACATAGAACAATAAAATATAATGTTTGTCTACAGTCTACAGCAGAACACCATATAATGTTCGGCTCTTTCTTGAAAATAGTTACGAACGGTATTAAGGGTTGTGTTCGTCTACACAAATACTAAAAAATATATATCGTTCCTGGATGTGTGAGCCGAACGCTAAATAATGTTCTGTTTATTTTCGAACACTGGGTGTATGACACAATAAAAGTTTTGACCACACTCACCCATTGTTTGTTACCAAAAAATATATAAAAAAATCATTCTAGTAGATTGTCAAAGCGCGCAAAAAGATGAAAGTTGTTACAGTGCAGCAACACGATCAAGATTTTCTTGATAGTCTTTTACATATACATACTATTTGTCAAAATTAAAAAAATTGAAAGTTGTGACGTGGGCTGCATTCAATTTTTGAGCAATTTACATTCAAGATGTCATCAAAAAAACAATTTATAAAGGCCAACGAAAAATTTGCTCACTAACCTTGAAATCAGCTGTTTTCTTGAACGTAAATTGAAGCACTCTCTGGAAAGAGAATTTTAAAGGCAAGTTCGTTTCAATTTTTAAAAGTATGAGTGTATTGGGAGAAAAGTGAGAGAGTATTAAAACTTAATAAGCAAAACTTGATCGTGTAACCCTCAAGTAATGTAACAATTCTAGGAATATCATAGTAAACCAACCTTTATTAAAACCGCTCCAATCAATTAAGATTTTTTTAAGATGAAATGTTTTGTTCTAGGAAAAAAACAACACTTAATTAGGTACCTTCAAATCATTATCCCATAGGCTGTTCTCTTCGACCTGATTGGCGGTTGGTAAAATACAGTAGTCGGACGAGGGAGCCATTGATACGCAAGCAAGCAGCCGGGCGGGGGGAGTTCGTGTCCGTTTACTTATTTCACAAGGTCGTTACATTGCTCTGTTATAGACTCCCGATAATGAAAGTGAATATATTAGGTTGAGAAATAGACTAGACAAAAAAAAAAAAACAAAAAAACAAAAGCCCCTTATCTAGCCATTAAAAGACTAATCAAAACTATTTTAAAGCAATCGGATTGTTGAATTTCTGCCTGGGTGAATTGATCCTGATGTCGCGGAATCAAATTCCTCATAACCCTCACCGTCCTATGTTCTAGCGGCGTAATAAAATTTTCTAGAACCCCTAATTCTCTTCTATTACAACACCCTCTAGTTTCTTACATGTTAAACAATCAGAAGACCAACATATTTTACTTAAGTACGCATTCTAAAATTATTTATTGTATCAAAATTCATATTGTTAAGTATTTTAAGCTGGGTTATATAAAACTATGAACATCTTAAGTACATCATTTAGATTGTTACCTGCGGTATATAATTATAATTCATATAAACATTTTACTTTACAAATTAATATTTGAAATCCACCGTTTAGTTTTATTTTATTATTAAAGAATGCACAAATTTGAAAACTAACAATTAAAAGTTTGCTGTAACTTATGTCTCATTATCTAATTAGTTAAAATTAGCAACAATCTTAAGAAGAAGTTAAAGAAAACTGTTGTTTTTTTTTGTGAAATTCTCCTTTTACAGGTTTCACCCCATAGTGCGAATTTATATAAAAAGTATATAAGAAAAAGCAAATGGGATAAAATTTAGTAAAGTTCAATGAACTTTGTAGGATCAGCTGATCATCGAATATAAGTTTGTGTGATTATGATTAAAAGGTTGCAAGCAAAGGTAGGTCACGACAGGTTGTAAACTAAATAATCAGGTGACACCATGTCGTATGGGTTTTTGTTTATGATTGGAAAACCGATTATATTTTCTCTTTTCCCAAGTTCTTCATTTGCTTTGACTTTTTCGTTAGTTTTGTTTTTTTTTTTGTTTTTTAAATAATGCAAAAATAAGTATATATGTTGTTTTACTAAAAATGTTCTTATATTTTAAAATTTTTTTCACTCACCAATCGACTATTCTGCTGAAGGCCTTCTCCGAACTCGATGTTTGCTTTAAAGTGGGTAAGAATTATTTTTGCATCATTTTTGATCTAGTTTCCAATGACGATATGTAGTATTTTTTTCCCCGTTTTTATACTTAAGATTCTAAATTTTGAATGTTGATTTTAGGTATTGTCAAGGGATTTTGTTCCCTAGCATTTAAGAAACTTAATATCGTTAATTAATATTAGTATTAATTATTTTTGAGTTTATCTTTTAAGGAACTATTAAGCAAATAAAAAATAGTAACATTCCAAGCAAAGTTTTCTGGTTTGATCCTTTGGCACTTGACGACAAATTTTCTTGCGGGTTTTCCGTAATTGGGAATAACTGCGTCACCGATAATTGATTTTCGGAACTATAATCCTCTATATTAAGTAGATTTAAGCACATCCTCTTTTACATTAGTTTGTTCTATTGTGTTGTTTGTGATAGTAGTTGCGGGGAGGTTCTGGCAAGTAAGGTGACGTTGGTGACGATTGAGGTTAACGAGAATGCAAGGAGATATTACCAGAGTAAACAGGGATGGAGTTGGTGACCCAGAAATATTTCAAAATTAATTTATGCTTCAAATGATTTCCCCGGACTGCAAAACACTTTACTTAAGTTGGCGTCATCCACCGAACCTGTCGCCTGTATATAAATTAATTTCATGAGTTAAACACCGTGCCCCACTAATCTTGTGATAGAGTTCATGAGCCACAAATTCTTCCTGATTTCAAGTAAAATTTTGAAATTCACTAACTCAAAATTTACCTGGAGTTCAAACAATTTCAAATGCTCAAATAAATTTTAGATTTAGTCCGCTAATTTGCTTATTAAACTTTTCGATTTAGAGACTCACAGGAAAAGGATATCTGTACAATGTGTATATTAAAATAATTTTTTGTTTGTTTTTCTACTCTGTTTTCTTGTAGGAAAATAACATTTGGATTGACATTTTATTGACATACCCTTTAAAGTTGCATATGGTTGCAATAAGGCATCTTAACCTTCTTCATGCATTGACTCTGTTCAGTCCTCAGGCATATCAGTAAATAAATAAATTGTCTCAATAATTAATATGGGTGTACTTAATTTTAAAGACCACTGTCAAAAGTTTAGTTAATTACTCTTAAAAATAGCGCACTTTATTAGAGAAAATAGTAAATTAAAAAAATCGACATTTTAAGCTCCAACTGCCTGAAACTATCCCAAAACTCTTATACTCTTGTTTGTATGCTGGTTGATTATCATATACAAATGTACATTAGGGGTGGAATAGTGTTATATGGAAATCCCTAGCAGCAAGATTTCGATACGCTAGAACCCCCAATTTTGTGAAGTTTGTAAAAAAACGCATTAGCCAAAAAATTAGGGGGGTGGGATGGGGGTAAATGGCTCCTCATCGGGGTCAAAGCTAGGGGAAAACGATACAAAAGCCAAAAAAAGCTTCACAACAGTCCCTGAGTCGCTCCTAGAGGGGTAAAATGTTAGACTGACTCCCACTAATATTCCTCCCCCCTACATTTTTTATTAACATACTAACCCCCTATCTGTGCACCTTAAGGGGGCTCCTATAGTAAATATTATTTTTTTTTTAATTACCCGCTACCGCCCTAACTAGCTCCAGAGTGCCCCTAGAGGAGTTAAATATATGACGGACCCCCACTATTTTTGTTACCCGAGCATTTTTTCAGAACATACTAGTCTCCATCTTTAATCATTAGGGTGGTCCTCGTACAAAAATTTGGAAAATGGAGAAGTTGCACAACATATGTTCGCATAACTCAAAAACGCTTTAGCTTATTGAAAAAACTAAAAAAACCGAAATTCCGAAATAGCGAAAATAAAATTTCCTTTAAGAGAAGTACAATTTTTTCTTAAACTAATTAAAATTTTTGACTTTTGTGAATAAAATCAAAAGCTGCTAACAGATTATAATCATTAATGGCTTGTTTTGTTTGTAATTTAATTTTTTATACGTCTGGAAAATTTTTTTTATGAATTTTTAACAAAACAAAAATTTCGAAATTTGTATAAAAAAATTATTTGTTTTTCCAAAAAAAAAAGTATGTTTCTAAAACGAGTGCCACTCACAAATTTTTATAAAATTCAAGATTTTATAATATAAAATAAAATTTTTGATGTTTTCTGTTCGGGAGGTGCCACGCCCACTTCTCTTATCCTGCCCACATTTGGTGGGATACTGTGAGAAAAATCATATTTCTGGCAACGCTGATGTTTGTTATGTTAAGTTCTAAAAATAAATTTACTTGATAGCACTTCTTGAAAGAGCACTCAATTTTAAATAGACAATTTTTGAGTTACTCTCCTTTAAATGAGAGGACTTTTTTTATTACTCTCTTCAAATTGAGTACTTTGATAACTTACTTTGTTAAAGATTGTCACCCGTATTCAAAACAAAAATTTAGCTGCTGCATATCCCCTGGTTAAGGATTTCTTATTCAAAACACTATTTAGTAAACTATGATTATCAAATGATCAAAGACTTTTAAACTCCTGATTAACTGCTGTCAATTTGCTATTTCTCACTCGATGGTCGGAGTACACAAATTTTCGTTTTGAATACGGTTGTGTATTTATAAAATATATCGAAAAGCTGATCAAAAGCAGATATAAATCAGATCAAAAGCAGATCTGAAGCAAATCAAAACCAGATCAAAAGCAGATCGAAAGAAGATCAAAAGCAGATCGAAAACAGATCAAAAGCAGATCGAAAGCAGATTCTGTGTAATAAAAACCTATATTTTTGTAACTAATTTGGAAACTTTGGCTCTTGCCGTTCTCCAGATATACAGAAAATAACAACAACAAGGCATTTTTTGGGGTAAAATTAGAGGTAGTTGTGGTTTTTTTGTTTAAAACTTTTATTTAATATCCAAATGAGTATTTATATCATTTTTAATATCTCTGTATATATCATCTGTTTTAATGTCGTAAATAAAGGAATCAGTATCCATATAATTGAGTTTAATCTTTTCACGATATTTAGGCTTTATGTAATCATAATGAAAATTCTAAGACTGAAAATCCAATATAAATAGGTTTGTTGTTTGGATAGCATGCATATTTTCATGAATTTGAAGTGAACTATGGACATTTGGTTTAGCTATAAGAGCTCGGGCTCCTAAACGTTTACCTCTATTCTCCCATTGACATACTATTTTAATGTCTTTCCTCTTATTAACATTTTCCATAGTTTTCCCGTATACTGCATTATTCAACAATTTAAAAAAAATTTGTTCAAATGAATTTTTAGCTAGTGTTCTGTGATGGTTATTTATATCAATATATTTTTGTAACCAATTTAATTGATCAAATTGAAGAATTCTATGTATTTTCATTTAAATTAAACCATGTTGAATACATTGCTGAAGATTTCGATACCTAATGTATTATGTAATTAGTTTGACTATTTAAATCGGTTATTAGTTTGTTTTGTTGGTAATGGTAATGGTAAATCATTATGATAGTCATGTAATATAGATGGATATTCTAGATATACTTCTAATATAAATCCTAATGGAGAATCTTCTGCTGTATTATTAACATTGAAATTTTTATAATTTTCATCCCATTTAAAATTTTTATAGGGGAGGTATTGTGACTGATAACAGGGTAAATTCCAAATTTAATACACACAATATCATAATGAAAACTATATTTTTTACTAAACTTAATAAGGGCCTAAATATTGTTCACATAAACGCTCAAAGTTTGCTTTGTAAAATAGATGAGTTTCGTTATATATTTGAGTCTTCTAATGTTGATATAATATGCGTCTCTGAAACTTGGTTTATACCTAAGGTCAAAGACAATTGTTATAGCTTACGAGGTTATAAGCTAGGCTTGCCAGACGTACTGTTTTCAGAAGTACGCGTACTTTTTTTACCATTTGTACTGCTTACTGCATAACCATTAAAGAAGTACGCAATTGTACTTTTTTTAGCTTTTGTACTTCATTTTGTACTTTTTTTGAACAAAATAAAACATGTTTTGTGCATATTGTATTAAAAGTGCAAAAAACCAAATTTCGACAAATTTTCGAACTAAAAACACTGCAAACCTGAAAGAAATGTTTAAGTTTTGCGATTTGAAATGGTTTGAAATGCTGCGTCATGTACCAACTCAATGTCGCCTGCAGTTAAAAGATTTAAAAAAAACCATCGAGCCGTAAAAGCTTACTTGTTGTCCCAAAACTGTTTCGTATTTTTTATTTGTATTTTCACTTCCTCATTCAAACAACTGAAAACAATTTTCTTTTTGGAGAAAAGAGCGAAGTGAGTTAATAATAAAAACTTATTTTAAATAAATAAAAAATGGCATTGTTAACGAAGAACAAAAAAAGTGATAAATATTTGTAATTTTTTAAATTTACATTAATTTAATTCTTAAATTAGAATAATTAAATTGTAAAATTAGAATAATTAAATTGTTTAACAAGCACGTAACATTAAATTGAAAATTAATATTAATATTTTTATAAAAATAAACACAGCGTTTTTGTTTTAAACATTTAATTTGAAACATCTGACAAATTTAAAGATGTCACTGCATAAGTATATTAAATACTTATGGCCTTATTCGTTAAAAATAAAACAGGTTTTTAAAAGGTTTATTTAACAAATTTTCATAGTAAATTCGTTTCATAAACCTCTTATAAACCTGTCTTATTTTTTATGAATAAGGGGTTTTATATTAAAAAAAAAAGATTTCTTATTTTGTGCTCTTTGCTATGCATTGAATTTTATATTTTTTGTTTATAGTTGCATTAACTGCCTGTTTTTCAAAATAAATTTAAAATTTTCGCTTGGGAATTTATATTTTAACAGGAATAAAAAAACTCAAAATTGTTTTTGATGTACTGAATTTTAAGTTAATAAAATAAAAAAAAATTGTACTTCTTTTTACATTAATGTACTGCTGTTTTTTCCCGATGTACTGTTTTTATGGATTTCATATCTGGCAAGCCTATTATAAGCTTTTCAGAAATGACAGGAACAGTGGAAAAAAGCAGGTGGTGTAGCGATATACGTCAAAAATTGTTTTAAATGTAGATTACACACAGAATCTAAAATAGGTGACAAGATAGAATGCATATTTTTGGAACTACAAAGTGGTACATAGGGGAGTAAAGTTTGAAGAATTCTTTTCAACATTGTCTCATATAACTGTTGGTTTTACAAATATAATTATATCGGGTGATTTTAATGACAACATCATGGTGGAATCTACTTTTACAAATGAAATGAAATGCATTGGACTGTATCCTGTTAACAGTACTTTACCAACACACTATACACATAGTGCTAATTCTCTTCTGGATGTATTTTTTACCAATTCTTTATCGAAAATTCTTACGTTTGATCAAATATCAGCACCGGTTTTTTCAAAACATGATCTGATTTTCACATGTTATAACTTTGTACCCAACAAACTAGATGAAAATTATAGCTATAGAGATTTTAAGAACATAAATACACAATCATTAAATGAGCAACTTCTTCGAAATGATTGGGACTGCATCTTTTATTTGGAAACTGTTGACGAAAAACTTAATTTTATACAGTCAAATCTCACACAGTTATTTGAAGAATTTGTTCCTTTAAAGACAATAAGAAGAAAATCAATTACCAACCCTTGGTTTACGCCTAATATACAAAGTCTTATTGAAAGTAGAAACTTAGCATATACAAGATGGAAAAGGTTTAAGACTCCTGAGCTTTTGGTATCTTTTCGTTCTTTACGTAATAGGGTTACTGCTGAAATAAGAACAGCAAAATCTTCTTTTTTTAACACAAAATTTTCAAACTGCTTAGATAGTAAAAGTAAGTGAAAGGAAATACGAAATATTGGCCTAGTAAATGATACCCATGTGTGTAGTAGAGATGTAGATGTCAATGAACTTAATCAGAAATTCGCAGTACTACCTGCCCCATCTGCCGATATTACTAACCTTAGGAGTTTTCCTGATACCCATAACTCTTTTGGATTTACTTTTAGTTGTGTAACGCTGATGTATTGGAAAACCTTCTTAGTATTAAATCAAATGCAACGAGCTTTGACGGAATAGATCCCAAATTCGTAAGAATAGTACTACCCGTGATTCTACCTTATATAACCAATCTCTACAACATGATTCTTACTACATCAATTTTCCCTACGCTCTGGAAACATGCAAAAGTTATCCCAATACCAAAAACTAAGGACGATTTTCGTCCAAAAGCTATTCTCCCATATTTGTCGAAAATACTTGAACGTATAATGCACTCCCAAATAAGTAAATTTATACATGATAATAACATGCTTACTGCTAGGCAGTCCGGTTTCCGTCCTCAGCATAGTTGTGTCTCCGCACTAATTGATGTAACCGAGGAAATTAGGTCAAAAATTGATACTAATCAAATAACTTTTTTAATTCTTCTTGATCACTCGAAGGCATTCGATTCCGTCAATACTGAAATTCTTACATTTAAATTAAGAAATAGCTTCCAATTTTCCTCCTCGGCAACGAAATTAATGCGATCATATCTAACTGGTAGATCTCAATCTGTTTTTTATGGGAATTTGATTTCGAATAAAATTGAGTTAACTAGAGGTGTACCGCAAGGTCCTTTGTTGTACTCAATCTACTCAAACGATCTTCCAGAACAACTAGGATATTGCAATGTACATATGTATGCCGACGATGTTCAACTATACTTTAGTTGCAAAGCAACGGAAATTGACGATTGCACCCGCAAAATAAATATTGATCTTAAGCGAATATATGACTGGGCTACAACTAACGGTTTATGTCTTAATCCGAAAAAGTCGAAATGTCTACTTATTACCAAGAAGACTCAGAATAATGTTTGTTTTCCTGATTTGGTTCTGGGAGACTCAAAAATTACCGTAGTCGAATCGGTTAAAAATCTTGGTATTACTTTTAACAATCATCTTGATTGGAGTGATCATATTAATGTAATTACGGGAAGGTTGTAAGCGATGTTAAGAAATTTATGGTGTACGCAATGGTTCATACCACAGAATATTCGAATGCTGCTTGCGAAAACATATTTAATTCCGACTTTGCTATATGGATGCGATCTTTTTATAAATTGTGATTCTACCAGTTTGAAAAAACTCAAAGTAGCATACAATAACATGCCAGATACGTATTTGGCTTAAGACGATTCGATAGAATATCTTTTTATACACGGTAAATATTTGATGTATCTTTTGAAATGTAAATTGTTATTGTACTTACACAAGATTATATATTTGCATAGTCCGCAATATCTTTTTAACAGAAACACTTTTCTTAGATCAAATAGAGGAAACCGTATTAAGCAACTTAGACACAGAACTCATATATCTGATCAACATTTCTATATAAATGCCTTTCGTTTGCAAAAAATAAACAATGCAACGCAATTCAAAACTGAAATATTTAAACATTTTAGGCAAGTTTAAAATGTTTTAAATAACAAAATTCTTTTATTTATAACTTTGTTATTTTGAGTCATTTTTAATGTATTTTATTTTTTTATGTTTTTTTAAAAAAGTTTTTTAAAAAGTTTTCAAAGTTTTATATTTAACTCAAAAATTGTATTTTTTTTTTATATAAATTTAAATTTTTTATAGTCTTATACTTTTTTATGTGTAACCACTTTTTGTATACCCAGTATATTATCCAGTACTTAATATAAGATTTAATCTTTGTATTGGATTGTAAAACTTAAAATTAAATAAATAAATAAATAGAAATTGCATAGCCATACAAGTTATTAACATCTAAATATGTTAAGTAGTTTGATTCTTTGATAGAATCATAATCATTAATATATTTATTATTAGCAACTGAATGTGGATAAGAACATTGAACAATAACTCCCCTGATGCCTCCAAGAACAAAATTATATATATTAATATCAGTCAACAACTCCAATTCTATTTCAGTTGTTTTCAGCATTGCATCCCAGAATAAGCCTGGGGTAGTATAATATTGACATGGGTCTAAATTATAAATGCTTGCACAAACTTTACGGAAATTTTCAAATATATCACAAAGTAAAACAAAATCTACTTTTAAATATAAAAGTAAATAATCTTTTAATGTTGTACATTTGAATGTTTTCCATACTTTTTGAGCATGTTCATAATCCTCTACACTACACGACTCATTATTTAATTTATTGAAAAATACTGAACGAGGTGATAATTGAATTTCTTTAAGACGATTCATTGAATCTAAATAGTCATACGGAAAGACACCTTTACGTTTCATCAAATTAAATTCTTCATCATTTGGATAGCTTGATTTTACTACCGTTAAATCACTGTCGGATAAATAACTTGCTAATTTTGCTATACTCGATGGCATAAACCTAAATGAATCGAGAAAACGTAACTCAATTGTTTCTTTTTCATTTACAGAAATTCTTTTTGATATTTATATCGCCTTCAATTGTTGAAAGCTTTCTTACAAACAGATGGCAATCATATGCCGAAAGATTATGAAAAAATATAGGGATGAAATTTGCAATTTGATATTCTAAATTATACTGGTTATGAGCAGCACCCTATATGCACATGCAAGTAGTGGCATGCCACTGTTGTATACATATTATCAAAGAAAAATTGTTCGAAATAGTCGAATCTCATGCCATTGGCTTTTGTGTTTACACATGCCACTGCGAGTTCATTTTCAAAATGTCGTTGAAGCGTCAACTTAAGATAATTTGTTTACTTCTCAAATTAAAAAAAAGTACCAAAAAACCAAATAGAGTTACCGAGTTAATCATATAGGCACATTTTTGGCGAAATGTTGTACATTTATTTATACAAGCATTATTTTAACAATATTAATGCTCTATAATTAACAAACTTGCTTTTATTAATGCGCGTTTCAAAAAATTAATCATAATAATAAGCTTATCATGTTAAAACTTTAATAACAATTTGACAATAATTCAGTTAATTTGCATTAAACTTTGAACAGGGTAACATTGTTCATCGTTTTGTCATTAAGTGGCAAGCAAGTGCCAAATTTCCACTCGCATGCAATTTTTGCTGCCACTGGAGCTGCCATTGCGAAAAATGTGAGTGTATTAGTAAAAAAGTGTAAGTGTATTGAGTTTTTCGAACTGGCAGTGGCATGTGTAAATGCTAGGTAATAGAAAGAGCATACGCGAGAACGTATCTTCTTTTATATACATAAGTATATAAAAATGAAAAATGTTTGTATGTTTGTTTTTTGGCTTATAGACTCCTAAACTACTGAACCGATTTTCCTGAAATTTTTACAGCAACATCACGTGAGCCCTAAAAATAAAATAGGCTACTTATTTTTTCAATAGGGGCAGGGGAATTGCTACCCCCCAAAGGATGCCAATATTAAATATCGTATATCTTAAGAGCCGCTGCACGCATTTTGATGAAATTTTGGTGGTAGGATCTTCTGAGCCCCAAAATTGAAGTAAAATAGCAGCGGGGGAAGTGGTACACCCCAAAGGGCGCTAATGTTTAATATCGCATATCTTAAGAGCTGTTATAGTGAGAATGTTCAAACTTTGTAGAAGTCACTCTTATGGAATACTACACTTTTGAAAATAAAAATAAAGCGGGTAGGCGTAAGGGGGAAAATACCTCCCATAGGATGCATACATTTAATATCGCTCAACAGAAGAACTATTAAAGGGAGAGTCTTCAAACGTGGTTAAAGCTACTTTTATGGTAAACTATAAATATCAATATAAAAATGGGCGGGGTTGACAGAGGAGGAGCAGTACCCCTCATAGATAGAAATATTAATAAGAGCCGCTGCACGCATTTTGTTGAGCTTTTGGTAGTAGGATATTCTGAGTCTCAAAATTTAAATTAAATAGCAGCAGGGGAAGTGGTACCCCCACAGGGCGCCAATGTTTAATATCGCATATCTTAAGAACTGTTATGGTGAGAATGTTCAAACTTTGTAGAAGTCACTCTTAGGGTATAATACACTTTTGAAAATAAAAATAAAGCGGGTAGGCGCAGGGGGGGAAATACCCAGCATAGGATGCATATATTAAATATCTCTCAACTGAAGAACTATTAAAGGGAGAGTCTTCAAACGTGGTTAAAGCAGTGTAGCGAAGCGCACCGGGTTAAGCTAGTTCAAAATAAAAACATTTTTAGATTTAATTTTTATATATTTTGTTTTAATTGTTTAAAAGTAATATAAAAAGCCTTACAACATTTTTTTATTTTCCTTTTAAAAATGTTGGCACTTTTCTAAAAAAAAAGTTTTTTTTTCAGAAATAAGAGGTTTTTTTAAAAAAATAAATTTTGGACTGATCATCACGAAATCCTGTATAGTGATTTCCGTTATTAAAAATCTAAATGGAACAAATTTCAATACAGTAGTGAAATTGTGAAATTGTATATGGGGTCTATGGTAAATTATGGACCAATCTTTACGAAAGCACATTTAAATATGATAGCAATAATTATTACGGTTTTAGAAGTATATTATGGCACCTTTTACGTAAGCTTTGTAACAAAATTGTCAATTTTTAAGGGTGGTGTTTCTACATTTTGATTGATAACTATGATCCTACTGATCGGATTTTGTTGGATTTCACTCCCAAACTGCTTAGGATAACTAGAAGCAATTTGACACCAAGATTGAGTTTTTCGAAAGTGAGCGTATTTTGAACAGATGGACAGACAGACATGGCTAAATCGACTTAGAATTACTCAAGAAACCAGTGGTATTAGATGCAAAATAAAAAAGTTTTACATGGAATGACAAACTTAGTACACCCTTATTCTGTACGGTAATTACCCTTTTTTAGGGTAATTTTGGGCCGCAAAAGGTAGCAAGGTAATTTTATTTAAAAAACGGTTATTTAAAGAAATTTGGATTTTTAGTATATATATACATGCTTACATATGTATGAATGTTTAATAATTTTAACGTTTGAGAGGTGATTTTAAATTTAAAAATATATCAATTTTATAAATAAAAATTAAGAACATAATGTTTTTGCAAATGTTTTCGTAACAACGATAAGTCCAATAAAAAAGTCCAATATTAAGCTTTTTGTTTTTTTAAAAATCAACAATATTTAAACATACTTACATATCAAATAGCCGCGAGCTTATAAATTTTACTATAGTTTTCGGATTATTTTAAGTACGGATCAAGGATTAAATGGGGCTAGAATTAAGTGTTTGGCACTTGAATAATCCGTATTTAAATCAAGCATTCTGTACTTGATTAAAGAAAATCTGTACTTACCGTACTACTGACCAGTGCTGCCACAACGAATACAATTTTTACAACCAAATTTATTGAAAAAGTTACCAAAAGTAAAAAAATATAACCAAATTTAAAGTGCTTTTTCTTAATTGAGAAAATCATTGTAATACATTGTAACACAAAAGTTATTTGCACTTTATAGTAAAACAATAATTATAAATCAAGAAAACAAAAAGAGAAATATAATTCCTTAACATATTAAAATATAACGTGAAACTTAATTAAAAGTTTTTATTCAATTGAGACTTTTTTCGTAAAAAACAATTTTTTTATTTTTTGGCGCCCTATGCTTCAGTGGGAGTTAGAGGAATATATATATATATATAAAAAAAATGAATATTTTTTAATATGCCAGTTATAAATAACAAAAATGGATAATAGTTTTCCGCTTTTTAGCTGTTATTGGCAAGACTGTCAAATGTGGCGATTTCTTAATCCTTTTGTCGATGGAAATTTACGTTTGGTGATATGGCGATTATTTTGGCGAAATTTAAAACGATTGGCGATATGCGAAATTCATTTTATGTAAATATTTTCTAATTTACATATATCTAAAATATTATAGAAACTTTTTTCTCTTTTGTGTAAATTTTATTTCAAATTTATAATTCTTATTATAAAAAAATGTTTCAAAATTGTTCTAATATATCAAATATTTTATAAATAATTGTAAAATATTACTGGCCATTGTAAAATATTACTTCGCCTTTCGTAACGTTCATTCAATGGGGAATAAGTATATGACTGACAGCCAAAAGTTTTTTTTTACCCAATAATTATCTTAAAAAACATTAAATAAATATACATACCGACAAGTTATAAACAGTAAAATTTAAAATTTCTTTAAACTTACAGCCATTAAAGAAAATTCTATAAATCAATGTAATTTTAAAAAATCTTTAAAATTCCTACGTGTATTTTCAAATATGTACATAAATATACTTCTGGAAATTACCTAAGTTCAGAACCTTAAACTTATTTAAAAACACTAAAACGACTTTTGTGTAATTTTTCAGTAATTTTCTAAAATCGATTCCGGATGATTTTATGCACTTCCTACTTTAAGTACTACTTATCTTTACTTCTCTTAAAATCAAGAAAAACTACGCTCATTTAAAAAAAAAATTATTGAAAATCTCCATTGATTAAAACTTAACTTGTTTACGATTTCAGATCATGGTGTTTTTAATATAAAAATCACAAATGGCAATATTTTCTTAGCAAAAATCCTAAAAAAATTATTTGGTTGCTGTTTTGAAAGGGATTATAAAAAACTTCCGTTCATTGGTTACAAATAATACAAAAATCGTAGTACACAGTACAAATTAATCGAGCTCGTAAATAATTGTACCAAGAAAAACATATTCGTTCGTAATTATTATTGTTTTAGAAAAAAGTAACCAAAATGAAAAAAATATTCACATCTCCACATTGAAAAAAAATATAACCAATTTTGGTTAGAAATAACCAAAAACGGCAGCTCTGCTACTGACACAACTTTGCCTTTGTTAAGTACCCTACAAGAAATGGATGACCGAAACTAAAAAAAAAAAATTTTTTACTAACACACTTGCAACAATTTTACATTAGTTGTACCACTCTAACACATATGTTAGAGTAGAACAACTAAAAACACGACAAAAAATGCCAATTTTTTTTTATAAATTTTTGTCATACGCTTTACTGGCTTATATTTGTTAATTGTTTAAATTTAATACTGCAAAATATTTTATTAATTTTTCAAGCCATGAGACATGCTGGAAAGGAGCCCTTTCCCTTAATTTATGTCGGCAGCAAAGATCCTGGAGCTGCAGAAAAATATGAGGTTGCAGGTAAGTCACAAATAAAGAAAATCCAAAAGATTTGGTTACGTAAAAGTTATAAAAATGCCGATAAAGAAAAACGCGAAGCTGAAGATGCGGAAAAACGTAAACAAAATTTGGATGAAGCCAAAAAGATTGTCACATCCGAAGATCCCAGTTGGTCAGCTGCCAAGAAAATTCGCATATTTGAAGTTGTCGAAAATTGACAGAAACGTTAAAATCTAAGGCTGGGTACATCGTTTAAGACGTCAAGGCAAAGGTTTAATTTTTACAACATTACGGATTTTTACAATGTTTGCTACAATTGTTTGGTGCCAGAATGCAAAGCGGTAAGTTTTGTTTCGTGAACAATATTGCAGAAACTTATTTTTTTGTTTTAGGCACCAGGTGGACATGAATTGCATGTAGATTACTGGGAATTAATTGGTTTGACTCCTGCTGGGGGTGCTGAACGTATTTTTAATGAATAGGCTCATCCCGATGTTATATTATGATTAGAGGCGAAAACACTTCGAATATTTTAAAAATGCCTACCGTTGTAAAGCAAGCATTCCGTGCACATTACTTTGACCGTGGGTATTGTGAAGTAACTCCCCCAACATTGGTACAAACTCAAGTAGAAGGTGGTTCTACTTTATTTAAATTATAAAAAATGTGCCAGTACTGCAAGAAGCATATCGCCATATACTTGAAGATGTTAACAATACAGTGGCCACTTTAAACATAAAGGGTACAACAGATTCTATGATAAGAAGTGAAATGCTATTAAATTTTTATTTAGCTAGCTTAACAGACCTGATTTGTGATTTGTGGAGCAAATCTTAGATAATTGTATGAAAAATCATAATTTCCGCCAATCATCCCGTTTGCTTAAACAACATCAAGATTCACCTTCTTCGGAAAATTTTGTTACGGTCATGGTGGAATAAACCGTGGTTACGGTCCCTGTTTTATAAAGCTTTTTTGCAATAGTCCAATTCCTTCAATATTTCACTTAGTTTTTGGTAAAGCCAACCTTTGGTTAACATTGATGCTATAGATGTGAACATATACTTAGGAATGATTCTAACTTGCAGTCTACAACTGACATGAAATGCTTAACATATTTTTTTTTTTTTGGATTTTGCTTAAAACTAAAAATTTTTGGCGAACTATTTAAGTTATAATGCCAGGGTATCACACAATTTTTTGGAGCTTCAAACACAAAAACCTCGTTCGACCTAAACCTTCGTATAGGAAGGCGAGAGCTTCCAGAATCCGCTCCAGAGTATTTTGGTCTCCACCAGTAATCTTCTGAGTTATTTCCTTGGTACTCCACCAGTAAAACGTCTGAGTTATATATGGTTCTCCACCAGTCACATTGAGTTAATTATGGTTCTCCACCAGACAACACATTAAAACATTGAGGTTAAAAACGAATGCATATAGTTAATGCAGAAACCGCAAAAACTGTAACTCGGTACAG
The DNA here is from genome assembly GCA_963931875.1 of Pollenia griseotomentosa. NCBI lineage: Eukaryota > Metazoa > Arthropoda > Insecta > Diptera > Polleniidae > Pollenia > Pollenia griseotomentosa. Next base: position 174,505,635 of record OZ007560.1, on the reverse strand, counting down.
TTATACGACGCCGAAACATTAACCAATGCGGGGTGACAACGCAAAACGCACGAAAAGCAGACAAACAAGAACGACCTGTTTGTCCTTAAAAAATAATGACAAAAAGCGCGAGCTGCTTCTCCACTCAGAGCAGTTTTACGAGTGATGCTTAACATAAACACTAATATGATGTTAGTTTTCTAATGTTATAACACTGTTGTTAATGCAAATGTTTTAACAACGCTTTTATAACATCATGTCAGTTTAAGACGCGGAGTAAGGAAAATACAAGATATTCTGGTAGTGTATAGGATCATTCCTTAGTATATGTACTTATATATTGCATCAATGTTAACCAAAGGTTGGCTTAAGCAAAAACTTAGTGAAATATTGAAGTAATGGGACTATTGCAAAAAAGCTTTGTACAATTTTAATTAACCTCATAGAACATAGAATAAGAAATAATTATTTATTTATTTAATTTATTTGTAAAACGAACATATACATATTGCTGTTTATTTTAAATATAGACAAAAATATGTATGAGAATTGAATGAGATGAATTGCGTTTTATTTAAGCTAAAAATACGTCAACAGTGACGAATGTATCCATCAGTACTGACTAGTCAGCTGTGTCCGGTATAAGCATCAGTACTGACTGGTCAGCTGTGCCCGTTGTATGCATCAGTACTGGCTAGGCAGCTGTGCCCGGTTTATACATCAGTACTGATGTTTACAGAGTATAAGGGTAAACAGCTCAGCTATATATTTTATCAACCACAAATTTCAATGGTTAAAGAGGGATGCAAAATCACACGTATACAAAAGTTTCCATCAGTTTTTTTCACGTTGGCCTTAAGAAAATGATAGAAACTTTGTTCTACGCGATGATGGATATTCGCGACAGCAATGCCAGTCATATGATAGGTCAAATGACTGTCACTGTTCTGGTAGGGTATTGATGGATTGATTTTTCTTGTGACTGTTACAATTTAAAAATTGTTATAGTACATAACTTTTTTTCAATTATATAATTAAATGATTTAAACAAAACCTTACTTTTTTAATGTTTATCATATACATATGCACGCTAAGCGTATTAAAAAAATACTTTGAGTTGAATGAATATAGATATATGTATGTATGTACCCAGTTTATTAAAAATTATTTTACTGCCATATTCATAAAAATACAATAATGTTGCTTAAAAATGTATTTTAAATCAAAATTTCTAATCAAATTTTTTTTTAAAACACATTTCAAATTTAAATAAATGGTTTATGAATACTGCTCGTATGTGCTGTTTCCGAATTCATATAAATTTAACTACATAATCAATCGCCTGTCATTTGGAAACAGCCCATTAATGTTTGTGTACGGTAATTTCTTCTCAAAAACGGTAATTTTTAAGGTCCAATTAGACGTGACATAACCATAGCAAAACTGTACTACCATCGCCACTGTATTACCAAAACGACATAAACATACCATACAAACCAATTCAATTTTGGTTTCTAAATTCGCCGTTACGGCTGTGGCATTATGTCACGTCTAATTTGAGCTTTAGAAGGCCGTACGGCAATGAAAAAATAAAAGTTAACATCACTGAGTCTCATATACATTTAGCATCAAGATTATAGTAGGAGTCGGAGTCGCTCTTAAAAATTTCAGCGTTTGGAGTCGGAGTCGGAGCCCTGGAGAAGCAATTTTGGCAGAAAATGCTTCCAGTACTTTGGAAAATTCTCTTTCTTCGTTTATTTAAATATGTTTTGATTGTTCAAAAGTAAACGAAAAAAAGATAATTTGTTTATAATTTCGGATAATAATATATACATAATTACCTCGGCGGATAATGAGGTTATTTAAATCAATGCAAAGAATTTTTTTATTTTCCAGTTAATTGATGCTGCCGGTTAATCGAACGACTGATAAGCAAGGCCCTACAGTAAATAAAAAAGTCATGCAAACAAAAATTATCGTATGAACACAAAGGGATTTTGGAAGTTGCTTTTAAAAGGAGTCAAGATAAAACGACGTCGTAAAAGCCCTCATGTGAACTGAGTGATTGTATCAAAGCATGTCTTTTTCTATGTTTTTATGTGTGCAGTTGGTAACAAAACTAGTTCGATCCACTCACCAGACATTTGCAAAACTACATACCTCTGCATTTTCTGTAACAAAGCTGGTTTACTGTTTTAACCTTTCTGTGTGAAATGCGCCAAGGTATTGTTGATGAAATAGGGTCGAATTAGAGAATTTAAACATGTAAATTTGTAAACAAGTTCGCTTGGACATATTCGTTTTTTATAAATCGTATATTGAAAAATAATTTTGTAGCGATGTTAATACATATACATATGTATATGACTGGAAATCTGCTGTAGCTCCTGGAAAAAATGGTTGCCATCAATGTGGGTGTTAACCCGAAAAATGATTTGAGAATACTTTTTTCTACACAATTTGGGGAAAGTTGGAGAGAAAATAAAGACTTGCAATTTTATATTTTTGTCTTGGACAATATTAATATTGATTATGGGATGAAACAAACATTTCAAGGCGGATTCAACTACAGGTAGTGTCGGAACTACAACAATCTCCGCAGGTGGGAGACAGTGTTGTTATATGTGACGATTTTTCTTCATTTTGACGACTTTTTTGAGAAAATACGGTAAAATAACGATTGAAGTTTTTTTCTAAAAATAATAGTGTTATGACGATTTTCTGGCATCAATAAAACACTTACAAGAAATATTTACAATTATGTACATTGGGAACAGTTCAAAACGTAACAATCAATTTTTCGAAATACAAAAATTATTGGAAATTAAACAAAAAAATTCTTCCCCCATCACAAACCAGGTGGCTTTAATTAGAAGCATTAATAGTTCGAATGCTACAATTATATGAATGCCATCGATACTGAAAAAAATATACATCAGAGCCAAATTGGTTAAATTCGCTTTTTGTTTTTATAATTCCGATTTGCGTCGCTACAAGCGATTGGATTTTTTCACTAAGGAAAGGAAATGCATGTTGATATAGACTACAGAACAGAGCTGCCGTTTTTGGTTATTTCTAACCAAAATTGGTTATATTTTTTTCATTGTGGAGATGTGATTATTTTTTCATTTTGGTTACTTTTTTCTAAAACAATAATAATTACGAACGAATATGTATTTATTGGTACAATTATTTACGAGCTCGAATAATTTGTACTGTGTACTACGATTTTTGTATTATTTGTTACCAATGAACGGAAGTTTTTTATAATCCCTTTCAAAACAGCAACCAAATAATTTTTTTAAGATATTTGCTAAGAAAATATTGCCATTTGTGATTTTTATATTAAAAACGCCATGATCTGAAATCGTTAACAAATGAAGTTTTAATCAATGGAGATTTTCAATTATTTTTTAGTAGGAAGTGCATAAAATCATCCGGAATCGATTTTAGAAAATTACTGAAAAATTACACAAAAGTCGTTTCAGTGTTTTTAAAAACTTGAAAATAAGTTTAAGGTTCTAAATTTAGGTTATTTCCAGAAGTATATTTATATACACATTTGAAAATACACGTAGGAATTTTAAAGATTTTTTAAAATTACATTGATTTATCAATATAATTTTAAAATTTATGGAATTTTCTTTAAGAAATAACTGTAAGTTTAAAGAAATTTGAAATTTTACTGTTTATAACTTGTCGGTATGTATATTTATTTAATGTTTTTTAACATAATTATTTTGTAAAAAAAAACTTTTGACTGTCAGTCATATACTTTTTCCCCAATGAATGTATGTTATGATATATTAGAACAATTTTGAAACATTTTTTTATAATAAGAATTATAAATTTTAATTAAAATTTACACAAAACAGAAAAAAGTTTTTATAATATTTTAGATATATGTAAATTAGAAAATATTTACATAAAATGAATTTCGCATATCGCCAATCGTTTTAAATTTCGCCAAAATAATCGCCATATCACCAAACGTAAATTTCCATCGACAAAAGGATTAAGAAATCGCCACATTTGACAGTCTTGCCAATAACAGCTAAAAAGCGGAAAACTATTATCCATTTTTGTTATTTATAACTGGCATATCAAAAAATATTCAATTTATTTTTTTTTATATATTCTCCAACTCCCACTGGAGCATAGGGCGCCAAAAAAAAATTTTTTTTACGAAAAAAGTCTCAATTGAATAAAAACTTTTAATTAAGTTTCACGTTATTATTTTAATATGTAAAAGAATTACATTTCTTGTTTTGTTTTCTTGATTGATAATTATTGTTTTTCTATAAAGTGCAAATAACCTTTGTGTTACAATGTATTACAATGATTTTAATGATTTTCTCAATTAATAAAAAACATTTTAAATTTGGTTATATTTTTTTACATTTGGTAACTTTTTCAAAAATGTTGGTTGTAAAAGTTGTATTCGTTGTGGCAGCACTGCTACAGAAATTCATATTAAATTTTCAAATTTCAAACACTTCATTTATTGTGGCGTTGAAAATTTTAAAACAAAATGTGAATTTCTATATAAAGCAACCACAAAATCATAAAATATTTTTGAATTTGTTTTTGCTTTCAATTAAATTTTTGTGCGTTGCGTTGTTTTTTACGGAATAAGGCCCTTAATATTTTTGTGAATATGGATAAATGAAATAAATTAATTTATGTTATGTTTTTTGCGAAAATATCTGTGGCATTTTGACAAAACATCTTAAGTCAAATTTAAAAAGGTGGAAAAATGTTGTTAAGCATAAGAATTTTCATTAAAAAAACATTTTTGTTTACGTTTTTTAAATTTTGTATTAGAAACGAGAGTTTTCTTTAATTTAAGTTTATATTATTATTTGCGAAAAATTATTTTTTCACCGAGTTTTTTTTAAAAACTTTTTTGCTATCTTATCTCGACTTTTTTGTCAAAATGCCACAGATATATTTTTTCTTATGTATTTATTTTCTTTTGCTAAAATAAATAGAATAAAAAGTAACCATATCACTTTTTTTATCATAAATAGAATGACTCTGATTTGTTAAATTAAAATATTAGACGATTTTGTTAATTGTTCGTGGCGATTTTAAAGAATTTTGTTAAAACTTTTGACGATTTTTGAAGAAAAAAGCATAACAGCCCTGGTGGGAAATAAACTGCACCCATGGCCCAATTAGTTGGTCTGCGCAAAACTACAGCAATCCAACAATAGAAATAACAACACGCATTTTGTTTGTGTAAAAAATGATAAAGGCGTTAAGAACAAAAGCAATTGTTTGTGTAAAAAATGGTAGAAATGTCAAAAGCAATTGCTACAAAAACAATTGCACGTAAAAAACACAACTCAGCAAAAAATCAGCAGGCGTTTCGAGCAGACCTACTAATTGGACCATGACTACACCAAATCACATTTTGAAAACTTTACAGCAGACCGCAAAAATATGTTGAAAATCACAAATACTTAATAATTTTAATTAGGCTTAAGTTCATTAAATTTAATTTTCATTAAATTATTTTTATGAAGAAAGGAATTTTACAACATGAAAATTAATTAAAATTGTTATTGATAATCTTTCATTATTGACCGTGGCCGGGGCTCGAACCCAGGCCGGCAGGTTACCATGACATGTTTCGATCGCAACCACTCGATCTCCTCAGATGGATTTGCCGTTTTACACTCGCAGCCATCGACGACTGCTGACGTCAATAGTCAAACATCAATCCTTAAACCAAATTGTATTTTAACCTTTGGTAGATCGAAGTTTGCTTTTTTGAATGATTATCTATTTTAATTGATTTTACATGTTTTTTCTTTACTTCTGTTTTCTCGTACTTTTGTCAAGAATTTTTCTTGAAGTCCAAAGTACATTTTTTTGTTGTTTCATTTTTCTCCGTCTTTCCTTTTCTCGTTGACCTTTCTCAGTACAACTTGAAGGACAAATGAATACATAGAGCTCGTGCCTTAGCTTTAACAATAATTAGTATTGTGGTTATTTTGTTGAACTATTTATGGTTTTTAATCCAAATTTTTAATAATTTTAATTAGGCTTAAGTTCATTAAATTTAATTTTCATTAAATTATTTTTATGAAGAAAGGAATTTTACAACATGAAAATTAATTAAAATTGTTATTGATAATCTTTCATTATTGACCGTGGCCGGGGCTCGAACCCAGGCCGGCAGGTTACCATGACATGTTTCGATCGCAACCACTCGATCTCCTCAGATGGATTTGCCGTTTTACACTCGCAGCCATCGACGACTGCTGACGTCAATAGTCAAACATCAATCCTTAAACCAAATTGTATTTTAACCTTTGGTAGATCGAAGTTTGCTTTTTTGAATGATTATCTATTTTAATTGATTTTACATGTTTTTTCTTTACTTCTGTTTTCTCGTACTTTTGTCAAGAATTTTTCTTGAAGTCCAAAGTACATTTTTTTGTTGTTTCATTTTTCTCCGTCTTTCCTTTTCTCGTTGACCTTTCTCAGTACAACTTGAAGGACAAATGAATACATAGAGCTCGTGCCTTAGCTTTAACAATAATTAGTATTGTGGTTATTTTGTTGAACTATTTATGGTTTTTAATCCAAATTTTTAATAATTTTAATTAGGCTTAAGTTCATTAAATTTAATTTTCATTAAATTATTTTTATGAAGAAAGGAATTTTACAACATGAAAATTAATTAAAATTGTTATTGATAATCTTTCATTATTGACCGTGGCCGGGGCTCGAACCCAGGCCGGCAGGTTACCATGACATGTTTCGATCGCAACCACTCGATCTCCTCAGATGGATTTGCCGTTTTACACTCGCAGCCATCGACGACTGCTGACGTCAATAGTCAAACATCAATCCTTAAACCAAATTGTATTTTAACCTTTGGTAGATCGAAGTTTGCTTTTTTGAATGATTATCTATTTTAATTGATTTTACATGTTTTTTCTTTACTTCTGTTTTCTCGTACTTTTGTCAAGAATTTTTCTTGAAGTCCAAAGTACATTTTTTTGTTGTTTCATTTTTCTCCGTCTTTCCTTTTCTCGTTGACCTTTCTCAGTACAACTCAGTACTGAGAAAGGTCAACGAGAAAAGGAAAGACGGAGAAAAATGAAACAACAAAAAAAATGTACTTTGGACTTCAAGAAAAATTCTTGACAAAAGTACGAGAAAACAGAAGTAAAGAAAAAACATGTAAAATCAATTAAAATAGATAATCATTCAAAAAAGCAAACTTCGATCTACCAAAGGTTAAAATACAATTTGGTTTAAGGATTGATGTTTGACTATTGACGTCAGCAGTCGTCGATGGCTGCGAGTGTAAAACGGCAAATCCATCTGAGGAGATCGAGTGGTTGCGATCGAAACATGTCATGGTAACCTGCCGGCCTGGGTTCGAGCCCCGGCCACGGTCAATAATGAAAGATTATCAATAACAATTTTAATTAATTTTCATGTTGTAAAATTCCTTTCTTCATAAAAATAATTTAATGAAAATTAAATTTAATGAACTTAAGCCTAATTAAAATTATTAAAAATTTGGATTAAAAACCATAAATAGTTCAACAAAATAACCACAATACTAATTATCACAAATACTTTTATTTCTGTATTAAAAATTAGCCTTTGTTCGAATATTTTATATGACTAATATATTTTTTTTATGTCGATGATATCCTTAATAAAATTACGTTATATAAGGTAACATACTTACCTTCACTTATTAAATTGGACTTGGTGTTCTTTACCTCCCATGATAGTATTTGTACTGTTCAATCGCTTGAGACAAAAATCCCAAAAATAATACAAGGCTACAACATTTTTTTTTTTACCTTACTTTTATCTTTGAAATGTGTTATACCTACAAATTATTCAAGTTACAACTGAAGCCGCATCTGCATTTTTAAATAAAAATTGTCTACAAATTCAGTGGTAAACCACACCAAATAGACTTGATGCTCTTTACATCTAAGCAAGTTTGACTTGCTGTTGTTTTTAACTTTTCTATCTCGAAAACTACCAGTAGGTGAAAAATTCTGATTCCAATAGTATAAAAAACGTATTTTGAAAAAAAATGTGAATTACTGTACTTTTTCCCTCCCTTACAGAACTATTGTTAAATTTTTAAGCATAATTTTAATAAATTAATATAACCCCTAGATGGGTCAAATGAATGACCAACCCCACTTTATTTTTCATCTCAATCATTAATTTCTAACAAACTTACCCGCTATCTCCATTCCGTAAGGGGCTCGCATACAAAATGTTCAATTCAGACTAGAAATGTATTTATGAAAAAGTCCAATAAATACCCAGGAGTCGCCCCTAGTGGGATAAAATATATGACCGACCTCAATTAGCTTTTTGTCCTTAACATTTTATCGAGTCATATATATATATATATATGTCCTTTATTTATATAAAAAAAATAATATGAATACAAAAAAAAAAAAAAATTTTAAATAAAATATTTAAATAAAATGTTCACGGAGAACATAGGGCGTACCGAGTATCCAGAGTGCATGCTAACACCGATGAGTCTCTGAAAACTAGGTGACAATTCAATAACAATAAGTCGCTGAAACTCAACTGTATTTTAGCCGGCCTAGCGGTTTGTTGGCAGCCCCAACTCTAGGATCGGAAGCTTTGGCCTAATCAGTCAATCTTCTTAAACCCAATCGATTACAGAAACGTCAACGAGACATACTTGCCCCTTAACACCACTTCTTAGGTGGGTTCCCATACAAATATTGCGTTTTATGAAATTCTTAAATTAATTAAAATTTTTCGACATTTGTGAATATAATCAAAAGTTGCATTTATGGCTTGTTTTGTTTGAAATTTCGTTTTTTATACGTCTGGAAAAAATTAGAAGCCTTGCTGTATTTTCCAATTTTTTATGAATTTTCAATAAACAAAAATTTCGAAATTTTGATAAAAAAAATTATTTTTTTTCTAAAACGACTGCGCATATTAGAAAACAGTTTTACCTTTCTTAAAGGAAATTTTAAAGTTTTTATAAAGTAAACAATTCAATATATATAATTCAGTGAACAATACAAAGGTTTAATAAAATAAGAAAATGCAAAAAATTTAAATGTGTACAATGTAAATTGTACAATACTTATTAGTAGGGCAACCAAAAAAAAGCACTAAAAAAACAGTTTTAAGCTCTTAAAAAAAATCGTTTAAAAACATGAAAATAAGCTGTTAAAATTAAAAAAAAAGCAATTTAAAATAGTTTATTTTCCACTTAATTCGTTTAATATGTTGTTATAGTAAATTATAAGTTGATGCAATAAATTTTCGAAAAGAAAACTTATCTGTTTGGAGCAAGTTCTTGTACATTGAAAAAGTTCTTCCTACGTCTACAGATGTTAAGGGAGCATATTTAAAATTGAGTATTTGCTCTGAAGTATATTTTATACGATTGGAGTCATAATTCCGCTTGCCTCCCAAAATATCTTTTAGTACCGAAAATCCTTCATTTTTTAATGAAACTGATTTAAATTTTGTATTAACTTTGTCTCCTATATCTCCTGGAACACGGGATATTTTTCTTACGGTCCATAACTATGTTCACTTAGAAAACCAATGAAAGATTTTTTGTTTCCAATTTTGTAACAACTTCGTGTAAAACCCCAAAAATTTGTAGAAATTAACAATATATATACAAAGAAATTCTTAATAGCTAAAACTATATTAAAAAAGCAAAAAATAAGACGTTACTATACCAAAGACAGAGAGAAGGGGAGCTAACAGACGTTACTTTATACAAAAACTATATTTAAAAAGAAATAAGACGTTACAAAGTACGATGGTAAAAGACGTTACAGACTGAGGAATTTGATCGTAAGAATACAGCTATGGAATTTTCGAGAGAAAAGAATTTAAACAAGCAAATAATAAAATAAGTTGATAAAAAGGCTTAATACTAAAAAAATACTAAAAGCCCGACCGTATGATACCCAACACAACAGTATTTTAAAGCAAGTTTCGAGAGTGTTTGGCTATATTATAAGGGATCTATCTATGTTTCAAATTTCATTAAAATCGGTTTTATAGTTTCTGATAGACAGAAATTGCCCCCTATCTCCCCTTGTGGTCCTATTTTTTAAAAAATGCATACCTTACGTGTCCATATAAATATGGATCTATGTATTTACATATGTCTTAAATTGCATTAAAATTGGTTTGATAGTGGGCACAAATACCCTCTTCCGGATAGCAGCTTGTATGGGGGCTATATTAAATTATGGACCGATTCGCCCTTGTGCCAATTAGAACCCACGTACCAAATTTCATTAAATTATCTTTAAAATTGCGACCTGTACTTTGCACACGAGGTTACATGGAGAGCCAGCCAGCCGAACGTACATCATTGGATCGACTCAGAAAGTGATTTGATTTGAGTTGATCGGTATACTTTAGGACAAATATTTTAAGGTGTTTCTCACATCAGCACAAATGCATAATACCCTCTCCACTCTTTAGTGTAGCTATAATAACATACAGAGATAATATAGGATAATGGGATGATATTGTTCAAGGGAAGCACAAATATTACCATAACGTTGAACGATTTTTTTAACCAGAGTTGTTACAGCACAGAAATGGTTGATTTTTTAGTATTTATAAAAAAAGTTGCACATAAAAATAATTAATAATAATCACGATTTTAGCAAAATATTATTAAATAAGTTTTTATGAAAAAAATGCAAAATTATCGTAAAATGACAAAATAAGTAAAAATAAGCCGATATCGCAAAAATAACTAAAAAAAGCCGATATTGCCAAAATAAGCAAAAAAAAAGCCCTAACAAATATAGCTCATTTTCTTTGTTTTTTTATGATCGGAATTTGTGTTCAATCAAAATCTTTCTATCTTGTAAACAAAAAAATAAGCATTTGCTTTTTTTTGGTTGCCCTACTTATTAGCAAACTCCATCTTAAGCCTTCTACTTTTCTCACTTATGAGTTGTTTTTTCCGTGGAACCCAGCTGTTATATCCGCTTTCCGGTTATGCTTTTTGAACTGTTTTTGGATTAGCATGTTTATTGAAAGAATTAGCGATATTATCCGCTATTTTGTTTGCGCTTACTCTGGGATTTTTCTTCACTAATCGTGGGTCATGGCTAGGAACTCAATTAGAAAGTGTTTTTTGTTGGCCGCTTCTAACCATTTTTTCAATTGAAGTTTATAATTTCTAACGATGTTCTGGACGCTGGAAAATAGTTAATTCAACAATTTTCCTATTTCTCGATAAAATGTGTCCTCTAAAAATGTTTAATTATGAAAGATCTTAAGCCGAAATCTATTTCTTTTCCTTTACCCATAGTCTACGTTACATTTTACAATTATGCATCAAAAAAATGGCTAACAGCAACAATTGGACGACGAACAATAAATTTGACATCAAAAAAAGTAATAATAACGGGAACATAAAAGGAAGAAATGGTAATTTATTCTATAAACTTCAATGTGTCTTTAAACTTTTATCCTCGTTATTTTTTTAAAAATTACCGTTATGTACTTACCTAGCGTTTCCACATGCAAGTACACCCAGCGGGAAAACTCAGAAGACCTTCTTACTTTATGCCTTTTTAAAGGCCTGCTTAAAAGATTTTTTGATTCAATTACTATTCTTATCTTACTGCTAAAGAAGGCCTCATAGAAGGCCTCGGCTCTTTCGTATAAAAGATAAGATACACCTTCCACACTCGCTTCTATGAGAAGGGAGTAGAGAAGGAGTAACATTTTTTGTATTGTTTTTTTGCACAAGCAAAAGCAAAATCAATTTTTTTTTGGTCCCGTTACCCTTCTTATGTACCTGCTGAAGAAGGGAGAGCGGAAGGCCTTCTCCGCAATGACAACGTGTGTAAAAAAGATATGAGTATGGAATGGAGCAAGAAGGCCTTGTACATCCAAAAGAAGGGGTACAGAGGCCTTCTAGAAGGCCTCCATACTCCTTCTTTTTCCCGCTGGGCAAGTTCGAAAAATTCAATACACTCACACTTTTTTACTAACACCATCACATTTTTCGCACTTGCAGCTCAACTTGCAACAGAATTTGCTTGCAAGTAAATTTTTGACACTTGTCGCAAGTAAAATGACAAATGAAGAAACAGTGTTGCCGTGGATGACTTTTGTATCAATCTTCTAGTACTTAGTAAAATAAAAGTTATGTTTATAGCGGATTTTCTGTGTATTTATAAAAAATAACTAATAAAAAAAGCACAACTATACAACAACGCATCTAAATGGTAATTTTAATCATGAATTTTAAGCATTTTGAAAAAAAAAATTGTTAATCAAAATATTTTCTCTGTAACATTATGATATCGCCACTACGGCAATACTGTAGTCACATATTTTATAAAATAAACATAATTTTTTCATCAAGATGGACAGAAAACAGAAACCCAAAACCTTCTTTTTCCACATTTTTTTCACATTCGCTTTTTAATTTTTTTAATTCGTTTAATACGGCAATTTTTGCTAGAAGTTTACTTGTTGACGACATTTTAAAAATGAACTTGCACTGTGCTGTGTAGCCACTCAAAAAATTGTTGTGTTTTTTTTTGACATTTCTTCTGATTTTCGATATTAATACGTATACACTACTTGCAAGTAATTACTTGCATGTGGAAACGTGGGGTTAATTAAGTCTATTTTTTTTTCTTTATTTTATATCATCAACGAAGGGAAACAAAACTGCATACCACAAATTTTCGGAAAAACTTTAGTTTTCCAGAAACTCCAAATTTTAAGTGTGTATTTAAACTTTAGTCTCTGACTGTATGTAAAATCATGTTTCTTTCTTTTAACACATTGTAAAAATATTATATCAAGAAAGCCTACATATGTATATTAGGGTTAACTTTTTTTGAGTGCAAAATACCAATCCAGTACCATGTGGGGAATGTTGTTCTGATAATAAAAAACAATTTTTTAAGTTGATTCGGTGAAAAAAGTTTCCGCACCAAAAGCGATTCCTAAAGTGCCTTAAATTTTTATTTTTTGAAAAAGAATGATTTTGTAATTATTTTACAAACATATATAGGTTTACATATCGTCGTTTAGCCTGCTCGTAGTGCTATGTGTTTTTAACAGGTTTGTAGGAGAGCGAAAAACTGATTTATGTTATTCTTTTAAGATATTTTGATGACATCATACGAAAAAATAATTTACGGTCTCATTTTCTAAAATACTGCGTTATAAATTTCGTTCTATAAAATCTGTTACAGAGCGGTGCGTGATTTAAAAAAAAAACTACACATAACACCTTTTGATGGATCCTTTTTTTCAAAATATGTTCATACCAGTTTCAACGCAAAACACTTTTTGTTTATAGAAGAAAGTTTAGTATTTAGTTTTTAATAAATAAACAAAAAATTACTTTTTACACATAGCACTTGCTGCAGGAATATTTTGTATATAACTTCTAAACCCATTAAGGTGTTGCAAAACCGTTGGTAAATATATGTATGACCAAAAGAAATTCACAATGATGCAATAAAAGATTCTCAAAATAACAAATAACCCTTTTTGCAGGCTAGACGACGATATGTCTTTTTATAGTAAAAAAGCGAAAAAGACTAGAAATTGTATGATAAAAGCTTTAAGTTAAACATGCGTGTGGTTTTACATAAAGTAAATATATCCTGCACCACTTTAATCGCACGCTCGGCGCATATGTTGCTGCGCAGGTGATCTTTAGTTTTAGACGGTTCTTTTAATACATTTCTACGACAACATTTTTTCCATTCGGCTAGCAATATAAATTTTATCATTTTATGCTTTACTAAATCGGTTATTTCCGATTTTATATGGCTACTAGCCTTTTCCAATATGGTTCTAATATTACTGGAGTTTCAATTTGTATTGAATTTTTGCTCGTACGGTGTAATTAATTGCTTGAAGCACTCTTGGTCATCAAATAATCTAAATGGATATTTTTTTCGTCACCAATCCAATACAACATTTCAAAAAACGTGTTTTGTTAATTGTAGTGTTTAACTTTATTGTTTTTTTTATTTTTTATTTTTTTATTTTTTATTTTTTTTTTTTTGCAATCAGGGACATCATCACTATCACTTTTGATGTCCTGAACAAGTTTATAATGTTTTAATGTTAGATTTTATCTTTCCACAAAGTTATTTTTTGCATGTTGTTATTAAACAAGTGCTTTTGTTTGAAGATGCATTATACGACACAAATTTTTCTATGGGGGGTGTGCTGGAAATCGCAAACGCAAAACGCAAGAATTTGGAGGCTGTTTTAATACACTTTTAATCTAATTTTTATAATTTTTGATATAAAATTCTGTTTAATAGAGAAATGTTTGTAAAATATTTGCCATAAAATTCTTTTATTACAGAAATCTTATTAAAAAACGACTTTTGAAATTCTTGCGTTTGCGATTTCCAGCACACCCCTGTATGTTGAACTGTTTGGCATATTTTGGCATTTTTAAACTTTTGAACTTAGACACACAATCAACGTCAATCACCTATTAAGTACTGCTTTCAGTGAAAACTATCTATATGTTCTTCAAACATCTGTGCATACATTTTAATTCTAAATAATGGTATAGCATAACTTTTTACAAAATACCAAATGCGCACATTAAGTTTGCCTGCAAAAATTTATAAAGGTCAGGTCAAATTAACGTTAAATAAATTACCATCAAATGGTAAGTAAGGTTAACTCTTTGGGCTTGGTTATATAATTGTAGCATAAAAAGTAAGTAATAAAATTAGTGCGAAACATTAAAGTTTAATTAATACATCAATAAAACACATCTTCTTACCCAAACATTTTACCTACTGTCACATTTGATTTTATGTATATAGGTTATTTACACATAAATTGTAGCAAAACAAGACTTTTTTAACTTGTTTTTCAAATATTTTTACTTACTTAAAAAAGTGTTTTCAAAGAAAAAAAAACCCACCGACGCGATTGGTACAGAAACCAAAAAATATTTTTGCAATCACAAAATACCAACAAGTTCTTATGGCTATTTTTTATCTTAATAATTTCTGCATTTAGGTACGTCTTTTAAATGAAAGAAAAAGGGACCCTTTTAAACGCATCAAATAATTTTTTCACAAACAAAACACATAGATATC
Source organism: Pollenia griseotomentosa (assembly GCA_963931875.1). Lineage (NCBI taxonomy): Eukaryota > Metazoa > Arthropoda > Insecta > Diptera > Polleniidae > Pollenia > Pollenia griseotomentosa. The sequence goes on along the minus strand of OZ007560.1, from coordinate 174,490,519 downwards.
ATTAGCTTAAATGCAAAACAATGTAGATATTATTGTAAAAATTTGAAATTGACTTGTTTTGTTGATTACGACTCACGTTACATTTTTTTATAAAATTTTAAACTTCTATCTTAAAAATGACCATGTTATTTAAAAAATTAAAAATGAAGTATCATCATATGCATTAGGGTGGCCGTTATTTTTTTATTTTGATTTCTTATATTCTCCCCCTCTAAATCGGTTCAGTTTTATGTAAAAAAAAATACAAAAAAATTTCGTAGCGATTAGAGGGGGTCAAAGTTTGATATTTTGGCCATACAGGTGTTCTTTCTCATCCATGTAACTTATTACCTATTGGTGTAAGCAAAATTTGTCCCAAGTAGCTTAGATAGCTTTTTGATCAAACTTTTTAAAAAAAATTTTTTTGTTTTTTTAAAAAATTTTTTAAATTTTTTTTTTTTTTAATTTAACACTTGGCTAAAAAAAGTAAAAAAAAAGTTTTAAATTCAAAAAATTTTTTAAAAAAAACCAACAAATATTTTTAAAAAATATTGATTAAATAGCTATCTAAGCTACTTGGGACAAATTTTGCTAACACTAATAGGTAATAAATTACATGGATGAGAAAGAACACATGTATGGCAAACTTTGACCCCCTCTACCTCTGAAACATTTTGACCGATCTTGTTGAAAATTTGTGTGTAAACTACTATCTAATAGGACTAACCTTGGTGTAAATTTCATCCAAATCGGAAGACATCGATTTCAAAATTGTGTCACTTGACATTAAATCGCCTTTTTATATATATAAAACGTCTATAAAATGTTTGGTATTTTGTTGTTATTTTCTTAATTATTTTCTAAGATATTAGTCTTAGCAAAAAACTTTCTGGGAGGCTTATGTTGTTGACTAGAAGAGCTAAAATATTTCCATATATCATATTCTTGTAAAATGTTGTTTTTAGAAGATAGTCATACGCAAACAAATTACATTTGAATAAATGGCTTGATGGCAAACTTTGAGGGGCGGACGCCCTCCCTAAAACACAACTTATCGCTACGAAATTTTTTTGTATTTTTTTTTACATAAAACTGAACCGATTTGGAGGGGGAGAGTATAAGAAATTAAAAAAAAAAAGTTCTCCATACAACTAACGGCCACGCTATTATGCATATATAATTTTTTTTATCAACGTTATGTACCTATAATCACACTCAAGAAAAAAATTAGCAGTTTTTTATTCTTTTTATAAGAACACATTAATATTTTTAAACATCAAAACTAGGTAATTTGTTTTATAACTATTACCACGGTGTTAGTGGAATTATTGATCAGATAATAATTTTCAGTATTGCATAAGAAAACATGAAAAATTGCTGTAAAATTATAAGAACCGAATCCACCGAATAAGTGTGACTATCAGCTTCTTCCACATAGGACTGTTAGAACTTTGGATATTTTGTAGCCTAACTCTTTGCGCTCCCAAACGCTAAGAATTTCCAAGAATAAATGGCAGCATCTGAAGGTCCTTAGATTTTTGAGTTAATATATGTATGTATGTATGTATTTCCTTTTTAATAAATTTAAATACAGTCAAACTTCCCTATAACGAATCTGTATGGGACCACAAAATTTCTTCATCATATAAAGAGACATCTATTCTTCATTTTTAGAATAATTGCCTTTTTTCAATTTTTTATAAAGTAGTGGAATATAGACTGTTTAGCTATATTTTGTGTTAAAGCTTTAGATTTATTAAATTCTAATAATATCTTTCTTTGGAGAAGTACTACTTTGTCCAACTGTTAATACTGGAGCTGCTATCAACACTAATCTTAGTTGGACTACTCTTTCCATCTTCTTATTATTTTTAAGAAATCACCTAATTAAAATTTACTTTTTGCTTCGTACATAGCGTTGTAAGTATGCGATACAGAGTTCTTTTGAAATAATTCATTATATAGAGACAAATATGTATGCACAGTTGGGAAAAAAATAATAGCACCACTATGACACTTTTTTTATTTTTTCAAAAACAAATAGGTAGTGTTGGTATTTTTTCAAATGTTGATAGTAAATACATTGCTTAGTATGTCCCCTGTATTAAAAATGTAGTACTTCTCTTGGAATTGTTATTGTAACATTTTTTTGTAATTTGCAATAAAAATTACTAAAAAATGCCGAAATATAAAATAGCACCACTTAAACATTTTTTATGAAAACAGTTATGTTTCGCAAAATTGCTTTAATAGAAAGCACGTGTTTAAAAGATTTTACTTTTATTTTTATTATTTAAATCATAAATAGGGTTTTTTCCCGGGAATTCCGGGAATTTCAATTATTGTATTTCCCGTTTTCCCGGGACATTTCTTGCGGGATCCCGGGAAAAAAAAATTCCTCATAATTTCTGAAAATAGCTATTTATACTTTGAAATTTAGTTTTCTATTCTCTAAAAATTATCATCTGTGGATGAGTTGTGGATTATATCAATTGCAAGAAGTGAGTACATGTATTTAAATCAATGTCTCCTGATGCAATAAATCTACTAAAAGCACAATGGGCAGTGCAACAGTTGATAATTATTACATTTAGTGAAGTGAAGAGTTAATAAAGTACATTAGTTCAAAATAAGATGCAGGCTGTAAAGTTTCGTTGTCCATGAAAAAGACTTAAAAATAGGAGATACCTAAACATATCGCTCCTTCATTGCAACATAGTCATATCTATAAAAACAAACGATATTGGCAAAATGCGATTAAAGTTTTCAAAATGTACCTATTTAAAGATATATTTTGCTATAACTTCGGTTCAGTTTGAGATATAATACGAGAAGGTATGAAGGAAAACTTTGCTAAATTTACTTAAAATTTTGAGATATGACTATGTTGCAATGAAGGAGCGATATTAGGTGATGAACACAAATTTTCAATTTCAATTTGTGTTGGTGTATATACCCGTGAAGTGCGGGGAAACCGAAATAAAATAACATTTTGGAAACTCGTGTAAGATACTACAACATACAACTTGAAAAAGACATTGTCCTTAAGATTACAAATGGATCTATTGAAATGAAAAGGTTTGTAAGAAGCAGTCCGGTTGGTGCTATTTTTGCATTAACCTTGACATACATTTGAATGATATAGACGTTGTTTATAAAAAAGAAAAAATTGATTCTGATTATGAATCCGAAGCATGCTACAACTGTGCACTTTTAACTATTTGTCCAACCTCGGTAAAAAATTAGCGAAATTTTTCGGAAACATGATAATTAGTAAATAAAATCAGGAATATACTTTTTGACGACTTACTAAGCGCTTTGAGTGTGTCAGAAAGTTAATTCCTAAGCCGTTAAAAAATGTTATATATTTCTTTAAAATATTTTATTAATTAACTTTTTGATCTCATATCTTGAGTACCTTAATTGTTTTATGAATTAAATTGTTATGTTTATGTTATCTTTTTATCTTGTATCCAGAGCATAATAATACTGAATAAAAGCATAATAATAGGAAATAAAGGCGTGAGGTGATAATAATACAAGTTCCTATTTCAATCTTCAATTTATTTTTTAGTATTGAACCATTTCTTTTACTTTCTTTGTAAACAAGTTCCTTTACGTTATTTTATAAAAGTTTTTTTTAATTAATTAATAACAAAGTTTACTTTGTATTATTTATATGGAGCGGGATCCCGGGAAATTTAAAAAAATTTCCCGCTTTCCCGGGAATCGAAAAAGTCCGGGAAAAAAACTCTAATCATAAAGTTTAACGTAAAGCAAATATTTTAAATCAAATGGGTCGTGGAAATCACTGCAGTGCGGAGAAACGCGAAATAATCAAAAATCTAATATCGGATGGAAAGTCTTATAGAGAAGTTGGTCGATTGCCTGGGTGCTCTAACAAAATGATTCACAACGCAATTAATTATAAAGAAAATGCTGAAAGAGGTGGAAGAAAACGAGTCCTGACCCCGCTTCACGTCAAAAGATTGCTCCGCGAGAACAACAAGCATCCTTTCAAAGCTGCAACCGAGCTAAACAAGGACCTTAATATAACTGCGAAAGTACAAACAGAACGCACATGTCTCAGAGAACATAATTTAATAGCGTACAGTCCAAGAAAGTTTCCACTTTCAAACGAAAAACATATCGCCAATCGTATGAAGTTTGCAAAGGAACATCTAAATTGGCCAGTCCAAAATTGGAAGAATATTTTATGGACAGATGAGAGTAAAGTTGTTATGTTTGGTGAAAAAGGTTCTCGTTCATACGTCACACAGGGGTGTGAACAGTACCAAAAACGAGGATTAATTAAAAAAAAAGTTAGTTTTTGGTATAAGTATTTGGTACCATATAAAATAGATAAAATTCAACACGAGTAACTGTAAAAATTGTGGATCTATGTTGTTTACTTTTTTTGTTATACGTTGCCAAATTTGAATAAAATTTTATAATTTGGAAATATTTGTTAAAAAGTGAAAATCAAGATATTTTAATTGTGATTTGAGAGAATTGTTTCTTAGAAAACACTATTTTTTTTAAATGGATCAATCAACTTCAGGTATTTAACTAATTTATTTATAAATTTTTGTAAAGAAAAATATCGAGGAAGTATTTTTAATTTTTTTTTAAATTGGTCAAAAAAAAATGAGCTTTTTTTAAAGGAAATGTTGATTTTTGTGAGAATACTGGGGCAAAACTTTTATATATTCTTAAAATATGGTATTTCAATATATTTGCATAATCAAAAAAAAATTCTTGCCCGTTTTTGCCCCATTTGAAAATATTTGAGTTTTGTGAAACACATTAACTTGTTTTTTCTGTTTTGTTTCGTTTAAATGATTACACTACGTCACAAAATTTCAACAAAGTAGTGACCAAATAAATCTGACAGCTAGTCTTTATGTAAAATTTTCCCCTGAATCCGAATATGAAGTCAGAATTGTCAAAAGAAGAACAGTTTTTGGGATATTCCAAAATAACCGTTTTTTGTGTTTTTAAAAAAGATGATGTGACTTAAATGTAAATAGCTTCAAAAACTTTAAACAGATTATCTATTTCTTTCTTTTTAGTGAAAGGTTATAAGCTTAATTGAAAATGTTATGATTTTGTTCAATTTTGCTCTTTTCAATTTATTTTTTTAAACCAATAATGTTTTATTGCATGCGACATTAGATTATATTAATATGAACATTTTGCGCCCAACAATACATAGATTGGTACAAAAATGAAAAAGCTACAAAAGGTTTAGTAAATTATGATAAAAAACTACGTAATTTAAATTTACCACAAACAGCACTTGATTTGCTTTTTCTGCTAAATATTTCCAATGTTGATGATGATTACAAAAAGATTATAATTTAAATGAAGGTGAAGATAATTATGTAGATGATGAGAAAAAACAGAAGTAAGGAAAAACATGTAAAATCAATTAAAATGGATAACACTGTGCATGAAATTTACACTTTTTTTCGTGACAAGCCGGGCACATGGCGTTTTAACATAATTTCCGCAATAAAATTTCATTTCAGAAAAGTAAAACTCTTTTAGTATCAAAATTTCGAAATTTTTGTTTTTTAAAAATTCATAAAAAATTAAAAAATGCAGCTAGGCTTCTAATTTTTTGCAGACTTATAAAAAACGAATCTACAAACAAAACAAGCCATAAATGATTAAAATCTGTTTGCAACTTTTGATTTTATTCACAAAAGTCGACAAATTTTAATTAATTTAACGCAATATTGTACGCAATATTTGTATGGGAGCCCCCTAAGGGATGGTGATAAAGGGAAAGTATAATTTGAGAAAATGTTAAGAACAAAAAACTAATGGAGGCCAGTCATACATTTTATCCCACTAGGAGTGACTCCTAGGCAGTTGTGGAACCTTTTCTTCAATATATATGAAGAATATAATTTATATGGAGCATTTCACAGGATTTTTTTTAATTTTTAAATTATTAAAAATTATGTACATATATATGAAGAATGTGCCAATGCAGAAAATTTATTTTCAATGACATTTTAACGTAATTTTTTTTAAATGCGGTTTTTGTGCCATTTACAATACAAAACAAAAAAACAAATATTCAAATGTATGCTATTCAAAAGAAATATGCATGCATTATTACCACACTTTCACTTTGCGGTAGGAATTTTGGAAAATCCACAGTTACCGATTAAAAAATTCTTAGAATAAAGAAATAAAGTCATAAATGCTTACATCTTTGTATTTATATCTATTTTTTACATCTTTGTATACAGCGGGTATGAACAGAAGAAAAATTACTTATATATCTTATACTGCAACAACATATGCTCGATTACCGCTGCCACATTCTGATGAAATTCCTGTTCCTGATAGCCAAATACCAACAGAACATATTCCCTCAGCCAGCTACTTCAATGTATGAACCGTGATGCATCACGGTTCCATGCAGTCACAATGAAATCACGCAAGATCGTCTGGATATAATGGTACGGCGTCTAAAATTATCTCAAAGACAGAGCATTCTCTTAACAAAAACTAGCTAATATTTTAGCACCAGGTGTACAAATATACGGGGCTATCAATCGCCATAGACGATTTACGACTTTGTTTAAATCAATTGAGAATAATTCTATCGCGTATTGTACTGACATCCGTGGCTTGGTTTTAACAATGCAAAATGAATATAATCCTGGAGGTTGGCGCTTATTCATTGATTCTTCCAAAAGTAGCTTAAAAGCAGTTTTGCTACATGCCACTAATTTAAAAAGTCCTATTCCGATAGCACTAAGCACAAATACTAAAGAGACATACGCATCAATGAAAAAAATAATGCAGTTAATTAAATATGAAGACCACAAGTGGAAAATATGCGCAGATTTAAAAGTGGTAGCTCTTTTAAGAGGCATGCAATTGGGCTATACTAAAAATATGTGCTTAATGTGCTTATGGAATACGCGTTTCGATGGCGACCAGTACAATACACGGGATTGGGCTTTACGTGAGGAAAGCAGATTGAATAGAAATAATGTTACTGAATTACCACTTGTGCCGATGGAAAAGATTTTGCTGCCTCCACTCCACATCAAACTGGGTATAAACTGGGTGTAAAAAATTTTATAAAAGCATTGAGCCCAGATGGTGTTGCTTTTACCGAATTGCGCCGAATTTTTCCACGATTATAGATTTATATTTCATATCATAATGTTTTTATTTTAAAGGAATTCTTAATGGACCGGACATTCGTCGTCTTATGAAGGACCATCAATTTGAGGTTGCATTGAATGATATCGAGCTATTGGCCTGGAATTGTGTGAAATCAGTAATAGAAAATGTATTAGGAAATCATCGGTCTGAAAACTGGCGAATTTTAATCAAAAATATCCTAACCGCATTTAAAAACTTAAACGTTAGAATGTCATTGAAAATACATTTTTTGCATTACCATGCCGAAAAATTTAATGAACAATCACCAGCCGAGTCTGATGAACATGGCGAGAGATTTCACCAAGTAACAGGCTCGAACACTGGTATAGCGGCAAACAACTTGATTCGCTATTAGAGGATATTTGTTGGAATCTGCAGGAGGAAGAAGAATAAATTTCTAAATTAATTAACAACAAAAATAAATGTTTAAAAATTTTTAAGTTTGGTTAATTTAAAAAATAAAAAAATTTCATATATTATGAAAAAATTAAAACTTGTAGACAGACTTTAATCACTTATAGCTTATTTTATTTGGAACTTTGTTTTTTATATGCGTAGAACCCTAGCCTTAAATTTGGCCCCTGCAGCGCCTAGGATGCCCCTAGATGGGTCAAATGTATGACCAACCCCACTTTATTTTTCATCTCAATCATTTATTTCTAACATACCCACCCGCTATCTCCATTCCTTAAGGGGGCTTCTATACAAAATGTTCAATGCAGACTAGAAATACATTGAAGAAAAAGTCCCATAAATGCCCAGGAGTTGCCCCTAGGATGATAAAATGTATGAATGGCCTCCATTAGTTTTTTGTTCTTAACATTTTCTCAAATTATACTTTCCCTTTATCACCATCCCTTAGGGGGCTGCCATACAAATATTGCGTTTTATGAAATTCTTAAATTAATTAAAATTTTTCGACTTTTTTTAAAATCAAAAGTTGCAAAACGATTTTAATCATTTATGGCTTGTTTTGTTTGTAGCTTCGTTTTTTATAAGTCTGCAAAAAAATTAGAAGCCTAGCTGCATTTTTTAAGTCTGTATGAATTTTTAAAAAACAAAAATTTCGAAATTTTGATAAAAAAAATTAATTTTTTTTTTCAAAAAAAAAATTATGTTTCAATAACGACTACTCATATTAGAAAAAGAGTTTTACTTTATTTTACTAAATTTTATTTCGGAATTTCGGTTTTTTTTAGTAATTTCAATAAGCTAAAGCGTTTTTGAGTTACGCGAACATATGTTGTGCAACCTCCTCCATTTTCGAAATAACGGTATATCTCGAAAACCAAAGCTAACCTAAAAAAAAAACGGTAAGCACCACTGGATTCAGCGTACCCGAATTAGGTTAAAACGACAAGTGCCCAGCTTGTCTAAAATAAGTGTCAATTTATAGCACAGTCAAATTAAATTTGATGAACTCAAGCCTAACTAAATATCAAAAATTTAAAATTAAAAATCGACAGTTCAACTAAAAAATCACAATTGTTCTAAAAATAGATATTTATTTATTTATTTAATCAATGGACATTATCCTTACTGACTAATAACAATATTGACTTAAAATTAATGAATAACATTTTAAATTTTAAAATATAGTAACCAACTTTACAGAGTATACGTACATAAAAAATAACGAGTTCAGAAAAACAATAATTTTATGCTTTATGGAATTTAAACATAAAGAAAAATCAACAAATTGTGACAAAGAATTAAATTGTCTACATAACCTTGAAAAAGGATCAGCAATAGCGTAATTTACTCTATAAAATTTAACAAAAAGCAGACTATAATGACGAGTATTGCGACCAGGTATATTAAATTTAACAGAAAATCAAAAGAAACATTAGATTAACCATAAAAGATACATTTAGCATTGTACGACGACTTTTGAGCGATGGTAGTTTTATTAATGCCAGTCTACTTGCATAGGAAGGAAAGTTTGTCGAGCAACTCCAATGAAGATCACGTAAACAGAATAATAAAAATTGTTTTTGGACAGATTCAATACGAAAATTATGAATGTTGTTATATGGATCCCAAATGATTGACAATTGTTTTTGGACAGATTCAATACGAGAATAATGAATGTTGTAATATGGATCCCAAATGATTGACCCATATTCTAAGATAGGTCTAACGAGTGACACGTACAGTTGCTTCGTTATGTAGGGAACAGTGAATTCTTCAGCCCAGCGCTTTATAAAGCCAAGAACACCACAAGCTTTATTTAAAGATAATGTAATATGAGAAACAAAGTTTAATTAAGGATCCAGTAAGACTTCAAGATCAAGGAACGAATCAACCAACTCCAGTTGATGACCACCCAAAGCATAATTAACATCAATACAGTTATTTCTATAAAAACGAAACATAAATTTACTTGGATATACAATTATTGAATTGTACTTTTTGCTTTCTGCCAACTAAATAAGAACTTAACCAGCTTAAACTTTTACGCGATAAACCTAATAAATCCAATTTAGTAAGAAGAAGTTGATGGTTAACTTTATCGAACGCTTTACTGAAGTCAGTATAAACAGCATCAGTTTGTTTCTTTTGTGTAAATGCAAAATTAATTTAAGTTGTTAAATGAAGTACATTGGTTGTAGTTGAACAGCCTTTTCTAAAACCATGCTGGCATGCTGTCAGTAACGACGAGGTGTGATGGCAGAGGAAATCTGCAACTAGTTTTTCAAAAAGTTTTGGAATAGCACTTAATTTGGCAATTCCTCTATAGTTTGTTATATCCGATTTATTACCAGATTTAAATAAAGGTTTTATAAACGAATATTTCCATAATACGGGAAAATAACCATAAATAATCGACGCGTTGAACATAAAAGTTAATGGCGTTGCTAATGATTCAGCAGATTGATTTAAAATACATGTTGGAACAAGATCTGGACATCTTAAGCCTTTTTAAGTTAACCAAAATATCATTGCTATTAAAAGCAGGGAAAAAGATTGCCTGGTTTGATGAGAGCACATAGGGATAACCATTACTATCGTCGTATGCAGCATCAGAATAAGTTGTGGCAAAAAAAATGATCTCAGAATCTCCAGGTTCTTGACAACGAAATTTCATAACAGATGGGTATCCATTAGATTTTCTTTTAGAATTGACAAATGCAAAGAACGATTTTGGGTCAAGAACGAAATTGTTTTTCACCTTATTTATGTATTGATTATATAAAGCATGATTCAGCAGATTATATTATATTAAATGGCACAAGCTCTATATGTTTACATTTGTTCTTCAACTTGTACAAAAAAATGTCGACGAAAGTGGACAAAAAAACATAATAACCAATTGTACTCAAACTTCGTACAGACGATGGTCAGATCTTACAATATTATAAGCAGGCGTTTTCAACAGCAATATTTTTCTGACAATGGTGCGATTGTCAGATGCATTAATTTTGCACTTCTGCAAATACAAATGAGCTTACAATGTTCACACAGTTGTAAGACATTTTAGCCAATTTTAATGCAATTTAAGCAACGCTGCTTACCAATATTGTAAGATCTGACCATCGTCTGTACGAAGCTTCAGGTACTCAAGACAAAGTCTTTACAGAAAAAGTACGAAAAAACAGAATAAAAGGAAGAATCATGTAAATAAATTGAAAAAATGATAATTAATTACAGCAAATTTCGAACCACCAATACCACTGGTTAAAGATTGGCATTTGACTGTTGGCTGGCAGGCACCGCAATGGTGCAGAAGGTAGAACTGCAAAGAATTCTGGTGATGAGAATGTGGTTATTCTCGAAACGTAAATTCAACCCGAGTTCGATCCCCAGCTCAGCCAAGAATAAAAATAATGAATAAATTTTTATTAGTTTCATGTTGTAAAATTCCTTCCTTCAGTAAAATAATTTAATGAAAATTAAATTTGATGAACTCAATCAAGCCTAACTACGTATCAAACATTTTAAAGTTAATTAAAAAAATTTATATTTTTTTGTTTTATCTCTTATTTTTTTTATTTAACAATGAAACATTGTTGCATTAATAAATTAATTAGACACAAATATATGAATTCCATCTCAATAAACATCAACAGCCCTGACATACATTTTATTCAGATTTTTAAAATCTTTATATAATTTACGATTTAAATTATAATTTTTTTTTATAGTCAAGTTTACTTTAATAAGTTAAAGTTATTTTAGATCGAAGAATTTATGAATTAAATTCCATTTTTTATAGGAATAGAATTATATGACAGGCCTAAATTTAATGCTTTTTTCCTTTGTGCCAAGTCACAGTTTACTGTCTACGACGCGTTGTACGCTGCTTATCAAATCGCATTTCCATTTCTTCCAAAACTTTTGGTGTATATCGTACAACAAGCTTAACTGAGCCAACTGCTTGTTTCAAAAGTTCGACAGCCTTTTCATGGTTTTCTCCTTCCACAGACTAAAATAAAAATATGAAACAAAAAAATAATTAATAGTTTTTCTTTTTTTTTAATAAACTTCGCACTTATTTACTAAATATAAGAAAAAAATTAAGTTTAATTAGTTTTTAGATAACCAAAAATATCTCTTGTAAAATTGACAAAAAATTGTTGTTTAAAATATTTAGTCCTTATATTCTTAAAATGTCTGTTTAATTGGGGAGAACAAAAGTTCACAAAATTTTGTTTCGGTAAAAACATGTGGTGTTTTCTTTTCTACAAAAAAACTAAATTTTCACTTCTTAAAAATGTTTTGCTCTCTAAAGGGACAGCATATTTTATTACTTACTAATGACATAAGGCATTGCACTTTTTGCCCCATATAAATCGAGAGTGTTGGCAGTACCCTGTAAAACAGGAGACTTTGGTTTATACATGGGGCTTTTTTGATAACGGCGACGATTGTCTCAAAGAGCACCAAAGCTACGCGGAAATTGCAAAAATTCGGAAAATGTAACAAAGTAGCGAAAATTCGAGAAAATGTTTAACATTTCAAACAAGGCATAAAATTAATTGAAAGTCCTTAAAACTATAAGGAATGGCAAAAGTTCGGTAAAAAATTAGCGAAAAAATTTGCTAACAGGGCACGATAGCAAAGTCTTATATTTATTTACACATTCGCGGACAGTTAATTTTTGCTTTGACCCATTGTGGGGCACAGGCTGTATCTTCGGATTTACTGAAGATAATTTATCCGGGATTTGAGTAAAATAATTAGAATTTAGAATAAAAATATACTACATGCAGTTTTTGAATTATTTAATCTGACGGTAATTGCCGTCATGTCCTAGCCACAACTACAAATTGCTATTACAGGACATGACGGGATGACCCGTCTTGACGGCTTTAACCGTCATGTCCTACTAGGTTATTTAAAATTTATATGATGTGACCTAGCGGGAAATGCCGCCAGAATTTAAATACATCGTAGTTGAAGATAAAAAACTATTTATTGATTAAAATTATGGTAATTAACAATTTTTAGGCAAAATAACAAATAATTCATTTATTTAGGATTCTAAATAAGGACGTTTGTAAAAAACAGAAAAAGTTAACTTCAAAATATATAATTTAATTAATCTTAACATGAATGGTAATCTTCAAAACATTTTCCAGGGCAAAGAGCAGGTTTGTTGCGACAATTTTTGCACCTATATGATGTTTCCTTACGGACCTTCGCTTTTTGGCACTGGTTACACCTTAAATAAATTGTCTTTCTCTTTCTGTTATCAGTGTCCAGAGGTATTTTCTCGATGTAATGTGGGTTTTGCATGTCATTAGCATGTGTTAAAGAAGACCTCTTATTTCCTCCACGTAGTGAACCCATTGAAACTAATTCTTTTCCTGATTGTATGCATTCCGGCAATTGTATTAAAGATTTGATAAGTATGTTTCTTAAATCTATGAATGACATTTTTGAGTCGCTTTTTATTTGAAAAATGTAGTAGGAGTTCCGGACTGCGACATCCAAAAAGTGGAATATAAGTTTTTTATACCAGCGAATAGTTTTTCGCGGTGACGAATAGTAGGATTTCATTTGATCCATTTTGTCGATTCCTGACATATAGTTATAATAAGTGATGATCTCTTTTGGTTTTAAAACATCACGTCCCCATTTTGTTGTAGTTTCAACGAGTTCCTGGTGGTTTGCAGTTGTTATGCACAGTACTTCGCGCTTATCACGCCATTTAGATACATACACTTGGCCTTGACGACGCCATATGTACTCCCCTTTAGAAAGTTTTACACTAGTAACAGCTTTAGGATTTCCTTTACGATTTGCTCGCAGTGTACTTGTAATATGTGTTTTGTACGATAACATAGTCTTAGAGAGATTGACGCTATTGTAAAAATTGTCCATTATTAGATGGTGACCTTTATTTATGTATGGATACATTAAACGTTGAACAATATCTCTTACTTTAAAAGCTTGATTCTTTTCTACTGCTCCTTGGTATATTTCAATATTCAAAACATACCCTTCGCTTGATGTAAGCTCGTAAAATTTAATTCCATATTTGGCTTTTTTTCCTTTTATATATTGCAGTATATGGAGGCGTCCACGGTGTAGAAGGGATTCATCCAAAGAAAGGTACTCTTCAGGAAAGTAGGCTTTTTGAAAACTTTTTATAAAAAGATCCAGTAATGGCTTGATTTTTTTTAAGTTTTGTGTCATCGTTTCTTTCAGAAGATCAACTCAAACAGCGTAGTAGCTGTTCAAATCTACGACCAGTCATAGTGTTACGAAATATCGGATGATAATAAAGTGGATCACTTGAAAACATATCACGAATCTTAGGTGCCTTGATTTGGGCTTGGAGCAAGCAAAGACCTAGAAACTGAAACATTTCTGCATTACAGGTGAGCTTAAAGATAGCGAAGCGCGCGGTTGGACCCATAAATATTCGTTGAGCTTACCAACTTTGTAATTATATCTGACTTAAAAATCTCATCGAAAATATTTCTCGGATTATAATCCTTATCAATACCGATTTTTACTCCACAGTTTGTTAAATCGAAATTAAATTGGGGTATTTCTATTGTGTTTACGAGCCACTCATCCTCAAATTCTATTTCCGGGCGTGGCTCTTCCAGTTCTTCTGAGTCTGAACTATTATCAGAGTCACCATCCTCACAATCGAGGATATTTCCTACTTCATCCTCTGGTAGTAATTTCTTGTCACGAAGTGTAAAACTTAAAGGTACACTTGAAGCCTGAGATTTACTGCAAGTAGGGTTTCCTTCCTTACCTGTGATTTCGTCGGAATTTTCTCCATCTGGTTTATAATTTGGATCGCTGCCATACTCTCCATCATCGCTGAAAGGATCGCATGCCGATTCATCGCCAGAATCAATTTCGTCGAACAGTTTCAAAACTCTATCTCTCTCTTTGTTGTACTGGTCCATTTTTTCACAAAAAGTCACTTTATAAATACAATATTTCGTTATTTATTGATAAAGAATTTTATTTTAATTTAAAAGTTGCAGGATTTCCTTTTTTTTAATAAAATTTGATCACCTTTACCAGCAAATTTATTTGCTTTTACTTTTCAAAAAACAACAAGTACCACTGGACACAAATAAAAAAATGAACTGCAAACTAACGGGATATGCCGTCTTGCTTCTGCTTATGTCTACTTAATCGCAACATGTGTTTGCAAACTTAAATGGCCGTTATTTTTGTTTCTATGACACATAGAAAAAAAATTTATTGGGACGTTTACAAAAACAAACCATAATTTTACATTAAATTTACTGCGGTAGCTACCGGCTTGTCCTAATAATATAAACAACATGTGACGGTATATGCCGTTCTAAACTAAGCTAACCTAAAATGGTTAGCACCACTGGATTCAGCGTGCCCGAATTTGGTTAAGCCCCTAGGTGTCCGGCTTGTCTGTTTTTTAACTAGCACAGTGTACTTATTAAAAAAAAAATCATTTCTAAAAAAGAAAAAAAAAAAAAAAAAATTATCGTTGTATGTTAAGTAGTTTTCGAGATATTGAAGAAATAAACTCAACACATTCGGCTAACTCGGCGAAATTTTGACATTTTGAAAATTTTTTTTGTTCCTAAATGTTCCTTATAGGATAAAAGGAACGAACCTTCTCATCAAATTTTATTAAATAATTCTTACAAAGTAGTCTTAAACATACATATTTTATTAATTTTAAAATCCAGAATTATTGCATAGCCTTCAAAATTAAGCTTTGAGCCCGGCCGTATGTCGGCTATGCAGATAAGTTTCAGTTAACGATTCTGGATTTTTAAATTTGGGGTTTTCGAATTGGGTATTTTTAGTTTCGGGTATATGACTTCAATATTTACATAACAGGATATTTACTAAACAACTAACAAAAACGAAGAAAAACTGTTAAAAAATTTGCAAATAATGGAAACTTAGATAACTTCCACAAAAAATTAAATACATAACTCCCACACCACAATGTAATACACCGAAAAACAAAATAAAATGAAATAACTCTCATATTAAATTTTTTGGGGACTTATTTTATAGCGAAAAACCTACCAGGCTGGGAGCTACTATCGATAGGACTGGCAGCTAATTCATATTGAAATTACACCTACATTTGTATGAAAAATTTTTGAAACTAACCCATCAAACGTACGTATTTAAGTACCATAGCTAAAAGATGAAATAATGTTCTTTCCGTCCTGTAATTCTTGGAAAGACGAAATACTTGGCTCCCTTTTATTTCGAGGATTGTAGCAACCCTATCATACAACAAACTTATAATTTCTTCACTTTCCCGTTTTATTATTTTTAATTCATATTTTTAATCATTGCAATAACTCACAAAAATTTTTATTTTTCATAAGAAAAAAATCGTTAACTTGTAAACCACATTTAAACACGAAGTAAAAATTTAACTAATCGCCATTTTTAATGTTCACATTTATTTTTCGCTTTAGTATTGAAAGTTTAGTTTTGGATTGAATTTAACATTTGATACTAATTTGACGCCAAATTGATAAAACATTTGATGTCAAATGTTTATTTTTAAATCATTATCAATTTGAATTTAAATGTTAAAATCAAACAATTGAAAAACGTTTGAGAATTGTGTTTGATGTCAAATGATAAAATCATTTCATATCAAAGGTTTGACTTCGTGCTTGTTGGGATAATTTGTCACATGCACACCCACGTCTTAAAAAAGACTAATATATGTTCAAATGTATGTGTAATGAAAATAAATGCAAAAGGTAACAATCAAAGTATAATAAGTAACTCAAGTCTTTGACAATCCCTCACAGCAAGTACCTAGCATAAAAAAAATATCTGCCCGTTATAGTGTTGTCTGCGAATGTTATCGAGACCCTATCGTCCCGTTAAGTCGGGTTCGAGAGAGATATGACCGTGGACTACAGCTTGCTAACTCCGGTGCTGAGGTTACAGGTTTGCAGATGTTCTACCCACTTGTTCCTCTTATGTTCGCACACCAACTTGCTGATCTCCCGGTTGAGTTCGCCAATCCTGGGATCGCTGGGGTTAGTTCGGAGAAGATCTTCACGTTCATCTGCAAGTATCGTTGCTTCAGCTGGAAAAATTCGCCCTTAAGACCGGTATTCTACCAGACGATGTTTTGGAACAATCTTTATGCGGATCTTACTTCTGTAGGGGTGGGTAGGGCATTGAATTTACGGTTGGTGAAGTCTCTGAATTTCAAACAAATTCAATTTTGGTATGGGCATCGTCATTCATTGTGCAGAATGTGGAATCATCAATCTGTTCCGCACGTGCTATCCCTCTCTGGAAGTCCCCAATGTACGAGTTCCAGAGCTCATGTTAGGCATTGAAGTCTTACATAACCATGCGGTTATCGCCTTCGAGTAGAAAACCAATGACGGACCGATAACCGGTAGGGCAGCTGTTCACTGGAGGGATGTACACATTATAGAACCCTATCTTACCAGCGCCCGACCTAGCCGTGATCCCTTGGTGTTCGAGGTAGGGATTTTGCATATTTCGGTCGAGCGAGATAGACCTGTATCGCACGGTGTTGTCGTTGATGAATGCAAGGCCACTCTACCGCGATGCGTACGATGACACATTTGTCTCTGTTTTAGTCGACAGGAAATTTTGCGACAACTCAAATGAAAGTTAAAGAAATTTTAAATTTATGAAAAAATTTTTAAATAAAATGCAAATTTAAAAGATGTTATGGGCACAAATTTTACTAGTGAATTATACGCTAAAATAATAAAACTTCGCAAAAATTTTAAATGTAAGACGATTGCCTCAAAAAAATTTTTTAATACATATTTCAAACAAGCTATAAAATGAATTAAAAAAACCTACAATAATAACGAATGGCAAAAATTCGGTAAAAATTGCAAAATAAGAAGAAATTCGCAAAAATTTGCTACTAACAGCGGCATGATGGCAAAGTCTAATATTTATTAAAAATCGTTAGAGCTGTAAAGAACCAGAAAACTTACAGGAAAAAAATCGCTTCTATCGCGAACACGGTTAAAATTCGCAAAAAATTGCAAACTTGGAAACAAACCCTAAAATTTATTTAAAATCGCTTAATCGCAAAAAAAAATTGCAAAAATAGGGAAAATTCGCGAAAGTTTTTAATATTTCAAACAAGACATAAAAGTGATTAAAAGTCCCTAAAACTATAAGAAATGGCAACAATTCGTCAAAAATTGCTGAATATAGTAAAGGCAGTTAAGCATGATAGTAAAGCTTCGTACAGACGATGGTTAGATCTTACAATATTGTAAGCAGGCGTTGACAACAGCAATATTTTTCTGACAACGGTGCGATTGTCAGATGCATTAATTTTGCACTTCTGCAAATACAAATGAGCTTACAATGTTCACACAGTTGTAAGACATTTTAGCCAATTTTAATGCAATTTAAGCAACGCTGCTTACCAATATTGTAAGATCTGACCATCGTCTGTACGAAGCTTCAGTTCTTATACTTATTAATAGGGCAACCAAAAAAAGCACTAAAAACAGTTTTAAGTTCTTAAAAAAAGCGTTTAAAAACATGAAAATAAGTTGTTAAAATTAAAAAAAAGCAATTTAAACGTGTTTATTTACCACTTATTTCGTTTAATATGTTGTTATAGTAAATTATAAGTTGATGCAATAAATTTTCGAAAAGAAAACTATGTCTGTTTGGAGGCAGCAAGTTCTTGTACATAGAAATAGTTCTTCCTACGTCCACAGATGTTAAGGGATCATATTTAAAATTGATTATTTGCTCTGAAGTATATTTTATACGATTGGACTCATATTTTCGCTTGCCTCCCAAAATATCACCAATATCATTTAATACGGAAAATCCTTCGTTTTTTAATGAAACTGATTTAAATTTTGTATTAACTTTGTCTCCTATATCTCCTGGAACACGGGACATTTTTCTTACGGTGCATAACTTTGTTCACTTAGAAAACCAATGAAAGATTTTTTGTTTCCAAATTTGTTACAACTTCGTGTAAAATCCCAAAATTTGCAGAAATTAACAATATTTGATATATAGAGAAATTCTTAATAGCTTAAACTATATTAAAAAAGCAAAAAATAAGACGTTACTATACCAAAAACAGAGAGAAAAAATACTGAGGAATTTGATCGTAAAAATACAGCTATGGAATTTTCGAGGGAAAAGAACTTAAACAAGCAAATAATGAAATAAGTTGATAAAAAGGCTTAATACTAAAAACATAAACACATAAAAATTATACACAACACCATAAAAAGTACGTTACAGTACCGCTAAGAAAGAGTTGCATAAAAATCAAGTAAGAAAGTACAGTCGGTCAAGCCCGACCGTATGATACCCAACACCACACTATGAGCCTGTTCGGAAATGCATCACTGCGCTGCATCATTTTAATTTAAATTTTTTTTTTTTTGTGTGACTATTATTTTTGTGGAGTATTTGATAATTTTTTGATCCACATCTACTTCACTGATATATATTTAAGCATTTGAAATCACTGATGCAGCGCAGTGATGCATTTCCGAACAGGCCCTATTTAAAAACAAGTTTCGAGAGTGTGTGGCTATATGAATAGGGATCTATCTATGTTTTAAATTTCATTAAAATCGGTTAAATAGTTACTGATGGGCAGAAATTGACCCTATCTCCCCTCGTGGTCCTATTTTTTATATATATTTTTATGTCCATATAAACATATGTATAAACATATTGCATTAAAATTGGAGGGCTATACCCTCTTCCGGGTAGCAGCTTGTATGGGGGCTATATTAAATTATTGACCGATTCGTCCTTGTGCCAATTAGAGCCCACGTACTAAATTTCATTAAATTATCTTTAAAATTGCGACCTGTACTTTGCACACGAGGTTACATGGACAGCCAGCCAGCCGAACGTACATCATTGGATCGACTCAGAAAGTGATTTGATTTGAGTTGATCGGTATACTTTAGGACAAATATTTTAAGGTGTTTCTCACATCAGCACAAATGCATAATACCCTCTCCACTCTTTAGTGTAGCTATAATAACATTCAGAGATAATATAGGATAATGGGATGATATTGTTCAAGGGAAGCACAAAATATTAGCATAACGTTGAACGATTTTTTTAACCAGAGTTGTTACAGCACAGAAATGGTTGATTTTTTAGTATTTATAAAAAAAAGTTGCACATAAAAAAATAATAATAACGATTTTTGCAAAATTTTATTAAATAATTATTTTTTCGTATGAAAAAAATGAAAATTTATCTTAAAATGGCAAAATAAGTAAAAAAAAGCCGATATCGCAAAAATAACAAAAAAAAGCCGATATTGGCAAAAAGGGCAAAAAAAAGCCCTAACAAATATAGCTCATTTTCTATGTTTTTTTTTATGATCGGAATTTGTGTTCAATCAAAATCTTTCTATCTTGTAAACCAAAAAATAAGCATTTGCTTTTTTTTGGTTGCCCTTCTTATTAATAACCGTTAAAGCTATAAAGAATCGGAAAACTTACAGTAAAAATAGCTCTTATCGCGAACATGGCAAAAATTTTCGAAGAATTCAATTCGGAAAGAAACTCTAAAATTTATTTGAAATCGCTTATTCGGTTAAAAAAACCAAATGTCGGAAAATTGCGTTAAAAAATGAGCTGTAATGATGAAGAACAAAAATAATAGAAAAATAATTGGGGATGGGATTTTTTTTTGTCACATTTTCGATTAGTCGACGTCAACTTTCTTATAAAATACCAAATTAATGTCGAAGTGATGTAGTCGTCGACTTGATGTGACAAGAATTAAAAATTAAAGTCGACCTCGACTCGGTATCATGAAGTTGGGCTTTCGCACTTGTTTTTTTAATTAAGTTAGTTAGTATCATTAAAATGGTGAACTATTCCTAGCCATGGTTTAAAAAACTGCTGTCGAAACCAAAAACTGTCGGTGGTTTGACATCGACTGTTTGCATTTAATGAACCAGAAGTAAAAGCAAAAGTTTTTTTTGGCCAATGACAAATGAAGAAGTGGTAGAAATGCCAGTTTTTCCACTTTGCCAGCCGTTTTTTAAACGCTTATCCCAGCAAACAATAAATCTTGATGTGAACTTGTTAATATTAGACTAATTCTTAATAATAGCATTCTCAAAAAAAAGATAACTTTTTACAAATTTCTTAAAAAAATTCAATCATTAATTTTTGAATTAATTCGCGAATCATTCATGCACTGAATTAGCAAATTTTGATTAGATTCTTTTCACACAAAAAAATAAATTGAATGAAATTTGAGTCAATCTGGTAAAAATGAATTGCAATTCATTTCCAATTCAAATAAATTTGTCAAATGAATTGCAATTCGTTTTACAATCCAAATGAATTTGTTTGAGTGAATTGCAATTAATTTTACAGATTCATTTTAATGGAATTGATTTTGAATTATTTCAAATGAATTAGAAAAAAGAATAAGCAATTCATATCCAACTCATTTGAATTGTTATTGAAATTTGAATTGATTTTGTGTTAAAATGGCATTGCCAGATAGCGGCAGACAAGGAATTGAACTATTAGGTATAGACGAAAATCCTTTTAAAATTGAAAAATTTTGTTTATTTGCTAAAAGAAACTTAAATTTTTATTTTTATAAAATAGTGTGAAAATATTATAAAAAGTGACTTTAACAATATTTTTTCTTTTAAATAATCTCATATTTGTGTATTGTGGAAAATTCAAAATCAACTCTATTCAAATGAATCTGTAAAATGAATTGCAATTCACTTAAACAATTTCATTTGAATTGGAAACGAATTGCAATTCATTCTACAAATTCATTTGAATTGGAAAACGAATTGAAATTCCTTTCTGCCTAATTCGTTTGAATTAGGGATGCCAATCCCGAAATTCTGGGATTATTCTAAAAATTTAAGTCCCGAATCCCGGGGTTTTTATGTAAAAATCCCGAAATTTTGGGTAAGAATGTGCTATTTTTTTTACCAAATACAACTATATTTAAGTGAGTTTACCCTCTTAAAAATAACATCAAAAATTTAATATTCAATCATACTGGCAATGAATCTAATTTTTAACTGGGTACAAAAAGAAGTCGCAAGTGAATAAATGTTACATGAAATGCATTTTGTACCACAGAAAACAACATCAGAAGACAAAGTTCGGTGTGGTCGTTTTTCTAAGTGAATGATAATAGAACTACGCACGCGAAATGCAAGTTGTGCAAAAAGGTGTTAAAAACTTTTGGGGATTCTACCAAAGGTCTTTTAACACATATTTGTTTAAGTTTATTTATTAAATTAATACTTGCATATACATTTGAGATAAAATAAATGAAATGTTGTCATATATCATATATGTAGCTATTTATTTAGGATACCACCCAGAAGTGTTGAATGCGAACATTGGTTTCGTCGGCAGCGTATGTTTGCAATAAAATATAGTTTCGATTATCAGATAAGTTTTAATACATAATTCTTCCAAATTGCTTTAAAAGAATACAGTAAACTGTTTTATTTTGTAATGAGTTTAATTCTCTTCATGAACTAATTTGTTTTAATACTTATGCATAAACATTAAAATATAATTATATGAATTTTAAAAATTGGATTTTATATATGAAATCCCGATCCGTCCCGGGATCCCGTTTTTTTTTTAATTAAAAATCCCGAATCCCGGGTTTCAAAAAAATGGTCCCGTTTAAACTGATTAAAATTTCATTCAATTCTTTTTTGCTGTGAAAAGAATTAATTTAAAATTTAGCTAATTCGTAACGAATAAAAATCAAAAAAGGATGATTCATTTACAGCTCTGATATCTAGTCGTTTATCTATGGTACCTATTCGTGCATTACTCAGGTATGTGTTAACTAGATTCAGACGGTGATTTTTTCCATGTTTTTTAAGACATGATTTTTGGTGTTTTAGGGCGAACGGTGTTGAGAAGCAAGCGGGGTAAAGAAAACATCAAGTTTTCTGTTCTCTTTGTATTTTTTATATTTTCCTTTGCACACATTCGTATTTTTGTTATGCTGCTGCATTTTATTTTATTTTAATGTGGCAACAAATCTATACAATACAAAACACGGAGCGCATTAAAATTGTTTGTTTTTCTAATAAGCAAGTAAAGAAGAGTTACCGATAACGGGGCAAAATCAACCTTAACATCATGGGGGAAAATCATCGCTTGAATCTGTTGTTGGAAGCAACTTTTAAAAGGATTTAAAAAAAGACATGATTTTTAAATCGTCTGAATCTGTTGTTAGTGAAAAATAATGTAGGTACATGTATTGATACATTTTTAGTTTTTCACAGGCATACAGAGTTTCATAAGAATGTTTGAAATTTTGATTTGTTTGAATGAATTGTAGTATTAATTTAAAAAAATAACAACATTGTTCATTTAGTATAAAATCCACCACAGAAAATAATTATTATCAATAACACTATACAACAAAAAAATTAACCTCAAAAATTAGATATTTGCTAAGCTAAATTCGGCCTGCTGAACACGAATATGGCACTTACTTATTTTTCTCAAGAAGCGTTTTCGAGATATACGCGAAAATCGTGTTTTTTTGCATTTGTTTTAGGTATTTCGAAAAATCTTAAATAATATTTTGTTCCAAACATAGTAAGCGCAAAATTGTTATTGTCGGACAAAAAATATATTAATATATTCGAGATATCAAAAAATGTATTAAATGATAAAAAAAAAAAATGGCGCCATTATTATTATATAGAATTGATTTAAAACTAAATTTTTGTAAAAATGTGCCTACCAGAAACCACCCGACGAAATTAAATTAATAATTTTATAAATTTAGAAATTAATTTAAGCAATTACCAAAAACGCGCTAATAACAAATTAAATTGCAGTTAAAACAAGTAAGAGTGCTATATTCGGCTGTGCCGAATCTTATATACCCTTCACCATTGTGCGAGCAGATACCAAAGCAACTAGAGAAAAACAAAATAATTTTACATATACATACATATGTATTTACAATACTAAAAGCTTCATAATAAATTAAATTTTAAAATCGAAAACTGGTAAATATTTTTTTAAAATCGTTTTTAGAACATAAAAGTTAAAAAAAAATTTCTCTTTGAAAAACCAAGATTCGAACCAGAGGACTCACAGTTTCTAAACTCAACCCCCTAGACGCCTGAACCATGAACGAACGTTGTTTGAACATCATTAAAATTAAATATGGCTCCTTTTACCGTTCACAACTCAACTCAGTTGTGTCAACTCAACTCAGTTGTGTCAACTCAACTCAGCAAAGTTGTAAACCGAATCAACTTATTTGAGTTGTGAACCGTAATAGTGGCCTATATTCACCAAAATGGTCTGTACCATATATGTGTGTTTGTTTGTTTCTTTTAGTAAAGGCATTGTTGTCATACCGTAGATTTATCTTTTTTTGGCGAGTTTTTAAGTGGCAAAAATAATCAAAAATTCCCCGTTTCTATTTGTTAAAATTATTTCGTTAAATAGATGAAATAATAAAGAAGGGTGGTAACGAAAATCATATTGGGCATTATGCTAGTATATGTAAACAAATGCAAGGGGGGGGGGAAAGACGGATATCGTTAAATCAACTTCGCTTTTCATAAGGACCCAGAATATATATACTTTATAGGGTGTAGTATCAATATTGTAGAAATTACAAACGGAATGACAAACTTATATATACCCTTTTACCTTCGGTGAAGGGTATAAAAAGAGTAATTTTTGGGAATTCAGTATTTCGGTTATAACTCAGCCATTTTTTAACCGATTTGACAGATTTATATACTGACGTGTTAAAGAAGAAATTTACCATTTACTTGAGTTATAAACCTTGGACTCGGGAAGATCTATTGTGTCCGAAAATGGGTATTTTCCAAAAAAAAAATTATATTTTGGTCATAACTTTTTTGTATCTGAACCGATTTTTCCGAAATTTTCAGAAAATATTTTCTACTAAAAATTTCCGATCTTTTGATATATAACGCGTAACCATAGGTCATATGACAGTCCAAAAAAGCAGGGTTTTATACAATTTTTGATATTTTTTGCACGGGAGGTACCACGCCCACTTGTTCAATCCCGCCCACATTTTGTGGAATGCTGTATATTGATAACCTTAATGTGTGTACCTAATTTGGAAGCTTTGGCTCTTGCCGTTCTCCAGATATACACAAAAAAGTAATAAAAATACAACAACAACAAGGGATTTTTGGAAAAAATTAGAGGTAGTCGTGGTTTTTTGCTCATATCTCAGCCATTTTTGGACCGATGTGGCTGAATTTCAATAGCAAGAAATGGTGGACTATATGTGACATAAGTGTGAAACAACCTAGCCGCTATCATGTCTGGAGTCTCCGGAAAACACATATCAAACGTAAGACGGACAGACGGACGGACAGACGGACGGATATCGTTAAATCAACTTCGCTTTTCATAAGGACCCAGAATATATATACTTTATAGGGTGTAGTATCAATATTGTAGAAATTACAAACGGAATGACAAACTTATATATACCCTTTTACCTTCGGTGAAGGGTATAAAAACAAATTGTAGATTAAGGATGATGCGGCCGATCTTCATGGGTTCTCTCAAGCACCAGTGTGTAGAATTTCAGCCAGAGTGGCTAGTGGCTTAGCTCGCTGGGGCAATAGAAAAATTAAAATGCCTTCATCTCTTATACAGGAAGCAATCCTAATGAGAGAATTTAAGACATTTTAAAATTTCCCAGACGTTATTGGTACTCACATACGTATCAAAAAACTGGCGGGAATTTAGCCCAATATTATATAAACAGAAGGGGTTACTATACCCTGAATGTTCAGGTAAATTATATTTTAGAAATACATAATTACCACTCATGACTGCCGTTTTTTAAATGAGTCAATTATCAAACTTAAAAGCGGAGAGTTCAAAGGTATTTTGTTGGGAGACTCAGCCGACTATCAAAACCACAGAATGAAAAGGAGAACAAATAAAATGCTGCACAGATAGGCACTAGAAACTCTGCTATTGAAGAAAATTATATTGTTCCAGGTAAAAACATTTGAACCTAAAATATTTTGGCAGTTATATGTGGCTAAAAATGTTTTGTTAAAACCTAGCAGGTTTTATTTTCAAAACATCTGCGTAATGTAAAAATTGGTTAAATTATTCATTAAACATAAAGATGTATAATCTCTTTTGGAACCTACAGAGTTTAAGCTGTAAACATTTGATATTGCTAATAAATGATTTACATATTTCGCTTCTATTTCAATCGTATGTATTTTCTTAACAAAAAAAAACATAAGCACTATTCAAAAATTACAATTAAAATAGCATGTTGTTGCCAACATAAAAATACAAAAGTAATATAAACGATTAATTGTTAATCCACTCCTATTAAGCGTTTATAAATTAGACTTTTTATTAATGGATTATAAAACAAAAAGTGTTTGATAACTATTGTAAGCATTAAAGCTGAAACAAGAAATTTTTATGAATTAGACCGTGACAGTGTAAAATTTGCGTTATTAAGAATCCGTTCTCAAGATTTTTGAACACAGCCTTATGAACTGCAAGAAAACAGGATTTTCGCCTACATCTCGAAAACGCCTCTTAACCCGGCGCCGGGGGGGTGGATTTTAGCTACAAGGACATGGGGGTTGGGTCATAATGACCCACTTATTAAACTCGAGGTTTTTTGCTATATTTACGAAAAAATTTATACAATTTAGATTGAATCTAACTTTATTAAGGAAATAAAACATGACTTTGTTAAAAAATAACATATTTACTTTTATTTTAAACAAAAAACATTTCATATTAAAAAAGTTAACAAAGGAGGCTTCTTCTAGTTTAAATATAATAAACACTTATTTTGATACTGTGGGGATGGGTCATATTTACCTTTTTTTATACTACATTTACACCTACGCAAAATCTAGTACTTACGAGATTTCGAGCCAAATCTAGTTGTTTTTGACTAGATTTCCCATACAAAACAAAATCTACTTCGTGACAAGATTTCGACGAAATCTACTCAAAATCTAGTAGTACTTAATGATGCAACTATGGTTTTTACAATATAGTACTAAAAAATATTTCCCTGCACAAGAAAAAATGACATTTAAAAAAAAAACAAAACAAAAATTGTAAAAAAAATATTAAAAATTTTTATAAAAATTGTAAAAAAATTAAAAACACGAATTATATTGATAAAATAAATATTGTTGATTATTAAAAAAAAGGTAATGCAAATTTTTTAATGTATATTTCTTTTTGTGTTTGTGTGTGTAACGAAAAAACTTTAAGTCAGCTGTTGTGTTATAAAAACAAAATCTCGCTAATGTCAAAAAAGTACAATGTAAACGCACTAGATTTCGAAGAAGATTTTAAATCAAATCTACAAGATTTCGGCCTAATGTAAATGTAGTATTAAGTTTAAGCACGTGTTATTCGAAGTACAATCGCCATGCGACTGATTTGAAATTTATAACATTAAGAGAGATTCAATATCTCCAGCTACTGAGAAGAGCGTAGAGAAGAGAAGTACATTTTTAAAGCCACAGTCAATTTAAAAAGTGACGGGTAATTTTGACCCATCCCCCCCGGCGCCGGGTTAAGAAAAAAATTAATGCCATATTCGTGTTCAGTAGCCCCGATTTATCTTAGAAAACATCTCATTTTGAGGGTATGGCAAAAAGTTAAACATTTGTGAAAAAGTGATAACAGTTGGTATTTTCATTCATAATAGTCTTGGGCTTAATCGTTCATTTAGGTGACTTGTCATTACAGTTCATTTTAAAAAAGTGAACTAGTTCGTTCTTCTAGTTCAGTAGTTCACTTTATGTCACTTAGTCTTTTGCCTCAGTCAGTCTTCTGAGTCAACTGTATTTTTCGTACTTTCGAGTCAGTTCATTTAGTTCAAGGGTTCATTTACTTCAATTGCTTGTTTACTTGATTTTTATTCTTTACCGAACTGATTGAAAAGAAACAACAATATGATGAGTGTCTATATGTTTTAACATAATATACTTGTTTCTTTTATTCATTGCCACATTGCCTTAAACATTTTCATAATATAATCAGGGCTGCCACTGCGATTTTTTGGGCGATTTATAAAATATATGGCGATTTTTTATTATTAATAAGATTTCCGTATGACGTGATAAGTTCCCAATTTTTATTTTTGATAAATACACTGAAATTTATTGTTGAGGCGATTTTATTGGCAATTAGATAAGCCAATAATTTGTTTTGAGACTCTTAAGCGGCCCATACACTTGCAATATTATTATATATGATATTCGCCATATTATTTCCATTTTGTCCTATATTATGTAATAAGTCGCAAAAACCTATAGAAATAACATAAACAGCATTGTACAACGGTGCCAACACATTTCACTTTCTTTTCGTTGTGCAATAAAAAACAAGTCTTTTGATTGTGGCCAATATATTGTGCCACCGTCAAATATCACATACACTTTGGCTATATAATTGTACAATACGTAAAATTGAACAATTTTATTGCAAGTGTATGAGCCGCTTCACAAGTATAAAAATTTATTGAACTCAAAAACGTACAATGTTAACTATGAAATAGTGTAAAGGTACAAATGTGCTTTTTAAATTCATATTCAGCCCAATTATGAATAAAAATTCCCGGCAATTTTCTCCCATTTTTCCTATGTAAATTCAATTGTTAAAATGGGAAAAGGGAAAAAACTCCCCGGGAAATTGTCATAATTCGGCTGATAATTTATAACTCGTAATAACGTGTCA
This sequence comes from Pollenia griseotomentosa, assembly GCA_963931875.1. Taxonomy (NCBI): domain Eukaryota; kingdom Metazoa; phylum Arthropoda; class Insecta; order Diptera; family Polleniidae; genus Pollenia; species Pollenia griseotomentosa. Next base: position 174,462,131 of record OZ007560.1, on the reverse strand, counting down.
AAAAGTTCATATTGCACTCTTCTTTAATGGCCGGTATTAGTGGAGTTCATTATTAAAGAAACTCTTAACACATACATTACAAGTTGGTATTACCAGCATATAAAGCTAGCAAATTCTTTAGAATGGTACGTACCAGACGTATCCTTATAGCTTTAAACTTTTACAAAACCGATAACAAACTGTAAATTTGTCTAAGTCTCAAAACAAATAAATGGTTTATCTAATTGCCAACAAAATCGCCTCAACACTATATTTCAATGTATTTATTAAAAATAAAAATCGCAATGTAGTCAAAATCTTTGAATATCGCCACGTGTGGCCAAAACTTTTAGAGGTAAAATCAGCAAAAAAAACATAATTTTTCATCAAAAAATCTGCAAAATCTGCGCCAAGATTTGAAAAATCTTCAAAATACATTTAAATTCTTTTATTTAAAAAAGTTATAACAATTCATTTCAAAATATAAGGCCAATGTTCTCGAATTTGAAATCGATGGTAGTGGTCCTCGAAGTACGAAGTATAAGAAAGGAAATATTTTTTAGAACTTTCAACACAGAAAAGTTTTAAAAATTTGTTCGATTTTTATTTCACTCGAATGCGGTTTTCAGAGCATGGCTGATAATGATTGAATATTTTTACATTAAAAATATGTATCTAAATTTAATTACTCAGGCTGAGTCAAGCGGCTCATACACTTGCAATAAAATTGTTCCATTTAACGTATTATACAATTATATCGCCAATGTGTATGTGATATTCGAAGGTGGCACAATATATTGGCAACAATCAAAACTTTTTTAATTTTTATTGCACAACGAAAAGAAAGTGAAGTGTGTTGGCAACATTGTACAATGCTGTTTATGTTATTCCTATAGGTTATGTTCACCTTTTTATTGAATGAATGAAATCATTGTGCGACTTATTGCATAATATAGAACAAAATGGAAAAAATACGGCGAATATCATATACAATAATATTGCAAGTGTATGGGTCGCTTAAGGATTAATCACATTTTTGTTATTTTAAACATCAAATTAAAAGTTAATTGCTTGGCATGTTATTTAAACTATCAATGATCTTATTGGAAATTTACAAGAGAATAAATATTGAAATTATTAAAGATATTTATACATAAGTGCATATGAATATTAACGTATATTTACATATGACTTATATTTACATATAAGTATATTTACATATTATTTAAAATCAGATGACATAAGTTCGGCGATATTAATGTGTCAAGAATGTGTGAATAAAATTCCAACTAACGAATCTAGTTCCACACGGTTCTTCCATGCATGGTTGATATATTTCGTTTATCAATGCAAGAAGGGGAAATAATGCAAGCATAAGTGACAATGTAAAGAAATTTCCACCGAGCTTAAAAATCTGCAATTTTAAACCAAAAATCTTCAAATCTGCATTTTGGCAATCTTCAAAATGCAGATAAATCTGCACTTCTGGCATCACTGCGTGTGGCGAGACATCTCTTAGTATGGCAGCCCTGATTATATTATAAAAATGTTAAAGGTAATATGGGAATGAGTAAAAGAAACAAGTATATTATGTTATAATGCTGGGTACAGACACGTTGGTGTTAAGAAAGTGACTACTAGCTCATTAATTTCTTGTAGGTTATAGACAAGAATAATATTGTTGTTTCTTTTCAATCAAGGCGAATTTATAACAGGTAAGGGCAACTCTACAACTACAAAAAGCCCCATGTATTTTGTTTATGAAATTTTCTGACTTGTTGTCAAATTTCAGTATAGAAACAAAATAATATTTTAACGTTTCACCATTTTTTTAATTCGCCGTGGATACAGCTGATGAACGGCTGACGAGTTGAGCTTACCTGGAGTTAATTCGCCTTGTTTTCAATCAGTTCGGTAAAGAACAAGGCGAATTCAACTACAGGTGGTGTTGAAACGCCATCTGATTTTGACAGTGCGAGCAAATTTGTTTTGATTTGTTAGTGTTTTGTAAGGAATGGTTGACATTTCGAGCTGCAAACGCTAACAATGCAATGCAAAAACCCCTATCTGTTGTTTTTGGATTGTTGTAGTTCCGACACAACCTGTAGTTGAATTAGCCTTGGTAAAGAATAAAAATCAAGTGAACAAACAACTGAAGTAAATGAACCCTTGAACTAAATGAACTGAACTAAATGAACTGACTGAAAAGTACGAAATAAACAGCTGACTCAAAAGACTGACTGACGCAAAAGACCCAAGTGACTAAAAACGAACTGTTGAACTAAAATGAACTGTCAGACTGAAAGACAGTTCAACGTTCATCTGACTGACTAGTTCAATTGAACTAGTTCGTTCATGAACTACCCAACTCTAATTCATAATGAAAAGATTTTATTTGTCGTACTTAAATACCAATTTTTTTACTTGATAAAAACCCTGAAATATATTTTTGATGGGATAAGCATTTCACTAGTTGCTTAGGCCAGATCATCAGGAAATTTCATCCAAAGATTTTAGAAAAACTAAAGATATTTTACAAATAAAACTGCTAAGCGAATAAGAATTATAAGCACCAGTTTTTAGTTGTAACAATATCAAAGCTTAAACAAAAACAACAAACAATATCATCAATACGATTTCCGTATGACGTGCTAAATTCCCAATTTTCCACATTTGATAAATACACTGAAATTTATTGTTGAGGGAAAGCCAGCTCCTATGCGCATTTCACTGGTTGCCTAGGCCAGCTCATCAGGAAACCTTTTCCCAAGATTTTAGAAAAGCTAAAAATATTATACGAATAAAACCCTAAAGCGAATAAGAATTTTAAACACCCAAAGTCTTACTCGTAAGTAACAATATCAAAGCTTAAACAAAACACCAACAATAAACAGTGAGTTTATCTTTTCTTACATCCCTCTACAATTGGTCGGGTTCTTTCCGACTCGAATTGTAGTTATAAGTGGGTAAAAAGAAAAAACAAAATTAAAAAACAAATTGTTTCATTCTATTGTCTTCGTAAGAAAACAACAAAATAAACCAATTTGCCAATTCAGTTTTCTGCACGGGCACATGCGAGTATATTATCAAAGTTATTTACGGGAATACAAAATTCATCATCAATACGATTTCCGTATGACGTGCTAAATTCCCAATTTTCCACATTTGATAAATACACTGAAATTTATTGTTGAGGGAAAGCCAGCTCCTATGCGCATTTCACTGGTTGCCTAGGCCAGCTCATCAGGAAACCTTTTCCCAAGATTTTAGAAAAGCTAAAAATATTATACGAATAAAACCCTAAAGCGAATAAGAATTTTAAACACCCAAAGTCTTACTCGTAAGTAACAATATCAAAGCTTAAACAAAACACCAACAATAAACAGTGAGTTTATCTTTTCTTACATCCCTCTACAATTGGTCGGGTTCTTTCCGACTCGAATTGTAGTTATAAGTGGGTAAAAAGAAAAAACAAAATTAAAAAACAAATTGTTTCATTCTATTGTCTTCGTAAGAAAACAACAAAATAAACCAATTTGCCAATTCAGTTTTCTGCACGGGCACATGCGAGTATATTATCAAAGTTATTTACGGGAATACAAAATTCATCATCAATACGATTTCCGTATGACGTGCTAAATTCCCAATTTTCCACATTTGATAAATACACTGAAATTTATTGTTGAGGGAAAGCCAGCTCCTATGCGCATTTCACTGGTTGCCTAGGCCAGCTCATCAGGAAACCTTTTCCCAAGATTTTAGAAAAGCTAAAAATATTATACGAATAAAACCCTAAAGCGAATAAGAATTTTAAACACCCAAAGTCTTACTCGTAAGTAACAATATCAAAGCTTAAACAAAACACCAACAATAAACAGTGAGTTTATCTTTTCTTACATCCCTCTACAATTGGTCGGGTTCTTTCCGACTCGAATTGTAGTTATAAGTGGGTAAAAAGAAAAAACAAAATTAAAAAACAAATTGTTTCATTCTATTGTCTTCGTAAGAAAACAACAAAATAAACCAATTTGCCAATTCAGTTTTCTGCACGGGCACATGCGAGTATATTATCAAAGTTATTTACGGGAATACAAAATTCATCATCAATACGATTTCCGTATGACGTGCTAAATTCCCAATTTTCCACATTTGATAAATACACTGAAATTTATTGTTGAGGGAAAGCCAGCTCCTATGCGCATTTCACTGGTTGCCTAGGCCAGCTCATCAGGAAACCTTTTCCCAAGATTTTAGAAAAGCTAAAAATATTATACGAATAAAACCCTAAAGCGAATAAGAATTTTAAACACCCAAAGTCTTACTCGTAAGTAACAATATCAAAGCTTAAACAAAACACCAACAATAAACAGTGAGTTTATCTTTTCTTACATCCCTCTACAATTGGTCGGGTTCTTTCCGACTCGAATTGTAGTTATAAGTGGGTAAAAAGAAAAAACAAAATTAAAAAACAAATTGTTTCATTCTATTGTCTTCGTAAGAAAACAACAAAATAAACCAATTTGCCAATTCAGTTTTCTGCACGGGCACATGCGAGTATATTATCAAAGTTATTTACGGGAATACAAAATTCATCATCAATACGATTTCCGTATGACGTGCTAAATTCCCAATTTTCCACATTTGATAAATACACTGAAATTTATTGTTGAGGGAAAGCCAGCTCCTATGCGCATTTCACTGGTTGCCTAGGCCAGCTCATCAGGAAACCTTTTCCCAAGATTTTAGAAAAGCTAAAAATATTATACGAATAAAACCCTAAAGCGAATAAGAATTTTAAACACCCAAAGTCTTACTCGTAAGTAACAATATCAAAGCTTAAACAAAACACCAACAATAAACAGTGAGTTTATCTTTTCTTACATCCCTCTACAATTGGTCGGGTTCTTTCCGACTCGAATTGTAGTTATAAGTGGGTAAAAAGAAAAAACAAAATTAAAAAACAAATTGTTTCATTCTATTGTCTTCGTAAGAAAACAACAAAATAAACCAATTTGCCAATTCAGTTTTCTGCACGGGCACATGCGAGTATATTATCAAAGTTATTTACGGGAGTGAGTTTATCTTTTCTTACATTTCCCACAATTAGTTGGAATTCTCCTAACATTAATTGTAGTTGTAAGTAGGTGAAGAAAAAACAAAAACAACTTGCTTTATCAAAGTTTTTCTTGGGATTCAAAAAATTAATTAACAAGGTTTCGTTTAAATGTGCTAAATTCCCATTTCATACTATTGATAAACTTGCTTTATGTTTACGCAAAAAAAAAAAAAAAAGCAAGTTGCCAGTTTAATTATTTGTGACATTTCTGTTAATTTTCCTCTCAAAAGGTTTTTAAATTAACTTAACAGCAGTCAGCGTTGCAACTCGGTGCGCTTTGCACCATTTTTGGTGCTTTTTGAAATTTTTTGTGCGATACATTTTTTTTACAATAAAATACACCTGTTTCAATACCATTTTATTCAACAGGGCAAAATTTTTACAATTTTACAGACCACATAAGAACAACAAGTAATGATGTTTAAGACCAAATCATGTGCACAAGTACACCGGTGTTGTTGTTGTAGACAATTTGCATTATGTAATGAAAATGAAACATATCATTACTGTATACAATTTGCTGTCCGTTTTTAGGTTTTCATTGTTTTTGTAGTAAAAGTTGCTGTAAAGTCTGTTAAAGGGCTAAGCAATCGAAATATAATTTAGAATCATTGGTTTTATTACGATGCATTTGCGATTCCCTACAACTAGGGCCAAGTTTACACGATGTTTTTTAGACGTGTCTAACAAACACTGTTTTGTTTGTAGGCGATCGGGTTAGAGAAGAGGGGTAACCAAACAGACACGAAACGAGTGTTCATGTTTGTTGATAGGAATCTTAATGTTTTTAATTTGTATTTATGTATATGTATATTAGACTATAAGACATAAAAACAGACATGTTTGGAAAGACATCGTGAAAAGACAAAAGGATTTTGGTAGCATGTTAAAAAAAGAATGTATAAAACAGACATGTCTGCAGGGCTGTGGAGTCGTCAAGAAAAAGTAATAACTCCGACTCCATCCGCTGAATTTTTTTAAGTACGACTCCAACTCCGACTCCTACTCTAACCTTGATGCTAAATGTATATGAGACTGGTCCTAGTACTAAGAAGTATTTAATTTTATTCCGATACCATTTTTAATTACGGTTTTAGGCGTACTAAACAGTTTTCCGGAAATAGCGTTTATATATGGCCTAGGGTAAATTATGGACCGATCTTCATGAAATTTTTAGTGTCATTTCTAGTAAAGAAAAACTATGACGTGCCAAATTTTGTTTTGATAGCATTAATAATTAAGGGTTTAAGGCGTACTAGACTGTTTTCCGGGAGTAGGGTTTATATGGGGCCTAGGGTAAATTATGAACCGAACTTCATGAAATTTCACAGTGTGATTGCCAGTCGAAAAAAACGAACATTTGCAAAATCTCATATCATTCCGTGCTTTTTTCCACCATTTATGTTAGTTTTTGTAACAAAATTATAAATTTTTTTGGTTGGTGGTTCCACATTTTTATTCATAGCTCTAATCCTACTGAACCGATTTTGCTGGATTTCAATCCCAAACCGCTTAGCAACAAGCAATTTGACACCAATTTTTTTTTTTTTTTTGAGGTTTCCGAAAGTGGCTAAATCGACTAAAAATGTCGATGTCGACCAATTATCTTTCCGAGTCATTAAATTTGCGTTAAAATGGCATCGATTTGTTTTTGCATATTTTGGTGAAAATGCATATTTTTTCATATTTTGGTTTTAAGTGCATATTTTTTCATATTTTAACATTTTTGAGTGATACATTTTTTTTAAATTGTCCTATTTTTAAAAAAAGTGCTTAAAAAAATTTCCAAATTATATTCAAAAAATATCTTGAAAAAAAAAAAATTTTTACAGTCAATTAATAATTTTTTTTTGAGCCCTGCTTAAAATACAAGATTTCGACAAAAGATCCTTCAATTTTTAACCGATGCAGAACCTTACATGGTTAAGGCTCCCAATTGTCCTCAAATAATTTGTCAAAAACTGTTACATGTTACTTGCTTGCCACATGGGTTGCACCGAGTTGCAGAGGAAATTAGAAGCCAATTCCTTCACAAGTAAAATAAATATTAAATTTAAATAACATCAAAATTCAGTTAGTATTTGTATTTTCCAACTTTGGATATATTAGTGAAACAATAACTAAATTGGAAAAATCTAGTTCACTTAATAGTCAACTCAAATTAATTGATATGGCAGAAAGTAAAATTAAGATGTGGAATGAAAAATAGCCCGACAATTAAAAAAAATCCAGGATTTCAAAAAATAAAAAAAATTTCAACTATTTTTGATCTGGAATCAAATGTGGAATCTGAATTAGAAAATTAATATTCTCCAAATAAATTGGCAACCTTCAAGTATGCCTGAACTTCGGTTGACATTGAGAGATAATTTTCCATGTACAAAAGCTTTTTAACAGACTAGGGCTTACTTTTGATAATATAAGAATGTATTTATTTGATTATGCAAACAAAAATTTAAATTATGTAGTTATTTAAATTAAGTTTTAAAAATATTATACTTTTGAAGACCAATAAAATAAAAACAACAATAGAATTTTTTATTTTGTTTTGTTTTTAATAAAATAATAAAACAAACGCTTTTTTTAATTGAAAATTGTTAAGTTTTTAATGCATATTTTTTATTTTTTTAATGCATATTTTTTAGTTTTTAGTTCATATTTTATGCGCATATTTTCGATTTTTTAGTGCATTAAAATCTCATCCCTAGTTATAAGCAACACTTTTACTTGTAACAATATCAAAGCTTAAACAAAAACATCAACAATAAGCAGCGATTTTATCTTTTCTTACATTCCCCACTACAATTGGTTGGAATTCTTCCAACATTAACTGTAGTTGTAAGTAGGTTAAGATAAAACAAAATTAAAACAAAAACAACTTGCTTTATTGTTTTCGCAAAAAATAAAGCATGCTGCCCATTAACAATAAATTTCAGTGTTTTCATCAAGAACAAAAATTGGGAATTAAGCACGACAAACAAAATCTTGTAAATTAAATATTTTGTATTCCAAAAATTTCTTTGAAAATTAACTGGCAAGTGCTTTATTTTTTTTTTTTTTTTTTTTTTTTTGAAAACAATAAAGCAAGTTGTTTTTGTTTTTTCTTAACCTACTTACAACTACAATTAATGTTGGAAGAATTCCAACCAATTGTAGTGGGGAATGTAAGAAAAGATAAACTCAGTTTTTTGTTAATATTTTTGTTTAAGCTTTGATGTTGTTACAAGTAAAACTGTTGCTTATAATTTCATTACTGTAAGTCCGCGCGATCTTTAATTTTTATTTCCACTATTGCTTCATTTTCAGAAAATTTTGCGAAAGTGATAGAGTACCAAGTTGGCATTTAGGTTTCGCTTCGAAATTGTTTTCGCATCGCAATAGAGAGAAGGTCCCCAGACCTTTTGTTGTTGGACTTTGTGCTGTTTGTCTAAAGGGATTGAGCAGTACCAATACCATCATAGATGATAAAGAGCACCAAGTCCAATTGAATAAGTAAAGATATTTCCAGTCCATAATCAATATTATTTTTGTCCAAGAAAATATAAAAGGTACGCCTCTATTTTTGCTCCAATTTTCCCAAAAGTAAGTATATACAAGTATTCTCAAATCACTTTTCGGGTTAACCGCCACATTGATGGGAATAATATCTGGAACAATGTCATGTATTTTGAAGGTTGGAATTTGAAATGTTATTTACTGAGTGCTTTTACTACAGGAGCTACTGCAGATTTCCTGTCATATATATCAACATTGCTACAAAAATATTTTTCAATTTTCGATTTATGCTAGAAACACAACTGGGACGATACGAATTATTCGCAACGAATATTCGTCGTCAGAAATAGAACACATTGGTATGTGTGAAAATACACACAATCATTGCGTAGACCGAAATTCGTCCTGCGTAACGAACACTGCGATAGGTTTATTTCTATTTCTTACGCAGACGAAAGATGAATAAGTTGGGACAGGGACAGCTAACCCCAGCTAAATCGTGAAAGCTGTAAAGGATTACAAGGAAAAATCGCTTCTATTGCGAACTTGGCAAAAATTTGCAAAAATGGCGAAAATTCGCGAAAGTTTTTAATATTTCAAACAAGCCATAAAATTGATTAAAAGTCTCTAAAACTATAAGGAATGACAAAAATTCAGTAAAAATTGCTAAATTAGCGGAAATTTGCAAAAATTTGCTAACAGCGGCATAATAGCAATGTCTAATATTTTTTAAAAATCGTTAAAGCTGTAAAGAATCACAACCCTTACAGATAACAATCGCTTATATCGCGAACATGGCTAAAATTCCCAAAAATTTCAAAATATCTGATAATAACATAAAAAAATTTTTCAAATAACCCATAAAATTGATTTAAAGTCCCTTAGACTATTAGGAATGGCAAAAATTCGTTAAAAATTGCTAAATTAGCGGAAATTGCTAACAGCGGCATGATAGCAAAGTCTACTATTTATTATAAATCGTTAAAGCTGTAAAGAATCAGACAACTTACAAGAACAAATCGCAAACATGGCTGAATTTCGCGAAAAATTGCAAAATTTGAAACAAACCCAAAAACTAATTTGAGTTTGCTAAATCGAAATGCGGAACACCAAAATTGCTTAAGTATTCCACTTTCGAGTGGATTCGGATTCTAGAACACACCCAATTATTAGTTTTTTATGTTTTTTTTTTTTTTGTTAAAATATTTTTACGTTAATGCCTTTCAATAACGTTTTGGTTTATTTCCTTTAAAATAAAGCTCTTGAGTTCTTTATTGCACTTTAATAAAATTAAATAAAACACAATACTTTAAACACTGTTTACAATTTACACAACTTTATTTAGTACTTAGTCACTCTAACGACCTCTATTAATGATCAGCAAACTTACACGTTTAAAGTAAAACTCATTTGCCAACGTCATTTCGCAAGTATTTATACTCAATAACATTTATCTAGAAAGCTCCAGAATGTTTAACGTATGTTCGAGCTTTTACTATTTGATGTTAACGACTCATACATTGATTATGTTATGAATTTTTAGTTAACGCCATCTGTGGTTAAATAGTTGCATCACTTATCCTATAGCTTTAAACGGACTTTTTAACATCTAGAGAATTCTGCACATTGGGGTTGAAGTATAACAATGTAAACTAATAAAATTACTTATGAATACAAGACAACTAATAAATACAAGTTAACTAATAAATACAAGATGACTAATAAATACAACTAATTCTTAACTAAAGTTACTTTCGTAACACTGCCCCCCCCCTCCACTTAAGCCTGTTCGTCCCGAATAGGCTCAGAACCACCTCTTCCATAAGGGGCTAATCGTTCTAAATGAAAAACTTTCATTTTGGCCCTTGGCCTTTTATATTTCCGTATTTGATTTACAACATCATTTTATTTCCTTATCACCTTATATGGCCCATTCCAATGTATTTGTGGCTTGTCAACTGCGGAAGCGACGCACAACCTCTGTTTGCTGTGCTCCTGGCTGCCACACGCTTTGGGTAGTTTCCCTTAAAATTTTGTCTTCCACCTATACTATTGGCTTTCATAACCTTGGCCGATACGGGTTCTGTTCTTTGCGCCGTTATCCAATCTTTACTGGGCTCTACCTTCAACGAGCGATCTTCACTGACGCATTCCCTCCTATCTGCCTGTGTACAGTACCCGGCTTCCAATCTGCTAAGCTGTCTTACATAAGCAACCGCTTTTTCACGTTTTTCCACTTTTCTCTGAGGTGACGATTTCAGGCGAGTACAAACGAGAAGCTGTCCCACACGAGCCTTACTTTCATACCCAACATCCAGGGGTATTTCATAATCTTAAAAATACATGATTTGTTTTCCCATATTCAGACTTATCTTATGACTAATCATAAAATCTGCGCCAATCAGTACTTCGTTTACAATGTCCACCACAATAAACTCGTAAAAATTTACAATATTGGCAGTTCTTAACACCACACGTGTTTTGCCATAGACAGTAGCAGGCTCACCTGTAGCTGTTCGCAAGCTCACTCCGCTTAGTGGTTCGACAGGCCCCTTAACCAAGTCAGGCCTTATTATCGAAAATCCTGCACCAGTTTCAAAATGCGCTTTTTGCCATCGATGTATCCAAATGTCGTAATACTTTTGTTACTCTTTGGCACTACTAAATTTATTATCGAGTCCTCAGATGCGAAAGGGAGCACACCCTCCATACTTAACGGCGACTCATGTGGTGACTGATGACTAGCCCGTTTGTTGTTTCTCGGAGGCGAAGCAGATCTTGAACTTCTTCTTTGTGCTTTACAGTCACGCTGTATGTTGCCAACCTTTCCGCAGTTATAGCATTTCACTTTGTTTCTGCCCAGCTTCTCACTTAATACCCGCAAAATTTCTTCTTTAAATCGCTTTAATTCATTCATGATGTCTCTATCATCATCAGCAATAACATCGAGCCTTTGCTCCTTATACGACTTCTGCTTTGCAACTATTCTTGCGATTTCCTGAGTCACGGCAAATTAAACTGTTTTTGCTTTCTGCGTTGACTTCAATGATGCACACACCGCATACTTAACATCAGCATCTCTTATACTGTTAATGAACGCTTCTGTTTTGAAGCTGTCCAACAATGGGTTATGAATACAAGACAACTAATAAATACAAGTTAACTAATAAATACAAGATAACTAATAAATACAACTAATTCTTAACTCAAGTTACTTTCGTAACAATATGGTCAACCTATGATTTGATGAATGTTAACAAACAAATAAATTACAAAGAAATTTTTATTTGACGAATTTATGCAACGAATTCTTGCCGACTAATTCGTCGTACTATGCGAAGTTCGTCGTTCGTCCCAGTTGTGTTTATACCATTATAAAAAATAAATATGGCAAACTTGTTTACAAATTTACATTTTTTAATTCCCTAATTCGACTCCACTTCATCAACGATATCTTGGCGCACTTCAAATATTAGTGAACCTGCGAGTTAGTGAGTGGAACGAACCAAGTTTTGTAACTAACTGTAGTTTTAGGTTACAAAAAACCATAGAAAAGAACATGTTTCAATACAATCTATATATTTATTCTCATAAATTGCTAAAAGATCTGTCAAAATCTAACGAACGAGTTTTGCAACTCACCTACAAATCAGTAAAGTAGACTGGACATTATTTTCTGACTTCAACATTTTTTAAATTTTCAAGCTCAAGGTCACTTTTATATAAAAAATATTTATTATTTATCAAAATTACAGACACTTACAGCCGTATTCATAAAAACTTATTGATGATTAATTGACCGTTTTTAAGCAAAAATTGCTAAAGTTGTATTCATAAACGAAAAATAGTGTATTGAACCTTTAATAAACCATTCATAAAGTAAGAAAATTTATTGTTGGATTTGCCCTTCTTTAAACCAATAATAAAATGACATTTTAAAAGGTGTTTGCATTTTATGATATTATTTTTGTGAAATATGTTGAAAAATAATAACAAAATTGTTTTATTTATTACAACGGACATGTTAAATACATTTTACTAATTTTTTTTATTTTATACAGCCAATTTGAAGTTATGTTGATAATTATTTAAAAAAAATTTATTTGATTGAAAAGAATATGTTCAGGGACAAATGCAGATATTCTCTTTAATTATTGATTAAATTATTGCAACTAGTTGTTTTTTTTTTTTTTTTTGTTTAAAACAACAAATTATTGTTCAAAAATATAAAAAAAAATAACAAAAAAAATAAACAAATCATAATCACCCCTATCGCGAATGTTATGGGAATATGATATATGGGAGCAAACTTATATTCCCATCCCCAACAAATCGGTATCGCAAATATTTTGGGAGTACAAAATCTATTGTGAATTATTTGTCTGTGATTCATAAACAAAAGTCTCTATTGTGAATAACTTGTCAGTGCTTGTATTGAGAAAGAATAATATACAAAATAAAATACTAATGAAAATATAATAAAATAAATAATGAATAGTTTTTATTTTCATTTTCTTTATTAACACTCCTTCAATAAAACGAAAAAACAATTTAATTTAGTCAAACCTTAAAATATAAATTAAAATTTACATGTTCCCTTCTCGTTCACATTAAGACTTGTTGGGAATTTATTTAGTAAAAATACTCGCGGGAGTAAACATTGGCGATGTAAAATTTTTTAAGTTTGGGAACTCATTCCCAAAAAATTTGTTATGGGAATCATTCACAATACGAAATAAAAAAATATGGGAATATTTTAATGGGAGTAGTTGTTTGCGATAGGGGTGAATAATAGTGATATTAATAAAAAGTAAGCAAACTTTTTATTCGATTATTTTCTTATCGTATATTTAAAAAAGGTTCAAACAAAAGTTTTTATGATATCTTTCGGAAACATTTTGTTCAGAAACTAAAATAATATGTAGTTTTATTCGATAAGAATAATTTTGAAGGTCTACAATTAAAAAAAAATTAAAAAAAAAAATTTAAATATAAAATATCATGTAAACCGAATAGAAGTTTCGTGCATCACTAACTATAAAATGGCAGCCAAATATAAAGAAAGTTGCCATGCTTAAACAGAAAATCGCTGCAAAGAGTTAATAGTAAAAAAGCTATTATTGTACGTTTATGAATACAAATTTTTATAAGAGGTTTATAAGACAAAATATGGCTGTTAATTTATAAGAATAAGATAGGAAATACAATAAGTTTATATAAAAGGAATAGAAAAATTTTTGTTTCCAGTGTATAATTTTTTTTATTTTTCATAATTGACAATTTTGTTGTTTCATAAAATTTTGTTTTAAAAAATTTGTTTAAAATTAAAAAAACCATAAATCCCTGAAAAAGTTATCCATATAAAAGTGACCTTGAGCTTGAAGATTTATAGTGAAGAAATAATATTAAAAAGGTCAAAGAAATAAAACTTTTTTTTTTTTTAATATTAGAAACATTTTTTTGCTGAAAAATTTTGGAGTGGGAGTCGCGAATTTTTGTGGGTACTTCGACTCCGACTCCGGTACAAAAACCCCAACTCCACAGCCCTGCATGTCTGAAAAGACATCGTGTAGTATCAGCAGTAAAATCTTTTTTACTAAACAATTTATAATACATTTTAATGAAAACACATAATTGGTTTTTCTACTCAGCTGTTATGACAACGGCAATATTAATTATGTTTACTTAGTATGTATATTTATCCGGTATTTTAAAAGATGTGCAACGTGTTAATCTTGCATTTGAAATTATGTCCACCAGACTAAATTATTATATGATTTTCACAATCTTTTAAAAATATTGATACAATATACATATCATCGGTCTCATATAGAAAGGCCCTAACATTTCCCACAAATACACCTCTTCACGAGAATATAATGCAATAGCATCAAAAATGTCAGTTTTACAAGCAATTGAAGAAGCCATGTTACATTATGATACATACAGTTTCTATTATGTTTTTGCCTTCTCCTGAAAGTAGCAATAATTTGAGTTAGGGCTTTTCTACATGAGACCAACGATATATTATACCAATACTTAAAAATAAAAAATGTTGAAGAAATTGGGGTCAAACTGCCTTTTAATTTTGAAATTTTACAAAAAATTACCTTTTCAAATATAAAAAAAGTTTTATCCCATTGCAAAAAGGATATCATGCTATAAACAGTACAATTTAAATCCAATGTCAAAATATTATCTAGTATTGAAAAAGGATTGCGAATGATTCACCTCAATTTTGGACAGAAGTTAAGAATTTTGTCGCGTTTAAAATTTTGTCACTTCCATACTCAAATGCAGAAGTTGAACGAGTTTTCAGTTCAATGAATTTGATTTAATCAAAGATATGTAACCGTAAATGGTTTAAAACAGGAAAACTCTTGTAAAACTTATTGAATTCCCCAGGTTAATTAAAAACGATGTTTCTTTGTCAGGTAAATTATTACGGGGGGTGCTTTAAAACCATGGGAGATAAGGCCATGATGGCTTTATTGCTCAATTGAAAGGGAGATAAAGCCATAATGGCCTTATTGCCCAATCATTGAGAGGTAAGGTCATATTTAAAATTTTACGTTAGGAGAGATATAGCCATATTTTTTTTTCGCAAATGAGAGATAAAACCATATTTTCTCAGAATATTGTTATGCATGGTGTAAACATTCTGTAAAAGGGAAAATCCTTAGTTATCATTGAAAAACATTTTTTTATTCTTGAGACGCACACAGGAAAACTTTATTCAGCGAAGCCACCTGCCGCGTCCTACTGGAGGAAAAAACCCATAAGCGCGGCCGCAGGCCGCCACACAGAAAAACTTTAGTATGCGAAGCCAGATTTCAATACTTAACTTTAGTGTCTCCGGAACTGAAATGAGAGATAAAGCCATTTTCTAATATTGCTAATGTGAGCTAAGGCCATGATGGCTTTATCTCCCATTCAAATGAAAAAAAAAACAAAAAAGGCTTTATCTCCCTATTGAATGAGAGATAAAGCCATCATGGCCTTATCTCCCATGGTATTAAAGCACCCCCTCTTTATTACGACTGACTTAAAGCTAAGTACATTAAAAAAACAAACGATTAAAAAATATTTCAAAAGAAAGAAGAAAGAAAACTTAAAATAATACAAGGGTTACCGTAAGGATAAAAGTGTTGCAAAAACAGAGTTGTATTTAAATTTAACATTACAACACGCCTTCTCAACACGAATATCCAATAAGTGAAATAATAACATAATATAGGCTTATACATTATCTTTAAGCCCTAAAGCATCCAATAACTTTACATGACTTGTCTTAGACAAGTTCTTTGTTAGAATGTCAGCTACATTATCACTGCTATTACAATATTTCAAATCAATTACACTATCCTTAAAAACATTTATAATATGATGATATTTAATATCTAGTTGTTTACTTCTTTTGTGATATATAGGGTTCTTAGCCAAATGTAAAGCACCAAGATTATCTCCATAAATTAAAATACTCTCAGGGCAATGCAGATGAATTTCACCTAGAAGTTTCCTCAAGAATACTGCCTTCTTTGCGGCTGATGAAAGTGCCATATACTCCGCTTCTGTACTACTTAAGGCAATTGTTGCCTGCTTCTTTGATTCCCACGAGAAAGAGCTTCCGGGATTCGTTTCGCTGCTACTAAGTCTTCCCGATGTGGATTCTTGTTTCTTTGAGACAATTTGCATACTGAGTGCAATATATCAGGACTCGTACAAACTGCCAAATACATTAAGGAGCCAATTAGCGAGAGGTTGTACCATTTCTCTCAATTTCAATACATAAAAAATGTGTAGCAGGACCTTTATCTACTGCAGATACTCTTTCAGAAATTTTAGATTTTATCAAATTTAACTCATTTAGATCAGAACATGCAATAAGCAAATCATCAACATAAACCGCAATTAGGTTAATAGAACCACCATCCGCTTTCCGATACAAACAAGGCTCACTCTCACAGGGTTGGAAGCCAATTTCCTTTAAAATATTATCCAATTTAAGGTTCCATTGACGGCCGGATTGCTTTAACCCATATAAAGCTTTCTTCAATTTTAAAACCCGGTTAGGAAAACGTTCATCTATAAACTTCTTTGGTTGCGCCATAAACACCTCGTCAGGTAATTCACTATTAAGGTAACCTGTGGACACGTCCATTTGTGTTCATATTCTGCAGCTAGTGTGATCACCATTCTTATCGTCTCGTATCGCACTACAGGGGAAAATGTCTACTTTTATTGTGTCACCATTCTCAATAAAATAAACGTCACGGCTAACAATAATTCTTTTTGTTGTTTTCTCCAACAGGCGCTTTTGATGTTTCTGAGTAACCGACCAAAATATATTGCTTTTCCTTTGGCCGGAACTTATGATGATGAGTTTTGTCCAAAGCTATTGCCAAGGAACCAAAGGTTCTAAAATGACTTACACTTGGTTTACGATCATGCCCCACTTCAAAGGGTGTAGCTTCAAATATGCGGCAGTATTTACAGCTTCTGCCCATAGGCACTCGTCAATATTAGTAGATACTAGCATAGCTCTAGCCATTTCAATCAACGTCCTATTAAATCGCTCAGCGACCCCATTTTGTTGTGGGGTGTAGGGGACAGTTAGTTGGTGAACTATTGCATTTGACTTTAAAAAGTTGTCAAAAGTGTTATTAACAAATTCCGTACCGTTGTCGGATCGGATTACTTTAATTTTCTTACCAGTTCGACACTCAACCATAGCCTTAAATTCCTTAAAAGTTTCAAATGTCTGGTTATTGTTCTTCAAAAAATATACAAAGACAAATCGGGAATAATCATCAATAAAAGTTAATAAAAAACGTGCACCACCAGGAGAAATTGTATTAACTGGACCACAATTGTCAGTATGAATTATTTCCAATAATTCTTTTGCTCTATTCTCAGAACTAGGGAACGGTTTTGTTGTGCATTTGCTTTTTAAACAAGTCGTACAATTAATTTCATTGGGAAACTTAACATTCAAACCGTGCACCAAATTTTTACTTGCTAATTCATTTGCTGGCAACATTCAAATGGCCATAGCGGTTATGCCATTTCATAGCCTTAGACATGTTCGCGTTTGTCAAGAACAAAGTTTCTTTTGTCATCGAATACAAAAACAAATCACCAACCGTTTTTGCTTTAAAAATTATCTCTCCTTTTTCGTCTATGATTCTTGCTTCACTGCAGTCAAATTCTACAACGTCTTTACCGCTACTCTGCCGACAGAAATAAAATTACACTGAAGATTTTGTACAAATAACACATTATGCAAAACAATGTCAAACTCTCTAATGCGGACTGTACCTATGCCCTCTGCCTCTATTTGATTTTGTCCCGCAAGTGTAATCACTTCTGAATGTGTCTCAAATGTTTCAAATAAGTTGCGGTTACAGCACAAATGAGAAGAAGCGCCGCTATCTAAACACCATACATAATCAGTCAACACGTTGTTGTTGTTGGCTGCTGCAAACACAGAATATGCGTGTGCATTTTTTTTATAGTGATGTGTTTTACTCAGTGTTGCCACCTCACGTGTAATTACACATATCATGTGTAATATTTTTGTTCATGTGTAGCCCATGTGTAATTGACTGCATGTGTAATTCGTGTGTAATTTAATATTTGAAAGTTTTGTAGCACTGATTTTTGTTATTATTTTTTTCACAAGAAGTACAAAGGTTTATTTTTCTTAGCAAAACTTAAAAATTTAATTAAAAGAATGGAAGCTGTAAAAGAGCTAAAAAATGGTTGCATCATTAACTACTACATTTAGATAGCGCTTGCCACAATTTATTATAACGACGAAACATCCTAAGTACATTATTTCAAAAAGGGTGGATAATCGACTGCAAAAGAAATGTTTGAGCTTCTCAAAACCACAATTATAGAAAAAGTGTTGTAAAGCAAATAAAGAGACATTTGAAAAATATTTTTGTGTTGGATAAGTAAAAAATATAAAAATGTCCGGCATATCCAATGTTACAGGGATAGAGAAACTGAATTAACATTTCGTTGAAAAATTGCGTCGACGACATTTATAGGGATGCATCAAATGAAATGTATGCTACATATCGTCACCTAAAATGCAAAAGTGCTTAACAAAAAACAAAAATTGAAATAAGAGTTTTTGATTGAATTTGGTTCGTTTTATTAAACTTTATGTTCGCAAACAATTTTAGATCAAAAATGGCGACTTTATTAAAGAAATTCAAATGCTAATTACACCTTGTTGTTATTGATTTTGTAAAGTTGTTTGCTTCTTTGCATTTTAGGTGACGATATTTATGTTTATTTGTTTTGCAAAAATTCATAGATTTTTAGTGGTTTGTACGAAATAAAAAGGTAGAACAATACGGTTTTTGGTATATATGCTGCTTAAAATATCAATTCCACTTAGAAAATTTAAATTGGTTTACGTTTTCTGAAGAAGCCAAATACGGGTTTAATTCCACTTTTGATCGAAATTTGTTTCTGTGACATGCGTAAAAAGATTGCATGTGTAATTCGTATTTTCATGTGTAATTTTGGCATGATCCATGTGTAATTTACCATTCCGTTGGTGGCAACACTGGTTTTACTACTTCCTGCTTTGATTTTTCATTTCTACATTGTGCTGCGTAGTGGCTTCTGCGACCGCATTTGAATCAGTTAAATTGTTTTTTTTTTCTTTCCTGTGTTGCGATTGTTTCTCTCACTGTTTTTGCTGCTACTGCATGTTTTGCTGTCGTTGTTCTTTTTATCTTGTTGAGACATGAATACTTGCGCACCACCTTCATACTGTGTTGCAAGAATGATAGAAATAAAGATTACGCCTTGCGCATGTTTTACCGTTTGACGACGTAGTAGTTCCCTTGTTAAGATTACCAAGTCCCTTTTATTTGTGAAAATCGTAATTTCTTACAAAAAATGTATGCATTACGTGTAAGTTGGCAACCCTGCAACTAATTTACTCATAGAGTTCAAATAAAAAATATTATATCAATTGTCAAAAAATTAACAGCCTTATTTATAAAAAATAAAACATGTTAATAATGGGTTTATTAAACGGATTTTGTATGAAAATCCATTTTATTAACCCTTTATTAACCGGTTTTATTTTTTATAAATTAGGCCGTAAGAATTTTGCTTAATATTTTAAATTAAAAATATTATTACAATAAATAAAATTTTTAAAAGTGTTCAAACGTGTGTTAAAAGTAGTGAAATAAAGAAAAATAAATAAAAATAGAAGAGAGCAGAAAAGAGAACAAACATAAAGTGTGCAGTGGGCAAATGCCAACAAATTAACCGCAAAAACACAAAGGGGGAAATTGTGCGAAAAACTAACGTGTCCATATTTTTAATTATAGCTTACATAGAGATAATATATATTTATGTAAGTCCAAAATAAAATTAAAAAGAAAAAAAGTAACTTCTAAAGCTTCGTACAGACGATGGTCAGATCTTACAATGTTGTAATTTTTCCGACAATGGTGCCATTGTCAGGTGCATTAATTTAACACAGTTGCAAGACAATTTAATGACAACATTGTAAGATTCAAATAATTTAAATAGAAAAATAATAAAGTGTCCCACTGTCATGTTTACACATAAACATTTCAGTTTGAAAGCTAAAAATTATTAGCCAATGAGAACGAAGGTTGTGTGACGTCACAGTTCCTACATGCGCTGTAAAAAATTTTTTATCTACCTGATGTCGTAATCTTTATTTCTATCATTCTTGCTGTGTTGTCTTACTGCCCGCTTTTCTTCTTTCTCCCTCCCTATTAACTTTAATGCATTAAGTCTTGGCAGGTCATCTCTAGTCTCTAAAGCTATGGAGCAATTCCATATGAAAGCGATCACCTTTTGGACGACCCCTCTCCGACTTTAAAATAAATAGTCTCAATCGATTGCCCAGCAAAAAATGATGTACCTACATTTTTTTTTTTTTTATAGTGACTGGTTTAATGGTGGTGTACACCACTGTCATGTGACAAAATTGAAGAATTCTTCATAAGGGACCTCATTGAAAGTTGTTTTAAAAAAAAACTACTAAAGCGATCGCAACGAGTGATAGCTCGTTGGAAAGGTATTGAATCAGGCTTCAATTGAAAAATAAAATTTTCCTAATTTTTCTTAGAAATTTACCTTTAAATTTTCCCATGAAAATTAAATTTTCCGATTTTCCACAGAAGCTCCTAAATTTTCCGGCTAATTTTTTTTTTTTGGATTCCTCATAATTTTTGCTTTAAGAATCAGCAATAAAAAATAGGCCCCGACTCCTTGTTTGGACAGGAGAAGAGCATTTAAGAGACCACCTTCTTAAAAATACATTTTAAAAATTATTTTACAGTTAAAAATACATTTATGAAGAAAAATTCTTTCTTATTTTGCTGCTTATACTTAATTACAATATTTATTAAAAATTTCAATTGTCTTGGCATCATTATAAAATTAAATTTACTTTAAATTTAGCACGTCATCAGACGAAGAGTACCGCTTTACATTAATTGACATATCAGAAATATTTGGTATGAAGCAATGAAACTTTTGCGTTCCAGTTATAGTTTTGACATTATTATATCTGTTTTGAATTCGTCGCTCCATGGCATCGTGTTCTTTTTGAGTGCATAAAACTGTGTTAATGGCAATTTCCTTGCTTTGAATCCACGAAAACAAATGTTGTACATTTAAGATCTGGTCAGTATATGGCCTTTGCAAACTTGCCTTAGTCGCCATGCGTTTTAGGGTTCCCCCTAACGCATCACATGGGCCCTTACCGTGGGACGTCGCGAAAAAGTGCCACTCGACCTTGCAGTTTTGTTCTTCTTCAATTATGCAATTGTAAAAATTTTTTTTATTCTTGTACTGAGAAGCCGCGCCATCTGAGAAAAACGTTACTTTGTCGATTGCATCGAATTGTGATCTTAAGAATTCAAACAGTTTCATTTGAAATAAATAAACGGACACATAATTATGAGCTAAACTCTCCGCGACAACAACAAGGCTTACGGTCTGCAGTTCGTTATCTTCGTTTTTGAAATAAATGCAAAAAGGATGCACCGTGCACTGGTCGTTTGCCCAGTGATAAGCCTGAATTTCATCCTGAACGAGAAAAGTGTAATTCTCGGCAAAGTCGCTTATCACAATGAATTCATTTTGGGCTAATTTCTCCTTACTTTCCTTTAGAAATTTCGATTGCATCTCGGATATGAAATGGTGCGCCTTCAGCTCATTCAACTTGAATCCGAATTCCTCGATGAATTCCGGAACCTGCTTTACCACGGTCTCAAGGGAACATCTGCCGCTGCTAATTATCCACTGTTTGAAATGCACCTCCTGAATTAACAGCTGTTCAAACTTTTCCGCCAAATATTGCTCTAGCTCGTCAATCTTCGGACAATTGTCGCATTTGGACAGATGACAATTTTCCGTGGGGTATGCGCACAACGACTTCGACAGGAGGTCCCTATATGTTTCAATTTCACCGTGAAATACTTTCAATTTCTTGCATGGAAAGAAAATTAATTTGATGTTTTAATGAAACATGCAAACGCAGACTGAATGCGATCCGTGCCTGTCTAATGCCAGCACGCATTCTTTTGGTCGTAGGATGGCAAACTTAGAAAATCCCACTTTTTCTGCTGGGTATTTCTCATTGAACTGATGGTATGCTTCGGATAGATTACATAATAATAATCTGCGCTGCTTGTGTACTTTTTCTCCATCTTCACGTGTGATAACATAGTCACGTGTACCTGGGCAGGCGCGGCTGTTGTCATCATTGCAGTAAAAATCTTGAATCAATTTCACCGTTGCTTCGCTGAGGGTCCTTGAGCCAAATTTCTTGGTGGGAGTCGCCAATATGCCCTTCTGTCGAACTAATTCTTTGCTTCTTCTCGCGATGTAAAAAGATGTTTGAAACTGTTCAGAAATCTTGCGTATAGACCATGATTGAGGCAGCACAGATAAAATGAGATATTTCTCCGGAAAAGTGGTCGCTAAATTGAATTTTCTTTTCAACTGCTCAATCATTTGTTTGCCGTCATCAACGTCATCTGCTTGACTGCATTCGTTATCAGAGCCTTCATCAAATATTGTCGCGATTGCACTCATAACCTTGCCTTTTTTCTCTTTCCTGTATGTTTCACTTCGCAACTTTCTTTTTCTAATAGGCGTTTCACCTAAAGTGGTAATAGCCTCATTCAAAGGACTCAAAGACATATTGACCATCGGAATGTCTGCCTCACTATCAGATGAAACATTTTGTTCACTTGTAATTTCACTCTCGGATTGTGGCTGCATTTGTTTCAATGCATTTGCTTGTTGAGACAAATCGATTTTACACTTGGGGCAAATGAATTCTGCTTCTTCACCGTATTGTATATTTAATTCATTCATGTATCGCTTCGAAACACCAGTTAATTTTAATACTTTTATCTTTTTCGAACGATGTCCACTCTTGTTAAACGGATTGCAGCAAAATTTATTCATTTTACTTTAAATTGTCTTTACAGCTTCACTCTTTACTTTACAAAAAAAAAACACTTAAACACTTTCACGTTTAGTATTCAACTGAAATTTGACTCAGAGTGTGTGAAGTATTTATATTTATTTTTTGGTAAAAATAGGTAAAAAAAAATAAGCGATATTTGCTTTTCTTTAATAGGAAAATTTGCGTGAACTACTGGTCATAAAATGTTTTTTAAAGAGGGACTTAATTGGTTACTGCCAATAAGCCGACCACAGGTCATAAAATGTTTTGCAAATTTTTTAAATTACCAGGTAATAAATATTTTGCCATATTTATGGAAAATCCGTGTTTTATGACTTGTTTCTGCACGTGTCATTTTAGGCGAAATATTTATTACCTGGTAATTTAAAAAATTTACAAAACATTTTATGACCTGTAGCCTCAGTCGGGTTTGGTGTGCCATTACATGCCACTGCTGCTATTATCCATGGATTTATGGCCGATCTTGTGAAGGCAGGCAGACCATATTCACTACACACTCAACTTGGGGCTCTTAAAAAAAAATTGATTTTTTCTTCATAAATGTATTTTTAACTGTAAAATAATTTTTAAAATGTATTTTTAATAAGGTGGTGTCTTAAATGCTCTTCTCCTGTCCAAACAAGGAGTCGGGGCCCATTTTTTTATTGCTGATTCTTAAAGCAAAAATTATGAGGAATCCAAAAAAAAAAAATTAGCCGGAAAATTTAGGAGCTTCTGTGGAAAATCGGAAAATTTAATTTTCATGGGAAAATTTAAAGGTAAATTTCTAAGAAAAATTAGGAAAATTTTATTTTTCAATTAAAGCCTGATTCAATACCTTTCCAACGAGCTATCACTCGTTGCGATCGCTTTAGTAGTTTTTTAAAACAACTTTCAATGAGGTCCCTTATGAAGAATTCTTCAATTTTGTCACATGACAGTGGTGTACACCACCACTAAACCAGTCACTATAAAAAAAAAAAAAAATATGTAGGTACATTATTTTTTGCTGGGCAATCGATTGAGACTATTTATTTTAAAATCGGAGAGGGGTCGTCCAAAAATTTGCCAATTTTGATCGTTTTCATATGGAATTGCTCTATGGCAAAATTTTCATATGATTTTGGCAAACTTGCCAACAGCATTATGGAAAACAGCTCATCTTGTAGCTCGATTCCAGTTTCTGCTAATTTTTCCACCGTTGAGGAAAAATCGCATACGTATTGCTGGACACAATCACCTTCACCCATTCTTTCTTACAGGGCCTCTAGGTCTGTGAACCTTACGTAACATTTTCCATACTGCAGGTGCCGACGGACAGTTTTTGATGTATGAAATCTACATTAAGATAATTGTCGATGTGGCCTTTTCATCTCTCTTAGCCCAAACAGCAATTTCATCTTGGTTGGTTGGTTTCTCATCAAAAATGGTGGACCACAAATCCTGATGAATTAAAACAGCTTTAATTTGCAAGCTCCACGAGTCGTAATTTGTCTCGTCCAACTTCAAACTCATTTTTAAACACTTCAGTCCCTTCATTCTAATTTAAACGTATTTTGATCTGCTTAAAATGAATTATCTTAATGAATTTTTTTTTTTACAATGAACAAATTTTGAAAATAAAAATTTGACATATGGGCATTTCCCCAGAATGGTCTACCAGGATGAAAAAATAAAATGTTGAAAATCATCGTCTTTTATTGTTTATTATTATAAAAAAAGTATATGTTGTTATAAAAGAATGGCTTCATAGCATGTCTCAGCTGTTTTACTCGAAGAAATTGCACTGGAAACTGGAAAATTTTATATTTTCTTATATTTTCTACTTCTAAACACATTTTTATATGCTTATTTTACATGCAAAAATATGTTATGTTTACACTCTTTCTTCATAATCTTTTCATTACAATCAATTGAAAATTGAGTATTTAGTTGTTTGTTAAGGAAATTTGAAGACATTAATGGGAAACTGCATGGTGATAATAATAAAAAAACATATGGAAAAATCGTACGTTCGCGACCCGTACGTTCGCGACCGGTACATAAGCCAATTAAACAAAAACCAAAAGAGATATTTTTTTTTGGTAAATACTGCATGGAGACCTACATTAATACACTTTTAAAATAAATTTATCACTTTTGAATATTCCGTTCCATTACGCAGATTTTTACATTTAACTGCTGTCAGCCAAAGTTGACTTCTATTTTGCGTACGTTCGCGACCACATGTTTATAACTCTTATTATGAAAACTTAAACTCGATGAAATCCATCCTTTGCACTAAACATACATCTACCCAAATGCTATCGAATCGCAAGAAAAAATGCTAGGAAAAGTTTTGTTTTCTATATTATTTGTACATCAAAAGCGTACGAACGTACGTTCGCGACCCCAGGAAATGCCCATATATATTTGTTTCCATATAACGAATTATTTCAAAAGAACTCTGTATCGCATACTTACAACGCTATGTACGAAGCAAAAAGTAAATTTTAATTAGGTGATTTCTAAAAAATAATAAGAAGATGGAAAGAGTAGTCCAACTAAGAGTAGTGTTGATAGCAGCTCCCGTATTAACAGTTGGACAAAGTATTACTTCTCCAAAGAAAGATATTATTAGAATTTAATAAATCTAAAGTATTAACACACTATATACTTTATAAAAAATTGAAAAAAGGCAATTATTCTAAAAATGAAGAATAACTGTCTTTTTATATGATGCATAAATTTTGTGGTCCCATACAGATTCATTATATGGAAGTTCGACTGTATTTAAATTTATTAAAAAGAAAATACATACATACATATATTAACTCAAAAATCAAAGGACATGCAGATGTTGCATTTATTCTTAGAAATTCTTTTTGAATTTTAGCTAACGATATGTATGATATGCATTGTAAAAAAAATTCATTAAGATAATTCATTTTAAGCAGATCAAAATACGTTTAAATTAGAATGAGAAAGATGGCTTTTTTTAATTAAAAGTTATAGCTAAATTTAATGAATTACATTTTTTAGTTTAAACCACTACTTATTAGTAATTATAATCAGTAAAAATTATACATAATAGGTATGTCATAATATCTATAATAATAATAATATAAATGTGTTTTAAGGCAAAATTTTTCTTAAAATACATTTCAAATCTATTTTAATTTTTTATGAATATAGTCTGTTTTTCTAAACGCCTCACAGTGGCGCCATTTGAGTTTTTTCGTTGCAAAAATCATATCTTTTGAACCGAATAAGATAATTGAACAGTTTAATTGAAATAGTGATAATTGAACAGTTTAACAGTTTAAAATCATATGATAGATAACTGTTCAGCCTATGAAATGAGCGTTTGGAAAGGGTGCTACGCTCTGTAGGGGCCTAATTATGGGTTATCAAAGTTAAAATTAGTAGAAAAATCAATTTTATGGTAACTAAAAAAAATTATTTTTAAAATTTTTAGATTGTTTTTATTTTTTTCTTTAGGGTTTTATGTTTTAAATTATTACCCAACAAATTAAAAAAAAAATTATTTTTTTTTTTTTAAATTTATTTTTTCAATTTTCTGTAAAATATTCATCACAGTTCGTAAGAGAAGGTATATCTAAAAGACTAACCATTTCTAAACTATAATTATTTTCTAACTCTATTCTTGACTTCACATGCCGCAGGGAAGAAATAAGTGGATCGGAAGATGCTGCCAACATGTTGAAGAGGTCCTCATTTTTCCTTACCCTTGATGCTTTGAATGTGTTCTGCAATCTATATTTTTTATAATATTTGTTAAGAGACTCCTGTGCTTCTTCAGAAAGCTCTCCAATTGGCAAAGACTGGTACTCAATTATATCTTTGCCATGCGCCAATATTTTATGGACGGTCGGGGTCAACTTCTTCTGTGGATACAGTTCTGCTAAAAGAGATGCAGTTTTCGACGCATATTCTCCATATTTTGTAGAATTGACATTTTCTTTGCAGTTTAAAACATCTAAGATCGTTCCCAATCTTTTCACGATTTGATTGTCAATTCCAGTGATTCTAGTTACTGCCTCATCATTTTCAAAAAATCTCCTAGAAGTGTTTCCATCGTTTGAGTTACCGTATCCGCGCTTGGGACAGTCTACTTTTAGTCCAACTTGTTTAAAAAAGCATCCTGTATTTGCTTCTTTCTGATCTTTTCCTTATCCTTTATTGATGTATTTTCATCGAAGTTTTCCTCCTCTTGTGGTAGGGTATACGCCAGTTTTAGCAAGAATTCCATACACCTTATCCTTGCGTGCAATGGTGACATTCCATATTCGTAATTCTCCTCATTTGAAGAATCGTTTAAATTACCAAAGTTCTTCTGACTCTTTTTGCAAATCGGGCATGACATTGTTGAGGTTGTTCCTGTCAGTTCGTTTACGACTTTTCCATCAACCATGGTCAGATGGAACACGTAATTGCATTCAATATATTTTCCTTCTCCAATTTGCAGCTTTGTAGGCTTAATCTTGCTTATTTGTTCTTTAATGTCCTTCACCGTGGTCCTTATGAGTTCTGCCGATTCCCTTGCAAACTGAAACATTATTGATCGGCAATAATGCACTGATGACGGACGTGGATTTTTCCAGTGTAGGGAAACATCAGATTTAAGCCGCAAATGAACAACAGATGCCATAAACATATTTCCGTCCGATATTGTAGCGTCATCGGAAGATATCCTTTGCTTATAAACGCTTTGTCCGGATGATCCATCGCAGCCCCATTTGCTGATCAATGTCAACTTCTCAGGAAGAATTTTCACCTCATTTTCAGGAAGACTCTCCAACAACCGTTTTGCTGTATGGCCCATGAGATCCTGCAGATTGGCTTTCGCAGAGACTTCCGTAAACTCCGTATGCAGTGGTCGTGAATTTATTTTGGCTTGCGTAATATGCTTGTATCCGGGTAAAACGTCAGCGCCGTGTCGCGCTAAAGATGCCCGTAGTTTCTCATATTTCTCTTTGGAAAGTTCTAAGTCCATAAACAAGGCCAAGGCTTCTTCGGATCCATACTTTTTAATGTGTGCGTTTGTGGGCGTGGGAATGCTTTTCTTAATCCTTTTTAGTCGCAGTGGGCTTGCATCAGCAACAGATTTGGTTATCTGCGACCTAACTCTTTCACTATCCTTTGTAAATTTAATAGACAGCGCGTCCGATAATTGCTTCGTGGTCAAGTCATTGGTGGCATCGGCAAGTTTCCTCTTCCTTGTGAAAATTGAACACTCCTCAATACTTTTTTTTTGGCCTTCCTTTTGCTCCTCTGGTTGATGTGGTGGGTTTATCTACTGCCAATATATCCAGGATGGTGTCTTCATTAAGCCAGTCCTCGTATTTGGAGTTGAAGTTCTGAAGTTCTCTCTTAGCCCAAACAGCAATTTCATCTTGGTTGGTTGGTTTCTCATCAAAAATGGTGGACCACAAATCCTGATGAATTAAAACAGCTTTAATTTGCAAGCTCCACGAGTCGTAATTTGTCTCGTCCAACTTCAAACTCATTTTTAAACACTTCAGTCCCTTCATTCTAATTTAAACGTATTTTGATCTGCTTAAAATGAATTATCTTAATGAATTTTTTTTTTTACAATGAACAAATTTTGAAAATAAAAATTTGACATATGGGCATTTCCCCAGAATGGTCTACCAGGATGAAAAAATAAAATGTTGAAAATCATCGTCTTTTATTGTTTATTATTATAAAAAAAGTATATGTTGTTATAAAAGAATGGCTTCATAGCATGTCTCAGCTGTTTTACTCGAAGAAATTGCACTGGAAACTGGAAAATTTTATATTTTCTTATATTTTCTACTTCTAAACACATTTTTATATGCTTATTTTACATGCAAAAATATGTTATGTTTACACTCTTTCTTCATAATCTTTTCATTACAATCAATTGAAAATTGAGTATTTAGTTGTTTGTTAAGGAAATTTGAAGACATTAATGGGAAACTGCATGGTGATAATAATAAAAAAACATATGGAAAAATCGTACGTTCGCGACCCGTACGTTCGCGACCGGTACATAAGCCAATTAAACAAAAACCAAAAGAGATATTTTTTTTTGGTAAATACTGCATGGAGACCTACATTAATACACTTTTAAAATAAATTTATCACTTTTGAATATTCCGTTCCATTACGCAGATTTTTACATTTAACTGCTGTCAGCCAAAGTTGACTTCTATTTTGCGTACGTTCGCGACCACATGTTTATAACTCTTATTATGAAAACTTAAACTCGATGAAATCCATCCTTTGCACTAAACATACATCTACCCAAATGCTATCGAATCGCAAGAAAAAGGAAAAGTTTTGTTTTCTATATTATTTGTACATCAAAAGCGTACGAACGTACGTTCGCGACCCCAGGAAATGCCCATATATATTTGTTTCCATATAACGAATTATTTCAAAAGAACTCTGTATCGCATACTTACAACGCTATGTACGAAGCAAAAAGTAAATTTTAATTAGGTGATTTCTAAAAAATAATAAGAAGATGGAAAGAGTAGTCCAACTAAGAGTAGTGTTGATAGCAGCTCCCGTATTAACAGTTGGACAAAGTATTACTTCTCCAAAGAAAGATATTATTAGAATTTAATAAATCTAAAGTATTAACACACTATATACTTTATAAAAAATTGAAAAAAGGCAATTATTCTAAAAATGAAGAATAACTGTCTTTTTATATGATGCATAAATTTTGTGGTCCCATACAGATTCATTATATGGAAGTTCGACTGTATTTAAATTTATTAAAAAGAAAATACATACATACATATATTAACTCAAAAATCAAAGGACATGCAGATGTTGCATTTATTCTTAGAAATTCTTTTTGAATTTTAGCTAACGATATGTATGATATGCATTGTAAAAAAAATTCATTAAGATAATTCATTTCAAGCAGATCAAAATACGTTTAAATTAGAATGAGAAAGATGGCTTTTTTTAATTAAAAGTTATAGCTAAATTTAATGAATTACATTTTTTAGTTTAAACCACTACTTATTAGTAATTATAATCAGTAAAAATTATACATAATAGGTATGTCATAATATATATAATAATAATAATATAAATGTGTTTTAAGGCAAAATTTTTCTTAAAATACATTTCAAATCTATTTTAATTTTTTATGAATATAGTCTGTTTTTCTAAACGCCTCACAGTGGCGCCATTTGAGTTTTTTCGTTGCAAAAATCATATCTTTTGAACCGAATAAGATAATTGAACAGTTTAATTGAAATAGTGATAATTGAACAGTTTAACAGTTTAAAATCATATGATAGATAACTGTTCAGGCTATGAAATGAGCGTTTGGAAAGGGTGCTACGCTCTGTAGGGGCCTAATTATGGGTTATCAAAGTTAAAATTAGTAGAAAAATCAATTTTATGGTAACTAAAAAAAATTATTTTTAAAATTTTTAGATTGTTTTTATTTTTTTTCTTTAGGGTTTTATGTTTTAAATTATTACCCAACAAATTAAAAAAAAAATTATTTTTTTTTTTTTAAATTTATTTTTTCAATTTTCTGTAAAATATTCATCACAGTTCGTAAGAGAAGGTATATCTAAAAGACTAACCATTTCTAAACTATAATTATTTTCTAACTCTATTCTTGACTTCACATGCAGCAGGGAAGAAATAAGTGGATCGGAAGATGCTGCCAACATGTTGAAGAGGTCCTCATTTTGCCTTACCCTTGATGCTTTGAATGTGTTCTGCAATCTATATTTTTTATAATATTTGTTAAGAGACTCCTGTGCTTCTTCAGAAAGCTCTCCAATTGGCAAAGACTGGTACTCAATTATATCTTTGCCATGCGCCAATATTTTATGGACGGTCGGGGTCAACTTCTTCTGTGGATACAGTTCTGCTAAAAGAGATGCAGTTTTCGACGCATATTCTCCATATTTTGTAGAATTGACATTTTCTTTGCAGTTTAAAACATCTAAGATCGTTCCCAATCTTTTCACGATTTGATTGTCAATTCCAGTGATTCTAGTTACTGCCTCATCATTTTCAAAAAATCTCCTAGAAGTGTTTCCATCGTTTGAGTTACCGTATCCGCGCTTGGGACAGTCTACTTTTAGTCCAACTTGTTTAAAAAAGCATCCTGTATTTGCTTCTTTCTGATCTTTTCCTTATCCTTTATTGATGTATTTTCATCGAAGTTTTCCTCCTCTTGTGGTAGGGTATACGCCAGTTTTAGCAAGAATTCCATACACCTTATCCTTGCGTGCAATGGTGACATTCCATATTCGTAATTCTCCTCATTTGAAGAATCGTTTAAATTACCAAAGTTCTTCTGACTCTTTTTGCAAATCGGGCATGACATTGTTGAGGTTGTTCCTGTCAGTTCGTTTACGACTTTTCCATCAACCATGGTCAGATGGAACACGTAATTGCATTCAATATATTTTCCTTCTCCAATTTGCAGCTTTGTAGGCTTAATCTTGCTTATTTGTTCTTTAATGTCCTTCACCGTGGTCCTTATGAGTTCTGCCGATTCCCTTGCAAACTGAAACATTATTGATCGGCAATAATGCACTGATGACGGACGTGGATTTTTCCAGTGTAGGGAAACATCAGATTTAAGCCGCAAATGAACAACAGATGCCATAAACATATTTCCGTCCGATATTGTAGCGTCATCGGAAGATATCCTTTGCTTATAAACGCTTTGTCCGGATGATCCATCGCAGCCCCATTTGCTGATCAATGTCAACTTCTCAGGAAGAATTTTCACCTCATTTTCAGGAAGACTCTCCAACAACCGTTTTGCTGTATGGCCCATGAGATCCTCCAGATTGGCTTTCGCAGAGACTTCCGTAAACTCCGTATGCAGTGGTCGTGAATTTATTTTGGCTTGCGTAATATGCTTGTATCCGGGTAAAACGTCAGCGCCGTGTCGCGCTAAAGATGCCCGTAGTTTCTCATATTTCTCTTTGGAAAGTTCTAAGTCCATAAACAAGGCCAAGGCTTCTTCGGATCCATACTTTTTAATGTGTGCGTTTGTGGGCGTGGGAATGCTTTTCTTAATCCTTTTTAGTCGCAGTGGGCTTGCATCAGCAACAGATTTGGTTATCTGCGACCTAACTCTTTCACTATCCTTTGTAAATTTAATAGACAGCGCGTCCGATAATTGCTTCGTGGTCAAGTCATTGGTGGCATCGGCAAGTTTCCTCTTCCTTGTGAAAATTGAACACTCCTCAATACTTTTTTTTTGGCCTTCCTTTTGCTCCTCTGGTTGATGTGGTGGGTTTATCTACTGCCAATATCTCCAGGATGGTGTCTTCATTAAGCCAGTCCTCGTATTTGGAGTTGAAGTTCTGAATGGTTCGATTAGATTTCACCCATTTTGCCTTAATATTTGCATATATCAGATAAAAATTATTTTTTATAATTTCGCTTCTCTCAATATTTCCGTATAAGCTATCAAGTTATTCTAAAGCAGCTTCCGTGAAAAAATTTGGTGTGGTTGACTTTCTAAACAGTTCAAATAATTTAAAATTGTTCAACGCCATGTTTTCAGTACTTAAATTGTTTAATGGTTTCAGTAATTGTTGCGCCAACTTTCAGTCGTAGACTAATCCCGGCATTATGCTTATTTTGCAATATATAGGCTTATGCTACCATGCCTAAAAACTTACCTGTTCCCTGCATACATATGGATTTAGGGTGAATAATGCAATTTTGATATTATGCACGTGTCCAAATAAGATTTGTGCCTACCTGTAGGGACCATAAGTCAATATTGTTCTTGACCATTTGTACGCCAAAGTATTGTTTAAGTGAGGTACGTACCTGCTAATTTCAATGAGTAGTTTTTTTCAAACTATTAGATCAAACTACTGTCAGTCAAAACATATAAGGGATGGACGCCATACAATTTCTGCAACCATGTCTTTTTAACCTTTTTTACCTCTAGAAGCCGAACGGGCACGTACGGGCAGATAAAATTTTTGAATTATGTAAAGAAATAATCAATGAACAGGTTTTGCAAATATGGCAAATATAGAAAAATATAGATTTTTTTTATTTTCCGTCAAAGTTGAAAAATAGTGAAAAAACGGATAGTTTTTAAATAGTGATTTACCAGGAGAAACACAAAGCAAACAGTTAATTTTTTTTTTATCATTATACATTTAATAAATACATCAATCAATACAAACAAAAAATAAGGCGATTCGTTACCTATTTTTCGTGATATTACACCTGAAATCGCAACAAATTTACTAAAAACTGTGTGGTTTTTTGAAAACCGAAAGTCGGTCAACTTTGAACGGCTATATCTTCTAAACTAAAAATGTGATATTATTAAGAGTGGCAGATTTGAAATCGTTGAAAAGTTTCCTATAACATGGGTTTATTCAAAACTTCGTCGGCGCTCATGAAAATTTTGATTTTTTCAACCTCGTTTGCTCTACGGGCGCATTGCAGTAATTCATGGCAACATGTTCTTAAATGCAACCATAAAAATTTTGACAATGCATTTAATTCCGAAATGCAACTTTGCTGTTGTCACTGCGCAGAGACAAGCAAAAAAAAAGCATTTAAAATAATGTAGATGCAAACCATATTCATATACAATACAACGTAGGTAAAAATTTAAGTACACAATGCATCAACACGGTATTGATACATTGTGAACATACGTTTAGGAAAACAGCCATACTTTCGTTGATGATAGGTCTTTTTGTTTCTGAAAATTTCAAATTAATATAACGTAACACACACAACTTAGAAAATAATATTTTTTCCTCAAAAATATATCGGTTATCGCATTTTTAGTTGAAATATTTAAAATAGCTTTTAAATTTCAAATAATTACCACTTTAAAAGTTCTTTGCTTCGCATGTAAACTTATGAAATGTGATGTTACATTATTCTGCATTTAAGATGGCGATATGTGCAGTTTTTTTAATTTTTTTTTCAATAATGTTTGCCTACAAAAAATCGAACATACTCTTTGGCTGATTGCCTTACCTGCAAATAATAGGACTAGTCCAAACACGCGTGTAAAGTGTAGCTTACAAGGGACTAGGACTAGTCCAAAAGTAACCCAAACGCATGGAAAAAACATGGTCTATTTAACATTACGATGTCCTAGGGCAGGACCATATAACCCAGCTTTGGAGTACAAAGAAGCAGTCTTAAAACTACTCCATTGTATACACAAGAGGATTAGTTTTAACTTCGTTTAAAAACGAAAACATGTCGTTAAAAAACGAAGACATGTCGTCTCACTACAAACACTTTTTAACAATGGCATGGTCCATGCTTGCATTACATCGGACCAGTGTGGAGTAGTCCATTTTCAAAATGGATCAGGTGGTCCAATATTATTTGCAGGGTTTACCAAAAATATTTTATACAACCTTGCAAATATTATTTTAGCATTTTTTTTTTGCGATTCGATAGCATTTGGGTAACTGTGTGTTTAGAGCAAAAGATGGGTTTCATCGAGTTTAAGTTTTAATAATGATAGTTATAAACATGTGGTCACGAACGTACGCAAAATAGAAGTCAACTTTGGCTGACAGTAGTTAAATGTAAAAATCTGCGTAATGGAACGGAATATTCAAAAGTGATTAATTTATAATTAGTATTGTGGTTATTTTGTTGAACTATTTATGGTTTTTAATCCAAATTTTTAATAATTTTAATTAGGCTTAAGTTCATTAAATTTAATTTTCATTAAATTATTTTTATGAAGAAAGGAATTTTACAACATGAAAATCAATTAAAATTGTTATTGATAATCTTTCATTCTTGACCGTGGCCGGGGCTCGAACCCGGGCCGGCAGGTTACCATGACATGTTTCGATCGCAACCACTAATTAAAATTATTAAAAATTTGGATTAAAAACCATAAATAGTTCAACAAAATAATCACAATACTAATTATTGTTAAAGCTAAGGCTCGAGCTCTATGTATTCATTTGTCCTTCAAGTTGTGCTG
Source organism: Pollenia griseotomentosa (assembly GCA_963931875.1). Taxonomy (NCBI): domain Eukaryota; kingdom Metazoa; phylum Arthropoda; class Insecta; order Diptera; family Polleniidae; genus Pollenia; species Pollenia griseotomentosa. Next base: position 174,427,067 of record OZ007560.1, on the reverse strand, counting down.
AAAAAGGTCAACAAGAAAAAGAAAGACAAAAAATGAAAAAAACAAAAAATGTACTTTGGACTTCAAGAAAAATTCTTGACAACAGTACGAAAAAACAGAAGTAGGGAAGAACATGTAAAATCAATTAAAATGGATAATCATTCAAAAAAGCAAACTTCGATCTACCAAAGGTTAAAATACAATTTGGTTTAAGGATTGATGTTTGACTATTGACGTCAGCAGTCGTCGATGGCTGCGAGTGTAAAACGGCAAATCCATCTGAGGAGATCGAGTGGTGATTAATTTATTTTAAAAGTGTATTAATGAAGGGGTCCAATTAGTATTTACAAAATAAAATATCTCTCTTGTTTTTTTGTTTAATTGGCTTATATACCGGTCGGGAACGTATGGGTCGCGAACGTACGATTTTGCCACATGTTTTTTTTATTATTATCACCATGCATTTTCCCATAAATATCTTCAAATTTCTTTAACAAAAAAACTTAATACGCCTTTTACAATTGATTGTAATGGAGAGATTGTGAAGAAAGAGTGCAAAAATAACTTATTTTTTGCATGTAAAATAATTATATAAAAATGTCTTTAGAAGTAGAAAATATAAAATTTTCCAGTTTCCAGCTGAGATATGCTATGAAACTATTATTTTATAAAAACATAGACTTTTTTTATAATAATAAACAATAAAATACGATAATTAGCAACATTTTATTTTTTCATCCTGGTAGACCATTCTGGGGGAATGCCCATATTTTATTACATTTTTCATTTATGAAAAAAAATTCAAGAATGGTTAAATATGAGCGAACACATATGAATTTCTCTGAACTCTGAAAAAAAACCAAAAAAAAAACTGTTATTTTCGGTGATGGATATAAAAAAAAAACAAGGGAAAATTTAGAGGCAGTCGTGGTTTTTTGTTTATATCTTAGCCATAGAGTTTTTCTTTTCCAGGGAAAGCGGGATTTATTTTTCAAATTGATGCAAAATATTATTTAATATAATTTATTTGAACAAATAACATTTCCCGAGATCAATTAAATAAGCTTAAAAATGCATTCAACTTTTTTATTTCTGTGGCAAAATAGAAAAAGTGCTTAATGGCACCTTAAGATCTTCATGTTCAAAAGTACACATGGGCAAAATTTCAATTATTTTGTATAATTTTTGAGAAAGTTATAGCCAAATGACTTTTTGGTTAATTTTTTTAATAATAAAAACTTCCGATTTGTGACATTAAGAGTGTTTAGGAATACAAACTTAAAAAACTATAACCGCAGAGAACTGATGATTTTATTAAATTTGGAGTAAAGTTCCAAAAGCCACCTTTAAAGTTTTAAATTGTTCTCTAATAAAACTTAACAAATAGACTTATCAAGCACTTATTGCCACAGAATTAGTTCAAAGCAATTTGTATAAAACCAAAAAAAAAAATTTTAAACAAATTATTACCAAATATTTCAATTAAAAAGAGATTTTATTTCAGAATAGGCATTTACAGAATCGTTAGAAACATATTTCTTATTTTTATCAAGAAGATTTCAATAAGAAAACACGTTTCTTTTTTTAGGATGTTTGCCATTATAGTCAAAGGAACATTAAATAATCTCTACACTTCCTTCAAAACTTCTAATTCCTTTAAAAAAATATTTTCTGCGAATCGAATAAGCGTTTTCTTTCTGAATAACTTTTGTCATCATTTCTTACAGAATCTAATCCGAAAAATCTTTTATGCAGCTGCTCTGCATATGAAATCATTAAATTTTTTAAAGCAAGTGAGAACAACTTTTTTTGTTTTTAAAAAATAAATCTGGGTCTTTAAGATTTGTTCACAATAGGCAGCAATATTTTCACTGGTGTTCATAATAGAGCAACAATTTTTTTCGCGACCACACACATTTTAAATAAATAAACCGATAGAAAATTTTGCCCAGAACAATATTACGCATTTAATATTATTTGTTTGAACATTTTGTTAAAATTTTCATTAAAAACTAAAGGCCCAACCATAATATGCATAGCCTTGCTTAACCTACTGTCAAAAATTTACAAAAAGTCTCTCAAATGTATTTAAGAAAACAAAAATAAAATAAAAAAACATTTGATTCCGTACGGAATGTGCGATCAGTTTCGCACTTTGCTTAAGCAAATGACAGTTTAATAAATCTTAGCAAAAAGTTTCCTTAAGTTCAATATGGTTTGCCTCATATAATTTACATGTATTTGCACATTTGCTTAAGCCAATTTAAGCACATTATGGTTGGGCCTTAAATAAAATTATTATAAACGTCATAAAAAATTACATAAAAATTGTTCCTGAAATAGAAGTTGGCTCAACTTTTAAAAAAAAACTTTAGTTACATTTTTGTTTGAAAAATGAATGGAAAATATATGAAATACTTTGGGAAGAAAGAAATTGTTGCTCCGATTGTGAACAAAGCTTTAAACAAATTTAAAGTTCTGTACATTTTTAATCTTCTTTCGAAATTTCAGAGCATTGAACATTGCCTTACTTATCGGGTACGAATTGGCATCTCTTTGGCGTTTGGCAAAACTGTCTTAAGTCATACACCCCTATCGCGAATGTTATGGGAATATGATATATGGGCGTAAACCTATATTCCCATCCCAAAAAAATCGGTTTCTCAAATATTTTGGGAGTAAAAATTTATTATTTGTGAATTATTTGTCAGTTCTTTATAAACACAAGTCTCTATTGTGGATAACTTGTCAGAGATTGTATTGTGAAATAAAAATATACAAAATAAAATACTAATAAAAATATAATTAAATAAATAATGAATAGTGTTTATCTTCAATTTCTTTATTTACACTCCTTCAATAAAAGGAAAAAGTAATTTAGTTTTGTCCTACTTAAGAATACAAATTAAAATTTCCATGTTCTCTTCTCGTTCACATTAACACTTGTTGGGGATTTATTTAGTAAAAATACTCGCGGGAGTAAACAATGGCGATGCCAATTTTTTTAAGTTTGGGAATTCATTCCAAAAAAATTTGCTATGGGAAACATTCACAATACAAAATAAGAAATATGCGAATATTTTCATGGGAGTAGTTGTTTGCGATAGGGGTTATGTTAAATTTAAAAATATTTATTTGGTGTATACAATTTCATAGACTTTTTTCCTAAAAGCAGATGATAAAGATTAGAAGCAGTTGTACTAGACTAAATTAATTATAACCAAACAAGAGAAAAAAAATTTAATTAAAGCCAATCAAAAACTCAAAATGCGTTATTTTTTTGACTTAAGACTTTTTTGCCTAACGCCAATCAAAAACTCAAAATGAGTTATTTTTTGACTTAAGACTTTTTTGCCTAACGCCAATCAAAAACTCAAAATGCGTTATTTTTTTGACTTAAGACTTTTTTGCCTAACGGCCAAGATCTATTTCATGACACAACTTTTTCACAATTATACATACCAGTAAAGTTGCCAAAATTAAATTTAAAAAATCCTGGGAATTCCCGAAAAATGTGCGGTAAATCCTTTATGAAAAACACTACTCAGCCATTTATAAACCGATCTGGCTAATTACAATACCAAACAAGTCCGGACCATGTGACATAAATGTATAACAACGTAGCCCACTTCATATCTGGAGTCTTGGGAAAACCGATTTCAACGAGCAGACGGACATAAGGGCCCAGAATATATATGTATAGGTACTTTATAAACTCTAAGATCAATATTGTAGAATTTACAAACAGAATGGCAACTGATATATCGATGCCTTACTTCCTTTACCTCGTAACTTAAAAAATACGGTTTTTACTTTTTCATATCAAACGACTGTTATTTTTGTGTTCTAATACTGCAACAACTTATTATTTCAGTACAATATACATAGAATTAATCTATTCTTTAATAATTATATTTTAACTTTAACCCAAACGCCGAAGTATACAAAGATGAAACGTTTTTTTTTTTCTCTCTCCTGAAAAGTTGTATTTTTTTAAGATACAAGGTTGAGAAAGTAAGGCATCGATATACCCTTTTACCTTCGGTTAAGGGTACACAAATAAGATAAATATTTTTAATTTTACTAACCACACCATTGACAGATAGTAATTGGTCACCACGTTTTAAGCCACCATGGCGGTCTGCAACACCTCCTGGAATTATACGGGAAATATATATGGGAGAATTTTGTTCTTTGCCACCCATAACATTAAAACCAAGTCCTGTTAGATACATTAAACAATTAAATCATATGTAAATTGTGCATCACTTATTCAGACCTTCTTCTGTTTTTGGCAACTCTACAACGCGAGGATGAGCGTGACCTTCACTAGCAGCAAACGCAGCCACAGTTGCCTTTGCAGTGGCAGAAGCACGAACATCTTGAGAGCCTTGAATATCAACGGTTTCATATACATGTTCATACACTTCACGAACAGCATTAAGGAATTCGCTTTGCAATACCTTTTGCAATGCAGCCAATTTAGTGGTAGGAAAGTCTCCACTTGCTTGTAATTTTTCTAAAAGTTCAATCGATCGCTTGACATCTGTGAAAAAAAGGTACTTTTATCCCCTAAAAGTTAAAACATTTTTAAATTATATCACCTTTAGAAAGTGTCAATGGCTCACAAATCTCTGTCATTCTTTTTTATTTTCGTTGTTTAGATTAATAAAAATATTTATAAACTCCTAAATTCTTTCTAACAAGAGAAAAAGTCCTGTATTTTTCTCGTATAAAGCAAAAGCAGGGCAAATTGAATATGAATTCGCCTTGAGCGAAAGGGTATGTTTAGTGAGTGCTAATCTTGGTAAAATGCCAGTGATGCTAACAATCTATCAGTACTAGTCGAATGACGATACCGTTTAAATAACATTTAAAATTAAATACCGGTAGCACCAATTTACACTATGGACATTACTTGCGGACTTGCTATCAGGCATGTTCTAGAAATCGATATGAAGTGGTTCCAAAATGACTGCAGGTTTTCGGTTTTTAAGAGTTGTACTTGTAAAGATAATCGGTACTCAAAGTATGAAGCAGGGCTGCCAGTTTTGGGGTTTTGACCCCAAAAAGGGACAAAAAATTTGATTTGGGGTTTACATTGGGGATATTTAAAAAAAAAATAGGATTTTTTGGGGAAATACACGGAAAGAATTATTTACTAAAGCAACAGAAAATATGGCTTGAACCAAGAAAATTTTCCACCATTTTCGTCCAAGCCAAAAATGTCTTATTGTTAACAGATGTACATATGTATGTTTGTATGTGTGGCTTGGTTTAAGCAAAAAATTATGACTCAAAGTGAACTAACATTTAATTAAATATGTACAGCTAAAAAAAACAGGTTTTTTCTATATTTAATTAAGGTTTTGCTGCTTATAGCCAATTTCACTAATTCAATTTAAATATCAAATCATATTTAAATATAGATTCGTGTTCTGGAAATCGAAAACGCAAGAATCTGGAAGTTGTTTTTAATACACTTTTAATGTAATTTTTATTATTTTTGCTATAAAATTCTGTTTAATAGAGAAATATTTATATAATATTTTTCATAAAATTCTTTTATTACAAAAATCTTATTAAAAAACGACGTTTAAAATTCTTGCGTTTTGCGTTTTTGATTTCCAGAAAATTCAAATAAAAATTAATTGAATCAAACCAAGTTTTTTTGAACATTTTCTGAAAAATTAACAAAAATCCCTAGCATATGTTTCTTGGTGCAGGAAATTCGATTCTTTTTAATATTCAAGAAACCAGACTAATATTAAATAAAGGGTGTTTTTTTAAGCTAGATAGAACTTTAAATTGTAAAAAGTAACACAAAAAATTAAATTTTGATGAAATATTTTTTTTTATCGTTTCAGTATACTCTGACAAATCATCATGAATAGACTCACGCTTGAACAACGCTACGTAATTATCCAAATTTACTTTGAAAATCAGTCGTCGATTCGCTCTAGAGCAGTTGGCAACTGACCCGTTGTTTTATCGCAAAATTGTGTTCAGCGATGAGGCGCATTTTTGGCTTAACGGGTTTGTTAATAAGCAAAATTGCCGCATATGGAGCGAGACCAATCCACAAGAGACCCTACAGACTCCATTACATCCAGAAAAATGCACCGTTTGGTGCGGTTTTCACGCTGGTGGCATCATCGGACCTTATTTCTTCAAAAATGAGGCCGGAGCTCGCGTTACTGTCAATGAAGATCGTTACCGCACCATGATCAATGATTTTTTGTTTGAAAATATGGATGACATTGATCCGGAGGAGATGTGGTTTCAACAGGATGGCGCTACGTGCCATACGGCGAACGCAACCATCGACTTATTGAAATCAAAATTTGGCGATAAGTTGATTTCGAGAAATGGACCTGTCAATTGGCCTCCAAGGTCGTGCGATTTGACACCTCTCGATTATTTCCTGTGGGGCTACGTGAAGTCACTGGTTTATGCTGATAAACCAGCAACAATTGACGCCTTGGAGGCCAGCATTGTTCGTGTTATTCGTGACATACGGCCAGCAGTGCTCGAAAAAGTAGCCCAAAATTGGACGTCCAGAATGCGCTTCGTCAAGAACAGCCGCGGTGCCCATATGCCCGAAATCATTTTCAAATGTTAATGTCACGTATTGATCTTTCGAATAAAAAAAAAATTTTGATTACAATTTAATTTTTTGTGTTATTTTTTACAATTTCAAGCTCTATCGGGCTTAAAAAACCACCCTTTACATGCAGCTTGATTTGAGAAATATTTTTCTTGTTTTTTATAAAAACAATCTTCGTTTGCATGTCGTGTCTTAAGAAATTTTTGATCATATACCAAAAACGTGAATTTTTTGATCATGAGAAAATGTTTCTTTATTTAAGAAAATTTTACTAAATACAAACAAAATAAGTTAAAGTTATAAAACTTTTATTGGATTTTCTGTTTTAAGAAACGAAATTACTTTAGAAAATAAACTTATTTCCATGTAAAGAATATGAGTTAAATTTTTCTATAGGAGACAACTAAGTTTCATGCACACATACATTAGGATGGCCATTTTTGCAATATCACTTAATATCAATGAGCATCGGGTAAAAAAGGTTTTTTTTATCTAAAAAATAACTGAAAAGTTTGAAGCGAATTTGTATTTTCCTAGAGAAGTTCATGTTTGTACATATACTTATTAGAGGAGTTAACAAAAAAAAAAAAAAAATTAAGTGAACTCTTGGGTCAATGAATGGGCTAATTTTGTTTCTTTGTATATAAAAACATTAATTATTAAGTTCGGTAACGATTGGCAAAGAAAAGTCGATTGAAAAGTTGAATAGTGAATATAAGGCAAAAAATCACTTTTTTTTAGTTTTTGTAAATTTTTTTAAAAGTCGTTAAAGTTTTTATTCTTGCTGATAAATTAATCAAAATCTAGATACAACTATGTTTTCAAAAAGGTATAAAAGCCCAAAATCGGCTTAAAACTAGCCCAGTAAAAAATAATGCCCAGACCACTTATGTTCCAATTATCACTTAACCGAGAAATGCAATTTTCAAATCGATTTGTGCAATATCATTTTTTATTCAAGACTTAAAATTGTGATATATTTATAACCAATTACAAAAAATACAATAAGTTACATTATATTGCATTATATTTACGGACGGCTAAAGCAACCTGAATTCTTTAAATGTTGAACGTAAGCAATTTATTCATTATAGGGAAGTTCGACTGTATATATATACATATATATACACATATATAATATAATACATATATATATATAATATATATGTTTTTAATACAACCACGTATTTCCTTACAATAATATAGTACAAGTAAAACTCAAATGAATATTCAAATTATCCGTTAAAAATGGTGTATTTTCTACAGGGGCTTATTTTTGGGGATTTTTTGTTTTATCGGGGGATTTTTGGGGAAAAATTTTTTTAAGTTTGGGGAGGACGAAAAAAGTACCTGGCAACCCTAGTACATAAAAAGGAATATTTTTCAAAATTTGTTCGATTTTAAATCCACTTCATTTCTATTTGTAGAACATGGCCGTATCCCAGCGGGAAAATGAGGAGTTGATTACATAAATAATTAAAAAAAATTATGTTTTATTTTTGAAAGAATAATAATGAATTCATTGGAATCGAGAAGGTAATTTTATCAGACAAAATAATTATGAATTGATTAACACGTATATTCCCACATTTGCAGAACATGGAAAGAATTGTTTCCATTCGTGAGTATTATTCGTGTTTTTCTATTTCATATTTTATTTATTTATTAATCCATATTGTAATACAAAGCCATTTGGGCCAAAAAACGTATTACACAGCAATATAATCCCGAGTATAGTACTTAACCTAATCTACAAAAATAACTTACATTTCCTAATGTAACTACACCCATTAATACAACTTATTGGCTCCCCAGCCGTAACAAATTATAAAAGTACTATAAAAAAAGATTCAGTTTAGTAATTTTTATCCGGTATTTGTCACAACTCATATCAAACGTATGAATCATAAAGAAGTGAAAAAACAATTTGAAAGCTACCTTACAGACAACATAAAATACTATCGAAAGAAACTTGAGAAATGCTTCAAAAGCTTAAGGCGAAACACATTATTAGATTGCGAAAAAATACGAAATTCATGCGGTAAACTATTCCAGCAGCGAGCAACCCTTACAATAAAAGACCTCTCAAACAAAGAACACCTGATTCTAGGTATTAGAATTTGCTTGTTCCTATTCGACCGCGAAAAAGTAAATTCGTTACATAACTGGACAGGTATGCCACTTTTAATAATGCGATGAAATAAAAGAATATTGCGGTACTTTACGAATTTATCAAAGTAACACCCTAAAAATTTCTTTACAAATTCGGATATATGCTCACGTCTACGGATATTAAAAACATAACGAGTCACAGTATTAACAACCCGCTCCAATATCTTTAAGTTCATGGCAATAGTCCCTGACACCAACTCAAGTCCATATAAGATCTGCGGCATAAGAAGCGCATGAGCTAGTCTACATTTAACCCGAAAAAGCAGGAATATATTTGTGGAATATATTCTACGTAAAGTACAAGAAATCTTGCGATGCACATATACAAAATGAGACTCATAACTAAGCCTATTACACTATGCTAGTTGAAAAAACTGACAAGCCGGGCACATGGCGTTTTAACATAATTCGGGGACGCTGAATCCAGTGGTGCCCGCGGTTTTTTCAGATTAGCTCTGGTTTTCGAGATATACCGTTATTTCGAAAATGGAGGAGGTTGCACAACATATATTCGCGTAACTCAAAAACGGTTTAGTTTATTGAAATTACTAAAAAAACCGAAATTCCGCAATAAAATTTCATTTCAGAAAAGTAAAACTCTTTTTGTAATATGAGTAGTCGTTATTGAAACATAATTTTTTTTTGAAAAAAAAATTAATTTTTTTATCAAAATTTCGAAATTTTTGTTTTTTAAAAATTCATAAAAAATTAAAAAATGCAGCTAGGCTTCTAATTTTTTGCAGACTTATAAAAAACGAAGCTACAAACAAAACAAGCCATAAATGATTAAAATCTGTTTGCAACTTTTGATTTTATTCACAAAAGTCGACAAATTTTATTTAATTTAAGAATTTCATAACACGCAATATTTGTATGGGAGCCCCCTAAGGGAAATTCTTAAATTAATGAAAAATTTGTCGACTTTTGTGAATAAAATCAAAAGTTGCAAACAGATTTTAATCATTTATGGCTTGTTTTGTTTGTAGCTTCGTTTTTTATAAGTCTGCAAAAAATTAGAAGCCTAGCTGCATTTTTTAATTTTTTATGAATTTTTAAAAAACAAAAATTTCGAAATTTTGATAAAAAAATTAATTTTTTTTTCAAAAAAAAAATTATGTTTCAATAACGACTACTCATATTAGAAAAAGAGTTTTACTTTTCTGAAATGAAATTTTATTGCGGAATTTCGGTTTTTTTAGTAATTTCAATAAACTAAACCGTTTTTGAGTTACGCGAATAAATGTTGAGCAACCTCCTCCATTTTCGAAATAACGGTATATCTCGAAAACCAGAGCCAATCTGAAAAAACCGCGGGCACCACTGGATTCAGCGTCCCCGAATTATGTTAAAACGCCATGTGCCCGGCTTGTCACGAAAAAAAAGTGTCAATTTCATGCACAGTGTTATCAATGATGATACCCAAACATTTATGTTGACTTACAAAATCGATTTTAGAATCCCGAATAAAAATCTCAATAGCTGTCACAAAGTTCACAGACGATCCAAACAAAATCGCCTTAGATTTAGACGGGTTTATAGCCAGTGAATTTCTGGAAGACCACAGGTCGATTTTATTAAGGCAGTAGTTAATATTAGACTCCAATACATCAGCAAAATCTCGACCAGTACTAAATAAAAGCCAAATATTATCTGCAAATAAAAACGGCTTACACATACTAGAACTTAGAACTTCAGGCAAATCATTAATGTAAAGTATAAATAAGAGGGGGCCCAAAACCAACCCCTGGGGAACACCAGATTTAGTTGAAAGAATACTAGAAAGCCTACCATCTAAATCCACAAACTGTGTCCTATCACATAAATAAGACAAGATAAGCTTACAAGCCGATTTTGAAAAGTTAAAGAAACTCCTAAGTTCCATAATCATAGTAGAGTAACATATAGAATTAAAAGCTTTAGTTAAGTCCAGGGAAACTAGCACACTTAATTTTCCGTCATTCTCACAACTTCTAACAGCATCAGTTAGATTAAGCAAAAGCGATGTAGTGTTAAATCCTCGGCGAAAGGCATACTGAGAATCAAAAATTTTATTCCTAGTAGAGATAAGCATTTGATCCTTAATTATATGCTCCACCACCTTAGACAATGCAGGAAGAATAGAGATTGGTCTCAAATCATCAGGACCCCGAACAGTACCAGATTTCGGAATGGGCACAACTCGTGCAATCTTCCAAGCCGCAGGAAACACCGACATGGTCAAAATAGCATTTACCAAATGCAAAATAAGAATAGAAATATGAGGAAAAATAAGTTTCAAAAATTGAATAGAAACATTATCAACACCAATGGACTTAGACTTTACCTTATTTAAGGCTACAAAAACTTCATATTCAGTAACACAATGAAATGAAAATGCCCCATCCAAATCGTTAAAATTGTTAAAATCAACTTCAAAGTCCCGAACAGGGGTCAGATTCTGGCAGTCGTGATCGAGTAATTTCTCGATTCGAAAGCAATTTAATATCTAATTATTTCAGTCTATACTGAACGAATTGGAATTATTTTTTCGTTATTGTAAAGCATTCATTTGAGTTTCACAATACTGAAAAAATAATTTCGATTCGTTCAGTATTGACTGAAATAAAATTGCTTTCGAATCGAGAAAGTACTCGATCACGAATGCCAGAATAAGGCCCCAGGTCCTACACCACTAACAAAGTACTCAATTATTACATTCACATTACCATCACAAACAATATCATTAGAATTTACGCATCCAGCCCTCTTTAATACCTTCCACATACCAGACGTATCCAATCCCCCAAACAGTTCAGCATAATGCCTCCTCTTTTCCCTTCTAATAGTAGATTTTACTCTGTTTCGAAATTTACAAAATACACTCCATTTATGACTTGGAGGATCAGTTTGATACGCAGAAAAAGCTAGATCTCGAAGAGATCTTGCCAAAACAATAGTTCTAGCCTTCATCCAAACATCATCACCAGTTGAACGAAAAATCCGCCTAACAGGCATAAAAAAAAAAGTTTCTCAATAAGAGAACTAAATAAAAAGCATTTATCATTAACATCAACCGCTTCAAAAATTTGCAAAAAATCAAAATTCAACAAAAATGTTAATAAGCCATTCCAATCAATGTTGTTAAAGTCACGGTACTCAACAGATGTATCCACATTTTCTAAATTCATTTTGAAAGGTGAAAAAATAAGAGCATGATGCGAAATAGAGGGACACTGCACTTGCCCAGAAATATTAACTAAAGATCGATCACTCACCAACATAAAATCAATTAATGAGGTAGATTAATAATGCACATCAAATTGAGAAGGCCTAGAATTATGGCAAATGGACAGGTTAGCCCTAGTACAAAAAGAATGTACTAAATTAGACTTAGCTACATCAAAAAGGTTGCAATTAAAATCACCAACCACAATCACGTTCGTATAATTTAAAAAAAGTTCATAATAAAGGTCCTCAAACTTACCAAAATCAGCAGGCGGTGGCAAGTACACCACACCAAATAAAACTTTGCAACTCCCAAAATACAGCTCCAAAAAGAGTGACTCACATTTATTAATTATTGAAACATTAGACACAATCCTAAACTTAAGTTTGCTAGAAATATAAATCCCGACACCACCAGCCCTTGCACCCACACGATCATTACGGCAGAACTTGTACCCGGGTATCTCAACCGACCGACTAGAAACATCCTTAGTTTACCAAGTCTCAGAAATACCAATCATATCAAAAACCGAACCACCAATTACACTTTTAATTTCATCAAATTTAGAAGTTCTTAATGCAGGTTTCAAACTGTTACAGTTAATATGAGCAACACTAAACTGTCCCATATATGGTCGCAATACTTCTTTAAAATATGAGTTGTCACTAACTACCGGACCAAGATTTCCATTAAAAGACATCAAAGTTAAAAATTAAAAATACAGCGGGGAACCAAAAGAGATAAAAAGAGTGAGCAAAAATATCAGTCCATTTATACATACTAATACTATTCCTGATAAATATTCGACAGCCGATAAAAGCAGCATAAAAGTTACAAAATCGAAAAAAAAAATCAAATATATTATTTTACAAAGACTCAATATGAGCAAACATATATAAGAACCAAGATATAACGCCAAACTCAAGTCAAACCTTTAAAATAAGGGAATATAAAATTTCACAATAACGTTATATCCAGCTTCAGAAATACATACAAAAAATAAATTCAATCCAACACAGCACCAACACCAACTCGAAGGGCTACACACCCAGCCGCATCACGAACTTCCAACTCTTTCCCATTAGTCAAAGTAAGCTTAGCTTTAAGTTTATCAGCATTAAAAATCTTGTACTTTATAATTATCTTATCAACAAGCAGGTCTCTACAAGCAGCATTCAGCTTCGCAGCTAACGGAGAAAAATGATCATTTAGAAAAACTCTTCTTTCAATCCGTTTCCCTACAGCACCGTCATTATCATTTTCATCATTACCAATAACATCACACGTTCTTAAAGTTCGGGTTTTAAAGTATTCGTACATAATTTTATCCCGAAGGAAAACATTATTAAATTTCACCAATATAAGTCTTTTCCCATTAATATAGCACACATGATTTATCTCATAACCAGAAATAGGTACGCTATAAAAAGCGCCCAAGGCCACAACAACTGCAACTAAATCCTTCAACCCTTTTGGCAAACCTCGGATGACGATGTCGGCCCGATTTAACCTTCGGTGCAAAACATGGTTCTCAACTTCCAGAGAAGACATTTTAGAGTTGGTGGACAACTCAACATTATTAATTCGCGTATTACATGACAGCAAATCAGCCTTGATTTCATTGACACTGCTAGTCATTTGCTCCTTAATATCACCAACAGCATCAGAGAAAGCAGCTTTGATCGAAATGAGATCATCATTACTCTTCGCTAAAAGGAGTCAAATTTACGGCTCAAGTCACGAACCACATCAGCAAGGGTCTTATTACGCCCATTTCCCTCCAAACACACTGCACAGACTGCATCATCTGAAATCAGGGCACAAACTGTATGTATCCACAGTGCACACATTTTGCATTGGATACTGCCCTGCTTACCAATGTTTTCATCACAAATTCCACATTTGTGTATTTTTGGCGCCATTTTAGCAGACAGCAAAGAAAAAACAGCAACAACAGCAAAAACAGTACAATAAAATATATGTATGTGTTATGAACACGTATAACAACATAAATATAAATATAGAAATATAAATATAAATATTGATACGACTGGTATTACTATAAAAAAATTCATAGTAGCAAAGTGGGATAAAATGAGGACTACGGGAGCCATTGAATAGACTAACTAACAGTCGGTGGTGGGGGGGTTCGGTCCACACTCTAACCTACTCAATTCGTAAAGTAAAATTTTGTTTTAGACTCCCTTTTTTCTTTTTCAAAGATGATATGATAATACTGTACAAGGACTAAATGACCATATGATCATGTGTGTAAACTTACTTTAAAGAACAATCTACTTTATTTGCCGTATCTATCAAAATAAATCCTCGTCAGATGGCATTGACGAGATCAGTCTCTTTACCCTACCTCAACCATTGCCCTAGCGACTGCATTTGTTATCTAGGACCCCTAAAGCAAATACCTACCTCACCAACAGTGGAAAGAAACACTTAAAAGTTCAGTTCATTATAAATTAATTCAACCATATTTTATTTAACCAAAAGACATAAGTATTTTGTTTTTCCTTTTTTTTTTTCTTTAATAATAAAATATTAATTCTAAGTTAGGACATAGTTAACAAAAGTTTTCTTTTTGTTTGTTTACGATAGGCACGTTCTTTACGTTGTAGCAAAATGCTAGTGAAAGCATTAAGTAATTTTTGTGATTGTTATGGAACAAATTCTGCCTTTAATTAGCAAAACAAAAAAACAGGGTAGGTTAATTTAACCAATAAAACAAGTTAGAAAAATAAAAATAAATATATATATAATGTAAAAGCAAAAAAAAACTTAATAAAAAACTAAAGAAAGTTGGACTCACCAATAATGTTGTTTCGAAGTTCGCGAAGGCCTCCGGATCTTGATGAACATTTTTGGATGTTGTTGCTGTTAAGAAAGGTTATTTACATGTATTATTTCTTCTAACGAGTTTTGTGGTGGGTGTAAACTTGCTGTTTTTTTGTTAACCTTAAATTAATGCTCACACTAACACAATACTTTCAACCGCAATGAATTTGAAAAATTTAATTACATAAAATTCAGAAATGACAATTTATTTTTTACATATGTTTGTTTTCTTTGGGCATTTAAAAAAAAAATCACAAGAAATTGTATCAACAAATGAAAAACTGTATTAGAAATTGAATGACAAAAATCTCACTATATTATATATATTGAACAGAACCCAAATAACTATTTTAACCCGAAGGAATATTTATTAAAATGTTGAAAGACAAATCAAGTTTAAATAGCACAGGCGGTGTAAACGAGTGTAACTACTGGAAAGTCAGGTTGACAATCTGGAGTTTTAGGACAGGCTGGATTATCGCTCATCACTTTCAGAATTTTTCGAGCATTGGATGGGTAACAGAAGTTAGTTGCTGAATTAGTTGCAACACCATGCAATTCCGGCACTCGGAAATCCACGTTTCTGCTATGTGGTAATTGGCAAGGTTATTTTTTTCCAATCGGCTGTTCCGTATGTTAGACCCGGTTTCTGCTGGGTTCCAAGCACTCTGATGTTATATTCTGGTCTTCTAACCCTTAGGCAATTGACCTTTTTAAGCACAAAACAACGAACGGGTTTTTCCTTTTTGCTTTATGCGGTTCCCGTTCTTATTCGCCAATTGAAATTTCAGCTGTACGGCCGAATTAGTGTCACGCTTATTAACAACCGGCACTTTGAGGTTAGGTTTTAGGATATGGTTTAGCCCAGTTGCACCGTTAATACACAAAGAACAAACAGAATTTGTTTGGGTTTTTTTCTTTTTTGTTACTTTCCCGACACTTGTTAAAAAAAATTCTATTTATTTTTTTGGGGTTTAGGGTCTTTTAACTTTTTTCTTTACTTGTTGCCCTTTATTTGCAAAATCATAAATTTAACCACTGCTGTATTATACTGCAAAATAATTGGAGATTAAATTTATTCAACAGTCAAAACTGTACTTTCAACTGTTTAAATTTTTCTGTTCGGATTGTGTTGTTTTTATATTTTTAATGTTTTTCCCGGGCCGATTAGTTACAGACTGCCTGAATCACGCCGTCTTTTTGTCTTTTATACGTAAGAAAATGCATACAAAAACCAGAAAAATCCGTTATAAATTTTTTTCCCTCTTTCCAATTGGAAAAAAAAAGGTTAAAGGCAAACACGTCAAATGTCAAAAACAGAAGATCCACATAATAGCATTGCCAAATTAAAATATAAGTGTGTACTGATAATAATAGGGTTAACAACAAGTACAAGAATTAACACCAAACCTGAGTTATTAGGCGAGTAAAAAAATGATAAATACTGGGGAACATAACTACAGGCCAGTGTCATACGCTGATGCGAAAATCAACTAAAACAGCCCAACAAGTTCACTACAAACTAGACAATAATTATGATTTCATTAAATTATTGGATAGAGAAAGGACGGTTCACTGACGAATGTCCTTGGAGTGGTATGTGCCAACTAAACGGCCTTGTAAATCCTCCACTAGGTAGTAGTGGGACCCTAATTTTTCTCTTATCCGGCATTTTACAAATAAAGGGGATAATTTTGAATTAAATGCCTTGCCCGCATTACTTTGGACAAAACTCCTTCGGTAAACTTCTTGACCAATGCGAAAAGTAACCGGTCGTGAACGAAGATTGTACTGTTGTTGACTAACTTCATATGCATTTCGAATATGCTTACGCAAATCAGTGCGAATAAGTTGGAGGTTGTCATCGCGAGACAAGGGATACGAAGGTTCATCAAGCATTTTCAGATTTTTTAAAAGGGAATACGAATTTGCATGAGTGATCATTTCAAATCCAAAAAGAGCACGGTATGGAGAACACTGAATAGTCTGGTGATAGGAATTTCTTAAAGCGCAACTAATTTGTGATAACTTTTCGTCCCAATAACGATGATCGTTGGTTAAGTAAGCCCTTATTCCCGCAATAATGGATCGGTTTACGCGTTCTGAGGCATTACTTTGTGGGGAATAAACCGCGGTATATATATGTTGAATTCCAAAACTGGTCAAAAAGGCGTTAAAATCGTTAGCACGAAACTGGGAACCGTTATCACTGACAATGGTTTCAGGGACTCCGTAAATATGAAAAATTTCCTTTTGTAAACGTTCTATAATTACACCTGCTGTGAATTTTTTTAGAGGAAACAACCAATGAAATTTTGACATGTGATCCAATATAATCAAAATTCCAATATTACCTAATTTGCTTCGAGGGTATGGCCCTAAAATGTCTATATATAGCCGTTGAAAAGGTCGAAAGGATACAGCTTGTTTACCCATTTCCGGTTTAAGAATAACATTTGGTGCTTTAGTTGTTTTGCACACATCACAATTTCTTATGTACTCTCGGACATCTTTAACGAGACCAGGGGGTCGATTCTGGATCTGTGAAACTGTGAAATGAAAACTTTTTTCACATTTTCATAGATTCTCTGATTCTCGTTTAGTGAAAAAATGATAAATAAATTCGAATGTTTTCATATGAGAAGAACAAATGGAATGAAACAAATTGTTTTCACATTTTCACAGTAATGTGATTCTTGTTCTGTGTAACAATGCAAAGAAGTGTCACAAACTTTTCATTTATGTCATATTTTTACACTTTCATTTTAACGGTGAAAAATAATTTTAAATAAATTATTTAAAGGAAAATATGGACATTGCCAACGATAAATAATAATTTAAAGAAATAAAAATAATAATTTCCTAAAAAGATGCATATTTACAGATTTTTAACTTAATATATTCATATAATATGCCAATTTTTGATAAAATACAAAACATTACTGACGAAAAACGTTAATAAAGTTTTCTTAATTTGGCTCATTCCGAATTTCTTGCGATAATTCAGTTAAAACCAATAATCCTAAAATTTTTTAAATTAATTATCGGTCATGTTCTGACAATCGCACGATTTGAAATCGCAAAACGCCAAATTTATTTTATGGTGTTCCTTAACTCGTGCGTTTAGCTTGCGATCTGCTATAGTTTCTTACAAATATTCTAGTTCCCTTTTGAAATTTTAAGTCGCCAAACTTCTTGCTATTGCGATTTACAGAACACCTAATTTGCGATTTTAAGTCAGAATCGCCAATGTTAAGCGTTTTGCGATTGTCAGAACATGCCCGTATATTTTTTGTGTATTTGTATACTTTTACACTTCATTAACATGGGGTCTTCACCTAAGATAATATCTGATATAATATGTGAGAGAACGTCGGCAGAATGAGAGAACAAATTTCTTCATGTTAATCTTAATCTTAAACAAGGGGAACACGTATCTTATAAGATTTCATAATCGAATGATTCTCGTGCAGTAAACTTATGTCGTTTTTACTCTTTTTTTTAGTTTTTTCTTGTTTTTTAGTTAAAAATATTGTTTTTATAAACACTTATCACAAGATTTTCACTGTTTGCACAAAAAAATTAAACATTTTAATGAAATCATCTTATTATTGTTTTATATGTGTGTATGTATGTGTATTTTTGACAGCTCATCTTATAAGATAGTTGTTATAAGATTTCTTATAACAACTGTCTCATAACATTTATTATAATATTAATACTAACACTATTTGAGAGTCCACACGTAAGATAATACTCTCTGCGATTGAATTTGACGTTTGCTGATATAAAAATCTTATATCTTATCTCAGGTGGAGACCCTGTGTAAAGGACAAAGTAGATGTGTAGTTATCATCGGCGGTGAAGAATTTAGGTATAGCGACGGCTTAAAGTAAATATAGTGCCACCTATAATATTTTTATGTTTTATAATAACATATTATAAAATTAATCTTTATTTGTCCTTTTATTTGTTAATGATTTCACCATTTTTTGGGCTTATGGTCGTTTTTTAACGCTTTTATTTAACTTGCAATGTATGTATGTGTGGGTAAAACCTTTCAACTCAGTTTGAAGCAGATATCTTCAATTGATTAAGCTGAAATTTTGTAAACACGTTCAGTTTTGATGACAAAGCATTGTTAACTATGTGACGTCATTCTAAATCCAACATAGCGGCACAGCCAAGATGGCGGTCTAGCTATTTTTAATACACTTCTATAATATGGGTATCAAATGAAAAGAATAACTCGAAAAATAAAATTCCGTCACACCAAATCCAATATGGTGGACTTCTGAAGCTGGAAACTAATTTTTTTTAATGCATTCCAACAATATGGGTATCAAATGAAAGGACTTACTGAGAATACAAATGCGAGTTTAAAATCAATTAGAAGAAAAAAGGTTTTATTTCAATGCGCTAAAAAGAAAAAATAAATTAAGAGTAAAAAATCTTTTTACAAAACAAGTTTTTATTTAAATGCGCTAAAACGAAAGAAATTTACTTTTACTTTAAACTTTTACTAGCAACTAATAGAGTCATTGCCTAATTTATAAGTCATTGTCCAGATTTGCAACTTTTTTCTTGATTTTATTGGTGAGAAGTGTACCCCTTCCAAATTTTCTCACCCCTCTCACCAATAAACTCAAGAATTGCTGCAACAAAAATTTCAAGTCTGGACCGGCACTATGATGTAAAAGCTTGTCAATTGTCATCACACAATTTACACGATGTTAAAACTTGTCGCAAAATTTACTTGTGTAGAAAAACAAGTAAATAAATTAACTTGATGTGAATGATTTTAACTAATAAAAATTAATTTAAAATAAAAAACTTATTTTGTAAAAACGAGCTTTTATTTAAATATTTACCCTTAAAAGAAACTTTTACTTAAAGTCAGTAACAACATTATTTTCGAAGATGTCATTTTTATGCCAAAATTATTATGTTACTCAATGATTACTGCAAATAATATTTTGGGGAAATCGCGTGGGCAAGATGTTTGATTCGATCGATTTTACATTTTTATGACCGCTCTTGTTTTTTGAATTAAAATTTTTTTCAGCTAAAGAATTGCATTTAATGTAAAATATTTTCCTTCACTATTTTTTGTGCGCACTTGGACAGGACATTGGCGCCAACCTCTTTCAGATGCAATATCGTTCATGAAAAAACCCAAATGCAACAAATTCGCAGACAATTAAGGAATTTTCGGTTCACTTATTATTTATTTTAAGTTAAAATTATTTACCATGTATGTATGAATATGGAAAAACAATAACAATTCTTTTACTGAAAACATTTATATTGTATAAAACAAGAGGAGTCATAAAAATGTGTTTTTTTTTTCAAATAAACTCGAAGAACACAGCGCACAATAACAATTTTGATTTACCACCTTCAAATGTGAACAAACAATTAAACATACATGTGTACAAATAAAGTTAAAAATCTTTTAGCAAAAATAAATACATGCGGCTCAAGCAGTTAAAAACTCGTTTGCGGCTTAGCGCCGGTTCAAAAATTCTAAGCTTCGATATCTGCATTTGACTTATACATTTTATTAATATAGTTACAAAAGTTTCACGGCTACAACGGAATGAAACACTTTTTCATTAAAAGAACGGGAATCGCAATTTGTGTAAATGTGAAGTGGTAATGTGAAACATGCATATGAAAACGAAAATGAAAAGTTTTTTGTCATTTCACAGTTTCACAGAACCAGAATCGACCCCCAGGCCAATAAAAGTTTCGTCTTATGAGGTGAATAGTTTTTACCATACCACCGTGCGACGTTATAGGGTCGTCGTGAGATCGGTTTATTACGCTTAATCTTAATTTTTCAGGTACCCATAATTTCCAACTTAATGCTTCTTCGTCACTGTTACCAGTGTAAGGTTCAGTTCGTATATAAACATATTTGTCAATAACTTTGATGTCAGGATATTTACAAGGGGCAGAATTTATCTTGTCCTTCAAATTTTCATATTCCAAATCCATAAAATGAGACGAGTTGAGATCGATTTCTGGTGTGGTTAATGTCAGTTCAGATACTTCTTCATTAAAACATCGGGATAGTGCATCTGGAACTACATGTTCCTTTCCTTTCCTGTGCGTGATAGTAAAATTAAATGATTGGAGTTTAAATACCCAACGAGCAAGGCGTCCCGTTAAATCCGGCTGCCTCATGAGCCAGACAAGGCTCGCGTGATCGGTTATGATTTCGAATTCCTGCAGTTCTAAATAACATCGGAAACGCTTTATAGCTTCAACAGCCGCTAAACACTCTTTCTCAGTTACGCTATAGTTTCTTTGCGCACTGTTTAGTTTTTTGCTCATAAAAGCAACTGGTCTCTCGTTTCCTTGCTCGTCAAGTTGTACTAGTACGGCCCCAATACCCAAATCGCTCGCGTCGCATTGCAAGAAGAATTTTTTTTTAAAATCGGGATTTATAAGGACGGGTGTAGTTGTCAAAAGTTTTTTAATTGTCTCGAAGGCTTCGTTCGCCTCTTGCGTCCAGTGAAATTTTTTCTTTTTTGTTAGAACTTCAGTGATGGGAAACACAATACTAGCAAAGTTTTCGACAAATCTACGATACCATCCGGCAAGTCCTAGGAATCCCCGTACTTGCTTAATAGTTTTTGGGATGGGCCAATTGACGATAGCACTTACTTTGTCCGGGTCTACAGAAATACCGCCGTTACCTATTACATATCCTAAGTAAGGAACGCGAGTAACACAAAATTTACTCTTTGAAATGTTAAGTGTAAGATTGGCTTTTCGAAACTCTTCCGCTACACGAACTAAGACCGATAAATGCGATGAGAAATCCTCCGAAACTATTATCAAATCGTCTAAATAACCAAAAACACAATTTCGCAGGTCTGGGGGTATAATTTCGTCAATCAAGCGACACATTGTCGAAGGGGCGTTACAAAGCCCGAATGGCATTACAGTGAATTGATAAAGGGGACGGCCTGGAACCGTAAAAGCTGTTAAAGGTTTCGCCGAATCGTCTAAACCAATTTGCCAGTAGGCATCTTTTAAATCCAACTTCGATATAATGTTGGCCTTGGGCAACCTGGAAAAAATACCTTCTATCGAGGGAAGCGGGTAGGCATCCTTTTTCGTGACGGAGTTCAGTTTTCTTGCATCTAGGCAAAGACGAACTTTATTAGGCTTTATAACCAATCGCATGGGAGAGCTCCAAGGGGATTGAGACTTCTCAATTACGCCTAACGATAACATTCGATCGATTTCATCAAATATGAGTTTTTCTACCGCGGGAGAAACAGGATAAAACCTCTGTTTTATTGGTTTAGCATCCCCTACGTCAATATGGTGTTGAATAATTCTGGTTCGTCCCAAGCCTTGCTGTTCACCGTTTGGAAACAAAGCTATTATAGCATTTAATTGTTGCAGTTGGCCAGAAGTTAAAGGGAACTTAGGTTCTATGGAGTTACGGAAATTATTCAGATCGAGCGATTTGACTTCGTACAGAGAATTTTTAAAACCCTTCTCAGTCATATGTTTCAAGAAATTTTTATCTATTAAATCAACCGATTCGACAATATTTGGCATCAGGTGAAATGCCTTCCAAAAGTCAATGCCTAAAATGAGACTTTGTGTAATTGACGGAATTATAAAAAGATTGATTGGACGTTTTAGACCCTTGAATTCGATTTCCACCGACAACCATCCAGTTACGATTTGTGACTGACCATCAGCTGTCTTTACTTGTGAACGACATTTGTTAAATGAAGGAAGATTTGAAAAGTTTGTCTGTGCTAATTCTCCTCCAATACATGATATATTTGCCCCGGTGTCTAAAAGACCGAGCTCACTAAAACTTAGGAAGGAAACCCTAGCATAAAAACGATTATCTTTACTATTACTAACGATGGCAGCGAGCAACAATTTCATACACTGTTTCCGTCGCCTATAATATAAACGCATTCGAATAGTCGACCTTCTAGGTTTGGAATTATTTTCCATTACAACAGAATCGGTATTAAAAATGGTGTTTCGCTTATCCATATAGTTTTGCCAGCGGATATGATATGGCAAAGTAGGAAAAATTATTTTTGACAAATTATCCGGTTTTTCAGATATTACAAGATTATGATTTGCTAAAATGGTAACTTTGTTTATTATTTCAGACTTAGAAGAATTATTGTTAACGTCTTGTATCAGAGAATTTTGTTTATTAATTGAAAATTTGGAAAGATCTAGTTTTTTGAGTTCATTTGAAAGTTTTTTGAAAGGTTAATTCTTTTAATGGAACATTTTGGACATTGTGGCTTATAAGTGTTCTTCGCCCCGCAACCGTAGCAAAATATGGTACGTTCTCTTAGGCAATTCTCCCAAAAGTGATCCCGTTCCCCGCAATTCCAACAATAAAGTATTTTTTCCGGGGCTACCACCGCATTAACCTCATTATTTGGAGAAACAGATAAATCAGGCGTTTCCACGACTTCTAATTCCGAAATTTGACGTCTTGCTCCTGAAAAATTAGGGGCGCGATAGGCTAAATTTTTTCGTACATGCTCTTCATTCCAAAATTTTTCCCTCATTTGTACTAATTTTCTCAGGTGAGGTATTGAGTGCACAGGAACATACAAAATGTCCTGACGAACTTCCGGCCTAAGGTTTCGCGTTAAAATTTCAATAAGTTCCATTTCTGAAACTGGAGAGGGTAAACGATCTATAATTGAGGTAATGGCCTCGAAAAATACGTCAAACGTTTCACCGATTTTTTGTTTTCTATTACGCAACTCTTCTTTAACATCGAAAATCGATTTAAAGTCGCGATATTGGCACTTCATAGCCTCACAGAAGTCTTCCCAGTTAACAGTATTTACCTGTTTCCTGTATCGCCAGTACCAATCTTTGACCTTTCCACTCAAAAGTACATTTAAATTCTTTATAATGGGGGTAAAATCACCGTTGAAATTATCGACTGTCAACGAATTAATTCGGTATAAAAATTCTTCAACCGTAAGACCTGTTGGTGAGCCATCGAACTTAATATTCCAGCTCTGTACTATGGTTGTCAATTTATCAGGATGAAAACTAGAAGTATTCGAATTTAATGTAAATGGAGTGTGCGAACGATGAGAAAATGTATGGGGATAATTATTGGCATGTGCCCTAGAATTATTATTCAGTTGGCCACCAGAGTTGGAAGATAAGTTAGCGCGGTGACCTTGGTTACAATTGTGATCTCGACCAACTAAATTAGAAGGTGGAGCATTTGGGACTGGGTTAAAATTCGTTAAAAGTCTAGCCATAGTGGCCTCGATCATTTGATTTAATTGATTAGAGTCAACATTTATTCTTGAATTATGATCACTCAAGGTAGGTTGTGGGATATTTTGATTGCCGACATTTTCCTGAATGAGACGAGAAGTTTGGGCGGGCTCCCAGTCTTCCGCGTCTGGCAGTTCATTGTCAGTTTCAATTAAGGGACGCTGATTGTCCTGAAATAAGGATCTGCTTTGGCTTCGGGTATTATAGGGCATCGTTGCCGCTCCTCGGCCACGACCTCGAACGTTTGGTTTAGGGTGAGTGTCCGCTTTACTAGCGGCATTTGTTCTTTGCAGATCACCTAGATCGCATGGCTTCTTGCATATGGGGCATTCAGCAGCATTGGATAAAAAATTTTCAATACAAGTTCGATGAAAAGAGTGGTTACACTTGCCAATTCTAAGACAATTATCTGTTTCAGACATACCAGTAGAACAGACCTGGCAAATATTCTCTCCAACTGATGACATTGAAGAAGCCTCCGCTTCATTGGGTGGAGTGCGCGAAAGGGACATTTTTAGCCGAAAAACTTTTATTTTAATTATCAAAACTAAAACTAATTGGTTTTTCCTTTTTTACTCGAATGTAGTGCAAAATTTTTACAAAAAATAAAAAAATTATTAAATGTATGAATAAAAAGCCTATACAAGGGGTTTTCTTGCGATTGATTTCGTTCCAACTGTTGGTGAATAAGTAACTACTGATTCTAGATAGATACTAACAAAAAAATAGTAGGGTTACAATAACCGGGATATGTAGATATATGCAGTAATAAAATCGAAGCTACAATATACATATGGATTTCAAACAATAATATGTATTTATCGTATTAGAAGACAACTTTGGATAGACCTTCGCGTTAACACAAATATTCTATTTTCCGAAATTTATCCACTAAAGGAGAAAAACATGTACACTGCAACTCTAACTTTCATTCTCACAATAATCTGGCGTCATTAGAAAACCTATACCAACCATACCAATATTCAGGGGAAAGGACAAACAGCTCTTATTGGTCGCTCTACTCGATTATTCGCTCAAGTACGCGAATGGTCCAACTAAGAAGACTGTAAGTTATTCATAAACAAAACATATATATTGGCATATATTTTCTAAAACGAAGTATTCTTGAAATTTACTAATAATAAATAAAAAATAATGTTTTGGAGAGCCGGAAGCAGATTTAAGAAAATCTACTTTCGTGCCCCACGTTGGGCGCCATTTTTAATTACTGTTATGAACACGTATAACAACATAAATATAAATATAGAAATATAAATATAAATATTGATACGACTGGTATTACTATAAAAAAATTCATAGTAGCAAAGTGGGATAAAATGAGGACTACGGGAGCCATTGAATAGACTAACTAACAGTCGGTGGTGGGGGGGTTCGGTCCACACTCTAACCTACTCAATTCGTAAAGTAAAATTTTGTTTTAGACTCCCTTTTTTCTTTTTCAAAGATGATATGATAATACTGTACAAGGACTGAATGACCATATGATCATGTGTGTAAACTTACTTTAAAGAACAATCTACTTTATTTGCCGTATCTATCAAAATAAATCCTCGTCAGATGGCATTGACGAGATCAGTCTCTTTACCCTACCTCAACCATTGCCCTAGCGACTGCATTTGTTATCTAGGACCCCTAAAGCAAATACCTACCTCACCAACAGTGGAAAGAAACACTTAAAAGTTCAGTTCATTATAAATTAATTCAACCATATTTTATTTAACCAAAAGACATAAGTATTTTGTTTTTCCTTTTTTTTTTTCTTTAATAATAAAATATTAATTCTAAGTTAGGACATAGTTAACAAAAGTTTTCTTTTTGTTTGTTTACGATAGGCACGTTCTTTACGTTGTAGCAAAATGCTAGTGAAAGCATTAAGTAATTTTTGTGATTGTTATGGAACAAATTCTGCCTTTAATTAGCAAAACAAAAAAACAGGGTAGGTTAATTTAACCAATAAAACAAGTTAGAAAAATAAAAATAAATATATATATAATGTAAAAGCAAAAAAAAAATTAATAAAAAACTAAAGAAAGTTGGACTCACCAATAATGTTGTTTCGAAGTTCGCGAAGGCCTCCGGATCTTGATGAACATTTTTGGATGTTGTTGCTGTTAAGAAAGGTTATTTACATGTATTATTTCTTCTAACGAGTTTTGTGGTGGGTGTAAACTTGCTGTTTTTTTGTTAACCTTAAATTAATGCTCACACTAACACAATACTTTCAACCGCAATGAATTTGAAAAATTTAATTACATAAAATTCAGAAATGACAATTTATTTTTTACATATGTTTGTTTTCTTTGGGCATTTAAAAAAAAATCACAAGAAATTGTATCAACAAATGAAAAACTGTATTAGAAATTGAATGACAAAAATCTCACTATATTATATATATTGAACAGAACCCAAATAACTATTTTAACCCGAAGGAATATTTATTAAAATGTTGAAAGACAAATCAAGTTTAAATAGCACAGGCGGTGTAAACGAGTGTAACTACTGGAAAGTCAGGTTGACAATCTGGAGTTTTAGGACAGGCTGGATTATCGCTCATCACTTTCAGAATTTTTCGAGCATTGGATGGGTAACAGAAGTTAGTTGCTGAATTAGTTGCAACACCATGCAATTCCGGCACTCGGAAATCCACGTTTCTGCTATGTGGTAATTGGCAAGGTTATTTTTTTCCAATCGGCTGTTCCGTATGTTAGACCCGGTTTCTGCTGGGTTCCAAGCACTCTGATGTTATATTCTGGTCTTCTAACCCTTAGGCAATTGACCTTTTTAAGCACAAAACAACGAACGGGTTTTTCCTTTTTGCTTTATGCGGTTCCCGTTCTTATTCGCCAATTGAAATTTCAGCTGTACGGCCGAATTAGTGTCACGCTTATTAACAACCGGCACTTTGAGGTTAGGTTTTAGGATATGGTTTAGCCCAGTTGCACCGTTAATACACAAAGAACAAACAGAATTTGTTTGGGTTTTTTTCTTTTTTGTTACTTTCCCGACACTTGTTAAAAAAAATTCTATTTATTTTTTTGGGGTTTAGGGTCTTTTAACTTTTTTCTTTACTTGTTGCCCTTTATTTGCAAAATCATAAATTTAACCACTGCTGTATTATACTGCAAAATAATTGGAGATTAAATTTATTCAACAGTCAAAACTGTACTTTCAACTGTTTAAATTTTTCTGTTCGGATTGTGTTGTTTTTATATTTTTAATGTTTTTCCCGGGCCGATTAGTTACAGTCTGCCTGAATCACGCCGTCTTTTTGTCTTTTATACGTAAGAAAATGCATACAAAAACCAGAAAAATCCGTTATAAATTTTTTTCCCTCTTTCCAATTGGAAAAAAAAAGGTTAAAGGCAAACACGTCAAATGTCAAAAACAGAAGATCCACATAATAGCATTGCCAAATTAAAATATAAGTGTGTACTGATAATAATAGGGTTAACAACAAGTACAAGAATTAACACCAAACCTGAGTTATTAGGCGAGTAAAAAAATGATAAATACTGGGGAACATAACTACAGGCCAGTGTCATACGCTGATGCGAAAATCAACTAAAACAGCCCAACAAGTTCACTACATATGCAAAGGTAGCACGTGAAGAAATTTGTGAAAAAAACTAGGTTCTAGTTGACACCATATATAATCTTCACAACAACTATATTTTATTTTAACAAAATAGCAAATTAAAAGTAAAATAATTTATTGAATAGTGTTTTAAACAATATTTTTTTAATTAAGCAAGAATAAATTATCAGCCGTCACAAAAAAACGCACTACTCAGGCATAGTGTTGCCAGATTTTTTTGATAAAAATCCGTTATTTTTTGTTGTTTTTATCTCGTCTACTAATTTTTATTATCAAGGATGAATTATTTAATTCATTCGCAGGATACATAAAAATAATTTATTACAATCCTAGGACATGGTCTGTGTTAAGAATAATTAATTCTGGAATCAAATATTATACAAGATATGTATTACTTTCTCGATTCCTGTTGATTACCTTTTCCCGCTGTGATGTTTGCTGGTATGGGAGCGACGTTGTATGCGTGGCACACTTTACTTATTGCCGCTCTGACCAACAAACTTTTTCTGTTGCCAAAAAATATCCATAGTGTAAATTGGGACGTACTGATACCGAAATTATTATTTGCGTAAAATCCCGATACCAAGGTATATTTACACAAGGTAGACTCATTTGGGAGTGTAGACATGCTGCTCTATAAAAGGAGCCAATTTGTCAAAATTGTCTTCATATAAAACAAAAACAATTTAACGCACACATGTACAAATTTTGGCTCATATACACGCAATTTGACGTTTTGGCTCCAACTAGGGGTAAACAGCTGACAAACATATGAGCCAACGAGTTTACCTTGTGTAAATATACCTTGCCCGATATCGTTTTCGTTAGCGCCTGTCTATACCAGAGATAAATATTACGACATATATTGCAGTAAATGTCAAAATTATGTTCTCTTTATGCAGACAGCAATTGTATGTACATAATTATTTATCCTCCCTCCATATGCGATACTTGGCAATGTTCCCATCAAATATAGGTAGTGCCAAGGCGAATTGACTAGAAGGTGAGGTCAACTCTACAACTACAATGCTTCTGTGGTCAGGTTGTCAAAAATATTGCTAGTAAAAAAAATAGGTTTGTTTACATAAAAAACTAGTTTGTATGCAAACTTTGACAAGTCGACCACCGAAAAAAAACACCATATATTGACTTGACCCCACCTTCTACTCAATTCGCCTTGGGTAGTGCTTTAAAAACGTCAAGGTTTATTTCGTTGGAATTTGTATATGAAATGTTAGCTGGTTCCAGCCTTTCAACAGTTGGTGGAATCACAGCAGGGGTGACAGGGATCTGGGGCCTAATTCTGGCATTCGTGATCGAGTACTTTCTCGATTCGAAAGCAATTTTATTTCAGTCAATACTGAACGAATCAAAATTATTTTTTCAGCATTGTGAAACTTAAATGAATGCTTTACACAGAAAAAATTATTGCTGAATTATTTTCAAACAAACGCTTGTTTGAAATTTTTTTTAATTTCTACAAATTTTTTTACTGATTCAATTAATATTTTTGTTTGATTTTTATTTTAGCCAACAGAAATGTTGACAACTATTCAAAAATATAATAAACGCGTTATTGGCTTCTAGTTTTCATAATTTTGTATGAAATATTTAACGCTCTTTATTGTTGTCGTGTTTTTGCATTTTTTTATTTGACCGTAAGCAACACTTCTTTATGTGACATATAAGAACAACAAAAAAAAAACACATAGTCTATTTTTGGACGCTTTGAAAAGGTACAACTATAAGAAAGATGATAAAATATTGTGGCGAGGTTTGTAGTAAAAAACAACAAAAACAATAATAGGTAATAAACGTTTCACTCTTTTTAAACAACAACAACATTAGAAGAAACAAAATAAATTTTTTGTTGGTTTCAAAGTTGGTAAAAAAGAATGAAAAACAGAATCCCGTATTCAATTTTTCAAAAATGTTTAGTTAAATACCTACATCAAATAAAAGAAATAAAATGATGACGAAAAACATGTCGAGTCGGTCTGCTGCCAAGAAAAGGATACAGAACAGTGAGTGAAGAAGAAAAACATTGTGTGAACAAACAAGACTTGGTGCAAAAATTATTCCAACAAAAAAATGTGTCTCAAAGCCAGCCGGCGCCGCTCTGCTCTGCCTTCATCTACTTCTACAGTGCTTGCTTGTGTGCGCGTCATTGCTTGTGCAAAAACTTTTTTGTTTGATTCAGCAAAATTATTTGTTTGAAATTTATATGATTTTCAGTAAACTATTTGTTTGATTAGTTAAATTATTTGTTTGAAAAAATCAGTGTTTTTTTTCAATAAACGAAATGCAAATAAATTGTTTGAATATGCGAATTTGTTTGTAGGACCGATTTCAGACAAAAAATGTTTTGATTCTACAAATTTTTTGTTTGAATTGGAAAAATAATTTTTTCTGTGTACAATAACGAAAAATAATTCCAGTCCGTTTAGTATTGACTGAAATAATTAGATATTAAATTGCTTTCGAATCGAGAAAGCACTCGTTCACGAATGCCAGAATCTGGCCCCTGATCTAATCTAGATGTTAATAACGCATTTTCTGCTTGAATATTTTGTAACATTAACTGTAAGATAGTCATTTGTTGAATCATGGGATTCATATTGGTTGGTTCCATCTCTTCCTCAATATCTATATTTCTTTGCTCGTCAAAAATGTAAGTTTAAAGTTTTCCTGAATTTCTCTTCATTAATTTACACTTCACTATTCACACTTTTTTTACATTTACACTATGTGTTTTTATTTCTTTATTGGTCCGCTCTCTGAAAATGTATGCTGCTCCTGGCAAGATCGCCAGTTAAAGTTTTTTAACTTTAAGAATTTGAAAAAATTATTAATAATTTTTTTTTGGAAAGGACGCCCCTTTTTTTATTTAATTTTTAAAAACTAACTTCACAAAATGTGTATTCTTTTCTTAAATACTACCGTGTTCGTTACCTGCATATCGGTAAACATTGATATCATGTTTATTGTTGTTTAAATGTTCTCGTGTCTTAATTTCTATTTTCTTAATAAAATATTTTAATCTCTATTTTCTTAAGTCTTCTAAGAATTGTTGTGTCTTAATTACTAAGATGGGTTGTTCTCGTTATTCTTGCTTACAATTATTTCAATAGTCGTAAATGTAAATCCTTCCGGTTTTCCTTATCTCTATTTTCTTAAGTAAACATATTAGATGGGGTCTTCTCGTTGATCTTGCTTACAATTAACATGTGTGCAGCGTTACCGTTGGTGCTACTAAAGTAGCAATTTGCCACTTTTTGACTGCTTGAATACTATTTGGCTACTTTTACAAAATGCACCCAAATGTGATACTTTTTGCAATTCTTGCCACTTTTTTGATACTTTAACTAAATGTAGAGAAAAGTTTTTTTACTTTCTGTTTTATTAAAATCCCAGCCTCAACGAAATGTATGTAAGCAAGCTTATATGAAATCTTTTTTCTTGTAATGCGTGGTTAGCTTATATATTTATTGCGAATTAATTATGTAAACATGTACATATTTGCAGGCAAGCGCACTTGGAAAGTGCCACTTGTTTTAATGCGTATACCATTGTTTTTACTATCTCTGTATTAATCAGGGTAGTCAGATTTCGTCAGGTTATCTTCGTTGCCAATTATAAAGCGAAAATTGGTAAAATTCGCCAAAATTAGTTTTCTTTAGATTTTTGTTAAGAAAAATGCGCAGTAAATCGCAAAATTTGATTTTTTATGTACACTACTTTCATGAAATTTCTGTATACGTATTGTAAATAAAAATTTTATGGAATTTTGAATAGAATAATTATATTTATTGCTTCCAATAAATAAATGTATGTAATATTTTTGTTCTAATAGCTTTTTCTAAATTTTTTAAAACACTACTATATTCTTATAGATGGGATTCTACCGGGTACTCACCTGATGTTTGGGTAAATACCAGGTATATTCCTTTTTTAGGTATTTATAAAACACAAATTCATATGCCAATCATTAACTGTCAATAAAATTAATTTGGTTTTAAATTACTTTTCGTTTTTTTTTTTAAACGTCATTAAATATCAAAAAGCTTGTTACATGCACACATTAATGAATAATACATAAAATTAACATTTATCCCAGGATTTTTCTGATATATGTCGCATATTTTTCGTAATATTGCTTTCAGAAAAATTTCAAATTTCTATCCTTAGCATTTTTGTATGAATTTTTGAAAGGAAAAACAGTACTAATTTTGCAAAAAATTTATCGCTCCTAATTTTTGAATAATTTCAAAACAGTTGAAAAAATATAAAAAAGTGTATTTGGATAGCTCAAAGTAAATCTTATTAATAATCATCTGTAACATTGGTTCCTAATATTTATGTAAAATTGTCAAAAGTAGAACAGTTTTTGAGATATTCCAAAATAACCGTTACGTGTGTTTTTAAAAAAGATGATGTGACTTAAATATCTTAAAAAATTTTAAACGGATTATGTATTTCTTTTTTTTAGTGAAAGATTATAAAATTACTTAAATAACCATGGGTCGTTTGCAAAGATTAGTCAAGAAATGACAGAGTTACAATGGACAAAACTTCAAACTTCATAAAAAATTTTATGATTTTGTTCAATTTTGCTCTTTTAAGTTATTTTGGAATATCTCAAAAGCTGTTCTACTTTTGACAATTCTGACTTCATATTCGGATTCAGCGTCAAGTATTGTAATTGTTTTAAAAATGCAGTAAAATCGATCTCAAGTTATGATAAAATATATTAACATAACCGCATTATTTCGAGTGAAATATTGCTCTAGCTCATTAAATTTTTTTACCATTTATAAGATGGTTTTTGAAATTTTAAATAAATTGAACAAAATACGTGGGAAAATATAATTTAGTGTACCTATTCTGATTTTAAAAGAAGTGCCCTTTTTTTCTTAAATCCCCTTTTTTGGTGCCACTTTTTTTTGTAAATATCCCCTTGTTTGGAACTTTTTGAAAATATCCCACGGTAACGCTGCATGTGTGTCCTTATACACTGAGTCTTCACCTGAGATAATATCTGATATAATATGTGAGAGAACGTCGGCAGAATGAGAGAACAAATTTCTTCATGTTAATCTTAATCTTAAACAAGGGGAACACGTATCTTATAAGATTTCATAATCGAATGATTCTCGCACAGTAAACTTATGTCGTTTTTATTCTTTTTTTAGTTTTTTGTTGTTTTTAGTTAAAAATATTGTTTTTTTAAACACTTATCACAAGATTTTCACTATTTGTACAAAAAAATTTAACATTTTAATGAATGCATCTTATTATTGATTTTTTATGTATGCATGTATGTGTATTTTTGACAGCTCATCTTATAAGATTTCTCATAACAACTGTCTTATAAGATTTATTATAAAGTTAATATTAACACTATTTGAGAGTCTACACGTAAGATTATACTCTCTGCGATTGAATTTGACGTTTGCTGATATAAAAATCTTATATCTTATCTCAGGTGGAGACCCTATGTTAACTACTGTCGGTGGAGGGCGTCAAATATTCGGCACAGCCGAATATAGCACTCTAACTTGTTTTATTATCACCCTGGCAGCACTGGTTGACACACAGAAACAAACAGCATTGCCGTTTTAGTTACTTTTACTTTTTATCACTTTGGCCATGGTAGAAAAAGTACAAGGTATAGTCATTAGAAATTTTGATCTCAATTTCAAAACCCATAAAACGTCAAACAAAAGAAAATGTGAAAAATTAAAACAAGCGTCAAAAATCAAATAAATTAATAACATAACAATAATGAAAACTCTCCCCAATGAACATACCTGTGGTGGGATTCACTAACTTTTAACGAACCGACAATCGTTATATTTGTCGACATATATATTCGCTTGCAGTAACGATAGTGTGATTCTGTAACTTTTTCTTAACGATAGTAAACAGCTGTATTTTTGTAACATCTCTGTCTTAAAAATGTTAAAAAAAAGCGAAAAGCACAAAAGAGAATAAAACAAAAACAAATGAAATTATTCTTAACCCCCTGTGTTACAAATGTTTTTGCATTCAAAATGCATTGAAAAAGGTCAGGCCAGACTCATGAGTAAGACGAAGGGTTAATTTATGGTTTTTTTATATTTTTTTTTTTTTGTGAATTTTACATATAGAATTTGGTTTTTGTTCTTAATATGCTTTTTTGTAAATTTGAAATTTAGGATTTAGTTTTTGTTCATACATACACATATGAATATATCTTTGTATGTATGTAAGCTATTTTAAACATAAAATACATTTTATCGATTAAATAAACACAACCGAAATTATTGTCGCTAAAATAACGACAAAAAAATTGCTTAAAGTAAAAGCTGATTTTAAACGACAGCGAATATCGTTAACAATTTTACTGAATAGCATATTCGATAAATTTTCGTTATATTTATTTTAACGATTCGATTATCGTTATAAAAGTTAGTGAATCGCACTACTGGTACCTATTATACTATGATTTTGGCTACTTTTTTTTCAACACAAGAATAAAAGAAAATGTGGAAAAAAATTAAAACAAGCGTCAAAAATCAAATAAATTAATTTGACATAACATGGGTAAATAATGAAAACTCTCCCTAATGAAATACCTGGTACCTATTATACTATGATTTTGGCTACTTTTTTTCAACACAAGAATAACCAATTTTTTGTTTTGTAACAACAATTACCCGCTCCGCTTTTTTTGCCTCTTAAAACTGTGTGTGGTATATGTGCATCTAAAACCAATACTTGTTTCATAATTAAAAATTATTTTTTTAGAAGCTTAAACTTTAATAGACTATATATCAACTTAACAATATAATGTATATACTTTAAAGTGCAGATGGACATTATCTGCTACTCTTAATGCTTTATAGGTCTAACTGAAACACTTTTCTAGATAAACGATAAAGTCAAAGGCCCTTCTGATCCCATCCCGTTTAATATGATTCTATTTTCCACCGGGCAAAAGCCATCTATATATAAAAGATCTTCCGCATGTTTAAGCTCAATTTTGCACTTTGATAGCATAACGCAGAGCAAAACAGTTCTACTTATAAGAGCTCTTATTAAAAAAATTTTGTATGCTCTAGCTCAAAAAGTTTTTAAAATTGATAAAAATAATTGTTAACTTTGTATAGGAGGTGCCACTTCTACTAAAAATTTCGAAAAAGTATATAGCCTATTTTTATTTCCAGACCATTGGTAATATACTGTCAAAACCTTTGAAAAAAATTGGTCTAGCGGTTTATGAGCCTACAAGATACAAACTAACACAATTTCTTCTTTAGACATATTTTAAACTGATGTGCGAATAAAAATGTACTTTTTATACAAAATAATTTTGCTTACTTTTTTCGCTTTTGGATACTTTAGTTTATACACTTTGGTTACAATTAGTGATGTTAACCGTAAGGTTATTACCCTTTTTTTAGAGTAATTTTGGGCCGCACAAGGTAGCAAGTTTATTTAAAATACATTAATTTTAAAAAATGTGGATTTTTGGTATACATATACTTACTTAAATATGTAGGGCTTATAATTTGAACTTTTAAGAGGTAATAAAAATGCATAGATAAATGTTATAACAAAAATATTAAGAACATTATGTTTCTGTAAATGTTTTCGTTCTTAGACATATGAAATAGCCGCAATGTTATAAATTAAACTTTGGTTTTCGGATTCCATTCAGATTTTTCTTAAAACACATTCACCCCTATCGTAAATAATTGTTCCCTCGTAATTATTCCCCTTTTCACATATTTGCGAACATGAAAAACTCCCATGAAAAAAAAGTAATTCAAATGGGGATAATAACGTGAAAAAATGTTCACGTTAAATAATTCCCCTTATCGTGAAAAGATTTTTCCCTCGTAATTTGTTCACAATTCCCTTAGATGTTCTCAATTTATTCTTGCTAGGGAACAGAATATGTTTGTAAGTAGTTTCTTCTATAAGCCGAATATTAAGGGCTAGATCCGTTAATGGTGACGTGGTGGCAGAATTTTGGAAAATATTTTACTATGTAGGTACATAATATTAAAAAAGTGCAAAAAACTAAATTTGTAATCAAACTATCCCTCCAATACTAAATATTTTGCTTTATTATTTTCTCTTTTCTTTAAAATATATACATACGTGTACATTTTGAACAAAAATGTCATTGATTTTCAATTGTTTTAATATTTCTTCTTTTTTACATTGACTGGAACTGATAGCGTGAAAAATTTTTCACATGAGATTCACGATTGCTTTTTTCTCTTCGAGGGGAATGAAAATTTCATGGGAACAAAAATTTCACTTGTTATTCACGATAGGGGTGATTACAAATTTAAATAATTTGTTTATGAATACTGCTCTTATGTGCTGTTTCCAAATGACAGGCGATGTACAGAGTGCTTTTAATATAAATTTTACTACACAATCAATCGCCTGTCATTTGCAAACAGCACATTAATGTTTTGATTTATAATTATGGCGTACTGTAATTTCTTCTCAAACACGATCATTTCTTAGAAGACCGTACGGTAATGAAAACATAAAAGTTAACATCACTGGTTAAAATTTTTTTTTTGGTCGTGGCAACGTTGAAAACAATACAAAATAATAAATCAATGCACCCTGGTAACTTTTTTACGTTAAGTACGTTTAGTGAAAATAAGAATATTTGTATATTGGTTGAGAAGGATATTGCTCCAACAATTGATTAAAAAGAAACAAATAGTTACCTTTAAAATAGGTTTCGATTATATGCAAAAAGGATTTTAATAAAATATAAGGTTTGTTTTGAAAAATATTAAGTTCTACTTTGCTCTGCTTTAGAATAAAAAAATGTTGTGTGAATGACAAAAGATTGTGTATTTTCATTTTAATCCTTTTCTCCAAAAGTTTTTCTGTTTCAAGTCTGGCAACAACAAGAAGAAAGAATTAATAAATTACTGAAACTATTTGCAGAGAAAAACTAAAATTAATGAAATAAATTGAACGTTGAAAAAACTTATAAAATTAACATTTAAGAGTGTAAAGTAATCATGGGGAGCATAGATAAAGCGTGTATATCAGGTTTTTTGTGTCGTCTGTGTTCGGAAATGCATCGAATTGTAATCCATATATACGGTGATCAGGGGCAGCGCCTTTGTCTGGTTGAAAAAATAAATGGATATTTGCCCATTACGGTAAGCCAATGAATGTTAAGAAAAACTACTAAAGATTTAATGTTATACATAATTTTAACTTTAGATCTCGCCAACTGATCCACTACCCAAGACAATATGTACAACATGCTTGCGACGCGTAGAACAACATTATGATCTTTTGATGCGTTTGTCAAGAATCAAAGAAGAAAGATTTTTACGTGTTAATAACAAAGTATTTATTTCAAAAATTAGACTGGTTTTTATTTTAGTCTTGTTAACATGTTTTGATTTTTTGTATATTCAGCAGAGACCCCGTGTTTCACCAATTTCTAGTATTGAAAATTCAGAAGATGAAGTATATCAAAGTGATGATGAGTCTCGCCGACGTAATCAACAATTAGATACTCCTCCCCGAAGACAAATGTCTCAGTCACAGCAACATTTCTTATCGCCAACAACATCGGCTGCACCTTTGTTTTTTTCCGCAGGAACAACTGCTGGATCTTTGAATAGGTCTAGATTAACGGTGTCAGGTGTCAATAATGAAGACGATGATAATGATGGTGTTGACGATGATGATAGTGGTGCAAGTACAAGTGCTAGTGCTATAGCAGCAGTTACACAACATGTTAATACTGTAAATGAAACAAGTATTCGCGATTCGTCTTCGTCAACATCGTCGTCTACTCATACACTTTCAGTTGAAGCTGGCAGCAGTTTTGGTATTGTTTTGCAACAACACTCTGACTGATGTTATTAATAAAGAAGAAAAGGACGTTATACGTTTTATATAACTGATACATTATAACTGAATAAACGTAATTGGAAATAATATATGTAGATCTAAAACTAAGTGATCATTGAAAATATAACTTTCAATTCCCTTTCTAAAGTTTACGATAAGTAATTATCAACCCAATTATGAATATCCCCGGGAGTTTTTCCCTTTTCCCATTTTGACAATTGAATATACATAGGAAAAATAGGAGAAGGGAGAAAACTCCCGGGAAATTTTTATTCATAATTGGGCTGTATATGAGAAATAAAACCAATAGCCATATAAAAATATTAATAATTTTTGTTTTATCTAAAAGATTGGTTCGAGAGGTCAGTTTTAATCAGTGTTGCCAATTTAGCCATTTAGTGGCTAGATTTAGTTATTTTTCACCCTGTTTAGCCATTAAAAAATTAGTTTAGCCATTAGCCATTTTTCAACTTGTTTAGCCTCACAATTTTTGCCGTTTTTTTTTTTTAAAGATTATTTTAATTTAAATCAAAACTTACAAATGTTGAAAATCGCTATAAACGAGGATGAAACATCTTTCAAAATATAGGAACAGTATTCCAATATTAAATTTATAAAATGGATCAACACAAACATCGGTGTTTCTTTCTGGTTGCAAGTATTTCAATAAAGAGATGCAGGCGGCAACAAACTTTTTTTAGAAATTTCAGAATTGGCTATTATTAAGTTGCTCTCACTTCCATGGTCTAATGCTGAAGTAGAGAGGGTATTTAGCCAAGTAAACATCGTTTAAAGTAATTTGAGAAATAGGTTACATTTAGCAACCGTTAATTCGATTTTATCAATTAGGTAAATATTTTTACCATAACAATAAAATATTTATACCCACTATTGTGGTAGTGGAGAAGGTACCATGCGTTTGTGCTGATGTTTGTTACACCTTTAAATATTGGTCCTAAGCCCACCTTTACGTTTACCGATTGACTCAAAATTACTTTCTGAGTCGAATTAACGATGTTTGTCCGGCTGGCTGGCTGTCCATGTAAACCTTGTGCGCAAAGTACAGGTCGCAATGTTGGAGATTATTTTATAAAATTTGGTACATAGGTTCTATTGTGGTGTAGGGTATCATATAGCCGGGGTTGACCGACAATACTTTCTTACTTGTTTTTTATTGTAGATCTGGACTGAAAAGGTTGGGTAAATGTTGTCGTGATTATGATTTACCTCCAAATTATTTAAAAATAATAGGCACGAGTGATTCCTATGAGATGAACAATAACGACATCGAATTTATCGATGATTAAATTGTTATATCTATAGAAATTTTAATTTACGCTTATTCTTATTAAACAAATTGATCTTAACTGACAATTTCATCGTAAACAACTTTAAATGAATTATTTTTGTTTTGTTATGGAATTTTAATGTGTTTTTATTAAAACAAACTTTTAGCAATTTTTTAGCCCATTTTTAATAATATTTTTCCGTAAATCTAGCGGTCACCAAGTTTTGGCAACACTGGTTTTAATTGGAAATATAAAATTAAAAAAATACACGTATACCTACATTCATAAAAATCTTCCTTTTAACGTACTTTAATGCATATCGCTAGCTCAATATTGCGAGGTTGTAGTACCTATGCAACATTTTTTTTAATTTTCAGTTAGTTATGTTTTTGTCACATACACAATTCACAACTTTCGGTATTGATCCAGAGACGCCGGTACGTCCATGGCCACATTGAGCAACAGTGTCACGTGATAAATAGTTAAGCAACAAAGTTCTATGTACATACTACATGGACCATACATAAATAGATAATCACCCCTATTATGTAAGTCGACGTCGACATTTATTTTAAATTGTTGTCACATCAAGTCGGCGACTACATCACTTCGACGTTAACTTGGTATTTTATAAGAATGTTGTTCGACGTCGACTAATTATCGAAAATTTGACAAAAAAAAATCCAATCTCCAATTATTTTTTTTATTATTTTTGTTTTCATCGTTATAGCTCACTTTTTAACGCTATTTATTCTATTTTCCGACATATTATTTTAACAGATTTTGCTTTTTCAAATAAAGTAGAGTTTGTTTCCAATTTTGGATTTTATCGCGAATTTTTGTCATGTTCGCGATATAAGCGATTTTTATCTGTAAGTTTTCTGATTTTTTATAGCTTTAACGTTTATTAATAAATATAAGACTTTTCCGCTGTTAGGAAATTTTTGCGAATTTCCGTTAACTGAGCAATTTTCACCGAATTTTTGCCATTCCTTATAGCTCAAGGGACTTTTAAACAATTTTATGGCTCGTTTGAAATATTAAAAATTTTCGCGACTTTTTGCTGTTTTTGCATAAATTTGCTTTTTGTTATTTACCGACATTTAGGGTTTGTTTCCAAGTTTGCAATTTTTGCAAATTTTAGCCATGTTCGCGATAGAAGCGATTTTTTCCTATAAGTTTTCTGATTCTTTACAGCCTTAAAGATTTTTAATAAATATTAAACTTTGCCATCATATCGCTGTAAGCAAATTTTTGCGAATTTCCGCTAATTTTGCAATTTTTAACGTTTATAGATTTAGGGACTTTTAATAAGTTTTATGGCTTTTTGATATATTAAAAATGTTTGCGAATTGTCGCTACTTTAAAAAACTTTTCCGAATTTTCGCAATTTTGGCTCTTTGTGGCGATCGTCTTAAATTAAAAATTTTCGCAAATTTTCGCTATTTTAGCAAACTTTTCCGAATCATCACAATTTTTGCGTTAAATTTTAAATTTAAATTTTTTCTTTTAAATTTGCGTTTTT
Organism: Pollenia griseotomentosa; assembly: GCA_963931875.1. Taxonomy (NCBI): domain Eukaryota; kingdom Metazoa; phylum Arthropoda; class Insecta; order Diptera; family Polleniidae; genus Pollenia; species Pollenia griseotomentosa. Next base: position 174,386,627 of record OZ007560.1, on the reverse strand, counting down.
TATTTTAAAGCTATTTAATAAATATGTGTACATTTCATTTAAAGTTTCTTTAACTTTCATTTGAGTCGTCGCAAAATTTCATGTCGACTAAAACAGGGACAATTCTACCCGACGTCGACTTAAAAGCGCCTTACAAAATATCTATTAACTGTCAATAGTTATCGATTATTGCCAACGACGACTCAGAAAATACAATTACTGTTCAGGTGCCGTCGACTTGTGTCGACGTCGACTTTCATAATAGGGGTGAATAACGGTTTAGCGTAATTTTAAAGGATACTGTTAGGATCTAATATTACACTGCAGTGGACAGGGTATCATGCGTTTGTGGTGTTGTGTGTAACGCATAAAAATCTGCCTCATTGTGTAAGGCGTTATCTTTAACACGTGGGTCGTTTTTTGTAACACAACCTGTGTTCTTAACGACAACGCCTGACTGGCTGAATGTCCATGTAAACCTTGTGCACAAAGTACAGGGGGGCTACTCTATTGCGATGCGCAAAATAATTGTAGCAAATCTAGATATTGGTACTCTTTAATACGTTTGCGCATTTGTCTTGCGCGGCTTTTTCTTCTTTTTGCAATTCATCACTTTATTTTATTTAAATTTTCTAATTTCAAATATTTTTACATATTTTTGGCATTTCATTGCTGTAAATCTTTAATTTTTGTTGCCAATATTGCTTTATTTTCAAAAAATTTTGCCAAAGTGATAGAGAGTACCAATTTGCAATTTAGCTTTCGCATCGTAATAGAGCGTAGCCCCCCCCCCAGGGCTATGGTTTTCCTTAAAACTACAAGTTACAAATCTACAAGTAAAATACGTTAAAATAGCAACAATTTTCGTTTCAAATACATATATTTTAAATGTAGATTTGTAACTTGTAGTTTAAAGAAACAGGGCCCAGGTCGCAATTTTGAAGGTAATTTGGTATGTACGTTTAATTTGTGTTGTAATTGTATTGATATTTAATAAATAGTTACTCATTAGGCACAATCCTATTGAAAATGGTGAGAATCGGTCCATTATTTTACATAACTCGCATACAAGTTTCTTTCCGGAATAGAGTATTTGTTTTCATAAAGCATCTTATCATGTTGGCATTTAGATTATAAGTATAAACTATTAAATTTAGTAAAAACAAAGTCATTTTTAGGAATACAAAATTTTTAATTAATAAGATTTTGTTTGTCGCGCTTTATTCCCAATTTTCATTCTTGATAAAAACCCACGATATGGGTGAATATCCAGCACAAAGACTTACATACATACATACATATATAAATGTTAACCTCAAAACATAATTCCGTTTTTTTCGGGTCCTTGATTGGCCATGGGTCCCAAATAGGTACAACCTCAAAAATGTATCTATCAGCCATGTCACATAGTTCAATTCCGTTCGGAATTAAAGAAAACATAGGTATTTGTTTATTGATAAAAAGTGTATTTTGATAGTTTTTTGGCCTTTCAGATACAGAAAACTCCCATTCTGTTCATGAAAACGAAAATGATTTCATTCCGAAAAATGTTTTCATCATTTTCTGAAGCACCAAAATACGGTATGAATTCCGTTACCGAACGGAATTGTACTCTGTGACATGGCTGTATATATACTAATATAATAATATTATAAAGCTGAAAAGTGTGTATGTTTTTATGTTTGTTACAGGTAATCTCCGGAACTTTCGGTTCTATTTAAAATTTTTTTTTAACAAAATGAAAAATGGAATCGGACAGACTGTGAAGCATAAATCAAGGTACCTCTTTTGAAATAAAACAATTTTTAAAATTTTTTTAAAAACAAGTAAGGGGACATTTACACGGTGTCTTTCCAGACATGTCTGTTTTTGACATTCTCTTTTGAACATGCTACCAAAAACCTTTTGTCTTTTCACGATGTCTTTCCAAACATGTCTGTTTTCATATCTAATAGTCTAATTTACATATACATACAAATTGTAAACATGAAAATTCATATAAACAAACATGAGAGCTCATTTCGTGTCTGTTTGGCAACCCCTCTTTCTTCTCTACCCCGATCGCCTACAAACAAAACAGACGTGTTTGTTAGACATGTCTGAAAAGACACCGTGTAAACTCCCTCTAAGAAAGTTTGTGTTATTTATTCCCGTTCTGTAAAATTATTCATATACTACAGTCCAGCAAAATTATGCACTCTTATTCTAAGAAACCGACATAAAATATCCTTTAGTTACTGGCAACTCCACAATTTTGCACAGCAAAAGTCTTGGTACCCTTTAAAGTGATCTATGTTTAAGTATTAGCATCTTAATTATTTTAAATGTTTTTTTCTTTCTACATTAATAAGGGTACATTTAGAATGTATTCAGAATTATTTCTTGTTGATATCAGTAGCAATTATTGGTTTTATTGAAAAAGTGTTGACTCGCAAGGAGCTATCGTTTGAGGAGCGCAATATTATTATTAATAATCATAGATTCGGAAAATCATAATCTAAAATTGCTCAAATAACTAATAGAAGTAAGTCAACAATACAAAAGGTAATAAATCGCTTTCAAAAAGAAAACAGAGTTGAAAATAAGACCAGGTCCTGGGCGTCCTCGCAAGCGTAGTATCCGAGAAGAAAGAAAAATAGTGTCTTTAATAAGGAATGACCTCTTTTAAAGTGCACCAAAGATAGCTGCCAAGTTGAAAGAGTCCATAGACAAAAGTGTTTCCGCGGATACAGTACGCAGATCAACTAAAAGAGCGGGGTACCACGATCGTACAGCACGCAAAAAGGATTGTAATTTGACTTAGAATACACATTCGAATAATATGAAAATTAATATTTTTAATATATTTTTAGGCAAAAGTGCAGTTTAAAATAAAGTTATCTACCACTTAACTGGGATAGTTGTCTTTAAAATGAGGTATGGTTCATCATTCCCGGTCCTCCGGTTGGTCCACAATGAGAAAAAAAACCACCTACACACCATACAACCAAAAAATGCATTCAAAAATCTACCTAAAATGCTTTAAAAAAGCAACAAATCGACCGATCTTATTAAAATAAAGTTATCTACCTCTTAACTGGGTTAGTTGTCTTTAAAATAAGGTATGGTTCATCATTCCCGGTCCTCCATACAACCAAAAAATGCATTCAAAAATCTACCTAAAAGGCTTTAAAAAGGCAACAAATCGACCGATCTTATTAAAATAAAGTTATCTACCTCTTAACTGGGATAGTTGTCTTTAAAATAAGGTATGGTTCATCATTCCCGGTCCTCCGGGTTGGTCCACAATGGCACTTTTCTTGTATTCATACAGCTTTTTTATGTGTTCACAGTTTTCTTGTATTCCCAGTTTTGTTTTAATTTGAAGAAAAAAAATTTAACCCCCTCTGGAATTAAAAACAAAATTAAAATTTAAGGGGGCTGAGGCCCGTGGGCCCCCTGGATCCAAAAAACCGCACTCTTAGTGGAGTGCGTGGGTACTCAAATTAAAGGTAATTGTACAAGAAAAACGAAAATAGTATAATTTAGGAATGGGCAAAAATTATCACTATATCTAAATATCGATATTTAAAACAAAAATTATCGAAATAAGAGAAAAAAAAATACATGCAGCCATCGTTGTGCATATACCAACGAATAAAAACACAAAGCGTACTGACCGAGTACAGGCATCTCCGTACTAACCCCCTTTCTTCTTTATTCCCTCACCAAAAACATAAGAGTTGAGCATCAAAAGATGAAACGTGTGAAAGCAGACTTACCCTGACTTTACACATGCAAGTAGTGGCATGCCACTGTTGTATACATATTATCAAAGAAAAATTTGTACGAAATTGTCGAATCTCATGCCATTTGCTTTTGTGTTTACATATGCCACTACGAGCACATTTTAAAAATGTCGTCGAAGCGCAAACTTGAGATAATTTGTTTACTTCTCAAATTAAAAAAAAAAGTATCAAAAAACCAAATAGAGCTAATCATATAAGCACATTTTTGGGGAAATAGTTTACATATATTTATAAAAGCATTACTATAACAATATTAATGCTTTATAATAAACAAACTTGCTTTTATTTATGCACGTTTAAAAAATTAATCATAAAAATACATTTTTCAAGTTAAAACTTTAATTGCAATTCGATAATAATCCAGTAAATTTGCATTTAATTTTTAACAGGGTAACTTTGTTCATCGTTTTGTCATTTACAAGGTATATTTACACAAGGTAGACTCATTTCGGAGTGTAGACATGCTGCTCTATAAAAGGAACCGAGTTGTCAAAATTTTCTTCATATAAAACAAAAACAATTTAACGCACACATGTACAAATTTTGGCTTATATACACGAAATTTGACGTTTGGGTTCCAACTAGGGGTAAACAGCTGACAAACATATGGGCCAACGAGTTTACCTTGTGTAAATATACCTTGGTCATTTAGTGGCATGCAAGTGTCAAATTTCCACTCGCATGCAATTTTTGCTGTCACTGGAGCTGCCATTGCGAAAAATGTGAGTGTATTAGTAAAAAAGTGTGAGTGTATTGAGTTTTTCGAACTGGCAGTGGCATGTGTAAATTCTAGGTTAAAAACTCAAAATTTTAGCCGTTTTTCAAACAATATGTTTATTAAGAATTGGCATCACTGCATGCATTATATGTTTTTTAAACTTAAGCTTCGTACGTCCCAATTTCCACAATGCAAGTCTTATTAATAAACTTATCACATTTTCTTCTTTGAATCAGCTTCGGTATTTCCACGAGTCAAGTCTTATTATTTATCTGTTATTCCATTTGTATGAATGTATATGTGCGTTTTGACATTTCACTTAAAACATATTTGTTTTTAAAATATATTTAAATTCAAATTCGTGTTAATTTTTAATATTTATTAAATATGTTTGTATATTTCTTTTGTTTTGTTAAAATAAAAAATATTCAAAAAATTTTACACACAAAAAATCACACACGCTACGAAATTAACTTTGTACAACGAAATTAAATATGAAAGATAATTGTCAAAATAGACCTGCTGAAAATTACGAATGAGAAAACAAAGCGCATATGACGAGTACAGCAAGCTGAGTACTCGTTTCTTTTCCCCTCGTCACTCTCGCCTACAAAGTAGCAAGCTGATCAATAAGACTTGCATTGTGTGGGACTACAGACGGTGGTCAGATCTTACAATGTTGTCATTAAAATTTACTAAAAATGTCTTGCAACTGTGTGAACATTGTTCGCTATTTTCATTTGGCAGATGTGTTAAATAAATGCATCTGACAATGGCACTATTGTCAGAAAAATGACAACATTGTAATTTCTGACCATCGTCTGTACGAAGCTTAATATGAAAATCTAAAATTATTGGCATTTATAAGAAGAAGTATTAAAAAAAAGCGGGGTTTTCACATTGCAGATTTCTAATTAAAACAGTAAAGTCAAACGAACTTAAAAAGATTTATTTTATGCGGTTTTGGAACAATAAATGTGCCTATCAGAGAACTGCAAAATCCGCTATTTTTTTTGATTATTCATACGCTTAAATTTACATTAACTCTATGCCTGCAAAACAAAGTTCAACTTTGGTAATTTTGACATCGTTTTGTGCACATTTGATTTGTGCATGTGTGAGTTTTTTATTGAATGTACTTTGTTTGCATTTATTGTTGGCACACGCAATAACACAATTCCTCTTAGTCAAAAGGCAAACATTCTTAAGGCCATGTCAGATAAAACTTCTAACTTTGACAGAAAAGCGTAACGCAAAAGGTGTATGTCACAATAAAAACTTTGACAACACTCACACATTAGCTGCGTTAGTTCACCCCAAAATTTGTACTGTATTTTACTGAAATGCGTTCGCGTACACATAAATTTGTTAAATTTTCATATTACTCTGCTACTGGATTTTACTGGAAAAGAAACGAACGCACATATTGTGTGTTAAAAAGAAAGTAAATAAAAAAAATTATACTAGCAGATTGTCAAAGCGCGCAAAAAGAGAGTTGCCCAATTTTTCGCTTCGCTTTGCGTTTAAAGTTCTTTATGTGACATGTTTCGTATAAGTATGAATCAAGGCGAATTTATAACAGGTAAGTGCAACTCTACAACTACAAAAAGCCCCATGTATTTTGTTTTTGCAATTTTCTGACTTGTTGTCAAATTTCAGTATAGAAACAAAATAATATTTTAACGTTTCACCATTTGTTTAATTCGCCGTGTATACAGCTGATGAACGGCTGACGAGTTGAGCTTACCTGGAATTAGGCTTGCCATTTCTGTTTTGAGAAAAAGAGGACGCCAGCTTAAAAAATGTAGGACATTTGTTCGAAAAAAAGAGGACACTTTCTAAACAACCTAATATTAATAAAATTAACGACGGCATACAAATTTACAACCAAAATTTGTTTGTACACAAAAACTTAATTTGGGTAATTCCATCTCAAGTCGACCAAGAGTGGGACTCGACCCCTTTCGATTTGAATACAATTTAGCGAGAGGGTTTATTTGATCCCATAAAGAACATATATCAACGAAAAACAATTTTTTATTCAAATTGTCATAACTTCGACGAATAAGCCGAATGTGTTGAGTTTATTCTTTTAATATCTCGAAAACTACTTTACATAAGAAGATGATTTTTGTCAGTTTAAAGAGATTACTTGAGGCTACAATAAATATATTGAAATTTTAAATGAAGGTGTAAAAAGCCGGACAACCCCGGACACTTGATGAAAAAGAAGTAGGACTGCCCCGGATACCCAAAAAAAGAGGACGGTGTCCGGGGAAAAGAGGACGGATGGCAACCCTACCTGGAATTAATTCGCCTTGGAAAACTGGCCCGACAATTTTTTGCACGGAAAGCGTTTTATATTCTATAGTACACCTACTTTCATAATCTATTGCGTTTTTTCCTTGACGTTGCCTCTAAACCCCTTAAAAATTAAATCCCAGTTTTTACTGACCATTTTGAAGGAACCCAGATTTCTGGAAAACTGGCCGGCAATTTTTTGCACGGAAAACGTTTTATATTCTTTAGTACGTCTACTTTCATAATCTATGCAGTTTTTGCCTTGATGTTACCCTAAACCTGGGGCCAGATTCTGGCATTCGTGATCGAGTGCTTTCTCGATTCAAAAGCAATTTAATATCTAATTATTTCAGTCAATACTGAACGAATTGTAATTATTATTTCGTTATTGTAAAGCATTCATTTGAGTTTCACAATACTGAAAAAATAATTTTGATTCGTTCAGTATTGACTGTAATAAAATTGCTTTCGAATCGAGAAAGTACTCGATCACGAATGCCAGAATTAGGCCCCTGATTTCTGGAAAACTAGAGTTTCTTCCTTGACGTTACTCTTACCCCCAAAAAAATGAAACAGCAAATTCGGATTTATTAATACATACTAGAGGTCTGCTTTGAATAACTCACTCGTTTGCCTTAACTCAAAGTGCACAACATTTATTCAAATAAAAAACATTCAAAATGATAAGAAGAAAGCAAGCCGCATACAAAAATAAGAATGAATGGAATGAATAACAAACTCGTTTACTGTAAATGAATTTAGGAGTCATTCATAAATAACAAAACATTGAAATGACCCGTTAGTGAGATCAAGTTTACAAAAAACATTCAAATAATTTTTGAATAATTGAATGTGCGTACATTTTTTTGAAAACATTGACATAATATGTGTGTAAGCTTGTGGCTTCTTTTATTTATAAGAGTTAAGCTTACACAAACATACATAATATGCATGCACAGAAAAAATACAAAAGAGAAGTAAAAATTCAAATAATTTTACATTCAAAATATACTTGAATATTCATCTCATTTCATTTGAGTTGACTGAATTGAATGAGTTTTTATTTGTTTTGTGTTTGGTTATTCTTTCATTTGTTTCGTTATGATTGTGAGCTCGACTCATTGCAGTTAAAAAACAAATGAGTGTGTTGAAATTGCTTTTTATTCATTCTTGCAGACCTCTAATACATACTTTATATTTTTATTAAATATTTATGTTTTGACTTTTTATGATAAAGAAGTCTTTTTTATTATAAGTAAAAATGTTTGTTTTTAATTATAAATACACTTCGTTTAATTATTTGAATACTTTTATATATAAACTAGCTTAACCCGGTGCGCTTCGCTACACAACGCCTACCCGCTTTATATTTATTTTCAAAAGTGAAGTATACCATAAGAGTGACTTCTACAAAGTATGAACATTCTCACTATAACAGTTCTTAAAATATGCGATAATAAATATTGGCATCCTATGGGTGTATCACTTCCCCGCTGCTATTTTATTTCAATTTTGGGGCTCAGAAGATCCTACTACCAAAAGTTCAACAAAATGCCTGCAGCGGCTCTTAAAATATGCGATATTTAATATTGGCATCCAATTGGGGGTACCAATTCCCCTGCCCCTATCGAAAAAAGAAGTACCCTATTTTATTTTTAGGGCTCACGTGATGTTACTGTAAAAGTGTCAGGAAAATCGGTTCAGTAGTTTAGGAGTCTATAAGCCAACAAACAAACAAACACACAAACATTTTTCATTTTTATATATATAGATAGATATATTAGATTTTTATTATTGTTTATTAATTTTTACTCCATTTGTGCGTAATTATTTGCATTAAATTAAAATTCCTCAATTTTATTCTAACACCCATATTCTTAAATTCCTAAAAAGCATTAAATTCCCTTTTTTTGTTCATCCCCCAAAAGCACCAATTCAATTTTAATTGAATTTAGCGTGCTGAATTCAAATCTGTTTACAGATTGATTCTATTACGTCTAGCCACCTTATTTCTTCCACCTTATTGCTTTAAATTGAATTTTATTCCAAGTCATTTGCTAGTAATTTAATCCAAATCGGACAAATCCGCCTTAATTCGGCCGAAATATTAGAAATTTTCATAATATATTTCTTATTTTATTCGTAATATATCTGGCTTTTTGATAAATGATAAAAATGTGAAACTTTCGTCTTTATAATTTTTTATACAAAATTTTGTTCTTAATCATTGGATCAAAATCGGACAAATCATTTTCCAGTTATGATGAAATACAAATCTATATTAGCTTCAGCAGCCCATATTAAAAAAATAGACGTGATAGAAAAAAACTTTAAACGCATTTGAAATTAAAATATTTTACCAACTTTTAGGCACTTTTTAAAAGAAAAATTCTTGTACGTTCCCGGGACTAAAAAAGTCAGAGAAATTAATAACCTTACTACATATATAATTTTTAAAAAAGTCGTATACCTTTAAAAAGGCACCATATATCATGATTTGAATACACATTTTGCAAAATATTGAGATTTTAACGATATTTTAAAACTTTTTACGCTAAATAAAAAATTTAGCGGCTTCTAGCGGTTTTTGATGTACGATTTGACGGTAAGTCTTCAAAAAAAGTATATATATAAATTTTTTAGTTTTTTTATATTCTTCGGCATGACGAAATGAAAAGTTGGCATGGCTCAATTATTATTTATTTATACCTATCTAAAGAACGTTATTTATGTATATAACTTTTTGTTCTTATCTCATCATGGTGAAGGGTATATAAGATTCGGCATAGCCGAATATAGCACTCTTACTTGTTTTTCTTTTGTTTTATTTGACTAATTATTTTTAAAGACTGAAAAAGAAAAAAATAATTTATTTTTACCTTTTTAGGTTTTGTTGTTTTAAAAAGTTAATTAATTTGAAATACAAAAAAAAAGGAGTTCAAATTCGTATCGAGGTTTAGAGAAAATAAAATTCTTCGAATAATCACAGCTGCCCCTTGGTATGTAAAAAACTCAAATATTTACAAGGATCTCAATGTTCCATTATTCAAAACTATGATTACGAAATATGCAGTAAAATACTTAAAAAGGCTCGAATTGCATCCGAACCCACTAGCACGAAATATTTTAAATGATAGCGGCCACACTCGCTTAAGAAGAAGAGACACTGCAGCACTTATCCAATTAGATGAGCGATAAACACCTATATAAGTGAACAGAACCCGTGATGAGAAAATTTTTGTCTGGCACTGGCAGGACATGAAATAACGTATTAGGTTAAGATTTGATTAATTATTGTTAGTTCATATTTAATATATGAAGATTCAATAAATAAATAATGAGAAAAAAAAAATTTATTTTTTTTTTATTTTTTAATAAAACGCTTAACTAAAACAGATTTTTATTTATTTTTTACTTTAAAAATCGTTCCGCTAGATTTTTTTTTTTAAAAGTTCGTCGGTTCGGCGAAGAGTAACCTTAATGTACTAAAATGAAGAGTAACCTTTCAGGGTTAATGAGAACATTGTAAGATCTGACCACCGTCTGTACGAAGCTTCATTCTACATAATTTTTGGCAATGTCGTAATAGATTGTATGACCGTGTAACCTAGCCTTAAGTTTCTAAAATGTTTTGAAGCGGTAAATGGTTTTTTTCTACACCATTTTAGAAACTGACCGCTTGTCAGATTTTCTATTCATATTATCTCTTACTCAATACATTTTGCTTTTACATGATGTAAAATGGAATTTAGACGAACACTTTTAAACTTGTTATTTTAGAGTTGATAGTGGAATAGGGAAAAATACATTCAACCGAGTAGCAATTTCAAAAGATATTATCTCAGAAAGTAAATTTTTTTTGGATTAAGTATCCCGCTAAACTAGACCTGCCATACGTCCTGGTTTTCCAGGATTGTCCTGGTTTAAGACGACTTGTCCTGGTTCACTATGTAATTGTCCTGGTTTTTTGTACAGGTAAAGATAAAATATTTGTTTTTGCTGGTTTGAGCTGTAAACAAAGGTTAAGATTTCTGTTATAACACTGCTTACATAAGGCAATTGTATAAACAACTTTAATTAAATTCAACTGTTATCTGGTTTATGAAGCACATTAAACGGTATGTGGAAGTGATATTTGTGTTGCCAATGGTGGTAAGGCAAGCATTCAAGACCACGTTAAGAGCGCTAAACATTTATTAAAGTTATCTAATGCATTACAGTCAATTTCTCATTTTATGATTAAAAAAATACAAAACTTGAGAGGTTGATACAGATGCAGAACTAACAAGCGCCTTCAGGGTAATTAATCATCAGCATTCATTCAACTCTATGGATTATGCAACAAAACTAGACGCTTTATTATACTCCGATTCAGAAATTGCTTCAAAACAATCCAACGCCAAAGCTACTGCACTTATAAGGTATGTTTTATCGACGTGCTTAAATGTGTTACCTTCTATGGAATATCTACCGATTCCAGTAACCACAAAGCTGAGAAAATCTACCCTCTTCTTATCCATTACTTCAGCGCAACGCATGGCTTAAACATTAAACTTCTAAAAATCGTATTATTGCCTACACAGAAAAAATTATTGCTGAATTATTTTCAAACAAACGCTTGTTTGGGAACTTTTTCATTTCTACAAATTTTTTTACTGATTCAATTAATATTTTTGTTTGATTTTTATTTTAACCAACAGAAATGTTGACAACTATTCAAAAATATAATATCACGTTATTGGTTTCAAGTTTTCATAATTTTTGTATGAAATATTTAACGCTCTTTAATGTTGTCGTTTTTTTGCATTTTTTTATTTGATCATAAGCAACACTTTTTTATGTGAAATATAAGAACAACAACAAAAAACACATACAGCAAAGATGCCCAGTAGTGGCTGATATCAGCAAATTAAACTCACACGTATACTTACGCTCTTTTGTTTGATCGTCAATCAACCAATAGGAAATCAGCATGTTGAGTGGGAGAGACAAACTACACTTGCAGAAATTCTGCGTCTTATTTTACATTTTAATCGTCATCGAGACTGCTGTCAGTGAACATATAAATTGAAATTATTGCGATATATTAATGATGTCCGCCGAAAAGTATTTTATGTTACAAAATGCGTTTGATGACATGCAATGTCTTATTTGTCATAAGACATTTAGATGTCCGCATATATAAATTATATATGTATGTATTATAGATATATATATCTCTCAATACATTTATCAAGAGTATTACTAAAATAAATACATTTATCAAGAGTATTACTAAAATATGTACATTCAATAATTTTACATTTCCCTTTTGTTAAACAAAGAAACAGAAAAAAAATGACAACACCCGCCACACATGTGCTTTCGTCGCAATCTCGTTGACGACTACATAAAATGAATAGCAAATTGTTTTCTTCCAGTGTTATTTCGTCAGTCTCACCAATACTACTACCTTGGGCATCTTTGACATACAGTCTATTTTTGGACGCTTTAACAAGTACAACAATAAGAAAGATGATAAAATAGCGTGGCGAGGTTTGTAGTAAAAAAACAAAAAAAATATTAGGTAAAAAAACGTTTCACTCTATTTAAATAACAACAACATTAAAAGAAACAAAATAAATTTTTGGTTGGTTTCAAAGTTGGTAAAAAAGAATGAAAAACAAAATCCCGTATTCATTTTTTGAAAAATGTTTAGTTAAATACCTACATCAAATACAAAAATAAAATGATGACGAAAAACATGTCAAGTCGGTCTGCTGCCAAGAAAAGGATACAGCAACAGTGAGTGAAGAAGAAAACATTGTGTGTATAAACAAGACTTAGTTCAAAAATTATTCCAACAAAAAAATGTGTCTCAAAGCCAGCCGCGCCGCTCTGATCAGCCTTCATCTACTTCTACAGTGCTTGCTTGTGTGCGCGTCATTGCTTGTGCAAAAATTTTTTTGTTTGATTCAGCAAAATTATTTGTTTGAAATTTATATGATTTTCAGTAATGTAGTAACTTTATTTTAATAGAAATGTCTTTTATTTTTGAGTTTTACTTTTTTTAAAACAATTAAGATGCTAACTTATTCAATTCATTCAATAAAAATATCTATCGCCAAAAAACTGCTGTCATCTGTCAATCCTGAAGTTGGTTGCCATTCTTATAAACAGCTGTCATTACATTGCCAATTCAGGGTTGCCATCTGACAGATTACTACAATTTCGGCCAATCTGACAATACAATTGACCTCAATTGTCAGCCGATCCCTCAACTTAATCATCTAAATACTCATAATCTTGATATTCAATTGTTTCACTAGAATTGCATTCATCTTCTAAATATTGGTAATCTTCATAAGTGTTGCCTTCAGAGTCCGATACTATATCACTAATATTATATTTATATTCCAGCCACTTTTTTAAACGACTCGAGTCTACTATGCCACAATAGGGCATTTGTGTAATTTGACAGTTTTCTTCCACATCCGATATTTCGTATCGATCATTACCCAATTCTTTCCGAATAATATACGGCCCTCGGTACTTTGGAATGAGTTTCTTGTTTAAACCAGCAGTAGTGTCGACATTTTTTAATACTACATAATCCCCTATTTGAAAGGATTCAGCAGGTTTATGATGTTCGTTAAAATATTTCATGTTGTATGATTGAGACTTTTTAATAGCATCCGATGCAGACTTCCTAATTGAGCTTAAGTCAACACTTTCTTCAGCGTATGCTTGTTGCAGATATTCCGTTATTTCGTCTACTACTTCGCCACGCTGCTCAACTCCGAATAGCATTCTACACGCCGACTGTCCAGTTGCACGGTGAACAATATTGTTCAATGCGAATTCTATTTGTGTTAATTTTCCCACCCAATCAGAATGCTCAATGGGTTCAGTTAACTTAGCTAGCATAGCCTTTAAATCCCTATTTACTCTCTCCACCTGCCCGTTCGACTGTGGGGACCCTACTGAAACCTTTACATGAACAATGTTGCGCCCTGTCAAAAACCTATTAAATTCATTAGACGTAAAACACGACCCGCGGTCACTAATTATCCTCCGCGGACGGCTATAATTCTCTAAATACTTATTTAAGGCACATAAAACTTCCTTTGTTCCCGTTGAATTTACTAAATATAACTTTGTGAATTTCGTAAAGGCGTCCACCACCACTAAAATATGCTTCCGTTTAGATCTTATCGATGGCAGCGGACCAAGATGGTCGACATGTAATGTGTCAAAAGGAATAGGTTTCTTGTTTATATTATATAAATTCCTTTTATTTTTATTATGGGGGTCCGTATAATATATGCACTTTAGGCAATTCCCTATAAACCGATTTAATTTGTCCCTCATATTCGGAAACCAATAATATTTCCTTATCTGATTCATGCATTTTTCAATGCCCACGTGGCCATATTTTTCATGAATAAGACGCATTACGTTTTCCTCCATTTCAGCAGGCACATATAATTGCCTTTGCCCTTGTACACCCCGTCGAAAAACTAACCCATTACTCATTTCATAGCTTTCCGGATCTTCTTCTTCCAATTTTTCCTTAATACGCCGAATATTGCCATCCCTGTTCTGAGCAATCTGTATATTTACATCGATATCGCATTCGCCTCTTATCCCCACTATTGACATACGGCTAAGTGCATCGACGTGCGTCATTAACTCCCCCTTACGATGTCTGATATTATAATCAAAATTTTCTAATTCTAATGCCCATCTGGCTATCCTCGGGTTTATCAATTTTTTATTTTTACAATCGGTTACAATTATGAACGAAATTCCCTCCAGATACACACGAAATCGCCTTAGGGCATATATAATAGCCAGGGTTTCTAACTCGAAGCTGTGGTATTTAGACTCTGGTTTTGACGTACACTTAGAATAATAGGCTACCGGGTGAAATTTCTTGTCCTCTTGTCGCTGCAGTAGAACTGCCCCATAACCCTTTGAACTAGCATCCGTGTGTAACTCTGTTTCAAAAAGAGGGTTATACACCGCCAACACTGGCCCCTTAACTAACCTATCTTTTAATGTTAGGAATGCATCAGTACACTCATTTGTCCAATTAAAAGTTTTATTCTTCAATTCCGTTAAAGGTCTTGCTATTCTTGAAAAATTATAAACAAATCTTCGAAAAAAAGAAAATAATCCCAGACAGCGTTCCACTTCCTCATGGCTGGTCGGAATTGGATATTCTTGAATTGTCTTGATATGGTCATTATTTGGGCGTATTCCCTCTTCATTAACCTTGTAACCCAAATAGTCTAATTCACGGTATCCAAATTTACACTTTCCCAAATTCAATTTCAAACCCGCAGTCCTCAAGACCTTTAATACGTCGGCCAAAATTTCCAAATGTTCCCCAAATGTCCTAGTTGCAATACTTATGTCATCTAGATATACTACTATCTTTCCCTCATCAATAAATTTCCTCAACACCATATTAATAAATCGCTGAAAAACGGCTCCCGCATTTTTGAGACCAAATGGCATATAACAGTATTCAAACTGACCCAACGGCGTCACAAAAGCAGTAAATTGGATTAAGTCCTCATCTATTGGTACTTGATGGAAACTATTTTCCAAATCAAGTGTCGAAAAATATCTATTATTCCCAAAATAATCGAGGCAATCCTCAATTAGTGGCAGAGGGTAATTATCCTTCAGAGTGATTTTATTTAACGACCGATAATCAACGCACATTCTCAAGTCCCCGTTCTTTCTCCTTACTAGCACAATAGGGGAGGCATATGGCGACTCGCTCGCACGAATTATACCTTTTTCTAACAGTTCTTCAAGTTTTTTCTTAACTTCGGCTCGCTCGCGATAATAGAGTCTTCGAGGCCCACTGTAAACCGGTACGTCATTTGTCAATCTGATTCTCATTCAATAATTCAGAGGCTTGTCACTATTTTCCAAAACACTGAAATAGTTTTCCTCAATAACTGATTTTAAAGCATAAGCATTCGCTGAAGTCAATCACACAAACAGTCTGCATCATTTCCTCACACTCATTTTCATCAATTATGTCTAATCTGTATATACCATCAGGCCTATCCATTTCAGAAAGAATTAAGTCACTTTCGTTTACAATACTCCAATCAGATTTTAAAATATTTTTATCATTTTTTACATTAAATGGCAAAACATCAAATATCTTATTAGTATTCTCAATGGCTGAAACTTCATTTTCTTGCGGATCTCTGTACACGTTGAAAGATTTAAGCGCACTGATTATTTCAATATTTGGTTTATTTCCAATTTTTAAATTCATATTCAAAAGTTTTTTCTTATTGTAACATATTTTTAGTTTACATAAATGTATATTAAGCTTTAACAAAAGATCGCGACCAATTAGCATTGGTATAATAGCCTCTTCATCTGGCAGCACAAAAAAATCATGTGATATGTATTTATTGGATAGAGAAATTTCGCATTGAATACGGCCCAGCACATTCAATTTTCTATTTCCCACACCTCTATAATTGTTTAAAGTATTTACGTCTTCTAATTTAAATGGCACAAGTGATTTTTTTATGTAGCTAATGGGACTACCGGAATCAAGTAAAGAAAAAATTCTAGTTAACTCAGTGCGCTTATTCTGTCTAAAGGCAACACTTACCATTTGGAATGCGTCTAAATCCTCTCCGTCAACAATCGCTGCGGCGATACTCTTCTTTTTCGGGCAATTCTGGTGAAAATGACCAACTTCTGCGCATATGAAGCACGAGTTTGCTGGACGTTTCGGTTTAGGACATCGGCTTTGGTAATGTCCAAACTGTGAGCAATTATAACAGCGGACTTCGGAGTCTGGTACTTTGGCATCAATTTTTTCACCAACTGCGGTCAACTTAGGTTTGTTTACTATGGCTACGTTGACACTTTTTGTTGACCCAGTACGTGCGTGTTGGCGGCGTTGTTCGTATCTATCCATGCGTTTTATTAACTCGTCTACAGTATTTGCGCCGTATAAATATGTAATAGCATTGCTATTATCGGATATACCGTCGATTATGAAGTCGACCAGTTCCTGCTCTTCAATGTCTGACCTGGCTGCGATCGACTGCATAGCCACCAAATAACTCAAACAAGTTTCACTTGCTTTCAACGTACGAGACCGAAGTTGGCGGTATACCTCCTGACGCGATATGTTACGTTTAAACATCTTTATTAAATTAGATTTCAGTGCCGCGTACTCGATCAAGCCTAGGTTATCGACATTGCTGTCCCCTCTAATCGTCGACGAAGACCAACACATTTTTCTTTTTCAGTGTAGCCACAAATGTTTGCATATTCGTCGAAATGGACAAACCATTTTGTTATGTCGTGGTGGTCATCTCCGCTGAAACGTGGTATAGCCGAATCTAGCTCCATCAAATCTATACGACGGGCGTGTGCGACTGGATATTCACGAGATTCCAAATCTCGTATTTGCTGCTGTATCTTCATCATTTCTACTCGGATTCGTAAATTGTTTAGTTCGTTTTCAGCATTCAATAAATTTATGCCAACAGCAGACACACCAGCAGAGTGGCCGGTGGCATCCGAACTCGGTGAATGTTTGGCACTGGCAGCAGATTCATTTTTAACCCCAAGGGCAGCAGGGATATTAGACTGTGTCTGAATATTGTCGGCAGGCATGTCGACACTGGCATCGGCTATATTCACGGCAGAAATATTGGCTGCGGAAGTATTGGCGGTAGGCCTATTAGCAGCAGGAACGGTGGTATTAGCATCGGACACATTAACAGCGGAGACATCTGCATCGGAAGCTTTAACAGCCGGCCCATCTATATTATCCTCATTGGCGGCTGTGGCCTTAAAATCATTTACCAGTACATTAGAATCACTAAAACGTGGTGCCGGAATTTCAGCTGAATTTTCCCGCTTGTGTACTGCATCGTATAGTATCCTTATCTGAGTCAATGTGGCCGATTCGGGAAATTCTACTCCGGCTGTTTTCAATTCCTCTGTCATCACGTGTCGGCTAGGGCGCAAGTCCATCACTTTTCTATTAAATACATTTCAATCCTTCTTGTTTACTTAGTTTTATAGTATGGTGCATCTGTTGTACCCCACACCTGATGTTGTAGTAACTTTATTTTAATAGAAATGTCTTTTATTTTTGAGTTTTACTTTTTTTAAAACAATTAAGATGCTAACTTATTTAATTCATTCAATAAAAATATCTACCGCCAAAATACTGCTGTCATCTGTCAATCCTGAAGTTGGTTGCCATTCTTATAAACAGCTGTCATTACATTGCCAATTCAGGGTTGCCATCTGACAGATTACTACAGTAAACTATTTGTTTAATTCAGTTAAATTATTTGTTTGAAAAAATCAGGTTTTTTTTTGTAGGACCGATTTCAGACAAAAAATGTTTTGATTCTACAAATTTTTTGTTTGAATTGGAAAAATAATTTTTTCTGTGTAATGAAACATCACAAACAATTGCCACATATTACATCGATTCTTACGGCATTCGGAGGCGATAATACGAATACTAATTTTTGGGGGAAGACAAAGGCGTGGCGTAAATAATATTTCTTACAAGTTAAAGAACGTATTAGGAAGATACAACCAAACTTTGGTTGCTTGGCACACATATTTCATAATATGCTTTCAAATGCTGCAGATGTGCTCTCCATAGGCATTGAATCAGTTGTCCTAAAGATTTTTAAATATTTTTGTAAATTTACGATAAGAACTGAACGACTAAAAGAGTTCTGTGAAAATGCACAAATTACATTTAACATAATCCTTTTACATACAAGAAGTGGTTGGTTGTCATAACTGCCCGCAATTGAACGTGTATTGCAACTTTGAAAACCTCAAAGAATTTTTTGAAGTTGAAAAGGCAGCAACTAAATTGATAACGCACTTTTTTTTAAATCGGTTAGCAGAAATATACTTTACATTTGTACATAGTCAAGCATTCGTTATTGAAAAAAAATTAAAAAAATTGAAAAAAAAAAAAAAATATTAAGGTAAAGGAAGTTCAATTAATTTTAAATGGAACTCTTAGTGATTTCAAAGATAGATTTAAAAAAAAATTATTGGAATTCAAACACAAATTGCTTTGAATGTTTTAAAAAAAGTTTTTTGGATTTAAGCAACATTTTAGCTTTTGAAAAACTTCTTAACAATTGCAATTAATTAATTTTTTAAATATCCCAATTAAAACAATATGAAATTTTTAATTGGATGACGCTGCGTAATATTCCAGAATGGACGGAAGTTCAAAAAACTATTATTTTTTATCTGAAAAAATGTATTTATTACTGATGAATTTTTCGAAGAAGTTTTATATCTTAAATCATTTTTAACAAAAAATCAAGAAGCTTTAAAAGAAAAATACACGTTAGAAATGTGGTTATATTTTTTCGAAAAACATCTGAAAGAGAAAGAAAGAAAAATTTACTAAAAATTCAATATTTATACGCAATACCGAGTCATAAGGCTCGTGCTCAATGGACTCGTTAAAGACTGAAACACTAGAGAGTATTATTCAATGTAAGTTTAATTTTAATATGACAGGCTGCCAGTTATATAACTTTATCAAAGACCGAAATTAACAGCCTGTTTTTAGAAAACGTAAACAAGTGAGTGAGCGAAAAATTATATTGACAACAACAATAAAAAACGAACATTTTTTATTGTTGTTCTAGAAAAAGTACAATCTTCCGAAAAGTATTATAGTTTAGAACTTTTTTAGCTCAACTTTTTATTATTATTATTTTTCATCGTTTTTATGTACATGAAGTACACGTTAATTTTTTTAAAAATATATTGTTGGATTTAAAAATAAAAAATGTATGGTTTTTACATAAACATACATATGTATTAAAAAAAACTTTTTTGCTGGTGTTATTTTTTATCCATTTTTTCTATGTGTCCTGGTTGATAGGTTCAAACTTCGGGCAGCCCTACGTTAAACGCCCTTGGCGGCGGCTTAAGACCAAAAATATTCGGCGGCGGCGGCTGAGCTGCTTTGCGACTAAAAAAAAAAATCGGCTGCGAAAAAGACAAATAATGATTAATTCTTGAAAAAACTAAAAATTAAATAAAAAGTATGTTCCACTTCAAAACAAAGCTTGCAGAATTGAACCTTGTCGTATTTTGATTTGCTGCGCCGCGAGTCAGTGTTCCAAAATAGTGCCAGACTATTGACCCACTTCCTGTGCGTTCATTCAAAACTATTTTTGCCACTTTTGCAACTTTATTGCGTCGGAGAATACGTTCACATTCAGTGACCTGACGATCAGAGTAATCATTTATCGCAACATAATTAAACTCATTCGATTTGTCGAAATCGCTATCCAAGATTTCTCCGCACTCCTCATTACAGACTGGTTCTGTACTAGGACTTCTAGTATTATCATTGGTCGGTTCCGTACTGGGTCTTGTAGAACTATTGTTGCTTGACATAAAATAGATTTCTATTTTTCGACTCATTGATAAATTTTATTACACAACTGGTATTAATTTTTTTACACTTGCAATGAGGAACACTTTTGTTAAAACTTTTCAAACGAATGAAATCAATTTGAACAAAAAAATCTTGTTTTTAAAGTTGCTCATTTTTCCTCAGCATTCAACTTTTCTGCCACTTTTTTTGAAAATTTTGAACGGTAACCCTGTTGGACCAGTCCATTTTATCAAAAAGGATCAGGTAGTCCAATATTATTTGCAGGGTGCTTTTTATAATGTGGCAAGTAAGAATGCCAGGTTTTTTGAAACACAGGTTTTGGGATTTTTAATTCAAAAAGACGGGATCCTGGGATGGATCGGAATTTCATATATAAAAGCCAATTTTTAAAATTCATATAATAAAAATTTAATGTTGATGTATAAGTATTAAAACAAATTGATTTATGAAGAAAATTAAACTTATTACAAAATAAAACAGTTTAATGTATTCTTTTAAAGTAATATGAAAGTATTATGTAATAAAACTTAAATTTTTAAAAGCTACTAAAATAAATTAATGACGTCTGATAATCGATACCATATTTTATTGCAAACATATGCTGCCGACGAAACCAATGTTCGCATTCAACACTTCTAGGCGGTATCGTAAATAAATAGACACATATATGATATATGACAATATTTAATTTATTTTATCTTAAATATATATGCAAGTATTAATCTAATAAAATAAACTTTAACAAATATGTGTCAAAAGACCTTTGTTAGAACCCCCTAAAGTTTTTAACACCTTTTTGCATTTTGCGTGCGCAGTTTTATTACATTCGCTTAGAAAAAAGACCACACCGAACATTATCTTCTGATTTTGCTTTCTGTGGTACAAAATGCCCTGCATGTAACGTAACATTTGTTCACTTGTGACTTCTTTTTGTAACCAGTTAAAAATAAGATTCATTGCCAGATTTTATACATATTCACCCCTATTCTGCGTTTCGATTCGAATCGAAATTTTCTCCGTCTGGCAATTTTGGTATTCTGCGTTTCGATTCCGCTCAGTTTCTTTCGATTGTATGTATTCTGCATTACGATCGGAGCTCCGTTTCTCTCAGTTGTTTTTTTGTTAACGGAGGTTTTTTCTATTTTTGTTTTTTTTAAGTAAAAAAGTGAAAAAATGTAAGTAAAAAATTAAAAAATTCAAAAACGATTTAAATACAAATTATTATTATAATTTTATTGTTTTAAATTGTTATTTTTTGTACTGGAATATGAGTGTTTTGTTATGTATGTATGTAGGTCAAAAACAACAACACCGGAGCAATACGAAAAACTGGCAAATTTAATGACGGCTAAAGCTGCAATAGACTCCATTTGTCCTTAAATTTTAAATAAAAATGCAACTCACTAAATTATTTCTTTACAAACAGTTTTTATGTATTAACATTTTGTCTTTACATATTTAACCACAACACTTTTATTTTCTACTTTTTTTTAGTTAATTTTAGCTTCACTAGATTATACACACTTATATATTTATGCAAAACTTATTTTTACCTTTTTCTTTTTTTATTTTATTTCAATATTTTCTGTTTCATAATATGGATGTGGCTTCTTGATGGAGGATTAATTCAACCATCATATGGTTGTCGGTGACAAAAATATGGTTATATTAAACATATTATGTTTAAAATTTTCTTTAAAAATAGTTTTGTTGGAGGTGACCATATTTAAACATGTTTTTTCTCTGCATGTACGTGTCGTATCGTTGCAGCTTTAAAGTTTTGGCATATACTCTTTTATCTTTTTAATTAACCAACGCTATGAATTTTATTCGTTGGATGAATACTTTCAAAAAAGTAAGAAAATTTTTTAAAATTTTTTTTTAATTTGTTTGATTTTTTTTTTTAATCAAAGTTGTTCTTATTCAACTTTTTTTTATTTTTTTTTTAACCAGAGTCGCTGGCGGGAATCGATCCCGCAACCTCGGCGCTGATAGACTAGCTCACTACCACCTGTCCTACTGGGGCAGTGTAGTTTTTGAATAAAAAAACTATGTTTTTTGCCATTACTCAATTAAGAGAGTAAATATGAGATTAAATTGCAGGGACATAACAGTCCCTACCAGAACAGTGACAGTCATTTGACCTATCATATGACTGGCATTGCTGTCGCGAATATCCATCATCGCGTAGAACAAAGTTTCTATCATTTTCTTAAGGCCAACGTGAAAAAACTGATGGAAACTTTTGTATACGTGTGATTTTGCATCCCTCTTTAACCTTTGAAATTTGTGGTTGATAAAATATATAGCTGAGTTGTTTACTCTTATACTCTGTAAACATCAGTAATGATGTATAAACCGGGCACAGCTGCCTAGTCAGTACTGATGCATACAACGGGCACAGCTGATTAGTCAGTACTGATGGATACATTCGTCACTGTTGACGTATTTTTAGCTTTAATAAAACACAATTCATCTCATTCAATTCTCATACATATTTTTGTCTATATTTAAAATAATAAAAAATAATAAATAATAATAATAAATTTTTAAAATTTTCGAAGTGTATTCCCCTCTAATCATAATATAACATCGGGATGAGCCTCTTCATTGAGAATACGTTCAGCACCCCCAGCAGGAGCCAAACTAATTAATTCCCAGTAATCTACATGCAATTCATGTCCACCTGGTACCTAAAACAAAAAAATTAGTTTCTGCAATATTGTTCACAAAACTTACTTACCGCTTTGCCTTCTGGCACAGGTTTTAGTGTACCAAACAATTGTACCAAACATTCAGCCTTATTCCGGTTGTCGTTGTCGTAATCGATCAAGTCGTTTTTTGTAAGAGATTTAAGAACACTGGCTGTGGGTTACTTTAATCTCTTACAAAAAACCACTTGATCGATTACGAAAACGACAACTGGAATAAGGCTGATTGTAAAAATCCGTAATGTTGTAAAAATTAAACCTTTGCCTTGACGTCTTAAACGATGTACCCAGCCTTAGATTTTAACGTTTCTGTCAATTTTCGACAACTTCAAATATGCGAATTTTCTTGGCAGCTGGCCAACTGGGATCTACGGATGTGACAATCTTTTTGGCTTCATCCAAATTTTGTTTACGTTTTTCCGCATCTTCAGCTTCGCGTTTTTCTTTATCGGCATTTTTATAACTTTGACGTAACCAAATCTTTTGGATTTTCTTTATTTGTGACTTACCTGCAACCTCATATTTTTCTGCAGCTCCAGGTTCTTTGCTGCCGACATAAATTAAGGGATAGGGCTCCTTTCCAGCATGTCTCATGACTTAAAAAATTAATGAAATATTTTGCAGTATTAAATTTAAACAATTAACAAATATTAGCCAGTAAAGCGTATGACAAAAATTTATAAAAAAAAATTGGCATTTTTTGTCGTGTTTTTAGTTGTTCTACTCTAACATATGTGTTAGAGTGGTACAACTAATGTAAAATTGTTGCAAGTGTGTTAGTAAAAAATTTTTTTTTTTTAGTTTCGGTCATCCATTTCTTGTAGGGGTTATAACCAATATTTGAAAAAATCCTTAAATAATAATTTTTCACGAATTTTTAAAACCTGATCTCTGAATAATTGTTACAAATAACCAAGATTTTTTTGGTCTTTGATAACCGTTATAGTTTGTTTTTGTTTTTTATGGGCTTCCATAACCATTACAAAAGATTTAAATTTTTTTTGGTCTTCCGTAACCATTACAAAAGACTTTTATTTTTTTTGGTCTTCAATAACCATTATAAAAGATTTTAATTTTTTTTTGGTCTTCCGTAACCATTACAAAAGATTTTTATTTTTTTCGGTCTTCCATATCGAATTTCACACAAGTTTTATGAAAATATTCATTGGAGTTCAGCCAATGACACTCCTAATAAAATCTATGAAACAGGTTTCGTTACAGTCAATGTTTATGAAAAGCTTCATAGAATTAATTAAACTCTTTACAGAAACAATAAATCGTCAGGTAATGAAGCATTTTATAGAATCTATAAAACAGTTTCATAAAAGTCATTCCTAAAAAGAGCTTCATTAAATTATCATTTTTATTAACATTTGTATTACTAGCAATATTTGAATTTGAAATTACTTTCATTAGTTCGCTCAAGCCAACCGATAGTTGAGGATGTTAAGAAATAATTATTTCTTTTTGAAAAATGTTTTTTTTTTTGGTCGCTCGAGCCAGGAATCGAATCCGGGTCCTATCGGTTTCAGAGTCCACATCTTAGCTACTACACCAGCAGCACTGACTACTCAATGGTATATAAATACAATTTTAGTGCGAAATTTCTTGTATTTAAAAAAAAAATCGGGAGAATATGTCTAAAACTGGATCGATTTTATTTAAACTCAGCACCATGATTTGTGGCATAATTGGTTTCTATTTACAAATATGAGAAAGATATCAAAAAATTTGCGGATCCTTACCAAAATCATTAAAAAAAGTTCGTCCTTGTGCAAATATAAGTCAGTGTGCGAAATTTTATAAAAATATCTTAAGATTTGCGAACTGTAGCGTGGTTATAGAAGACAGAAAAAATAAAAATCTTTTATAATGGTTATAGAAGACCAATAAGAATAAATATCTTTCATAATGGTTACCAAAGACCAAAAAAATTAATAATCTTTCATAACGGTTATCAAAGACCAAAAAAAAAAATAATAATCTTTCATAATGTTTATGACAGAACTATAATTTTCTGGGTAATTTATAATTATTATTACAGGACCAATTTTTTTTTAGTTATTTTTTCCATAACCTATTGGATATTTAAAAAATAATAACAGTTATTTCGGGTCCCTGTTAAATTGTCATAACATAACATAACAACAATAACAATGTTGATTTTTTTGGCTAACGCATAATAAAAAAAGACCACATAAAGAGAGAATAAGCTTTTTCGTATACATCATTTGATTGACAACAGTTTGAAATAAGGGTGCGTTTTATTAAAGGAGAACATTGATTTGTTCATTCTTAGTACATACTATATGTATTTAGGTATGTACATATTAAACAAAACTAAAAACATACGTATTTATGGATTGAAAGTTTTTGTTTCATTACTATAATGACATTTTTCATTGCCATAATGAAAATTTAAATTTATGAATTATTGAGACTATAGAGTTATTTGAATGTTAAAAATAATTTTTTTTTCAATTATTGAAATATGTTGCTTTTAAAAAAAAATTTTTGATTTCATAAATTTAATGGCATATAACATTAGATGTATGAAATAATTAAATCTTACAGTTTTTAATTAAAAATCAAACATATTTTTAAGGAAACTATAATTTTGTATTAATTTATGAATATCGTTATGTTTGTATATTGTTTTTTATGTTCCCAATTAAAATTTTTTGTTTAACTTGGTCAAACTTTAGTTTTCATATATCCAATGAAAATTTTTAACGTAATTAAGAAATCCAATGAATCGATTTTAACGAAAATACTTCATTATAACTACGAAATTCTATTTGGACAATGAAAATTTTCATTTAACCAGTGAAATTTTTTTTATGAAAACGATTCATTAAATATATGAAGCATTTTTCTTTCAGTGTAGACGCGTTATTAAGAGTTATAAGTTGCACTTCTTTTGTACCATCGTTAAATAAATGCAATACCCTTACAATGTATTCCAAAAAAGAAGTCAAATAGGGAGCTTTGCCGGTGAAGCGTTTTAGGTATATAATAAAACTTAATAAACAAATCTTTTTTTGTTGCTTTAATGTCCGTAATTTCTACAAACAGATATCTAGTCGTGTTCGTACCTAGAAGTTATCTTTTCCTATCCGGTAACACTATTTTGGTAAATTAAACGTTAATTTTGCCTACGTGAATTAACTATCGAAAATCGATGGTGTAAAATACATTACACTTTAACCTGTAGGTAAGAAATAAGTTTTAAAAATATGAAAACCATAGATATCTATGCACAGCTAGATATCTATTTGTAGAAATTACGGGCATAAGAGACTTCTATAATCTATTTTACAGTAAACATCGTACCATTTTTGTATTCACTAGAGTAGTAGGGAAATGGGGAGGCAGCAAAAATGCTGCCTCCCCATTCGTTTTTTTCCCATATACCACAGAGGGAGCATTTAGCTTTTCATTGAAAGCAGCAAAAATTCTGCTTCCCCATTCATTTTTTCCCATATACCACAGAGGGAGCATTTAGCTTTTCATTGAAAGCAGCAAAAATTCTGCTTCCCCATTCATTTTTTTCCATATACCACAGAGGGAGCATTTTGCTTTTTTTGATTTAAAGCAGCAAACAATTCTGCCTGTTTTTGCTCCCAATGTATTTTCCGTTAGGAGGAATTTTGAATATAATCAAAATTAAAAAATTGTTGAGTATTTTTTAAATATAAAAGAGAGTAATATTAAGGTGATCGCGTTATATTTTCTTCAATAAAGAGAAATTTGCGAAGTTCTACGTATAAGTTCTATGTATAAAGAAATTGTTTGAGTATTTTAAAATAAGAGAGAGTAATATGTAATATAGTTTAAATATTCAACATATATAAGTATATAAATTAACTCAATTTGTACTCTAACCTAAGCAAGAATGCCATTAATATAAAAAGGCTTTCGGGAGTATATTCCACATCATTATTGTAATTGTCACTTTAAAGGAAACTTTATAAAAATGGTAAGTATTTTCTATATAATAAAGGTTTATTTAATTATTCATTATTATTATTATTTTTTTTCTTGTTTGTTTTCAGATGTATAAAAAAATTGTAAATATTGCCCAAGGTATTAGGCCCGAGTATATTAGAATAGATGATATACCTTTAAACCAATCTTTGAAAATTGTGAATTTTGAATGGAAAGAAACACAATATGGTCTAAAAGTCATTGCCAATTTAGATGACAATAAATGGATTTATCTCCCCAATAGAATGATGAAATTTTTAAACAAGGAGGATCCATACTTAACTCAAATGAATGATAAAGTTTGGACAATTATTTACAAGGGGCGTCAATTACCAAATGGACCTGCAATATTTGATTTAAATTATACCTAAACTATGAAAAAAAAAAAATCCTTACAATAAAGATAAATATAATAAAACAAAAACAATATTTTTTTTTTTTTTAATTTTTATTACTTTTATTTAAAATAATTTTACATATAAAAATTTAAAATTTAATTTCCAAAAAATACGAATCATCCTCCTCCATAAATTGTTTTACGAAGTCAGAAACCTCCTCCTTCGCGTTGTCAGGGATCTCCTCCTTCATGCTCATATACTTGACGAGCTAGATGTTGGAATTGTGTCTTATCTCTTGGATTTTTAAACATAACTATATATTTGGAGTTTAGTGATATATCTCTCGAATAAGTCCCTTTATGAAAAATATTTTGTGTAACTAAAATTACGCTTAAGTTTCTATGATGAGATCCTTTTGTGAATAGTTCACAAACTTTCTTATTGGATGATTCAAGCATTAAATCATCCAATATTATTAAAGTAGATTCTTCGTCATTCGTATTAAAAGTCTCTGGAATTCCTTTAACAACCTCTACATTTTCTATATTTGGAAGTGCATTTTTTTCAGAATAACACCATATGATTCGGTCTATATCTTTTGATATTATATTTTGATTTTCTATTAAATTTTTAATAAAAGTAGATTTCCCACAGCCTGAGGGACCACAAACCATCATTGTAAATGGATATATAAACTGATGAAACATGTTTGCGCTCTTAAAAACCATTTGTTAATGAATTAAAAAGGAAGAATATTTTAATTAATATGAGTAAAAAAAATCTTATTGACGAAATTCATAGTCAAGCTAGAAAAAACTTTAAGCGACGTAGGTTTATTCAAAAGGGAATTTTAGATACTTGGCAAATAGACTTGGTGGAGATGATACCATATGCTAAATTTAATAAAGGTTTTAAGTATATGCTTACTGTTATAGATGTATTCTCAAAGTATGCCTACGCTTTACCATTAAAAACAAAAACAGGATTTGAGGTTTTAAAATCATTTAAAAGTATTATAAAGTTAAACAGTAGCAAAACTCCTAAAAACCTGCATTCAGACCAAGGAAAAGAATTTTACAACACACATTTCAAAACTCTTATGAAAGAGCTAAACATTAATCATTATCATACATATTCAAATTTAAAAGCGTCAATAGTTGAACGATTTAATAGGACTTTAAAAAATAAAATGTGGAAACAATTTAGTATGCAAGGAAATTATAACTGGGTAGATACATTAGATAAGCTGTTGAAAGAATATAACTCATCCTATCATAGAAGTATAAAGATGAAACCTAATTCAGTTAATAAGCGAAATGAAAAAAAAAACTTTTAAAAACTGTATATAATAATTTAAAAGTTTTTAAAAATGGAAAATTGAATATAAACGATTTTGTTCGTATAAGCAAATATAAAAATGTTTTTGAAAAGGGATATACACCAAATTGGTCCACAGAAGTTTTTAAAGTAAATAAAATTAATGCAACAAACCCTGTCACCTACCAGCTAAAAGATTTTAATGGGAATTTTATCAAAGGTGGATTTTATCAGGAGGAGTTATTAAAAACTAAAGTTCCTAACATATTTTTAGTAGAAAAAGTCTTAAAACGTAGAGGTGAAAAACTATTTGTAAAATGGTTGGGTTTCGGAAAAGAATATAATTCATGGATTCATCAAACAGATTTTAGTTGATAAACTAAATTTTTCATATATGTATTACACGCAACTTAAAATAATTAACATTTCTAATAAATATGGCATTAAGCACAGAGGATAATAGTATTTATGTTACTTTATTAAGTAACGATTCAGTAAATTTATATAAAAACACTTCAAGTACTTTCACAAATTTATTGAAGCAATCTCTTAGCATGAGTGACCAGTGGGAAGTCGGATTATCAGATATATCCTTCTCGATAACGAATAAACAACTAAATATGAAACAAAATATACTTAAACGTAAAAAACGCAACATTTCAAATATTAATAATCAATCTGTAAAAACATTGAAAATTGACTCCAATAATGAATATGATGAAATTAAATCAAAATTTAGAGAACTAATGGAAACATCCGACGAGCTAAAACCAAAAAATATTAATAAAACTTCAAAACTTTTAAATACATTAAACATTGTTAAGCCCCAATCTAATATATCTATAAAAGAAAAAGATACTCGTAACGTAAATATAAAAAGTTCAAACATAGAACAAAATGTTCAAATAACTAGTCCAGAATCTACAAAAACTGACGAAAAAGATCCCATATTATCCTCAACAAATTATATACTCGAAAAATCTTTGAACAAATTCTCTGACAACATAAATAAGTTTATCAATAACTTTGAATCTTTTGATATAAATAAACTTATTTATTTATACTGACATAATAAAACCTCGACATGTTGGTAATAAAAAAATTAAATGTTTAAAAATATTTTCAGTAACAACATTAAAAAACTATATTCATTTCAATAGAATTGAATATTTTCCTCTTGAAGCCTATAATATAAATGATATTTCTATAATGATTCGAAATGATGAAGGAGAAGAGATAAACTTTAATACATTAGTTCCCGTTTATTGTACTCTACACTTTAAAAAAAAAATTTTTATATAAAATAGTTGTGTATCAAAACAAAATAAATCATTTTTATTACAGCCATGGATGCGATTTATACAAGTTATTATAATAATCAGTCTGGAGAAAATATACAAAATATTGGCGAAATATATCACGCACCAAGAATTTTACAATACGGTCGTGGTATTGGATCCATATTTTCGGCTGTATTTTCACACCTGAAACTAGGGATGCAAACTATACATCGATGTTTAGAAAACATCGATGTATCGTTCATAAACATCGATGTTAATATCGATGTTTTGATTTACGATACATCGGCGATACATCGTCGTCAAAACTAAAAAACATCGACATCGTCCATTTAATATTTTCATTTATTTAATATTTTTTATAATATTTTTACCAATTTAAATTTTTATTTTTCAATTAAACCTTTTATTTAAAAATATAAAAAAATGTTTTTCAAAGCATACGTTAAACGTAAGAATTTTAAATGTCGGTTTTTAATAAAATTTCTGTAATATAATAATTAAAAAAATTAAAAATTAAAAATATTTTATTAAAAGTGTATTAAAAACGACCTCCCAAATTCTTGGGTTTTACGTTTTCCAGCGCACCCCTGATAGCCATACAAAGTACGTATGTATGTATGTACATGCATGCATACTGTGCATTGCATAACTATATGTATGTATTAAGTTGGCTCAATCAACTGTGCGAATACATTAAAACATATTTGTCAAACCATATTGCACTTTTGGAAACTTTTTGTTTAATTTTATGAATCTGTCATTGCATCACTGATTCACTTTGTTTTGGTGTTTTTGAATGCATTTGACAGGCTTTTTGTTAATTGTTGACAAAAGCTCATGCAAGCATATGTATGTTATATTTAAGCATTAAGATTTTCAGTAGCAAAGAAGAATTAAAACAGTCCGTAAGTATAATTGCAAAGTAGGTTTTAACATCGATGTTAAACATCGATGTATCGTGTTTTTTACCGATGTTTTTTAACATCGATGCTTATCGTGAAAACATCGACGTCTTCAAACATCGATGTTTTTCAGAGCGATGTTGCATCCCTACCTGAAACCCTTATTTAAAACAGGGATGAATATATTAAAGAATAAATCTTTAGATATTGGAAAAGAAATATTAGAAGAAATTGGAACAAAACCTATAAAAGAAATCTTATTAAATAAAGGAAAAAAGGTCATACAAAATATACAAGAAGCTACTATTGATAAAATGAAAACAATGCAGAAAGGTAAAGGTCGACGTATAAAACTAAAACGTTTAAAGCAAAAGCAACAGATTAAATCAAAACGTTGTAGAGGAAAGAACTTTAAGGATATTTTTGGAAATTGGAAATGTCAGGATTTATAGAATGTATGAAAAGTGAGTTGGATTTATTTGAATCTCCTCCAATTCAAACCAGCGTTGTTAAAAGCGAAGAAATATGCTACAATCCAATTGCCTCACTAGATAATTCGAGCACAATTGAATTTGTATCACTAGGCAATGGTGAAACATATCGAGATCTGAACAGTATTTATCTTCGACTGATCATTGAATTAAAAGGAAACGGAGGAGTAGTTAATAACTTACTGCACTCCTTGTTCAGAAATTGTATTGTACACCTTAACAATAAAAATGTATCACAACCTGACAATAACTATCACTATAGGGCTTATATAGAAAAATTGTTAAATTATGGAAATGATGCTAGATCTACACATCTTGAATCATGTGGCTGGGCTATTGATACAAATAAAATAAATTCATTAGTTGATAACGAAAATCCTGGTTTAGACAAAAGAAAAAAACTATTTAACGATGGGAAAAAAGTAGAGCTTTTTGGAAAACTTCATGTAGATGTATTCAACCAACAAAAATATTTGCTTAATAATGTTGATCTAAAGGTTACATTAAATTTGGAAAAACCAGAATTTTACATTTTAGAAGGTGGCGACAAAAATGAATCTTATATTAAAATACATGAAGCTAATTTATATATAAATCATCTTACTATTAATAATAATATTTTAATGGCTCATCATAATGTATTACAATCAAGAAATGCCATTTATCCTTATAAGAGAGTAGAAATAAAAACGTTTACAATACACCCTGGAAATCACTCTTTAACTTTAGATAACGTTGTACTAGGACAATTACCAAATTTTTTAATTTTTGGAATGGTATCTAATAAAGCATATACTGGAGAAAAAAAAGAAAATCCATTTAACTTTCAACATTTTAACTTACAAAGATTTAATTTGGTTGTAAATGGAGTACAGTTTCCTGCGCAACCAATTGAACTTAACTATAATAACGGAGAAATAATAAGTACTCGTGGTTATCAAACACTATTTAAAGGAACTGGAATTCATCATTTCGACAAAGGTCATCAAATAACAAAAGAACTTTTTGATAGCGGCTATTTTTTACTAGCTTTCGATTTAACACCAGATCATAATAATAATTCCAATTGCGGTAACTTAATAAACCAGGGAACTATTCGTATTGAAGGGCGTTTTGGAAAACCAATTGTTGAAGCAATAACGTGCTTAGTATACTGTGAATTTGATAGTGTTATAGAAATTGATAGAACGCGTAATATTATTCAAACACTATGAATTCCATAAATATTAAAGATACTCTTCTGAACTCCAATAATTTAACAAAATATAAATTTAAAGGTGTATTTGCATGTAATAAATTACCAACACACCCAGTTTTAAAACCGTCATTTTATGTTGCTAACACTGATCCATCACATAAGCCTGGAGAGCATTGGGTTGCTTTTTATTTTCCTAAAAACAAACCTGCTGAGTACTTTTGTTCTGCTGGCCAATATCCAAATAAATACTTTAGATTATTTTTAAATAAAAATTGTAAAACTTTTACTTATAATAGTCTTAGAATTCAGAGTGAAACTTCAATTTTATGTGGTGTTTATTGTTGTGTTTTTATTTATTTAAGATGTAAAAATATAAGTTTCAAACTAATTTTAAAATTATTTAATTATTTTAATTTATATTACAATGATATATTAGTTGTAAGTTTATTTAAATATATTTTTAAGAATTTTGAAGAATAAATTAAAAAAAAAAAATTAGAAAATATAATTATTGCTTGTCTTCCCAATTCCTTATCGTATCCAAAAGAATTTTATCCATGTCGTCATACAGTAGCCATATCGGTGGTATAGATCTTAAAACGTCGTCCTGCCCGTCATACATCGCCAGGAATATCGGCAAATCTATCTGCGGTAATATAAGGACTTCAGTTACAACAACTCTTTCTCTTCTGTTGTTTTGGTTATTTTCATTTGTTTGATTATTCATTGCGGCTTTGCTTATAGATAGTTGCCAAATAAAAGATTTGTTTTTTAATCATAAGTTTTTAATTTAAACTTAGGTATTCTGATTAATTTTTCAACTTAAAAAAAAAAAAAAAAACGTACACTATTGCATTCACTAACGAAAAGTTCATTAATTCATAGTTTAATTTGAAGCCAACATTCAGAGTTAATTCTTAAACTTAAAAAATGCTACGATTGCATTTTTCACTTATGAAAAGTTTATTAGCTCATAATTTAATATGAAGCAAACATTCAAGGTTAATGTTTAAACTTTGAAAATGCATACGATTGCACTTTTTAGCATAACGAAAAGTTTATTGACTTTTAATTTCCAGAATAACAATTGTATATTTACTTTTTACGAGAATGTTCTTAAAAGTTCAATAATCATAGATCAGTTTTCAAAATATGCTTTGATTAACATTAAATATATATACCAAAATAAAAAATAAGTGCATAAGTAAATAAATATATGTTTTACGAGGTATATTCAAAAGATTTTTTAATTTTTTATTTAATTAAAAATGGAACGTGTTAAACTCAATTGCGAATTTTGCAAACATTTAACGTTTGCAAATAAATATAACAAAAAAAGGCACTTTATGCGGGTGCATAATTTTAGTGCAAAAAAATCAAAATTTCAAAAACAACATCCCGCAGAGATGAGCATGAAGGAGGAGATCCCTGACAACGCGAAGGAGGAGGTTTCTGACTTCGTAAAACAATTTATGGAGGAGGATGATTCGTATTTTTTCGCAGAGATGAGCATGAAGGAGGAGATCCCTGACAACGCGAAGGAGGAGGTTTCTGACTTCGTAAAACAATTTATGGAGGAGGATGATTCGTATTTTTTGGAAATTAAATTTTAAATTTTTATATGTAAAATTATTTTAAATAAAAGTAATAAAAATTAAAAAAAAAAAAAAATATTGTTTTTGTTTTATTATATTTATCTTTATTGTAAGGATTTTTTTTTTTTTTTTTCATAGTTTAGGTATAATTTAAATCAAATATTGCAGGTCCATTTGGTAATTGACGCCCCTTGTAAATAATTGTCCAAACTTTATCATTCATTTGAGTTAAGTATGGATCCTCCTTGTTTAAAAATTTCATCATTCTATTGGGGAGATAAAACCATTTATTGTCATCTAAATTGGCAATGACTTTTAGACCATATTGTGTTTCTTTCCATTCAAAATTCACAATTTTCAAAGATTGGTTTAAAGGTATATCATCTATTCTAATATACTCGGGCCTAATACCTTGGGCAATATTTACAATTTTTTTATACATCTGAAAACAAACAAGAAAAAAAATAATAATAATAATGAATAATTAAATAAACCTTTATTATATAGAAAATACTTACCATTTTTATAAAGTTTCCTTTAAAGTGACAATTACAATAATGATGTGGAATATACTCCCGAAAGCCTTTTTATATTAATGGCATTCTTGCTTAGGTTAGAGTACAAATTGAGTTAATTTATATACTTATATATGTTGAATATTTAAACTATATTACATATTACTCTCTCTTATTTTAAAATACTCAAACAATTTCTTTATACATAGAACTTGTACGTAGAACTTCGCAAATTTCTCTTTATTGAAGAAAATATAACGCGATCACCTTAATATTACTCTCTTTTATATTTAAAAAATACTCAACAATTTTTTAATTTTGATTATATTCAAAATTCCTCCTAACGGAAAATACATTGGGAGCAAAAACAGGCAGAATTTTTTGCTGCTTTAAATCAAAAAAAGCAAAATGCTCCCTCTGTGGTATATGGAAAAAAATGAATGGGGAAGCAGAATTTTTGCTGCTTTCAATGAAAAGCTAAATGCTCCCTCTGTGGTATATGGAAAAAAATGAATGGGGAAGCAGAATTTTTGCTGCTTTCAATGAAAAGCTAAATGCTCCCTCTGTGATATATGTAAAAAAAACGAATGGGGAGGCAGCATTTTTGCTGCCTCCCCATTTCCCTACTACTCACTAGCTATTTTTTCTTTTTTCTTAATAAAAATTAAGCAAAATATATATCATGGCGACTTTTTTATTTTTGGCGTATTTTAGCGATACGGAACAAATTAATTTTTTAGGATTTATAAAAAATATTGTTAATAAATAAAAAAAATATGTATATATTTTGCTGCCAAAAACTTGAAAATAAAGGCTTTAGCGATTTTGACATTGAATTTGGCGAAAAGTGTCAAAATCAATCTGACAACCCTGGACACACTTTGCTTTTTTCCTCTCTCGCCAACAAACTTCGTCAGAGAGCATTGAGCAGAGTTACCATTCGCCCGACTAAGCGGTCTGCGACTTTTTGTGAGACTTTTTTCCGACTTTTTTAATTTTTACCATTTTTTTGTAAAGTTTCTCACAAAAAACATTTAATTTGCAGTGAATTATAAATTTTTTACTTTTTTACTAAAGCTTCGTACAGACGGTGGTTAGATGCTTTAATTTTCCATATCTGCCAAATAAAAATGAGCTTACAATGTTCATTAGGGTATAACTTTTTTTTGAGTGCAAAATACCACTCCAGTACCATGTGGTGAATGTTGTTCTGATAATAAAAAACTGTTTTTTAGGTTGATTCGGTGAAAAAAGTTTCCGCACCGAAAGCGATTTCTAAAGTGCTTTAAATTTTTATTTTTTAAAAATTAAGATTTTTCATTATTGTACAAATTTACTATGAATTATAAGATATAAACTTTAAGTTTAATGTGCGTATGGTTTTACATTGTGGATATATATCCTGCATCACTTTAATCGCACGCTCGGCGCATATGTTGCTGCGCTGTTGATCTTTAATTTTAGTCGGTTCTATTACTCAATGCCTTAAGAAGCATTCGTAAGCTTTCGTGAAGTTTTTTAAAGATTTACTTAATGCTTCAAAAACATTCTCGTTGAAGCAATGACCACCAAACCAAATTTCAAACCAGGAAGCGCAAACAAATTCACAAATAGGTTTTAACTCATGTTGATACTTTGGAAGCAGGATAAAAGCCAAAATAGCTAATATAGCTCTGGAATTCCATCTGGCATTGCTAATTGATGGACGAGATTTAAAATTTATATATGGAAATATGTTATTTTTCTGGAAATATTTATAGGATTGGCAAAGTGAATATAAAAACTCCATATCATCTCTCCATTTTATTTTTGAGAATTTAAGAACCACTTGACTTTGCTTATAGCTAGATTTTAGATTTTCATAATTCTCCGCTAGATCCGCAACAAAGTGATATCCAATATTGGGAGATGATGTTTTGTCATCCAAAACCTCGTCCATTACATGTCTCAATATCAGATAGAGAACATGGTGCTGACACCCAATATATTGTGGAGGAGGCAATGACATAAATTGAAAATGTTTTTTGAGTAAACTCACAACGCCATTTTTCTTGCCCGTATTGACACTTGTTGTATCACAAACTATCATTTTGATAGACGACCATAAGTTGAACTTAGTTAACGTGTCCTTAATGCCATTAAAAATTGTTAGCGATTTTCCGTTTTCAAGTACTAACACTGCTAATTTAATCTCTGTAAGTGAATTTTTAATGACTACTACCTGAATTTCCTTTTTACCAATTTTTTTTCCATCAAAGTGTAAGCACCAATCCTGATTTTTTAATGTTTTCTTGTAAAGCTCTTCTCGTTGTTCCGATAATTTCTTTACAGCTTTATAAATTCCGGCTTGAGATGGAGTCGAAATTGTTATGCCAGACTTAGCCAAATGTTGACAAATTGCAGCAGCTTTATTTGTGCTAACTTTTGCTTCTGTTAATAATGTAACCGCTGGTTTTAACGACATTTTAGATGGATTATTCCGTCCGGTTGGTATGAAGTTTTCGTCATCATCGTGTTCATCATGATCGCTATCAAACATTAATGAAGAATCTGAATCAAAGGTTACTTGTTGATTATATTCTGGTTCAGATTGTAAATCTGCTGCTTCGAAACTTATATCAAAGTTGTCTTGAAAATTATTACCATTAGGGCGTTTTAAGGTTTTTTCATAATATAGAACCAACCGTCTAATTTTTCTTTTTATAAGATCCACGCGGATGGTTCTTATATTTAGCTTGGTCCACAAATTATTTAACTCCTTAAACATTTTAACATACCTTTCCTCTTTATATTTATTTGTCTTGCATAAAGCGATAAATCTTCCGATAATAATTTCTTCCTTTGGGATCTTGTTCAACTCACTTAAAGGTAATTCGACTTTTTGTATTTTTTTACATTTTTCAATACTATCTTTATTTTTTGTAAAATTCTTTGACCAGATTTTTGAGTTTTTTATAACAGATATATTACTTTTTTATACTTCATTTTAAGAACCAACAGAAAAAATTTGCGAAATTTCAGATTTGTAATAACAAAGACTTCACTACCTACTTAGATATTTAAGACAAGAGGCAAGTGTAACTGTTTTAATGGAAAAAAATAAATATGTAAATAAGAACAAAACTTTAACCCGATCGGTGCGGAAACTTTTTTCACGATAGAGGAAAAATGACAACATATTTTTTAATATTTTTTTATGCCCCACACGGCTATGCGGTGGTATTTTTGATATTTGCAAAAATTGCAATAAGTTATAACCCTAATGTTCATACAGTTGCAAGATAGGGGCCTTATTATTTTTATAAAAAAAAAAAAAAAAAAAAAATCAAACCGTTGTCAAAATTTAAAAGCAATTCACAGATTATTGTTCCTTTGGCAATAATTTTTTTATATTTTTGCAACCTTGTCATGTATACAATAATGTATTTAAGAATTTTTTCGCAAAGTTTCAAAGAATAGTTTTAGCAAAAAAGCTTTTTAATATAAACAATTTTTGTGTTTGAAGTGCTCATTTTACAAAATTATTTCAAGAAACGTAATATTTAGTGATACCATTCGAAAGACTAGGAACTGAAGTATAAATGGCTTAACCAAGACATGGAGTCAAAGCGGTCTTTTGCAGTGTTTGTAAACAGCTTTTAGTGAACTAAACAATCACCTTCAGCGACATGGAAGAACACATTAATAATATAAAAGGCTTCTGAAAATTAAAAAAATGCAACTGCCTTTTTTCAAATTGTTATTTTGTTTTGCTATGCTCTTTATTAATAAAAATCGTTAAAAAAAGATGTGCGACTTTTATTTTCTCAAACCACTTTTTTGCGGTTTTTTTTTATAAAACGACTTTTTGTGCGACTTTTCAAAAATGAATAACGGTAACCCAGGCATTGTTTTTCGAACTTGCACTTTTATGTATAAATGCCAGGTCACTCGTGTAGGGTGAATTTGCCTTGGTACGTGTGCATCAATATCAAGGCGAATTCAACAGTAAATTCGCTTTATCAAGATCAATGCAATCAAAGACTATAAATATATAAAGATGTGCCACTGCCATACATTGTACGGCCAGTGCTAAATTTGTCGAATGGCAGTACGTACTACTACTGCCACTTTGATTTTTAGAGAACTCTGAGAGTAATAATTATTACTCTCAGAGAACTTTTAATTCTCATCTATCAGCGTATATGTGCGTGCACGCGTGTGTGTATGTATATACATGACAATTTGAAAATATGTGTGTATGTACATACATATAAACAAACTAATGAAGTCTTGTTTTTCTCGTTGAAAACACATTTAAGTAATAAAAGAAGTTTTGTTTTCATGCAATTTATGTGCAACTAACTTACGTAAAAGCAAATGTGACCGAATTGTAATTGTAGGGTAAGAATATGTGTTTAATTGTTAAACAGATGAAAATATATCGATTCGCACCGAAGTTTAAATACTGTTATTATCCAAATTTAAAGAATGGTAATTTTTCTAAAAACATTAATTATCTTGGAATTGCCACAAATTAAACTGCCTCATCAAACTCACAATTTTTGTAATTGTGTTAGTAATAGAGTTTTTTTTCCCGGACTTTTTCGATTCCCGGAAAAGCGGGAATTTTTTTTAAATTTCCCGGGATCCCGCTCCATATAAATAATAAAAAGTAAATTTTGGTATTAATTAATGAAAAAAAACTTTTATAAAAAAAACGTAAGGGAACTTGTTTACAAAGAAAGTAAATGAAATGGTTCAATACTAAAAAATTAATTGAAATTTGAAATAGGAACTTGAATTATTATTACCTCACGCCTTTATTCCCTATTATTATGCTTTTATTCAGTATTATTATGCTCTTGATACAAGATAAAAAGATAAAATAAACATTATAATTTAATTTATAAAACAATAATAAAAACAAAATAAAAATTGAGGTACTCAAGATATGAAATTAAATAGTTAATTAATAAAATAGATAAAATACTTTAAAGAAATACATAACATTTTTAATGGCTTATGAAATAACTTTCTGACACACACAAAGCTCTTTGTAAGTCGTCAAAAAGTATATTCCTGATTTTATTTACTAATTATCATGTTTCCGAAAAATGTCGTTCATTTTTTACCGAGGTTGGACAAATAGTTAAAAGTGCACCGTTGTAGCATGCTTCGGATTCACAATCAGAAGCAATTTTTTCTTTTTTATAAACAACGTCTATATCAGTCAAATGCAAAAATAGCATCAACGGGACTGCTTCTTCCAAACCTTTTCATTTCAATAGGTCCATTTGTAATCTTTAGGACAATGTGTTTTTCAAGTCGTATGTTGTAGTATCTTACACGAGTTTCCAAAATGTTATTTTTTTCGGTTTCCCCGCACTTCACGGGTATAAACCAACACAAATTGAAATTGAAAATTTGTGTTTATCACCTAATAAACATATCGCTCCTTCATTGCATCATAGTCATATCTCAAAATTTGAAGTAACATTAGCAAAGTCTTCCTTCATACCTTCTCGTATTATATATCAAACTGAACCGAAGTTATAGCAAAATATATCTTTAAATCGGTACATTTTGAAAACTTTAATCGCATTTTGCCAAGATCGTTTGTTTTTGTAGATATGACTATGTTGCAATAAAGGAGCGATATGTTTAGGTACATATCTCCTATTTTTAAGACTTGTTCATGGACAATAAAACTTTACTGCCTGCATCTTATTTTGAATTAATGTTCTTTAACTCTTCACTTCTCTAAATGTAATATTTATTAACTGTTGCACTGCCCATTCTGCTTTTAGTAGATTTATTGCATCAGGAGACATTGATTTAAATACATGTACTCACTTCTTGCAATTGATCTAATCCACAACCCATCGACAGATGCTAGTTTTTAGAGAATAGAAAACTAAATTTCAAAGTATAAATAGCTATTTGAGGTATTTTTTATTTCCCGGGATCCCGCAAGAAAATTTCCGGGAAAAAACCCTAGTTAGTAATAAAAAACTCACAAGTATTGTTAATGTGGATTGGATGATAATAAAAATACTTTTTATTTTCATAAACATTTTCCTCCTGTAATTTCTTTAAATTTAATATATTTTTTGTTTAAAAATGTATGACAAAATTTAATTTAAAATTTTTTATATTTAAATTGTATTATTTTACCAATCATTAAATTATTTCCGACGAAAAATCAAATATTATTTATTATTACAAATAATGAAAATAAATCAGGCTTTGGAAGTTTGTGTGCTCCTTCCGTCTTACTTTTTGAAGTTTGTAAAATTCTTATAAAGGTCTGCAAAAATATTTTTACAAGATAAAGCAATTATAACAATAAAATCTTTATTGTTGAGTACTGCGTAAATTATACCAACATTTAAATATATTCTTTTTGGTTTGCGGAGAATAACGTATGTACATTAGGGCTATAACTTTTTCACACTTTTTGCGAATATCAAAAACGGCTTAGTATTGTCGTGTAGAAAGAACATTAAAAGTTATTAATAACAAATTTGATAATTTTTTCGGATTGTTAAAAAAGTTCACGCAGGGATCGGCTTGAAGTTTGAAAACAACCATTTTTTCTCACGGAAATATTAAAAAATATACACCTGATATTTGTATATATTCCTATACGTATCACTTAAATGCTATTTTGGAATTTATCCACTGCTTTAGATTTAAAAATTTTCATACGGTTTACATTTCATCGCGGTTCAAAATTTTTGGAAGGTTTTAGAAATTTGCTTCCCAGCGTGAGGTTTTTTTTCGCAAAAAGTATTTTTGTGTAGATATACACAAAATAAATTTTTGGAATTAAAGTGGTTGAAAAGCGTTTTAACATATCTTGCAGACAGAGGTACAAAGATGTACGTTCTTTTAAAATGTGTACGTTTTTGTTGTATAACGCACAGGTTCTCTCGAAAGTAAATTTCAAGTGGTCAAATTTCCGCCACCGGGCGATCGAGTGGACAGTTGATTAGAAAAATTAAACTATTCATTTCTTAGTTCTTTGATACGGTTTGTAATTTAAAAAAAAAAACTTAGGTTAATGTGGATATAATGCTTATAATTTGCTTTACTTTTGATTGTTCTAGCCGCTGATAGATGGAATATACTTATGTTTAATGTGCTTTTATCGCTAAATGGACTATAACGTATGTAAATACTTTCTATTAAACTTCCTTATGGCGCAAAAATAAAGATTAAATGGACTATAAAAATTAAAATTTTGTGTGTTGTTTTAAAAATTCCACTAGTCCCCATTAAAATTTAATTCACCTCAGAAGTGTC
This sequence comes from Pollenia griseotomentosa, assembly GCA_963931875.1. Lineage (NCBI taxonomy): Eukaryota > Metazoa > Arthropoda > Insecta > Diptera > Polleniidae > Pollenia > Pollenia griseotomentosa. Next base: position 174,344,758 of record OZ007560.1, on the reverse strand, counting down.
CACATTTGACTTATAATAGTATTTTCCTATCGTCTCACACGCTCCCTAAGAATAAACACTCGTTTTATACATACAATACACTTATAATAAGTACATACATACATAATAAAATTGTCTAAAAAATTGAATTAACGTTCGGTGCGAACCGATATAGTTTCAGTTTTACAACAATAAAACACATATTCTTACCCTACAATTACACAATCGGTCGCACTGGCTCTTACGTAGGTTATTTGCACAATAATTGTTTGAAAACAAAACGAAATCAATTAAAAAAATAACAAAAACCAGTTTCAACGAAAAAAAAAAACACATACACACACACTTTGGCTGGAAAAAACAGTAAACGTGTGTTTGTATTAATGCATGTGGTTTCTTGCTCTCTTTAGTTATCTGAATGTGAGCACGAAGTTTTTGCTTTCTTGTTACTTCCCCCCCTCATCATTAAGAAGCTCAACATTTTTGAAAATTTCAAATGTACTAAGTGCAACATCTTTATATATTTATAGTCTTTGATGCAATTCAATTTAATTATTTGGGATCAAGGCGAATTTACATAAATTCGCCTTGTTTGGGATCATGTACGTGTGCTTGGTGTTACACCTGTAACAGTTATACATCTTAATTAGTTAGTTTGACTTTCCATCCAGCATCGCCAGCATCGTCGCTCACGCAGGTCGCACATAATTATATTCATAATAATGGATCAACAATATAATCAATTGACAACCAATTCAAACACTTCTAGCAGACTTGTGACAAAAAGCTTTTAACGCGACGCTGTATGACTGGCGTTCGCTCCGCAAAGATGAATTCAATTTAATTTTATTTTCTGTACAATTTCCATCAAATGGGGAATGGAAGTCCTCGTTTAAGCCCTGTGCTTTCCAAAGGCTGTTCTTTCCGGTGAGTAAATTCATACTTCTACTACCAGGGATGATAAATAAGAAAACCAACATCGTAGGTACTAACAAGTTTTTAAAATCGTACTTCTTCGACCCCAAATCATTTTTTATAATTTTTTTTTTTTTATAAACAAAAATTTAATACAACAAAATGAAAGGCACTCAAAATTCCCCAGCGCACAGTAGCGCCCGTAGAGCAAACGAGGTTGCAAAAATCAAAATTTTCATGAGCGCCGACGAAGTTTTGAATAAGCCCATGTTATAGGAAACTTTTCAACGATTTTAAATCTGCCACTCTTAATAATATCACATTTTTAGTTTAGAAGATATAGCCGTTCAAAGTTGACCGACTTTCGGTTTTCAAAAAAACACACAATTTTTAGTAAATTTGTTCCGATTTCAGGTGAAATATAGGTAACGAATCGCCTTATTTTTTGTTTGTATTGATTGATGTATTTATTAAATGTATAATGATAAAAAAAAATTAACTGTTTGCTTTGTGTTTCTCCTGGTAAATCACTATTTAAAAACAGATAGTTTCACTATTTTTCAACTTTGACGGAAAATAAAATAAAATCTATATTTTTCTATATTTGCCATATTTGCAAAACCTGTTCATTGATTATTTTTTTACATAATTCAAAAATTTTATCTGCCCGTACGTGCCCGTTTGGCTTTTAGAGGTAAAAAAGGTTAAAAAGACATGGTTGCAGAAATTGTATGGCGTCCATTCTTATATGTTTTGACTGACAGTAGTTTGATCTAATAGTTTGAAAAAAACTACTCATTGAAATTAGCAGGTACGTACCTCACTTAAACAATACTTTGGCGTACAAATGGTCAAGAACAATATTGACTTATGGTCCCTGCAGGTAGGCACAAATCTTATTTGGACACGTGCATAATATCAAAATTGCATTATTCAGCCTAAATCCATATGTATGCAGGGAACAGGTACATTTTTCGGCATGGTAGCATAAGCCTATATATTGCAAATGGTCAAGAACAATATTGACTTATGGTCCCTACAGGTAGGCACAAATCTTATTTGGACACGTGCATAATTTCAAAATGCATTATTCAGCCTAAATCCATATGTATGCAGGGAACAGGTAAGTTTTTAGGCATGGTAGCATAAGCCTATATATTGCAAAATAAGCGTAATGCCTGGATAAGTCTACGACTGAAAGTTGGCGCAACAATTACTGAAACCATTAAACAATTTAATTACTGAAAACATGGCGTTGAACAATTTAAAATTATTTGAACTGTTTAGAAAGTCAACCACACCAAAGTTTTTCATGGAAGCTGCTTTAGAAGAACTTGATAGCTTATACGGAAATATTGAGAGAAGCGAAATTATATAAAATAATTTTTATCTGGTATATGCAAATATTAAGGCAAAATGGGTGAAATCTAATCGAACCATTCAGAACAGAAGCAAATACAGGATGCTTTTTTTAAACAAGTTGGACTAAAAGTAGACTGTCCCAAGCACGGATACGGTAACTCAAACGATGGAAACACTTCTAGGAGATTTTTTGAAAATGATGAGGCAGTAACTAGAATCACTGGAATTGACAATCAAATCGTGAAAAGATTGGGAACGATCTTGTATGTTTTAAACTGCAAAGAAAATGTCAATTCTACAAAATATGGAGAATATGCGTCGAAAACTGCATCTCTTTTAGCAGAAATGTATCCACAGAAGAAGTTGACCCCGACCGTCCATAAAATATTGGCGCATGGCAAAGATATAATTGAGTACCAGTCTTTGCCAATTGGAGAGCTTTCTGAAGAAGCACAGGAGTCTCTTAACAAATTTTATAAAAAATATAGATTGCAGAACACATTCAAAGCACCAAGGGTAAGGCAAAATGAGGACCTCTTCAACATGTTGGCAGCATCTTCCGATCCACTTATTTCTTCCCTGCGGCATGTGAAGTCAAGAATAGAGTTTGAAAATAATTATAGTTTAGAAATGGTTAGTCTTTTAGATATACCTTCTCTTACGAACTGTGATGAATATTTTACAGAAAATTGAAAAAATAATTTAAAAAAAAAAAATTATTTTTTTTTTAATTTGTTGGGTAATATTTTAAAACATAAAACCCTAAAGAAAAAAAATAAAAACAGTCTAAAAATGTAAAAATAATTTTTTTAGTTACCATAAAATTGATTTTTCTACTAATTTTAACTTTGATAACCCATAATTAGGCCCCTACAGAGCGTAGCACCCTTTCCAAACGCTCATTTCATAGGCTGAACAGTTATCTATATGCTGTTTAAACTGTTCAATTATCTTATTCGGTTCAAAAGATATGATTTTTGCAACGAAAAAACTCAAATGGCGCCACTGTGCAGCGGTAGAAAGAATTAGTAAGCCGGCATTTTGGAAGCCCTTATTTCTCAGACACAAGGCCTTACTACCCCATTCCATACTCATACATTTTTTACACACGATGTCCTAGCCAGCCAAGGCCTTTTGCATTCCCTTCTTCAGCAGGCATGATTAGAGGCCATTTTCAGAAGGTGTGATGTATAAAATATTTTCTTTTTCTAATTTTGTTAAACGTCAAAGCGATCTTTAATTCATTTTGTAATTTAATAATAATTTTAAATATTACCACAAAAAAATATTACACAACACACAACCGTTCATCTTAAAATTTAAGAAAACTGATTTAAATTTACTTCTTTTTTCTTTTCACTTTTTTATTTAAAGTGTTTGTTGTTTTGTCTTGGGAATGTGTTTTTTTCATTGGTAACGGTTTATCAGTTTTGTTTCTGCAAACCATGATGCAATAATACACTTTCCTAAAAACGTAATAGGCGCACAAAATGTATGCATACATACACATAATAAAAAACAACTCATGAATGTAGAAGGGAGGCCTTCTATAAGGCCTTCTTGAGAAGGCAAGCGAACATGAGTATTGGATTTAAAAAAAGGTCTAAGAAGGTCTTACAGAAGGCCTTATAAATGAAGGCCTCCAAAAGTTTACCGCTGGGTCATTTGTACATGTAACCCCGGGTCTCCACGTAGCAATATTTATTTTTTTGCTCTTCTGATTGCTTGAGCAATTATTGCTTAGCAATCTGCAGTAAAATGAGTTGTCATTTATCTAGCATTTCATTTCTCTGAACGTTTGCTTATGGCAAAGCAATTTCACGTGTTTTCCAGCATTATAATCAGCAATTATTTCGCCATTGTTCTGCCGACGTTTTTGCTTCTGCTTACCAAAAAAAATTGCTACGTGGAGACCCAGCGTAAAGTATATATATGTACCAAAAAAATACATGTTCATTTATTATGCGCCCCATACACGGTTCAATTCAGTTGTCAACTGAGTCTCAACTGAATTGATGCTTGGCCACACACTTCATCAACTGAATTGAAAGATTATTTTTAATTTCTAATAGAAACTGGGAATTATTTCCTTTCGTAGGTTTCTTTTTATTATATTCAACATTTTTTATTTTTCGAATTTATTCTATGAGTTACATTTCAGTTATGTATTTTATAAAGCTTTTTTGTAAAAGTTCTATTCCTTAAATTCTTAGAAATGACTTTTATACACTACCAGACTATTATATTGTATTTTCTTGTTACATTTTACCTTAGCTATCCTTTGGATAGCAATGAAATATACTGTATGTTCAGAAAAATTTACAATTATTAGACACCAGCAGAATGTAATGCATTTTCTGGCCCGCTACGGCCTTCGTCAGCATTCTTTGTGTCACACTGGATAGTGTAAATTTTTCTGTACATACAATATACTTCATTGCTATCCAAAGGATAGCTAAGGTAAAATGTAACAAGAAAATACAATATAATAGTCTGGTAGTGTATAAAAGTCATTTCTAAAAATTTAAGGAATAGAACTTTTACAAAAAAGCTTTATAAAATACATAACTGAAATGTAACTCATAGAATAAATTCGAAAAATAAAAAATGTTGAATTTAACTTTTTTTTACAAGAGAAAACTACAAACATTAATTTTGACAGCTAATCAAGAGACTCGAGCACACACAGTACAATCGAATTGAAAGACTTAGTAGTCAACTTGAAAAAATCAAAATCTTTTGATTTTTCTTCAACCAACTCGACAACCGTCAAACTAATCAATTTACAAAGCCATACACGCTTTGATTTGAGCAAATAACTCAGTTGACAATTGAATTGAACCGTGTATGGTCTACTTTATACATATATACATACATAATAGGGTTGGTAAAATTTTTTCGCGTCAAAAGCACATTGCGATTCTGGTTCTAAGACATTCCAAGAAACTTTGGCAAATAAACCATAGGTCAAAAATGAATTTCGAGCCCCCGGAGTTTTTTTAAAATATTTAAGCATAGAGTCAACAAAAATTGTATTTGCTCTAGCCAAACCCGTATGATGCGATTTTAAGGGTCGGAAAATCAATTTTTTTTTATAGCCGCCAGTGCGCTTTCGTTCACTTTTTAGAATTTATCGACTTTTTTTGTGAAAAATTGACGAAATTGTAAAAATGGACAAATATTTCTCAAAATGCAATCTAAAATTTTAAAATGAAAATAAAAATTTTTAACGTTCTAAAAATATGTGGATAAGAGAATCTTCGGATTGCATTTCCAAATTTATTGTATTTATAATTTTTAATATGTACTGCAGCAAGAGGAAAGAAATTTTACATGCAGAGTAGAAAGTCCGGATATAATAAAATGTAATTAAGCGCTTGTAAAATCTCCTTCAACATCATTCAGAGTAACAAAATATTGAAGTGACATCCATTGTTGACGAATATTTCAAAATATTATGAGTTCGTTCCAAAATAATCGTGAAATAAGAGGAAGTCGTCTCTTCTACTAGAACTTTTGCAGAAGTGGTTTTTATATCTTTTAAAAACTTGTTAATATCATCAGAAAATGCACGCTTATATGCTGCCGCTGATACTAAATTTCGAATGTGGCATATGCAATCGTCCAATCAGTGTTTGGTTCAAATAGTCTTGCAGAAGAGCGAATGCAAAATATCATAGCTGTTTTATTTCATAAAAAAGCTGCAAAATTTTGCATTTTCGCGCGATCATTTGCACCAAACACTGAACTTATATCAATTAACAATAGGTGTGAAAAATTTGGAAATAGTCCCAAATGAGTCACGGGGGTACCAGCGTACTTTTTAGTTCTGAATGGTGCCCAGGGCTGCTATGAATTTTTCTTAAAAAATCGTCAAAAGTTTTAACAAAATTCGTGAAAATTGTCACGAACATTTAACAAAATCTTCAAAAATTTAAATGTTTTGGGAAAAATGATTGATGCCCTTGATCCCTCCAAACCGCCGACAAAAATGCAAATTCTGCAAAGATTTTTTAAATTACATTTAATCCAAAAATATACTGTCACAAAGAGTTCCCGAATAATAGCAAACAATTTTAAAGATATATGGGAAACAAGTCAAGAGGTACGTAACATTTCTAGTGAAATCGTAAAATTACACTCGAACTGGATAGTTTTAAATAAGAGTAAGTCTAGAAAATACGAAATCGAGAAGAAAAAACGAGGTAATTTCTTGCGCGACATGAAGAGCTTGTTCGGAAAAGTAATTCGACCTTCCAAAAAATCTAGAGAATTAAACAGAGTTCTTACAACTAAATAGGAATACCTGGTAAACAAGGATAGCTCTAGGGTTGATAGCGATGGTTCGGATGATTCATCGGACGAGAGTTCTGAAGATTTAATGTATGAACCAACAAAAAAGTAGTCTTTAAAAAAATTCCAGCTTTCTCAAGAAATCAACAGCTTTGTGCAAGTCTTGACAGAGCCGGAATTAGTTGCCGTAAAGCTTCGTTTATAGTAAATTCCTGCTCAGATCCTAGCCAAAACATCGCAAAAATTGTATGCTCAAAGAGTTTAATTTGGAGGGAACGTATAAAGCAGCGACAGATTATTGCAGATTCCATTCCATTATATTTCAGTACATTGGGCTCGAAAAATAATGCCCGACTTAAAGAATAAAAAGAAAAAAACTGATCGGCTTTCTATTAGTGTAACCGGAAATTCGGACCACAAACTCCTAGGAGTAGTACCACTTCAATCAGGAAGGGGTTAAGATCAAGCTGATGAAGTGTTTGAAATGCCTAAAACCTGGAATTTAATTAAAAATATCCAATATATGTCTGCAGATACAATAAGTTCCAACACTGGACGCCGAATCGGTGCATGTGCTTTGCTTTGCTAAAAAGTAAAAAAAGACCTCATATTTTTGGCATGCCGGCATCATAAGTTGGAGCTTGTGGCTGGCACAACCTTCAAGGCGCTTAATATTGAACAGCAAACCACATCACCGCAAATACAAGTTTTCACCACACTGCAGCAGAGATGTGAGTCTATTAACAAGTCTAGCTTTTCCGACTGCATAAATCACAAAATTGTTGAAAAAAATATTCCTGAACCAATACGCGAAGACTTAAGCAGTTTTATTAAAGGCCAACTTGAAGACACGCACCCAAGAGAGGACTATAAAGAACTACTCCATCTGAGTCTAATCTTTTTGGATGATAAATCTATGCCCTACTCAACAGTAAAAGCTCCAGGAGCTATCAATTGGGCTCGCTGGATGATGAAAATTATATATTCTTTAAAAATATGCATTTTCCGAAACCAGTTGCAATCTTATATAGACAAATTAACAGTTGATGACTTTCTTGAATTTAGTTCATTTATTTTAAGAATATATATATCAAATATTGGTACCTCTGCCAGTGCCCTCGATACGCTCCTCTCAATGATCTAAGCCTATTAAAGGAATTGGATAGTTATAAAATTATTAATAAAGCAGTTGCAAAAGCCTCGCTTAAAACTTTTCTAGGTCATCAGTGGTACTTAAATTCGAAATTGGCTGCCTTAGCGTTTTTTGATGAACGTATCGACACCAAAACTTTGCGCTTAATGACAAAAAAACTTGCAGATGCTCCATGCAGCGATTATGAAGTAGCAAATGTAACTTTAACAGAAGAAAACTTTAGAAATAAAGAAATTCAACAATTCATTTCAAAAGCCAGTCTTACTTTTTTTGAAGCTTGCAATATTTCAATCGATTTTTTTTAAATAGATCCAGAGAATTGAAAAGCCAACAAGTCATTTCAAGAGGCGAAGAAAAAAGTTCAACAATTAAAAGTGGTAAATGATGTGGCAGAACGAGGTGTGGCTTTGGGTAATACTTATATAAATGTCACAACTTCTGAAACTGATTTCCAGAATTTATTGCAAGGTATAGAACTACATCGCAAGAACCTCAATTATTGATTTTTCACAGAGCAAAAGAAAAGTTTTTTTTTTGTTAATTGGTAGGATTGGTGAACTGGCAAACAGCTTATAATAACATACTGGGTATAAAGATAAAAACGGGTATAACTCAGGAACGGTAAGAACAAATTTAAAAATTGTTTATTCATATTAATTAGAATTAATTTGTCTTTCAAACTGCATCATTAGTTTTTTTTTTCGTTTTCATTTAAACTTAAAAAGTTGTAAAGCGTTATTACAAAATTTTTTAAAAAATTACGAAAAATTGTAATTAAGGTTATCTAAATGAGTAAACTCATCCCCAAAACTTATAAGTTTTTCAACAGGAATAAAGCTTGGATACTTTTCTTTAAAACTGTTTCCTCAGGAGTGAAGAAACCTGGGTATTAACCAAGTTATGAGTAAAGTTTAAAAAAAGGCCGAAAACTCCGGTTTTTTATGAAAACTCCATTTGCGCGACCTCTAAACCTATTCCGAAAATTCTTAAAAGAAAATCAAAAATACTTTACCCTATAAACTTTTAAATTTTGATTGAGCACCTATGAAAATCAGAAAGAAAAAAATTTTTTTGACTCCCTAATGTAACTATACACTGTAACATATTTTTCTCAGAAAATAAATTGCCATTAAAAAAAGTTGTAACAACTGTTTAAAATTTCTGATTGTCGCAACTAGAACTAGTTCTATGGCATATAAAAAATAATAAAAAACGATTGTTTTAGAAGACCAATTCAATATTTATTACAATGCTCGAGTTTACAATGCAGACTAACTCTAGAAATTTGCTTAAAAACCAGGGGCCTGATTCTGGCAGTCGTGATCGAGTACTTACTCGATTCGAAAGCAATTTATTATCCAATTATTTCAGTCAATACTGAACGAATCGGAATTATTTTTTCAGTGTTGTAAAGCATTGATTTGAATTTCACAATACTGAAAACATGATTTCGATTCGTTCAGTATCGACTGAAAGAACTAGAAATAAAATTGCTTTCGAATCGATAAAGTACTCGATCACGACTGCCAGAATTAGGCCCCAGTTTTCTGTGCAGGTTGCTTACAACAACAACTTCATAAAATAAAAAACTTGACGAAAGAAGAGCAAAATATGCAATAATTATTAAATACTGTTGTTGTTGTTAATCAGTATTCCCCTATAAAATAAATCAATTACAATTACAATGCAAAGCATTCTTTTAACCAAAAACAAATACATGTGTACATATTTTAAATGCAGTTATAAAATCGTCGAGAAAAATTATTTAATAAAATTTTATTAGGGTGCTATTGAAAATATGCAAAGAAAGATTTAAACCAATATTTCATATTAAGAATAGTTTAATCGTATTTTTAGAATAAAAATAAAACAAATGATATGTCTTGCGATCTTATTCGACATGCTCCGCCCGTTGAAAGGACTTACTTTCAAGAGACATTGAGGGAAGGTAAAGGAGCAACCTTGTGAATTGGGCGACGGAGCGAGGCGTTTTTTTATTTTAGTCCGTGTAGTGGAGACCTTTCCATCTAAGCCAGTAATAGCTTTTATAACACGAGCTTACTGCCATTGTTGAGGTGGAGTATTGTCTTCATGTACAACAAGAAGTTGACCTTCTACAATATTTGGTGCTGAATTAAGCCATTTAGTGCGCTCTTGGAGCGATACCAAATAGTCTCTAGACCATGTGTTCCAAAATTGTTGCTTAATAAAGTAATACGCTGGCACTGATTTAGCGATCATGGTTTGTTGAGGTTGAAAGTTTCATCAGGAAGAGCTATTAAACCAGAACCTATAAGCAGGTGCCCTGGTGTCAGAGCTTCACCATCATTGGTGTCATCTGATAATGGAGCGATGGGCCTAAAGTTTAAGATGGCTTCGACTTCTATTACAAGTGTCTGCAATTCTTCGAATGCAAGATAAGGCTGGGTGAAGTTTTTTAGAAGTAACGTTTTAGCCGATTTAACGGCTGCTTCCCACAGACCGCCAAAATGTGGTGCCCGCGGTGGGATAAAACAAAATGTCATCCCCTTTTGCGCTGAGTAGGTTTCTATTTCACGAATGACGTGTTCTTGGAACAGGAAAGTTTTTAGTTCAGTAAGTTTGTTACATGCCCCAACAATATTTGTAGCGTTGTCGCAATAAATTTTTTGCGGAATTCCCCTTCGACCAACAAATCGATTTAGACACAAGAGAAAGTTGTTTGTTGAAAGATCTGATACCAGCTCCGAAATCACCCGAAATTTTACAATAATCGATTCATATTTCTAATGACCTGCATTGATTTGATGACAAAAACACGAGGATCGACCGATCTTTGTTGGACAAGTTGGCTCCAATCAGAGATTTGTTTGACTAGGTTGTGTCCTTCTTTGGTAAACACTTCATTCCTTTGGAGTTTGTAACAATTAGAGGACGTTGCGGCTTTAGACAGTATATTCCCTCCAAGCCAAATAAATATGGTATCAAAATCTATGCTCTTTGTGACGCCTAGTTATCCTATACAGTCAACTTGGAGGTTTATGTTGGCAAGCAGCCAGAAGGGCAATACCACATTGATATGTCATCTTTGGCATAAGTCACTCGTCTGATCCATGGATCCGGGCGGAACAATACTTGTAATAATTTTTTTACGAGCGTTCCCCTAGCACGAAGTTTGTTAGAAAATTATAAGCTCACTCTAATTAGAACAATCCGTAAAAAACAAAAGAGAACTGCCACATGAATTTCTTAACGTAAAAGGACGTAAAGTAAAATCAAGCTTATTCGGATATCATCCAGACTGTACTTTGGTATCCTATATTTCAAAAAAAGGCAAGAACGTACTCCTCATTTCAACCATGCATGACAATGACACTATTGATGAAGAAACGGGTAAACCTAAATCATCATAGATTATAATATGACAGAAGGTAGCGTAGATACTGTGGAAAAAATGTGTAAAGCCTACAATTGTGCCAGAGGTACAAACAGATGGCCACTTGTGATTTTTTACAGTCTAATGAATGTATCGGCCATTAACTCGTTTGTTATCTACGCATTCAATAATCCAGAAGAAAAAAAAATGTCGTCGCAACTTCCTTGAGGAGCTTTCTTATGATTTAATTAAGCCGCATGTTATGAGCTTCTCTTCGACACACCGCACTACGTACAAAAGAAAGAATTCAACAAATATGTGGGCTTCCCGCTCCTAATATTCCGTCAAGCTCCAACCCTGGTCGCTGCGTATACACGGTTGTTCTTACTTGTGTTAACTGCGAAAGCAGCTGTTGCGGTAGCTTTTTTATTTGTTTAAAAGTTCTTGTTGGTTTGTTCAATAATAAAAATTTAATTTGTATCATATACATACATAAACAAATTTTGTTTGAATAGTTTTATTTTAACTTTTTAAGAAATTTCAAAAATAAGATTCGCATAGAAATATCTTTAATAAAAATATTCACACTGAACAGCTAAATATGCTTGTGAACATAAATTTTGTTAATAGCAATTATTAAAAAAAATTTTATATGCATAATAAATAAATACATATTTATTTTCATTGCCTACTAAAAGAAACAACAAAAAGTAAATTTATTAAAAAAAGGCAAATATTGGCGCGTATTGTGTTGTTTGATTGCCGCAGAAGAACACAATAAATATTGGTGCATTTTTATTGACGCGCGTTTGCATAGCAAACAGTCACACGATTGCCGCACCAGGATTGCATTTGATTGGTAAAAGTAAGCACAATATTGTCCTCGATTGGTACATGAATCATTTGGCTGTGCAGTCACACGATTGGGGTATTAAAAAGTGTAAAAATTGGTGCGTTGCGGCAATCGTGTGATCCCAGCTTAAGAAAAATTGAAAAAGTCGATACAACTGTAAAAAATGTTTTAAATTCTTTTGTCTAAAACAAGCAGTAATGGTTTGTAGTGAATGCTACGAAAGCTCTTACGACTGATTGAAATTTACAAGGACTAACCTCATAATGAGATATATATTTTAAGCATTTTGAAATTAATTTGTTTTTTAGTGTTCTTGTTTTTTCTTGAATTCATTTTATTTTTTTGTTTACTTTTAAGATATATGTTAATAGAAAAACAACATTTTATAAATGTTGTGTTTTGTGAATGAACTTTTTTTTTTATTTTCATAATAGGTCTAAGATTTATTTTATTTATTTATTTACTATTTATGTTATTACAATACAACAAGAACTAGTCTTATATTAAAGTATTGCTTAGTTATTTGGCATATTTATAGATATGTAAACATTATCATAAATTTAAACAATAATAATAATTATTAAAAAATAAAAAAGCAAAATAATAACTAACAATTTTAATTTATTTATAATTAACATTAAAAAAAAAAATCAGACAAAAATTAAGGCAAAAGTGCCTATTTAGAAGGTAAAATAATTACGTAAAGTCCCTTAATATGGCAGATTTGAAATGGCTTGCATTGCTAATATTTTGTATTTGAGGGGGTAATTGGCTCCAAAGACGAATTGAATTAATGAAAAAGTGTTGCTCAGATATCGCTTTTGTATACTTAATGCTATTTATTCTGTTACCTCTATTCGACCTGGAGAATGTAATTTTTTCATAGAGATATGGTGGTTGTCGGTTGTATATTATTTTATGCAAGAAGATAAGTGTTCGGCACTTTAATAAATTATCAAAGGTGACATTATAAATTTTATATGCAAATCGTGAAATGCTTTCGTATCTTCTAACACCAAAAATATATCTAGCGATATTGTTATATGTTACGTTCAGCCTTCGTCTACATTCAGAATTACAACTAGCAAATAGCTCGCAACCATACATTAGAGTTGGCAGTAAATACGTTTTGGCAAGTAGCATTCGGATGTGTGTCGGTGTAAAATGTTGCGACATCCATAGGTTTCTTAACATAGAAAAAGTTTTTCCACAGTTTATTTTAATATGGTCTGACCAATTAAGTTCATTATTAAAAGTTACACCAAGATTTTTTGCAGTGTCTACATAATTTATAATTGTGTTATTAATCTGTATTGGCGGAAGATACGTTGTAAGGTGTCTTGACGATTTAATCACTAAAACAACAGATTTCCGTGGGTTTAAACTCAAGCCATTTGCAGATGCCCATAGATAAATTTGATGTAAATCTTGGTTTATTAGTTGTACACAATTATATGCGTCTGATACATTACAACTTATATACAGTTGTACATCATCAGCGTACATTTGTGTTTGACAATGTTTTATTTGCAAAGGTAGATCATTAGCGTATATAGAGTATAACAGTGGCCCAAGTATCGATCAGCGTTGCCGTTTTGGTTACTTTTAACCAAAATTGGTTACTTTTTTTTCCAATGTGTACTTGTGTACTTTTTTTCCATTTTGGTTACTTTTTTTCAACTCAAAAATAATCAATTTTTGATTTTGGGACAAGCTTACACGCTCCGCTTTTTTTAACTTTAGAAATGTTTATGGTATTGGTGCTTCTATCTACTGTTTCTATCTACTTAAAAATGATTTTTCTAGAATATTAAAATGTCACAAACTATCAGCTTAACAATATAAAGCGCCTATTAGACGCCCATACTTGGTATGCGAGAAGGGTATCCATCATACCATCAAACTCGTGTAATAGCGAAAAATTCGTGTATGCTAGTTTGATCCAACATCGTTTCACAAAAATTATTGCGTAAATCAAAGTCACTTTTTTCAGTTCTTGAACGATTTAAATTTTAAAAGGATGGAACGTCAGATCCTTTTTTAAAATTTCCTGAATAATCGCTCTTGGAAGTCCCAGTGAGGCTGCACTTTTCCGTATTAAAAGTCACGGATTTAGGAAAAATTTGACTTATAAAATGCTATAAAACTGCTTACAAAGAGCTTGCAACTATAAGCTTAATAAAAATCCCCTGATTTTTGCCACCGGTTTTTCAATTTAAAATGCTCTGCTGATGAGCACTTCCCGAAATCGATTTAAGATAATTAGGCTCAATTTTACGCCTTGACACAGGAAAGCTTAAGAAGTTCTACTTTTAATAGCTACTTATAAAAAAGGTTGAAAGCTCTAGCTTAAAAAGTTTTTCAAATAGACGAAAATAAGTGTTAACTTGGTATATGCGATGCCACGCCCACGAAAAATTGTATAGCCTATTGTTTTTTCCAGACCATCGGTAACATAGTGTCAAAATTTTATGAAAATCGGCACAGCGGCTTAGGCGCATATAACACAAAATAATTTTGGTTATTTTTTTTCGCTTTTGGTTACTTTTTGATTTGATTTTGGTTACAAATTTTTTTGGGTCGTGGCAACGCTGGTATCGATCCCTGGGGTTAGGCTTGCCAGATATGAAATCCATAAAAACAGTACATCGAGAAAAAAACGGCAGTACATTAATGTAAAAAGAAGTACATTAAATTTTTTTATTTTATTTTCTTAAATGCATTGAGTAGCAATTCATAAAGAACCGAAATAAGATATTTTTTAATATTGAGTATTTAATATACTTAAGCACGTGTTAGTTTAACAATGTAATTATTCTAATTTAACAATTTCATTATTGTAATTTAACAAATTAATTATTGTAAATTTAAAATATTGCAAATATTTATTTGCTATTTTTACCGTTTTCTGTTTTTAAAAAATTTAAAAACTCAAGGTGTATTTAAAATTAGTTTTTATTATTAATTCACTCTCTTAATTTTCAATCGAAATTAAACTTCGGTCTTTTCTCCAAAACATTGACCTAAAAATTCTTTCAGTTGTTTTAATGAGGAAGTGAAAATAGGAATATTTTCGGAATTGAGAAATAATCAACTTTGTAGAAATTCTTTTCATGTAATTTCTACGGGTTTTTCTTTTCAAATTTTTTTTCAGCAAAATCTTTCAATGATACGAACAAATTATTTATAGAAATTAATTGAAATGTTTGAAATTAAGTTTCGTTTTCGATAGAAACTTATCTACACGCTTTTTAAAAAGGCAATTCTCCTGTTCAATATCAAAGCTGTGGCTAATTTGCAAGTTCGGCTATGAAATCATTCATTTTTGATTCTTTTGTTATTTTAATTTTTCGCAAAGTTGCTTTACTTTCTAGAACATGTCAACTAATTTTAGGTTGCCATTATTCCCTATTTTTTTAATGCATAATGTGTATACTATTTCCTATGTGGTGTAAAAAGGCAAGGTTTGCTTCATCAATTTAATTTAAAAAAAAATTGGCTCAAAACAGATGAACAACAGTTTTGGAAATACAAGTAAGCTTTTACGGCTGGAAAGTTTTTTTAAAAATCTTTAAAACTTCAGGCGTCATCGAGTTGGTATATGACGCAACATTTCAAACCATTCAAAAACGCAAAATTCAAACATTACTTTCCGATTTGCAGTCTTTTAAGTGGATGTCGAAAATTTGTTGTACTTTATTTACAAACGTGTAAATAAACGTATTTTATTTTTGTGCAAAAAAAGTACAAAATGAAGTACAAAAGCTAAAATAAAGTACAAATGCGTACTTCTTTAATGGTTATGAAGAAAGCAGTACAGATAGTAAAAAAAAGTACGCGTACTGCTGAAAACAGTACGTCTGGCAAGCCTACCTGGGGTACTCCTCTTGGCATCATACAACTTTTGGAGGCAGTTTTTTTGTAGTATACGTTTTGACTTCTATTACTTAGGTATGACGATAAGAGTTTTAATGCTGTTGGCGAGAAATTACACATTTGTTTAAGCTTAAGGCAAAGAATGGAATGGTGCACAGTATCAAATGCTTTCGAATGGTCAAGCAAAACAAGAAATGACATCATTTGGCGTTTATCAATATGGCACCTTCTCTAAGATTACAAATGCCAAAGTATTGTGATGAAATATAAGTTGATGCTGTGAGCAGCGTTACCGTTGGTGCCACTAAAGTGGCAATTTGCCACTTTTTCGACTGCTTGGATACTATTTGGCCACTTTTACAAAATGCACCCAAATGTGGTACTTTTTTCGATACTTTTTTGATACTTTTTACGCTAGGAAAATATACTTTTTTCTTTCTGTTTTATTATAACCCCCAGCTTTAATATGAAATTTGTGTCTTGTCATGCGTGGTTAGCTGAAAATCGGTTTAATAAACTTTCTATTAACCTGTTTTATTTTTTATGAATAAGGGGATAAAGATATTTAACATATCGATGGTTTTCTTCCGCAACCTCATAATTCAAAAACAACTACTTTTCAGAAGAGACCAAATACTTTTTTTTACCAAATATTTGAAACTTTTTGCTATATATTCTTTTATAAATCAAGAATTAGGAAAAATTCCTATAAAAATTTAAAAGAATATATAGCAAAAAGTTTAAAATATTTGGTAAAACAAGTTAGAGTGCTATATTCGGCTGTGCCGAATCTTTGATACCCTCCACCGACAGTTCGAATGTTTAAGGAGTAATATCTGTATGATGTCTTTTTATTATTATTATCTTAAACTGTGATTATTTATTATTAATTATGGTTTTAGGAGACTAAACTGTTTTCCGGGAGTAGGGCATATATGGGGCCTAGGGTAAATTATGTACCGATCTTCACGAAATTTCACAGTATCATTTTAAGTCCTATAAAATTGTGACGAGCCAAAATTTGTTATGATTGCATTATTTTTTACGGTTTAAGGCGTACTAAACTGTTTTCCGGGAGTAGGGTTTATATGGGGCCTAGGGTAATTTATGGACCGACCTTCGCGAAATTTTACAGTGTAATTTCTAGTCGAATAAAACAGACTTGTGCAAAATCTTATGTCATTCCGTGCATTTTTGCATCATTTATGTTTGTTTTTGTAACAAAATAATCAAGTTTTTCAAGGTGGTGGTTCCACATTTTGATTCATAGCTCTGGTCCTACTGAACCGATTTTGCTGAAATTCAATCCCAAACTGCTTAGGATAACTACAAGCATTTTGACACCTTGTTTATTTCTTTTGAGTTTTTCGAAAGTGAGCGTGTTTTCAACAGACGGACAGACGGACAGACAGACGGACATGGCTAAATCGGCTTAGAATTACTCAAGCAGCCAGAATATATATACTTTATGGGGTCTGAGATGAATAATAAAAAAGTTTCACACGGAATGACAAACTTAGTATACCCTCTTCACAACTAATTGTGGTGGAGGGTATAAAAAAGTATTGTGTCTCTCCTTAGAAGTCATGAAGCAGAAACCGAACTGTTGTGTACCGGAAACTTGTCTAAAATTTGTGTAATTGACATTAAAAGTAAAATCTAAGTTTTTAACAAAAATTGTGTAATGAATTGATATAAAAAACAAAAAGCTCAATATATTGAAGTATTTAGACCCAATATTTATAAACTATTTCGAAATAGTTTCAGAATTTAAAAATATTATAACTGACCCAGATGCATTTATACATGAATTTAAATTTCTAGAGTGTAAAGTAAATGACACGAATTATGAACACATATTTAAAATTACGAATGCTGAAGATTTTTTGGCGTGAAATAGGAACATTGAAAAATTGATTTAATGAATATACCTATATATATATATATATATATAGGTATATTCATTAAATATATATATGTATATATATTCAAACTTGTACAAATTGATCTCTTATATTTTTACATTGTCACAAAGTAGTGCTTCTGCTGAGCGTGTTTTTACTAGGTTAGCATTAATCAAAAATAAAGTAACAAATAGGCTAAAGACATTTTACGAAAGTATGGAAGTCGTTTTAAGAACAATTAATTGTAAAATTTGTATGAAACTGGCCATTAATAAATATGTAGCACAGGACGACATTGAAAAAGTTTGTTTAACCATTCCAACTGATTCTTATGTTTTTGGAATGCTAAAGACGAATATGAACACAGTTTTCTCCCATCACGTCACATCTATCAGATACACCAATTATTGTATTTTCGGAAGATGTTTTGTACCACAATAAATAACAAAATCCAGTTTTATAGTTTTGTTCTATAAACCTGATTACAAAAATTTGAAGCAATAATAGACGAAATTGGATAAAAACTAAATATGCTATAGTAAAGAAATTAAAACACTAGCACTTAAAGTTAGTAGCATGTATGCATGCCGTGCATTTATTGTATTAAAGTGAGGAACTGATTATATATAAAGTATTTGAAAAGTGATATTTTCGTTTTTTTGTTATAGGATTTCTTGTTTTCATCCGATTATAGCTTAGCTGCCAGGCCCACGGTGTCGACAAGAACATTTCTTTCGCATATTTATATTGAAAACAATAATAAAAACTAAAATTTTTGTTTGTTTTCAAAACAAATATACGAAAGAAATTTAATTGTCGAAATCGTAGGGGTGGGCCTACAACTTTTGTAATTAGGTTGACTATAGAATAATATTATAAAACTATGAATTTTGTTATTAGTTGTGGTAAAAAACATCATCCGAAATTTCAAAATTTGGTGTATCTGATAAATGTGACGCGATGGGAGAAAACTGTGCTCATATTCGGCCATAGCATTCCAAAAAACATAAGAATCTGGTGGAATGGCAAATAAATTTCTAAAAAGTTTTTAAATGTCTACCTGTGCAATATAGTGTCTTAACCCATTACAAGTCACTGTACTCAAATGAGTACATCTGGCATTTTACAAGTTTCCAAGCAAAAACAAAGAATTTTAAATCGTTGTACCGTTATTTATGTTCACAACAATAATCCCAACAGCAGGTAAAAAAGAATTTGTGTTTCTTTTTAATTTTTCTGTACAAAAGAATAAGTCTGATTTGTATTACAAAAGCAGTGTGAAGGTATGAACACTATTTTAATAATATTGAAAACAATATTGAATTTTTTTTTGGTAATTTTGAATTATTATAATTAAAATCGTATCAGAATAACTCACAGACAAAAATAAATTACTTAAATAAAAAGATAATAAACGTAGAGCAGTATAAAATTGACTGTACTCGTTTGAGTACACTGACAACATGCATAGGTAAAAAATAAGTTTTTTTTGTTAGATTTTAACTATGAGTGGAGAACATTTTACGGCCCAAAAGTGATTGAAAAGCCTTCAAGAAGCATATTATGTAGAGAAGAGGTGTTTAGGAACATATAACGGTTTCAAGCCTATCAAAAGACAAACCTGGTACTATTAAAGTTTTCGTAAATCTTGAAATCATTGACAACGACGTCAGTGCCGATAGTGATAAAGAACCGTTGGCACCAAAGAAAACTCGGCACGACTTCGCAAAGCAAATAAATCCTATTTGGCGCAAATACTATTCATCGTAGAGCTCGACCCCTCAGCAGAACTTTGAACTTTGTTAAGGATGAAATAGTGTATGTGAAGAAATATTTGAAAAATCTTTGATCACAATGTCCTTGACTTTATATCCTCCAACTCTTGAAGTCGAATCGAACTGGCTTTCTTCGAATGAAATGCTTAGCGGAATGGTGAACAAAATATTCCTTAAGATGGGTTAATCGTAAAACATTTTGGCTACCATCCCGATAAGCAAGTTATTCGAGGAACGCTTCAAAAACTGGGTTGCGGGTATTGCTGCCATTTAGTTAGTTTTGTACTCCGGAAATCGCATATGGAATCTACTGATACATTTGGTTCACGTGTTGTTAAAAAATTATTGGAGTAATGGAATTGTACTGCACGAAATTTTAGTGTTTTTTTTACAACTTTTTACTAGATATTTAAGTTCATCTTAGATGTTTAGAGTAACGTCTGGGTCAATGTTTGCAGGATCATCCCAAGATGGGGCTGGACACTAGCCTACTAACCTACAAAACCATCTGAGGTGCATTTTTTGCCATATAAGAGCCCGTTGGTAGTATAAGAAGTGCTTAAAAACGCTTTGCATTAAAAAACAATGTTCTGAAAATTGAGTACACCCCAAAATCTCAGTTAAAAAAAAATATTTTTAAATTTTTTTTCATTTTATATTTTTTTTAAAACTTAAGGCTCAGTTAGTCTTTACTTTCTGTTCTGTTACGAATCAGCTGATTTGTTTTTGTTATTAAAAAACCTGTGAAATTGATTAGTTTTTCTGTTCTGTTGCCGTTCAGTTTGTTAAAATCAAAAACTTGTTAAGTTATTGTAAGTGACAGCAAAATAAATAATAAACAAGTTAGAGGCTGTGCCGAATCTTTGATACCCTCCACCGACAGTTCGAATGTTTAAGGAGTAATATCTGTATGATGTCTTTTTATTATTATTATCTTAAACTGTGACGATTTGTTATTAATTATGGTTTTAGGAGACTAAACTGTTTTCCGGGAGTAGGGCATATATGGGGCCTAGGGTAAATTATGTACCGATCTTCACGAAATTTCACAGTATCATTTAAAGTCCTATAAAATTGTGACGAGCCAAAATTTGTTATGATTGCATTATTTTTTACTAAACTGTTTTCCGGGAGTAGTGTTTATATGGGGCTTAGGGTAAATTATGGACCGACCTTCGCGAAATTTTACAGTGTAATTTCTAGTCGAATAAAACAGACTTGTGCAAAATCTTATGTCATTCCGTGCATTTTTGCATCATTTATGTTTGTTTTTGTAACAAAATAATCAAGTTTTTGAAGGTGGTGGTTCCACATTTTGATTCATAGCTCTGGTCCTACTGAACCGATTTTGCGGAAATTCAATCCCAAACTGCTTAGGATAACTACAAGCATTTTGACACCTAGTTTGTTTATTTCTTTTGAGTTTTTCGAAAGTGAGCGTGTTTTCAACAGACGGACAGACAGACGGACATGGCTAAATCGACTTAGAATTACTCAAGCAGCCAGAATATATATACTTTATGGGGTCTGAGATGAATAATAAAAAAGTTTCACACGGAATGACAAACTTAGTATACCCTCTTCACAACTAATTGTGGTGGAGGGTATAAAAATACATTTTTATATTGAAATAAACTATTTTTTGATTTTAAGAATTGATAAAATTTAATTTCTTCAAATTTATGTGCATTAAAGTTATTGAAATAAAACAATGGACGGTGCAAAACTAATAAATTTGTCATTGATGGCTGATAAGTTGCTACAGAAAAAGTAACTATTACAATTTCGTAACAGAACGGCACGGAACAGAACTGAAGCAGAAAGTAAAGACTAACTGAGCCTTTATTTTAATCAATAAATAAAGTTAAACTTAAAAAATTATGGCAAGTTTTTGTTTGACCTCTAATGGGTTAAATAAATCAAAGAAAATGTATTCAGAAGGAATATAACAAGAAATATATTACTAAATGTATATATAAAACACATTACATAAATAGGTGCGTTTGAGTACTTTTACAGTAAAATGCAGTAAATGAGAAAATTGTAAAATTTGCTCTCACAAAAAGCTGTTGTCCAAAAAAGTACGCGAACGCAAATTTTGTAAAAATTCGTAAAATAAAGGCAACAGCTGATGACAAATAGTTGAAGTGTTGAAAAATGTTAACACTTTTGACTACTTAACTCGTTTTCTTATCGGTACTCGATTAAATACTTTTTATAACACAAACATTTTTGGAAAATACAAACAAATTATTTTATGTAATCTTTCATATTTGTTTGTTTTTTATTTTATTTGATGTTACTAATTTGTGGCGGGTTAATTTATTCAAAAAAACATGAATAGTTTTTTGCTATTGATTACTTAAGTACCCAAGTACTTAGCACTTTTACAACTCTAAAAACTTAACATAACAAAAAAAGTTTCAAATGTTGGTATTTAGCCCAGTAAATGATTCACAAACAAGTTTAATTAACAATTATTTATTCACATTTTGTTTTTATTTAATTTTTATTTCAACTTTACGTTTATTTAACAATTTTTTCACAATTTATAAGCATTTTGTTTGTTACTTTTGTTTGTTTACCTTTTCAAACATATGTTTTTTTGTTTTACAAAATTTTACTGCAAAAATTTCTGCAGTAAAAATTTGTAAATACTCAGAGAAGAACTGTCACTTTTCGCTCTCAATTTGTGTTCTCATTTACTGCATTTTGTGTACTCGAACGCAATTTCGTAAAATGCAGTAAAGTTCAGTAAAAAATCGTAAAAACTTTTGTGTTCTCGAACGCAGCTAATATCTTCTATTTGCTGCAACAATGTCATAATCCAAAAAGCATGTTTGGCAGAAAACAAGTTTAACGTTTTTGAATTACCAAAACATTATAGTAAATATTTTATAAAAATTACTTCTCGAGAAAAATATTTATTTTAGTTTTTATACCATTTAAAATTATAATAAATAAAAAAAAAAATTTAAAAAATACATAATGTGGTGTACTTATTTTAATTTTAAAAGATGTGCCCCTTTTTTTAAAAAAATCCACTTTTTGGTGCCACTTTTTTTGTAGATATCCCCTTCTTTTGGTACTTTTTGGAAATATCCGACGGTAAAAAAAAATTAATTTTGTTTTGTTCTTACTTCAGTTATTTCAGATTAGTTTGTTAAATATGTCCACTGCACAGGTTTTGAGAATTTTAGAATAGTTTTGAGATACCGAGGAATACTTGAAATCGGTCTGAGAGACCGAGAAATGTGAATGTGTCGCACAAAAATGAAAATAGTCAGGAAGGTTAATAGAACTAACTTTATTAACAAAACAAAACAACATGTGCATCTTACAATTCAGGGTTGCAATCAGGGCTGTGGAGTCGTCCGAAAAAAGTACTAACTCCGACTCCGACTCCAAACGCTGATCATAGTTATCAATCAAAATGTAAAACCACCACCCTTATAAATTGACAATTTTGTTACAAAGACTTACGTAAAAGGTGCCATAATGTACGTCTAGGGTTTTTTCCCGGGATTTCCCGTCCCGGGAATTTCCATTATTTTATTTCCCGTTTTCCCGGGATTTTTCTTGCGGGATCCCGGGAAATAAAAAATTCCTTATCATTTCAGAAAAAAACTATACTTTGAAATTTAGTTTTCTATTCTCTAAAAATTAGCATCTGTGGATGGGTTGTGGATTAGATCAATTACAAGAAGTGAGTACATGTATTTAAATCAATATCTCCTGATGCAATAAATCTACTAAAAGCAGAATGGGCAGTGCAACAGTTGATAATTATTACATTTAGTGAAGTGAAGAGTCAATAAAGAACATTAATTCAAAATAAGATGCAGGCAGTAAAGTTTCATTATCCATGAACAAGTCTTAAAAATAGGAGATACCTAAACATATCGCTCCTTTATTGCAACATAGTCATATCTACAAAAACAAACGATCTTGGCAAAATGCGATTAAAGTTTTAAAAATGTACCGATTTAAAGATATATTTTGCTATAACTTCGGCTCAGTTTAAGATATAATACGAGAAGTTATGAAGGAAAACTTTGCTAAAGTTACTTAAAATTTTGAGATATGACTATGATGCAATGAAGGAGCGATATGTTTATTAGGTGATAAACACAAATTTTCAATTTCAATTTGTGTTGGTTTATATACCCGTGAACTGCGGGGAAATCAAAATAAAATAACATTTTGGAAACTCGTGTAATATACTACAACATACGAAATGAAAAGGTTTGTAAGAAGCAGTCCGGTTGATGCTATTTTTTAATAAACCTTGACATACATTTGACTGATATAGACGTTGTTTATAAAAATGAAAAAATTGCTTCTGATTGTGAATCCTATTTGTCCAACCTCGGTAAAAAATTAACGAAATTTTTCGGAAACATGATAATTAGTAAATTAAATCAGGAATATACTTTTTGACGACATACCAAGCGCTTTGAGTGTGTCAGAAAATTATTTCCTAAGCCGTTAAAAAATGTTACATATCTCTTTAAAATATTTTACTAATTAACTTTTTGATCTCATATCTTGAGTACCTCAATTTTTATTTTGTTTTTATTATTGTTTTATGAATTATCAAGAGCATAATAATACTGAATAAAAAATACTGAATAAAAGCATAATAATAGCGAATAAAGGCGTGAGGTAATAATAATTTAAGTTCCTATTTCAATCTTCAATTAATTTTTAAGTATTGAACCATTTCATTTACTTTCTTTGTTAATAAGTTCCCTTACGTTGTTTTTTATAAAAGTTTTTTTTTCATTAATTAATACCAAAATTTACTTTGTATTATTTATATGGAGCGGGATCCCGGGAAATTTAAAAAAATTTCCCGAATCGAAAAAGTCCGGGAAAAAAACTCTATGTTAGTCTAAAACCGTAATAAATATTGCTACCATATTTAAATTTGCTACGTTTCGTAAAGATTGGTCCATAATTTACCATAGGCCACATATAAAGCCTACTCCCGGAAAGCAGTTTAGTACGCATATAAACGTAATAATCGCTATCATAATAACATTTGGAACGTCACATAATTTACCATATACCCTATATAAAACCTACCCTCGGAAAACAGTTTAGTACGTTAAAAACGTAATAACTAATGCTATTGTAACGCACGCTATCAAATTTCTAGAAGATCGGTCCATAATTTTCGGTATAATGCTCACTCTAGGAAATTATTTAAATATACCTAAAACCGTAGTAGCTATAGATATTGTAAAATTTAGTCCAATTTTGGTTAATATGGCTAGAAATAATACCATGCAATTTTCTGATTCTCTGTCTATATTTCCCTTAGATAACATATTAAGCAGCTTTCTAAAAAGCACTTTAAGCGCTTAAATAAATTTTACTACTGTATTGAAATGTGTTCCATTTAGACTTTTAGTAACGGAAATCACTATACAGGATTTCGCGATGATCAGCCAATAATTTTTTTTTAAACATCTTATTTCTGAAAAAAATACTTTTTTTTTACAAAAGTGCCAACATTTTTAAAAGAAAAAACAAAAACGTGTTGTAACAAAAGGCTGTAGGAAATATCGCCCAAAGAAAAATGGCCCAAAAAAAAAAATGAAAAATCGCCCAAACGAAGAATCGCCCAACCAAACATGAAAAATGACCCAAAAAGGTAAATACGAAATTTTGCCCAAAAAAAAACGAAAAAGGGCCCAAAAAGAAAATGAAAAATGACCCAAAAAGCAGAAACGAATTTTTTCCCAAAAAAAAAAAAAAAAAAAATTGAAAATTACTCAATTTGCAAAAAAGTGTTTATTATTCATATAAATTTAGTTATATACAAATATAAGTTTTATGTAAAAATTTGCATTGTGCCTTCAACAGCTGTTCGGCAGTATGGACAGTAATACTCATTTAAGCCCTCCGCCAAACTTTGTGCCTGCAGTTTAATCACACATTCATTGCAGCATTTCAAATGTCTGCATGGCAATAATGCTGTGTTGGGGGAATTGATAAAGCATACAATGCATTTGAAAGTATTGTTTTCGTGGTTGATTTTTCCAATTGTGCACTCTTCGAAAGTTAAATATTAATTAATCACTGCAAAGTTATAATCAATTACTCAAAACAGAATATAACTTTTTTACAATATGTCCCGTTATTTTTATAATGATAATGAATGATTTGGACAAATAGTATGTAACATTTTGGAAGAATTTTAAAAATGAAAAATGGCCCAAAAAAATGGGCTATTTTTCATATAACAATTTTTGGGCGATTTTTCATAATGAAAAATCACCCAATTTCAAAAACGAAAAATCACCCAACAATAACGAAAAATAGCCCAAAAATTTTGGGCCATTTTTCATATGAAATCAGGCCCAATTTTACATGCAATTTTTTTGGGCGATTTTTCATTTTTGTTTTTGGGCGATATTTCCTACAGCCGTAACAAAAACGTGTTGTAAGGCTGAAAAAAAGTATATAGAATTAATTTTTAAAATTTTTTTTAAAACGCCCTCGCGAAATTTTTTTATTTTTTTGCTCTTTCTATTTATTATGTTCCTAAAAATTAAAACTTCTTCAATTTCACTCAAATAGACTTAATTTGCCACAATAGCCAATAATTGAGAAATGCTCAATTGGTTACGTCTTATTACATAAAAAGGTGGAAAATCTTTGACGTGTTTAAGAAAGTCGTTATCAAAATCGAACTTTTTTAACGGACCATTACAAAGTGCAACATAAAACATTAAAGAATAAACTCTAAGGTCTATTACATCAACTTCAGACAACTTATATGAATCTAGTGCTAAAGATATTTCAGAATCTAAAAAAAAAAATTTGGGATCTTTACGAAGAAGTTAACACAATTAAAATAATAAAGAACAGAGAAAATACCAGACATTAAATGGTCATGAAAACATCATTTAATATTTGTATCCAATTTTAAATCATGTATTAATAAAAAACTTGAAAAAACTTTAATTTTTAATTTAATTTATTTAATTATTAATTCAATTTTACACAAAAACCGAGCCCAGAGGGCCATATATGGTTTAAAAATACAACTCATACATACTACTCAATAAACAATAAGAATATAAAAAATAACTTATAAATATAACTTTTTATTTGTTTCTTTTCATTATTCATGATGTGATGAAAACCGATAAATTTCAAAAATAGACAGAACAAATAGGCAAATGTATTAGAAATCAACTGAACTTTATTTAAATTTAAAACTTTTTTGCATCTCAAAAAAAGGGAAAACTTGATAAATTGCAAGGCTGCCATGGGATAATGTAAATGTCCCTCCTGAAAATCATTTTAGTTCGGCATAAACTGTTACGAATCATGATATATTATTCAAGTTAGTTAAAACTGCTAGAAATAAAAGCATAACACTTTCTGATTGTCGTAGTTACAATTGATTTGAACCGAAACCAATTTGTATACTGACGTCCGTTTTATAAAAATTATTAATTAATTTATAGCTCTCATATATTCTAACTGTCGGTGGGGGGTGTCAAAGATTCGGTACATCCGAATATAGCACTTTAACTTTTTAAATGCATTAGCTTTTAAATAGTTAAATATAGCATAAAAATGATTCTTAAATATTTCAAATCGATATTTGAAATATTGCATCGTTAATTTCGAATAAATTTTATTTTGGAAAATATTAGAAAATTTTTTAAAATTTTTTATGCCGAAAAACTTTGGAGTCGGAGTCGTGAGTTTTTGTCGGTACTACGACTCCGACTTCACAGCCCTGGTTGCAATTATAGGTCATATAAAATATCGTTAATTTAAAAATAGCAATTATATTTTCATGTAAACAAAAGTAATATAAAGTCGTATCATAAAGTATGAGCAGTTGTAGTGGACGTTTATAGTATCCACCCCTGGGCGTAATGGGCTCTTATGTTTCATCGGGTTATCTCTGTAGTTAGTCCGGACGCGGCGATGGAGATTTAAACGATGGTAAAACTAAGCACTGAAGGTTACATGCTAAAATCGTATGCAACCATATCCCTTAAACAGAATCTTCCTGTTTTCCTTTTAAAATTCGGCATGCATATGTTTTTTTGCAAAACTATAATTTTCTTTAATTATTTTGGAGTAAACCAGTAGTTAATTCTTTTTTTGTTTTTTTGGGAAAAAAACCTTTTAATAATTTTGGCACATTTATTATTAATCATATGTTTTCTTGTATTGTTTTGTTCGAGTTCTACACGAACCTTATTGCCTGATTGGAAAAATTCATTCAGGCAGTATAAGAGTGTTGTCTTAGCTAAGGAAATGAGGAAATTGTCAGGGTGCTTAAAATGGCTTCATGCATCAGAAATTAGGAAAATCTAAAAAATCAATATACAATACCCCTTATTAGACTTAATTTGTATAATTGGCAAAATTTTGAGGGAAATTTTAATACATTAAGGGGAATGCAATGCGAACGTCGGTTTTTCGTTATATTTTTGTTTGTTTTGTTTCCTTTAGTCTCTAAGTTGCTTGATGACTGAAATCTTTGCAACAGTGATTCGAAACTTTGATATCAAGGTGTTAAAAGTAAAATTTGTTTAATGTATATGGCAACTTAACGTGGGCCTCGGGTCCCACAACAGTGATTCGAAACTTTGATATCGAGGTGTAAAAAGTAAAATTGGTTTAATGTATATGGCAACTTAACGTGGGCCTCGGGATCAGCTGAATGTCAAAAAGTGCAATTTTTTTTTTTAAATATCAAAATCAAGAAGTTCTTTCGACACAAAAACTTTTAAAAATATCCTTTTCCGGTGAATCACAGCCAAAGCAAAACCTGGGATAGTCAGAAAAAATAATCATCAATTTTCCAAGCCACCACATAAGCTATTGATTGGTTGCATACCATTATTGTCGGAAATATGTCAATTGTTCAAAACAGGTAAACTTTCGCTTAAGGATCCATATGAATTTTTCCATAATTTTCTAAATAATTATTAAAATCTTAGGAAAGGGTGCAATACCTAAATACCACGCTATCAGCGTCATCAAGTTTTATTGGAAACGAGAATCATACATGTTTCACCCACATTTTTGAATAGGGGTTATCAAGCAAAACAAATCAGTAATCCAATCCCATAGCTGGCAAGAAAATTCCTCTTGCAGGGGATTTCTATCCTGGTTGCGTAACCAGAAGAATCCCTGATTTTTCCATCAATAGGTACGCAATGACGAGGGAACACGTTTCCCCAACAACAACAACAAAAACTACTCTACAATCTCGTTATTAAATTGCATCAGTGCTTAAGCTATGTAAACTCTCCAAAATATCGAATCCCGGGTGGTCCAATCGGCAATAAAAGTAAACAAGAACTATAAACTTATTCAGAAACGTGTTTCCGAAGCATTTAGAACATGCGTAATTAGCGATTCCCAAAATTAAGTGATTAAATGTTGACAACCTAAAGTACGTGTAGATAACTAGGTGGTTCGCAGCGTTATTTATGAAATGTGTATTTTATAAAGTGCAAAAAGTTATGCTTAAACAATTTTTTTATCCTAAGGTTTGCTAATTAATCTCAGTATTATAATCGTAACGCATATATCCAGCCCTATGTGTCTAAACAGCAATAATGGCAAGAATGAAAACTAGAAATGGAAATTAATGGTGCAACATATTGAATTTGAAATCCAGTTAGTATTGTGAATTATGAAATTCAAAGAGTCCGAGAACCACCATTAAAATGTAAATAATATAAAACTTAGCTACTCATAATTATGCAAGAAAAATAAAAAGTTATTGCCAATTTACAGTCTTCGACTAACTCTTGCGCTGTACGGTTTACTTTGATCGATCTACTAGCAGTTTTCTTTTTTTTTCCTTTCCTACATACAGTGAAGTGTAAAACTTTTTGTGCTAAACTGTCTTTTAGGTAAAATCAAGGATATAGGGTCGTTATAATGTACGAACCGCCCCAATCGGGGGATAACCGCTATTCGATACTAGCGGAGTCCCCCGTGCCAAAAAAAAAAAACGCTCCACTCAGAACATCTGCGAAATTTTTCCCGAACTACCAGTAGTCCAAAAGCCAGATCCCAAATATGTAGTCATTTCTGCTTCTTCTAACGATAAAACTCTGCAAAAATATTCCTGCTTTTCAGTCCACCGTTCGCTAAAACTAATTTGCTCCGATATTCTTTCGGTATCTGAACTAAGAGACGGCAATCTACTTCTCTTAATTGGAAATAAAACTAGTGCGGTGAAACTTATTTCAAAGAATGTTTTGCCCGGAATTTGTAACATTAAATGCGACTATCATAATAACCTCAATTTCTCCAAAGGCACAATATATGCCCCATACCTCAACAAAATCCCAGAAGCTGAAATAATAAGTGAATTAAAATCCCAAGGTGTCGTTGAAGTATACAAATACCTTAAGAAAAATGTAGAAGACAAACTAGCCCCCTGTGGGGCTATGTTACTTACGTTTGACCGCTATCACACCCCAGAAAAACTAGATATTTCTTGGCACAGAGTTAAAGTTCGGCCTTACTACCCTAACCCGATGCGATGCAAATCTTGCCAGAAACTCGGACACACGCAAAAATGGTGCAACAATTTCCCCCATAAACCTACTGATTGCACACGCACTTACTGTGTTAACTGTTCGGAAGAACATCCCTCCATTTCCACAGACTGCAAGATATTTAAGCAACAAAAAGAAATATTAAAAATCAAAACTAAAGATAAATGCTCCAATAAAACTGCCAAAGAAAAATATTACACACAAAATTCTACACCACTATTGTTTACTCGTTCCTATTCTGAAGTTACAACAAACAAACATACCAATGATTCAACAAAAAAAAGCACCGCAAACACTTCTGAAATTACTTAACCTACCAATTTACCAACAACGATTTCTACTCAACAAAACAAAACTGAATCAATAAGAAATTTTACAGCCAGTACAGTTGCACTACCAAAAACAACACAAGAATCCAAATTACAAAAACAGACAACAAGCACATCACAAAAAACTTTAAATACAATAGGTGTGTTCCACAAGATCTCGGGCAAGTTCGGACTAATGAGAGTAAAATGAAAATTACTCTCTAAATTTGTGAAAACTACCCAAAATAGCTGGAACGCAAAAAACCATTTTTGCACTTCTTGTAATACTAATGGTGCTTACTTTTTAAATTAAAATCTATTAAAGTGATTTTAGACGCTTAAAAGCAATAACATTATAAAAACAAAACATTTGCATCATTGCCAACAGATGTTAAAAATAATTTAAAAAAAAACTGAAAGAAAAGCTGAGCCAGTGTAAATTTTTTAAAAGTATTTATTTATTTTAAAGAACAAGGGAGATATATATTCACTAATGTATTTACCACTTTAACTTTTTCATTAAAACCTTCCATTTTGCTTTTTAATATATTTTTTTACAAAAACTAAACTTTTTCTTTTGCTTGCAAATTTTTTGATTAATTTTCAGTTTCATATGTAAACAAAAAACAGCTGATTGCTAAATTCTTGTCCGAACTTACCCAAAGAAAAAGTTCGTGCAAATTTGTACAGGAAATGAAAAAAATTACTCTCTCAATTACTCTCATAATTGAACAAAAATTGTTATGTGGAACGCTTTTGGGTAACTTTGGGCAAGTTCGGACTGTTTCGTTATGCATGTGGAACAGAGCTAATAACAACTTGATCAATGCCTAAAGCTGCAGCTTCAAAAAAACCTCATGAACCACTTAACTCACAAAACAGCAATAACACTTTGTCAAAACCAACAACAAGTACACAAGAAACAATTAATTTAACACAAAACAAAAAAATATTACTCTACCAAAGGAAACAACAAACCAAAACTCTACTTACAATAGCCAAGAAGATATAATGTTTCTTGATAATGAATAATCAATTTTATATTCTTTAACCATGGATTTTAAAATAATTCAGTGGAATATGAACGGCCTTGCTAATAATTATCATGAACTTCAATTAATAATAAAGGATTATAATCCTGATATTATTTCTATTCAAGAAACACACATCCCTAACAACACCACTAACATAATTTATCCAAAACAATACAATGGTTTTTTTTTCACAATTTATCCTGTAATAACAATGCTAAACAAGGCATTGCTATACTTATTAAAAAAACGATACCCCACAAATTAATGTATCTTGACCCTGACACTGCCTCTATAACCATTGAAGTTCAAACGGACTTCATGTTCTCATTTGTTAATACGTATATACCCCCTAATCAACCCATATCCATAGCGAATTTAAAGCGTATTTTAAACAATGCAGCCACGCCGCTGTTTCTCTCTGGAGATTTTAATGCTTGGAGCAAATTTTGGGGCTCAAGTACATCCAATTTCAGGGGTAAAGTTATGGAAAATTTCATTTTGAACGAAAACCTAATAACACTTAATAACGGCAAACCCACACACTTCTCAACCCACCACACTTTCACTCACGTAGATATAACATTTTGCTCCCCCCAACTTGCCGCACTCTGTTCTTGGAATACACTTGACAATCTTTGTGGAAGCGACCCCATCTTAATAAGTATTGAGAAAAGTACAAACCAATTCATATATTTACCTAAATTTAAAACAGATTATGCGAATTGGTTCTTATTTCAAAAGCTTTGCGAACAGAATATATCCAATTTAAAAGAATCATGCAATGTTAATCAGCAAGCGGCATCCATTGTGAAAAGCATTAGATCTGCCGCCAACCAATCTTTACCTCAAACTATTAAAAAACGTAATATGCCTCGTGTGATGTGGTGGAACGCAAAATTACAAGAACTTAGAAATGAAAAGCAAAAACTTTGGCATAATTATAAAAGAAATAGAAATGACACCAACCTAATACTTTACAAAAAATCCAACTCAAAGTTCAGAAGAGCCGTTAAGATATGTTAAGCTAAAAGTATAACAAAAATCACATCAAATATTAACCCCAACTCTACATCCCAACGTATTTGGAACGACGTAAAACTCTTATCCGGCGCAAAATACCACAATTTAATAAAATACCTAAAATCAGACTCTGGCATGCTATCTACTCCAGATGCAATTGCTAACGCTTTCGCGAAATACTGGTCTTTTTTATCAGACAATTGCAACTTTTCCACCAACTTTCAATCAGCCAAATGTAATATTATCAATCAAACTTACAATCCTTAGCATATAAACATTCATGCAAAAACAAAAACCCCCTATTAACTTAGTACAACTGGAAGACGCTTTGCACGTTACAAAAGGTAAAACACCAGGAGCTGATCGAATCAACTACCCAATGCTAAAAAATCTTAACAAGTCATCAAAAGAACACCTCCTTATGGTCTACAATAATATATTCACCTCAAATGTGTACCCGCAAGCTTGGAAAATTGCATCCGTTGTCCCTATTGCAAAACCCAATAAAGAGACTTACACCTTATCTGGTTACAGGCCAATATCTCTGTTACCTTGTTTGAGCAAGATTCTTGAAAAAATAATTTCCAGAAGGTTGATGTGGTTCTTAAAGGCCAACAGTTTTATAGCCCCCAATCAAGTAGCCTTCATGAAAAAACAGGGTACTGACGACGTGCTATTATACCTCCAACATTTTATTTCTAATGCATTGCCGAGTAAAAATCATATAAATATATTATCTACTGACTTCGAGAGAGCATTTGATCGTATTGGAATCCATGTAATACTCCAACAATTAGCAGAGTGGAAATTAGGAAATAACATGTTCTCCTTAATAAAAAGTTTTTTAACAAATCGGAAATTTTATGTAAGAATTAATGGCCACCAATCTAGGACTTTTCCTCTGCACAATGGAATACCACAACGTTCTCCGCTATCTGTTATATTATTCATAATCTCTTTTAATCAATTTAGCAAAATCATTTGCAGCTATAAAAAATATCGAACACGCAATTTATGCGGATGATGCAATTATATTCACCAAAGTAAAAGATAATAACAGTGCAAAACAAGTCTTTTTAAAAATTCTTTAAGATATAGACAATTGGTGCTTAGTATCAGGTGCAAAAAATGTTCTCTATTACACATTTGTCTTAAATTTAACTGTGACCATTTTGATCTTGAATATAACAATATTAATATAAAACGTGTTGACCACCTGCGTATCCTAGGAATAGTATTTGATAAACGTTTCACATTCAAGGAACACTGTATACAACTTAGGAAAAATCTAAATGACAGGCTTAATATTATAAAATAACTTACGTCAAAAAACTTCAACAAACACATATCTACGATGATAAACATTACCCGGTCTATTGTCCTCTCCAAAATTGATTGTGGTCTCCCAATCTACGGATGGTGTGCTCCATCCAACATAAAACTAATCAAAACACCCTACCACGCTGCCATCCGTTACAATATCGGAGCTTTTCGTACTATCCCAACGATAAACCTACTGGTTTAAGCCGGAATGCCTTCAATTGAAGATCGCACTTACAAGCTCACCTATAAGCTAATCCCAAAATTCTTCATCAGTCACAACAAATAATGTTTAAAATTACTTCAAGAGCAATTAACTACAAAAAAACACCTAGAATCGAGTCCACCATTTCAAGACGCATACAATTTTCGCGCAATATTGATCTTCATCTTCGACCACTACTGCAACATACCTCGTACATCTCTTCTATGATTAACATGGCCAAAACAATAACACCAGCTTCAGTTTATCAACAAGAGTTTAAAGCTACTTTTGAATACTTCACAAATCAAAACTGGAATTTTCTGTATACTGATGGTTCCAAATCCCAACTCTTCACAATATTTGCAGTCATCCAACAAGATGTGGATACATTGACAATCACTGTTCTAATTTCACAGTAGAAGCTTTAGCAATATTCATTGGAACGCAAGTTGCAACAAAAGATAGTTGTAAATATATAATTTGTACTGACAGCCTTTCCACTATTCTCGCAACGCAGAACTCTAAACATGACTCCCCCTTAATTAACCCACTTGGCGCCGATTTTTTTTTTTTTTTTTTTTGAAAAAGTGTAATTTTTTTTTGTTTTATATTGAAAATGCATCGCTGATTAAAGTTTGTTTCTGAGTTTTCTTCGAGTTTTTCACCGTTTCCCCGGATAATGCTGTTCTTTTAAAAGGAAGGTGGCAAAATAAACTACTATTGGTTATTTTTTATTGATTTTATTAACACAACTCATATTACTTCAAATCATAACAAAAACTTTATGTATGTATTATATGCATAAATAAAAAATATATATATGTATGGATTTCAAAATTATTTTTTGGTGTGATAAAGCAATCTTTTGGGTGCAATGTCACATTACATTTTAAACAAGAAAAATTTGCTTTTTTGTGAAATTCAATGCAACGAGTTTGCCGTTCTTTATATATAATTAAATGATCTCTCCCATCGAATGAAAGGTTGTGCCATGTCTGAATGCAGCTGTTGATGATGACTTTTTGAATGTTTCTAACAGACCTGTTGCGATTTGTCGTCGAAAAGCTAGACCATCCAGTTTGCCGCCACTATTACGGTAGATATGCCAACCATTTTGTACCCACATGTCTAGACAGTGGCTTAGAAGAGGAAAATACCATTTCTTTCCGCGTATACTAGTTCTATACAATCCAATGTTTTGATCGGCTCTATCAACTCCACCCATGTTGTCATTATATTTTTTGATTAAATTTGGCTGTTGAACGATTATATTTTTCTTCTCTGCCTGTGAATATCTTTTGGCCGTTATAGTTGGAAAAACCATATTATTGTTGGATGCTAGAGTCACTATACTGTTATCAACCCACTTTACAACAACAATCGAATTATCAGAAGATGATACATAGTCATAGAATCCTCTACTCTTTGTTTTTAGCTCTCGTCCTTTCTGTAACGGAAATGCCTTTCCAAGACGATTTTTTCGGACCGTTCCAGTTCCTTTCAATTTTCTGGCTTTCAGCTCCTCTAGTAATTTGGTAGAAGTGAAAAAATTGTCAAAATAAATATCAAATGGAATATTAGGCCATCTAGTTTGCAAGACATTCACAAACTGCAGGACAACGCTTGCTCCTAAGCCAAGATGCTTGAAACTTTCGTGAAGTGGTGTAGATTTTCCTTGGTATGGTTCGAACCATTCTATATATCCGAGTCGGTTCGTCGCCATCCATATTTTATAGCCCAATCTAATTGGCTTTCCTCGGATGAATTGCTTGGCGCTGTGATTTCCATAATATGATACCATCGATTCATCCACGCAATGATGTTCCTGAATTTCCGTGAATTCAATAAAGTTTCTTCCAAGTATGTCGAAAAGTGGACGAAGTTTTGCAAACTTTTCGTTTTGCTGTAAGTTTTGATTGTCACAGCAATGTATGTTTTGCATTAGAAAACGGAAACGTCTTCTTGTCATGGCGCTTGAAACGAGTTCATGGTGAACATCTGGTGAACTTTCCCAATACATTTCCCGCCGGGAAACAATAACGTAGCCACTCAACAGCAAAATTCCAAAGAAACAACGCATCTCATCACCATGAATATTCCCTTCACGGTTATGATATGTAGCATATTTATTTGTGTACTTCACGAATAGCTCTATAATTTCATCGTTGAAGAAGCACGAAAAAGCTTCCATTGGAGAGAGCTCAATTTTACAGCCTGAAACTTCCTTCCAAATCGGCAAAGATGGTTCTATATCTTTCTTTTCCCAAGTATACTTCTTTAGTTGTGATGCCTTGACATTGCGGCTGGTTGTTTTTATTCGTTTACAAAAGTCCGCTAAGCATATGTCATCGTCGCTATCAAAGTCTTCATCGGAAACACTTTTCACAGCAGCTTCGGAAAGCAATTGTGAACCTGGCAAGTTGTATAAATCCACATTATTTTCTTCACCACTATCTTCATCTGTACCGTCGTTATTGCAATTTTCTGGTGGTAATATAAAAATTTCGCCTGGCAGATCTTCGCTGCTAAAATTTTCAACCTCTTGCAATATTTGGTTCAGAGTTAACGGTTTGCGCATATATCTGTTTAACATAAAACTGTCCTTTATAAAGAACATTAAATTTTACTAAATAAAAAGCAAACAAAAGCAATGTTTTGCATTTCATTGCACAAATTTTAAAGATTATAAAGCAAACAACCTAAAAATAAAATAACAAAATGTATTTTCTTGTTTGCTTTGTTTTTTTTACCGTTCGTTTTCCATCGTTGCCAAAATTATATTTTTTTCCAAAATTTATGGTTTTCTTATCGCAAATTACAACTGACCGCACTATTGGAACTCTCACACTCAACTGTTACATGTTCTGTTTGTATTCTGTAAAAAAGCAGATCAATAGATCAAGTGTTGGTAAAGGAACAGTAGAAAAATAACGGGACCTTTTAAAAGGACGGTGGCGCCAACTGGGTTAACAATATTCGAAATACCCTCATTGCTAATCAAAACAAGATTAAATTGATGTGGGTTCCATGTAGGGATTCCCGGAAATGAGTATGCTGATAAAACTGCCAATGAAGCTAAAAATAGACCACTAAAAAATTTCGCCACATGGGAACCAAAGGATATTACCAATGCAATCTACTCCAATCTGAAAGCATCTCATAAAAGAAAATGGGATGAATACCAAATCAAAATCTTTGGATCAAATATTCCTATTGAATTATTAAAAGATACATCTAACAACAATAGGTGCGTTTGAGTACTTTTACAGTAAAATGAAGTAAATGAGAAAATTGTAAAATTTGCTCTCACAAAAAGCTGTTGTCCAAAAAAGTACGCGAACGCAAATTTTGTAAAAATTCGTAAAATAAAGGCAACAGCTGATGCCAAATAATTGAAGTGTTGAAAAATGTTAACACTTTTGACTACTTAACTCGTTTTCTTATCGGTACTCGATTAAATACTTTTTATAACACAAACATTTTTGGAAAATACAAACAAATTGTTTTATGTAATCTTTCATATTTGTTTGTTTTTTATTTTATTTGATGTTACTAATTTGTGGCGGGTTAATTTATTAAAAGAACATGAATAATTTTTTGCTATTGATTACTTAAGTACACAAGTACTTAGCACTTTTACAACTCTAAAAAATTAACATAACAAAATAAGTTTCAAATGTTTTTATTTAGCCAAGTAAATGATTCACAAACAAGTTAAATTAATTAATATTTATTCACATTTTGTTTTTGTTTAATTTTTATATCAACTTTTCGTTTATTTAACAATTTTTTCACAATTTGTATGCATTTTGTTTGTTACTTTTGTTTGTTTACCTTTTGAAACATATGTTTTTTTGTTTTACAAAATTTTACTGCAAAAATTTCTGCAGTAAAAATTTGTAAATACTCAGATAAGAACTGTCACTTTTCGCTCTCAATTTGTGTTCTCATTTACTGCATTTTGTGTACTCGAACGCAATTTCGTAAAATGCAGTAAAGTTCAGTAAAAAATAGTAAAAACTTTTGTGTTCTCGAACGCAGCTAATATCAATCTCATTTGCAAATTTTTGATAGAAAATAATTTAAAAAATTTAATATAATTAAAATTCGGAGTTGAAAGCCTTGGCAGCTATTACTCCTCTTTTATTTAATTACTATAATTGTATTATATAATTAAATTTTAAATAAATAAAATAAAAGAAATATTGCCAATTTAATTCCCTTAAAATATAGAAACACCAAGTCCATGGAGAAGGCCTTCTACATACTATTTGATGGTGAGTGAAACATAATTTTTTTTATTTTTAATTTTTCTTGCATTTATGTGATACAACCAATCCAACAAGCAAAAGTATATTAAAGAACAAATGAACAGGTTGTAACTTTCCATTCTGTTAAATATAGTTCGATGTTGTGACCTTATTATTTACGTCCAACTTAAACAGTCTAACGTTCGAATGGATTGTAACCTAGTCTGAGTTCATACGGCTCTTTCTTTATTGAAAAGATTGCTACTTTATAGGCGAGAGGGGCGAGGGGAAAAGAAACGAGTACACACATGCCTGTACTGTCTTTACGTTTTGCTTTCTTATTCGTTGTTTAATTTTGTTTTTGTTTTCATACGCACGACTATACAAAATAAAAAACATGGCGTCGACATGACATGAATCATTTGAACACCAATTCATGTTCAAAGAAGAAAAAGGAAGAATCTTTTCAATAAAGAAAGAGCCGTATGAACTCAGACCTAGTTTTGTGAGAAAACTACATCACACATTTAACCAAACCTACAGTAACCGATCAGCTGTTCGAACCAAAGTTCAATGAACTTTAATATATTTCTGCTTTGTTATTTTTGTTCGTTTATTATTATAGACAGTTTTCGTTATACACGTATCATGTTAAATTGGGATTTGTCCAGAATAAGTTTTATTTCTTAAGTATTAATGAATTATGTTATCTATATACCTATATATAATGTTTTTTCCTGGTATTCAATAAATTTTTCGATATGAATGAGTAAATTTAGAAGTTGTGGTCTTCTTAGTATGGTGTAATGTGAAAAATCGCCGATTAGATGGGTCTTAGGGGTTCTGGAAAATAATTTGCCGTCGGGACGAAGGCTGGTGAGGGTTAAGAGGCATTTGTATCCGGGATATCAGGATTGCATAAAATAGGCTAGGGGAATGACTATAAAAGTAGGTAAATTTCATCTGTAACTAGATTTCGGGGCTTGTTTGAAATTTTTATTTTGTTTAAGGAAAATCTAGTTATCTCCGGTCCACCTAAAACACCTAAAATTTGTTTTTGGGAGTCTATAACATAGAGTATGTAACGACCTTGAATGGTTCAGAAGCGGGACGCGAACTTCCCCATCCCCGGCTGCTTGCTAGCACAACAATGGCTCCCATTGTCCTTGCTTCTTTACTGTTTTGTTTTTACCTGCAATCAAAATAGGAAGTTGGTAAATATAACAACTATCTTCTACATTTTTCCGGTTCACTTGATTGCAGGATTCAACCTGAGTAGGTGGATATTATGTAATTTTTTTTTTTTTTTAACGAATTACATATATTAATTTGCCCACGCTGGAAAACCACAAAAGTTTGTTTAGTAAATTGTTTTGTATCGATTTACAAAACGAGCTGATTTGAGTAATTCATTACACAGTGTGATCCACGATTTTCGACTTTAGAAGGTATGGTATGGTTGATCCGATGTCCTGCACCATTAGAAAAATACCTCATGTTTATCATCTTCTGCCCCTCAATAGCACATGAACAAAAACTTTTTCCGCAGTACTTGACATTTTTGTTAAAAAATCCAAAAGATCATCTGAATTAGCGTTTCTTTTTCGGCAACGTTTACTTGTTGACGTTTGTTTTAGGCATACTTCAATGATGGTCTATAAATATAACTTTAATATATTAAATTTGCAAATAAAGTAAAATGTTTTCCATACAATTACACATTCAATTTAATCAACTGATTAGATTCCGTCAAAACTTACATCATTATCTTCGTTTGCACCTAAAGAGTCTGATTGGATACTGGATTTTGTTCTACATACAAAAATGTTTAAATTACATACACAACTAAATATTTGTTCATGGAGAAATTGCATATTTGCGAAATATATACACTGGCTTTCTATTATTTTACATGCGCTTCGTGATGCAAAGTGAATTTTGTTACTATTTAACCCTTTTACGGTCATAGCGATCGGAATAGGATAAATAAAATCTGGTTTTGATTTAGGGTTACTATTGATGACTAAAAATATAAAATAAAAAAAAAATTTTTTTTTTTTAGTTTTTGATTGGTGGTAAATATATTCCCTCTGCCTCCACCGGGTAAAGTAATACAATGTCCACTTTTTATATATTGTTCAATTTCTTCCTCGTCCGATTCCTGAGTCTTCAGACTGCTCTGGATCTGATGGTAAACCGTATAACTCATTCAGCACCAACTCTATTTCATATTCTTTTAGTACTTTCTTGCTCATTTTCAGACAACCTATAGTATTAAAAAAAAACAAACATGGTTAGAGGGAATATTCTTCCCACCAAGAAAAATCTCACAAGGAAAGCAATGTGGAAGATAAGTAAAAGATATGTCTCTTTTCTAAGATATTAAATATAAATCTATAAAACGTAGAAGAACTTACCATATATCACCACGAGATTTCGAAGATATATACCGATTTCGTTCGCAGTTGCAAAAACACCTGTTTTCAATTTACAGAAGAACCGTCTCAAAAAAAATATTTATAATCTGTCACATACAATGTTAAGAAAACATACTTTATTCCTTTCAATTAATGTTGCCAAATCAAAAAAAAACAACTGCGACTGATCAGTTACCTTACCAATGAAGAAAAGTTGGTGGGAAAATTATTCCCTCTACATGTAAAAGGGTTAACAAAGCGGCCACGCAAAGACTTCCATTAAGAATATACAAAATATTTTTTTTTACATTTCATTACCTGGAATGTAATGTACTTCCACCTTAAAAGTGTTTGAATAAAAAAAAAAAACAAATCACTACATCTATAAAATTAAATCTACTTTGCTAATACAGTATCCATTTTTGTATCCAAATAAACACCATCATTTGCCTTTAAAATGATGATATCTCCCTCTTCATCTTCCAGAAAATCCTAAATTTCGCACGCGTCTGTGTAGTCTCCTATACTGCTTCCACGGAATTTTCGTCCACAAATTCAATTTCATACTGGCAATTCATTATTTAAATCTTCAGTGTTCAAATGTAAAAAGTTTTCAGAAGTATGCTCCACTAAGTCTTTTTTGTTTTTATACTTACGAGTGTTCGCCTAATGGTCAAAATTTGACCATAAATTTTTAGGTTCATATGAAGATACTACATCTAAGTATACCTATGGTTCATATTCCATCTTCTACTATAAAAAATATTAGAAAATATCAATTGAAAAACAAAAAAGTATCATAAAATCTCTTTTGTAAATTGTATTCCACTCAGCACATTGCATTTTAATTTTTTTTTCTATGTCTAATATTAACGAAAATTAATAAAAAAACCAGATGTTTAACGAAAAAGTACCAAAAAGCTACCC
This sequence comes from Pollenia griseotomentosa, assembly GCA_963931875.1. NCBI lineage: Eukaryota > Metazoa > Arthropoda > Insecta > Diptera > Polleniidae > Pollenia > Pollenia griseotomentosa. Next base: position 174,303,253 of record OZ007560.1, on the reverse strand, counting down.
TTACATGGTCTTATTCATTTTTCATCTTATAGGTTTTAATTCACTCAGGACCCTGCGCCTATAATATTATGTTTCTAAGTTAAATAAATCACCACATGCAGCACGGAAAAGTAAAATAAAGAAATTTAATTTCCCGTATTTCGAAAACCGGGTTCTTAAAAATGTCGAATAATCGAGCATCCTATTTTTTTTATTATTTGATAATTGAAAAAAAATAATTTTGTATTTTGTACATATGTGTTAGTAGCTAATTTAAACGCTTATTACTCCGAAAATATTGAACAGATTTTAATAAAATATATATTGTGCACTTCTGTAGGTAAATATCTTTCAAATGGTGTGTGTTTTTTTTCAAATCGGTTGACATACAGGGGAGGAAAGTGTTCTTAATTGTTTTGCCTTAGCCGATTTATATATAGATATACATAGGAAAGAAAATCCATGCAAACTAGTAAAGCTACTACGTATCTGTCTGACTGTTCATCTAATCAATTTTCATCACGTAATTCAAAACAAAAAAAATAAAAAAAGAAAGGCTTATCAACAATACATATTTATACCCTTCACCACAGGTCATTCCGTTTGTAATTTCTACAATATTGATCTTAGACCTTATAAAGTATATACAGTAGACGCTCGCAAATTAGAACCGCTTTGTTTTTGAGGCAATTCTAATTTCTGAATTATTCTAATTTCTGGACGTTTTTATTTCGAATAAAAAATAAAAATTACTTAAATTTTTTTCAATTCAATTTTATTTGATTGACATTAAATGTATTTTTTAAAATTAAAAATACCGTGTCGTTTCTTATATTTGGAAAACTATCCATTGCTTCCACGGAATGCATTTTCATCTTTATAGGGATATTCCTCTCTAAATATTTTTTTAGCTTTCTCTTTAAACCACTCATACAGACGACTTACCATATTTGGGTATTCAGCGCTATGTAAAGATTTATTGCTTGCTTCCTGATATGTGTTGAAAACAGCATTTAATATTGCTGTTCTATGTGATTTGATATAGCTGATGGAAGATGTCGTAACATTAATTTTCCCTTCAAACCCTTTGTCAAGCTTTTCTAATATTTTGACCTTCGTTTCCAATGATAAAGTGTTTTTTTACGTTTATTTGACATTTCGAATGATACACTTTCACTTTTTAATAGAGACTTCCAAAATATGTACACATGTTTCGAATTTCACAAATAAACTAGCCACAAATATATATAAATGCGACAAAAAAACAACAAATAAGGAAACACATCTAAAATTTGGTAATTCCCCTTTTTAGTTTTACATGTTCAAACAGAATAAAAATAAATTGCGGATTTCTTGTGTTCAAATAACAAAAAAAAAAAAAAAAACGCTCTGAAATTAGAACTATAAATTCGAATTTTAGAGCGTTTAATGTATTGCAAACACTGATTCTAATTTCTGGACGTTCGAATTACTGAAAGCTCTAATTTGTGAGCGTCTACTGTATCGTCGGTTGACAAGTAAAACTCACTAAGTGCAGATTTGATCATTAAGGGTTTTATTTTGTATTGTCTTGAAAACGTTTGTAGTTAGACCGAAAATTTAAAAGCAATTATAATAAAGAAACTATTTTTTAATTTACTCTGCAAAATCGCATCGATCTTATGTATAATAGATTTTTTTTTATACAAAATTTAACATTAAAACCTCAATATCTCTAAACTGGTCTGACTGCACTTAGTGAGTTTTACTTGTCAACCGACGATATATTCAGGGCCCTTATTAGGAGAGAAGTTGATTTAACGATGTCCGCCTGTCCGTTGAAATGGGTTTTCCGAAGACCCCATATATGATGGGGGCCAGGTTATTAAACATTTATGTCACATATGGTCCGGAATTGTTTGCTATTGAAAAATTCGTCGGAATCTAGACAACTTGTTGACATTATCACTGGATTCACAGAACTGCCTCCGTGTTAGTTGCTTTGCCATTTAAAGATTCGCCGTATACCTATTGAAATGCACCCTGTAGGTGTTCCAATCACCAGGTGCTCCCTTGAGCTTGGCCCTATTAACCCATTCTCAGCCATTGTACTCGCTTGGGTACAAAAAAGGCAATATTTAAGTACGCATACATTTTTTAACAAAAGAAATTAGAAAACGATTTTTGAGCTTTTGCATTCAACACTTTGTGCTTTAAAGGCAAACAAAAAAAATTTAAAGAAAAATATACCTTTATAGTGTATTTTCTTTTGTTTTTGTAACACTTTATCATTTTTGTGATATTTAACTAGGCCAGTAACAATTGAGCTGCGTAGTGTAAATACTGTTCTGTTGAAACAAAAGTTCCTTATAGATTTCTGAAGAAGAGTGATTGTGTGTACATTTAATAAAAAAGTTTTCGACAACGTTATTTGAGTAGCAAAATCGCTGTACCCAATCGAGTACAATGGCTTTATATGTATAATTTTTTTTTTAATTTTTCTTGGACCAAAACGGAATCTCAAGCCATCAAACCGTCAAGTTTTATGGTAAAGCTTTTCCAAATTTTAACAGCTATTTGAAGATGATCACAAAGATTTCGATAAAGCTAGTATTTCACCAGATCCGCACTAAAACACAGATGAAGAGGAGAGGAATCGCATGCCAAATGATGTACCAGGTGCCGTCGACAGTGATAGCGAAGATTATATCCCACTTGAGCAGTAGCGACAGACAATAAACTTTTCAAAATCAAGCATAATAGCTCCTAAGTGGACGAAGAGACCTTGTGATATCCAAATGCAGCAAACCAACCTTTTTTGGTAGCCACTGTTCAAAATTATTCATAAGAGTTCCACCAGTGAGATTTGGTTTTAAAAATAGTATGCTAACGAGCAGCTCCGGTTATTTATATCGATTCGATATCTACTGTGGGGCAAAAGGTATAAGTGTAGCAAGACCAAAACTCCCTCTTGGATCCCGAGTCGTGCTTGATTTTTTGGACAACGTTCCTAACCCTTCAGATCATGTTGCAAACAGATCTCAAATGGACTTGCTTGAGTTTTAACGCAATATTGCTGCTGGTGTTGCAACTAGTAGTGAAAACCTCTTTCCTTAATGGATAAAAAATCATGTACGATGTCGTGAGTGTCATAACAGAATAAGATGGTTATTTGAGCAATGCTGTGTTGCTCTTTGTGTTGAAAAAATATGCTTTAAAAATGTTCATACTTAAAGAAATAGCATACTCATTACGCCACTTGAACCAAAACCCTAAAAACACACTTTCAGGAATTTTATTTTTTGTTTTTTTTTCTATATTTAATAACTGTATTTAAGTATTAACAAATAAAATTGCAATCTTTTTTGTTTTTAGTATAAACAACTAAATAAATTTCAATCTTTTTTGTTTTTAATGGTCTTGGCGTTTAATGGGTTAACCAGTCTCTTTGAACCTGAAATTCCCTGGCCTGTCATTTGCGTTGTTTACGACTACCCGGAAATTTAACCGGGTAGAACAGCTCATAGCTCACCCTTAGGAGATAAGTGAACCTGTTCACAACACCTTCCAAATCAATCGGCAGCAAATCGCCTAGGGCCTGTTGTACCAACCCAGTTCGGACCCTTTCATTAAAGGAGTCCCATTTTGGCCTCCTCGGGTTCCTAAACAAAGCAAAACCAGACAGGCTAAAACTCAGTGTAAAGGTAATACGACTATGGTTTGAAAAAGTTGGCCGTTGCCACCCTCCAGTTCACAACAAATTGCTGGTCGCGTTTCACTAATGTCAGATCTATAACTGCCTGCCTATCTTTATTTCTGTACGTCGCACAGTGGCTGAAAATTTTATTTCATTGGCCAAAAGTCCAATTTTTGTTTGTCACCGATTTCAAAAATTTTAATTTTATTTAATAGTAAACATATTAAAACTAAGGTAGCCAAAAAATGAGGTCATAATACATATTGGTAATTGTGGCTGTGCCATGTTGTTAAACACAACGTTTTTTTTTAATACTTAATCCGAAAGAAATTATCATTGCACAAAAACTATCAGCGATAATGACCTGCCTGCTTTTTTGCTAGGTTGGTAGTCTTGTTACCTTTAAGAAGGTAATATTTGCGACTGTTGTGTTATTTATATTTGAGATGTTAGGACATATTTTCTAAACTACTATATTTTTGTCAAATTTTAACTTTAGTAGAAAAGAACTTTTGCGGATCAAAAGGGATTAAGAAGGTAAAACCACTGATAGAAAGGTGAAAGTGTTTTCTTTAACCCTGTATATACTCTTGTACCCGTTTGGACACGTCTGTTTAACACTTTTTTAATTTTAATGAAATTACTAAAAAAAAAAAAAAAAACAAATTTCTAAACTACTATATTTTTGTCAAATTTCAACTTTAGTAGAATAGAACTTTTGCGGATCAAAAGGGATTAAGAAGGTAAAACCACTGATAGAAAGCTGAAAGTGTTTTCTTCAACCCTGTATATACTCTTGTACCCGTTTGGACCCGTCTGTTTAACACTTTTTTAATTTTAATCAAATTACTCAAAAAAATTTCAAAACTACTATATTTTTGTCAAATTTCAACTTTAGTAGAATAGAACTTTTTGCGGATCAAAAGGGATTAAGAAGGTAAAACCACTGATAGAAAGGTAATTTTAATGAAATTACTCAAAAAAAAATTTTTTTTTGAAATTGTTTTTTTACAATTTTTTTTTTATTCCGCAAAAATGTTTGCAGAAGTAACAGATATCATGTGCTATTGTCTTCAAAAAAAATGTTATGATATAGGGAAAATTGATCGTGATCGAAAATAATACAGTAGCCCGTTTCTGTATTTCTCGCATCGTAAAATTTTCCGACTGAAACCAGTGAATCGGGACAGAAACAGTGAAAAATGAAACAAAAAATGGTTTTTCTCACACAAGTGTTTCTGTATCTTTTTTTTGCGAGAATTATCTGTCATTTAAATAATTTTCCAGCAATTATTGGAAGGATGCGAGAAAAAGTGTTTCTATAACAATATTTTGCGAAAAGTTTTTTCAAGAACTGTCAAAATAAGTCACATTTGAAATTGGTGGCGAGAAAAACAAAATGTAGATATTTTGAATTTAAAATATGTTTATATACTATTTTTTTTTAATAAATAAAAAAATAGAAGGAATATAAATGATAAATGCATAATTTATATGATGAAAATAAACAAAAAACAATTGTTATATTTTGTTAGTTTAAATTTTTGTTAGCCTTTTCTTGTTTTGGTTTTAATCAGTGCTGCCAGATAAATTTGTGTCAAAATCGTCAATTTCCTGAGAAAAATATAAAAAAGATCGTCTTTTTTGTTATAAAAATCGTGCAATTTAAAATCAATTTTAAACAAATTTGTTTCGACTTTTATTAAAAAATAATCAAACAAAAACTAAGTTAAAGTTCATGGGTATTTAATAATTATTATTTAATAATTATATTATTATTTTTTAAAAAAAAAAAAAAAAAAATTTCATTTTTCCCGACGTTTCGTGAATTTTATGTTCACTTCTTCAGGGGATTCGTCTATTAATATAAAATAAAATCATCAACATTTAATAATACAATAAATATAAATGTAACGAACTTACAGTGAAAAGAAACAAATTTGTATTACATTAATATATTTTTAAAAACATAAAAGCCAACACTAGTGGTGTCATCTACTGTTTTTCAAAACAACTCTATAACTGGCGCTTAAATTGTCAGTATCTTCTTTTTTATTCATTGTTGTATTTTTTTCTGTTGAATTCTTAAGCTTTCTGTTGTATATCTTTTCCTCACGTTTTCTTGCCGGAATAATGGTTTTGGCACAAAAGTGTACATATAAGATAAGAATATCAAATATCAATCATATTTTGTATATGTATAAAAGAAGTATTAAATGTTCAAAATAAGCCAAGTCGGTCCATTACTTTCCTTCGAAATTTTGCTTTTGCCGATACATTTTTTAGGGAAGAAGCAAACAATTTCGAGGACAATTTTCACAATAGGGATAAATATAAAAATGTAAGCAGCCTTGTTTCTAAAGATATCTTTTTTTCTAATAAGCAAACATATAAAAATATTTACAATTATCTTATTTCGAAGACTAAGGGGCTTATAGTGTAAAACGCAACGCCAACAATTTCATTAAAAGCAAAAATAAAATCAAAAATATTTTAAATTTGTTGTTGCTTTCTACAGACATTCATATTATTTTTTTTTTTCAATTTTCAACGCCACAAAATAGAAGTGTTTGAAATTTAAAAATTCAAGATGAATTTCTATAGAAAGTAACAACAAAATTATAAAATATTTTAGAAAAAATCATCAAAACGTCACTTTGTTAATATCGGAACAAAAAATCGTCAAGATGACGATAACTCGTCAAATCTGGCAGCCCTGTTTTTATTATATTTATTTCTTTTGTTGACGTTTCGCTTTTATTTGACACTTAATTACTGGAAATATTCCAGTATAAACAGAATTTGTTGTGTCTGTTTTCGCATTCAAATACAGAAACACTTTTATCTCATAAATCGAGAAACGATGGAATTTTTTGTTTCACACTTCATGTAAGAAATTTTACGATGCGAGAAATACAGAAACGAGCTACAGGTAGTATAAAAACAATACAAACAAGTAGTATGTGAAAATATTTCGGACTCAGATATGTTCATGGTATCATTTGTACCATTGCGATTAAAAAAGATTTTGGAAGGTTCAGAGCCTTCGACTAGTACAACGCAAACAAAGGATATTTGGAAAAATGAGACACCATCTTCTACGAAATATTGCAGACCTATTAAATTTGAATTCAAAAAAGAAACTCATAATGCCATTAACAAAGAAGTTAGTGATATCAAGGCCCAAATTGCAATACTACAGCCATTACAGTTAGATTTAGATGGGCAGCAAATTGAAGTTAGCTACCAATTAGTGCTAACCACGATAAAAGTAGGCCAGGCTTTGACTAACACGAAGGCTGCATCCAGCTGCATCATATGCCATACATCAAAATCATTAGATAATACTGATGCATATGAATTTGGATTATCACCACTACATGCAAGAATACGACTTATGGAACACATACTTAAAATCAGTTATGATTTGGATTTCGGATCTTCAGGATCAATATGAAACAACGAAACCAACAAGGAGTTAAGAAGTTCAAAAAGGAAACATGTTTTAAGATGAATATCGCAAAATTTGGGTTGATTATAGATCAGCCGAAACAAGGGTCAGGCAATACAAATGATGGCAATACCGCAAGAAGATTCTTTTCAGATCCAGAAACAGCATCTGAAATAACAGGTGTTGATTTTAACCTAATTTTTAGATTTAAAATAATCCTAGAAGTACTTGCGTGCAATGAAGAAATTGACTATAGAAAATTTGGAGATTTTGCTAAGGAAACTGCAAAAATATATACAACCAAGTACCCATGGAGAAATATGTCTGCTACAGTTCACAAAATCCTTTATCATGGAGAAGATGTCATTAAATATCAGTTGGTGCCACTTGGAGATTTATCAGAGGAAGCTCAGGAAAAAAGGTATAAGGATTACAGATTTTATAGAGAGCACAATACTAGAAAAATTTCACGAAATTCCACTAATGAAGATCTATTTAATATATTATTGGCAACGTCAGATCCGTTCATCTCCAGTATTCGAAATCAATGGAAAGTGGAACATCGGGATTTAGATGAAGAAGTAAAAAAACTACTAAAGAACAGAAATAACACAGAACAGAATATGGAATATTTGCTATCAATCTTTCAATTAAATGATCAATAATTATAGTTCATTAGATCTAAGACAGACATTGTATTAGTAAAAAATAATAATAAACAGAAACTCACATTGTTACAAAAGCTATTAAAATCTATTGCTGCTATTATTTTTAAAAATTTCTAGTGGATTTTACTATTTTTTTTAATGTTAAAATTTTTTTCATAGTGTAAACATTTAATTTTTTTGAGTGTCCCATTATTACAAAAAATGTTAATGATTATTATTTAAATCTAAAAATTACATTTTTAAATAATTAAAAGAAATAAAAAAACCATATTGCACGCTAAAGTTAAAAAAAATCTAAAGTTCCACTTTGCCCTTAAATTCCCCAATAACTACTCAACCGATTTTAATAAAATTTAAAGTGGAGAAAGTTAAGGAATCTATCTGTCGATTAAAAAAGTTACAGATTTTTTGCCAACGAAACACGATTTTCAGCCACTGTGCGTCGGCGTATTACACAAATTACAGATAAAAAAAAAAAAATTGTAAGTAGTTATAAAATCAAACATTCATTGGCTCTGACGTGCATTAGCATCAGAGAACTGCAAAATCCGCTATTTTTCTTGATTAACTCATACGCTTAAATTTGCATTAACTCTATGCCTGCAAAACAAAGTTCAACTTTGGTAATTTTGACATCGTTTTGTGCACATTTGATTTGTGCATGTGTGAGTTTTTTATTGAATGTACTTTGTTTGCATTTATTGTTGGCGCACGCAATAACACAATTCCTCTAAGTCAAAAGGCAAACATTTCTATGCTTTTGCATTCACGTAGTCATTGTCCACTCGATTAGGCAACGACGAACTAAATTGGTATGAGTACGAGTCGCTTTTTTACATTAACATTAACAGCAATATCAACAATACAATCAGCCTGATTACGGTTGGCGGTGGCGTATACGCCAGAGTCGTTTTTTGTAGTAGAATAAAGAACACAGGTTGTGTGTTACTTTAATCTACAACAAAAAACGACTCAGGAGTATACGCCAACGCCAACCGTAATCAGGCTGATTGTATATACAGAACTTTTTAAGAAATGATAAAAAATAAAAACAGGAAATTGTTTGTACCTACCCTGAAAATAATAGGACCAGTGTAAACGCGTGTAAAATGTAGCCCACAAGGGACTAGGACTTGTCCAAAAGTATCCCAAACGTATGGAAAAAACATGGTCTATTTAACATTACGATGTCCTAGGGCAGGACCATATAACCCAGCTTTGGATTACAAAGGAGTAGTTTTAAAACTACTCCATTGTATACACAAGAGAGTTAGTTTTAACTTCGTTTAAAAACGAAAACATGTCGTTAAAAAACGAAGACATGTCGTCTCACTACAAATACTTTTAAACAATGACATGGTCCATGCTTGCATTACATTGGACCAGTCCATGGAGTAGTCCATTTTATCAAAATTGATCAGGTGGTCCAAAATTATTTGCAGGGTAGTGCGTTTGCGTTTCATTTCAATTTTTTTTCTTGCACTACATAGAAACTGCTGAATGCCTACATGAGTAATGATTGTTTGATTTCTGGCTTTTTTGTTTGTATTTTTTTTTTCTTTACCAAAACAATCATTGTCGCACCGAACACACAAACATCTTAATTAAAAAACAAAGCTAAACGATGGTATACAAAACAAAGCACGATGTGCATTATTTGAATGACTGCAAACCATCAGCGAATGTGTGCAGTTGCGTAAGTTTGATTGTATGACCGAAAGCGAGTGTATTTGTTGGTATTCATTAAATGCGATTTTTTTTTTGCAATCGCACAAAGCCGTTCTCTGATTAGCATCGCAGCCCAATACAAGGATAGCACCTCTCCTTGCATATGCCCTGAATTGCCGCACTTATGTACCAGGCGGATATATTGCCTCGTACGGCATATACACCGAAGCCAGAGTAAGAGTGCGCTTACCTTTGGCTTCTTCATTTACGACCAGGGTTGCCGAACTTGGTCTTTTCGACCAAATTTGGTCGGATATTTTTCGTTTGGTCAAATGGTAGGCTAAACCTAATTTTGGTCGGTTTGAGACTGCAATGCTATTTATTTTTCCGACAACGCTATTTACTTTCCAACAGACGAAAAACAAACAAAACTTGCCATTTTTGCTAATGGACTACTTTCCGGCCTTATTGGTTGAGTGTTGCCCAGATTTAACTATAGCAAAACTTTTTAAATGTGGTAGGAAAAAGTCTGTTGAAGCAAGGCAGGCAAGTGGAAATATTTTAAAAAAAGAAGCTTAAATTTCATTGCTGATGAAACTGCGAATGTACCAAAGAAGAAATGTATTGTTTGAAGGAAATAGTTCTAAAACGAATAGTTTTGTTCTCTTATTCGAGCTTACCAAGTCAGATGGCGCGCCGTCTCTATTTTTCTTCTTGAAAACCATTTTTTACAATCCTACTTAGCAATGAAGTTGATTTATTTAACATAAGGTGCACGCTTCACTATCCTCACCTTTGTTTAAGTAACGCATGTAAAATGATGCCAAAAATATATTGAGGTTCTTTGTCGTAATATTTACAGTTTTTTTCTGAAGTAAAAGAATTCCACAGGGCTATGGAGTTTTTTGTATCGGAGTCAGAGTCGGAGTCGAAGTACCTACAAAAACTCGCGACTCCACTTGATTCTTCAAAATTGGCGATACAATATTTTGCAGATTACTATGAATAAGTACATTTTAATTTATTTTATGAGAGTTAGTTCACTCAAGTGTGCACTTTTCTTAATATAAAAGTTTGTAATAATTTAAATTAGAATGAAGATTAAAATCTTGTTGATTAAGTACGATAAGTATATGGGTGTTTCTTCTTTTTGTCACGTTACGCCACCAAGCTTTTTAAATTCTTTCTGAAAAAATAATTTATATATTATATAATATGTATTACATTCGACTTTTATTATTTTAATATATATATTATATATTCGAGGTTAAGGTCTTATTTTTTTATATAAAATTTTTTTTTTTTTTAATTTATTTAAATCGATATTTCGGCACTTCTTTGAGTGCCTTCTTCAGGATTTTTTCTTTTTTTTTAACAAAATTAACAATTTTTAAACAAATTTAACAAAACGTATACATATATTAAAATGAAAATATTAAAAAATTTTTGTAATTGAATAAAAAATATTTTTCAATACAAACTTGATCTATTACAATATACAATATAATATATCGTATTTTGGTGTAAAGCGCAATTTAGTCAAAGAGTGAACAAATTTAAACAATATGGTCTTAAATACAAACTTAATTATTTGTTGGCGTAACGAGACGCTTCTGTGGAAGTGCCCATATTGGTTTTTAAATATTTAAAAAAATTGGTCGGTTTAAAAGGATTTTGGTAGGTTTTGTAGACAATTTTGGTCGAATAAAAAATTTTTAAACGGCAACCCTGTTTATGACGGTAAAGGCACCGCACCTGAAAGAATGAGATATGAGAAAATTCGGTAGTATACACGTTCTTACCTTGTCCTCTGGAGACGGGACAAACAGAGTGTAGCCCGTAACTTTCAATCCGCAAACCTTATTTTTTATTTATACAAGCCTCTTGGATAAGCGCTACGTCCGTCCGAGTGTCTAAGAGAAAGGTTGTTGGTTCGGCTGAAGCTCCTTCACAATGGTGCAGATTTTTTTTGCACCATTAACAGCTTCTTTGGTCCTGTCATGTTTCGAGTAGCGGAATATGATTTTCCAGGCTCGTCGACTTCCTTAGCCTCTTGTTCGATAAAGAAGGCTGATCATTCCCAGATCTGACCTCTTTATGGTCTCCTTATTAGGACCACTAGGAGCTTCAGCCGGGGATGTACCAGATCCGTTCAATGAGCTCAGTGGCTTGGCACTCCTTGGGTATTGTCCCTTTTTCTCTTCGCAGCTCATTCCGAAGATATGAGCGTCTTGGTCATTGAGGCAACACCTCCCGTCTCTTCATCCCCACTGCAGGTTAATGAAGCCGCCAGCTCCATACTCTTTTGAGCAGTGTCCGGGCTGACGGCTGCATCCACCTGCTTTTTCCTGGGATAGGACCAACCCAGCACTGTACTGACAGGGCCCTTAATTCTTTAAAATTTTACGACGCTTTGTCGGTGCCGTCTCAGAAGGTGCCTATCCCTCGCAGTGAACGTTGAAGGATCTCTCTTCGCCATATTATCTAGATATGCTAGAGATTTCCTCGTTCCGTTTTGCGCGTTCTCCTCTTTCGTTCGCCTGGTGGTATTAATACCACGTGAAAGGGCGCTTGGCAATTTAACAGTATGATTTCATGTCATATGAAACGAATTTGTGCAATCAATCCGTGCGTAATGTCATAATTTATGTTAGTTTTTGTAACAAAATTATCAATTTTGTAAGGGTGGTGGTTCCACATTTGGATTCATAACTATAATCCTGTTGAACCGATGTTGCTGGATTTGAACCACAAACTGCTTAGGATAACTAGAAGCAATTTGACACCAACAATGTTTTGAGCTTTTCGAAAGTGTGCGTGTTTTTAACAGACAGACGGACGGACATAAGTAAATCCACTTAGAATTACTCAAGGATCCTGAATATATAAACTTTATGGGATCTCAGATGAATAATAAAAAAGTTTCGCACGGAGTGTCAAACTTAGTATACCCTCATTCACCACTAGTGGAGGCGGAGGGTATAAAAATACAAAAACGTTCAAAAACTTGAAAATTTTACTTATTAAAAAACGGTCCAGCTTACGAAAGGACGTCACTGAACCAACAATTTTTCAGGAATCGCTATTAAAAACACGATTTATATGAAGAGATGTACCACAATCACTTTTTTATAGTTAACCTTAGAATTTACTTATACTGCAAAATACTTATGCCCACACATACATAACTGTTATGAATCATAATAGTATTCATTTTTAAATATTGTATTTGCCAGCAGCAAAACTTCTTTAGCAACTTTGCCACAATTCGATTCCGCAACAATTGGGTTCTGTACGGCGTTCTGTAAAGGTATCAGAAAATCACTGTATGGATTGCCGCCCAGTTGGAAACTTTCGATAGCCTCATAAGCTGCCCGGAATAAAGGTTGTTTATTAGAATGAAAATAACCGCGATTTCCATGCAAAATTTTAATGCCTTCTACAGTTGCATTGCAAATACTCATGTACATGCAGTGATCTGGACGGTAATTGTATTCACAAGGCATAATAAAAAGTTTTTCTAAAAAAGCAAACAAATCATTATTTAAGAAAATAAAGGAAAAAAATACAATACCTGGATGATAATAAAAAAGTATGTTAATAATATCCTGGTCACCCCACGTGATTCGTAGCTTATATTCCTTATGAATAGGCAATACGTGTTCTTCCCACTTGAATAGTCGCATTCGTGTTAAATTCATTAACATTACTCCAGAATTAACACCTAATTGCCCATAGTATGGATGGCGAGCAAATCTATTGTACCAACCAATATTTGGATCCTCATGTTCTGGAGTGAGTGCAGCAATTTGGGTATTATTAAATCTACTAAAATGTTTCCAAACATCCCCAACTGGTGATAGAAATAGTATGTCTGTGTCCACATACAGAAGGGATTCAACCGATTTTAAAAGAGACTAAAATCCAAAAGTATTAATAATTAATAAAATAAGTAAGAAAGCGTTGTCGATAAGTCGGACCATAGATACCCTACATAATTTGCAAATAATATCTAACTACATACATATCATCATAAAGAGGTTACTAAGTCAAAATTTAAAAGTTATCAGTAGAAGAAAAACAAAATATTTCATTTAATATTAAGGGCATATGAAAAAGAATTTTTACCGTTTGATTACCAGAAAGAAAACAAAATGTCACGATATTTTTACAGTGGGTAAATACGAATTTTACGTGTCGATTTTTTCCAAAAAGTGAATAACCTCTTTATAATCAAGATATATATGGGGGATTTCATGTCAAGTGACCCAACTTTTGAAATCGATGTCTTCCGAAAAATTTTTTGTTTTTTGTTTTTAAATTTAAAACTTTTTTTAATTTTTTTTAAGCGGGTATTTTTTTTTTTTTTTTGTTTAAAAGTAAGCTTATGTCTTTTCCTTTAATTTTGCTTTTGCTTGTACAAAAAAACAATACAAAAAATGTTACACCATCTCTACTCCCTTCTCATAAAAGCGAGTGTGGAAGGTGTGAATCAAAAAAAAATTTTAAGCAGGCCTTCAAAAAGGCCTGAAGTAAGAAGGTCTTCTGTGTTTTCCCGCTAGGAAAATGCTAACTAACTAATACATACAAAGAACAGCTGATTAATATTATCTTATAATTTATTTGAACAGCAAAACAATTTTGGCAACCAATTTGTGTCACTCTAAAATACAGAAAACAATAAATACTCTTTCAATTTCGTAAATAATAAACTTGCCTTATTAAATTTGCTACTTGCGTCCAAAAACATCTATACAAAAAGTAAAATAAACTAGAGATGTGTTTTTAGTCATCAAATTTTATTGAAAAAATATATTTTTACAGGACCCCATTTAAATCAGCGTTTAAAAAACTGCAGTCAAAGTTGAAAAACTGCCATTTCTTCTACTTCTTTATTTGTCATTGGCCAAAAAAATTTTAGTTTTTTGTTCGACAGTTTTTGGTTTTGACTGCAGTTTTTTAAACGCTGATTTAAATTGATTTATATCAAAACTATAACCAAAAAATTACTTTTTTAGAATTTGTATGCCTTTTTTAATATTAATAAGCTTTTTAATTAACTACAGTATATATCGTTCAAAATATTATCGACTTTTTTTTCTCTACATGCCAATATGCATGGTTGCATTTCTTCAATCAGATGAAAGCAGTTGCTTAGCTAGTTATGAATTATGAATAAGATCCATAACTATCTATGAACTATTTTTTAGTTTCTGTTTTGTTAGTTGCGACTTTAGTTATGATTTCTGAATATGCGCCATTGCCTCTAAAATTGTAAACTGTACTTTGCGTACAAAGTTTATACAGCTAGTAGTGGATATACGGACATCATTAGATCGTCAAATTGACTTATTAAATCGACAGAAAAATCGTTTTTGCAAAATAACAGTAAATTTTGTTAGTTTTGAAAAAAAATAATAGATATGTATTACTGGTTTCAAAAATTTTCTAAAAATAAAACCGCTATTCTAACTCCAATTGACTTCTTTTATATGTCAACTTAAATAAGAGCGGAAACCTTTTTTTAAACATGAAACATTCGGTTTTTAAAAAACACAAAGTTATTTTCGAAGATTGTCAACAGATGACTTTGCTTTTCTTGTATTGTTAGGATGTCATACATATACATACATAGTCAAATCCCGATAAATCGTAATTCCCGATAATTCGTAACAAGCTGTCGGTCCCTTGAAAAAATCTCGTTAATTCGTAAAATGTCCATACATTTTGGTCCCCTCGCTAATTCGTTATTTTTTTTTAAATAAAATCTTCTTTACCTCTTATAAATCGTAATTGTTTGCTAACTACCACTTATAATTCGTAAAGCTTCGTACAGACGATGGTCAGATCTTACAATATTTTAAGCAGGCGTTGCCAACAGCAATATTGTTCTGACAATGGTGCGATTGTCACATGCATTAATTTTGCAGTTCTGCAAAAATATAAATGAGCTTACAATGTTCACACAGTTGTAAGACATTTTAGCCAACTTTAATGCAATTTAAGCAACGCTGCTTACCAATATTGTAAGATCTGGGGCCTGATTCTGGCATTCGTGGTCGAATACTTTCTCGATTCGAAAGCAATTTTATTTCAGTCTAAACTGAAAAAATCGAAATTATTTTTTCAGTATTGTGAAACTCAAATGAATGCTTTACAATAACAAAAAAATAATTCCAATTCGTTCAGTATTGACTGAAATAATTAGATATTAAATTGCTTTCGAATCGAGAAAGTACTCGATCACGAATGCCAGAATCTGGCCCCTGACCATCGTCTGTACGAAGCTTAAAAAAACAACAGAAACATGGAAATAATGATTTTTTGTTTACCGCTATTTTTTTGCGAGGGTTTTTGCTCGTGTGTGTGTTTATTTTCTTAAGATCAGTTTGTTACATGAATAATTTTTATATATTTTATTTTTAACAATTGTCTTTTATGTTTTTTTTATCGTTTTAGTAAATAAATTGAAAAACCCCGTTAATTCGTATTTATTTTATTTTAACCCCGTTTAATCGAAAACCACTATAATTCGTAAGAAATGGCCGGTCCCTTGCGATTACGAATAATCGGGATTCTACTATATATCCGAATATACTAGAAAAGCTTAAGAATATAAAACTAGCGACGTGACTCGAATGAGATAATTAATCATTTATTTAATTATTAATTCAATGTTACACAAAAACCGAGCCCAGAGGGCCATATATGGTTTAAAAATACAACTCATACATACTACTCAATAAACAATAAGAATATAAAAAATAGCTTATAAATATAACTTTTTATTTCTTTCTTTTCTTTATTCATGATGTGATGAAAAGCGATAACTTTCAAAAGAACAGAATATAGACAGAACAAATAGGCATATGTATTAGAAATCAACTGAAAACGACATTATGGAATTCAATCATTTTGTTTTAAAATCATTTCCATCACATACTTGATTAGTAAAAAAGAAATTAAGTTATCAATTCAAACAATCCTAATATAAGATCAAGCTAAGAATTAAAGCTAAATTAGGGTACCGTGGAGAAAATATAAACAATCTCAATAAAATTAGCGGCCAAGCCATACTAAAAAATGGCCTACATTTCATTCTGCTGAATGTGCCTCAACAATTTACGTTTATAAGTAGAACTAGAAAACTCAAAGGACTTTAGAGTTCTTGGCAATAGATTGAAAATTCGCGCAACCCTTACATGAAATGATCTTTCCACTAGGGAAGTTAGCCTAGGAATCAAAATTTGACAATTGCGTCTAGATCGACTAAATGAAAACAATGCAATCATATATTCAACAGTTCCTCTTTTAAAAATATTGTAAAAGCAAAGCAACAGCCTTATTTTTACATAATTATAAAAAGAACAGCCCAGAAACTTCGAAACATACAAAGATACATGATTTCGAAGTCTTAAGCAATAGAGATATCGTATAACTCTATTAAATAGCACCAAAAGTTTCTTCATATGACACCCAAGTGTGCCAGTATAAACTTCAATACCATACAAAAATAAAGGCATAACCAGTGAATGAATAATTTTAACTTTTATATGCATTGGTAAACATAAGTTAACGTTATAAAGTCTACGTAATGAATAATTAACTCTAGAAGTAACGAAACTAATATGTCTTTCAAACCTTAGTTTATTATCTAACCACAGGCCCAAACAGAACATTTGATCTACAAATTCAATTTTCGTACCATTAATATCAATATCTAAGTTTGGAACAGAAGAACCAAAAAACATAGCCTTCGTTTTAAGAGCATTAATATAAAGTCTATTACGCACCATCCAATTTGATAAATTGGAAATGCAAAAGTTTATCATTTATAAAAAAGTACGAAAATTGGGTGCCACAATTGATAGATATCGCACACCGATTTTCCTGATCAGAAACTCTGTTTCAGTGCTTAGAAAAATGGATTTATTACCAGAATCGCAAGCGTAAACTATTATATTTATATTTGTATTATGAACTGCTTACACGGAACAATTACAGTCAACTTAATAAACGAAAGTATCCAAAAAGTTATTCGAAAATACGAAATAATATGTATTAAAAACTTTTGTAAATTAGTAAAAAAATTCGTCATTTGAAAAATCGTCAAAACCCAAAATCATCTAATCTGGCAGCCGTGATCACGAAGTAATTCTTACCCTGCCTTTACACATGCAAGTAGTGTCATGCCACTACTGTATACATATTATCAAAGAAAATTTTTTCGAAATAGTCGAATCTCATGCCATTGGCTTTTGAGTTTACACATGCCACTGGGAGTTCATTTTCAAAATGTCATTAAAGCGTCGACTTGAGATAATTTGTTTACTTCTTAAATTTTAAAAAAAAGTACCAAAAAACAAAATAGAGTTACCGAGTTAATCATATAGGCACATTTTTGGGGAAATGGTTTATGTTTATTTATATAAGCATTATTTTAACTATATTAATATAATTAACAAACTTGCTTTTATAAATGCGCGTTTCAAAAAATTAATCATAATAATAAATTTATCAAGTTAAAACTTTAATTACAATTTTAAAATAGTCCAGTAAACTTGCATTAAATTTTTAACAGGGTTAAAGCTTCGTACAGACGATGGTAAGATCAGTAGGTAAAGAAAGGCTACGAATATTATGGTTGGGCCTTAAGAATTACTTAAGAAAGTTTGCTCAACTATTACAAACTTTTCAAGAAATTTAATAATTAATATTTGTCCGTTTTAGAGCTTTTTAAGAATTTTGGTATCGATTTGTTTGTAAATAATTTGCATATTTAAGCTATTGCTGCATTTTTATTGCGCACAAATTCACGTTTTTGAAGCATAATTTAATATAAAAAAATTGCTTAAAATTCTGGTTAACAGATGAATTTTCTGTTGCTTTTATTTCGCCATCTACATTTAATTTTTACTCTACAATTGTAAGCCAAAGCAAGTTTTCCAAACTGAGGAGTTTTATATATGTGCAAAAAATTAAGAAAAAAGCAATTATGTATATAAATTTGTGCTGATACATAGAAATCCACCCAATCGAGTCAGAAACACTTTTTAAAGTGATCTTTTCGTGTCCGTCCGTCCATCTCGCTGGTTGTCTGTCCATTTAAACCTTGTGTGGAAAGTAAAAGTAGCAGTTTTTAGATAATTTGATAAAATTTGGTAAATACGTTTTAATTGTTATAAGAACGAAACCTATGTTAATTGTGAGAATCGGTCTATAATATCACATATTCCACATCCAAACTTCTTTCTATTTGTTCATAAACCATTTAATCATGTTCGAATTAAGATAAAATTTGGGCTAAAATATCTAACTGCAATTAAATATGGTTGAATCGGTTCACATTTAAACGTTCTCTTTAAATATCAATCCCTTAAATATTCAATCTATTTTATCCTTTTAAATGTAAACATATTTTAAAATTTAGCGACCTTTCCTTTAATCCCTTTAAGACAAAATAACTCATTTATTTGGTGTATCAAGATAATATTTAGCACAAATAACTCTCATATGAATCATAACCTCATAAGATTACTTCATTCTGATGAACCCAGAATAAATTTCATTTTATTTTGCCATATTTTGTTTTT
This sequence comes from Pollenia griseotomentosa, assembly GCA_963931875.1. Lineage (NCBI taxonomy): Eukaryota > Metazoa > Arthropoda > Insecta > Diptera > Polleniidae > Pollenia > Pollenia griseotomentosa. Next base: position 174,284,218 of record OZ007560.1, on the reverse strand, counting down.
TGGGGCATATTTTTTTTAAAAATTTTTAGTGCATATTTTATTTTTTGTATTAACATGTAAACTTGGTTGCATTACTTGCTGTGTTGTTGTCAAATAGTACTGAGGCAATTAAACGAATAAAATTAAGGTGTAATTTTGTTTTGGGAGCTTAATTTTTAAGGCAATTGCCCATATTGGGTAACTAAGCGTATGGCAATTAAACGTGTATTTTTGTTTAAAAAATAGAAGAAAAAAACGGGGATTTAAAACTCTAGGTAAATAAGCGTGAAAGACATTTAACCGTGGGGTAATTAACCGGGTTATACTGTATTGCCATTGTCTTTCCTCTTCTCCTTTTTATATATAAATACAAATACATCTACAGCCAACTTCAAGTTAAAAAGTGTGAGAATAACAAAACAAAACAGAATTGCAGTGTACATGAAACTGAGTACCCCTCTTCTCACCTCTGTCACCAATAAACTTAAGAACTGCTGAAAAAAAAAAAATTGCAAGTCTAGACGATGACTAAGCACACATGCTCGTAGAAACTTAAGTTGTTTCCTCTATTGAATTCTTTATTCATAAATATTTCTAAACTAACTATAACTTTAACCTTCAGTTAACAATATGTTATTGACAGTTATAACTGCGAGTTAATTATAACTGAACTTAAAATGTATTATGTTTGAAAACTTGTAGGAAATCATTATTGTAGATATATTTTTTGTTGCGAGTTTCTTCGTCATGGATACAACCAAAATGGATACGAACAAGAAACCAAAATTTGTGTACAACTTTTCGCTTTTTGAGTTGGTTTGACAGGGAATGTTTATAGTTAAAGAACCAGAAGCAAAAGTAACTTTTTTTTTTGGCCAATGATAAATAAAAAAAAATGGAAGAAATGGCAGTTTTCACAAACTAATGCTATGTTCACATTATGTGTTTTTGTCATGTGGATTGTCACTTTTTCACATGTTAAATTTGTACATATCGTTTAAACTCTGTCAAGCAATATCATGTGTTATTTCTTTCTGTACAGTACATATGAAATTTTTGATTTAGAACGAGTTCTATTTTCAAGTAACAAATCATCTGTCATCAGCTGTTTTTTATTAACAAAATTGTTTGTGGCGGCAAAAATTAATTCAAATAAATAAATATAAATTATAATAGTAAATAAATAATACAAAAGATAAAAAATACACAAATTCATTATTAAAAATGTATTGTTTTTTTTTAATTTTTAATATGTTATGTCAAATGTACGTTACATACCAACATGTGAACGTGTAAATTATAAACCTTATGTAAAACTCAAATTTTAACACATGAAATCACATGTGGGTAGAAAAGTGACATTCCACATGACAAATACACATAATGTAAACATAGCTTAAAATAGTAGGTCCCTTCGAGTTTGTTGTAACCGTGTTCCACTATATAAAAAAAGTGTGATAAATTAAGTTTGTATGTATGTATGTATGTACAAATATATATAAAGAGAGAGGAAAATAACCGGATTTATGAATAGAATTTATTGTTTACTCTTGCCGCTGACTAACAACAAATAATTAGAAATGAAACGTACACATCTCTTGTACTTTAATTTGTTAATTTGTTTAATAAGTATGTACGTATGTATGTAATTATGTACGTATATTAACACTTGTGTGTTGTACATTTTAATTTTAAAATTGTACTTCTTAAATTGTGTTTCTAGAACCCTACATTACAATGTTTGTAATCAGACATGGAAAGAAAGTACATATTATGGGTAACTTTTTATTAAAACACGAAGTTTATTGAATTCAATTACATATTTAGGGTATTCACGTCACAAGTTGCAACCTTGCAAAAAAGCAAAACTGCAAAAACATAACAACAACCACAAAGACCATTATTTACGCACAACTAATTGTCTGTGTGGTTGTTGTTATATTTTTGCACTTTTGCTTTTTCGCAAGGGTGGAACTTGTGACGTGAATACCCCCATTATGTATAAATATTTTTTACAACAAATTCTCAAAAAAACCCAGCAAAATAGCAAATAAGTGCGACGTTGTCTAAATCAGACTTTTCTTGCAAATGACTGAGTTTTTCTTAAGGCCGTGTCGGAAACAACTTCGGCGCGAAAAGCGTAAAGCAAAAGGTGTATGACACAATAAAAGCTTTGACAACTCTCACGTAGTGTTCGGTTACCTTAAAAGCGGTTGGTAAATTATACGTCTAAATATTTGTTATAATAACACTGTGGAACATTTTTGGGATTTTTGTCTGGGGGGTGAGAAATTCCAAGTCAGGGTGATGGTACTAGGTCAGTATAGTAAAACCCTCAAAGGGTTTGGCGTTCGTATGTGCCAGTTTTTTTTTATGACATTTTAAAGTTTTTCCTTATCTTGATGTTTTTTTGTTTAACATAACTCGAGAACCACTTGTCCGATTTTGCTAAAACAAACTCAAAAATATTTAGAATTACAATTTCTTTAATCCGTTCATATAACGTTTTTCTTTATAATCAACAGTTTTGCCGGTAAAAATAAATTTGTGGATAAAAAAAAATATTTTTTTGCCTAAAAATTAAAATTTATTTTAATAAATATTGCCTATTTTTAGGCAAAAAATATTTTTTTTTATCCACAAATTTATTTTTACCGGCAAAACTGTTGATTATAAAGAAAAACGTTATATGAACGGATTAAAGAAATTGTAATTCTAAATATTTTTGAGTTTGTTTTAGCAAAATCGGACAAGTGGTTCTCGAGTTATGTTAAACAAAAAAACATCAAGATAAGGAAAAACTTTAAAATGTCATAAAAAAAAACTGGCACATACGAACGCCAAACCCTTTGAGGGTTTTACTATACTGACCTAGTACCATCACCCTGACTTGGAATTTCTCACCCCCCAGATTGGCTGTTGTACTGTGTAATAAAAGTTGAACATTTTATTGGAGGATTTATTGGAATTGAATTTTGCAAAAAAAAATTAAGATAAAAGAAATTTATACTAGCTGCTTCACCATGTAGAGTTTATCTGTAATAGTTTAGGAAATATCGGACCTTAGAAACTAAAATTTTCAAATTTGTTCCTACCTTGGTTTAGTATTTTGCAAATAGAAGACTCAATTTTATCATGATTTTTTTGAAATATTTGGTTGTTTATTACCAGCAAATCGATTTATATTCTACAGAAAAAATTGTAAAAAAAATGTGTGGTTATTAATATTATTGAAAAACTAAAGAAACAAAATGAAACATTAAAAAATAGTGAACTAGAAGTAGTTAAAGTTTTTGAGACAAAAAGATATAATAGAACAAAAGTTAATGTAAAATTGAACATAGATAATGAATCGTATCCGAAAGTAATAGCACGTCTAAAACTTAACGTTGGATGGGATAGATGCAGGGTGTTCGATGGTACAAATATAATGCAATGTTATAAATGTCAAGGATATAACCATAAATCGGTGGACTGTAAAAATGAAGATGTTTGCTACAAATGTCATGGAAACCATAAGAGTAAAGAATGTACCAAAGAAATAATGATAAAAGTGTCAACTGCGTGAAAGAAAACAGAAGATTAAATTTAGGACTTGATGAAAATCGCGTCACCAACAAACCGCGAATGTCCAGTATACCAAAATAAGTTAAATTTAAAGAAGAGGAGGATGGGATTATCAACCTAACAACCAAAGAAGATACATGGAATATATACAAACATTCAAGGCTTAATTAACAACTTTAACTAACTAGAAATAATAGCAGAAACTGAAAACATAATACTTACTGAAACACATCAAACTATGGAAATAGATGAAAGAGAAATTCAAATAACACAATAGCAGAGTTATAATCTATTTTAAAACCCATTGGTATGTCAAAAAAGTTAAAGACAATATAAAAGACTCACAATATTGGATTAGCGCGTATATGGCAAAATAAACAATATCCATTATAATAGTTATAATATATAGATCACCAAGTGCTTCAAAATCAGAATTCTGTGATACTTTCCAAGAGTTTGTGGAAGAAATATGTGATACAAACTGTGATATTTTGATAGCTGGAGACTTTAATATTGACTGGAATCAGGATTTTTATACAACTAGACTAGAAAGTATACTCAATGATAACGCCCTAAACATGTAATGAATGACTATACTAGAATAACACAAAGATCAAAAACATTAATAGACTATATAATAACAAATAATGAATCAATTACAGCAGAAAATAATATAAATAACAAAATAGCTGATCATGAATCTATAGACATTTTTATAGAGTGCGAAAATATAGAGGAAAAAAAAGCTTTAAAAGAAATAAATATTTTTAAATATAATAAAACTAGATTTTGTAATGAAATAAGTGCAATTTTACAATATGATGAACAAAACGACTTAAACGATAATGTTTACAATTTTGATAATGTTTTTGAAAATACTATACGATAATTCAGTGTTAAAACAAAAATAAATGAGAATAGAAAAAATAAATGGTTTAATAATGATCTCAAAATGTTAAAAAGGGAAAAGATCTTTAAATGTCAAACCCCAATTGCCGAAAACACAGGCGAAGCGTGGAACACTTATAAAATAATTACAAAGTTAAAATCGATAATGCGAAAAATAAATATATAAATGATCAAATAAATAATGCGCAAGGCCCAAAAGAAATGTGGAGGAAAATAAAAGAACTAGTATTAAGAAACCCCAGAAGTGTGATCAAAACTGTGATATTTAAACAAATAGAATGTAAGGACAACTTTCAAATAGCCGAAAATTTTAATAATTATTTTGTCAATAGTATTAAGGAAATTAGAAACTCCATCGATAATGTGCAATAAGCAAACAAAATATCTGTTATAAATTTTAAACTGAAATTTCGTGCAATATCTATACAAGAACTTAAAATTATATGTAAGAATATTAAGAAAAAAAATTGACTACAATAGAGTAACTATTAATATGATTTTGGATAACTGGAACACAACAGGCATTATTAAACTTAATAATATAAACAAATCATTAGAAACAGGAATTTTCCCAAATAGTTGGAAAGAATCTATGATTACACCTATTGGAAAAGTTAAAACACAGTCAAATGTGAAGAACACCGTCCAATAAACATGCTAAAAACGTTTGAAAAAATCCTTGAAAAATCCACTAGAAAGCTACATGGAACAACACAAGCTACTTTCAAAATATCAGTCGGGCTTTAGAAAGAAGTATTCGTGTGAGACAGCAGTCAACTATGTTATAAATAGGTGGAAATTTATGGAGAAAAATAACAAAATAATGGCGATTTTTCTAGATTTTACACGAGCATTTGAAACGGTTGATAGAGATATTTTATTACGAAAACTTTTCAAATATGGAATTCAAGATACGGAATTGAAATGGTTTGAGTCATATTTAATTTATTGCAGGCAATTTACAATGATTTTGGAGTACCACAAGGCTCAATTCTAGGAGCGCTTCTATTTATAATATATATAAATTACATGAAAAAAGGTTTAGACAAATGTGAAATTGTTTTATACGCAGACGATACACTGATTTTTACTGAAGCGGCAACGGAGGAGATATGTCACGCTTATATGTCAAATGATATGAATAACATTAATAAATGGTTAAAAATGAATAAATTAAAGTTAAATGAAAACAAAACTAAAATAATGGAAATAAATATGAACACTAATATAATATTTAAAATTAACGATATAATAATAGAAAAAGTTAATAGTATGAAATATCTGGGTTTACTAATAGACAAGAACTTAAAATTAAAAGAACATATGGAACATATATGTAAACAAATTGGTAAAAAAATCGGGTTTTTTAAACGTATTAGAAACAAAATATCAATTATAACTGTAATAAACATTTACAATACTACGGTTAAACCACATTTTGAATATCGATCTACTGTGTTATATACATGCTGTTCAGAACAGCAAATATCAAGAATGCAAAAACTACAGAACAAAGCTTTGCGCACAATACTCAAATGCAATAGATTTACCTCAGTAAGATTTATGTTGGATACACTTAAATGGCTTAATATACAACAAAGATTAGAACTGAATACAATAAATTTTATTAAAAAAATGAAAATGGGAGAGGCACCTGATTATTTAGTAGAACAACTCCGATACGTTGGGGATGTTCAACCATACAACTTAAGAAACGCTGCCGATTTTAGACTACAACGACCAGGGAATTAAATCTTTACAATATGATGCCAAATAATATAAAAAATGAAACCAATCCAAATGTATTTAGATAGAAAATTGTTACTTTTATAAGAAATATTTAATTTGAGTTTATTGATGTAATTTGTAAAAGAACATGTAGTGTTATGTAAAAGTATTAAAAATACTACTAATAAATAATAATAATAATAAAATGGTCACTTTGGCATTTTTGTAGCAAAATTTTTAATTTTAATTTATTTGTAAGATTTTTAATTTTAAATGCTTAAAGCTTTTTTATCTTTATTTTAAAAATTTGGAGGAATGGTGGTTCATTGATTAAACTTGCATTTTTTAAATAAATCATTTTAAATTTCGACTACAAATAGTTGCAATTTAAAATGAATTTTTTATGAAAATGGATAATTCTTATTTGTAAATTTTCTGAAGAAACTGCTTTTACCTGTTTTGTAAAAGTATATTATTTAGGAAATAATATTTTTTTTTTTTTTTTTTTTGTAAAGTTTGAGTTTTTTGGTAAGAGGGTAGAGAAGAGTTGCAAGTTCACTTCCACTCACACCAATAAACTCAGACTTTTTGAAAAAAAGCTTTCGTTACAAAATTAGGTTATAAAATACCTAGTTTGTATTTTTTTTTGCATCAAAGGTCTTGAGGGCCGCATCTATACAAAGTAAATACTAGGGTGTTCAATTAATCGCGTTTTATTTTTGTTTGATTATAGGATTAATCGATATTTGCCATTTTTAACTTATTCGATTAAACGAATAAAATTTTAAAATTAATCGATTAATCGAACAATTCAAAATCCAGAAATTTTTTAAATAACGAGATTTTTTCGATAATTTTAGAAAAATTAGTACTTGAGTAAATAAACATTCTTTTTTAAATAAAACTTGTCAATGTATCTCCAAATTGTCAATATAACTTTGGATTTTTTTAAAACTTTTCACGGACATTCCATCTTCTGCTATGCTTCTGCAAATAATTTCCTCTAGAGCATCGATCGAAGTATCTTGCTTAAAATAGTTATTCATTGGAACACGTGTAGCCTCCTTTGATTTTGATGGTGGAGCAACTTCTTCAAGTACTATGTTATACTCACTGTGTAAGTGGTAAATTAGTGAAGTTGTTGAATATACATTTTTGGACACCTGTTCCATTTAGCATTATTAGATTTATCCTTCGTAAAATATTTTTTAACCAAACTCATTGTAAAGAGAGAAACGCATAAGCTATTTTGTTAAAATATAGCAATTGAATTTAAATTATCGTTCGATTTCAATTTCACTTCATTTCGGTTTCTAGAACATACCCGATAAATTAATATAAATCATTGAGTTTTTTTTTTTAATTCCAACGGACACATACATTTGGTTTGTTTATTCGACTTAAAACTTTAAAAAAATTATACAATTAACAAAAATACTATATATTATTATTATTCGATTTATCGGTATAAATTCTTCGATTAATCCTTTAATTGAAATTTTAAGCCCTTATGACACTACATTTTTTATTAATTAATTGATATAGAATTGATAGAAAGAAACAGTAAATGTTAGTAAGAGCAAACTATAAAAAATGTAAACAAAGTGTTTTAGTTTTTTTTTTCTCTTGTTATGGTTTTGTTTGTACTAAGTAAAAAAGTGTGAGTGTATTGAGTTTTTCGAACTGGCAGTGGCATGTGTAAATGCTAGGTTAGTTGATCGGTATGCTAAAAGAAGTCAAGAACAAATGTTTTTATCACACCACGACAAACCCATAATACCCTCTCCACCAACATTGCCAGAAGATTTGGAAGGAAAATCTTCATATGGCCAAAAAAAAATCTTATTTTGAAGAGGAAAATCTTAAAATTTTTAATAACAAGGGCAAAGAAGTAAAAATTATTAATTTTTTAAAAGGAAATACTTCTTATTATGGAAACTATTTAAATTGAAATACATAATTGCGGTATTTATACAAAATTAGATTGTAGGCTTAAATTGTGTTTTTAGTTATATTTTCCATAAAATTCTTTCTAAAAATATACTTTAAATCCATTTGTTTTCTAATAAATAATAACGTAAAAAAGTTCATATAAATAAAGAAGTTTCTTTGGAAGTAATTAAATTTTAAAATTAGAGATATATAAATTTTGGGCAAGAAGATCATACATCATATGAAGTTTTAAGGGTTCTCAATTTAGTATTATATTTGATACCGTTGTTGTATCGAAGGCATTTGAAAATATATGGATTATATGGAGATCCCTTAATATTTTCCTAATGGAATTGTTATTAAAATATTGTACACCTTTGAAAAGACATTGTAAAGCACTAATGTATTTACACTTTATTTAATAATTATCAGAAACATGGAATGTGGAATTTTCACACCAAAAGCTTTAACCCTAGATAACTTTTTACCACTTAGGTCTCCTCTTGGTCAGGACTGGCCCCAATTAGAACAGCTAAAAAACCCCCAATTAAATAAAAAGTAAATAAATATATTTTTTATTAAATTATTATTTTAGATAAGCAGGGGTGTTCTGGAAATCGAAAACACAAGAATTTGGAAGTTGTTTTTAATACACTTTTAATCAAATTTTTATAATGTTTGTCATTAAATTCTGTTTAATAGAGAAATATTTGTAAAATATTTGTCATAAAATTCATTTATCACAGAAATCTTATTAAAAATCCACGTTTAAAATGTTTGCCTTTTTGATTTAAAGGACACCCCTGTATACGATTTTTTTATATAATTTTATTATTTTATTTTACATGCAAGTCGTCGAATATGTAGTCCCTTATTTTGCACATTACTTTTTCGCAACTGAGTGTAACGAGTTTTCCGCTTGGTTTTTGTAGTTAAATTATACTTAGCTCATAACGGGCCGTAGTTTTCTAATTTAATTTGAACTTGATTCATTCAATTCACAACATATCATTTATAGAATTTACCTTTCTGTTTTTTTGATATATTATTCTATATGAAAAATATTGCAAAAAAAAAATTTGGTCCGTCCCAGAGGGTAATTTCATAGACTTTTACATAAAAATAGAATTTCACCCCACTAATCTTGCTCCAATCAAATCCAAATTTGTTTCATTCGATTCAGCACACATCATTTATAGACAGACGCCCCTGTTTTTTTTTTGTTATATTCGAAAAATTGCAATAATGGCAAAACACAAATTTAGTCTGGCCAGACCAAGACGGTAATCCTAGGGTTAAGTTCCATTAGTTTTACCTTTTGGTACTAAATACATGAACTTTTTTGTTCTTTAATATATTAAACTTTATAAAAATACGGGTTTTCTTTTTTCAAATAATTTTTTTTCATCAATATTCCCAACACGAACAACCGCTAATTTTTGTGTATGCTAGACAATGGGTACAAAAGTATGCATATCCAATAGACAACAAGCTGATACAAAACCTCATTGTTTTAAAAACTGACTGTTTAAAAAACTGCAAAAAATTATGTAAGTTGTACAAACTTAAAGTTAAGAATTTTTATTTCTAAAAATAAAAAATCTTAATTTGAGAAAAAAGATCTTCAAATCTTATTTTAGTCAAAAAATCTTCAAAAATAAGGTAAAATCTTCATTTAAGGTGTGTAAATTTTATGCCATATAAGCTTGGGGTATTGACTGCGACTTTACACAGAGAGTAACGCCTAAACCTACGGCCATACTAAAGAACGAAAATGTGACTTGTTTTTTGTTTTACTTTTGAATATGATAAGGAACCAGCGCTAAGGACAGTACGAAATGAGGTATGGTTTTAAAATGCAATTTCAAAATTAAAACATTATTAAAACAATTTTTATTGTAGGGGTGTGTGTGAAACGGTAGCAAAGTGCTCATGGAAGTAATTTTTGACACTATTGAGGTGAATAAAATTTCACTAGCCCTGGGGGCTAGTATAAACTTTGACATTAGTGTAGAAATTTTTGACAACCACAAAATTATTTTTTTTCATCAAATTAAACAAAATAAAAAATAATATGAAAGCAGGACCAGCGGCAAAAAAATTAAAAAGAATTATACAACATGTAAGTATTTACATATGTATAAGCTTTTTTGCCCACACTTTTTGTAAAAATTGTTAATATAAAAGAACGAATTCATCAAATAGTTGGGACTATCTAATTTCCAACAGAATTTAAATGATTATTGGTAAAAACTTGATTAATTTATTCATTTTCACAAAACTACTAGTAATTGCTTTTTTTTATGTCAAAATTTTACGTTGTCAAAAATGTTACAATTTCACACAGCACAAATATGAAAATTTTCTACCACAAACAAATTTCATTTCACCATAGAACTTTGCTACCGTTTCACACACACCCTAAAATAGTAAAAATTAATAATCAAAATAAAAAAATAATAAAAAATTGAGGTGAGCTTTTACAATAGCAAACAAATGGAAGATATTCCTAATTTCAAGTTAAAATCGTGAATGTTAAGCATTTTGCGATGGTCAGAACATTCCCGTGTATTTCTTTACATACCTATTTCTAAAAAAAATTAAATTGTTGGCTAAATCTTAAATTTAACATTTCGCCTAGTCAAATATGGTATGTAGTAAAGGTATGAATCATGTATATAAAGCCTTGTATTAACTCACCGGAAGAAAAAGCCTTTGGGCAGCACAGGGCTTAAATAAGGTCTTCCATTCTCCATTTGCAGGGAATTGTAGGGGAAATAAAGAAAAATCGAATTCATCTTTGCGGAGGGAACGCCAGTCATACAGCTTCTCATTAAAACTAGATTGCAATTGTTCTTCGGCAAACACTAAAAAGTGCAGTTTATCTTTCGAACTGTTAAAAAGCAAAGCTGACTTTATCATTACCAAAGTTTCTTGCAGTCGTTGTCCACATGCTACCACTGCTATGTAAAAAGTAGGACTTCCTGATCTGATGTAATTCGTAAAACAACATGTAATGTTATATAAGTGTTAAAAATACTACTAATAATAATATGTTGCTTCAAAGATTAATGGGTCGACTACGGATAGAAACACAACTCAAGTTGAGTTGTCTTCAACGAAATTATGTACGCCTCATGTTAAAATATACAAATTTTTTATTTTACATTTTAACATGAGCGCCGTTGCCTGATTTCGCTGGTCGCAACTCAACTTCAGTTCAGTCGTCATCCATAACTGACCCAAAATACATGTTTTCTAATAATACATAAACATACTTGGTAGAGCTTCTTGGCAAGGGTCTGCTAGAAGTATACGAAGTGGTTGTCAACACATTATAGTGTTGTTGCATTAAATATAATATAATTGTAATTAAAAATGCGCTTATAACAAGGATAATTCTTCGAAGCCTCATTTCAACTAGTTATCTTCCAAAAAATGTGTGTACATGTACATAAACTCATCTCATATGTTTATTCGTTTCAATTTAAGAAGTTTAATTGTCGATATGTACTATTAACATAAATTTAAATAGTTATTATTTGCATTCATTTTATCTTTAAATTTAAAATCTTATGTTTGGGTTTAAAATGTTTTTATTAAAATATTATTTGTTTATACCGAAGGCATTATAGGGATGGGCAAAAAATATCGATAATCCAAAATATTGATATTAAGAAAAATTAGTCTATAGGGCACTGCTACACGTTCAATAAATATCGTGATATTTCTGGTATCACGATATTTATTGAACGTGAAGCATGCAATATTAATGGATCGCGATCCATATCGAAGGAAAGCCTCATTTTATGTGATCCATCAATATAGATCGCGATCCAAATATCACAATATTTATTGAACGTGTACCAGCGCCCTTACATATCGCCGATATTTAAAACAGCTATCGGAAGCACTTGTGTATGTGCCGGTTCACACACGTCAAGTTCGACTCGTCAAGTCTTGAGTTTTTACCCCGGGTCTTCACGTAGCAATATTTATTGCGGCAAACGTCAAATTTCATTGCTCCATAAAATTTGCGACGTATAGACCGCATATTGCCATGAGTGGCAATCCATTGCGCAATGATTGCTCTTCTTATTGCTTGAGCAATTATTGCTTAGCAATATGCTGTCAAATCAGTTGTAATTTATCTGACATTTCATTTCTCTGCACGGTTGTTTTTTGTTTGTGTGTTTATTTATTAAAAAAGCAATCAATAAATATATTATTATATATTATATTTTTTAATAAACGTCAAGATCAACAAAAGCAAATGACGAATTTATTTTTTTGTATATTTTTATTTTTTCAATAGAACAATTCAACTTTTTTTTTTTAACGCAAATAAACAAAAAAGTAATACAAAATACAGCTACGACAATTACAATTAATTATTTTATTAATTTAAAATAGAAAATTTCACAACCACTTCAAAACACAACATAAAACATTTGTTATAAATACTCGCGGTGAAAATTGCAAATTTATGGCAAAGCAATTTCAAGTATTCTCCAGCAATAAATTCAGCAATTATTGCTCCATTGTTCTGCCGACGTTTTTGCTTGTACTTAGCAATAAATATTCAGGGCTGGGCAGTATTTGAAATACATGTATTTGAAATACGTATTTAAAATACAAATACGTATTTTGTATTTGTATTTTAAATACATGACGTGCAAGTATTTTGTATTTTGTATTTTAAATACATATCCAGCAAGTATTTTGTATTTTGTATTTTAAATACATACAATAAATATAAGTAGTTTGTATTTTGTATTTTAAATACATAAAAAAATGGGAGTATTTTGTATTTTAAAAACATAGTTTACAAAATATATTCTGTCAGTTTATTGATGGTTGATTCCATTTTAATCTACCAAAATATAAAAAAATATGGTGTCACTTTTCATCTTTCGTGAAAAAAGTTTCCGCACCGAAAGCGTTGAAGTTTTGTTTTTATTTATTTTTTATTTTTCATCATTAAATCAGTGGATCTTGTCTTCAATAAGTTCGTTTTTGTTTAAAATTATATATAATCTTCAACATTAAACCATTTTTCATAAGTCTAATGCAAAATCAAAAGGGTTTCAATTTCCAAAAATAAAATTTACACATAATATGGAGTTTTAGGAATCGCTTACGGTGCGGAAACTTTTTTCACCGAATCAGCTTAAAAAACAGTTTTTTATTATCAGAACAAAATTCCCCACATGGCGCTGGAGTGGTATTTTGCACTGAAAAAAAAGTTATAAACTTAATGTACATGACGTGGAAGTATTTTGTATTTTGTATTTGAAAAACGTACAATGAATGGAAGTATTTTGTATTTTGTATTTTAAATACATAGAGGATGTGTAAGTATTTTGTATTTTGTATTTTAAATACATACAGGATGTGTAAGTATTTTGTATTTTGTATTTTAAATACATAACCTGAAAGTATTTTGTATTTTAAATACATGACCTGCAAGTATTTTGTATTTTGTATTTTAAATACCGCAAACCATGTATTTTGCCCAGCACTGTAAATATTGCAACGTGGAGACCCAGCGTTAGGAGAGTGAGGAAAATAAATGACATTCTCTTTTCCTTTCTTTTACTTTTTCGACAATAATTGTACTAAGACCCATAAGTATATTTTACTAGAATACAAAACAATATATATCTGTTTTTTAAGCTGCATGAGAACTATCGATATCAATAACTATGTGTTGATAGTTGAGAATGTCAGACTTATGGCTTTTCATTTTCTGAGTAAAATTCTGCATTTATTCTGCCTTTTACATTTTTTATGTTATTTTCTGAAAAACATGTGTTATTTTAAAATTGAAAAAATGCTACATGTTCAACACTCATTTTAATTAAAGGGGCATGAGTGCAGCACTAGATCAAGGCGAATTCAGTTCAAGGTAGTGGCAAGTTTCGAGCCGTACCCTGCAGATAACGAGACTAGTCCATACATGCATGTAAAGAGTAGTCCATAAAGGAGTAGGAGTACTCCAAAACTACTCCAAATATATTACGATGTCCTAGGAGGGAACCATATAACCCACCGAAGTAGTCCCTAAGCTACTCCATGGAGTACTAAAGTGGGTTAGTTTTAAAAGTACTCCATGTCATTACAGTATGGAGCACACTAAGCGGTTTTTTAAGCATTTTTAATTTTTTACTAATCGCCTTTTATGGCGTGCCTTGTAGTCTATTATTGCTATTATTAAATATATTTATTTGGTATTTTTAATTTGTTTCCCTTTTTTTCACAAATTCCACAAACTTTTACTTTTAAATAAACAATTAATAATGGACACCATCAGGGCTACCAATGTGTAATACTGTAAACTATAGAAAAGTATACATCATGCAGTTGTTGGCAGCACTGCATGTATATTTCTTATAACATGGCCCATATTACAGTAGATTGGACCATGTTGTAAGTAGTCCATTTAAGCCACAATGGACCACGTAGTCCAATATTATCTGTAGGGTAAACACTAACAATGCAATACAAAAAACATCTGTTGTTTCTGTTGGCTTTGGATTGTTTTAGTCTTGCCACCACCTGTAATTGATTTAACCTTGCGCTAATTGTACTTTATTGTTTAATGCCGAAATTTGTGTTCTCTTGTAAACGTAATATATGAAACACTTCTTAAAAATTAGGGGTACATTTAAAAATGTTGCCAAGTCACATGTAACATTTAAGGCTAGGTTACACTATTATACTTTGTATTAATACATGTCAAAAACTCAAGTAAGCGTGATAGTGTGAATGCAATGTGTCACGAAAATGACGAGTATTATGAAAAAAGTTTGACATCCCATACGACTTCATCATTTTTTGAAAAATTTCTAAACAATAATACTTTTCATTGGATCAGGGTTGCATTTTATTTCATGTGTGAGTGTTTCTTCTTTGTGTGATGGTGTGAACACAAACTGTCATGTTTAATAAGATTTTTTGACAGTCGCAACAAAACTCATTAGATTTCTATCTCACAATGTATTATGGAATACGTAAGGCTTGTGAGATAGTAAAAACTAGCCTTTTTGCAACAATTTTTTTTAGAAAAGAAAACGCCATTAGTTGACATATCTGCACTGTTTCCAACTCTTTTTGAACATTTCCCGCCAAATCGGCCTTGAAAACCAATGGAAACCGCTAAATATTTAATTTTGCAAATTTTTTTTTTAAAATACCGCTAAAACCTAAACAATTTTAAAAGTTTCATATAATTCAGGATATAGGCTTCTTTTTCAAAAGTATACGATTCTAAAATTACGTTGCATTTTAGGGTTTCTAACTACCCTAACTACTTCATTCCCAAATATAAAAAATCCATTATAAAAACGTAAAAAAGTATATAACATTTACGCTATTTTTGGCAATTGTTTGCCGTTTTAAGAAATTGGTTAAATGAAATTAGGGGAATTACAATGTTACCCCGTTTAGAATTTAATGCAAATTTACTGGACTATTGTCAAATTTTAATTAAAGTTTTGACTTGATAAATGTATTATTATGATTAATTTTTTGAAACACGCATTAATAAAAGCAAGTATGTCAATTATAGAGCATTGATATTGTTAAAATAATGCCTATATAAATATATGTAAGCCAATCCCCCAAAAATGTGCTTATATGATTAGCTCTGTAGCTCTATTTGGTTTTTTGGTACTTTTTTTTAATTTGAGAAGCAAACAAATTATCTCAAGTTTGCGCTTCGACGACATTTTGAAAATGTACTCGTAGTGGCATATGTAAACACAAAAGCAAATGGCATGAGATTCGACAATTTCGAACAATTTTTCTTTGATAATATGTATACAACAGTGGAATGCCACTACTTGCATGTGTAAAGGCAGGGTTAGTAAAAAAATCGTCAATCGTCAATTTACTGTATTTTCTCAAAAAAATCGACAAAATTACGAAAAATCGTCACATCTAACATAGGGTCTCCAACAAGGCGAATTGACTAGAAAGTGAGGTCAACTCTACAACTACAATGCTCCTGTGGTCGGGTTGTCAAAAATATATCTAGTAAAAAAAACAGGTTTGTTTACATAAAAAACCAGTTTGTATACAAACTTTGACAAGTCGACCACCGAAAAAAAACACCATATGTTTACTTGACCCCACCTTCTGGTCAATTTGCATTTGCCGTTTTTGAAGCAAAGACAACTCTCCAACCGTTACGAATCACCATTACACAGTCAACATCGCTATTTTCGTTGACAAATATTGCAAACATAAAACGTCAAATTTGGTTGTCAATTGAAAAAAAAAAAAGAAGCAAATTGTGCAAGAAAGAAGTTAAATTTGTGAAATGGTAGCAAATTATAATTGTAGTAAAAGAATTAAATTAAAAAATTTAATAAACATATATAATTTTTTTCTTATTCGATCTTTATTATTTAAATTTATATTAGTTTGTTTAAGTTTGAGTTCTTTTTTATATAAAAAAATATTAATTTTACTTAAAAAAAAAATTTAATAAATTTTGCAAGATGGCGCCAGTTTTTGCACTGCACCTTCGTCCTTAATTTTTTTTCAAATTATGAGTTAACATAAATACGTTTTTCCATGCCTTTAACATAATCTAGCCTGCAAATAATAGGACTAGTTCAAACACGCGTATAAAATGTAGCCCACAAGGGACTAGGACTAGCCCAAAAGTAAAGGCTCAGTTATGCGAACGTTGCTGCACCGTATCTGTACAGCATGAATCAGCTGTTCGTTTCTGGTATACGAAAAGCAATGCAAAAGCTTCTGTATAAAATAGAATTTAATTCCGTTGTTACGTGACATTTGTAAAGCAGTGATGGGCTGCTTGTGTCTATTCATACTGAACAAAGTTGCTAGTTTTTTTTCGAAAACAAACTTTTTTTTTGCAATGTAAGATATTTTTTAACAGATTAAACAAAAATGCATTTGGAATTAATTTTTTTTTTTTTTTAATATTTAAAAATAAAGTCCATAGATGTTTGAGTAGATCTTCTATATTTGTTGAGAAGAATTGCATGGGCAATCCTCCACCGATTCTGGACTGGTTTCTCCATCCTCCATCTATTCTATTGCGGCGTCTTCTTTGAGTTTTTTTGTACTTTTTGTGCAAATATGAAAAAATTCAAGCCAAGAAATAAATCTTCTATATCCATTATTCTTTAAATGATTTGGTAATTATATAACACTTAAATTAAATAAATAACACAAGCTTCTGTGAAAATATATTTTATTTAATTTATGTACATAAGTATGTATACTTAAACTGTTTTGGTTACGTATGTCAAAAACATATGGCACGTTTTTAAATGTTCTATAAGTGCACCAACGTGCTAACAGTACGTTGCACAGTTGCTGCAAATTTTATTTCATTGGCCAAAAGTCCAATTTTTGTTTGTCACCGATTTCAAAAATTTTAATTTTATTTAATAGTAAACATATTAAAACTAAGGTAGTCAAAAAATTAGGTCAAAATATTGTAATTGTGGCTGTGCCATGTTGTTCAACACAACTTTTTTTTTTAATTCAGAAAAAAGTGTTTTTTTTTAATATTTAATCCGAAAGAAATTATCATTGCACAAAAACTATCAGCGATAATGACCTGCCTGCTTTTTTGCTAGGTTGGTAGTAGGGTTTTTCAATTATTTTATTTCCCGTTTTCCCGGAACTTTTCTTGCGGGATCCCGGGAAATAAAAAATTCCTCATAATTTCAGAAAATAGCTATTTATTCTTTGAAATTTAGTTTTCTATTCTCTAAAAATTCGCATCTGTGGATGAGTTGTGGATTAGATCAATTGCAAGAAGTGAGTACATGTATTTAAATCAATGTCTCCTGATTCAATAAATCTACTCAAAGCAGAATGGGCAGTGCAACAGTTGATAATTATTACATTTAGTGAAGTGAAGAGTTAATAAAGTACATTAATTCAAAATAAGATGCAGGCAGTAAAGTTTCATTGTTCATGAACAAGTCTTAAAAATAGGAGATACCTAAACATATCGCTCCTTTATTGCAACATAGTCATATCTACAAAAACAAACGATCTTGGCAAAATGCGATTAAAGTTTTCAAAATGTACCGATTTAAAGATATATTTTGCTATAACTTCGGTTCAGTTTGAGATATAATACGAGAAGGTATGAAGGAAAACTTTGCTCAATTTACTTAAAATTTTGAGATATGACTATGATGCAATGAAGGAGCGATATTAGGTGATGAACACAAATTTTCAATTTCAATTTGTGTTGGTGTATATACCCGTGAAGTGCGGGGAAACCGAAATAAAATAACATTTTGGAAACTCGTGTAAGATACTACAACATACAACTTGAAAAAGATATTGTCCTAAAGATTACAAATGGATCTATTGAAATGAAAAGGTTTGTAAGAAGCAGTCCGGTTGGTGCTATTTTTGCATTAACCTTGACATACATTTGAATGATATAGACGTTGTTTATAAAAAAGAAAAAATTGCTTCTGATTGTGAATCCGAAGCATGCTACAACTGTGCACTTTTAACTATTTGTTCAACCTCGGTAAAAAATTAGCGAAATTTTTCGGAATCATGATAATTAGTAAATAAAATCAGGAATATACTTTTTGACGACTTACTAAGCGCTTTGATTGTGTCAGAAAGTTATTTCCTAAGCCGTTAAAAAATGTTATATATTTCTTTAAAATATTTTATCTATTTTATTAATTACTTTTTGATCTCATATCTTGAGTACCTTAATTTTTATTTTGTTTTTATTATTGTTTTATGAATTAAATTGTTATGTTTATGTTATCTTTTTATCTTGTATCCAGAGCATAATAATACTGAATAAAAGCATAATAATAGGGAATAAATTCTTTTACTTTCTTTGTAAACAAGTTCCCTTACGTTTTTTATAAACGTTTTTTTCATTAATTAATAACAAAATTTACTTTGTATTATTTATATGGAGCGGGATCCCGGGAAATTTAAACAAATTTCCCGCTTTCCCAGGAATCGAAAAAGTTCGGGAAAAAAACTCTAGTTGGTAGTCTTGTTACCTTTAAAAAGGTAATATTTGCGACTGTTGTGTTATTTATATTTGAGATATTAGGACATATTTTATAAACTACTATATTTTTGTCAAATTTCAACTTTAGTAGAATAGAACTTTTGCGGATCAAAAGGGATTAAGAAGGTAAAACCACTGATAGAAAGGTAATTTTAATTAAGTTACTAAAAAAAAAATTTTTTTTTAAATTGTTTTTTTTTACAATTTTTTTTGTTCCGCAAAAATGTTTGCAGAAGTAACAGAAATCATGTGCTATTGTCTTCAAAAAAAAATTTATGATATAGGGAAAATTGATCGTGATCGAAAATAATACAGGTAGTACATATAAAAAATTTTATTAATATTACACAATCAGAAAAACGTATAGCTACCCTTATTCATTCTAATCCGTTACGCTACGTTCACACTAGCGTATTTTATAGTAGAATAAAGAGCTTAGACACGCGTTTACGCTAAACAGGTATATTGTGAATCCCACCTTAGAAGGGATTTTTAAATTTTGTTTGGTCTTTTTATTTTATCTGTTTTTATGACTCTAATAATATTCCATGACCCTATAGCTATGCAATGCGTTGTTAAATTTGTGTCAGGTATTTTATAGCATATAAATAAAAGGATTTTAAGTTTTTCAATCCTTTAAATTCGACCTGTCTTTGGTATGAAAAAAAGTATGAAAAGGTTTAAAAGCAAGTGACATTCGGATGCAAACTCAGTGGATATAATATATCTGAGCAATAACAACGTTTTTCATAAACATGGAGAGCTTCAGCTATAAAGAATTGGCCGGAGAGTATTTTAGAAACAAAAACGAGGAAGATGTTAAAAATTACATTCGAAAAAAAGGAAACTTAAATTCCTATAGCACTGAAATACAATTGGACTTAGAAAATAAATTATCTGTTTTCATAAAAAATTTAAAACAGCGATACAGGAAAGTTGATTAAAGCAAAGATAGATTTTATAAGAGCTTTGCAAACTGGTTAGAGAACGAAATTTCTGTCCAGATCGCTTCAGAAACTTCAAATCAAAACACGGATATAAATGAAGAAATCGGATATGAAAATATTCAAGATACTTTTATACATCAATTACGATCACAGAAACAATTGACAAAAGTGGATATCATTGAAAAAGTTGTTAAAGCCTGAATTTGAAATTAACAAAACAGCAATATATTCAGCTCAGATTGCGTGCGATTGAAAAAGGCTCAAATCTGTATCCAGCATATCATCACATAACAGCTGCTTAAATGAACTGTTTGCCATTAAAGGACACTATTACAATCACACCAATTTCGGCAGAGGTACAACTACAATCTCTACTTGATAAAAGGAAATGAGTTAAAGAAATATGGAAACACAAAGTTAATTCTTTTTTGTAAATGTAAATACAAGTAGTATGTGAAAATATTTCGCACTCAGATATGTTCATGGTATCATTTGCACCATTGCGATTAAAAAAGATTTTGAAAGATTCAGAGCCTTCGACTAGTACAATGCAAACAAAGGATATTTGGAAAAATAAGACACCATCTTCTACGAAATATTGCAGACCTATTAAATTTTAATTTAAAAAAGAAACTCATGATGCCATTAACAAAAAAGTTAGTGATATCAAGGCCCAAATTGCAATACTACAGCCATTACAGTTAGATTTAGATGGGCAGCAAATTAAGTTAGCTACCAATTAGTGCTAACCACGATAAAAGTAGGCCAGGCTTTGACTAACACGAAGGCTGCATCCAGCTGCATCATATGCCATACAACATCAAAATCATTAGATAATACTGATGCATATGAATTTGGATTATCACCACTACATGCAAGAATACGACTTATGGAACACATACTTAAAATCAGCTATGATTTGGATTTCGGATCTTCAGGATCAATAAGAAACAACGAAACCAACAAGGAGTTAAGAAGTTCAAAAAGGAAACATGTTTTAAGATGAATATCGCAAATTTGGGTTGATTATAGATCAGCCGAAACAAGGGGCAGGCAATACAAATGATGGCAATACCGCAAGAAGATTCTTTTCAGATCCAGAAACAGCATCTGAAATAACAGGTGTTGATTTTAACCTAATTTTTAGATTTAAAATAATCCTAGAAGTACTTGCGTGCAATGAAGAAATTGACTCTAGAAAATTGGGAGATTTTGCTAAGGAAACTGCAAAAATATATACAACCAAGTACCCATGGAGAAATATGTCTGCTACAGTTCACAAAATCCTTTATCATGGAGAAGATGTCATTAAATATCAATTGGTGCCACTTGGAGATTTATCAGAGGAAGCTCAGGAAAAAAGGAATAAGGATTACAGATTTTATAGAGAGCACAATACTAGAAAAATTTCACGAAATTCCACTAATGAAGATCTATTTAATATATTATTGGCAACGTCAGATCCGTTCATCTCCAGTATTCGAAATCAATGGAAAGTGGAACATCGGGATTTAGATGAAGAAGTAAAAAAACTACTAAAGAACAGAAATAACACAGAACAGAATATGGAATATTTGCAATCAATCTTTCAATTATATGATCAATAATTATAGTTCATTAGATCTAAGGCAGACATTGTATTAGTAAAAAATAATAATAAACAGAAACTCACATTGTTACAAAAGCTATTAAAATCTATTGCTGCTATTATTTTTAAAAGGGTTTTTTTATCCACATATGTATGAAATGTTTTAATAAGAATAAATAAGTGTAAACAAATTTGAAAGCAAAAAATTGTTTTTTTTTCAGCAATAATAGCAAAATTTCCAGTGGATTTTACCATTTTTTTTAATGTTAAAATTTTTTTCATAGTGTAAACATTTAATTTTTTTGAGTGTCCCATTATTACAAAAAATGTTAATGATTATTATTTAAATCTAAAAATTACATTTTTAAATAATTAAAAGAAATAAAAAAAACCATATTGCACGCTAAAGATAAAAAAATTTATCTGTCGATTAAAAAAAATTTCACTAAAATATCTGCTTCGGTTCAAAAGTTACAGATTTTTGGCCAACGAAAAACGATTTTCAGCCACTGTGCGTTGCATTACGTTACGGTACATTACGGGTACAGAATCGCTCAGCTAACGGGGCCCTCACCAAAACGTATGGAAAAACCATGGTCTATTTAACATTACGATGTCTTAGGGCAGGCCGATATAACCCGGCTTTGGACTACAAAGGAGTAGTCTTAAAACAACTCCATGGTATACTCAAGAGGATTAGTTTTGAAGTCGTTTAAAAACAAAAACATGTCGTTAAAAAACGAAGACATGTCGTCTCACTTCACCCACATTTTTACCAATGACATGGTCCATTTTTGCATTACATTGGACCAGTCCATTGAGTAGTCCATTTTATCAAAATGGATAAGGTAGTCCAATATTATTTGCAGGGTAAGCAATAAGAAATATTGCTTTGTTATTCTGCCGACGTTATTGCCAACTTGCTGAGATAATTATTTTAAGTGTAGACCATGGTAGAATAAGTACAAGTCATTAGAAACTTTTAGAATTAGAAAATTTATACAGAGTCCCCATAAATATACTACTGTTCTGAATTTCAAAACCCATGTAACGTCAAACAAAATTAAATAAATTAAAACAAGCGTCAAAAATCAAATAAATGAATTTGACATTACATGGGTAAATAATGAAAACTCTCCCTAATGAACATACCTGGTAATCATTATACCTTGGTGTAGACCAAGGGTAATAGTACCGACAAATTTACAATTGCTGACTATCATCCCGGTTGCGCATACGTTGTGCGTACTTCCCTTACCCTGCGGCCACACGATCAAGTTGTTCTTGATGTGTCTTTTACATATATTGCTTGTCAAAATTTACAAAAATTGAAAGCTGTGACGTGTATGGTGGTATGGGTTACGGCAACAAATACAACATTACAACAAAAATGGAAAATAATTATGAATAGTATATGCCAAATTTTTTGATACTTTCCGGAAATACTGGGTTTTAAGCTTAAAAGGCGGGATTCCTAACCGATGCTTAATTTTTATATCCTTTACCACAGTTGAAAGGGGTACAGTGTTGCAAAATTTAAATTTTAAAATGGAACTGAACTTTTACTTAAAGAGTCCTTTTTCCAACAAATGGTACTTTTTATTAAAAGTAAAATAATTATTAATGAAAATAAAAGGAACAAGAAATATTTTATTGGAATTAATTTATCTGTGTATTAAAGATCAAACAGTATTTACATTAAAGGTACACATGTAAATAATACTTCTGGTATACATTAGCGTAAGGTACGTTTTTTCAGTATTTTCTTAACAAATTAAGTATAATTTTATGAATAAGTAATTAAATTAAAAATTTGATTTTTGTACACATAAATTTAAACTGGTAGACTATACATACAACTTAGTTCTCAAATAAAGTTTAAAACATTTATGTCTTAAAATAAAACTTTAAGCTCAGTGTTATAAGGTAAACCAAATTTACTTTACGAGATCATAAGAAATATAATAACTACAACATCAACTATCATTTGATTTTAATAGAAATTTAGTTTGCAACTTGAAACCGTTTCTACCTGTTAACGATTTCTTACATTGCTTTTTTACATAATGTTGCATTTAAAAATGTGCGTTCAACTGTTGCGGAGAAATGTGTGTTCTTTCTCGTTTGTTAATAACATTAATAAAAATGGTATTATGCTATTGGTTTTCCCGGAAACCATATTTTCTGGAGTGCAGCTGCTTATAATTAAAAAAAAAAACAAATGTTTCGCCAAATCTCAAATACAGTGTAAATTCGATAATCCGGACTCCACTAATCCGGAATATTCGGTAATCCGGACAGAATTTTGCAGCTTATTGCGTATTCTATAATGCGGATTGATTGCAACTATGTAGTCCGGATTGAATAACACCAGTTTTAATTTATTTTTTTTATTCAAATCAAAGCATGCTTTGAAAAATACAGTCATTGCGTATTCTATAATCCGGATTGATTGCAACTCTATAATCCGGATTGAATAACACCCGTTTTTATTTATTTTTTTATTCAAATCACAGCATGCTTTGTAAAATGCAGTTAGATTAGTGTGATATGAGTATGTTTGCACATACGTTTTTTTGCTATGAATTATTATAATTTTTAATAAATACCTACATGCGGTAATCCGGATAATTCGCTACTCCGGATTGGGGTCTGCAATCAATTATCCGGATTATCGAATTTTTACTGTACTATGATTTTGCAGTTTCTTTCAATTTATAAAGAATTTCGTTGTTAAGTGTGTGTTCATACGGCTCATGTTTTAATGACATGATTGCTACTTTATAGGCGAGAGGAAAAGAAACGAGTACACAGATGCATGTACTGTCAGTACGCTTTGCTTTTTCATTCGTTGTTTAATTTTGTTTTTGTTTTCAATATCAAAAAAGCACACATGCATACGCACGAGTATACAAAATAAAAAAACATGTCGTCAACATGACATCAATCATTTGAACGCCAATTCATGTTCAAAGAAGAAAAAGGAAGAATCATGTCAATAAGACATGAGCCGTATGAACTCGGACTTACTTTGCATGTTTCTATAAATATGTCAAATCAACTTTCCTAAAAAGATACATTTAAAGGTAAATGGTTTTCTTTTAAATTTAAATTTTCCACTAATATATTATCCAATGCATCTTTTTTTTATAAACTTTCTTGTAAGAGCAAATATCCCATTCTGAATAGCAAAATGTGAATCCAGGAGTCCTCGCTTTCATTTCAATATTAACGTCGTTAATTATATTTAATACACGACAATTTAAATTTTGCAACAAACACATGACTACCAAAGACTGCTATTGAAATGATCACATCACAGTTAAAAGCGCAAAGGATAAAAAGTATTTTTAATATGAAAAAGTACTAAAGTACTGAATTTTTTAACACTGAAGGGGTATATAAAAGTTCGTTGTTTTGATAGAACTTTATAACTACATACAGAAAACAAATTGGTTGGAAAACGGTTGCAGTTATAAAATATTGATCAAGTAATATAATATTGTTACGAAAGTAACTTTAGTTAAGAATAAGTTGTAATTATTAGTTAAGAATTAGTTGTATTTATTAGTTATCTTGTATTTATTAGTTGTCTTGTATTTATTAGTTGTCTTGTATTTATTAGTTGCCTTGTATTTATTAGTTGTCTTGTAATTATAAGTAATTTTACTAGTTTACATTGTTATTAAAAATTGTTATAATTTAGTATACTTCAATCCCAATGTGCAGAAAGCCCTCAAAATGACCGTTAAAAAAGCTTCAGTATAAGTGGTAAAATTATCTAAAATTAAGTGCCGCCATAAATCAAATAGACGTAAAGAGTGGTGAATAGTTAAGCCTCGAACCTTCGAAAAACATTTCGAATGTTCTAGATGGCCGAATGGCAGTATAAATACTTGCGGCGGCTAGCATAGTAAGATCATTCTAAGTTCAGACTCTGTCAATAACGTATAACGCGGAGAAAGTTATAGTTGGTTTTGAATAAAATCTATAAATTACGGTTGTTAAAGTGACTTAGTACTAAATAAAGTTGTGTAAATTGTAAACAGTGTTTCAAGTGTTGTGTTTTATTTATTTTATTAAAGTTGCAATAAAGAACTCGAAACGGTTTATTATAAAGGAAATAAACTAAAACGTTATTGAAAGGCAGTAACGTAACAATTGGTGCCAGAAGTGAAATTGCAAAAATAAAATAAATAAAAGGGGGAAAAAATAATAAAATAAAAAAAAAATAATAAATACCAAGAAGACAGCAAGAAATTTGAAGAGCTTAAAGTAGAACAGCTCAAGAAAGAATTGGGCAAGTTGGATCAGCCAACTACAGGTAATAAAGCAGAGCTGCAGAAGATAAAGAAGAAATAGAGGTATGTACTCGTGCAGTTGCTAGCAGTATGGATTTAAATGTTTGCTGCTATGATGGCAAAAATGGACGATAATTACAAAAGCATGGTACAGAAAATTCAAGCGATATCTTGGCGTAAACTTCTAGAAAAATGGACGTTTATTCCAAAAACATGGTACAGATGATAAAAGAAAATTCGAGTGATATTCTAGCTGAAACTTCAAGAAAGATTGATGAAACTTCTAGAAAAATGGAAGACAAGTCTAGCACCATCCTGGCTGAAATTCAAGATAATTCTAGAATAACAAATGAGAAACTTCAGAAGATTTCCACGGAAATAAATGAAAGAGTAAATGCAATGGAAATAGAATTTAACAATAAGTTGTCTTGATGAAAAATTTAATCATCTTGAAGCCAAGATAAATAGTCTACAATGCCAAGAGGAAACAGTACGGGTTATTCCAGAAACCTCGAGTAGAATTAAAGCCCCTAGTTTTGATGGTAGTGTTCCATTTGATGTGTTCAAGTTCCAGTTTGAAACGGTAGCCAACAACAACGTATGGAACAATAAAGAAAAGGCGATTGAGTTAATTTTGGCCTTAAAAGGAACGGCAGCGGAAGTTTTGCAAAGTGTTCCAAATAGCTGTAGAAACAATTATGATGACATAATGCTTGCACTGCAGCGTAAATATGGTGGCGACCACAAAATGAAATCTACATAATGGAATTAAGGGGTACAATGCAAAAGCCGAATGAGACGTTACAGGACTTCGTACTCGAGATTGAGCGGTTGGTGCAGCTAACATACCCTGGTGAGAATCATCCATTTTTTGATCATTTTAAAACCGAAGCATTTGTAAGTGGTATTAGAGATGCTGATATAAAACTTGCGGTATGTGCTTCACAAAAAACAAACCTTTGCAGAAACTGTTTCATTTGCCTTGGCCCAGGAAACCGCAAGGCTCATTTCCAAACCACAGACGTACAAGGTGCGTAAACTCGATATGGCTTGCGAGGACGAAAGCGAGTTAATAAAGGAAGTGAGGGGCATGAAACAGGCACGTTTTAAGGCTTTGGGTGAGAAGCAAACTAAAAACAAAGTCAAATGCTATAACTGCGGTAAGACTGGTCACATACAGCGCAACTGCAAAGCACCGAAAAAACGTTCAAGATCAGCTTCACCGCCCAGAAACAACCAGCGGGGTAATCACCAGTCTTCACGGGAATTCCCGTTTAACTGAAAAGAGCTAGCACTGCAGGGCATGAGCTAGCTTCTACATCGAAGGGCCCCACAATCTCCATCTCAGTAATGCAACAGAGTAACCGAAACCTTACTGCTTGTGGTTATATTAACGGTCAAAATCGGGTTTTGACTGTGGACACTGGGGCGTCACATTCGATCATTAGGCCTGATTTAATACAACAGCCCATTGAACAACTTAGGGGTGTGAGTCTGCGAACAGCTACTGGGGAGCCTGCCGCCATCTATGGGAAAGTAAAAGTAAAATTAAGTATGGCCAATCCAGCGCTCACCATGTATTTATTGTGGCTGATATTGTAGACGAAGTAATTATTTTCTCAGATTTTATGATTGGACAAAGTATTCATATGAATATGGGACAACAAATTATGACTTGGCGTAATGTTGAAAATCCGCTTGATGTTGGATACGAAAACAAGGCTCATGTAAGACAGTTACTCGCCTTTGAACGTGAAAAATTGCCACCCAAGTCAGAAACCATAGTATGGGCGCGAATGGAGGGAGATTGTGAGGACAATATTAGATTATGGGTGGTAGAGCTAGCAGCAATTACAGGTGATATAGTAACAGCGAATGCCCTCGTTAAAACCAGCAACAGCTTAGTTCCTGTAAGAGTTTTAAATTTATCAAACAACTAAAAGGTTCTTACGCAGAACTTTAAGATTGGGCAATGTGCTTCAACAGAGGCAATAATAAGTTGCGAGGAACATCCAGACGCAGCTAAAAAGAGTACAAATGACCAAGAATTACTAGAGGAACATGTGCGAAAATGGACCGAAAAACTGAGGTCGACCGAGAATAATAAGGCTAAACAATTACTTAAGAAATATGCCTTTATCTTTGCATCGAAAGGTAAAAACCAGGGCCGGACGTCAATAGTGAAACACGAAATTAACACCGGTGACGCTAAGCCAATAAAACAGGCCCCAAGAAGCATTCCTCTAGCAAAACGTAATGAAGTTAGAGACCTGGTTAATGAAATGGAACAGGACGGCATATTAAAACCATCATCAAGTCCCTGGAGTTCACCTTTGGTTTTGGTAAAGAAGAAAGATGGAAGTACTAGGTTCTGCGTAGACTACAGGAAACTAAATGACGTCACCAAAAAGAACAGTTATCCATTGCCTAGGATTAATGACACCTTGGACACGTTAGCCGGAACTGAATGGTTTTCTACATTAGATCTGCAGAGTGGCTGTTGGCAAGTAGAAATTACAGACAAGGAAAAAGAGAAAACTGCTTTTAGTGCAAGTGATGGCTTATGGCAGTTTAATGTAATGCCATTTGGGCTCTGTAATGCTCCGGCTACATTCCAGCGTTTGCTGGAACAGGTGTTGAAAGGTCTCCACCGAAAGACATGTTTGGTGTACCTTGATGACATAATTGTCATGGGAAAAACATTTGATGAACACCTGAAAAACCTCTAAGAGGTGTTGAAATGTATATCTACAGCCGGACTCAAGTTAAGTGTCATGAAATGTTCACTGTTCCAGAAAGAAGTAAAATACCTAGGGCATCGTGTAACATCTGATAGCATTTCAACAGACGAAGAAAAAATAAGAGCAGTTATGGATTGGCCTCGCCCTAAAAATCTACATGAGCTACGCAGTACATACTACAGGCGTTTTGTACCGAATTTTGCAAATATTGCTGCCAGGTGCATGAGTGGACCAAAAAGGCGCAGGCATATGACTGGGGTGAAGCACAGGAACGGGCATTCCAGAAACTAAAAGAATTGTTGTGCTCAGCACCAATTTTGGCTTATCCTACCGCGGGCGAAAAATTTGAGCTAGATACTGATGCGAGCTGATTTGGAATTGGAGGTGTGCTGTCCCAAGTGGTCAACGGTGTAGAGAAAGTCGTAGGCTATTACAGTCGAATACTTTCGAAGCCTAAGAGAAATTACTGCGTGACTCGGCGAGAGCTTCTGGCAGTACTTGAGTGCATAAAACATTTTCACAAATATTTGTATGGTCAACATTTTGATTTGAGAACAGACCATTATGCACTCAGGTGGTTACTGCAATTTAAAAGTCCAGAAGGTCAGATAGCTCGTTGGATTGAGCGCCTTCACAGCTACGATTTTAGCATTGCACACAGAAAAGGTGGATAACATGGCAATGCGGATGCTCTGTCAAGACGACACTGTAAGCTGGAATGCAAAAGAAATGACCCCTTTGTAGCAAACATTTTACAAGCCAAGGAAGAGGGCAAAAGACCCACCCGCAACGAAATTTCACCTGAATGTCCACTGATGAAAGCATACTGGGCTCTGTGGAACAGCCTTCAAGTAGTAAATGGCTGCTCTACCGCACTGACGGAAAATCAGTTAAAAACCTTATAGAAGTGCCGTCGGCGAAAGTAAAAGACATTCTGAGTGAATTTCATGCGGTCCTAGCAATGGTCATCTGGGTGTGACAAAAACCCTAGAAAAATTAAAACAACGCTTCTTCTGGGCTGGCTGCCAAAAAGCTGTAGCTGATTGGATAACAAAATGCGCACAATGCA
Organism: Pollenia griseotomentosa; assembly: GCA_963931875.1. NCBI lineage: Eukaryota > Metazoa > Arthropoda > Insecta > Diptera > Polleniidae > Pollenia > Pollenia griseotomentosa. The sequence goes on along the minus strand of OZ007560.1, from coordinate 174,254,410 downwards.
TTGCCGCCAAAGTTCCGGTAAGGAGAAGTCGTGGGCACTACAACAGTACAATTCTGGTGCCCCATTTGTGCGAATCGCAATGGATATAGCTGGGCCTTTTCCTGTTAGTAATACCGGTAACCGAAATGTGCTAGTCATCGATTACTTTAGTTAATGGCCGGAGGTATATGCCATCCCAAACCAAGAAGCTAGGACAGTTGTAGACGTCTTCGTAAACAATTGGGTGTGCCGCTACGGTGTTCCATTAGAAGTACATTCTGACCAGGGCAGAAATTTTGAATCTGCTATATTTTAGGAAATGTGTGAGCTGTACGGAATAAGGAAAACAACCTACCACTACAACCTAAACTAAACTACCTGGAGATATGGAGTATGGTGTTAAACCTATACCAACAGGTGAAAACAATTCAGGTGCCACCTCACAAGAACAAGAAATTCTTAATGAACTTCATGAATTTGTACGAAACCGTATTAAGCTGTCTAGCGACAAGATGAAAGCCAGATACGATCGAGCGAAAAATCCCCAACGAAAGAAAGGATTATCTCCCCAATTACAGACTCATTGGGATGGGCCATATAAGGTAATACAGTATAACCCGGCTTATTACCCCACGCTTAAATACATTTCACGCTTATTTACCTTGAGTTTAAAATCCCCGTTTTTTTTCTTCCATTTTTTTCAAAAAAAAATCTACGTTTAATTGCCTTACGCTTAATTACCCAATTCGGGTAATTGCCTTAAAAATTAAAACTCCAAAACAAAAAACCACCTAAATTTCATTCGTTTAATAGCCTGAGTACTATTTAACAACAACACAGCAAGTAATGCAACCAAGTTTACATGTGGAAAAAATATGAAAAAACTAAATTTGGCTTATTTGAAAGCAAAATATTCCACAATTAAATATTGGCACAAAAATAAATAAAACAAAAATTCTAGGCTCACCAGAATGCAGTTATGTTATGAGGTTAAGATACATATAAGAATTATTTGTGCTGAATATTATCTAGATACACCAAATATATGAGATACATATTTTGTCTTAAAGGGATTAAAGGAAAGGTCGTTAAATTTTAAATTATATTGAATATTAGTTGAATGTTTAAATTTGAACCGATTCAATCATATTTAATTTTCAGTAAGATATTTTGGGCCAAATTTAATCTTAAAACGGACATGATTGAAAGGTTTATGGACATAAAGAAAGAAGTTTGCATGGGGACTATGTGATATTATAGACTGATTCTCACAATTTACATAGGTAAAGTTCTAATGACAATTAAACGTATTTACCAAATTGTATCAAATTATCTAAAAACTGCAACTTTTACTTTCCGCACAAGGTTTACATGGACAGCCAACCAGCCATTTGGACGGACGAACACGAAAAGATCATTAAAATATGCTAAATGTGCAAATTATTCACAAACAAATCAATACCAAAATTCACAAAAAGCCCTAAAACGGATAAATATATTGTTCCTGCCTTCATTGGTCGCACACGAAAAATCGTGCAATTGAATATTTACGGTTTCCCTGATCATAAGTTTGTATGTATGAGTACGCTTTTGTTAGTTTGATATGAAAGGACATCTCAAAAAGCATTACAGATAAAATTTAAAACAACAAATCCCATTGTTTTTTATTGTTATCTCTTTAAATTTAGCTGATACATGTAAAAAATCCTGTCTAACCTTTTTTTCATATATCAAATTTAAGGTATCTTGAAAATAAATGTTGTTCTAAATGAACAACTCTCATATTGGAATTTGCACTTTTGTATTTTTGTACTCGATATACAACGTAATTTAATTTCTTTACAGTATTCCACGGATAATTACCTCACCAATAATGTCAATATTTTTGGGTAATTATACCTCAATGAGGTAATTAAACGTATTCGCTAACTCAATGAGGTATTTAAACGTATTCTTATAATTACCTCAACGAGGTAGTTAAGCGTATTCGTTTAAATGCCTACCCCGCATAATTATTCAAAAATATTGACATTTTTGGCGAGGTAATTATCCGTGGAATACTGTAAAGAAATTAAATTACGTTGTATATCGAGTACAAAAATATAAAAGTGCAAATGCCAATATGAGAGTTGTTAATTTAGAACGATTAGCCCCTTATGGAAGAGGTAAATCCGAGCCTATTCGGCAAGAACAGGCTTAAGTGTGGGGCAGTGTTACGAAAGTAACTTTATTTAAGAATTAGTTTAATTTATTAGTTATGTTGTATTTATTAGTTATTTTGTATTTGTTAGTAATATTATTAGTTTAAAGCAGGGAGTAAAAATATTCGTTTTTTTTTAAAGGTTACGGGAAAATTCCTTTTACATATTTGCATTTGGTTATTTTTAACCATTATTGTTGCATATATTTTATTTTGGTTATCGCAAATTAAAGAATATAATATTTTGTTTTGGTTATAAATAACCATTACTTCAACTTAAAATTTATTTTGGTTACAAATAACCATTTCAACATATACCATTTTTTTTTTTTTTAGAAATATCCTTTATAAATAAGTAAGAAAGTATAGTCGGTTACTGTTTGGGGCCCATGGGCAATCATTAAACCGGAAAAAACTATGTTATGAGGTTGAGATTAATTTTCAAGTTAATTATGCCGCATATTATTTAGATATCTTCAGCTATATGAAAATTTATGTCTAAAAGTGATTTTAGAAAGTGGTTTATATGGTACCTATGGTCAATGACCATATACATTTGACCATTGGTCATATTTATTATTTCGATGACTAAGAAGAAGTAGGGAATGTCGCAACTGTTGTGCGTTACTTCAGAGGCAATTCTAATTCGCTATAATCGCCGTGTGTACTAAAACGTGCGACGTGTCCGCGGTTGCCATATGAGCGAAGTCGATTCCATTCATAAATGCTTTGATTGTATTTCAAGTCGATCATAAAGTTTTGGAAATATCTGAAATGGCTTGCGTTTTATTTAAAAAAAAGTTGTCCAATCCTATTGGAAAACCTGTTAGTAACCGACTATACAGTTCTTCTTATTTATAATGGATATTTGTAACCAAAAAAATTAATTATTTGTTACAATTGTTATTTGTAACCAAAAAAATTTATCAAATAGAATCTGGAAATTTATTACTCATGGTGAGTAACATTTATTATATAAATTTTCATATTATTCATACTTTATTAGTCTTAGGCCCGTTTTCACGACTTAACGATAGCTAAATGTAGGAAGTTATCGAACAGATAATGAGTTTTTAATTATCACAAGTTCTCTTTAACCTAAAAGTGAAGGATAAGCTAAAGAGAGGAACGTTCTACCTTTAACTTTTGTCGTAAGGTTTAGATTTGAGATTGCCATATTATATTCACATATTTTTTTTATATGGCAACTCCAATTATACGTACATTTTGTAAAAGTAAAAAAAGTACGTAGTTGCCAGTTCGTATTTTTATTTTGGCAAAAATAATCGGTATTTTCTTTAGTATTGCCACTTTTTTAAAAATGTTAAGCTTATTTTATACATAAGTTGTGAAAACGAAAAATAGTTAAAGGTAACTTTATTCCTCACTAGTGCTAAAGGTAGCGTTAACTATATCGAACTTTGAAGGTAAGTCGTGAAAACGGGCCTTAATCCTTCAATATTTTCCAGGAATATTTTCTATGCACAATCAGAATTTTTCGTTCGTATATTTCTTTTACGAGGCTTACTTTAGCTATCCTTTGGCTAGCAATCAAGTAAATTGTAAAGCAAATTTTAACAACTATTATATACCAGTAGAATGTAATGCATTTCCTGGCCCGCTACGGCCTTCGTCGGCATTCTTTGTATCTTACAACTGGATAGTGCCTATTGTAAATTTTATGTATTTAACTTAATTATTTTAACAAATAGAATCTGGGAATTTATTTCTCATGGTGAGTAACATTTATTATATAAATTTTCATATTATTCAGATGTGTATTCTAAGTCAGATTACAACCCTCATCCTCATCCTACGCGCTATACCATTCAAATATGGCGGTTTAATACAATTCTTTAATTTGGCCCCTGCAGTACGTAAGATGCTTCTAGATAGGTCAAATGTATGACCAACCCTACTTTATTATTTATTGCGATATTTCGGTTTTTTTTTAGTAATTTCCATAAGCTAAACCGTTTTTGAGTTACGCGAAAATATGTTGGGCAGCCTTCTCCAATTTCGAAATACAGGTATATTTCGAAAACAAGAGCTAACCTAAAAAAACGGTTAGCACCACTGAATACAGCGTGCCGAATTAGGTTAAAACGCTAAGTGCCCGGCTTGTCTGTTTTTTGCAACGAGCAACAGTGTAGTTATTGCTCAAAGTTACAATATAAAAATTCTGTTTTAGGATTATTTTTTAAGGGTTGCGAAAGAAAAAAACACATCTAAAAAAAGAAAAAAAAACACCTCCTTCAAAGTTTTAGGATTTTTAAAAAACGGTTTGAGGTATAATATATAAAAAAAATCAGCCAAATAAAAAATAGTTTTTTTTTAATATATTGTTTGTAGCCCCAAGTATTCTCTTTAAAATGACATAAAAATCATCTTCGTGTGTAAAGTAGTTTTCGAGATATTGAATAACTAAGCTCAACACATTTGGCTAATTTGGCGAAATTATGACATTTCAAATATGAATTTTGAAAAAAAAATTTTTAAATTTTGAAAAAAAAAATTTTTTAATTTTTTTTTGTTCATATATGTTCCTAATATGATAAAAGGAACCTTCTCACTAAATTTCATTAAAATCGAAAGGGGTCGTGTCCTACTCTTGGTCGATTTGACATGGATATACCCAGTTGTTGTATGCCCAAGTAACAAGAAACCCCATCTTAAGGCAAACAGATATTCGTCACAAATTATCTTCTAAGTAACAAAACAAACTCAAGCAATTTCAGAAAGTAACAATCATGGTGAAATAAACAGGTGGCAGTACTACGCCAGATGACGATTTTTTGCTCTTGCATTGTTTGTCTAGGTTTATGTCAAAGTTTTGTTTATGTTTACAAAAAGTCCACGTTTTGTGCTGTGATTATTGTATTTTATTAAAGTTTTTGATCATTTTAAATTAAAATAAATAAGATATTGATCATAATTAAATAAAAATTGGCTAAAAATTTATTTATTTCATCACGTTCAGTGGTACGCTGTGATTTTTCTCAAATGTATTTTTTGACGTAAACGGTGATGTAATTTCCATTTTTGTTGTAATGTTGTATTTGTTGCCGTAACGATGCCACCTGCTTATTTCACCATGGTAACAATAACAATTTATAACAGTTTCTATTAGGAACCAATGCAAATTGAAAATAACGTAATAACTTTGTTTAAAACAATTGCACAAAACTTTTATTTGTGAAGTTTTAAGAACAAAATTCGACTTGGAAAATGAATCTTTAAAATGGTTTAGTACATTTAGTCCAGAAAATGTAATCAATGGATAATTATTTTGTTTGTATTTATTTATTGAAAAGTTCTCATTTTCAAAAATTCCCATTTAGCATCCAATTTTTTTAGATGTTGCCACACTGAGTATAATATAAATAATGCTTATTCTTTATTTTACTAAAACTAATTTCAATAAATACAATAATAAATAGTTAGGAATTTAACTTATTAATCTAAAATCGTACAGTATTCAAGAAGTATATTCTTGGAATTTTTCGAACGCTTTCATTGCAAAATCATACACCTCTTCAATACGTTTTTCCAGTACTTCTGCAAATAAATAAAATTGTTAATTAATTAATTAAAACATCAAAAGTTTATATTAAAAGGTGAAAAAGTTTTCTGATTGAAAATTTAAAATTAAATGTTGCTTCATTCTTTTAAGGAAAATATATTCCGAAACTTTAAAAAACATTCACAAAATGCTGCATATGAAGTGTTGGTATTTTATCGTACCTTGTTCTGTTTCAACTTGTTTGCTTTCCATGCCATCTTCATCACTGGATGGTTCTTCTTTAAACATACCTTTCAGTTTGGGCAAAAAGAGCAAAAGGCAAATTACACCAATAAATTTGATAATTTTTTTAAAGATCAAAAGTTTTAAAATAATTTTTCCGATAGTAAACAGATTTATTTTGGTTTTTAATTTGTGAAGAAGTGATAAATGATCACGCGGGTGATATGGGTATGGCAATGGTTTATAATATGTTGGCTGAGGGGGGCCATAAGCAGGAGCAGGTGGTCCGTATACTGGTGCTGGTGGTCCGTAAATTGGTGCTGGAGGTCCATAAACTGGTGCTGGGGTTGAAGGTGGTAAGTATTGGTTGTTTGGAGGTGGTGTATAGTTGTATCCTCCAAAATCACCATTATAATCTAAAAATTATTTAAACGTGAAATAAGTTAATTAAAAATTAATGTTAAGATTAAGAGTACGTTAAAAAAAATAAAAGATGTTAAACATATGTATCAACAAAAGCACAGAGCCCAACCAAAAGTCTTTGTATATACAGTATCGGCCAAAACCTTAGCACCCTCTCAGTACATTTTTTTTAAATGATAATTTTTATACTAAAAAATATCAAAATTAAAATTAACAGTTCAACTTAAAATTACAATTGTTCTTAAAACAAAGTTATTAAATTTTTTTTTAACGTTTTTTATTTATTTATATTTTTATTATTGAAAAAAAAAACAAACTTAAGGAATTCAGAATTTAATAAAAAAAGTTAAAATTCAAAAAATATTTAAAGTCGCAAATATAAGAGGACTAAACTAAAGCACCCCCTGATATTGTGTTTGGACATTTTACTACGCTACTGCGACATTACTGTATAAGTTAACGTACACTCCAAAAATGCAGCAGCTATTTAGCTGCAGTGTTAAGCATGGTGAAATAAACAGGTGGCAGCACTACGCCAGATGACGATTTTTTGCTCTTGCATTGTTTGTCTAGGTTTATGTCAAAGTTTTGTTTATGTTTACAAAAAGTCCACGTTTTGTGCTGGGATTTTTGTTTTTTATTAAAGTTTTTGATAATTTTGATAAGATATTCCCATAACTAAATAAAAATTGGCTAAAAATTTATTTATTTCATCACGTTCAGCGGCATGCTTTGATTTTTGTTTAATGTATTTTTTGACGTAAACGGTTATGTAGTTTCCATTTTTGTTGTAATGTTGTATTTGTTGCCGTAACGATGCCACCTGCTTATTCCACCATGGTGTTAAGAAGATGAACTTGTTAGGGCTTATGCGAAAATTGTCATTGTTTTAAATAAAAAAAATTTTAATAACTTTGTTGTCTTAACCCTTAAATGCATGTTGTTGTAATTGTGCAACATATCATTAAACTCACCTCAAAATGGTATTGATTCGCTCACTACACATTGTTGTGTAGTAAAATAGTTGTACTTGGTGTAGTTTATGCTTTGGCAGCACCTTTTTATGCTTTGCAATCTTTTTGATTGTGAATTTCACGTGAACAAAGCAACGGTTATAAAATTCTTTCAGCAAGTGCAATTTATGTTTTAGTAAGAAGTATAACTATGTGATTTTCGAAAGTAAGTGCTAACAAAAATTAATTTTATATAGAATAACATTGATTTTCAAAGAAACTTACTTGGTCGTAAGCAAAAATAATGTTTTTTTCATTTAGTTTGACCTATTTTAGAATGTTGTGAAACTGCAACACTATGCAGTTAGGTGTAAGTGTAGAATGTTGTGAAACTGCAACACTATGCAGTTAATTGTAAGTGTAGAATGTTGTAAAACTGCAACAATATGCATTAAGTATGACGAAATTTCTTCACATTTTATAAATTTTTTTGAATGCGGTTTTTAAATTCCAAAAAAATTCAATATTTAAATAAAATATGTGATAAAGAAATATCTGAAGATGAGTCAGAGCTATAAGATGAGGTTTTTTCTGTTAACCCAGAGACACTAGACTCTAATGTTCAAGATGTAGAGGCCAAAATTGAGGCTGATGTAAACGATTTTTAAGATGATCCACTGGCTTTTGACGAACCTCAGGCGGTTAACCCACCAGCCGCAACAAATCAAGACACATTTCCAAGTACAAGTCGACGAGCAATGAAGGGACTTGCTTGGAAGACAAAAGACTTTGTTTGGAACGCTGATAAAACTAAGTTTCTTGGCGATAGTACTTATCCTATAGAGTTTAGTCAAAAAAACAGTCCTTACACACTTTTTTTTTCATATTTTTTCACACCAGAAATTATTCAAAAAGTTGTAGAAGAATCTAATCTCTATTCTGTGCAAATAAACGTAATGAAACCTTTGAATTTGACCGAATCTGAGCTCAGAAAGTTCTTATCTATAATGATATATATGTCCGTTATAAAATATCAACTTACGATTTTTTAAATAAATTTTACTATAATTATTAGAAAAAAATTTTTTTTAATTTTTTTATGCATTAGGAAGCAAAATTCTATACTATATATTTTTTTCAGTACATTTGAAAAATTCATGCATTTTTAAAAAAATTATCATTAAAAAAAATGTACTAAGGGGGTGCTTAGGTTTTGGCCGATACTGTACTAACAGTGGCCGTTTCCCGTTGCCAAAGGCCACCTACTGTGAATTCAATACAGTGTTTCCATTAAAGAATTCGGAAATTAAAGTCGGTTCAAATGTTACAATCATCAGCACACACGCATAATGCTCTATTTACCTACATACATACTAGAGGTCTGCAAGAATGAATAAAAAGCAATTTCAACACACTCATTTGTTTATACCCTTCACCACAGGTGGATAAGGGTATATATAAATTTATCATTCCGTTTGTAATTTCTACAATATTGATCTTAGACCCTATAAAGTATATATATTCTGGGTCCTTATGAGGAGAGATGTTGATTTAACGATGTCCGTCTGTCCGTCCGTCCGTCTTACGTTTGATTTGTGTTTTCCGGATACTCCAGACATGATAGCGACTAGGTTGTTCAACATTTATGTCACATATAGTCCACCATTTCTTGCAATTGAAATTCAGCAAGATCGGCCCATAAATGGCTGAGATATGACCAAAAAACCAGGACTACCTCTATTTTTTTCAAAAATCCCTTGTTGTATAAGTAATATAAAAGTTATGTTTATAGCGGATTTTCTGTGTAGGTATTTATAAAAAATAACAAATCAAAAAGAGAAGAACTATACAACAACACATTTCAATGGTAATTTGATCATAAATTTCAAGCATTTTGAAAAAAAAATTGTTAATCAAAATATTTTCTCAGTAATATTATAATATCGCCACTACGGCAATACTGGAGTCACATATTTTATAAAATAAACATAATTTTTTCATCAAAATGGACCGAAAATTAAATAAAGAAGAAATTATTAAATTTATATTGTTATAACTTGGTAATGTTTTTAAACCGAAAAACAAAGGTTTTTTATAAGATGTTTTCGCTACGAGAACATTTAAAAAATGAACTTACAACTGACTGTGTAAACACTCAAGCTACTTGCAAGACTTTAGGCTTTTTCTTCGACATTTTCGTTGATAATACGTAGTAATTGCATGTGTAAAGGCAGGGTAAAGAGCGGTATTTTTATAACTTGCTATGCCGAATATACCACTCTTACTTGTTTTATTATAGAAAAGTTTAAAAATTTATTTTTTTATTTATTTGTAAAAATAATTAAATTTATTTATAATGATATTGAATTATTTATTTAATAAAAAAAATTTAATAAAATTAAATTTTAATCGCATGGATCATTTATATCATAACTATTGATATAATGTTTAAGTTTTTTAAATGTTCAAATACTCAGTCTCTTATTGTCCCTATTTATCGCCTTTATTTGCTGCTTTTTTGGCATTCCTTTCTTGGCGTTACTAGGTTCAGTTGTTGATTTCGCTGCTGGTTTCTTTTTTTGACTTTGGAAAGAAATTACATTAAGTAGAGGCAGAAAACTTTTTCAATTTGAGTCTTTCATCGACAAGCGGTATAATAGTAAGCATGGTATTCAATGTTTCGTTATGATCATCTTTGCTACTAAAAACTATTTTAGTTTCTTTGCAATTTCTTTTGAAGTTTGCTCCAATACTATCACATGCTCCTTTGCCATGAGCAGTAGGATGAAAGTGCCACTAAAGGCCAGTTTACACGGTAATACAATGTATTACGACTTTGTAGAATCAAAATATTATGAAATTCTCTCCGTGTTTAAAAGAAAAAAATAAAAATCTTTTGTAAGTATAATTCATGTTTACACGGATGGTATAAGTAAAATCAAAAATAATAACAATTTAAGACATATCGTCAGCTCAGAATTGGTTTGACCTACCGACCATTTTTTAAAAAATTGAGTTAGGTATGGGGTATATATATATATATTTTGAATTCCCCATTTTTGAATCCAAAATCTGTTTCGCGAAATTTTTTGTGGTTTCTGAGATATAAAGCATTCATTTTGCTGCATATCAGCTGTTTCAAAATTTTTTAAGTTTTGTTTTGCTCTACAAGCCACTGTTTGGCGATTGCAGCAAATTCTTCATACAAAAACGTGACAACAAGAAAATAAATTTGTGAAAAATAGTTTTATAAAATAATGGACCCAACCAAGTGTACGGTTTGCTATTATTTGCAAAGTGTTTTAGCCTACCTAAGGGAAATGCTTCAACATTTTACTACAAACAAAAATTAAATATGTATAATCTTAAAGCAACCATTATTATGCTAAATATTCCAACTTTTACTTATTGTGCCTTGTGTACGGAAGCTCATAGTGGTCGGAGAGGTAACAATATTGCTAGTGCTTTAATTAAAATCTTAAATGAATTAATAAAAGATTATCCACTAATTAAAACTTTGGCATTATATAGCGATTCTTGCGTACCTCAAAATAAAAATCGAATTAACTCAACCGCAATCAAAATGCTCATTAAACAAAATAATATTGATGCTGTTATACAAAAGTCTTCAGAACCAGGACATTCTTTAATTCAAGAAGTGGACTGTGTCCATGGTGTATTGACCGGTACTTAAAGAATATTGAAATTCATAGTTCTCTTCATTTGCTAAATTTGCTTAAAACAATACCAAATAATAAAACAAAATTAAAAGTTATGGAAATGCTTCCGGAAGATTTTCGCACATACTCGGAAGCAAATAAAATGGACTTTCGAAAGTCCCTTTTGCTAAAATTAAAGAACTTCTAAACAGTAAAAATAATGATTTATGTATATATTATAAATCTTCTACGAGAGAGGAAAAATATAAAAATGCAATTTCGGTTAAGTCTGCATCAAAAAATTATTTGAAAACTCCTGAGAATTTGTTGACGAATGTTTTGAAAATATCGAAACCATCATTTATTTCCAGCGATGAAAATAGAGACATAAAAGACTTGCTTATATATATTCCACGTGTTGATAAAACTTATTATAAAAATTTACTTAATATTTAGTTTTAAATTTTTACAGCCTTATTTATAAAAATTAAAACATGTTAATAAAGGGTTTATTAAACGGATTTTGTATGAAAATCCATTTTATTAACCCTTTATTAACCGGTTTTATTTTTTATAAATTAGGCCGTAAGTGTTTTTTCTTGATTCTATTTTACTTTTGCATTATTTAAGTTGTTCACTTTGTGGCTTTTTATGTACCTTTTCATAACAGTAGAACTGTTTTTTCTGTTTTTGTAAAATAAAATCAAATAAAAAAAATATAATATAATAAAAATAAAAAATTCATCTCAACAACAAGTTACTCAATACACAGCAATAAGTATACGTATGCAGCGCAAAAAGACACTTTTTAAATTTTTTTTTAGAAAAGTGGCGTATGCGGCACAAAACGATATTTTTCTTTTTAAAAAAATACGATTAAATTCCAACTTTATTCATGAAAGTGCGCAAAAATTTTAATTTTTCTTCAAAACATATGCCGGAAGCAATCGGGTACATTTTAAGAAACCTTCATGTAAATCTTCTTTGTCGTTTTTCTCCACTCCGACTTTTTTGCATATGCGCCAAACCAATTCTGAGCTGACGATATGACTTCTGGTCCTCATATTATAATAATAATTCGATTTGTACAATTATATCGCCAATGTGTACGTGATATTCGAAGGTGCTAATATATTGAGCAACAATCAAAAGACTTTTGATTTTTATTGCACAACGAAAAGAAGTACTGTCAAGTGTATTGAAAACATTGTACAATGTTGTTTGCTTAAAGGTTATGTTTTTTTTAAAGAAAGTTGTGCCAATTATTACAAAACATAGGGCAAAATGGAAAAAAATATGCGGAAAACATATTCAAATCTACACTCAAAAAAAATTAACTAAAACTTAGAAAAATTTACTAAAGTTTAGTAAGCAATGGCTGTAGTATGGCGCCAAATACATTTTTTGCAGCAATTAAGTACAAAAATTCATTGTTATTAAGAAATAAATTTTATTCACTCATACATCAAAATATATAATTTTATTTTTTTAAATCTCTAAGCTAATCCCGCGAAGCTCTACGCATGTCTGCAGAAACCAGAGTCTCTGGCGGAAACTGAACCCGCAACCCCGGCGCTGATAGACTAGGTCACTACCAGCTAGCATACCGGGACACTCAAACTAAAATTTTACCCAATTCGATTAACTTTTAACTTCAAAATATAAAGTTTTGTTTTATACTTAGTTTTATAATTATCTTAAGATTTTCCTTAAAATATCCTTTAAGTTAGTTCAGATAATTTTTTATCCTATAAAGAAGTTATTAAAGGGTGGAAAAGTTTACTTGGTTTTTGTAAATATGATGCAAAAGCAAAAAAAAAAAAACTGCTTTCCAACTCACCCATTTCATAAATTCTTTAAAAAATATATAATAATTGGGACATACATTTATTAAAAATGGGAAATATTTACTAGTTTTTGTTTACTATTTTTGGATATTTTGTAAATTTTTCATTTTGAATGAAAACTGTTTTTTAAAATTTTCATATGTATATTCAAAGAAGAAGAATGATTACTTATCAGTATTGCGTTTAAAAACATGAAAAAAGCTGTTAAAATAAAAAAAAAGGAATTTAAATTTATTGTTTATTTTCCACTTTATTCGTTTAATACGTTGTTACAATAAATTATAAAGTGATGCGATAAATTTTCGAAATTTGGAGTTAGCAATTTCTTGTACATAGAAAAAGTTCTTTCTCTACAGTTGTTAAGGGAGCATATTTAAAATTGAGTATTTGCTCTGAATATGTTTTATACAACTGGACTCACAATTCCGCTTGCCTCCCAAAATATCCCCAATATCTTTTAGTATCAAAAATCATTCAGTTTTTAATAAAACTGATTTGAATTTTTTATGAACTTTGTCTCCTATACCCCCTGGAATACCGGACATTTTTCTTATGGTGTCCATAACTATATTCACTTGGGAAACCAAAAAAAGATTTTTTTTGTCTCCAATTTTGTTACAACTTCGTGTAAAAAGTAAAAATTTGCAGAAATGAACAACATTTGGTGCCGCAAATCACTTTCATTCCAATATATACAGAGAAATTCTAAATAGCTAAAATTATATTAAAAAAGCAAAACAAAAAACGTTACTTTATACAAAACCTATATTTAAAAAGAAATAAGACGTTACAAACTATGATGGTAAAAAGACATTACAGAAAAAGTATTATTGTATGCAGTGACGGTGTAACTGAGAATTCGATCGTTAGAATACAGCTATGGAGTTTTCGAGCGAAATAATAAAATACGTTGATAAAAAGGCTAAATCCTAGAGTATCCAATTATTCGACTTTTGGTTTTGTTCGAGTAAGGAATTAATCGATTTTTGAATTTTAAAATTGCTCGGTTAATCGAAAAAAGGCTTTGAATTGTTCGATTTACTCGACTAACGCGAAGAATTCAAATAATTTTAACATCTCTATTTGAACGCATACTTTTATTTTATTAATAAACTGAAAAAGAGATGTAAGAGGTGCCAGCCAGTTATAAAAAACATTTTAAACCAATTTATTATTTCTTAAAATCGAGTGAAATTGAAATCGAAGGAGATTCTCCGTTAAATTTTTATTAAATCACCGCACTTTTTCCTGATTTTAAGAGAAGTTATGGTAAAGATACGAATTCAGTGTATATCTACTATATAAAAGGATTTTTTTTTTAATAAACTTTTAAAACAGGATCTGTTTTTTAAATATCTTTGATTCCAATTGCACTCATATGTATTCGGTATCTAGAACATGGCTGATAACTTATTTATATTTTTTTGCAATACCTCTTAATTTCCTTTATTTTTTAATTCTGTTGTATAGGGTTTGGTTCATTTATTTTTTAACGTATTAATTTCACGACAAAAAACAGACACTTCGTTTTTAAACAAGGACAATTAAGTTTTTAAGACGGATCTACCCTACAAGAAGACTACCGGTCATTTTACTAGTTATATAACCGGTAGTGTTGACCAATATATTGGTTAAAGTTTCTATTAGTTTATTAAGAGCAAAATGAAAAAACTAACCGAAACTCTTGTGTACATGTGATTTTGCCTCTCTTTCTAACTAATGAATTCCACTCGACTACGGAACATATATCTGTACTGCTTACTCTGCTGCTTTTAACTATTCAATGATAACCTAAATAGTGGTTAACACTAACTAGTTAGTCTTAACGTAAATATTGGTTAGCACTAACTAGTTATTCATAACGTAAAAATTGGTTAGTACTAACCTTCATAAAATACATTACATTTTTTCTAATTTTCATTTTTAATTAAATATTTTATTGAAAAAATTATAATCAAATTCATAGGAAATTAGACTTGAAAAAGTATGTACCACGTATCGTTATTGGCTGCTTTATGACGTTCCACTTCTTGCATGGGTCTGGAAATGGAGGTAAACGTACGTGTAACCAATTAATTGTGACCAAAAAATTAAATACATACTTCAAAAGTTATCAGGGTTTTTAATAACATTATTTGTTCCCTTATTACCACCGGCAAATCCTCAACGAATATCCTGGTCAAATCCACCATCCGCATGGCGGCTACTTGTTGGACGACCACTCCTTTCAATGACCTATGTTGTTTCCTTAGAATCCACCACCACGTCCTATGAAGCCACCATCAGTACGACCTTTACCACTAGCATTCTGATTACAGCTATTCGGCGGTGTCACTTTTTTTATAGAAATTTTTTATCTCACTACTTAAGTAAAATTATATAATTAATTAAATTTATTTTTTTCTTTAATACCAATGGCAAATACTAAATTTAAGAAATTCACAAATTTTTACACGCGTATGACAAAAATATATTAAAATATTGGCATTATTTGGAAAATGATAGTTGTACCATTCTTACATATATGTTAGAGTGGAACAACTAATGTAAAATTGTTGCAAGTGTGTTAGTAATTTTTTTAGTTTTGGTTATGCATTTCTTGTAGGGTAATGATATCTTAAATGTCAGCATCTAGCCGATTAGAAGATACGAGGTAAAAATAATTGACAGTCGGGTAATAACAGGTAACCCATAATCTGACAGTACATGGTTTACACATTTATAACTGGTGATACATTTTTTTTACGAATTGACGTTTATAGTCAGCGTTTAAAAAACTGCAGTCAAAGTGGAGAAACTGCCATTTCTTCCACTTCTTCATTTGTCATTGGCCAAAAAAAAACTTTTGCTTTTACTTCTGATTCATTAAATGTAAACAGTCGCTATCAAACCAACTCAAAAAGCGAAAAGTTGTTCACAAATTTTCGTTTTTTGTTCCACAGTTATTGGTTTCGACTGCAGTTTTTTAAACCCTGTTAATAGTGATTTACATAATTTGTCAAACATGCTCAAATCTAAAAATGGACTTAAATATGTTTAAAAGTATGAATAATGAAAATAAATGCAAAAGGTAACAAATTGTAATTTAGTTTTAAGGTTAGAAATGTAAACAAAATATTTTAACATTAAAAAAGTAGACATTTCTAAGAAATTAATTTTAATCGATTAATTGACATAAATTAATCGAGTTATTCGTTATTCGAAATTGGCTATTTTAATTATTCGATCAAATATGGGTCGATAAATTCCTCGATTATTTGAACAACGATTAATGACAATATAAAAAGTACTTTACAGTACCGCTAAAGCTCAAATTAGACGTGACATAACCACAGCAAAACTGTATTACCATCGTCACTGTATTACCAAAATGACATAAACATACCATACAAACCAATTCAATTTTGGTTTCTAAATTCGCCGTTACGGCCGTGGCATTATGGTTATGTAACGTCTAATTTGAGCTTAAGACGGAGTAACATAAAAATCAAGTAAGAAAGTATTGTCGGTCAAGCCCGACCATATGATACCCAACACTACAGTATTTAAAAACCAATTTTCGAGATGTATGGAAATATGAATAGGAATCTATCTGTGTTTAAAATTTTATTAAAATTGGTTTGATAGTGGGCACAAAGACCCTATTCCGGAAAGCAGCTTGTATGGGGGCTATATGAAATTATGGACCGATTCGACCTTGCTTCCAATTAGAACCTATGTACCAAATTTCATTAAATTATCCTCAAAAATGCGACATGTGTTTTGCGCACAAGGTTAAATGGACAGCCAGCCGGACGGACATAGTTAGATTGACTAAGTGATTCTGAGTCGACCGGTATACTTTAGGACCAATATTTAAAGGTGTTAAGCTGGGATCACACGATTGCCGCAAATGCACCAATATGACACAATTTTTATTGTGCTTTATTGACGCACAATAATAAAATTGGACCAATAAAATATTCTGAAATCACACGATTGCCCTGTTTAAAACAAATTTAATTGCCGCTAGTTGGTACAAAGCGAAATGATTACAACAATTGCCGCAGCACAGTCACACGATTGTTCTTACCTGACAACTGCGAAAACAGCTGTTGTGGTAGCTTTTCTATTTGTTTGAAAGTTCTTGTTGGTTTGTTAATTAAATAAAATTAAATATGTATCATATATGTATGTACTTAAACAAATTTTTGTTGAATAGGTATTTTTATTAAAATTTTTAAAGAAATTCTAAAAATTAAGTCTGTTCAACAATTTCGTATGTTAATGTTCGCTTAGAAACTTAAATAAAAATATTCGCACTGAACAGCTAAATATGCTTTTGAACATACATATTTTGGTAATAGCAATAATTAAAAAAAAAAAAATTAAAATGCATAATAAATAAATAAATATTTATCTTTATTACCTTTTTTACATTATATAAAAAAGTAAATTTATTTAAAAAGGCAAATATTGGTGCGTATTGTGTTGTTTGATTGCCGCACAAGAACACAATAAATATTGGTGCATTTTTGTTATTTTTATTGACGCGCGGTTGCACAGAAAACAGTCACACGATTGCCGCACCAGGGTTGCATTTGATTGGTAAAAGTAAGCACAATATTGTCCTTGATTGGTACATGAGCCAATTGGTTGTGCAATCACACGATTGGGGTATTAAAAAGTATGAAAATTGGTGCATTGCGGCAATCGTGTGATCCCAGCTTTACACACATCAGCACAAATGCATTATACCCTCTCCACTCTTATGGTGTGGGTATAATAACATACAGAGATAATAAAGGTTGCTGGGATGATATTGTACAAGGGAAACACAAAATATTATCATAACGTTGAACGATTCTTTTTACCAGAGTTGTTACATCACAGAAAGGGTTGAATTTTTTTAGTAGTTATAAGAAAAAGTTGCACATCAAAAAAAAAAAAAAAAAAAAAATGGATTTTTGCAAAAATTTTTAAATTTTTTTTTTCGTATGAAAAAATGAAAAATTATCTTAAAATGGCAAAATAAATATTAAAAAAAGCCGATATTGCCAAAATAAGCAAAAAAAAAAGCCCTCACAAATATGGCTATTTTTTTTGTTTTTTTATGATCGGAATTTGTTGTCAATCAAAAACATTTTATCTTGTAAACCAAAAATTAAGGATTTGTTTTTTTTTGGTTGGCCTACTTATCAGTAATATGTACTTCCTTCAAATTATAAAAAGTGTATTGTAATTAAGCAAAAATTCATATTCATTACCATAAAGTAGGCAATACTACACGATATTTTTACAGCGGGAAGACATGAATATTACGTGTTTATTATTTTCACAAAGTGATAAGAAAAAATTTGGAGTTAATATCTACTCTATTATTGAACAAGTGCAGTATATACAATTATTTAATTTGTCGGAAATATATTTGCTTAATTTGTATACGATTTCTTATTTATTTAAGAAATATGCATTGCTGATAAATACATTTGTCTGTACATTTATTTGTATAAAAGCAGAGCATTGAATTAATTACCCAGCGGTAAATATTGAAAGGACCGCAAGTGGCAGACCTTTTTGAAGGCATCTATACTCCTTTCTAAAAGATTCGCTTCCTATGATATCCTGCCTTCAGAAGTATGCCTAAGGTAAACATTTCTTTTTAAAAGACCTTCCAAAATATTCAGTACACATTCGCTACTCCCTTATTTAAAAAGGGAGAAAGGAAGTTGTTCAGTTTTAAAAAACAAAATATGTATGGGCTTGTCAAATAAGGCCTATTAGACCTCTTTACTCATTCTAGTTACTGCTGAATATAATTTTTTATTATATGTTCATACATTTAAAATAATAACATTAAGAAAAATAGATAAATATTATTAACATAAAAAAATACAAACAAATATTTCCAAAATAAACATAAGATTCGTACAAATCAAACACTGACGATCCAATCGCACAAATTAAAGGTTGCTACGTTTGTTTTTGGATAAAACATTCATTAAATAAAAGTTTAAAAAAGAGTTCTTGCAATCTTCAACTAAAGCCTTTTCATATTTTCGTTTCTTTTTGTTAATTACCCTGCAAATAATAGGACCAGTCCAAACACGCGTGGAAAGAGTAGCCCACAAGGGACCAGGACAAGTTCAAAAGTAACCCAAACGTATGGAAAAAACATGGTCTATTTAACATTGCGATGTCCTAGGGCAGGACCATATAACCCACCTTTGGACTACTTTGGAGTAGTTTTAAAACTACTCCATGGTATACTCAGGATTAGTTTTGAAGTCGTTTAAAAACGAAAGCATGTCGTTAAAAAACGAAGACATGTCGTCTCACTACAAACACTTTTTAACAATGACATGGTCCGTGCTTGCATTACATCGGACCAGTCCATGGAGTAGTCCATTCTATCAAAATGGATCAGGTGGACCAATATTATTTGCAGGGTTAATCAAGGCGAATTTATTACAGGTGGTCTTAAAAGCCCTGCTGATTACTTTTTTTTAGCTTTATCATTGTTGGATGTCAAAATTTTGTTTATTATCTTTGTTTCTGTTTTGACATTGCACAATGATTTTACAAAAACAAATTGCTTGTGGTTTTTGTACGAGTTGTAGTACTGAGCAAGGCGAATTCATTTTTCATATGGATCAACGAAAGCAACAAAAAAAATACATTGTTGTGTCTTGGTGTTGTTACTTGTTGTAGTATCGACACCACCGTTTACATTAATTCGCCTTGGTACTGAGATTACTTGGGATGAATTCGCATTGATTATAATACAATATCGCAAAGCCGGCTTTGAAATTAAGTGAATAAGATCCAGTACAACACAATCTCTTACATCTGTAAATTTTAATACAATAAGTAAAAAAAAAACGTGTTTTTAAAGTAACTATTTAAAAAAAAAAAACAAATTATGT
This sequence comes from Pollenia griseotomentosa, assembly GCA_963931875.1. NCBI lineage: Eukaryota > Metazoa > Arthropoda > Insecta > Diptera > Polleniidae > Pollenia > Pollenia griseotomentosa. Next base: position 174,234,699 of record OZ007560.1, on the reverse strand, counting down.
ATGTACAGTGCCATTAAAAACAAGTAGGAGTGCTATATTCGGCTATGCCGAATCTTATATACCCTTCACCATGATGAGATAAGAACAAAAAGTTATATACATAAATAAGGGCCATGTCAGATAAAACTTCATTGCTTTGCGTGACACTTCTAACTTTGACAGAAAAGCGTAACGCAAAAGGTGTATGTCACAATAAAAACTTTGACAACACTCACACATTGTGTGTTAAAAAGAAAATAAATGAAAAAAATTGTACTAGCAGATTGTCAAAGCGCGCAAAAAGATGAGAGTTGCCTAACTTTTCGCTTCGCTTTGCGTTAAAAGTTCTTTATGTGACATGTTTCGTATATGTATGAATATTTCATCTTAGATGTCAAAGCGAATCTCTAACGCAACGCGAAGCAAAAGTTTTATCTGACATGGCCTTAACATAGCGTCTTCAACTGACAATTTTTTGTCATACCAAACGTCAAAGTCTATATAAAAAAAACTCGAAAATTTTTGTCAGCGTTTTTTTAATATGAAGTTTGACGTTTGGTATGACAAAAAATTGTCAGGTAAAGACGCTATGTAACGTTCTTTAGATAGGTATAAATAAATATTAATTGAGCCACGCCAACTTTTCATTTCGTCATGCCGAAGAATATAAAAAAAAACAAAAAAATTTATATATGTACCAGTGTTGCCAGTGGATTTTTCGGAAAAATACCTACACATGCTAAGAAAAATCCAGCTTTTCCCTACACGATGAAAAAATTTCCCCTACAAAAATCCCTACGCATTATTGTCATTAAAATAGAAGAAAAAACTAAAGTTTTAAAAAATAAATTTTATTTAAAAATGTATGTAAAGGGTGTTTTTTTAAGCTAGATAGAACTTTAAATTGTAAAAAGTAACACAAAAAATTAAATTTTGATCAAATATTTTTTTTATCGTTTCAGTATACTCTGAAAAATAATCATGAATAGACTCACGCTTGAACAACGCTACGAAATTATCCAAATTTACTTTGAAAATCAGTCGTCGATTCGCGCAACTTATATTGCGCCTCATCGCTGAAATTGTGTTCAGCGATGCATTTTTGGCTTTACGGGTTTGTTAATAAGCAAAATTGCCGCATATGGAGCGAGACCAATTCACAAGAGACCCTACAGACTCCATTACATCCAGAAAAATGCACCGTTTGGTGCGGTTTTCACGCTGGTGGCATCATCGGACCTTATTTCTTCAAAAATGAGGCCGGAGCTCGCGTTACGGTCAATGGAGATCGTTACCGCACCATGATCAATGATTTTTTGTTTGAAAATATGGATGACATTGATCCGGAGGAGATGTGGTTTCAACAGGATGGCGCTACGTGCCATACGGCGAACGCAACCATCGACTTATTGAAATCAAAATTTGGCGATAAGTTGATTTCGAGAAATGGACCTGTCAATTGGCCTCCAAGGTCGTGCGATTTGACACCTCTCGATTATTTCCTGTGGGGCTACGTGAAGTCACTGGTTTATGCTGATAAACCAGCAACAATTGACGCCTTGGAGGCCAGCATTGTTCGTGTTATTCGTGACATACGGCCAGCAGTGCTCGAAAAAGGGGCCCAAAATTGGACGTCCAGAATGCGCTTCGTCAAGAACAGCCGCGGTGCCCATATGCCCGAAATCAATTTTGATTACAATTTAATTTTTTGTGTTATTTTTTACAATTTCAAGTTCTATCGGGCTTAAAAAAACACTCTTTATTAAAACTTTGACAAAAAATACATACAAAACTAAAAAAATATAATACATATCTATAACCAAATTTTGGCCCCAGTACCACCCGATTGCGAATGTTGTGCTTTTTATGAAAATTCGGGTCATTTTGGAATAAAAACCTCACCCACAAAAAAAAACTTTGTAATATCTCCCAAAAAAGCACATTAATTTTAAATAAAAAATTTTATTAATAACTAAAAGTGAAAAATATTGGTTAATTATTACATATCGATAACACTACGTGACAAAATTTCAACAAAGTCGTGACCAAATGAATCTGAAAGCTAATCTTTATGTTATCCGCTGAATCCGAATATGAAGTCAGAACTGTCAAAAGTAGAACAGTTTTTGAGATATTCCAAAATAACCGTTATTTGTGTTTTTAAAAAAGATGATGTGACTGAAATGCAAATATCTTAAATAACAATAATAATCTTTAAACGGATTATGTATTTCTTTATTTTTAGTGAAAGGTTATAAAATTTCTAAAATAACCATGGATTGCTTGTGAAGATTGGTCAATAAATGACAGAGTTACAGGGGACAAAAGTTCAAGCTTCATTGAAAATTTTATGATTTTGTTCAATTTTGCTCTTTTCAAGTTATTTTTTTTAAACCTATCATTTAAAAATGTTTTATTGCGTGCGGCGTTAGATTATTTTAATATGAACATTTTGCGCCCAACAAGACATAGATTGGTACTAGGGTTTTTTCCCGGGATTTCCCGTCCCGGGAATTTCAATTATTTTATTTCCCGTTTTCCCGGGATTTTTCTTGCGGGATCCCGGGAAATAAAAAATTCCTTATAATTTCAGAAAATAGCTATTTATACTTTGAAATTTAGTTTTCTATTCTCTAAAAATTAGCATCTGTGGATGGGTTGTGGATAAGATCAATTACAAGAAGTGAGTACATACGTAAATCAATGTCTCCTGATGCAATAAATCTACTAAAAGCAGAATGGGCAGTGCAACAGTTGATAATTATTACAGAGTTAATAAAGTACATTAAATCAAAATAAGATGCAGGCAGTAAAGTTTCATTGCCCATGAACAAGTCTTATAAATAGGAGATACCTAAACATATCGCTCCTTTATTGCAACATAGTCATATCTACAAAAACAAACGATCTTGGCAAAATGCGATTAAGGTTTTCACAATGTACCGACTTAAAGATTGATGCTATTTTTGCATCTACCTTGACATATATTTGACTGATATAGACGTTGTTTATAAAAAAGAAAAAATTGCTCCTGATTGTGAATCCGAAGCATGCTACAACGGTGCACTTTTAACTATTTGTCCAACCTAAATGAACGAAATTTTTCGGAAACATGATAATTAGTAAATAAAATCAGGAATATACTTTTTGACGACTTACTAAGCGCTTTGAGTGTGTCAGAAAGTTATTTCCTAAGCCGTTAAAAAATGTTATATATATCTTTAAAATATTTTATTAATTAACTTTTTGATCTCATATCTTGAGTAACTTAATTTTATTTTGTTTTTATTATTGTTTTATGAATTAAATTGTTATGTTTAAGTTATCTTTTTATGTTGTATCCAGAGCATAATAATACTGAATAAAAGCATAATAATAGGGAATAAAGGCGTGAGGTGATAATAATTCAAGTTCCTATTTCAATCTTCAATTAATTTTTTAGTATTGAATCATTTCTTTTACTTTCTTTGTAAACAAGTTCCCTTACGTTTTTTTATAAAAGTTTTTTTCATTAATTAATACAAAAATTACTTTGTTTTATTTATATGGAGCGGGATCCCGGGAAATTTAAAAAAAATTCCCGCTTTCCCGGGAATCGAAAAAGTCCGGGAAATAAAAACTCTAATTGGTACAAAAATTACAAAGCTACAGAAGATTTAGTAAATTAACCCACATAGAAATTCAAAGCTTTCAAGCAACTTTTAATATTTATTGTTACTAAAAATTTAGCTTTGTATATTTATTTGATGTGGGTTAATTCAATTAATCTTCTGTAACTTTGTCATTTTTGCACCGATCTAGATCCTATTGGGCACAAAATGTTCGTATTGAAATAGGCTAAAATTTTATTTTTTGGATTTCAGTCACATCATTTTTTTTTAAAACACAAATAACGGTTATTTTAGAATATCTCAAAGACTGTTCTACTTTTACACAAAGCTTAGGTGTCAAATTCATTTGGTCAAAAAATTGTCACGTAGTGTAATTAAAATAGTAAAGTGAAAAAGGTTGTTTGATATAACATATGACTGAAAAAAATATTTGCGTTTTTTGGGTAAATAAAAAAAAAACTAAAAAATTTGATTTCCAAACGTTACCGCGTTTTATGGGTGAACCTTTATGACAACCGCGAAAAAGTAATACCATTTTTTTTAATAACTTTCAGGGGGGGTGCTTTAAAACCATGGGAGATAAGGCCATGATGGCTTTATTGCTCAATTGAATGGGAGATAAAGCCATAATGGCCTTATTGCCCAATCATTGAGAGGTAAGGTCATATTTAAAATTTTGCGAAATGAGAGATATAGCCATATTTTTTTTTCACAAATGTGAGATAAAGTCATATTTTTCCAGAATATTGTTACTTTACTTTAGTGTTTTCGGGAAAAGTCATTTTTTTATTCTTGTGACGCACGCAGGAAAACTTTATTCAGCGAAGCCACCTGCCGTGTCTTACTGGAGGAGAAAACCCTTAAGCGCGGCCACAGGCCGCCACGCAGAAACACTTTAGGATGCGAAGCCAGATTCTAATACTTTTCTTTAGTGTTTCCGGGAAAAGTAATTTTTTTTATTATTGTGATGCACGCAGGAAAACTTTATTCAGCGAAGCCACCTGCCGTGTCCGACTGGAGGAGAAAACCCGTAAGCGCGGCCGCTCATGGCCTTATCTCCGATGGTATTAAAGCACCCCCTCAACTTTCAGTGGTCTATTCGACTATGCGGGCCATTTTGATATTCACAAAAATGTAAAAAAGTTATAGCCCACATTGAATGATATCTTAGAAAAAACATCTACATACATACATATTAGTGTCGCCAGCTTTTTAAGCCACAAAAAACTCCGGTAATAGCAGTATATTTCAATGCAATTTTAGGGAAAATAAAATTTTTCAACCTTTTTGGACAGGAAAATATCACGAAAAAAAATTTTTTTTCTGCATTGATTTCATATATATGCGATATGACGAAAAATCCCTACATTTTGGAGATTATAAAAAATCTGTCCGATTTTCCCTAAGCTGCTATTTTAGTATCAAAAATACCTACATGTAGGGATTTTCCCCTACTTCTGGCAACACTGATATGTACCTAAGCCCGTTTTCTCTTTTGCCAAAGTTGATGTTTGAAATTCGTTTTATAATCTTAAAATCGTTTTTTAGAACATAAAAAAATTAAATAAAAAAAATTATTTTTGGGATTCGAACTGGCAACTCGGCTACGAATACTTTTACTAAAGAAGCGTTAAATTAAAATATATTGAGTCTATGAGTTTGTTTCCTTATTTGAGCGGCATATCATATACATTCATTAATGTGTATGTGGATGCGTAAAATTAAACACATTACAAATAAAATCCACCACTTGTAGTGAAGGGTATAAAAAACAACAACAAAAAAAAACCACATTACCAACACTGTATTACCATAGCCACTGTATGACTGTAGAAACCAAAATTGAATTGGTTTGTATGGTATGTTTATGTTGTCTTGGTAATACAGTGTTGGTAAGGCAATGTCCCGTCTAATTGGAACTTTAAAGGTACAAATTTGAGGCAGTCGTGGTTTTTTACTCGTATCTTAGCCATTTGTGGACCGATCTTGCTGAATTTCAATAGCAAACAATTCCGGACCATATGTGACACAAATGTATAATAACCTGGCCCCCATCATATATAGGGTCTTCGGAAAATCTATTTCAACGGACATCGTTAAATCAACTTCGCTCCTCATAAGGACCCAGAATATATATACTTTATAGAGTCTAACATCAATATTATACCTATAGAAATTACAAACGGAATGACAAACTTATATATACCCTATTCACCACCTGTGGTGAAGGGTATAATAATAGCCCTAATAACCAATTCTATGTTCATTCTTGTGAAAAAAATTATCTTGTGCGTATTATTTTAAATGAAGTATGCAATACTGTTATACTATGTATATTCTTATTAGAAATGTTAACGGTACTTTTCCAATGATCGAAATTATAAGAAAACTCTGCATCATTAAAATAGCACCGAATGAAAAAATTCTTATTAATATTGATTTAATAGTTGAAATAAAATGATCAAAATCTGAAGGTAAAATATGTTTTAAAAAAATAAAATAATTCATCGAATATTTCATTATTAATTATCATATAAATGGTACGTGGAAGTAGTTTTGACTTGACTGCCTTTTGTTTAAGTGCACTTTTGACTTAACTGCACAAAATTAAAAATTTTTGTCATTATTGTTTAAAATCCCATACAAATTCCTTTTTTAAGTGCACTTTTCTGAAATTATTCTTCAAAACCCTTGCTTACGTGTATTATGGTGGCCACTTTTTGACATAAATATCCAATTTAAGCTGTTTATAAAAATATAAAAGCTATTCCGTCAAAATTGGCAATGATTGCACAAATCTGTTTTCAGATTACTAAAACCAGTATAATTGATATCTCAAAACCCCACCCTAACTGTGATTTAACATGAATTTTTTAAAGCTGCATTATTTTTTTATAAGCTAAAGTCATTTTCTAAAATTCAATTTTTAATGTTAAAAAATGAACTGACTTTTATACCCACTACCTAGTGGTGAATAAGGGTATACTAAGTTTGTCATTCCATGTGAAACTTGTTTATTATTAATCATGCGCATGAAATGGACCCGTTCAGTGTTTGAACTGCCAGGAATATGGTCATACTAAGGCATACTGCTACTTACCCCCTGTTTGCGTAGTATGTGGTGAGCTACACGGTACAGTTCTTTGCGATAAGTCTAAAACCGACCCCAACGTAAAAAAATGTAGCAACTGTGGCGGTAATCACACGTCCAATTATAGAGGATGCCCAGTATATACTATCGTCAAGCAGTCGGTTGGACCGAAAACTAATCCCCCTCAAATGCAGGTAACAAATCAAGTAAACAATAATGACATTCAGGCTCCGCAGCCTAGTAATTACCGAACCTCTTACGCTAACGTCCTAAAATCAAACCATGGGCCATTGCAAGGTGCTTCGCCAACTAATGATGACACTCCAGTTTCTAATTTAAGTCGTCTAGAAAAAACCATGGAAACATTAGTGCAAACAGTAAATAATTTTACGAACACAATGGGTAATATGATGCAAAAACGCGAGTCAGACACTACCTAATGTGTGATCATCGTGAAGATTATCTACAAGCAACGAACATTTGCGTTGAGGAATTAAATAGAAACCTAGTTATTTAATCGTTATACTCCCCGCCTAGATTTTCAATATCAGAAAGCCGATATTATAAATATTTTAAATCATTAGGATCGTGTTTCCTAGCCGCTGGCGATTATAAGTTAAACATACCTTCTGGGGGTCACGTCTTATAACACCAAAGGGTCGTGTTTTATTTAACACAATTTCTAAAATGGATTTAAATGTGGTAGCGAGCGGACAACCAACATATTGGCCTACTGATCATCAAAAAATTCCAGATGTCATCGATTTCGACGTGGTTAAAATTATACCCATTGAAACGATTCATGTTGAAGCTTCCCTAGAATTATCTTCCGACCACACACCTACAATTGTTACTCTAATGATCCCTAATAGAATTGTACCTCCGACTGGTTAATTAGCGACGACAGCTACGCAAATTAATTGGTTAAAATATAATTATTTCTCAGTACCCATTGCACAGAAAATATTCCGCTCAGTACACTGGAGTACGTAGATCGCTCTATTGACAATTTTGACAGTTTTCTGAAACTAGCTGTTCAACATTCCAATTTTGCCCCCAAAAAAACAAAAACTATTAAAATATATTCCACAGATTTCGAGCGTCTCTTGTCTGAAAAAAGGAGGGCTCGAAGAGTGTGGCAATTGCACAGATCCCCTCAACTTAAGAAATTACTAAAAGAGTGTACAAAAAGACTAAGAAAGTTATTGCAGACTCAGAAAACGGCTTCTCTGGAAAACTATCTTAGGAACTTGATGCAACCCCACAATCAGAATACTCATTATGGCGTGCAGCTAGAAAACTAAAAAGGTCAGTTGTCTCTAAGCCACCATTAAGAACCTTAAATGGAAGTTGGGCAAGAAATGATGTTGAAAAAGGAAATCCGTTTGTCAATCATTTGAAAAACGTATTTACCCCAAACATGTCTCACGATATTGCGGTCGAGCTACCACCTGTTGCTGCTAGAGCAGCTGTTCCCCTAAGATTGAGATAAGAGAAATCGAAAAGGCTATTTGTGATTTAAACCCCAAGAAGGCTCCTGGTTTTGATAAGATCAGCAACAAAATGCTTTTGGAGCTACCCAGCATAGTAAAGAAAATTATTCTATTAATTTTCAATGCCATCTTACGTCTTCAATACTATCCTCAAAATTGGAAGGTTTCCTTAGTCATCATGATACCTAAACCAGGAAAGGATCACACAAAAATTGAGTCATATAGGCCTATAAGCTTACTTTCTAATACAGTTGTTTTCGGTTAATTGAGCCCCGCTTAATTGAGTTTCTCGTTTTATTGCACTAAAAACCATGGAACGAAATCATTCAGTATAACAGTCTATGTAAAAATACCCGTTTAGTTGAGTTCCGTTTAATTGCGCCACCCGCTTAATTATTTCGCAAAATAAGACCACATTGCGAAAAACAAGAGCAAATGTTTCGGTTAATTGTTTCCCTCTACTTAATGTGTTTTTGCTCCACAAAAATCAAGAAAGTCTTGTTTCATGTTTCAGTTTTATAAATAAATGTTATATAAAATAAATAAAGAAATGAGTTACATTTTCTATCTACACATGGGTGTTTCGCTTTATTGCACATCTTGCTCAATTAAGCGATTTTCGTTTTAATTGCGTCGGCGACTCAATTAACCGAGTACTGCTTAATTGAGTTCCCGTTTAATTGCGTCAACAGTCGTGCATTTTTAGAAACTCAATTAAGCGGAAATAACTGTATATCAAAGCTGTTTGAGAAGCTGTTAGCGTCAAAATTAACCCCAATTTTAAATGATAATAGATGTATTCCTAACCACCAATTCGGCTTTAGAAGAGAACACAGCACAATTGAGCAAACCCATCGTATAGTAAACGCAATAAGAAAAGCCTTTGAAGAAAGAAAATATTGTTCAGCTCTCTTTAACGATGTTTCTCAAGCTCTTGATAAAGTCTGGCATGAAGGCTTATTATACAAATTGAAGCTAAACTTACCAGTAAACACACACAAGCTGTTAGAAAGCTACTAAGTCGGTCGAAAGTTTATTATTAAAGAAGGTGATTATTTAAGCTCTCCTCATCTAATTGACGCTGGAGTCCCTCAGGGAAGCATCCTGGGCCCACTTTTATACTTAATATATACCTCGGATATGCCAACAAACAACTACACCCAAACTTCAACATTTGCTGATGATACAGCTTTTCTAAGCGTCCACGAAAACCGTTATGAAGCATCTCGTTACTTTCAGCATCATATATTTCAACTAGAAATATGGTTAAGACAATGGAGGATAATGGTCAATGAGCAAAAATGCGTGCATATAACATTCACCTTGCGCCGGGAATCTTGCCTCCATATTACAATCAATAATCAAATAATTCCTCAACATTCGCATGTAAAATATCTCGGTATACATCTGGATCGGCGATTAACGTGGAAATGCCATATAGAGGCAAAATTAACTCAAATGAAACTAAAAGCCATTCAAATTCATTGGCTTATTGGTAGAAACTCTGTCCTTAGCCTCGACTGCAAACTTCTTCTTTACAACTCTATCTTAAAGCCAATCTGGTGCTATGGTATTCAGTTATGGGGCACTGCTTCGGCCTCTAATATAGAAAAAATTCAAAGGCGCCAAAATAAAATTCTTCGAATAATCACAGCTGCCCCTTGGTATGTAAAAATCAAATATTCACAAGGATCTCAATGTTCCATTAGTCAAAACTACGATTACGAAATATGCAGTAAAATACTTAAAAAGGCTCGAATTGCATCCGAACCCACTAGCACGAAATATTTTAAATGCTAGCGGCCACACTCGCTTAAGAAGAAGAGACACTGCAGCACTTATCCAATTAAATGAGCAGGACATAAAATAACGTATTATGTTAAGATTTGATTAATTATTGTTAGTTAATATTTAATATATGAAAATTCAATAAATAAATAATGAGAAAAAAAAAATCATGCGCATGTAGTTCTGACATAATTTTGACGTTACTACAAAGCCACAATAGCATGTTCGTGATGTGTGATGACGACATAATTACGTCAGAACCACATACGAATGTGGCTTTTTACATTCCGTGTACTATAGGCTTTAGACCCCATAAAGTATATATATTTATTCTGGCTCCTTGAGTAGTTCTCAGATTAAACATTGTCCGTTTTCCGAAAAATTCAAAACAAAAGAACAATGTTGGTATCATATTAGTTCTAGTTATCCTAGGCAGTTTGGGATTTAAATCCAGCACAATCAGTTTAGAAGGATGAGAGTAATGAGTCTAAAACTAGCATAAATGGTGATATATTATTTGGCACAAATTCGTTCTATATAACTAGAAATCATATTGTTAAATTTCGTTAAGATCGGTCAATAATTTACCATAGGCCCTATATAAAGCCGACTCTCGTAATGCTACTATATTATAAAATTAAATTAATTTGTTCCACGCATTATTTGTTATCGTGAAAACTTTACGACCCAACAAAATAAAGAGCTTACAAAAAGCCCACTATAAATTTTAACTCCACTAATTATAACGACATAATAAACTTAGATACCGAAAGCATTTTATCGGAACCGCCACTCACTGCAAACAAACCTTTTAACCATTTTCTCGAATACTTAGAATTTAACGAACCACCGCTTCCGGATCAAAAAGTTTCTCCAAGCCTTCATTGACCAAGCGATTTATGCAACTCATCGAGCTATTGAAAAAAAAAACGCGATGTCAGTCACGGTTGAAAGTCGAAACGCAATTCGTACGATGGCCAAAAAATGTATTAATTTTTTCCCTTTTCGCCCTTTAGAATTAAGTTTTTGTTTTGCATTTAGTTATAAAATTATTTTGCTTCCTACAATTTGATTTGGCGGAAAATTAAATTAATTAAAGTTTGATTTTTTGAAAACATCGCAAGATTGTTTATTTCAAGTTTTATGAACGGACAGTTAACAGAACACAAAAACATAAAAAGCATTCCAATTTTTTGATAATTTCAAATATATTTCGTCCGTTGATTATTTAATTGTCGTATGTGGATTCCGATAGTTTCGAGTAAATTGAGTTTGAAGTTTCAACTCTTATAAAAATTTTTTCAGCAAAGCGATTTTCTTTAAATTTTAGGAGGGGAAACTACTAATATTTGACTAGTTAATTTAAAAGTTTAATGCCTATAACTCATTTGGGGTAGAAAATATTTTGATTTTTGTTCAGAATTAAATTGTCGTATGTGGCAAAGTGGAACGTTTTTGTCATTTAAATAGCTACATACGACATTTTGCTTCCGAAATGTTTACATACGATATTTAAATACTAAATGTATTTGAAAAGTATCAAGATATTATATAAGTAAGGAAATTATATATTATAGTTACGTATCTAATTTTTTTAGTTACCCATTAAAACATACCCTATGTTTTTGGGGGTGGCATTTTTTCGAGGACATTAAAACTCTTAAATTTATAATGGAACATATTTTATTTCCGTCTTTTCAAAAAAAAATTAAATATAGAAAACAATAACTCGTCTTCATCGACAAAATTTTAAGATTAGAAAATAAATTAATAAAAGAAAGTAGTTAACAATTATGAGTATCAATTCAATTAAAACAAATAATAATAAAAACAAAAACTTATCTACTCTTCATAACAAACTTAAACTTAAATAATTCATTGTTTTGTATTTTGACACTGGGTTAAAAAATTAAAAAGATGTACAAAGTACATATTGTAGTTTTAGTCAAGTAAAATAATTGCATACTAGTAATTTTCAATACCCTTAAATCGATATTTTAACTCCAAATGTTTGGGTTGTTTGAAAATTCCTGGTATATAATTCTTTTACTTGACTAAAACTACAATATGTACTATGTGTCGTGAGAAATACATTTTTATTGTAACGTTGTGTTATTTTCAACGATTAACATTATTTTAAAGCCGCATTAAAAAAAGCTCTGTCGTCGGGTTTCAAAAAAGGTATCATGCTTTTCAAATCTTTTGATTTTTCAGAAGTTATTGCCTTTGAAGCAGCAACTGCTAATTTGGACTTTAAGATATCTTTGATATCCTTTTTGAATCGTACATTTTTATTTAAATTAGCATTCTTATAATTAAGCTGTTGAAAACAAAGTTGACTTGATAACTGAGAATACAACTTAAAATCAGAAGGCACCATCTGAATAATTTTTAATTTTACATTCTCGTAACCAAAATCGTTTAATTGTCTAATCAAAGAGACCGGGCTTCCAATTTCCATACGTCTGAGCTGTTTTTCGATTGTATTATGCACACAATCAACTTCCTGCACTAAGGAATGACCCGGTTCTGAGAACTTTTGCGTTATATCCTCAATATTTGAATTTAAGTGCAAAAAATGAAAAAGTGCTGTTGCCATTATTTGGTTCCTGTTCTGTGGAACACAAGAATCGCTCCACAGTATAATCCGCCTAATGTTAGGGTTATTAGCTACGACTGCAGTTAATATTTTGATTAGCCCACTCGCAATTTCATTCCCAGATCTACCATTCATAGTTTCGTTCCATATAGCGCAATATGTTAAGTTTGGAGTGTTTGGTAATATTAAAGTGGCAGTTTAATTAAAGGTAGCTAATTTCCTTTTATAAAAAAAGTTTGAACAGTAGCCTATCGGTTAATTAAAAACATTTTGCAAATCGAAACATATAATTGCATTTGATTCGTCAAAAATTATTTAAAAATCGTATGTGCCATGAAAAATCCACATACGACATTTAAAAAATAAATCAATATTTTGGTCGTTTTATATGGAAATTTGTCGTATGTGGCGTTTGGCAGTTACATACGACATTTAATTTGAAAATTGCTTCAGCAAATACCACATACGACAAACTCAACACTTCATATCTCGAAAACGGTATAAGGTATCGAAAAACTGATTACGCCAAATGAAAGATCAGGTCGGAAAACCTAAGGAATCGATCTTAACTAAAAACCGCAAAAAATCCACATACGACAATTAAATAATCAACTGACGATTTGCTGATACGCTTTTCTTTTTTTCTAAGTTTTCGCATACTTAAAAAATATATATGTATATTAAATACATAAAGAAAAGTTTCTCGATAATAAAGGGAAGCTCGATTTTGATTTTAGACCTATGATTTCTTGGTTAAACCTTCTAAGAAGTCATCGTTTTTGGCTTTGGCTGCCTTAAGGCAGCTATTATTTTTTTGTACTCTGCGAACTAAATTTTAAAAAACTAAAATTTGTATTAATAATATTTTATTTTAATGTGAGTGAAATGGACCATTTATTAAAACTTTTTTTTTCAAAGTTGTTTGTTTGTTTTAAAATAAATTGTTGGTTCTATTAAAGATCGGGAATGCATTTAAAAAAAATCTCCTCCGACCGTTCGAGGGATATATACCAAAGCCGAATATAGCACTTTTACTTGTTTATTTCGCTTTTAAATTTCACGTACTTGGGCACTTGAAAGCAATTAAAATTTCACTTAGTTAACAAGTTCACACAAATAAGATAATTTTCAATAAAATTAATATTTTAGATATAAGAGATTTTTTGCACATACTGTTATCGTATCATAAAATTTTTAGTTTCGTATTTAACATTTTTAATAACTTTAACAGGTTTTCTTTTTAAAATTTACGCTTTGACTTGGTTATTATGTTTCAACATTCCTTTTTTTAATAATCAACGCACCAGTATCGATTTGATGGGAGTTTTGCAATGCATTTATATATGTATCCTCAGGAAATGATGCATCGCCTTTGCCCAAACTAACACATGTTGCGCAGCACAATATCGATAATAGAACGGCTGTAAACGATGACATTTTTGAAAGTTACGCGTTTGAACGTCGTCTTCTACGCGATTCGAAAACAAAATCGACAATAAATGTTAATCAATAATGAACTCCTATATAAAAGTTTTCTTAACGGTTTTCAGTTCAGTTATTGGTTGTGAAGTTGAAAGTCAATATAAGTACATACGTACAGGTGGGCAAACAGACATTTTTACAAAATAACAACAATGTCTGTAACTGCAGGTAGGTAATTTGTTTATTAAATTATTGTGTTTTTTTGTGTCTTTTTACTTAATTACGCGTAGCAGAATTTCAATTTCTTTAAATGTAAAAATAGCGGGTCACGTACAAAAAAAATGTGACAACATGAACCATATACAATCGGCACTCGTTAATTTGAACAGTTTTCTAGGACCCATCAAAAACATTGCTTTAATAATAGTATTGTCACCCTACCTGACAACGTTTTATACACTCTATAATTTGAACTGGTAATGTGTATTTTTTAAGCAGACAAAAATTTTAATTTGTTTGCTTTAGCTTTAACGCCATGTTTTAAGCATATGCAATACCTTGATAGTTGATTTTAGCATTAAAAATATCTGAAATATCGATCAAACTCTTATTAGTTTGAACTTTTTTATATCTTCTTCTTGATAATTTGAACTCTTGTTAAGAACCAAATTAACTGCACAAGCAGTTTGACAACAACAAGAAGATTTTTTTAAAATTAATTTATTTAGGCCCGTTTTCACGACTTACCTTTAAAGTTCGATATAGTTAACGCTACCTTTAGCACTAGTGAGGAATAAAGTTACCTTCAACTATTTTTCGTTTTCACAACTTCTGTATAAAATAAGCTTAACATTTTTAAAAAGTAAAACTACGAACTGGCAACTACGTACTTTTTTACATTTACAAAATATACGTATAATTGGAGTTGCCATATAAAAAAAATATGTGAATATAATATGGCAATCTCAAATCTAAACCTAACGACAAAAGTTAAAGGTAGAACGTTCCTCTCTTTAGCTTATTCTTCACTTTAAGGTTAAAGAGAACTTGTGATAATTAAAAACTCATTATCTGTTCGATAACTTCCTACATTTAGCCATCGTTAAGTCGTGAAAACGGGCCTTAATCTTCATATAAATGGTGGTTAAGGTTCGATGTTAATTTTGAATAAAATACAAATTATTTTGGAAATTATCGTAATTTCTTTTTATTATGATATTATTGGTATTGTTCAATTATGTATGGAACAAAATATCGGCGGCACACCTCCATCTGATGGTCCATATGTTCAATGACGCTGAGGCATAGTTGAAGTTCTATGCCGTTAATGTGCCGAGTTATCTCATCCTTTAGCTCTTGAATTATTGCTGGCTTATCGACGTTCACCTTTTCTTTCAAATAACCCCAAAGAAAGAAGTCCAACGGTGTCAAATCACATGATCTTGGCGGACAATTGACATCGCCACCACGTGAGATAATACAGCTAAAGTTCGTTATCATCTCACGATAGCGAACGCCATTCACAGTAGCTGCCTGACCGGCCTTATTTTGGAAACAATACGGCCCGATGATGACGCCAGCCCATAAACCACACCAAAAAGTCACTCTTTGTGGGTGCATTGGTTTTTCGACAATCACTCTTGGATTATTATTCGCCCAGATGCGGCAATTCTGCTTATTAACGAATCCACTAACGTGGATCACGAAGCACACGATATTCATTTTGATTTGAACGCCCATTTTCATAATAAGCCTGAATAACTTTAACGCGTTGCTAGATTGTGTATCCTTCCATGGTTCAAATTGAATTAGTCTGAAATTGAGAAATGCCAAATGAAATGCAAAAAAGAAACTTGACGTTTAGGTGTGGTTCACATTTAACATCGGCCCTTATTAGAATATGAACTAACAGTAATTAGTAAAATCCTAATCTAATTCTTTAGTTTGCGTCCAGCCAATGCCAAACAAAAATCCTCGTAAATAAATAGTAAAAAAATTTGAATATTCACACAAAGATTCTTCATATTTTTTTATATGTCTGTTTAACTATTTGTGTGGTTTATTTTTCCCTTCAGTATAAACTCTCGATTATTTAAATTTTTTCTCTTGGCCCTTGAGTTTCAATTTATCGAGAGTCGACTGTATCTGCATTGTACAAACATGTGTATGTATTTTAGCATACGTATGTTTGAACGCCTTTGTAAGTAGATAAAAACTTAAATGCATTTTGATTAAAGCCTTAAAATAAAGCAGCCATATATGAATCTATGTATGTATATAAATATGTAAATGGAATTTCTTTTTCAAAAACCATTATCGATCTGACAAAAACATTTCACACTTGGCAAATTCGTCAGTTAAGTCGTGCTGTTTCTAAAATGTTATTAATGACTAGTTTACACTATCACACAAGTCTTACGTATTCCATAATACTTTGTGAGATAGAAATCTAATGAGTTTTGTTGCGACTATCAAACAATCTAATATTACATTACAGTTTGTATTCACACTATCAAACATGAACATGCTTTTGTTAAAATGCAACCCGGATCAAATGAAAAGTGTTATTGTTTAGAAAAATTTCAAGAAACGATGAATTCGTATTGGATGTAAAATTTTTATCGTAATATTTGTAATTTTCATAACACATTGCATTCACACTATCACACTTTTACATATTGAGTTTTTGACATGTATTTAATGCAAATTGTAATAGTGTAAACTAACCTTATATTATGATCTTTTATTGTTTTCAAATGTAGTAGACATTTGTTTGATTCTTTTCGATAGACTTATACTTATGTATGTACATACAGTGTCGGAAAAAATAGTAGGGACGATATCTTCCTTCTAAAAACCATGTCGTAGTAAATGTTGCATTGAACTTTAATTGATGAAACGTACTGTGAAATTCTTTTAAATAAAATCTCTGCAGGGTATAACTTATTCCCATTTTTTGCAAATATCAAAATGGCCCTAGCATAGTCGAATAGTCCATTGAAAACTATTAAAAAAAAGATATTAATTTTTCGCGGTTTTCTAAAAAGGTCACCCAGAAAACGCGGTAAAGTTGGAAAATTATTTTTTTTTTATTTTTATTTGTACTTATACATTTACTGCCGTATTCATAAAAAATAAAATAAGTTTGAAATGTGTTTTAAGGAAAAATTTTCATACAAATTTTTCTTAAAATGCTTTTCAAATCCTTTATTAATTTTTTATGAATACGGCAGCTAGCCAAAAACTTTAGCAAAACAACACGCACATTAAATTTAAAATTCATGTCCTTTAATAATTAAGAAAATTTTAAAATTTTTTTTTCATTTATTAATAAAATATTTAAAATTTTTTTATAAAATTTGTGGGAGAGGTTTTTATTTTCAAACGACCCAAACAAATTATTTTCGTAAATACCACAATATTTGCTATCGCGTAGTGCTAGGGCCAAAATTTGGTTATACCCTAATGTACACAGGTAAACACTAGGGTATTCAAACAATTTGGGCGATTAACTGTTCGAATAATTTAAAATTGCTTATTTTCGATTAACTAATAATTCAAATAATTTATGTTGATTAATCGATTAATAGAAAATTTGATTTTTTAACAGTATTAGTTTTTCCTTTGATGTAAAAAAACAAGCCGGTACGTTTTAAATACCCTTTAATTGTTTCTTAACTCAGGAACATTTCCTTCGAGTAGTAATTTTTCAAAATATTGTATAGTACAAAAAATGAAACCAAAGAGTTTGGGAATAATTTATTTTTTGGAAAGTTAAGAATAGACTTTTACCACAATGAATCCGATGAAGAAGATGATTTGTGTGTGATGAAATTGTGTATGCTTTATAAAGGCTGTTACACACTATCCTACAAAGTCTTACGTAGTTTTCAAAAATGCTTCCCTGACCTAATTATTCTTTGAACATGTTTAAAAAACAATAACAACTCATCATGGCAGGGTTGCATTTTCGTAAATTACTAAAGACTTTGTGGGATAGTGTATAACGGCCTTTACGCGTTACTTTAAATCTCTTCAACGTTAACAATAAGTGAAAGAATATTTTCTAAATCAAGTTTTATCAAAACATGCTGCATACTGCATACTTTTTTTGGAAGATTATTTTAGAAGATTATCTTAAATTTTGATGGTATTTTTTATTTAAAAAGTTTTCCTCTTTTATTATATGAAGTACATTTGGTTATTGGATATTGTTGCTACTTTTTTAATAAAATTGTTATATTTACACAAAGTTCGTCAATTAACGAATAACTTTCTTTAAACACAGAAAAAATTATTAGTAGTTTTTTATCAATTAAAAAAATCATTTAAAAAGTATTTGAATTTAATTAATGTAATAATTGAATCAATTATTTTTTTTGTTGAAAGATTTAAAATATAATTTTGATTTAATTAACATTTTAGTTGTTTTGAAATAAATTTTGAATTAAAAAAATAATCAAATATCAAAAAATTTTTCGTTTAAAATAAAATAATTTAAACTTGTGAAATTGTTGTTGAAAATTGTCAAAATCAATCAACACATTGTTTGAAACGGCAAAGTTTTTGATAATTTTTTTAATTAAAATTAAAAATATAATTTATTGAAAAAAAAAAAAAAAAAAAATTCAAAATATTAAATTTTTACAATTTTTAGTAATCAATATTATTATTTTGGCAAAATCAAGAAATGGGTTGCTTGATTCTATGAATTTGGAATAAATTTGGTGATTAGAGACAATTTTTAATTTTTTCTGTCAAAAATTTGTTGACTCAACGCACACATTATATTGACTTAAAGAATGATTGTTTTGAATTTCCCCTCGAAACATTATATCACCTGCCCGCTCCCTCACAATTCACTACTGTAACCCAAAACAAAAATTTTGCAAAGTTATTATGTTAAGTTTATCTTTAATTTTTACAAAGTTTTGTGTCAATTAAATTCTATAGTGAAACCGTACTACAGCTAACGCGTGAAATCAAAGTAATAAACGCGACGCGTCAAAGCCATTTGCAGTTTAATTATTGATATTTTAGAAAATTATGATTATTATGCCAAAAAATTTATATGTATATGATATTGCTCCTTTATTGCAACATATTCATATCCCAAAAAATCAAGAATTTTAGGTAACTTAAGCAAAAGTGTTCTTTCATAGATTCTTTATATCGCCGCAAGGATTTAAGAACGCTGTAACTGACAAAAAATCGAAAAAAAGTTTTTTTTGCATCATTTTTATCAGAAACAAATACTGCGTCGATTGGTCCCGGTCCCATATTTGTATGATGAAAACAAATTCACTTTTTTGTTTCCATAACAAAATAATTGTAGTTACAGCATTTTATAGGTCTGTGGAAGAAAAATCGTTTGCTGTAAGCCGCAGAATCGCCGGGAATATTTGACTTGAGAGGAAATGTTTACAGCCAAAAAAAAAGTGTGGAAAAAATAAAAATACGTTTTTAAAATCGTGTCCCTAAGTTGTATAGTTTTATATAAAGGTACAGTTTGAAAACTTTAATCGAACTTTGTCAAGTTTGATTTTTTTTTGAGATATGACTATGGCTGTTTTCCTAAACGTGTGTTCCAATTTATCAATACCGTGTTGATGCATTGTGTACCTAAATTTTTACCTACGTTGTATTGTATATAAATATGGTTTGTATCTACATTATTTTAAATGCTTTTCTCTGCGCAGTGACAACTACAAGGTTTTATTTTGGAATTAAATGCATTGTCAAAATTTTTTATGGTTGCATTTAAGAACATGTTGCCATGTACTACTACAATGCAAGAGGCGTTTAGGAAAACAGCCTATGTTGCAATAAAAGAGGGATATGTGTTTTAATATGCAAATTAAAAGTCTAATGGCCATTTTCTCAATGTACCGACAAACTTTCTGTTTCTTAATGTCAACATAAATTTATTAGACCGATAAACTGTCTGTTACCAATTTTGGGTTTCTGAAAACATTGTTTTCAGTTGGCAACACCTCTCAAAATACATGTTAAGTTGAGAGTCACCTGATTGAATTTATCTGTACGACAAATAAAAGGAAAATAAATAATTGGCAGATGAGTACTGGTTAGTCTTGCGACATAATAGAAGCAAATGAGACATTGAGAAAACCGAATTTCTTTAACGTGCAGTTTTTTGTTGGGAAAAAGATGATCATGTAATGAGAAAACGGCCATAAGTGTAAACTGTTGTCATCATAATTAATTTAAAGCTTTGAATAAAAATTTAAAAAACTAACAATAATTGTTTTAATATTTATTAAATGGAATTTTATACCAATAGAGCGTGCAGTAGAGTAGGTCTTCAATGGCATGCAGTTTCGAGGTTTTCCGCGTGTGTTTTTGCCTATAACTCCGGAAATCTTAAGATCCTGTTTCGATGGCCTCTTCTGAAATCATGTCTATTGGACACGAAACATTTTCAACAATATCTGCGCCATAAATTAATATTTTATGTATGGAAGGAGGCATATAAAGCCAGGGATATTTGGACACAAATATATCTGCAGTTTCCCAAGCATAAATATGAAAAACCTTTTGCTGCATACATACAAGCCATTGTGCGTCAAATTACACCAAATCATTTTTTTTTTAATTCCACTCGTACACCAGTGATTGCAGGGGCCAAGATCGGCTGCTGGAATAACATTCTGGCAGTATTCCCCGTGTTTGTGTTCCCTGTTGGAATGTCAACCAAGATACCCATTTGCTTCCACTTTGTGGGTAGAAATTGTGCAATTTGCCTCTTAACATTTTCTATCTCCGGTCGAACTAATTCCGCCGACTCTTTTTCGAAAATTATTTTAACGGGTCTACAGAACCAAGTTGAAGATTGCGATTTTTCCATAGTATTGTGGATTCTTGTTTAATTTGTAAAGGTACAATCAGTGTGGCCATATCCAAAAATATTTCACAGCTAAATCGGCTTTAAAATAATGCTAAAAAATGCTAAAAAAAATACTAAACGGCCAATTTTTGTTATTTTAGTTAATATACCTTTATATATGATTTATTTTACATAATTTTTTTTTATAAACTCACATCATATCAATAGAACAAACATAACAAGTCTTAAAACTATAAAAAAAAATATTTCAGTCTTTATAGACGTACATAAAAAGTTTTTAAACAAAAGATACCATACCATAACAAAAAATCAAAGGAACTTGACCTATAAATGGCTATTATTAAGTATTTCAATAAGATTTTTAACATGTTTAATAAAAAATTTCATTTTATAAATTAAATATGTCATCAAAATAATATTCTTTTTCAACTTTTGAAGAATCGATCGAGATATCATTATAACATATCATTATAACAACATTTTAAGCCACATCTAATATAAAGTAGCGAATTTATAGTCTTTTACGTCATTCTATTTCGAATATTCGTTTTTAAGAGATTTATACCACTAAAAACCTATTTTAACTTCCGCGTTGCAAAATATCAAAACCAAGAACTTCATTGCAAAAGAAGCTAATTCACTGAATGGATTTTCATTTAATGCATTTTTATATCCAAAAACATATATCCAGAAATCAACGGTTGATTTCTTATTTAACAATTCATATGAATTTAGTTTCTGCCACTGATGTTCCAAAGATGTAATTTCTTCAGCAGTGAAATCCATCATTTCTTCTTAAAAATGTTCGCTTAAGTTGCATTTATTATGCTGGGTACACACAGTGCAATCTACATGCAATCTACATCAATGCAATCTCAAAATATCAATACGTTTTGATGTTGATGCAATCTGGAATGAATGAAAATGAATTTAATTTGCTAGATTGCGTAAATGCATTGCATAGTGTGTACCCAGCATTAGTTCTTAAACTGTTTTCTACACAAAAAATGGAACTTGTTAAATTATGAAAACTTTTTGGCAATCGTTGTCTAGGTTGACCTATTAATTGAGCTATAAAATCTCGGCATGTAGTACGTATTTGTTTTTCTATTTGAAAAGTTATGGTATCTCGATTCCAAAAATTTTTAAAAATCGTAATTGAGGGAAAAATATCTGCTTAACATGAATTTAATGGATCAAACGGATCAAATTTTAAAACAATTTTATATGAAAGATCTTTTAAAAGATTGTACAGTTTCTACAGCAAAAGAGTAAGGATTTGTATGTGAATCAGTGTTGCCGTTAGGATACGAAAGATACATTTTTCGTATCTTTTGACTACTTCAGGTATAATGTATAATCCTGACATTTTTCGTATCTTTTGAATCTGTACGCAAAATGTGCAGAAACAAAACATTCGAGAATTTTTAGCCATTTAAACTTATTAAGACTTATCATCGTAAGTCTGGGCTTACACTTTGAAAGTTTTCTTTCAGAAAGTCTGACCTTATAGGTAAGAGAAGAAGAGAACAGGCTTTTCTTCTCTCCCCTTTCACCAATAAACACAG
This sequence comes from Pollenia griseotomentosa, assembly GCA_963931875.1. Classification (NCBI taxonomy): domain Eukaryota; kingdom Metazoa; phylum Arthropoda; class Insecta; order Diptera; family Polleniidae; genus Pollenia; species Pollenia griseotomentosa. The sequence continues at coordinate 174,212,283 of OZ007560.1, read as the reverse complement.
ACTTTCTGAAAGAACATTTTCAAAGTGTGAACCCAGACTAACTGACTCAATACTAATACAATAGCAGCTAAGGCTCATTGACTAGAAGGTGAGGTCAACTCTACAACAACACTGCTTCTGTAGTCGGATTGTCAAAAATATTGCTAGTAAAAAAAGGTTAGTTTACATAAAAAATTAATTTGCATACACACTTTGGCAAGTCGACCACCGAAAAAAAACACCATATGTTGACTTGACCCCACCTTCTAGTGAATTCGCCTTGATAGCAGCTTTGATAATGGTGAAAGAAAACATTAAGGGGTTGCAACATACGATCCACCTTAATCGATGATTACTAGTAGTGCGAAGTTGTTCTGACGAAATATGAACATCTTTTTTATTTTCAGGAAATTTATATGAACGTTGATATAATCGCCTTAGTATAAATGCCTTAACTCGTATATTAATTTTTACAAAAATGAATTTTTTGATAACATCCAAAGATAATTACATATAATTAATTTTAAAGTTTGCTTACAGTATTTTTAAAAATTACATATGTACCTAACATTTCTGACTTAAATAAATATAAAAATGAATTTATACGAAATCATTTTCTTTACTTTCTTATGTCAATAAATATTAAACGTTAAAAATGGATTATCCAATTTTTTCAAGACGTATCTTTTTGGGAAAAAGTGTATCTTTTTGGAAACTAAAATGTATCTTTCTCGAAATTTCACTGGCAACACTGATGTGAATTCAACAAAAAAGTGTGGTAGATTTTCAAAAAAGATCACTTGAATATTCTTAAATTAAATAATGCTAAAATGCCAAAATGGCCACGCTGGGTACCATTCATACTGCAAATAAATGTTTATCAATTGTACCAGTTTCAGAAACACTAAAAGATTGACGGTGAATGGAGTGGCCACTGCTGCCATCACACCCCTATTTAACCCTCTAATGCCAAGTTTCAGAATAAATGGAAATATATATTATGAAAATAACATTTTTAGGGTATTTTTGGGCTTCTGTGCTTAAAAAAATATTCTTAAGCCCGTACAATGAGTCGTTTACGTTCCAGGTGAGGAAACATCAAGGGGAACCTTGAGGCACGCTTGGGCATCTAGTAATAAAAACACTTTTAATTTTTAGGAATTCTGTTTAATAGTAGTGTATTGAAAATAAAAAGTAATGAAACAAATTAAAAATATTTACATTCTTATTTATAAAAAATAAAACATGTTAATAAAGGGTTTATTAAATGGATTTTGTATGAAAATCCATTTTATTAACCCTTTATTAACCGGTTTTATTTTTTATAAATTAGGCCGTTAGTTTTGTTGATGATAATAAAAAAAACAAGGAATAAGACTATTAAAGTATAAAAAGCTTTTAAAATTGTAATTTGACTAAGAATACACATTCGAATAAATATGAAAATTTATAAAAATAAAAAAAATTTTACTCACCATGAGAAATAAGTTCCCAGATTCTATTATATTAATTATATATTGAACGTCAGTAGAAATTTTGCAAAGCATGCCTTAAGGCAATCTTAGGCATTAGAGTGTCAAATATCGCTTTTATGCAATCGCTGCTATTGCTTTTAATCGTGAGACTCTCCAATGCTATTACAAAGCCTTGTTATCCGTGCAATTGTGAGGTCGACTAGAGTTTGCAAACCCAATTCAGCTGAACGTTCGGCTATGCGTATATCATTTGGGTAACACTCTCTTTTGGTTTTAGACAAAACATCGTAGCCTTTTAAAAAGGTTTTGTGCTAACGTAGTTCAACGACCCGTTTGGGGAAAACTTTGTCTCCATTTTACCATTCCCTATTTTGATTTTTAAACAATACTTTGGTCCTGTGACTTGTTTTCCACTTATTTATAAGTTTTCTAACAAAGTTTTTTAATTTGATGATTTTGTTTTTTGCTTTATTTTGAGGGCTCAATAACATTGGAAAATACATGATTTTCAACCATTAAACATTTATTTGTAGGTACTGGTTCTCTGTGCCATATTAAGAAAAGGGTTCGTTTTAGAACTGACAATGTAACTAAAAAAAGAAAAAAATCAAAAAGCTGCAAAAACCTGCAGTCTACTTTACTATTCGTCGTAGAAAACAATTTATGTTAAGTAAAAAATCTAAAACTGGACCGAATCTGGTCGAATCAACGGGCTATAAAGCACTTAATCATATAAGCACAGGTCACAAACGTATTTCTTTGTTATTTAAAATATACCCAATTAATTGAATTAAATCACTAATCGGATTAAAAGATTATTTATACATATATGTATGTAGGGATGCGGTTTCCATGCAAATGCATGTTTTTTTGCCGATAGTCAAAGAACGATGTCGAACAATTATCTTTCCGAATCATTAAATTTGAGTTAAAATTAGGGATTCCAATACCGGTATTATCGGTATTTTCGGTTTTATGTATGGACTAAAAATATCTTAATTAAAAGCACCGAGAATAAAACAATTTTCCAATTTTAAAAACTAAAAATCTTGGTATTCTCAACGTCGTATTTCGGTATTCGATATTAGCCGGTAATACCGGTGTTTCGGTATCGGCAACACCGGTATTGGAATCCCTATATAAAATGGCATCAGTTTGTTTTTGTATATTGTTGCATATTTGGGTGAAAATGCATATTTTTGCATATTTAGGTTTTAAATGAATATTTTGACATTTTTTATTGATTTTTTTTTAATTTTCGATATTATAAAAAAAGTTCTTAAAAAATTTTTAAATAAACAAAAAATGTTAAAATCAGTAAAAAATATTCTTTTGGAGCTTTGCTTTCAATACAAGATTTCGACAAAAGATCCTTCTATTTTAAGCCGATGCAGCACCTTACATGGTTAAGGCTTCCAAAGGGTTTAAAATATTTTAGCTGAAACTGTAACAAGTTTCTTGCTTGCAGTGTTGCCATAAGTAGGGGAAAATCCCTATATGCAGGTATTTTTGATACAAAAATAGAAGCGTAGGGAAAATCGGACAGATATCTTTTAATCTCCAAAATGTAGAGATTTTTCCTAATATCGCATAATTTATGAAATAAAAAAATAACGCATTTTTAGTAACATTTTCTTGTCCAAAACGGTTGAAAAATGTTTTTTTTTTGTATAAACCCCTTAAAAATATATTCCCAGAGTTTGTGGCTTAAAAAGTTAGAGACACTTATATGGGGGCATTTACACGGGGTCTTTCCAGATATGTCTGTTTTTGACATTTTGTTTAGAAAATGCTACAAAAACCTTTTGTCTTTTCACGATGTCCTTCCAAACATGTACGTATAGTAAGAGTGCTATATTCGGCTGTGCCGAATCTTATATACCCTCCACCATTCAGCGAGCAGAATACAGAGCAACTAGACAAAACCCTGTCGGACATTCAGTTAACTTTAAATTAACTGAAAGCTAACTATTTCTCAAGTAGTGGTGGTTCACACTTGCACTACTCTTATATGGAATTAGCTAACTATTTTAACACTGAGATGTCCTAGGAAGTAGTCAATTGTCCGACTCGGCATTACTTTCAATTAACTTTAAAGTTAGCTATCTATTCGTTAACTTAACTAAACTACTTAAAGTTGTCTTTATGTTAAGTTAGTTTAAGTTAAGGCCGATTGTTACAAGCTTAATATTTTTAAAAATAATGACAATAAAAAAGTTGTCATAATGCAAAACTATAAGTAATTCTATGTTTCCACTTCGATTTAAATCACCTGTTGAAATCGAAAAATGTTAGTTATTTTTTTTAATATTTTAATTATACTATAACCTGGCCATAACCGATTACCAATTTCTACTCCGTATATTGTAATAATGGTCCTATATAAATTAAATCTTTTGTGGGTCTTGGAGCCGTTTGTTTGCCAATCGACTTGGCTCTCTCTACTTAAAATATACTACACAGTGTTTGTATACACTTAGGTTAATGTAAATTTTGGATTGCGTAGCAGTTGGCTTTAAGTTAGTCTATACAAGCTAACTTAAAGTTGGTTTTTTTTGTAGTTAGCTACTCATTTGACGGCAGGGAAGCTAAATAATTTTTACATATACATACATATCTACAATACTTAAAACTTCATTATAAATTAAATTTAAAAAAGCGAAAACTGGTAAATATTTTTTATAATCGTTTTTAGAACATAAAAATTAAAAAAAAATTTATTTTTGAAAAACCAAGATTCTTTAAATGTCCTCTTAAAAGTTTTGGTCAAGAACAGGTTAATTTAATAGTAGCTAAATATATTATTAATAAAGCGTGTTTCCTGCACAGAGATATGATATGATATGATGTCTAAGTGAATGTTATAAAAAGTAAGACAGTGCAGTTAGGGGTAAATTTTTGACTAAAATCTCAAGCGGTGGTCAACACCTTTCTTACGACGTACTGGTAATGAAAATCGGACAAAAATTATTAGGTTGTTTAAATTTTCATTAAAATCTAATTAAAATCTTTGATAGGCATAGAAAACTAACATAAACATCTCGCTACCTCGAGTCTCCGGTTACATTTTAAAAATGTAACGCAGAATCAAAGAATTTCTAAATATTTATTATATTTTAGCAATTGTGCGAATACATGTGTTTCATATGTGTCAAACCATATTGAACTTAAGAAAACGTTTTGGTAAATTTTATGAAACTGTCATTTGCTTAAGCAAAATGCGAAACAGATCGCACTTTCCGTACGGAATAAAATATTTTTTGATTTTATTTTTGTTTTTTTTTTTTTAATGTTTTTGAGAGGCTTTTTGTTAATTTTTGACAGTAGCTAAAGCCAACTTATGCATATTATAGTTGGGCGTTTACTCTTTTGTAAGCGTCTATTGATTTTCAAACTCAAATATTAAGTATTTTATATTTTCCTTATAGAAAAAGATTTAAGCTACTATGGCTTTTTTTCTTTTACTTGGATTTATTTCTTTCATTTTAAAAATTTAACAAGTGTTGCACAAAATTAAAAAGTTTTACCAAAACAAACAAAAAGTTACCATGTTTTAGTCGTTTATTGAAAAATCGGCATTTTTGAGCACAAACGGCAAATGGCAGGCCGGCGTGCATATGTGTGTGTTTTTCAAAGTTTGTTGTACCCTGTTTTAAAACTACTCCTTTGTAGTCCAAAGCTGGGTTATATGGTCCTGCTCTAGGACACCGTAATGTTAAATATACCATGTTTTTTCCATACGTTTGGGTTACTTTTGGACAAGTCCTAGTCCCTTCTGGGCTACTCTTTACACGCGTGTTTGGACTGGTCATATTATTTACAGGGATAATATTGGACTGGTCAAATGTAATGCAAGCATGGAAAAGTGTTTGTAGAACATAAAAATTAAAAAAAATTTATTTTTGAAAAACCAAGATTCGAACCAGGGGAGTCACAGTTTCTAACCTTAACAAACCCCCTAGACAACTGAACCATGAAGGAACGTTGTTTGAATATCATTAAAATGAAATATGGCCCGTTTTCCGGTTCACAACTCAACTCACTTGAGTTTGATGTTTTTGGTTAACCGCAATATAGCAAAGTTGTAAACCATAATACTAAAATTACAAATCAACTTGTTTGAGTTGTGAACCGTAATAGGGGCCTATATTCACCGAAATGGTTTGTAAAGGGTGTTTTTTTAAGCTAGATAGAACTTTAAATTGTAAAAAGTAACACAAAAAATTAAATTTTGATGAAATATTTTTTTTTATCGTTTCAGTATACTCTGACAAATCATCATGAATAGACTCACGCTTGAACAACGCTACGAAATTATCCAAATTTACTTTGAAAATCAGTCGTCGATTCGCGCAACTTATATTGCGCCTCATCGCTGAAATTGTGTTCAGCGATGCATTTTTGGCTTTACGGGTTTGTTAATAAGCAAAATTGCCGCATATGGAGCGAGACCAATTCACAAGAGACCCTACAGACTCCATTACATCCAGAAAAATGCACCGTTTGGTGCGGTTTTCACGCTGGTAGCATCATCGGACCTTATTTCTTTAAAAATGAGGCCGGAGCTCGCGTTACGGTCAATGGAGATCGTTACCGCACCATGATCAATGATTTTTTGTTTGAAAATATGGATGACATTGATCCGGAGGAGATGTGGTTTCAACAGGATGGCGCTACGTGCCATACGGCGAACGCAACCATCGACTTATTGAAATCAAAATTTGGCGATAAGTTGATTTCGAGAAATGGACCTGTCAATTGGCCTCCAAGGTCGTGCGATTTGACACCTCTCGATTATTTCCTGGGGGGCTACGTGAAGTCACAGGTTTATGCTGATAAACCAGCAACAATTGACCTTGGAGGCCAGCATTGTTCGTGTTATTCGTGACATACGGCCAGCAGTGCTTGAAAAAGTGGCCCAAAATTGGACGTCCAGAATGCGCTTCGTCAAGAACAGCCGCGGTGCCCATATGCCCGAAATCATTTTCAAATGTTAATGTCACGTATTGAACTTTCGAATAAAAAAAAATTTTGGTTACAATTTAATTTTTTGTGTTATTTTTTACAATTTCAAGTTCTATCGGGCTTAAAAAAACACCCTTTACCATGTACGTGTGTTTGTTTGTTTTCTTTTAGTATAGGCAATGTTGTTATTCCGTAGATTTATCTTTTTTGGCGAGTTTTTAAGTAGCAAAAAGAAACAAAAATTCCCAGTTTCTATTTGCTAAAATTATTTCGTTAAATAGATGAAATAATAAAGATGGGTGATAACGAAAATCATATTTGGCATTACGATAGTTTATGTAAGCAAGAGGGGGGGAAGAAGAGACACACAATCGGATTTGAAGAAGAGACAGAAAACCGAAAAAAAACTCGTTTCGACAGACAACCCGATTTGAACTTCGCTTTTTATAAGAACCCAGAATATATATACTTTATAGGGTGTAGGATCAATATTTTGGAACTTACAAATGGAATGACAAAGTTATATATACCGTCTTACCTTCGGCGAAGGGTATAAAAACATGAAAACTCGTTTCGTGTCTGTTTGGCAACCACTCTTTCTTCTCTAACCCGATCGCCTACAAGTTTGTTAGACATGTCTGAAAAGACATCATGTAAACTTGGCCTATGTTTTTTCTAAGATATCTTAAAAAACAAATTGGTAGAGCTTCTAAACAATTGTTTGCTGAAATAGGCATCAATGCATTAGTTGTGACAAATAAAGAATTTGTCGTAAAAAAACACGTTTCCTGCATTACTTAGGGTTAGCGAAGAAGCTTATGAACAGTGGGTATCAGTTCTATTTTAACGAAAATAATGCTTAGGGATTTTTGTAGGGGAAAATTTGTCAACGTGTAGGGAAAATCGGATTTTGTTTAGCATGTGTAGGTATTTTTTCGAAAAATCTACTGGCAACACTGCTTGCTTGGCACATTATAAACCGCGTTGCAGAGGAAACAAGCAGCCAATTCGATAATATTGCAATTTTTAATGAAATGTATGTATCCCTTGATTCCCCTTCCACAGCCAGTAGTAACAAGATAGGGGCCTGGTTAGATGCTTCAGAATTATATTAAAAAACTTTGAGAAATTTAATACGGTTAGAAGAGCTTGTTGATACCGATGATTATGCAATTAAAAAAGTAAAAGAAATTTTAAACTTAAATAACACCAGAAGTCGATTAAGGCTAGTTTACACGGTACACTGAAAGCATTTCCTTCACAATACCAATGAATTTTGACATTAATCCCATGAAAAATTGCATTAAAAAGGAACCTATGCAGCGCTTCGTTGGATCAATGAAATCTGTTTCATTAAAATGTATTTAATGAAACATAACATAAGATTTATGAATATTATTCATTGGATGAATACTTTCAAAAAAGTAAAAATTTTTTTTGTATATTATTTTATTTTTTTTTTTTTTTAATAATTTCCTAAACTAATCCCGCGGAGTTTGACCGCTTGTCTGCAGGAACCAAAGTCTCTGGCGGGAATCGATCACGCAACCTTGCCGCTGATAGACTAGCTCACTACCATCTAGCCTACCGGGGCAGTGTTGTTTTTGAATAAAAAACTATGTTTTTTGCCATTACTCAATTAAGAGCGTAAATATGAGATTAAATTGTCTATAACAACAACAACAACGTTGATTTTTTTGCTAACGCAGCAATTAACCTTCTAAATGACAGTGATGTAATAAACAGACTGAAAAGATACCACATTTTAAACTCCATTTTAGGAAATAATAATCATGAATGTATTTTATTTTTATACTTAAAAGTAATAAAACCAAATGAATTTATTTTGTGTTTTTGTCTTGTTGGGCTAAGTGGAGCTCAATAAGCTAAGCTATTGTAAATGATAAATTACAAAAATTTGCTTTATGTTTTTTTTTACAAAATAAGTCACAAATAAATAATTAAAAAAAATCTTATATATCAAAACGTAAATAAAAATTTAAGAAACTGTTAAAAAATTTTGTGTCCCTAATATTTTTTCCAACACTGTAGGTATGTATGTATGTAGATTTAAATTCAAATAAGTTTTAAATCGGTGTTAAATTTTAATTAATACGTACGTATTTGATATAACCTACATACAAACTATTTAATTCTTTCATCAGTAAGGCAATCACGTTCTTACTTTCGATAGTAACACAAATAACCATTTTTTGTGGATGAATACGTTATTGACGGATTCTTTGAGTTCGTGTGTTCGATATCCAAGCCACTGATAGAAAAGTTAATAAGATCGTACTTTTTTTGATACTATTTGATTCAAGAAAAATACCGTAGCACTTCCTCAATTCATTTAATACTCTCAAACAATATAAATTATAAAAATATTTTTCATATAAATTTTACTACACGTTTACAAAATGTATTTGGAGTTAATTTTATCTTCTATATATATAAAAGAAAGTGGCGTTAGTTACTACGTTTATAACTAAAGCACGGCTGGACCGATTTCGATGATTCGTACCAATTCGGAATGGTCTCTGACCAAGTAAGAAGAATAGCAAAAAAATCTAAAATAGGTGGCGCCATTGAAAATTACTCAGTATGAATTAAATCGTAAACTCTGCATTTGACAATGCTATGATCTTTAGCAAAGTTGTTGAGCATGAGCCGGCGAAGGTTTATAAGTTGATATGACCAATTTCAGACAGGATTTCACCAGTATTTAATTTTTTATTATAATCTGGAACACCAATTTTCACAACTTTTCGCGTTCTGACCGTCATCGTTCTTGAACACATATGGGCCAATGACTCCGCAAGCCCATAAAGCGAACCAAACAGTTCTGTGGATGCAATGGTGTTTCGACAAAAGCTTGAGGATTCTCCTCACTCCAACTGCTACAATTCTGCTTATTTACGTACCCATTTCACCAGAAATGGGCTTCATCGGAAAAGATTGTCAAAGCGCGCAAAAAGATGAGAGTTGCCTAACTTTTCGCTTCGCTCTGCGTTAAAAGTACTTTATGTGACATGTTTCGTCTTAGATGTCAAAGCGAATCTCTAACGTAACGCGAAGCAAATGTTTTATCTGACATGGCCTTCAGCTGTTAAATGGGTGTTCAAATAAAGCAGTGATGCCAACTCAAAGTTGTATCACTCCAAAAAAAAAAACACCCTGTACAAACATGATTGAATTGTAAACAACAACACTGTTCATATCTTCGAATATAAATGCAAGATAAAAACTTAATGACTTCACATAAGGAACGTCCAATACACATAATTGTAACGAAGTAAAGTGCGCTGTTTTTAAAAATATAAAAATAAATAAAAACAAGTTAGAGTGCTATATTCGGCTGTGCCGAATCTTTGATACCCTCCACCGACAGTTCGAATGTTTAAGGAGTAATATCTGTATGATGTCTTTTTATTATTATTATCTTAAACTGTGACGATTTGTTATTAATTATGGTTTTAGGAGACTAAACTGTTTTCCGGGAGTAGGGCATATATGGGGCCTAGGGTAAATTATGTACCGATCTTCACGAAATTTCACGGTATCATTTATAGTCCTATAAAATTGTGACGAGCAAAAATTTGTTATGATTGCATTATTTTTTACGGTTTTAGGCGTACTAAACTGTTTTCCGGGAGTAGTGTTTATATGGGGCTTAGGATAAATTATGGACCGACCTTCGCGAAATTTTACAGTGTCATTTCTAGTCGAATAAAACGGACTTGTGCAAAATCTTATGTCATTCCGTGCATTTTTGCATCATTTATGTTAGTTTTTGTAACAAAATTATCAAGTTTTTGAAGGTGGTGGTTCCACATTTTGATTCATAGCTCTGGTCCTACTGAACCGATTTTGCTGAAATTCAATCCCAAACTGCTTAGGATAACTACAAGCAATTTGACACCTAGTTTGTTTATTTCTTTTGAGTTTTTCGAAAGTGAGCGTGTTTTCAACAGACGGACAGACGGACAGACGGACAGAAGGACAGACGGACAGACGGACAGACAGACGGACATGGCTAAATCGACTTAGAATTTCTCAAGCAGCCAGAATATATATACTTTATGGGGTCTGAGATGAATAATAAAAAAGTTTCACACGGAATGACAAACTTAGTATACCCTCTTCACAACTAATTGTGGTGGAGGGTATAAAAACACGTGAAAAAGTATGGTCATGCTCGACCGCATGATACCCTACACCTTAGTGTTCAAGACATATGTTGGAATTGGGGACTCATGGGCGACAAGATAGCCCAGAACAAAATTATGTTATAAGATTAAGATTCATTTAACAGTGACTTGTCATATTGATTTATTTATCTACATATTACATACATAAATTCATCAACATACTATGGTTAATTCTGGACTTAACAGCATCACATTTTGCCATGATGGTACTATACCTGTACCTTGCGCACAAGGTTAACATGAACAGGCGAGCAGCCGGACGGATGGACATAGTAAGATCGATAAAAAATGCGATTTTGAGTCGATTGGTATACTAAAAGGTGGGTTAAAGACCAACATTTTTATGTGTTACACACATCAGCACCACCGCATAATACCCTCTCCACTATTGTGGTGTGAATGTGAGTAAAAATAAATTACGTAAATTTAAAAAAGTGCACAAAAAAGCAGTTTTCCAGATAGAACTTGGGCCGAAGACATAGTTATTTTTCCATATTTAAGTAAATTTTTTCTAAATTTGTTTTTATATTTCAAATAACTAAATCATCCACTTAGGTACAAGATGTCGCAAAAGTCATCACGCTATCGGAAGTTTCTTTATTATTTGCATATTGCCGTAAATGTCTATATTATTAAATAAAGGGTTGGTAAGTTTTAAGGGCCGATGTTGATTTTGAATAAAACACAAATTATTTTAGAAATTATTGTCATTTCTTTTTATTATGATAATATTGGTATGGTTCATATATGTATGAGAGAAAATATCGGCCAAATGGCCGCCGCGATCTCGGCGGCACACCTCCATCCGATGGTCCAAATTTTCGATGACGCTGAGGCATAATTAGCTCTTGAATTGTTGCTGGCTTATCGACGTACCCCTTTTCTTTCAAATAACCCGAAAGAAAGAAGTCAAACGGTGTGAAATCACATGATCTTGGCGGCTAATTGACATCGCCACCACGTGAGATAACACGGCTAATGAAATTGTAGCGCAAAAGAGTCATTGTTTCGTTAGCTGTGTGGCAAGTGGCACCGTCCTGTTGAAACCACATATCGTCCACCTCCATATCTTCCAATTCGGGACATAAAAAGTTCGTTATCATCTCACGATAGCGAACACCATTCACAGTTACTGCCTGACCGGCCTCATTTTGGTCACTCTTTGTGAGTGCATTGGTTTTTCGACAATAATTCTTGGATTATTATTCGCCCAAATGCGGCAATTTAGCTTATTGACGAATCCACTGAGGTGAAAATGTGCCTCATCACTGAAGATGATTTTCTTCGAAAATGGATACTCCACTGTTGCCATTTCTTGCCACCATTCTCACCATTGACGACGTTTGGAATGGTCAAGAAGCTTTAGTTCTTGAGTCAATTGCACCTTGTAAGCGTGTAAATGCAAGTCTTTATGCATAATGTTTATCAACGACGAGCGTGAGAGTTGCAAATGTTGGCACGACGACGAGTTGAGGTGGACGGCTCTTCAGCCACACTGTCGCGAACAGCAGCAATATGTTCTGCAGTACGAGCTGTACGAGCACCCGGTTTGCTCAAATTTGTTCGATTGTTCGCACATTTTGACGAATAAATTGACCGAAAAAATCACGAAGTACACGATATTCATTTTGATTTGAACGCCCATTTTCATAATAAGCCTGAATAACTTTAACGCGTTGCTCGATTGTGTATCTTTCCATGGTTCAAATTGAGTTAGTCTGAAATTGAGAAATGTCAAATGAAATGCAGAAAAAACTTGACGCTTAGGTGTGGTTCACATTCAACATCGGCCCTTAATTTAATTAACAATAATTTTGACGGAGAGTATATGTAAAAGACTATCAAGAAAAATTGAGCGATTAACTGCAGTGTTAGGTACAGGGGAAATAAGAATCGCAGCACTTTTTTTTATAGATTGTGCGCCATAAAACCAAATTGCTCCTTTATTGCAACTTAGTCATATCTCAAAAAATCAAAAATTTTAAGTTACTTAAGCAAAATTGTCTTTCACATCTTCTTTATATGTAAAAAAATCAGTGCTATATCTTAAACTGAACCGAAGTTATAGCAAAATATATTTTATAAAATCTGTATATAAAGGTACATTCTGAAATCTTTAGTCGCATTTTGCCAAGTTTGATTTTGTTTGAGATATGACTATGTTGCAATAAAGGAGCGAAATGAAATTTCATTCGATGAGCTAATTCGACTGCTGTCGAAAATCGAATTTAGTTCCTAATAGGCACCAAAAATTATTTCTTAATCATCCCTATCGTGAATAACAAGTGAAATATTTGTTCCCATGAAACTGTTATTCCCCTTGAAGGGAAAAAAGCAATGTGAATCTCCCGTGAAAAATTTTGACGCTAGCAGTGAATGTAAAAGAAGAAGAAAGATAAAAAAAATTAAAAATCAATGAAATTTTATTCAAAAAAATACACGTATATACATACACATTTTAAAGAAAATAAAGCAAAATATTTAGTATTGGAGGGAAAGTGTGACAACGTTAGTTTTTTGCACTTTTTTATTTTATTTAGTAAAATATTTACCAAAATTCTGTTACCACGTCTTTCGAAAGCTTCACAAATCCGAAGCCAATCGCCCTGTTGTCTTTTATTTCGTTGATTAATTATCAGTTTCAGAACAGATCTTGCCCTTAATATCCACATCATAAATAGAACTGCAGTAATTTTGACTTAACTGCCTTTTGCTTAAGTGCACTTTTGTCTTAACTGCACAAAATTAATAATTTTTGTCATTATTCTTTATAATCCCATACAAATTTCTTTTTTAAGTGCACTTCCTATACCTGCACATTTGAGATAAATGTCCAAAATTTTTGGCATTTTTAAATCATTTTCATCAAATCAAAGTTAGCTGCAATTTGAATTTCTGCCCAAAATACATATTTTCCGTAATTTTCTTCAAAATCCTTGCTTAAGTGTATTTTGTATACCTGCATATTTTTGGGCAGCTTTAAAACATTTTTATATAAAACATCAAAGTAATATCCAATTTTATAAAATTTTAATATAATATCAAATTATTAATAAAACGATTTTTATTATTTTTTTAACACTTTACTTTAGCTGCTCTTTTAATCGGGTAACCACAATTGTGTACCTGCACATTAAGGCAGATAAATACATTTAAGATAACAGCACTTTTGATTTATCTGCAAAAAAAATCGTGCAAAGGAGATTGTGCAGCTAAGTTAAAATTACTGTACTTACATACATATTTTGTACCCCAAATAAAGTGAGAAAATCAAAGGGAAAAGTAAACAAATTTTGAGGGCAAAAACTATTTACGATAAGGGGAAAAGGGGTGATTGATTTGCTTAACCTTTGTCCGGCGGAAGAGGTACAATTGTACCTTTTTCATTTTTAAATTGCAATAACTTTTTTTTCGTTAATACTAGATATCTAAAATTTTCTGACATCTCTAAACTTTTATTACGGATTACATATTTGAAATTTAAAAAAAAAAATTTTGATTATATCATACCGAAATAAGTCTTTTTTGACTTGATATCCCTAAAAGGCTGAAGGGGTACAATTGTACCATCATATAAGTCGTAAGAAAAAAACAAGTAAATAAAGCAAAAAATGTATACATGTGTACGTAAAATAAGTTTTTTTAGCCACGGGCCTGTTCTATCATTTGTTTATTAAATAAGAACAGAATAATTTAATTATATTAATAGGAAAAGCCATACATATCCCTAAAAGGCTGAAGGGGTACAATTGTACCTTCATATAAGTCGTAAGAAAAAAACAAGAAAATAATTGCAAAAAATGTATACATGTGTACGTAAAATAAGTTTTTTTTAGCCACGGGCCTGTTCTATCATTTGTTTATTAAATAAGAACAGAATAATTTAATTTTATTATTAGGAAAGTCGTGTTAAGTATATAAGGGTACAATTGTACCCATACCGCCTTTTAACGTTGTAAAATTTTTCCGCTGGACAAAGGTTAAAATGTGGATTCAATTAAAAATTAATTTTATTAAACCATGTTTTTTGGGCATTTTCTGAAAAATTTAAAGAAATCCCCAGGATTTGTTTCTTGATGCAAGAAACAAAGTAATCAAGAAAACCAGACTAATATGAAATTTTTTGTACATTTTTGATCATGAGAATATGTTTATTTATTGAAGAAAATTTTACTATATACGAACAAAATAAGTTAAAATCATGAAACTATTTTTGGATTTTGGATTTTCTTGTTAAAAACCAAAGAAGAAACCTTAGAAAATAAACTTCTTTCCGTGTACCTTAGTACTTAGCGCTTTAGAATACTTTGTGAATTGGCCAACTATTTCTAAGTATTGTTTTTAGCCAAGCCATTTCAATACTAAATTGATTGAAACGATAAAAAGAAAATTTTATTCTTCTCTCAGGAGTTGAATTGACAACCAGTACAATATTCGCGCCTATATTGAAAAACAAGTGGAACTTTTGATCTCATGAAATTTTTATTTCCCTCGAAGGGAAGAAAGCAATCGCGAATGTCTCGTGAAGAATTTTTTACGCTATTAGTTTTCAGTAAATGCAAAGAAAGAAGAAAGATTCATATAATTAAACAACAATGAAACTTTTGTACAAAAATATACACGTATATATTTTAAAGAAAACTTAAAAAAAAACAAATCAAAATATTTTGTATTGAAGGGATAGTTTGATTCCATTAGTTTTGACTTAACTTCCTTTTGTTTATGTGCACTTTTGACTTAACTGCACAGAATTGATAATTTTTGGCATTATTCTTTTTAATTGCTCGGGATTTACTTAAGTTTATGATATAACTCATTTCGAGTCATTTTCAGTGGCGCCACCTGTCTGATCATGTCATATCAACTTATAAACCTTCGCCGGCTCATTCTCAACAACTTTGCTAAAGATCATAGAATCGTCAAATGCAAAGTTTACGATTTAATTCATACTGAGTAATTTTCAATGGCGCCACCTATTTTAGATTTAGATTTAAAGAAATCCCCAGGATTTGTTTCTTGATGTAAGAAACAAAGTAATCAAGAAAACCAGACTAATATGAAATTTTTTGTACATTTTTGATCATGAGAAAATGTTTATTTATTTATACTTACTTACATGAAAGTAAGTGAATTATATGGCTTGGGTTGTATCGAGACAATTTAGATCAATACCTTACCTTTTGTTTCAAAAATTGAAGCAAAATACTAACTGAAAATCGAATCGAAAAAATGTCACATACAAGCCTTAGTTAACTAAAACTACAAAAGTAAGTAAAACCGTGAACATAAAAAAGAAGCTTTTAACCAGAAAAACAGAAAGTCTTAATAAAAAAGGTATACAATTTGTAAATTTAAATATTGAGAAATCTGTTTTGTAGCGGAAATGAGCCGCTGAGATATGTTTAAAAATCGCTAGATTTTCTGTTACCGGTAAAACGTATTTTTCCAGCGATTGACATTTCAAATGCGCTAAATTTAACGGGAAAATCTCTTAATTGGCAACAATGGCTGTGGCACAGGCTGCACTCAATTTGATAATAAATTTTATTTTAAAAATGCCGACGAAGACACAACTTAAAATAGTAGCTTGACTCGAAGTAACTATGTATTTTGTAAAAAGCACAAGAATTTTTAAAAACATAAATTTGTTTAAAGGCCTTATGATACTACATTTTCAATGCATTGTTCAAGTTTTGGTGAACAGTGCAAATATAATGTAATAGAAAAATGTACCAAGTGCAAAGAGTTCAGCTGTATTAAGATAAATAGCAAACTGTCAACAATTTTAAAAAAGTTATCGATAAAAAATGAAGTTATGTTAAAAAAAAATGTAAAATTGTTCAACTAATAGCCTTTTCACACTTGTCAACATTTAACATTTAACATCAATTTGCGAAGATGTTGGAATTTTCCCATAAGAAATACATAGGGCTAAAAATCAAAATTTTTCAACATCTTTACAGAATGTTACTATCTCATTTTGTTTCCTTTTTCATTTTTCGATTCTTTTAGTGTCATCACTAGAAAAGTGGCAATTAATTCTATTATTATTGTGGCATCACTGACAAAATGGAAGTTGCTTTGAAAGCAGCATTACCATTTCTCAAGTTTTTCTTTTTTTACAAGCCTTATTTTGCTTAATTTTGCTTAAATTATTAAACAAAATGGTTGAGAAATACATTTTGGTGTTATCTTTTAGAATGTTGCCACTTTTGTAGAAAAAAAGTATTTAAACAAAATAAAAGTTTTTTTTTCAGAAATGGTGACATTTTTTATTAATGGTAGATGTTAGATGTTTCAAGTGTGAACGCGTATTTCACATTTTCAACATCTTCCATGCGTTCCTCCGAAATGTATGCAAGTGTACAAAGGGTATAATGCTATGTTCATACGACGATATAAACCACTCGTTTCGTTCTCTGAAACTAGTATGCCAAACATGCTGTTCATACGATTCATTCCTGTTTCATTTTGACATTTTTTTTGTGTTGTTAGTGTGATTTTTTTTTTAAAGTAGATAAAAAAGTAAAAAAAACTTGAAAATATAATACTTAATACTTTTATTAATATTATTAGGTTATAATTATCACTTTATTTTATTAAACATCAATTTTTTTCTTTGTTTTGATTTTTTTGAGAGCTAGTTCAGATAAACTAACGATAAATGTTATCAAAATTGAAGATGATAGTACATTTTTCCTGTTTCGCAGCCTGTTTCAAAATGAAACGACCTGTTTCGCTTTTAAAATTTTGTATGGGGAAACAAGTCGTTTCAATCATGTTTAGGACGCGAAACAGGAATAAGAGCGCGAAACACGAATACTGCTGTCCGTGTGAACATGGTATAATACCCTTTGTACACTTGCATACATTTCGGAGGAACGCATGGAAGATGTTGAAAATGTGAAATACGTGTTCACACTTGAAACATCTAACATCTACTATCAATAAAAATGTCACCATTTCTGAAAAAAAACTTTTATTTTTTTAAATACTTTTTTTCTACAAAAGTGCCAACATTTGAAAAGATAACACCAAAATGTATTTCTAATTCATTTTGTTTAATAATTTTAGGAAAATTAAGCAAAATAAGGCTTGCAAGAAAGGAAAAATTTGAGAAATGGTAACGCTGCTTTCGAAGCAACATCCATTTTGTCAGTGATGCCACAATAATAATAGAAATTATTGCCACTTTTCTAGTGATGACACTAAAAGAATCCAAAAATGTAAAAAGGGAACAAAATGAGATAGTAATGCCTTGTTCGCACGGTGCTTTGGATTACTTCGCTCTCCGTTTTAATTACTTATTTGAATTACCATGTTCGCACGGCATATTCCTAATCGGTTTTGACAGTTTTTCTTCTTCTTCTTTTTTATTAATTTTGTTCAACTAAAAATCAAAATTGTTCTTAAAAATCAAAATTAATTTTGTTTATTGCTAAATTTAATTGTTTTTTGCGGTAACTTGTATTAAGAATGAAAATAAAAAGTAAGTAAAAACTATTATTTCAAAGAAATACATACATTTATTTATTTTCCCAGTAAATAGAATATTTTGTTTGTTTTTTTTAGTGCTTTGACAGCTGGTGATGGAAAAAAAACGATAAAAATTAGAGATCACATTGATTTTAAAGTAATCCACAGGGTAATAAAAATTGAACTACGTACAAATGAGATAATCCGCTCTCAAAATTTTGTATGACGAATTATGTAATTTTGATCATAATTAGGATGTGAATTACGAATGAGAGAGCGAATTACGAAAAAACGCTGTCGTGCGAACATGGTATAACATTCTGTAAAGATGTTGAAAAATTTTGATTTTTATCCCTATGTATTTCTTTTGGAAAAATTCCATCATCTTCGCAAATTGATGTTAAATGTTAAGTGTTGACAAGTGTGAAAAGGCTATTAAAATCGATATTTCAAGCTTGAAATATTAAAAGTGTTGCCGAATCAGCGGTTTATGGGCAAATTCAGCGATTTACCGCTTTTTATTTGTTTTGTTTTTATGTTTCTCATGAACAGAAAGTTGACAACATTTATTAAAATAAACAAAATCATAACAAAAGAATATAGTTTGCTCTTTCCAATTTTTACTGTTTCTTTCTAGTAGTTTAATGAATAACAAATGTAGTGTCATAAGGGCTTTAATAAAGCAAATTTATTTTTGAAGATATATAATTTTTATAAAAAAAGAGACAAAATAAATTTGTGATCAGCTGTTGAATTGAACGTAAAATTGCCAAACAAATTGAAAGCAATCTCGTGGTCAATACATTGCTAAGTACGCAAGAAAATATGGAGTTCTCAATTGCCAATATTGATAGAACTTAAACTGGCTGTTCAACATTCTTCCATAGCCTCCAAACAATAATAAAATATATTTTGCAGATGACAAACGACTCTTGAATTAAACAAGAAAGAAATGGTCAAGCCCGACCATTTGTAAACTAAGCCACAGTTTGTAAAGACAAATTTTCGAGAGTGTACCATATCTGGGACCCATGGCCAATCATGGACCTGGCAAATACCTACTATACTCTTTTTACTTGTTTTGTTCTTCAGTTGGGTTTTTTGAACTGGAATTATAAAGTCTTCATGAAATGAAAATAGCAAAATTTGTTTTAATTTTTAACAGTTTTAATACAATACATAAACTGAACTTTATCTATCAGGGGTGATATGGAAATCGAAAACGAAAAACGAAAGAATTTAATAAGTCGTTTTTCAATAAGATTTCTGTAATAAAAAATTTCAACATAATTCTTTAACAAAATTTGTAAAAATTAGATTAAACGTTTATTAAAAAGAACTTCCAAATTCTTTCGTTTTACGTTTTCGATTTCCATGACACCCCTGTTTATTTCGCCGCAACGCAAACTAAATACCTATGTATGTAATGTATTCTGTAGCGAATGAAATCGAATCGAAATACACTACGACTGGCGTTAAACGTGATGTGAATGTCAAATTCTGAAGAAAAATGAAATTGAAATTTCACTTCCATTCATTTGTATAATCTTAATATTTATTGTGTACGTCCATACATACATACGTAGGTATATGCAATTCACATGTGTATACACATTTTACGTATTTTAAGTACGGATCTTATGATACGAGCAATTATTAAGGTCAATATGTATGTATGCATTATATAAATGGTCAAATGCCCGCGTTAATGTAATATTTAATTCATAAAATATTTAAAATAACATGTCCAATATTTTATTGTTTTCAACAATTGTGAGTATTTGCGATCGTTATAATAAATCCATTATTGTTTTAGTATTTTTATTCCAACAATAAATCGCAGTTTAAAAACTTCCTTTATGTTCAAAATGTGCGTGAATGTTATGCATTAAGTTATTTGTTATAAATTTTTAAACGTTAAAGAAATTAAGATTTAAGGCGGCATTATTTATAGTAAAGTATGATTCATGGTATAAAGTGTATACCTGCGCATCTACGTCAGCATAGAATGCAAATGAGTGTTTGTTGTAAAAAATGTAAGCCATACACAAATGTACATACACAAATTCCATTCTTCGTCACAAAAAAATAACGGACCTGCTCAATGCGAAACCTTGTTTTGTAAATTCATGTACAGTGGATTCCCGATAATTCGTAATCGCTAGCAGTGTTGCCAATTTAGCCATTTAGTGGCTAGATATAGCCATTTTTCACTCTGTTTAGCCATTAAAAAATGACTTTAGCCATTAGCCATTTTTCAAATTGTTTAGCCATAAAATTTTATTTGCCGTTTTACTTTTAAAAGAATAATTTTTATTTTATTTTAAATATTTATAAAAGTAAAATAAACATTTTAAACAGTTAAAACGCCTTTAATTTAAATCACAACTTTTACAAATGCTGAAAATCGCTATAAACGAGGATGAAACATCTTTCAAAGTAAAGTAACAGTATTCCAATATTAAATTTATAAAATGGATCAACACAAACATCGGGGTTTCTTTCTGGTTGCAAGTATTTCAATAAAGAGATACAGTCGGCAACAAAATTTTTTTTAAGAAATTTCAGAATTGACTATAAAGTTGCTCTCACTTCCATGGTCTAATGCTGAAGGAGAGAGGATATTTAGCCAAGTAAACATCTTAAACGTAATTTTAGAAATAGGTTACATTTAGCAACCGTTTATTCGATTTTTTTAATTAGGTACATATTTTTACCGTAACAATAAACTATTTTTACCAACACCACAATAGTGGAGAGGGTACTATGCGTTTGTGGTGATGTTTGTAACACCTTAAAATATTGATTCTTAGCCAACCTTTACGTATACCGATTGACTCAGAATCACTTTCTGAGCCGAATTAACGATGATTGTCCGGCTGGCTGGCTGTTCATGTACACCTTGTGCGCAAAGTAACGGTCGTAAATTTGCAGGTAATATAAAAAAATTTGGTACATAGGTTATAATGTGGTGTAGGGTATCATTTAGTCGGGGTTGACCGACTATACTTTTTTAATTGTTTTTTACTGTAGATCTGGACTCAAAAGGTTGGGTTACTGTTGTCGTGATTATGATTTTCCCTCAAATTATTTAAAACTAATAGACACGAGTGATTCCTATGAGATGAAAAATAACGACATCGAATTTATCGATGATTTAATTTTTAAAATATATATCAAAATATTAATTTACGTTTATTCTTATTTAAGAAATTGATCTTGACTTACAATTTCATCGTAAACAAATTTAAATGAATTATTTCTGTTTTGTTATTGAATTTTAATGTGTTTTTATTTAAAAAAGCTTTTAGCCATTTTTTAGCCCATTTTTAGCCATTTTTTTCCGTAAATTTAGCCATTTTTGGTCATCAAGTTTTGGCAACACTGATCGCAAGGGACCGGCCATTTCTTACGAATTATAGGGGTTTCGATTTAACGGGGTTAAAATAAAATAAGTACGAATTAACGGGGTTTTTCAATTAATTAACTAAAACGGTAAAAAAAAACATAAGAAACAATTGTTAAAAATAAAATACAAAATAAACTTACTGCCTAAAGGTTTTTGCATAATAAATTCTTTTTTTTGAAGGATTGAAGTAAGAGCTGATGGAGCAATTTCAAATCGCTAAGCAACGTCTATTTTTTTCTATTGTCAATGGCTGCAAAAATTTGTGCTTTTTGTAACACCGACAGAGTTTTATACGTGCGCTTTGACATTTTTTTTTATTATTCATGTACATAGCAAACTGATCTTAAGAAAATAAACACACACACAAGCTAAAGCAAAAACCCACGCAAAAAAAAGCGGTAAACAAAAAATCATTCTTTCCATGTTTCTGTTGTTTTTATTACGACTTATAACCCCACGTTTCCACATGCAAGTAATTACTTGCAAGTAGTGTATACGTATTAATATCGAAAATCAGAAGAAATGTCGAAAAAAACACAACAATTTTTTGAGTGGCTACACAGCACAGTGCAAGTTCATTTTTAAAATGTCGTCAACAAGTAAACTTCTAGCAAAAATTGCCTTATTAAACGAATTAAAAAAATTAAAAAGCGAATGTGAAAATAATGTGGAAAAGAAGGTTTTGGGTTTCTGTTTTCTGTCCATCTTGATGAAAAAATTATGTTTATTTTATAAAATATGTGACTACAGTATTGCCGTAGTGACGATATCATAATCTTACAGAGAAAATATTTTGATTAACAATTTTTTTTTTCAAAATGCTTAAAATTCATGATTAAAATTACCATTTAGATGCGTTGTTGTATAGTTGTGCTTTTTTTTATTAGTTATTTTTTATAAATACACAGAAAATCCGCTATAAACATAACTTTTATTTTACTAAGTACTAGAAGATTGATACAAAAGTCATCCACGGCAACACTGTTTCTTCATTTGTCATTTCACTTGCGACAAGTGTCAAAAATTTACTTGCAAGCAAATTCTGTTGCAAGTTGAGCTGCAAGTACTAAAAATGTGATGGTGTTAGTAAAAAAGTGTGAGTGTATTGAGTTTTTCGAACTTGTACTTGCATGTGGAAACGCTAGGTAACCCTGCCTTTACACATGCAAGTAATTACTTACAAGCAGTGTATACGTATTATCAAAGAAAATGTCGAAGAAAAAGCCGAAAGTCTTGCAAGTAGCTTGAGTGTTTACACAGTCAGTTGTAAGTTAATTTTTCAAATGTTCTCGAAGAGAAAACATCTTATTAAAAAAGGTTTGTTTTTCGGTTTAAAAACATTATCATGTTGAAAACATTACCATGTTATAACATATTCTTTATTTAGTTTTCGGTCCACCTTGATGAAAAAATTATGTTTATTTTATAAACTATGTGACTACAGTATTGCCGTAGTGGCGATATCATAATGTTACTGAGAAAATATTTTGATTAACAATTTTTTTTTTCAAAATGCTTTAAATTCATGAATAAAATTACCATTAAGATGTGTTGTTGTATAGTTGTGCTCTTTTTTATTAGTTATTTTTTATAAATACACAGAAAATCCGCTATAAACATTACTATTATTTTACTTAGTACTAGTAGATTGATACAAAAGTCATCCACGGCAACACTGTTTCTTCATTTGTCATTTTACTTGCAGTAAGTGTCAAAAATTCACTTGCAAGCAAATTCTCTTGCAAGTTGAGCTGCAAGTACTAAAAATTTGATGGTATTAGTGAAAAAGTGTGAGTGTATTGAGTTTTTTGAACTTGCACTTGCAAGTGTAAACCCTAGGTAAGTGGCAGTTACTTGCAAGCAGTGTATACGTATTATCAAAGAAAATGTCGATAGTCTTGCAAGTAGCTTGAGTGTTTACACAGTCAGTTTTAAGTTCATTTTTCAAATGCTCTCGAAGAGAAAATATCCTAAAAATGGTTTGTTTTTCGGTTTAAAAACATAACCATGTTATAACAAAATAAATTTAATAATTTTTTTCTTTATTTAATTCTCGGTCCATCTTGATGAAAAAATTATGTTTATTTTATAAAATATGTGACTACAGTATTGCCGTAGTGGCGATATCATAATGTTACTTAGAATATATTTTGATTACCATATTTTTTCAAAATGCTTAAAATTGCCATTAAGATGCGTTGTGGTAAAGTTCTGGTCTTTTTTATTAGTTATTTTTTATAAATACACAGAAAATCCGCTATAAACATAACTTTTATTTTACTAAGTACTAGTATATTGATACAAAAGTCATCCATGGCAACACTGTTTCTTCATTTGGCATAACCCCCCGTTTCCAAATGCAAGTGCAAGTTCGAAAAACTCAATACACTCACACTTTTTCACTAACATTCACACAATTTTTGTAGTTTCAGCCAATCGGCTGTTTCCTCGATTTTTCGTTGATAATACCCTGCCGTCAAATGAGTAGCTAACTACAAAAAAACCCAACTTTAAGTTAGCTTGTATAGACTAACTTAAAGCCAACTACTACGCAATGCAAAATTTACATTAACCAAAGTGTATACAAACACTGTGTTGTATATTTTAAGTAGTGAGAGCCAAGTCGTTAGCAAAAAAAATCAACGTTGTTATTGATGTTATGTTATCTCATATTTACGCTCTTAATTGAGTAATGGCAAAAAACATAGTTTTTTTATTCAAAAACTAGACTGCCCCAGTAGGCTAGCTGGTAGTGAGCAAGTCTATCAGCGCCGAGGTTGCGGGATCGATTCCCGCCAGCGACTCTGGTTAAAAAAAAAGTTGAATAAAACAACTTTGATTAATAAAATAAAATAAAAGAAATAAAAGAAAATAAAATAAAATAATAAAATTTTTTTATTTTTTTGAAAGTATTCCAATGAATAACATTCATAGATCGGCCTTAACTTAAACTAACTTAACTTAAAGCTAACTTAAAGTAGTAAGTTTATAGCTAGCTACAAAAAGTTAACTTAAAGTTAATTAAAAGTAATGCAGAGTCGGACAATTGACTACTTCCTAGGACATCGCAATGTTAAAATAGTTAGTAAATTACATATAAAATAAATCCAAGTGTCAACCACCACTAGTTGAAAAATAGTTAGCTTTCAGTTAATTTAAAGTTAACTGAATGTCCGACAGGGTATTTACAAGTACAAGTTCGTGGTAACCCACATGCAAGTAATGTATACGTATTATCAACGAAAAATCGACAAGACAACCGATTGGCTGAAAGTACAAAAATTGTGTGAGTGTTAGTGAAAAAGTGTGCGTGTATTGAGTTTTTCGAACTTGCACTTGCTTGTGGAATCGTAGGGCAAATATCAAAAATTTACTTGCAGGCAAATTCTCTTGCAAGTTGAGCTGTAAGTACGAAAAATTTTATGGTATTAGTGAAAAAGTGTGAGTGTATTGAGTTTTTCGAACTTGCACTTGCAAGTGTAAACCCTAGGTTAGCAAACAATTACGATTTATAAGAGGTAAATAAGATTTGATTTGAAAAAAAAATTACGAATTACCGAGGGGACCAAAATGTATGAACATTTTACGAATTAACGAGATTTTTTCAAGGGACCGACGGTTCATTACAAATTATCGGGAATTACGATTTATCGGGGTACGAATTATCGGGATTTTACTGTATTAATACGATGTCTTTTCAGACATTTCAATCAAACAGGTTTGTTTTTCTTTTTGGCGAACGGGTTAAAGAAGATAGAGGGGCTACAAAACAGACACGAAATAAGTTTTCATGTTTGTTAATACATACAGTGGCTCCCAGCTTATTTCAACCAGCCTCTTTTATGAAGAAAAATCGCATATAATTTCGAAGCGAAACATTACATTGTTAAAATTTAAATGAGGGTTTATAGAAAATCTAACAAAACAAAGAAAGGAAGTTTTATTCAGTCTTTAATTTACTGTTCTTAAAAGTAACAAACTTAAAACCAAGCACTTCTTAGGTACATTATTAGTCATAGCTTTTTTTAACCAGCTACTTATAAAACCTGTTAAATTGACATCACTCCTCAAGTAAAGGTAAACTACCAAGATTTTTTCTTTTTAATTATGTTTTTAATATTTTAATAAAATATTTTAGTCTGATTTCGGCAGTAAGTTAAACCAGAAGCGGATTTTTTGACAATGGGACGACGTACTACCATAAAACAGAGGGAACTTGTTATTAGCCATTTTAAAAACGCCCATTCACTTCGAAAAATTGCTCAAATGGTTTGCCTTAGTGATTCAACAGTACAATGTAAAATATTGCTGTACGTTAACGAAAATAGGATTCGCGATAAGGTCAGAAAAAATTTTTAATTTTTTGACACTAACGAGTGGTACATTGTCAAAAAAATCCGAGAAAACCCGAAACTTTCCGCTCCAAAACTGAAGCTGGAACTGGTTCTCCGAAACCATGATTTTAATGGTAGAGTTGCCCGTAAAAAGCCAATTATAAGTAAGAAAAATCAAACTGCGCGCCTAAAATTCGCAAAGGAACACATAACCAAAGACTCTAGCTTTTGGGCAGGGTTTAAAAAGCTGCAGTCAAAATCAAAAAATTGCTTTTTCTTCCACTTTCTGATTTTTCATTGGACAAAAATAAACCGTTGACTTTACTTCTGATTCATTAAATGAAAACAGTCGCAGTGAAGGCAAAAGCAAAAAACAAAAAGTTGATCGCAACAACGAACATCGGCAGTCGACATGTTCGGAAGTGTTTGGTTTGACCGACTTAAACTTTTAATAAATCCCGAAGTTAACGAAGATGGGATGTTGTGTTTTTGTTTTTTTCTTCTTTTTTTTTTTATTTTGCAGTTCGAAGTGCGTTTTTCTATTATGTCTGTAATCACTTGTTGGAAGAAAAAAAAGAAACGGTTGTTTGATTTATGTATGTTTGTATGTATAAGTATTTATGTATTTTGTTTTACTGCTATTTTTGTACATACCAAAAATTCTTTTGTTAGTGAAATTAGATAGACATTATTAAAATTCAGAGAACTTTTAAAATACAAACCTAAAAAACCAAATAAATAACAAACATATGTATGAAAACGATAATGTAATTTAAAGTTTTATTTAATTTCAAAAAATTAAAAAGATTGTTAAGCATTAAAATAAATACATTCATACAAATAAAAACATACTTACATATGTATGTATTTATGAACGCATGTGGTAGGTATTTAAAATAAAAAAAAAAAATTTTTTTAAATTAAATCACAATTCTGGACTTTAAAATGATATTATAAGTAAAGACTGTTGTAAAGATTAAAAAATATAATGAAAACATGTTTTGGTAATAAAATAAAAAATACTAATATTGTTCATCTTCTTCTTGGAAAAGTGGCATATTTTCTATAGCAGCATCGAGGTAATTTGGATTCAGCTTTACTAGCAATATGTTTTCAAGCAAAATAAAAAAAAAAACAAAAACACAACATCCCATCTTCGTTAACTTCGGGATTTATTAAAAGTTTAAGTCGGTCAAACCAAACACTTCCGAACATGTCGACTGCCGATGTTCGTTGTTGCGAACAACTTTCCGTTTTTTGTTTT
Organism: Pollenia griseotomentosa; assembly: GCA_963931875.1. Classification (NCBI taxonomy): domain Eukaryota; kingdom Metazoa; phylum Arthropoda; class Insecta; order Diptera; family Polleniidae; genus Pollenia; species Pollenia griseotomentosa. The sequence goes on along the minus strand of OZ007560.1, from coordinate 174,185,170 downwards.
TGCCTTCACTGCGACTGTTTTCATTTAATGGATCAGAAGTAAAGTCAACGGTTTATTTTTGTACAATGACAAATGAAGATGTCGAAGTTACAGCACATTCTTATGACTTTTACTATCTCAACTGCAGCTTTTTAAACGCTGCTTTTGGGAAAATGTTGTTTTTGCAGATGAGTCAAAATTTAATATTTTTGGCTCTGATGGTCAAACACAAAAATTTTTATAAATTTTTTGAGCTTGAGGGGGCTCCCATCACTGTTGGGATCTGACAATTCTTAAATTGAAACATCTCAACGGCAAAATTGTAGCAAATTAACATAAATTGTATCAATATTTCACTATAAAATAAAAAAGCATACATACACTCACAATATTATTACAGTAACGGACTGTAGTTTACTTAAGAAGTGTTCCGTTCAGTCATTTTTAAATAAATAAACATTTAAAATTCCAAGCAAACTAAACTAAGTGCATATTAATACGGATTTTCAGTTGCAGTTAATATTTACCGTTGATTAAGTTAAAATCTTCTGTATGTAAAATTAAATGAAAATAAAATTTCAAATAACGAGAAGTTCATTTAATTTTTAGTGTCAAAAATTCAACCCCATATTTTGTAAAAACAAATGAATTTTCAGTTATTTTATATAATTTAACTATCAAAAAATAAGTTTTTAGTTATCCACAAAAAACGATTTGGTTGTTCTGTGTAAAAAAATCCCATATTCTATTTGTTAAAATTATTTAGATACATTCAATTTTTAAATTAAAATAATTGCGAAACCCATATCGGTCATGCTGCTGGTGTCCTATAATTGTGAGTTCTTCTGTCAACAAAGGGGCCAGTGCAAAGAAAAACAAACATGTGTGACTTAAAACTTTCGGAAAATCATTAATGTAAAGTATATATAAGGAGTGAGCTAAAAACGACCCCTGAGGAACACCAGATGTAAGTGAAAGAATACTAGAAAGCCTACCATCTAAATCCACAAACTGTGTCCTATCTAGGGATGCAAACGATACATCGATGTTTAGAAAACATAAACATCGATGTTTTGATGGACGATATATCGGCGATACATCGGCATCAAAACTAAAAAACATCGACATCGTCCATTTAATATTTCATTTATTTAAATTTTTTTTAATAATATTTAAACCATTTTTAATTTAAATTTTTAAAATTTTTTTTTAACTAAACCCTTATTTTAAAAATATAAAAAGTGTATTTCAAAGCATAGCAGTACAAAGTAGGCACGGCACGTACATATGTAGATACATACATACTATAAATTGCATAGCTTTATGTAATAAGGGGTAGCCCCTTTTATAATTTGAAGAAATGTTAAAACAATTTTGAAGACTGCAAGTGTGAAGGCGCAACAAAATATGCTTCAAATCATATTGTACTGAAGAAAACTTTCTGTTAAAGGTGCTATCAGACGGGATGTATTTTACATATGTACTGTCAAATTTTCCGTCTGTAAAAGTTGTACACATCGTGTGATACATATGAAACTTTGCATGTGTAAAATACATGTGGAAATACATATGTAATTTTTTCGATTAGAACACGCTCTATTTTCCTGCGACAAACATAAACAAAACAGCTGGTTTGTTTTGAAACGAAATTGTATGGAAAAATATGACAAACTTAGTATACACTCTTCACAACTAATTGTGGTGGCCTTAGCTTTGAGTTTATCAGCATTAAAGTTTTTGTACTTTGTAATCATGTTACGCTATTAACAAGCAGGTCTCTACAAGCAGCATTCAGCTTCTTTCACACTTTCTTAAAGTTCGGGTTCTTAAGTATTAATTTATAATTTTATCCCGAAAGAAAACATTATTAAATTTCACCAATCTTTTTCCATTAATATGGCACACGTGATTTATTGTATAACCAGCAATAGGTATGCTATAAAAGGCATCCAAGGCCACAACAACTGGAACTAAATCCTTCAACTCCTTTCACTGAACGAAAAACGCTTCGTTGCTGGAATGAAACCATTTCATTCGCCCCTATTCATTTATACAATGAAAATCTTCATTAATGGTACTCAAGTGTTCATTGCAGTAATGAAATTTTCATTAATACTAAGAAGCTACCAAAACGGGAATTTTCGTATATTTTGTTGTATCATTAATAATACGTAACACATTACATTTGGGCTACGTAAGACTTTGATTTTTGGGTATAAAAATAAGATAAAATCAAATTTTTATTATTCATTGATTAATTATAGAAATTAGAGCATCCTCCAAACTAAGATGATATTTTTACGTAGCCCGCATGCAGTTTTACGTTGACAAAGAAAATAATTTTTTTTCTATTTTTTTATGAAATCAATAAAAACATATAATAGTAAGTAGGGTATTCATTTATTCGGGCTTTTGCTTTAATCGGTTAATCGCTCGATTAACTAACCGAGGTTTTGGTTTAATCGGTTAATTTTGTTATTGATCGGTTAACCGATTAATAAAGTTTTGTTATAAATTAAGTAATTTCACTAAATAAAAATGCAAAAACTATTTATTATAGGAGTTTATTAGTAAAAAGAAAACAATAACATAACGAACAAAAGAATTCTTGAACTAAAACAAGCAAACAAAAAAGAAATTCATAAATATGAAAAACATATTTTATAATTTATACATAATATATTTTTATGAATTTTTTAAAAATAAACTGTGAGATTTTTTTATTAAATATTTCAATAGTTTTAGATGTTAAAAAATAATCTTTTGGAAAAATAATTTGGTTTAAATTTTTAGGATTTAAGCGATTCTTTTTTTCTTTAGTTTTGATAAAACTTGACATTCTTTCAGTTATCGAAGATGTTGAAGAAATCGGAAACAACCCATAATACAGATTCATGAATGATAAAACCAAGATAATTGCACATGTTTACAAAATTCAACTGTTTAATATGACGTCGCGTTTGCATATTATACACATGTTTGTTTGCTTGTGTTTCTATATTTTAGCTGTACTTATACGCTGATGTGACGTAGATGTGCATAAGAATTTAATTTTTTAAAGCTGTATGCGTTATCTTGGTTTCTTTGTATCATGATAGAGATTATCCAATTTCACAGATTATCCTTTTCCAGGATTCTCAACATATGAAATCTTCCATTATGCCATTATTTTGGGCTAATTTTGTTAAAGATTGTTTGTGTTAGAATCGGGAGTTACTTCTATTGTCAGGTCATCATCTGACTCATCCTGGCAAAGTTTAGCACCGAACATTCTGCAAAAAATGTGTGTGTTTGTACTGTATTTTAAGAATGTATTGCTCGAAGGAAATATACTGTATGAAAAAATTATTTCCAAACATATCCCTTTTTTATATGAGACGAAACGAGTAATTAAAAACACCAAAAATATGTTATAATACTAAAAAAAACTAAAAAATTGTATTACATCGGTTAATCGACTGAAATTTTTTCGAAATCAATTTATTTATTTAATTAGTCTATGGATTAACTCCCTTCAGACAAAAATTACAAAATATTACAAAATATTAAAAACATATTTAACATCATCTATTTAAATATAAAATTAAATTCTGTTTGATAGTATTAATATCCAAAGTTATATCAATAATACTGTACAGATCATTAAAGTTTACACATGCTCGACGAAAAGGGTCGGCATTTGCATAGTTTTGTTGAAAGTATTTAATTGATAACGGCTGGTAATAACGTGTAGGGCGTTGGGGAACATTAAAAAATAAACTGTTTAACAGGAACTCCGAGCAAATATTGCCTTTAATTAGATTGATAACAAATATCACATTCAGCATTGTTCGGCGGCTTTTTAAAGTTGGTAAATGAATCTCCAATAACCTGGTTCTATATGGAGGAAGATATGTAGATGGATTTGGGTAAGTGCTCCGTAGTATGAATAGCAGAAATTGTTTTTGTACAGACTCAATACGATCACTATGAACGTTGTAATATGGGTCCCAAATTATTGAGCCATATTCGTTTATAGGTCTGACAAGTGCTATGTACAACTGTTTTGTTATAGATCTATCCGAGAATTCCTTTGACCAACGTTTAATAAATCCAAATACACAACGAGCTTTATTAATACACATATTTATATGTTCAATAAAAGATAACTTAGTGTTAAATAATACACCGAGATCCAAGAAAACATTAACAACTTCCAATTTGTAGTCACCAATAAAATAGCAGCCAATTGGTCTAGTTTTTCTGGAAAAACGTATATGTTTGCATTTTTTTAAATGTATATCCAGTAAGTTTATTTGGCACCAATTATGGAATAAATTTAAATCCTGTTGTAAGTGGGGTTGAAGAATGGAGTCAGCATAGCTTGAAAACATTTTTACATCGTCAGCATACATAATTATATTGGAAAATTTTATTGTGGTAGGTAGGTCGTTGATATATAGTAGGAAAAGTATTGGTCCGAGATGACTACCTTGTGTAACACCAGAGTTGACTACAATATGTTTAGATAAGGTATTATTAAAACACACACGCTGTTCACGACGTAAAAGATACGATTTTATCCAGTTCAAACAGCAATTCGTAAATCCCATTAAATACAGCTATGCAATAGAAGATCATTAACCGGTTTAATCGTTAATCGAAAATGGCCAATTTCAAATTAACCGATCAGTTAATCGGGTAGTAATTAATAGTTCAACCGATTAACGGTTAACCAAATGAATACCCTAATTGTAAGCATATAAAAACGAATTAATTCAATTTTTTTCCGATTTTTTACAAACGTAATGTTTTTATACCTTTCACCGAAGATAAGAGAGTATATATAACTTTGTCAGTCCGTTTGTAATTTCTACAATATTGATCCTACACCCTATAAAGTATATATATTCTGGTTCCTTATGAAAAGCGAAGTTCAAATCCGGTTTTCCGCATGTCCGTCCGCCTGTCTGTTGAAATGGGTTTCCGAAGCCTTCTAGAAATGTATATTTCTATAAGGTATTCTTATTATAATTTTGCCATTGAAATTCAGACAGATCGGTCCAAAAATGGCTGATATATGAGCAAAAAACCGCGACTACCTCTAATTTTTTCCAAAAATCCCTTGCTGTTGTTGTATTTTTATTACTTTTTTTCTGCATATCTGGAGAACGGCAAGAGCCAAAGTTTCCAAGTTACATATGTACATTTAGGTTATCAATACACACCATCCCACAAAATGTGGGCGGGACGGGAGAAGTGGACGTGGAACCTCCCGTACAAAAAATATCAAAAATTGTATAATTGTTATATGACATATGGTTACGCCTTATATACCAAAAGATCGGAAATCTTTAGTAGAAAGTATTTTCAGAAAATTTCGGAAAAATCGGTTCAGATACGGAAAAGTTATGACCAAAATAAATTTTTATCGGGAACCAAGGATCTTCCCGATTTTTATAGTTAAAATATATGAAAAATTTCTTCTTAAGCACGTCGGTACATAAGTATGTCAAATCGGTTAAAAAATGGCTGAGTTATAACCGAAATACTGAATTCCCAAAAATAACTCTGTTTTATAATAAAGTTTGTTAAAATATATACAAGCATATATAAATGTATATATATATATACATATATATAACTTAAGTAAATGGTAAAATTCTTCCTTAACACGTAGGTATATAAAACTATCAAATCGGTTAGATAATGGGCCATTTATGAGTAAAATACTCATAAAATGGTCTAAAATACAAACCTACATTTTAAGGCTGTCATATGACCTATGGATACGACTTATATATCAAAACATCGGCAATTTTTAGTAGAACATATTTTCTAAAAAATTCGGAAAAATCGGTTCAGATACAAAAAAAGTAATGCCCAAAATTGAAATGTTTACCCACTTTCGGGAACCATAGATCTTCCCGAGTCCAAGCTTTATAACTCAAGTAAATGGTAAATTTCTTCTTTAACACGTCGGTATATAAATCTGTAAAACCGGTTAAAAATGGCTGAGTTATAACTGAATTCCTAAAAGTGGGCGTGGCACAAAATATAATTATTTACATATATCTTAAGAGTGGTGTTTACATACCTTTTTGTTCTTATTGCACCATGGTGAAGGGAATACATATAAGATTCGGCATAGCCTCTTTCTTGTTTTCTTCTTTAATTCCCTAAGCTTAGTCTGAGTTCATACGACTCTTTCTTTATTGAAAAGATTCTTCTTTTTTCTTCTTTGAACATGAATTGGTGTTCAAATGATTCATGTCATGACGACGCCATGTTTTTTATTTTGTATAGTCGTGCGTATGAAAACAAAAACAAAATTAAACAACGAATAAGAAAGCAAAACGTAAAGACAGTACAGGCATGTATGTACTCGTTTCTTTTCCCCTCGCCCCTCTCGCCTATAAAGTAGCAATCTTTTCAATAAAGAAAGAGCCGTATGAACTCAGACTAATCCCACGAAGCTCTACGCTTGTCTGCAGGAAACCAGAGTCTCTAGCTCACAACCAGCTAGCCTAACGGGGCACTCATTAATGATATGACATATCTGACATTTTTTGTAGTTTTTCATTAAATTTTTTTGTAATTATTTATAAAAATAACGTTTCTGAACAAAAACTTCCTACTATTTACGAAAACTTTAATTCTGTTTTTTAGGCTCCATCACAAATACAAAAAAAATAAAAAAAAAAACGAAGCACATGTACCTATAGACATAAATGAATGAAACATATTAGAGTTTGCTAAAAACCGTAAAAATGTGAAACCGCGGTTTCGGTTTTAAAATGATTAAATCCGGTTTTGAAAATATTCAAGTAAAACTGCATACATATATATTTTTTTGAATGTAATAAAATTTTTTATTTTTAATTCAGGTACATTTATTGAAAAAGTATTTATTAGGGCTTTCAATCGGGAAATCCCGGGATTTTCGGGATAAGGCGAATCCCGAATCTCGGATTTCTAATCCCGGCTCCCGATTTTTTTCATATTCTTTATTATTTTTACATTTTTTTTAATAACTTGTATAAAGATACGTGTATTTATTGACAAAAAAAAGTTTAAATTACATTTGGATGGATTTAAAATACATTTGGACAATTTTAAAATACATTTAGGCTGTGTTTTTGAGATGTCAGTTAAACTAGGTTTATTTAATCTGAAAACATATTTGTGCCGCTATACAAAGTTTGTATACATAATTTTGACGGAACAGCTTGGTTTTGCTTGAAATGTTGGTATTTAATACAACTCAACTCTAGTTCAGTTGAAATTTTGCAATTTTTGTATTATGGTTTACAACTCTGTGTTATTGCGGTTAACAAAACCATCAAAAATATACAACTCATCACTAGCAGTTGTTCAATTTATATAAAGAAGCTATGAAGGAACACTTTTGCTTATGTAACCTAAAAGTTTTGATTTTTTGAGATATGACTATGCTGCAATAAAGGAGCGATATGTACATATGTAGATTTGTAATTAATTGCTACACTGTAGATAGATAAGTAATATTTTATTTGCAAATTGTATGTACTTGAATGTGTATGTCCTCGCCCATATTAGGTGTGATCCCGTACTCAACGTTGGGAGCCCGTGGAACCCCATCTTACCTTAAACCGTTCCCGTACTCAAAGTTTGGTAAAGTGAGAGAGCTGTTAAGAGAAAAATATTCTTCTTCTTGCACGAAGTAGCCCGTACTTTTTCATTGGGCTGATTGAAAAAATTGTTAAACAACCAGCTGTGTCAAAAACAAAAACAATAAAATTCTACAAACAAGTATTACCAAAAGAATTAAAAACAAGTAAGAGTGCTATATTCGGCTATGCCGAATATTATATAGCCTTCACTATGGTTGGGAAAGAACAGAAGTTTATACATACGTATATCTAAATACATATATGTAAATTTATTCAATTATTCGCACATGTTTGCGTGGTATTAAATATATTAGGAAACAAACTTAATTATAAAAAAGAGTAATTTTTGGGATTTCCCTTCTCATAAGGATCCATAATACATAGGGTCTAAGATCAATATTGTAGAAGTTACAAACGGAATGACAAAGTTATATATACCCTTTTACCTTCGGTGAAGGGTATAAAACAATATTAATAAAATAAACAAAAGAAAATTAAAAAAAATGTAAGTACATGCTTAAATTTTACTTTCATACATGCTGATGTGCCATTTATGTGTTTATTTGAACGTTTTCATAGAAACGTTTTCTTCTGGGCTAGAAATTTGGTTTTTATTGCTCCCGTACTTTTGTACATTTTTATCTACTAAAGAGGGAAATTTTTGTTTACTTTCATTTTACCGAACTTTACCAAGAAGATCGCACCCTCCGTTACTATCGTATATTTCACTTACTTCGGTACTATCATTGGGTGTAATCCACCCATACCTTTTAAGTGTCTGCGTTTCTTAACTGTCAAATTCAAATCTACAAATAATGTAGTTTTTTAAAATAATGAGCACTAAAATACCGAACAAATTTAGTTTTATTCGTGTATCTATTATTTTATTTCAAATTATATGTATGTTGTCTATTTACATTTCATTAAAAAAAAATAAAAAATAATATTAAATGGATTATGTAAAACTAGTGATAATTAAGAAAATTTGTAAGTCAAACCTATGCGGGTTACTGATTTGGAAAGTTGAAAGGATATAGAAAAAAAAGTTATTTAATAACATTTTTCTAAACAAAGTAAAAATTTTGTTTTTCAACCAAGTAAAATTTTGCGTAAAAATTGGGCTAAGTAAAAACAAAATTTATGTAGTTACTTATTAAATCCTTTAAACATATCATCATGGTTTTCGTAATTTTTTGCCAATGCTCAGATTGTAGATTGATAGCAACTAGTACACAGTAGGTGTCTGTGACTTTTGAAAAAAAAATTTCGCATTTGCACAAAATATAATCGCTACAAAGATGTACATGGTTACTATCGATGGGTATAAAACACCCAAAAAAAATTAAACGCTATTACTATCGCGGGTGTAAACCACCCAAGCTCTTTTAAAACAAATTTTATGAAAAATTAATCTCAAATTAATGTAGTAGAATGTATTTCTTAACATAAAAAACTATTCAAAGATATATTACATTATACTAAAAAAACGATTTTCTTGAAAAATAATATAGTTTCTTTTAACTTAACCCTTTTGGGTGGAATCCACCCAGACGATAGTAACGCAGGGTTAAACATTTGAAGCGAAACATTAGAGTTTGATGATGAAAGGGGAGAGACGAATAGAAAAGTGTACTTTGTATTGTTTGCAAGCAGTTTTCGTGTTTGTCACACCTAATTTTCACGATGATTTAAAAGACATGTCCTCTTTGTATTTCTTTTTTAAAGAAACTTTCAAAAACTTCTTACATTTTCACCATGTTTCTTTAATTTACAGTCAGAGTTGATTTTTTCTTAATTTCTTACTTCCTTATTCGTATAAAAATTATTATAAATTCGTTATTCCACACAATTTTGATATGTCTTGAATTTTGTTCAATTAAATTTTTTATTTTTCTATATTTTAAAAAGCACTTTGAAATAAGAATAAAACATTAATTAAAAAACAGAAATAGTAAGTGTAAAGAGGAATGTCAAAAAAGAAACGCAGAAAATACGATTCATGTCAGTGATGCAAAACGTGGCCCAATTGGCCCATTTTTGGCATTGTTGAACGTTTGACGGCCCTGTAGAAATCTATTTTGGCCCTTTCAGGTCAAAATTAAACTAGCTGGTAGTGAGCTAGTCTATCTGTGCCGGAGTCGCGGGTTCGATTCCCGCCAGAGACTCTGGTCTCCCGCAGACAAGCGTTGAGGTTCACGGGATTAGTAAAGAAAACAAATCGGTTAATACATTTTTCAATGTTATTTTCTTACTTTTTCGAACAATACCTTTATTTACGAAATTGTTTTGTTTGTACAGGAACAAATAAACCACACAAGCGGTTGTTTGTATGAAAATCAAAAATTTCAAATATTCACAAAAACGTCCTATTGTTTTTGTCAAACCAATTGTTTTGTATACTTGGCCCTTTAAAGTAAGAACTGTTACTTTTATGTGCAAATCAGTCATGCTTTAAATTAATATTATTTTAAGTAGGTAAATATCAAAATATCAAAGTAGACACTCAAATGATATAAATGCTTCATACATAAATTAAATTTTGTATTGAAAAATAAAATTTCATGTTGCTTTTGAGCAATGGTATTGGTGAAACATAAAGTGTGTAATATTAAAGTATGTAAAACAAAAAAGGACAAAAACTATGTTTTACTATTGGTTCTGTTTAAATACGAACATAATAATCACAAATGTACACATGTATATTAAAAAAATTGTTTGGCCCTTTCAAAGGTATTTTGGCCCTTTTAAATCGCCAAGTTGGCTCAAAACAACAAAACTCAAAATGCATCACTCATTCATGTCTTTTTTCTGCCCTGCTCACTTCTCTACCCCTCTCGCTTACAAACGAAAAAAGACATGATTTAAGAATAGGGGAAAAAAATCAAAAGTTTTAAAAGAAAATTAAAGAAAGTTTCTGCAGCAAATGTTTGATTATATAGACGAGGACTATATAAACTTTTTGTTTTCAAATTAAAATTATTTAAAATGTATGTATGTTGTTCGCATTAGTAGAATCGCAGATCAGACACGTAATACACTCCAACTAACGCAAAACCAACTTCTCAACATTTTAAAGAAACCCCGACTTTAAAACATCCAAGCTAACCCAGCCACAAACATAATGAATCACCCTAACAGCCAAATAGTCAGCTCTATACAACAACAAAACAACAACGCTACCAGCAATACCTACAACAACAATAATAATAATACCCACTGTTGGGATCTGACAATTCTTAAATTGTACTGTCTCAATGGCAAAATTGTACCAAGATGACATAAATTGTACCAAATTTTCGCTATAAAATAAAAAAGAATACATAGTAACTCATAACACTTTTCTTTTCAATAATAAAAAAATAAAAAGAGAACAAGTTAAAAAGTATAGTCGGTTAAGACCGACCTTTTGATAACCTACACTAAAGTGTTGCCTGTTTGGGACCCACCCGGACTGAATGACATTTAAATCGGCTCAGAAAGTGATATTGAATCGATCGGTATACTAAAAGGTGGGTCTAAGACCAATATTTACACAATTACACAATTCAGCACAAACGCATAAATAATACCCACTGCACTATTGTGGTATGGGTATACAAAATAAAGAAGAATCAACAATATCTCTTTTTCTCATTTCTTTGTCAAAGGAAGACACAAGTGTGGACAGTGTCACCAAAACAATCAACAAAATTGGCGATTTGGAGACGTTTGATCCCAGGCCTTTCTACAGGGATACGTGTACATACATATGTATGTATGAATTTATCATCATGAACACAAATTTAATGCAATTTTGATAGTTCTGTGATGTGTTATTAAAAATGTTATTACACTGTGTGTAATTTTTTAAGTCATGGAAAAATAACCATTTACGGACAATAAATAACCATAAAGGGCCAAAAAAAAGACCCGTGTCTCCCTGTTTGGTCCCTCAAAGATTTGGGACCTCATTTTTGCAAAAAAGTGGTAATTTTCTCAGGCTCATATCTTGCAAACCGTTCGGAATTTTGATTAACCGTCTGAGACAAAGTTGTAGCTCTTGCCTTGTGAACATATAAAATCAAAAAAACTTCATCTTCAAGATCAAAATCGCAAAAAACTTTAAAAATTAAATTTTTTTAACTTTTTTCCGCTGTTCAGGTCCATAGGTAGCAAACCGTTCAAAATTGAAGGAAACAATCAACTACAAAAATGTATCTAAGATCTCAATAAACAACTTTCTAGAGCATATGAACTTCCTAGGAATGATTCTTAGCACCGTTTAGGTAGCCGCAAAAGTGAAAAATGTGCCGAAAATTAAATTTTTTACCTTTTTTCCACTGTTCAGGTCCATAGGTAGCAAACCGTTAAAAATTCAAGGAAACAATCAACTACAAAAATGTACCTAAGGTCTCAACATACAATTCACGCGATCACGCACCGACCGCAACATCACAGGCAAAGCAGTAAGCACAGCACACGCATCAAGGGCCACAGCCCAAAATATAAAAGCAACACGACGCTTACATCGAGGCATAACACAGCGCGAAGTCAACGAGAGCTCAGCGGTAAAAGTTATAGAGAAAGTGCTACAGCATAATTCGCAGACTACATTGGCAACCGACAATTTCAATTTCAGTGTGAAAAAATTGATTCGTTTTGCTACGTTTGCGGTCATCAAATCAAGAAAAAAAGTTTTACAAGATTTCAAAAGGAAAAGAATCTTTTAACTGGTGAATTCAATAAGGCATATAAGTTGTTTTTCGACGCAGTAGACTTGACAGGCGAAAATAGGCGGTTGGTTAGCTGAACTGTTACCTTCCATGTATTACATGCATAACTCATAACTCATATACTACATATGTATTTTTTATTTATTGAATAACTATGGTGATTTCTTCTCAAAAAAATTGACATTTTATTTAAAAAATGCAATTAGGTGTTCGTTTCTTAAAAAAGTTTTTCCCTCGTAAAGCAAGTTTTATGCTAAAAAATTCACCCTTAATAATGGCATAAGACATTGAACTTTCCGCCTCCTTTTAAATCGACAATGTTAATAAGAGTGCACTGTAAAATAGGTGACTTCGGTTAAGGCATGGGGCTATTTTTTAAACGGTGACGATTGCCTCAACAAAGCAACAAAGCTTCGCAAAAATTTAAAAAATCGAAAAAGTTTGCAAAAATAGCGCCATTCAATTGATTAAAAGTCCCTAAAACTTACAGAAATGAAAAAAAAAAATCGGTAAAAATTGCTAAAATTTTCAAATATTTGGTAACAGCGGTATGACAGCAAAGTCTAATATTTATTAAACATCGTAAAAGCTTTAAAGAATCAGAAAACTTACTTAGCACTGCGTAACTGAAATAAATTTTTTTTGTTTGTTTATAAAAAACTTGGTCTTATTATATGAATTAAAATGGGCAATACTGCTTTTAAAAAAATTTACCCTTTTTCTGGAAAAATTAACTTTTTGTGACCCTTTTCGAAAATTTCCAACGTTAAACCTGTCTGCCAGTAATGCTACCAAAAATTCCTAACATAATACCAATAGATACTCTCAACACTGCAGTGCACTGCTAATGATAATAGAAAAAAGCTATTTAAAAAAATTTTTTAAGTCAGCAATAAAATTGCAACGAACAGTTTCTTTTAATCAGGCGCTTGAGCCTAAGGTTAAATAAATATAAGATCAGCAATTTATGGTTCCTTGTGAGGCAAATTTAGATGGTACAGTCTATCGTCTGTCATTGTTGATCTGAACCATGTTTTTATTCGACGAAGGGTGGGAAATGACTTCTCGCTCGTAGCATTACTGACGAGCATTAAAACGAAAATTTAAAATATTTTTCTTAGATTTGGTAGATATCTTCATCACAGTTTATTAAAGCATCTACAACATGATCTGATAGATTTTCAGATATTTTCCATATTTGTTGCCAATGCAACAGTTCAGGCTCAAGTTTAGATGTTAGTTGGTGTTTATCTCTTTTATCAAACATAATCAGCTCATCAGCTAGTTGTGGTTTTAAAAGTTTTGTATCTGTATATGACTTGATTACACTTTGAGGTAAAAGTTTAGGTATGTTCAATACATTTAGGATATCTATTGGGAAAGGTGTTTTGAGATCTTCTAAAATAAATTCAATAAGAGGAATGTAACTTACAACTCGGTAGTAATCTTTAAAATTTTTGATCCGATTATTTCGTTCAAATCTTGTCTTTTCGATTGGAACCTCGATTTGAACGCAAATAACTTTAACTTTTTCTTTGATAAGGCTTGATCCTTTTTGAAGATCTACATCGTGCTTTTGTAAAATGATACTAAGCGGCTGTGTAACAATAAGTATCACACTTAATATGTATATTCCGCAAATAAATTTATTTATTTATTTATTTATTTCATCGACTGTCCTATGCAACAAGATTAAATCTTATAATTACAGCATAGGATTTTATAAAGCTAAACAGGTTAATTTGTTAATAAGAAATAACTTAAAGAATTATAATAAATAATAATATCTAATTTGAACATTTAACATTTTAACAAAATTTTAAAATTTATTATCTTAAAAATGATTTAAAAAGTAATTGAAAAATTTTAAACCATAAAAAACAAAATCATAAACACCAAATCATTAGACGTTAAGCGTATAGTTTTAGAACTTCAATTTTAAATTTTGATGCGTTACTATATAGCTGGATGTGATATGGTAGTTCGTTCCAAAGGCGTATGACATTGATAAAAAATTGCCATTCAGATACAAGCGTTCTATATCTAATGGTGATAATTCTTTTACCCCTACTGGATCTCCCAAATCTTAGTAAGTCGTGTAGATACTTTGGTGTTTTCTCATAGACAATCTTGTGCAAACACAAAAGAGTTCGTAGTTTAAGGAGGTTTTCAAACGAGATTCCAAAAAGTTTTGTGTTAAACATGGAGACTGAGCCATATCTTCTAATACCAAAAACATATCTCACAATATTTTTGTAGATGGATTTTAGTTTACGCTTGCTAACAGCATCGCAATTTGAGAAAATTTCACACCCATAGAGCAAAGATGGTATTAAATAAGCTTTAGCAAGAAGCATTCTAATATTTAAAGGTGTGCAATGTTGAGTGGCCCAGAGTGTTCTTAACATTCCATATGTTCGTCCCACAGCACTGTTGATGTGATTTGTCCAGGTGAGAGTGTCGTTGAATATAATTCCGAGGTTTTTGACAGAGGTTACGACTTCGATTTGCTTGTTATTTAGTTTAACTTCAAAAACACGATCAAGATTAAGTAATCGCTTATGAATTACGATGCATTTCGATTTTTTCGGGTTGAGACAAAGGCCATTTGCAACTGCCCATTTATGTATGTTACTTAAATCATAGTTAAGCCTGGAGATTGATGCATTCAGCATTTTAACTGTGCTACTCAGATATACCTGAACGTCGTCAGCATACATATGTATGTTACAATATTTGAGTTTGACTGGTAGATCATTGGCATAAATGGAAAATAAAAGGGGACCCAAAATCGATCCCTGAGGCACACCTCTTGATACAGAGACTGTGGTAGATATACGGTTGTATAGAACTACTGATTGTGAACGATCAGATAAGTACGAAGACATAAGTTTAGCTGAGGTGTTACTAAAATTAAACATATGTTTCAGCTTTTTACATAAAATAAAGTGATCTACTGTATCAAAGGCTTTTGAGTGATCGAGTAGCACCAAAAAAACCACTTTTCCACTATCTTATTTCTTCAGAAACACTCAACAGAGTTGTGACACAGCTATGCTTTGGACGAAATCCTGATTGCCTTTCAGTAAGTAAGTTATTTCTTTTGACAAAATCGCTTATTTGAGAATGTAACAACTTTTCAAAGACTTTGGAAAGAAATGGAAGGATTGCAATTGGCCTAAACTCCTTGTTTGATTTAGGTATTGGTATAATCTTCGCATATTTCCATTTAAGTGGGTAAGAACTTTTTATAATGATGTTGTTGAAAAGATATGTTATATAAGGTAAAAGAAATGGCAGAAGTATTTTTATAAATTTTGGGTGCATATTATCAAATCCAACGGCATTTGACGTGATTCTTGAACAGCACAATACTATATCAAATTGATTAACACATTTGAATTCAAATATTTCACCTAAATTAGTGTGTAAATTGGAGTTATGGTGGTTGCCAGAGGAACAATTTTCTGTTGAATTTTGGATTGTATTTGTGGTTTGTAAATTTATTGGTGAGGAATTGTTGAAATTGTAGTATTCAGGGTTAGAATTAACCATAGGTATATTCATAAAAGTGTTACTAATTTCGTTCACGTCAGCCGAGAAATTTCTGTTATTTTCTACTCTTCCTATACCGATTTCTTTTATAGTTTGCCATGTTTTTTTGGAATTAAGCGCACTGGAAAAACGTTGAGAATAGTATTCAGATTTTGTTGTTCTAATTAGACTAGTGGTATCCCTTCATAATCGACGATATTCATCGTGTAACTCCGTTGTTTTATAACGTTTCCACCTTTTGTATGCAATATCTCTTTGCTCAATTAGATACCTAATTGATTGATTGAACCAAGGCTTAGAGTTGTTTGAAATACGTTTTCTTTTAATTGGTACAAATAAGTCATACAGATGTTGTATATTACATTCTATGAACGACAATTGTGAGTCAACTGA
Source organism: Pollenia griseotomentosa (assembly GCA_963931875.1). Lineage (NCBI taxonomy): Eukaryota > Metazoa > Arthropoda > Insecta > Diptera > Polleniidae > Pollenia > Pollenia griseotomentosa. Next base: position 174,168,900 of record OZ007560.1, on the reverse strand, counting down.
GGAAATGGTGTAAATCTCATTCCAGTCAATACTTAAAAACTTGTTGATTAAAAGCTGCATATTTAAGTTTTTAAAATCACGATAAGTGTGCAGTTCTTCTTCCCGTATCAATTTAAAATCATAGGATGCAATTATCAAGTCATGTTTAGAAAAACATGGCGCTGCAATTTGATCATAGAAAAGAACAGACGTAACATTTCCAACGAAAAATATATCAAGAAGGCTATTTCTTGTTGATGTGAAGTGCGTTGGGAGTAGTCTTGGGCTTAATCGTTCATTTGGGTGACCGGTCATTATCGTTCAGTAAAAAAAAATGAACTAGTTCGTTCTTTTCGTTCACTCGGTCTTTTGTGTCAGTCGGTCTTTTGTGTCAGTTGGCATTTTGTGTCACTTGGTCTTTTGTGGCTTTCGTTCAGTCATTCACAATTGATTGAATACGGCAATGTGTTAAAAGAAACAAGTTAGCATACTTGTATGATGTTACACTCAAAATATTATGTAGGTAAATTCAAAAGAATATTAAGTTTGAATAACTGAAAATTTAATAAGAAATGGGAAAATCATTTCAAATAAAGGAATTTTAGGGCTATTTTTTAATGTTTATTTTAAAACGGAGAAATTCTTTAAAAATTAATTAATTTTTCTGTTATTTAAAATTTAAAATATACAAACTACACAAAATACATGCAAAGTTTTTTTCAGTTAATTTTAACTCAATTTAAATTACATACTAAGAAAGCTAAAACAGTATATTTACCTGCCATTATTACCTACCAAATCAGCGAAACATTTTTGTTTTTTATTTATGTGCACATGTATGTGCGTATGTAATACTGGGTACACACAATGCAATGCATTTACGCAATCTAGCAAATTAAATTCATTTTCATTCATTTTTCATTAATTCCAGATTGCATCCACATCAAAACGTATTGATATTTTGAGATTGCATTGATGTAGATTGCACTGTGGGTACCCAGCATAAATAATAAAATAATTTAAAATTTTTTAAATTATTTTATTATGCATAAAAAATAACTGAACATATTTGTTTTTGGAACAACATCTAGAAACAGTTAAAGAATTAGTTTAATTATAAAATAACAAAATTTTCATTAATTTTAAACTTTACGGAAAATGATTTTAGTAAATTATGTTGAAATATGAATTTGGAATGTTTTTTAGTTAATCGATTAACAATGCGAGTATTACTGCGAAAATACAACTCTGTACTTTTATTAGTAGTATTTTGCTATTCTGCTTTGTATTAATTCTAATTCTATTTCATTTTAATTATATTTTTTAGTCTTTAATAAACGTTCTTTAAGTTAACATTGGTTGTTACGTGATTTATTTCGGATAAAAAGAAATCCTGCGCTAACAGGTTATGGGCCCAGGTTATTAAAAACGGTTGAAGTGAAAATGAATTCCTTATATCAAATTGATAAGTTGGACGAAAAAAATTATGACGCGTGGTGTATACAGATGAAAAGTGTTCTGATACACTCGGGAATGTGGAATGTCGCATGCGGTAAATTAAAAAGGTCTGAAGCTGCTAAAGTGGAAGAATGGGATCAACTGGATGAGAGGGCTTTGGCCACAATAACACTTAGTGTGAAGCCATCGCAGTTGAATCACCTGAAACTTAGCAAAACATCTAACGAAGCTTGGATAAAGTTGGAAAGTGTGCATCGTCCAAGTGGTCCGGTGAGAAAAGTGACACTTTATAAGAAGTTACTGAATTTCCGTATGTCAGACTGTGAGGATATGTCTTGTTTTCTGAACGATTTTTCAAATGCAGTGGACAAATTGGCAGAAGTGGGCATTGAGTTGCAAGATGAATTAATTGTCATCATACTGTTGTCCAGTCTTTCAAAGGACTATGAGCAGTTTGTGGTTGCCATGGAAACTAGAGATTCGTTACCGCTGTTTCAAATTTTAAAAGTTAAGCTCATGGAAGAGGCAGAGAGAAAAAGTCAGAACACAGCAAGAGACAACAAAGGAGAATCACACGCATACTTGGCAAGAAATCGTAATAACAAAGGAAAAGAAAATAATGTTAAAAAGAATAACGGAAAACACAATTTTAAGTGCTATAAATGTGGTAAGCGTGGTCACTACGCAGCAGATTGTTTTACAAACAAACCTAAAAAGGCTGAAGACAGTCAAGGCGAGCAGCAGTATACAGTACTTGCAGCAGCAGACGTAAACGTTATAACTGAGACGTCGTGGTGTTTGGATAGTGGCGCGACTGCGCATATGTGTTGCAGCAAAATGTTTTTTGTGGACATGAAAAAACACAACGAAAGCATTTATTTAGCAGGCGAGAATTTTATAGAAGCAGAGGGAATAGGAGAAATTCAAATGAAAGTTGGCGACTGCAACGTAATTTTAAAGAATGTGTTATATGTACCAAAAATGAAGGGTAATTTTGTGTCTGTAAGCAGATTATGTGAAAACGGTTATGAGGTGACATTTGGTCAGAACAACGCTAAAATTAAGAAAAAAAATAATCGTGTAATGTTTGAAGCGGCAAGAAAACATAATTTATTTTTGATTGATTGCAAATATGAACAGTTTTTTGGTGCGGTTAATGAAAAGGCAATGAATTGGCATAGTCGTTTCGGTCATTTAAATTACGGTAGTTTACAAGAACTTAAAAATAAAAACATGGTTAATGGCCTAGAAGACGTTAAGTTTACAAAAGACAATCCGTGTAAAGTGTGTATGAAAACCAAAATACATGTTCAGCCATTTGGTAAAAGTGAAACGCGATCCAGCGAAATTCTTGACAGAATTCACTCGGATGTATGTGGTCCGTTTAAAACAAAATCCCTCGGTGGTGCTCAATATTTTTTGACTTTCATAGACGATAAATCGCGGCGGGTGTTTGTATATTTTCTAAGACAGAAGAGCGAAGTAATGGAAAAATTTAATATATTTAAAAATATGATTGAACGCCAAACGTCAAGAAAGATAAAAGTGTTAAGAAGCGATAATGGTGGTGAATTCGTAAATGGGCAATTTAATGAATATTTGGAACAACACGGTATAGTTCGAGAATTGACGGTGCCGTATACACCTCAACAAAACGGCGTGGCCGAACGTGCTAACCGAACAATTGTCGAAATGTCGCGGGCTATGTTACTTGAATCCGGTTTAGATGAGTCGTTATGGGCTGAAGCTGTTGCAACGGCAGTTTATATTCGAAACCACTCACCTACAAAAATAATTGGGGACGCTACCCCTTATGAAGTATTTACTGGTAAGAAACCTTCAGTTAAACATTTTCGTGTTTTTGGCTCAGTGGCCGTGGCTTTGGACAAGAGGTTCCATCCAAAGTTTCAACCAAAGGGAAGTGAGTACATAATGGTGGGTTACTCATTGACCTCAAAGGCTTATCGACTTTATGATGCTAAGAAACGTGTGGTTGTGGAAAAACGTGATGTGATGTTTATAGAACCTGTAAAGGTAAATACTGAGGAAACTGTTGATGTGATTGATTTTGTTGTTGCCAGGGATATGGATGAATCTAATAACTGTAACGAAAATCCAGAATCATTAGATGCAAATTCTAGCGAGGATGAGTTCTTTGGATTCGATGATTATTCAAGTATCGAAGAATGCCGTAATAGTAACGATAATTCAAAAGTATCAAATGAGAACGAGAACGTTGCTCAAGTTAGTATGGGTAGACCCAGAGTGGTGCGCACAAGGGAGCCAGGTCGACCAAGAAGAGTGCGAAACGTTTTAAATGTAATGGATAGTGATTCTGAGGTAAAAATACCTCAGACTGTGGAAGAAGCTGAAAACAGTAGTGTTTCTTCAGAATGGAAGAATTCAATGCAAGAGGAATATGATGCACTTATTGCAAATAATACGTGGTCATTGGTCAAACTTCCTGAAGGCGAAAAAGCCATTGGGTCGAGATGGGTGTTTACCGTGAAACGCAATAAGAATGGTAACATCGATAAATTGAAGTCACGTTTGGTTGCTAAGGGTTGCAGTCAACAGTTTGGTGTGAACTACACTGAAACATTCTCACCAGTCATCAGATATGAAACAATACGTATGGTTTTTGGTCTCGCGGCAGAAAGGAAAATGTACCTGCATCAGATGGACGTATGTACGGAATATTTGAATAGCGATCTTTCTGAAGAAGTTTATATGAAGCAGCCTCAAAATTTCGTGAGTAAAAAGCATCCGGATTACGTTTTAAAGTTAAAAAAGGCAATATACGGCCTTAAGCAATCAGGTCGTGAATGGAACTCGAAGCTTGGTGAAGTTCTTCGAAAATTTGGCTTTAACCCATGCAAAAACGACCCATGTCTGTTCAAGATGACAATTGGGGGAAAATTATGCTTAGTGGCTGTGTACGTTGACGATTTGATTATTGCTTGTGAGGACAAATCTGTATTGATGAAGATTAAGGGTTATATTTCTGAAAGCTTTGATTGTATCGATAAGGGTCAAATTAATCTATTTCTGGGCATGCAGATAGAACGAGATGGCGAGCTTGGTGCGATATCGGTGTGTCAGTCAAATTATATAAAAGAACTGTTAAAACAACACAATATGGACAACTGTCGTTCTGCATCAACGCCGTTAGATGCCGGGTTTAAAATTAATTGCAAAGACGAAAAATGTGTGAGGGTGGAGCCTAAGTTATACCAATCATCTATTGGCGGTCTGATGTATCTGGCTATGTGTACAAGGCCAGATATCCTACATTCGGTGGCAAAATTGGCACAACGTAATATGAACCCCCATAAGGAGCACGAAGCTGGTATTAAACATATTATTCGTTATTTGGCAAGTACCATAAACTTGCAGTTAGTATACAAGCATACTGGAAGAATGGTAGAAGGCTATGCGGACGCCGACTGGGGCAGTGATGCATTGGACCGCAAGTCTTACTCCGGCTATGTATTTCTTCTTGGTGGTGGCGCTTTCTCCTGGTCTTCAAAGAAGCAAAATTGTGTGGCCTTAAGCAGTACAGAGGCCGAATACATTGCTATGTCAACAGCGGCAAAAGAAGCAGCGTATTTAAGAAGTCTAATGGGTGAACTTGGTATTCATGATCAGCAACATCCTTTTGTAATGTATGGAGACAACTTGAGTGCGCAGCAACTTGCTAGAAATCCGATTTATCACTCCCGTAGCAAACATATAGATATTAGATATCATTTTGTCAGAGAGTTAGTTTGTAACAATGTTGTTGAATTAAAGTACATACCCACTGACCAGATGATAGCTGATGTCTTAACTAAAAATTTGTCAAAATTGAAACATGAAAAGTTTGTAAAATCTTTGGGTTTAAATTAAATTATTTTCGGATAAATAATCGCATTGAGGAGGAGTGTTGAAATATGAATTTGGAATGTTTTTTAGTTAATCGATTAACAATGCGAGTATTACTGCGAAAATACAACTCTGTACTTTTATTAGTAGTATTTTGCTATTCTGCTTTGTATTAATTCTAATTCTATTTCATTTTAATTATATTTTTTAGTCTTTAATAAACGTTCTTTAAGTTAACATTGGTTGTTACGTGATTTATTTCGGATAAAAAGAAATCCTGCGCTAACAAATTACACTCAGTTACTGTACAAATTTTTGAGTGTACCCAAGAATAGAAAACAATAAACGCAAATCAAATTCGCAGTTGTTTTTCGTTTACTAAACAACTGATTAAAAAGAAACAATACTTTTATAGTGTTTATGTTATACCAACCCTGCAGGCAATTCAGTTAACTTTCAATTAATTTAAAGCTAACTATTTCTCAAGTAGTGGTGGTTGACAATTGGATTACTTTTATATGTAATTAACTAACTTTTTTAACATTGCGATGTCCTAGGAAGTAGTCAATTGTCCGACCCTGCATTACTTTCAGTTAACTTTAAGTTAACTTTTTGTAGCTAGCTATAAACTCAATACTTTAAGTTAGCTTTAAGTTAAGTTAGTTTAAGTTAAGGCCGATCTATGAATGTTATTCATACTTTCAAAAAAATAAAAAAATTTTATTTTTTTATTTTATTTTCTTTTATTTCTTTTATTTTATTTTATTAATCAAAGTTGTTTTTATTCAACTTTTTTTTTAACCAGAGTCGCTGGCGGGAATCGATCCCGCAACCTCGGCGCTGATAGACTTGCTCACTACCAGCTAGCCTACTGGGGCAGTCTAGTTTTTGAATAAAAAAACTATGTTTTTTGCCATTACTCAATTAAGAGCGTAAATATGAGATTAAATTGTCATAACATAACAACAATAACAACGTTGATTTTTTTGCTAACGACTTGGCTCTCACTACTTAAAATATACAACACAGTATTTGTATACACTTTGGTTAATGTAAATTTTGCATTGCGTAGTAGTTGGCTTTAAGTTAGTCTATACAAGCTAACTTAAAGTTGGGTTTTTTTGTAGTTAGCTACTCATTTGACGGCAGGGAATATACTACACTTGTTTCTTTTAACACATTGCCAGTGGCAATCTGCTACATTGTTTTAAAAATTTCATAGTACAATCTGGGCTGCCATATGTAGTGATTTCTCGCTAAACGTGGCGATTTCAATACTTTTTTTGTGTTCTTAATTTCTATTTGCTTAGGTAACTTTATTTACCTGGGGTTTACACGTGAAAGTACTTTCGTGCAAGTAGACTATAGGTATATCAACGAAAAATTAAAGAAACAGCCGTGTGTTAGTAAAAAAGTGTGAGTGTATTGCAACTTTCAAGAAATTTACTTTCATGTGTAAATGCTAGGTTAAAGAGAAAAAACAACATTTTTTGCGAGGGCTTATTCAAAGTAAGACGATGTAATAAGTCCGAAGTTTTTTCATATATGTCGTTACCTAACTACAGCAAATGTTGAGCGCAAGTTTTCAAAAATTTAATCAAAAATATTGTAAGAAAATAATTAAAAATTTATGTGGTATTTTAAGTACAGAAGACTTTTAAAAATAAACAAAAAATAACAGCGATTGCACAAACTTTTAGCTATCAAAAAATATTACAAAAACAATGAACAAATAGCAGATGTGATTATTAATATTCATATGAGTTATTTTTTCAAAAGATATGATAATACGAATTTTAATTTTTGTTTTTATTTTATAAAAATTAGAAGTAAAAAACCTTTAAAAAAAATTACTTAAAAACTTTTACTGCCTGTTTTTAGAACTTATACAGGTCTGTCACAGAAATCAATTCCGATCGAAAGTGATTTCGTTTTATATGAAGCAAAATACGAAATCAATTCGACTTTCGATCAGAATTGATTTCTGTGACAGGCCTGATAATGTCATTAATCAATTTATATGATATAAAAGCATGTTGCTTGTCAATACATTTTAAATATGAAAGCTTGTCGCGAGATTTAAGTACTCGTATTAAGATGATAGTAAAAGTTTTCAAGTAAAATTATATTAATTAGTATTGTGGTTATTTTGTTGAACTATTTATGGTTTTTAATCCAAATTTTTAATATTTTTAATTAGGCTTAAGTTCATTAGTTGCGATCGAAACATGTCATGGTAACCTGCCGGCCGCGGTTCGAATCCCGGCCACGGTCAAGAATGAAAGATTATCAATAACAATTTTAATTAATTTTCATGTTGTAAAATTCCTTTCTTCATAAAAATAATTTAATGAAAATTAAATTTAATGAACTTAAGCCTAATTAAAAATATTAAAAATTTGGTAAAATTATATTTTTTTCTTTTTAGAGCATTTAAATAAAAGATTGTTTTTCAAATATTTTTTACTTTTAATTTATTCCAAAACTCGCATTCCTATTCTCAGTAAGTCCTTTCAGTTAATACCCATATTGAAGCCAAACATTAAAAACTTAGTCCGTCATATTGGATTTAGAGATTTAGAGTCACTTAATTTTTAGACTTATTCTCAGCAAGCCCTCCTATTTGAGACTCATATTGTAGGAACGCATTAAAAATAATAAGTCCACCATCTTGGGTGTTTTACCATGTTGGATTTAGAATAACTTTACACAGTTAACCATGCATTGTCATCCAAACTGAACGTGTTTACAAAAGTCATCTTAATCGGTATCTGCTTTAAAATTGAGTTGCAACATTTCACCCACAATTATATGTACATTGCAAGTTAAATAAAAGCTTTTAAAATTCATAACGTTACCTTAATATAAAAAGGCCCCAACTCATTATTTTTGGAAATCCGTTTTTTTATTGATTCTTGTAGAATGGTTGCTAATACACATTCTATTAAAATTTCAAGCAAATTAGATTAAAAATAAAGAAGTTATAAGCAGAACATCATATTATCATATCAGAACACCATATTATCATTTATTCCGACGGCTGTTTTTACCAGAACCGAAACAGTACGTTAGCCAATGCTTTATATATACTATAAAAATTACAAATATATACATATATATTTCAATCTGAATTCCTCGTTTAATTTTAATAAAGATGTTTTTTGACAATGTTTGTGTAGCTATATTATTTCAGCTTTTATTAAGTTTTTTCCTTCTCCTGTAAAAAGTGTTTTTGATGAGTTGGGGCCTTTTTATATTAAGGTAACGATAAGTTATTTCTTATAAACTATTTTTTTTTATATTTTAACAGTCTTATTCATAAACGAATGCTAAAGTAATGTAAACACTAAAAATAGGTTTTCCATTCTAATTTCGTGCTCTAAAACTTGACTAAGCCTTAATAAATAGAGCTGTCGAATATTGAATTTGGTTATTTATTTAAAGGTCTTATTTGAAAAATAAATGAAATAAATATGTATAAAATTTTCTGCGCAAATGAAAAAATTTGCATTTGGCGGGTTTTATATTAAGAACAACTGGCAACGCTCATGTAAATTGTAGAAAAATTGTGAACAGCAGCCAGGGTTGTCGGACTTATTTTGATCTTTTTTTGCCAAATTGATTGTCCAAAATCGCTAAAGCCTTTCTTGCGTTTTTGACAATATAAAATATATTTAAAAACATGGGAAAAAGTCGCCATGATATATATTCTGTTTAATTAAAGTAAAATGATTGGTGAAAACAAAAAAGGTACAATAGTTTACAATAGTCTAATTAAAGCAGCAAAACGTTTTTTTTGTGGTTAGTATTAAAGAAATATTGGATATATATCTTAAACGCTATACACTTCACCGGAAAGGCAATTCAAACTGTTTTTTTTTTTTAACAATGTATATGATTCAGTTTATTCAACATATCGTGTGAAGGTACAAAAGTGATATTTACATATATATAATTTATAACTCGTAATAACGTGTCAAGAAGTTTGTATTGCACTCTATTTTGAAGGCAAATTTTAGTGGAGTTAATTTTTAAAAAGAACTCTTTCAACACATACATTAGCAGTTGGAATTATGTGCACAAAAAGACAGTAAAAGCAAGTTCTTTAAAATGGTACGTACCGGACGTATCCTTATAGCTATAAACTTTTTTCAAAAACTGATTTAAATTAGATGGAATACCATCATTGAAATAGTCTTTCCAAATAACGAACGTAAAAGCAACTCGAACGTGATAAAGCTCTAATCACATTTAAATCGAGATAATTAACCATACATTGAAGTGATTTGTTAATCACTTCAGATTGACATGATTACAACTAAATCACTTCATTAATCACATAGAATTTTCTGAACATACCTCAAACTAAGTATAATGTAGAATCGGCCAACATGAACATGTACCACCGACCACGATTTCTGCTTAATGTTTGATTTTTTTTTTCCTTAAATATTTTATAAATTTTCACAATTTCATCATTAATATGTTTAAAATAATCTTTTGATAACTTTATTAAAGTACTTTTATCCATTTTTAATACTTTAAAGAAATATAAATTTGATTGTTGGGGTTTTTTCTTAATCACCATAATCGCCATATATTTTAAAAGCCGCCAAAAAAATCGCCATATCGCCGAATTGAAAATTAGCTCGCCAAGAAACTTGACAACCCTAATCGCATTATGAAAATGTGTAAAGCAATGTGGCAATGAGTAAATGAAATAAGTATATTTTTCTAGCATCACATATACACCACAATAGTATTGTTGTTTCTTTTCAACCAGTTGTTCGGTAAGCAAGTGACCGACTGACAAAAAAGACCCAAGTGAGCGATTGAACGGAATTGAACGATGAAACTGAACGGCCGTTCATCGTTCATTTGACTGATCCGTTCAATTGAACTAGTTCGTTCATGACCGACACAACTCTAGTTGGGAGGCAATTATTTATGGGAGTTAGCCCAATTGACATCATATTATCAGCTAAAAAGGTTTGAGTTAGCATATCTGAGTTGAAATCTCCAGAAATAAAAATGTCGGTAAATGGCAAAGTTATCGTTTCTAATTTTTTCATAAACTTAGTTATATCAACGTAACGATTAGGTCTATAAACACAACCAATAAGCATTTTTTTACCAAGTGATAAAGCCTCCACAAAAATATATTCAACCAAATCCTTTTCTTTTTTTTCTTCATCTTTCTTCTTATCAACCTTTTTCTTCTCATTCTCAACTTCTCCATCCTCTTTCTCATCATTGTCATCGTTTTCTTCATCCGTATCACCAGACTTACAATAAAACTTACAGGGAATATTGTTTCTCACAAAGATGGCAACGCCACCAGCTCGAGTCTTTCTATCTGCTCGGAAAGTATTGTATCCCGTGAGTGAAATAAGACTGTCGGGTATTTTTTCATCTAACCATGTTTCAGATACGCATACAACATCTATTCCAGAGTTTTCAAAAGTATATCGAAACTCATCCATCTTATTATTTAGGCTCTGTGCATTAATATGACAAATTTTGACACCATTACTTTGCTTAGCAAGTATACGAACCATATTCATAGTCATATCCTTGGAACTACTATTCACACTATTTAAGTCTGACATTGTTAAAATATAAATAAAGAACAACCCTAATAGTAACGCATTTATTATTATGGATATAGAAAAAAACTGGTTTTTTACAATAAATATGATTTTGTTTAGAGAAAATAGTATTTAAAAGAAATTTGTTTAAGAAATTTAAGAAAAAATTACAATATGATAAATATAAAAGTTTAATTAATAGCATCATTGACGCTTTATATAATATTAGGCTGCTCGCGGTTCCCATCGGATCCAGGAAAAAAATCATTTAACTGATTAACACTATCAACACGGATAGCCTGATCTGTAATTGTACGTTTAACATAAACTAGACCCCGAAAAGAATACGCAGAATGTAGATGTTTTTCTTTTTTTAACTTCGACGCTTCCAAAAGTATTCTATAGTTTTTAATTGTAAGACTTTCATTTACGGGAATCAAAGCCAATAAGATCCAATTTAAGCTGCTTACATCCGGTTTGTTTTTTGAACATAGCAATGGATTTTAAAACAAAGTTTTTATCATAGGGAGAAAACAAGTTAACAATGATTGCAGCATCTGGAGAATTTACTTTTTCTTTGTTATTTTTATTGCCTAATCTGTAGATACATTTTACGGATGGAGTTTGTATATTTATTGCTTGGCATATGCTATCAAAAATACCATAAACATCTTCATTTTGCGTAAATGGTACGGCATTTATTCGTAGATCGCAAGCCACAAATAAATTTTCTTGCTTCATAGCTTGCAACTTTAATTCTTCTATTTGTGCCTTCATATCTGTTATTTCAATCGCAGATGATTCAATAGTTTCAATGCGCTGATTAACACAAGCAACTTCTTTTTGTAAATTGTCTATTATATTTAAGAGTTTATTTTCGCGCTCTTCCCATAACACTCTTATTTGTTGAATATGTTCATCCCAGTGTTGCCACCAACGACATGGTAAATTACACATGGACCATGTCAAAATTACACATGAAAATACGAATTACACATGATATCTTTTTACGCATGTCACAGAAACAAATTTTGATCAAAAGTGGAATTAAAACCATATTTGGCTTCTTCAGAAAACATAAACCAATTTCAATTTCTGTTTGCAAACAAATAAACAAATATCGTCACCTAAAATGCAAAAGGGCTTAACAGCTCTTTTTATTTTTTTAGAGGAGAAGCAAAAAACTTTACAAAATCAATAACAACAAGGTGTAATTGGCGTTTAAATTTCTTTAATAAGGTCGCAATTTTTGATCTAAAATTGTTTGTGAACATAAAGTTAATTAAAACGAACAAAACTCAATCAAAAACCATTATTTCGAATTTTGTTTTGTTGTTAAGCCCTTTTGCATTTTAAGTGACGATATGTTACTTGCATTTCATTTGGGTATGATAAAGGATCTAATGCATCCCTTAAATAGCGTCGACGCAATTTTTCAACAGAATGATAATTCAGTTCCTCTATCGCTGCAGCATTGGATATGCCGGACATTTTTATATTTTTTACTTATCCAACACAAAAATATTTTTCAATTGTCTCTTTATTAGCTTTTTGTTAACAACAATCGTATCGTTGCTATATTTAATACAAAAAAATAATATTATATAAAATATATAAAATAATAAAACAAAAATAAATATTTGCAAAGTAGGAAATAATTTGTCTCCAAATTTGTCTAATAATATTCTGCCTTCAAATTACTATGAAGCTAAAAATTTTCAAAATGTAAGAGTGCATGTTGTCGCGAAAATATTCTTGAAACTCCTTAAGTTTTATCTTCGAGCATTACTTTTAATAAAACAAGATCTAATATTACAAAGTCAATCTTCCAAATATGTTAAAAGGTTCAGACAGGCCTTCAACGTTACCAAATGTATTTAATGGCACGAGCATTTTATCAAAATAATAACTGGTTTTTCGTCTTTTAGGAACTTAACTTCTGAATTATACTGTCCAAACACAACATTAGTTGTATCTGATGCAAATCCAACTAGATTTTCAAAAAGGAATCCCTTTTTCTATAATTGTGCTTTTGAGAAGCTTAAACATTTCTTTTGCAGTCGATGATCCACTCTCTTTGAAATAAAAAAAAGAATAATGTACCCAGGATGTTTCGTCGTTATAATAAATTGTGGCAAAAGCTATCTAAATGCCAAATGGTTAGTAGTTAATGATCCAAACATTTTTAGTTCAGCTCTTTTAACGCTTCCATTCTTTTAATAAAATTTTTAAGTTTTGCCAAGAATAATAAAACTTTTTACTTCTTGTGAAAAAATAATAACAAAAATCAGTGCAACACAACGTTAAAATATTAAATTACACATGAATTACACATGCAGTCAATTACACATGGGCTACACATGAAAAAATATATTACACATGATATGTGTAATTACACGTGAGGTGGCAACACTGGTTCATCCAATCTCTTATCAAGTAATTGTAAAATACCCAGGGGCGAATTTATCGATTACAGAAGCGATGAAGTGATAGACACGAGTAAGACAGTAATGCACACCATCTCAATTACAACCTAGCACACTTTTTCGAATGCATTGCCGCATTTGTGGAGTGAACGCCTACCACTTGCACACAAAGTAACCGGGATTGTGAAGTGTTCATTCAATAAATATAAACTCCGTACTGCTCCACACACATTGTAAGCAGGCAGTAGACAGTCTATACACCATCTCGCTTACTTCGTGGGAAGGTAGGAAGCGCACTGCACACTGCTTCGCACACATTGTAAGCAGGCAGTACACAGTATATACACAATCTCGCTTACTTCGTGGGAAGGTAGAAAGCGCACTGCACACTGCTTCGCACACATTGTAAGCAGGCAGTAGACAGTCTATACACATTCTTGCTTACGTCGTGGGCAAGTGGAAGGCGTCTTGCACACTACTTCGCACACATTGCAAGCAGACGGTGGGCAGCCAATACACATTCTTGCTTACGTCGTGGGCAATTGGAAGGCGTCTTGCACACTACTTCCCACACATTGTAAGCAGCTAGCTTTTTTAGATTTTCGTGTTATTTCAGAATTTTTATTAACTGCCTGTTTTCAGAAAACGTAAACAAGTGAGTGAGTGAAAAATTACATTGAAAACAACATTAAAAAACGTAAATTTGTTTTCTATATAATTTCTCACTCACTCACTAGTTTACGTTTTCTAAAAACAGGCAGTAAATGTCTTATATTTCTAGAACTAAATCCTTTTTTATAATTTTTTGTGGACATTTTTTACTTCTCGGACGCTATTTTTATATTGTTCCTTTTTGCACAACAGTCGGCAAACATTTGAATCGCAATTTAAAATAAACTACTCTACAAAGTAGCAAATGAAAAATAACGGGACAAAACAAAAACCTGCACATATGAATACATACATACATACAGAATATATCAGCACATTATAAAAGATGAACGAAATTCATTTTTGTAAATTCCATACACTGCCGTCATACACTTTGTAAGCTATAATTCACTGAACACAAAGTGTGACAAACTTCATTGAAGAGATGTGATGTGGTATGCAAAGTTCGCCGCTGGGATATTGTTGTAGTTCTCTTAATCGTTTAGCTTGGTTGCTAAACTCAGGACTAATATTTTCATTATTTGAATTTTTATTTACTGATTGTTCTAAGTTTTCGTTAGGCATGTTGTTGTTGTATTTTATTTTATTTTGTATTGAAAATTTTGTTGCTACTTTTTGTCTCTAAAATTGTTCTTATTTTTGTTTTTTGTTAATTTTCTATAATACAAGAGCGATTTTGTATTATGCTTCTTCTTTTGTTGAGATATTTTAAATAAGCAATCACAGTTAGTATAATTATTAGTTTTTTTCTGCCAAATAAACTTTTGAAGTTTGACACAATTAACAAAAGTTTTAAAAATATTATTGTTTCACCGAATAAATCACGGGTTTTTGTTTAATTTTATAAGAAATTTAATAAAAATCACAAACTTCTTATATTTGTTATTAATAAATCTATCGGAGACGAATTCCAAAGTACTAAGTTAGCTCCTTAATATAAAGATATTTTTTCCAAAGCTTCTACTACACTGTGTGTAATTGAACTATGGTCATGGAAAAATAACCATATACGGACACCACTACGTGGCAAAAGACCAACAAAAAAAGACCCGTGTCTCACAGTTTTGCGCAAAGATATGCACTTTTTTTATGAGCTCCCAAAAATTTGGGGCCTCGGTGTCATTTTTGCAAAAAGTGATCATATTCTTAGGCTCATATCTTGCAAACCGTTCGGAATTTGGATTTACCCTCTGAGACAAAGTTGTAGCTCTTGCCACGTGTTGCACAGTGCTATATGATGTACACTTGTTGCAAAGTGTTAAACTGAGTCGTGACGGTCCACCCATCTTTACAAATACAAATACAAATGATACAACTTTTTGTATTAATGGCACTTTATTGCTTTTAAAAATTTAGTTGTGTGATTTATGGGAATAGCAATGCGTTTGTTTCGCATTTGTCGCGGTTTCTAGAACTTTTTAACAGCTCTATTTTCTGCTGACATCAGAGGACACCAATCTGTATGGGTGAAAGGTAGAAGTTAGCAGGGGGTTTATTTTGTCAGATAGCTATCTAAGCTACTTGGGACAAATTTTGCTAACACCAATAGGTAATAAGTTACATGGATGAGAAAGAACACCTGTATGGCCAAAATGTCGAACTTTGACCCACAACCCTAACTCAGAAATTTTTTGACCGATCTTGCTGAAAATTTGTGTCTAAGCTACTATCCAATAGGACTAACCTTAGTGCGAATTTCATCAAAATCGCAAGACATCGACTTAAAAATATCTAAATAAAGGGTGGTTAAATTTCAAGGGCCGATGTTGATTTTGAATAAAACACAAACTATTTAGGAAATTATTGTAATTTTATTTTATTATGATATATTGGTATTACTCAATTATGTATGGAACAAAATATCGGCCAAATGGGCGCCGCGACCACGGCGGCACACCTCCATCCGATGGTCCAAATTTTCGATGACCCTGAGGCATAATGGAGGTTCTATGCCGTTAATGTGCCGAATTATCTCATCCTTTAGCTCTTGAAATGTTGCTGGCTTATCGACGTACACCTTTTCGTTTAAATAACCCCAAAGAAAAAAGTCCAACGGTGTCAAATCACATGATCTGGGCGGCCAATTGACATCGCCATTACGTGAGATAACACGGCCATTGAATTTGTTGCGCAAAAGAGCCATTGTTTCGTTAGCTGTGTGGCAAGTGGCACCGTCCTGCTGAAACCACATATCGTCCACATCCATATCTTCCAATTCGGGCCATAAAAAGTTCGTTATCATCTCACGATAGCGAACACCATTCACAGTAACTGCCTGACCGGCCTCATTTTGGAAAAATACGGCCCGATGATGCCGCCAGCCCATAAACCGCACCAAACAGTCACTCTTTGTGGGTGCATTGGTTTTTCGACAATCACTCTTGGATTATTATTCGTCCAAATGCGGAAATTCTGCTTATCGACAAATCCACTGAGGTGAAGATGTGCCTCATCACTGAAGATGATTTTCTTCGAAATTTATCATCCATTTTCATAATAAGTCTGGATAACTTTAACACGTTGTTGGATTGTGTATCTCTCCATGGCTCAAATTGAGTAAGTCTGAAATAGAGAAATGTCAAATAAAATTCGGAAAAAAACTTGGCGTTTAGGTGTGGTTCACATTCAACATCGGCCCTTACAATTTAACCACCCTTTATATGTATATCAGGGCGGGTTATTTTTTTTTTTTTTGATGAAGCGTATAGCAAAAACGTAATCTATAGGTGATTCTGAGAAATTTTGCTCAAGAGATCATAGCTCTATGTAGGGTTTGGAGCCCCCAAAATTTCAAAATAGATATTTTTCCATATATTCATAGAATAATTTAATTAAATTCGTCATAAAATCGGATAGAATTATAGTAGATTTCTCAATCTGGGCTTGTTTGAAAGGTATTTTTATCACCAGAATCTGTATTAATACCAATATTTTTTTTATTTTTAGTAGAGATATTAGGAATGTTTTGTCGAAGAATAGCCTTAAATGAACTTTTAACTAATAAGTTCTGAATTTTCTTTGATTATTTTTCGAGATTTTTTTTTTTTTTGCAGATTTTGAATAATGAATGATTTGAATGAATAATGACGTTACAAAATAATGACGTTTACCAACACTAAGCGTTGCCAAGCTTGCTTTTCCTTCTTCCTTAATCGTTCATCGTGCAATGTGCACGCAGTTTGCCAAAATACTTAAATAAAAACTCGGTTATCACAATACCAATATTTTTTTTTATTTTTAAATTTAGTGTGACAAAATCAAAGAGTGCAGTGATAATAATAAAGTTATTATGGATAATCAAGAACCATCAACATCGTCTGCGGTGTCCTCGGAAATGGAAGCAACAAGTTTTGACTTTAGATTGACTAACATGCCTCTGTTGTTTTTGGTTTATCAAGTGATTTAAATGATCTTAGTTTGGCTACTAAATGTGACATTTTAAAATATTTTTTTTTGTGATCGTGCTAAGTTTGAAAACAAAATGTTTTCGTATAAAACTTTTACTCCTCTTGAACAGATAAATTGTTCCAAATTTGGTGTAAATTAAATATTGAAATCATTAATAGAAAGAGTGTTTTAAAACAATTAACTGGTTTGCTTAATAAATACCAGAAACATGTACAACATAGAAACAAAAGAGATGAATTTAAAGCATTTGTTGATTCAATAAACGAATTATTTTATATTTTGGCAAATGTAATTGAAAATTAAAAACAACAGAATGCTCTTGTGGATTGACTCCAGAACATCTAAAAGAATTTATGATGGACCAGCAATTCACAATACCTGAATACATATACGGAGGACGTTGAAGAAGTAGCTACAACAATACCAACACTTACAACTGGTACCGATGATCCAAGATACGAACCACCTGAATTACACATGGATGAAGATGAAAATGAAGCAACAACAGAAGTTCCAGAAGCAACTGTTCAAATTAGACGAGGCCATTATACTCAAAGATACGATGCCTTAAATTTTGCTATAATGTGTGATAGATTCGGTGTTTTAGATGGAGTCGCTTCATGTTTAGCAACAGCTTTATTCGAAGATATAAATTTAAGAGATGTTCATGGTAAGCTTGTTATTATGGATAAATCAAAAGTGGCTAGAGAAAAAGTTAAATCTAGAGATGCAGTGCTTCGTACACGACATACAAATTCTTCCATAACTGCATTCTCTTTCGATGGTAGAAAAGATGACTCATCAACTACAGAGAAAATTAATGACAAATTTCATACCACTATGGTAAAAGAACCGCATTTAGTTGTTTTGAAAGAGCCCTATAATGAGTTACTTGGATATGTAAATTTGGGTAGTCAAGAAGATGCAAAAACCAAACACAGAAAACTGAATGAATTTTTCAACAATAAAACATTAACAGTTGATCAATTAATTGGCATATGCAGTGATGGTGAGCCAGTAAATACTGAAACAGAAAATGGTGTTTTACGATTATTTGAAAAACAGTTAAATAGAGCAATTTACTGGTTTATATGTCTGCTTCATTTCAATGAACTGCCATTTCGTCATTTAAATGAAGCATTGGACAAAACAGTCACCAGTGGACCACGAGCAGCAAGTGGAAAGTTATTCAAAGCTATTCAAGAATTGCAGCATCTGGAGAATTTACTTTTTCTTTGTTATTTTTATTGCCTAATCTGTAGATACATTTTACGGATGGAGTTTGTATATTTATTGCTTGGCATATGCTATCAAAAATACCATAAACATCTTCATTTTGCGTAAATGGTACGGCATTTATTCGTAGATCGCAAGCCACAAATAAATTTTCTTGCTTCATAGCTTGCAACTTTAATTCTTCTATTTGTGCCTTCATATCTGTTATTTCAATCGCAGATGATTCAATAGTTTCAATGCGCTGATTAACACAAGCAACTTCTTTTTGTAAATTGTCTATTATATTTAAGAGTTTATTTTCGCGCTCTTCCCATAACACTCTTATTTGTTGAATATGTTCATCCCAGTGTTGCCACCAACGACATGGTAAATTACACATGGACCATGTCAAAATTACACATGAAAATACGAATTACACATGATATCTTTTTACGCATGTCACAGAAACAAATTTTGATCAAAAGTGGAATTAAAACCATATTTGGCTTCTTCAGAAAACATAAACCAATTTCAATTTCTGTTTGCAAACAAATAAACAAATATCGTCACCTAAAATGCAAAAGGGCTTAACAGCTCTTTTTATTTTTTTAGAGGAGAAGCAAAAAACTTTACAAAATCAATAACAACAAGGTGTAATTGGCGTTTAAATTTCTTTAATAAGGTCGCAATTTTTGATCTAAAATTGTTTGTGAACATAAAGTTAATTAAAACGAACAAAACTCAATCAAAAACCATTATTTCGAATTTTGTTTTGTTGTTAAGCCCTTTTGCATTTTAAGTGACGATATGTTACTTGCATTTCATTTGGGTATGATAAAGGATCTAATGCATCCCTTAAATAGCGTCGACGCAATTTTTCAACAGAATGATAATTCAGTTCCTCTATCGCTGCAGCATTGGATATGCCGGACATTTTTATATTTTTTACTTATCCAACACAAAAATATTTTTCAATTGTCTCTTTATTAGCTTTTTGTTAACAACAATCGTATCGTTGCTATATTTAATACAAAAAAATAATATTATATAAAATATATAAAATAATAAAACAAAAATAAATATTTGCAAAGTAGGAAATAATTTGTCTCCAAATTTGTCTAATAATATTCTGCCTTCAAATTACTATGAAGCTAAAAATTTTCAAAATGTAAGAGTGCATGTTGTCGCGAAAATATTCTTGAAACTCCTTAAGTTTTATCTTCGAGCATTACTTTTAATAAAACAAGATCTAATATTACAAAGTCAATCTTCCAAATATGTTAAAAGGTTCAGACAGGCCTTCAACGTTACCAAATGTATTTAATGGCACGAGCATTTTATCAAAATAATAACTGGTTTTTCGTCTTTTAGGAACTTAACTTCTGAATTATACTGTCCAAACACAACATTAGTTGTATCTGATGCAAATCCAACTAGATTTTCAAAAAGGAATCCCTTTTTCTATAATTGTGCTTTTGAGAAGCTTAAACATTTCTTTTGCAGTCGATGATCCACTCTCTTTGAAATAAAAAAAAGAATAATGTACCCAGGATGTTTCGTCGTTATAAT
Organism: Pollenia griseotomentosa; assembly: GCA_963931875.1. Lineage (NCBI taxonomy): Eukaryota > Metazoa > Arthropoda > Insecta > Diptera > Polleniidae > Pollenia > Pollenia griseotomentosa. The sequence goes on along the minus strand of OZ007560.1, from coordinate 174,148,721 downwards.
AAATTGTGGCAAAAGCTATCTAAATGCCAAATGGTTAGTAGTTAATGATCCAAACATTTTTAGTTCAGCTCTTTTAACGCTTCCATTCTTTTAATAAAATTTTTAAGTTTTGCCAAGAATAATAAAACTTTTTACTTCTTGTGAAAAAATAATAACAAAAATCAGTGCAACACAACGTTAAAATATTAAATTACACATGAATTACACATGCAGTCAATTACACATGGGCTACACATGAAAAAATATATTACACATGATATGTGTAATTACACGTGAGGTGGCAACACTGGTTCATCCAATCTCTTATCAAGTAATTGTAAAATACCCAGGGGCGAATTTATCGATTACAGAAGCGATGAAGTGATAGACACGAGTAAGACAGTAATGCACACCATCTCAATTACAACCTAGCACACTTTTTCGAATGCATTGCCGCATTTGTGGAGTGAACGCCTACCACTTGCACACAAAGTAACCGGGATTGTGAAGTGTTCATTCAATAAATATAAACTCCGTACTGCTCCACACACATTGTAAGCAGGCAGTAGACAGTCTATACACCATCTCGCTTACTTCGTGGGAAGGTAGGAAGCGCACTGCACACTGCTTCGCACACATTGTAAGCAGGCAGTACACAGTATATACACAATCTCGCTTACTTCGTGGGAAGGTAGAAAGCGCACTGCACACTGCTTCGCACACATTGTAAGCAGGCAGTAGACAGTCTATACACATTCTTGCTTACGTCGTGGGCAAGTGGAAGGCGTCTTGCACACTACTTCGCACACATTGCAAGCAGACGGTGGGCAGCCAATACACATTCTTGCTTACGTCGTGGGCAATTGGAAGGCGTCTTGCACACTACTTCCCACACATTGTAAGCAGCTAGCTTTTTTAGATTTTCGTGTTATTTCAGAATTTTTATTAACTGCCTGTTTTCAGAAAACGTAAACAAGTGAGTGAGTGAACAATTACATTGAAAACAACATTAAAAAACGTAAATTTGTTTTCTATATAATTTCTCACTCACTCACTAGTTTACGTTTTCTAAAAACAGGCAGTAAATGTCTTATATTTCTAGAACTAAATCCTTTTTTATAATTTTTTGTGGACATTTTTTACTTCTCGGACGCTATTTTTATATTGTTCCTTTTTGCACAACAGTCGGCAAACATTTGAATCGCAATTTAAAATAAACTACTCTACAAAGTAGCAAATGAAAAATAACGGGACAAAACAAAAACCTGCACATATGAATACATACATACATACAGAATATATCAGCACATTATAAAAGATGAACGAAATTCATTTTTGTAAATTCCATACACTGCCGTCATACACTTTGTAAGCTATAATTCACTGAACACAAAGTGTGACAAACTTCATTGAAGAGATGTGATGTGGTATGCAAAGTTCGCCGCTGGGATATTGTTGTAGTTCTCTTAATCGTTTAGCTTGGTTGCTAAACTCAGGACTAATATTTTCATTATTTGAATTTTTATTTACTGATTGTTCTAAGTTTTCGTTAGGCATGTTGTTGTTGTATTTTATTTTATTTTGTATTGAAAATTTTGTTGCTACTTTTTGTCTCTAAAATTGTTCTTATTTTTGTTTTTTGTTAATTTTCTATAATACAAGAGCGATTTTGTATTATGCTTCTTCTTTTGTTGAGATATTTTAAATAAGCAATCACAGTTAGTATAATTATTAGTTTTTTTCTGCCAAATAAACTTTTGAAGTTTGACACAATTAACAAAAGTTTTAAAAATATTATTGTTTCACCGAATAAATCACGGGTTTTTGTTTAATTTTATAAGAAATTTAATAAAAATCACAAACTTCTTATATTTGTTATTAATAAATCTATCGGAGACGAATTCCAAAGTACTAAGTTAGTTCCTTAATATAAAGATATTTTTTCCAAAGCTTCTACTACACTGTGTGTAATTGAACTATGGTCATGGAAAAATAACCATATACGGACACCACTACGTGGCAAAAGACCAACAAAAAAAGACCCGTGTCTCACAGTTTTGCGCAAAGATATGCACTTTTTTTATGAGCTCCCAAAAATTTGGGGCCTCGGTGTCATTTTTGCAAAAAGTGATCATATTCTTAGGCTCATATCTTGCAAACCGTTCGGAATTTGGATTTACCCTCTGAGACAAAGTTGTAGCTCTTGCCACGTGTTGCACAGTGCTATATGATGTACACTTGTTGCAAAGTGTTAAACTGAGTCGTGACGGTCCACCCATCTTTACAAATACAAATACAAATGATACAACTTTTTGTATTAATGGCACTTTATTGCTTTTAAAAATTTAGTTGTGTGATTTATGGGAATAGCAATGCGTTTGTTTCGCATTTGTCGCGGTTTCTAGAACTTTTTAACAGCTCTATTTTCTGCTGACATCAGAGGACACCAATCTGTATGGGTGAAAGGTAGAAGTTAGCAGGGGGTTTATTTTGTCAGATAGCTATCTAAGCTACTTGGGACAAATTTTGCTAACACCAATAGGTAATAAGTTACATGGATGAGAAAGAACACCTGTATGGCCAAAATGTCGAACTTTGACCCACAACCCTAACTCAGAAATTTTTTGACCGATCTTGCTGAAAATTTGTGTCTAAGCTACTATCCAATAGGACTAACCTTAGTGCGAATTTCATCAAAATCGCAAGACATCGACTTAAAAATATCTAAATAAAGGGTGGTTAAATTTCAAGGGCCGATGTTGATTTGGAATAAAACACAAACTATTTAGGAAATTATTGTAATTTTATTTTATTATGATATATTGGTATTACTCAATTATGTATGGAACAAAATATCGGCCAAATGGGCGCCGCGACCACGGCGGCACACCTCCATCCGATGGTCCAAATTTTCGATGACCCTGAGGCATAATGGAGGTTCTATGCCGTTAATGTGCCGAATTATCTCATCCTTTAGCTCTTGAAATGTTGCTGGCTTATCGACGTACACCTTTTCGTTTAAATAACCCCAAAGAAAAAAGTCCAACGGTGTCAAATCACATGATCTGGGCGGCCAATTGACATCGCCATTACGTGAGATAACACGGCCATTGAATTTGTTGCGCAAAAGAGCCATTGTTTCGTTAGCTGTGTGGCAAGTGGCACCGTCCTGCTGAAACCACATATCGTCCACATCCATATCTTCCAATTCGGGCCATAAAAAGTTCGTTATCATCTCACGATAGCGAACACCATTCACAGTAACTGCCTGACCGGCCTCATTTTGGAAAAATACGGCCCGATGATGCCGCCAGCCCATAAACCGCACCAAACAGTCACTCTTTGTGGGTGCATTGGTTTTTCGACAATCACTCTTGGATTATTATTCGTCCAAATGCGGAAATTCTGCTTATCGACAAATCCACTGAGGTGAAGATGTGCCTCATCACTGAAGATGATTTTCTTCGAAATTTATCATCCATTTTCATAATAAGTCTGGATAACTTTAACACGTTGTTGGATTGTGTATCTCTCCATGGCTCAAATTGAGTAAGTCTGAAATAGAGAAATGTCAAATAAAATTCGGAAAAAAACTTGGCGTTTAGGTGTGGTTCACATTCAACATCGGCCCTTACAATTTAACCACCCTTTATATGTATATCAGGGCGGGTTATTTTTTTTTTTTTTGATGAAGCGTATAGCAAAAACGTAATCTATAGGTGATTCTGAGAAATTTTGCTCAAGAGATCATAGCTCTATGTAGGGTTTGGAGCCCCCAAAATTTCAAAATAGATATTTTTCCATATATTCATAGAATAATTTAATTAAATTCGTCATAAAATCGGATAGAATTATAGTAGATTTCTCAATCTGGGCTTGTTTGAAAGGTATTTTTATCACCAGAATCTGTATTAATACCAATATTTTTTTTATTTTTAGTAGAGATATTAGGAATGTTTTGTCGAAGAATAGCCTTAAATGAACTTTTAACTAATAAGTTCTGAATTTTCTTTGATTATTTTTCGAGATTTTTTTTTTTTTTTGCAGATTTTGAATAATGAATGATTTGAATGAATAATGACGTTACAAAATAATGACGTTTACCAACACTAAGCGTTGCCAAGCTTGCTTTTCCTTCTTCCTTAATCGTTCATCGTGCAATGTGCACGCAGTTTGCCAAAATACTTAAATAAAAACTCGGTTATCACAATACCAATATTTTTTTTTATTTTTAAATTTAGTGTGACAAAATCAAAGAGTGCAGTGATAATAATAAAGTTATTATGGATAATCAAGAACCATCAACATCGTCTGCGGTGTCCTCGGAAATGGAAGCAACAAGTTTTGACTTTAGATTGACTAACATGCCTCTGTTGTTTTTGGTTTATCAAGTGATTTAAATGATCTTAGTTTGGCTACTAAATGTGACATTTTAAAATATTTTTTTTTGTGATCGTGCTAAGTTTGAAAACAAAATGTTTTCGTATAAAACTTTTACTCCTCTTGAACAGATAAATTGTTCCAAATTTGGTGTAAATTAAATATTGAAATCATTAATAGAAAGAGTGTTTTAAAACAATTAACTGGTTTGCTTAATAAATACCAGAAACATGTACAACATAGAAACAAAAGAGATGAATTTAAAGCATTTGTTGATTCAATAAACGAATTATTTTATATTTTGGCAAATGTAATTGAAAATTAAAAACAACAGAATGCTCTTGTGGATTGACTCCAGAACATCTAAAAGAATTTATGATGGACCAGCAATTCACAATACCTGAATACATATACGGAGGACGTTGAAGAAGTAGCTACAACAATACCAACACTTACAACTGGTACCGATGATCCAAGATACGAACCACCTGAATTACACATGGATGAAGATGAAAATGAAGCAACAACAGAAGTTCCAGAAGCAACTGTTCAAATTAGACGAGGCCATTATACTCAAAGATACGATGCCTTAAATTTTGCTATAATGTGTGATAGATTCGGTGTTTTAGATGGAGTCGCTTCATGTTTAGCAACAGCTTTATTCGAAGATATAAATTTAAGAGATGTTCATGGTAAGCTTGTTATTATGGATAAATCAAAAGTGGCTAGAGAAAAAGTTAAATCTAGAGATGCAGTGCTTCGTACACGACATACAAATTCTTCCATAACTGCATTCTCTTTCGATGGTAGAAAAGATGACTCATCAACTACAGAGAAAATTAATGACAAATTTCATACCACTATGGTAAAAGAACCGCATTTAGTTGTTTTGAAAGAGCCCTATAATGAGTTACTTGGATATGTAAATTTGGGTAGTCAAGAAGATGCAAAAACCAAACACAGAAAACTGAATGAATTTTTCAACAATAAAACATTAACAGTTGATCAATTAATTCAGTAAATACTGAAACAGAAAATGGTGTTTTACGATTATTTGAAAAACAGTTAAATAGAGCAATTTACTGGTTTATATGTCTGCTTCATTTCAATGAACTGCCATTTCGTCATTTAAATGAAGCATTGGACAAAACAGTCACCAGTGGACCACGAGCAGCAAGTGGAAAGTTATTCAAAGCTATTCAAGAATGTGAGAAATTGCAGGTCTGTTACACTTTATTTTATTTAATATCATCATTTATTATCATTATTTATTCTCATTATTTTACTTTTTCGATTGGAATAAAGTTAAAATAAAATAATTGCATTTTAATTGATCTAAACATTTGATTTTTAAGGTAGTAGCTCATTTTGATCCAATACCACTGGAGAATATGCGTGCAATGATGGATCATGAACATGAGTTCGAACTATCAACAGATGTTAAATATTTATATCAAATAGCTAAAGCAATTTCGAATGATATTGTTCCAGTTGATTTAGCTAACATTAAACCAGGACCAATTGCACATTCTCGTTGGTTAACCAAAGCAAGTAGATTACTAAAATTATATGTAACAACTAATACACCATCGACCAATTTAAAAACTTTAGCAGTTTATATTATTCCAGTTTATGTGCCAATGTACTTCAATGGGAAGTTTTATAACTCTATTGTGTACGGCAGTGCCCTTTCATTAAAATTTATACGTTGGACACGATACTTACAACCAAACTTTGTAATATTGTAGATGGTGTAATTCAAAACAACTCACATCCAGAAAATATCTTATTAACAATGTTATTTGATGATCGAAAAGCAATACGGGATAGAGCTATCAAAAAGATTTTACACTATCGAGAAAAATTGTACCATCCTACTAAACTCAGAGTTTACAAAAAATATATCTTAAATTTCGATGCTACCGATTATGTCAATATGGTTGATATGAATAACGACGATATATTATTTGAACCAGCATTTACTCGACAGATTCCATATGATCACTTGGTAGAATACTTAGATTTCGATGAACCACCACTGGCTGATCCACAAATTCCAATGCACATACAAGGAACATAAAGACATGTACAAAACTATTTGCGGTACATTTTTTGATATTTAAGAGTTTGTTGGCAGCAGAGTACGAAAAAAAACTGTAAAGTACACAATTAAGAGTACCATACCGTATTTTGCCATGAACAATACACATACACATTCGTTACAAGAATACAAAATAAAAAAAAAACATTTCTCTGTTTGTGAATGTGTGCAGAAACAATATACGGTACACAGCGAGAGTGAGCTGACGCACACAAACACTACGATAACGTACATAACTTCTTTTAAGGTACATGTACAGTATTTTTAGCGTACTTATCTGTACTTTTTTTTATTGAACAGGTAGTGCATATTATAACGTGCGTGTACGGTACGTATTTTTTTAAAGCAAAGAAATTTTATAAAATCAAAAGAGCCAAAATAATAAGATTTGAAGGTGAGTTGTATAACAGGAGTGCAGAAATATAAGAAACATGCAAAAGTGTACTAGTGTTTTATGGAGCAGAGTATTGGTGTCTATTTCAGCAAACACTTGTTTTTGTTTTTTACGCGAAGAATGCACATGTGCGTGTTTTTGCACACTTTTAAGTGGTAAACAGGGTTGCCGAACTTGGTATTTTCGTTTGGTAGGATGGTAGGCTAATCCTAATTTTGGTCGGTTTGAGAAAATTTACGTTTTCATTTTATAAATTGACTTGTTAAATGTGGTAGGATATAGTCTGTTGAAGCAACTGACTATATCGCAAAGCAGGCAAAACCGAAGATATTCTTGATTGTTGGTGAAACTTCGGATGTGCCAATAAAGAAATGAAAATAAACAATTTTTTACAACACCCAATATTCCTTTAAAAATTATTGAATTGGCAACAGACGGCGCCATGGCGGGTAAAGTAACTGGACTAAAAAACTTACTTAGCAATGAATTTGTTTAATTTACATTAAGTGCGCTCTCTCCACCTTTGTTCAAGTTACGCATGTAAAATGCTGGGGGAAAATATAGAGCTTCTTTGTTGTAATATTAACAGTTTTTTTTCCCATAGCCCTTAAAGAATTACTGAACTAAAAGAATTTCAGGAATAATGTTCGGTACCACCTCATAAGATATAAGCTGCTTCTTATACAAAACGCCTATCTTTGGAGGTTGTTATTGCAAGAATTATTGAACAGTGGGATGCTTTAGTACTATATTTTGTATCCTGTTTTTACGAAGTCAATGGTATAAGAGCTGTATAACTCTCCGAAAATATGTCTTAAAAAGTCAAATGCCATTTTTTATTTATTTCATGTACAAGTATATTGCGATTCTGACTTGAAATCGAATTATAGGTGTTCTCTAAATCGCAATCGCAAGAAGTTAGCCATCTTCAAAAACCATTTGAGATCGGAAGCAAAACGCATGAGTTTTCGAACACCATGAAATAAATCTAGCGTCTTACGACTTCAGATCGTGCGATTGTTAGAAAATGGCCGACATGCTAATCATAATTAGTAATCTTAATAAAGAAAATCAACCAGAAGTATATCGTTTGTCATATTTATAATCATGGTTAAAGTCCAATTTTTTTACACATTTAAATTAATTTTATAAAAAAGGCGACACTAACATATGTAAGTCGATTTCGATAAAAAAAATAATCATATTGATGTCTTAAATATTTTTATTGACACAGAAGCTAAAAAAGAAATATGTGCTTAAATTTAAAATTGGGCTTCTTTAAAAAATAAAATCTACAGGGGTGTGTCTATTAAACAGAATTTTATAACAAACATTATAAAAATTGGATTTAAAGTGTATTAAAAAGAACTTACAAATTCTTGCGTTTTAAGAAATTAAAATATTACAAATAAATACTCTTTTTAAGTTATTGTATAATCAAGATTTGCCTATTTATATAGTCACACATTCTAAATTTTCCAGTCTTGTAGATTGTTAGCTTAACAGAAATTAGCCTTTCAGTAGACTTAGGCAATGATATATTTTCGAATTAAGTGAATTCCATTAAAAACGGATTCAAATAAAAATATTTTACGATCATGCCAACTCTGTCTCTTATTGCATATTGCAAAAAATGAATAGCTTTATCCAATAAAAATTGTGCTTTACATCAAAAAAATACATTCATATGCATATGTAAATTTTTAAATATTTGAAAAAATGTTTCAAAGGATTTTGGTAGGTTTGAACGTCGAAAATTGTTGTTGTTCGTTTTTATTTGAAGAAAACAAAATATTTTAACACTCATAAAATTATTACAGTAATTGATTGTGGGTTATAAAATTCGTTTTTTGTACTATTAAAATTGAATATATATTTAGTTTTCAAATAACTTTGTTTTTAACATTTATGTATGTTTGTTATTCAAAAAACAAATTAGCAAAAAAATAAAGTTTTTCCGTACATATAATGTTATGTAGTTTGATTTTTTGTCGTTTAAAATATATACATATATTTTAAAAGCAACAACTATTAAATTTTACGGAATATGCAGTTAAATAAATAAAAATTTTAAAATTAATGTAAAATTCATTTATTTTAAAGTAAAAATTTATTTTAAATTATATGTAAAAATTCATTTTGAATTAAATGTAAAAATTTATTTTAAATTAAATTAATTTTCAGTTCTTTAAAATGAATTTTCTTTTTGAATATAGCAACATAATATTTTGATTGTATGAATATTATACTTTGGGATGAGTGATCTTCTTTCTTTTTTATAAACATTTTTTTTTTTGTAAATAAAAGAGTTTGTGTTTTTTTTTATATTTTAGGTAAATCCTTTTTTTACCTAGTTATTTTTGTATGCACTTGCATGGACATTGGTTTATTAAGCAATACTTATGGCGCCAACATTAACGCTGTAAAATAAATGTAATTGTATACAAAATAATTGAGACAATTGATGTGCATATGTACGCCTACCTAAGTACATATGTGAAGATCCTTTTTATGGGAATTTTTAACTTGTGCCTTGTATATTTGCAGGAAGAAAAAAAAAAACATTTTTATGACTGCTCTTTAAGGTTATTTTTTTTTCTTAACTATTTTTATGAGCAATATTTATGGCACCAAACTCTTTCAGATGAAATATCATTCATAAAAAACCCAAAAGCAACAAATTCGCAGAAAATTAAGGAATTTTCGCGCCCTCAAAAAAATTGTTTGTGCACATTTGTAAGTGGTAAATCAAAAGTCGAAAATTGTTATTGTGCTTTGCGTTATTCGAGTTTATTTGAAAAAAAAAATTTTAAGAGTCCTCTTCTTTTTTATAATTTAAAATTTTTTTCAGTTATTTTTTATATTCATACATACCTTTTAGGTAAATGTTTTTTATTTAATTTTTTTGTATGCACTTGCGTGGACAATGGCATATTAAACAATAATTATGGCACCAACCTCTTTCGCGAAAAATTAAGGAATTTTCAGTTGACTTCAATCATTATGCATTTTAGTGATTATTTGACATTTGATTGAAAAGAAAGTAAGATGCCGCGCCATAGAAATAATTTGTTTGCACGATTATTTTAGTTTAATCGATGAAAGTGACGTATTTTGTGATAATGGAAGTTGTGAAAAAAAAAATTAAGTAATCATACCGGAAATCTAGAAAGACATTTAACACGGTTCCACCCTACTTTATATTCAGATTATGTTGCAATAAAATGTGCAAATAAAAATAAAGTCAATGATTTAAAAACCAAAACAGTTCCAACCTATTTCAATCAAACTAACATTGAATTGGCGATTGTAGAATTATTTACAAGGTATGGACGCCCACTGCGTATGGCGAAAGATCGTGCTTTCAAAATATGAGGCTTTTGATTCTTTGGGAATAAATGTTAATGAGCATAACGTAGCTGAAAGAATACATTTTTATCATACTTATAAAACGTTAATATTGTTTTATTTTGGCTTGACATTACTAAATTTTTAAGTTTAAAGATATTCGCAGAATAGTTATTCGTAAAATAACTATATTTTTATTAAATTAAAAACGAATTAAATAATCCACAATCAATTATCGTAATAATTTTATGAGTGTAAAAATAATTTTTTTTCTGCAAATAAACTCGAATAACGTATAGCACAACAACAATTTTCGACGATTAATTTACCACTTACAAATTTGCACAAACAATTACCTAGCGGGAAAAGTCAGAACAGCTTCTTATTCAGGCCTTATTAAGGCCCAAATACATTGATCAAAATACTCATCGCGTTATACAATTAAAATTACATACAAAACCGACAAAAACAGAATACAGAACGGTTGTGTTTAATTTTGAGTTGAGTTTAATACGTTAAAAAGAAGAGTTGTATTACCTAAAAACAACTGCTAAAAAGTGTTAAAAAAAAGTTTAAAAAATAAAAAAATAAATGCACAATCAAAACTTAATTGTTTTCTGATTTTTAGTGTAAAAACAATTTTTTACCTTAAAATCATCTATTAATTATGTATAAAATATAAAGGGAAATCACGATAGGTAGTGCAAAGTGTGCAAACGATGAAAATGCGTGCAAAAATACACATATTTGCACAACACAACAACAAAATGTACGTATTTGCAATTTGCTCTATTTTACTTCGTTTGCGCTAAAAAAAACCATGAGCAAAATTAATAGTGCATATTTGCTCAGTTGCAAATAAATGTAAACAATAACATTTGACATATTAAGCGCCATATTGGTTTAAAGAAAACTTATAAATTGAAAATTTTCGTGGGTTTTTAGATAAAATAGAGAATTTAATTTAAATAATTTAAAAAGAAATAATTTATTTTAAAATGTTTGTGTATAATTGTAAATAAAAGCAGATTTTTTAAAGTGCCTCCAGAAGTTTTTGTGTTGCCAGAGTAAATTTTTAGAAAAATAGCATATTTGCATAAAAAATAAAAGTGGTATGCTCACGATCAATCATAATATGCACTGAAAATTCACAAATTGCCAATTTGCACAATGACCATCGTGATAACACTTATAATAAATATCCATTAAAAGTGCACAATTAAATTTCTATAACAAAGGGGTTTGGCCCCTTTTCCGTAAATTTGGCTCGTTTTTTTTTTTTTATTTTTGGCACACAATAGAGCCAATAACTTGAAGCCATTTTAAAATAAATTTCTAAAAGACTATTTAAGATTACTTGGAAGGCCTACCCCGCAATGACAACGTGTGTAAAAAAGCTATGAGTATGCAACTAAGCGAGCAGGCCTTGTACATCAAAAAGAAAATACTGAGGCCTTCTAGAAAGCATCTGTATGCCCTCTTTTTCCCGCTGGGTATACATACATATTTACATATACGCATACTCTTAACACTTTACAACTGATCTACTTACAATGTTCATTTCTCTACTTCATAAAGCATTAGTACACTTTTGCATGTTTCTTATATTTCTGCACTCCTGTTATACAATTTGCCTTAAATCATATTTTTTGGCTCTTTTTTGATTTTAAAATTTTCTTTGCTTTTTAAAAAAATACGTTACACGCACGTTAAAAGTATATACGTGTTCACTAAAAAGTACAAATAAGTACGCTAAAAATACTGTACATGTTCGTTAAAAGAAGTTATGTACGTTATCGTTGTGTTTGTGTGCGTCAGCTCACTCTCGCTGTGTACCGTATATGTTTGTGTAACATTCAGAAACACAAAAAAAAATTTTAAGCTTGTGTGTTAGAAAAATACGTGACGATATTGTACAGTTTTTTTTCAAACCCTGGTTGGCAGAATAAGAAGTGCTTAAAAACACTTTGCACTGAAAACAATTTTCTGAAAATTTTGATACGTAAGCGGTCAGTGTACTCAGTTGAGGACACCCCAAAAAACTCATTTAAAAAAAATTTTTTTTTTCATTTTTTCCATTTTATGTTTTTTTTAATACTTATTTTAATCAATAAATAAAGTTGAAATTTAAAAATTATGGCCAGTTTTGGTTTGACCTCTAATGGGTTAAAAATAATATTACCACGTTAAAACATTAAATTGTAGGTCGAGAATAATATTTAAAAATAAATTGAATTAAAAATGTAAAAATAAAAAAAAAAAATAAAAAAATTTTAAGAAACGCTTTTCTTTACCTTAATATATTGATCAGTTGTGAACACAGAATAAATATGAATACCAAAAAAATCGACTAAAAGTCAAAAAATAACAACATTTCAAACAACATAAACTTTTAAATCAAAATGGAAAACAACTCACACATCCCTTAAAGAAAAGCGTGGGGCGCGTTGTTATGAAACAAAATGCTCAATTATTGAAAATTAGTAGCTTTAAACATGATTGGTTGTATTTCTTTCGGTCTGAAATATTAAAATGTACTCACGGCAGTCATGTTTTTTTATAAGTTTAGGTTGGTATGGGCGCCCCACGCTTTTCTTTAACTACCCGTCTCCACCATCCATCAACTTGGTAAGAACAGCATGTCGCACATGAATTCTACTCGTGTAGACTGTTCATGTTCATGTTTCGTCCATGTGCTGCCATCGTTGCCTAAACATTCGTCTTAGCATCCATGTGCGCCATGATGTTGGCCATACAATGTATTTTCTGTATACAACCAAACGCCACAACAACAAAAATTGTGGTCAATCAGAACATGAACATCAACACGTATTCGCCACATACAAGAACATGAACAAATTAATACCGTTGGTCTGCCGGCGTTATGGTCATGTCATGTTCGAATCGGAAGCGCATGGAGACGTGGGGTTAGGGATGTGTGAGTTGTTTTCCATTTTGATTTAAAAGTTTATGTTGTTTGAAATGTTGTTATTTTTTGACTTTTAGTCGATTTTTTTGGTATTCATATTTATTCTGTGTGCACAACTGATCAATATATTAAGGTAAAGAAAAGCGTTTCTTAAAATTTTTTTATTTTTTTTTTTTATTTTTTACTTTTTAGTAACTAATAGCTTTAATTAATACATTACAATTTACATTTACATTAACATTTACATTTACGAAAATAGTTTTAAATTTAAATGAAAATATTTTTAATATTTAGGGGTAAAAACTGCAGTAAGTAAGGAATTCATTAGAAATTTTTTTTTCTAGCCAGGATGAAATCTACGGGGAGCAGAATTTTTTTTGTAAAATGCTGTTTTTAGCCGCCTTTTACTTAACGCAAATGGATGCAAGATTTGATGCTGCGAAGTGAATGTAAAGAAAAGCATTTCACAAAAAAAAAATTCTGCCCCCCCTAGATTTAATCCTAGCTATGCTCATGTATTCGTGTATTGTCATCGGAAATATGTATGCCTGCAAAGTTTCATCCATTTGCATTGAGTAGAAGGCAGTCAAAAAAGCATTTTATAAAAAAAAAATTTTTTGCCCCCCTAGATTTTTTCCTGGCTACACCCATGTATTCGTGTATTACCATCGGGAGTATGAATGCCTGCAAAGTTTTATGCATTTGCATTGAGTAGAAGGCAGTCAAAAAAGCATTTTATCAAAAAAAAAATTTGCCCCCCCCCCCCCTAGACTTTATCCTGGTGAATGCCTGCAAAGTTTTCTCCATTTGCATTGAGTAGAAGGCAGTCAAAAAAGCATTTTACCAAAAAAAAAATTTTGCCCCCCTAGATTTTTATGTATTCATGTATTGTCATCGGGAATATGTATGTCTGGAAAGTTTCATCCATCTGCATTGAGTAAAAGGCGGTTAAATTAACGTTACAAGATTTGATTTTCCGAAGTGAAGCTAAAGAAAAGGTTTTAACCCCCCTCCCCTAGATTTTATCCTGGCTACGCCCATGGATTCATGTATTGTCATCGCGAATATGTATGCCTGCAAAGTTTCATCCATCTGCATTGAGTAAAAGGCGGTTAAATTAACGTTACAAGATTGGATTTTCCAAAGTGAAGATAATAAATAGCATTTAAAAAATTCTTGCCCCCCCCCCTTTGATTTTATCCTGGCTACGCCCATGAATTCGTGTATTGTTATCGGGAATATGTATGCCTGCAAAGTTTCATCCATTTGCTTTGAGTGAAAGGCGGTCAAAAAAGCGTTTTACCCAAAAAAAAATTTGCCCCCCTAGATTTTATCCTGGCTACGCCCATGTATTCGTGTATTGTCATCGGGAATATGTATGCCTGCAAAGTTTCATCCATCTGCATTGAGTAAAAGGCGGTTAAATTAACGTTACAAGATTTGATTTTCCAAAGTGAAGCTAATAAAAAGCATTTAAAAAAATTCTGGGCCCCCCCTTGATTTTATGCTGGCTACGCCCATGAATTCGTGTATTGTTATCGGGAATATGTATGCCTGCAAAGTTTCATCCATTTGCTTTGAGTAAAAGGCGGCCAAAAAAGCATTTTACCAAAAAAAAAAAATGTTTGCCCCCCCTAGATTTTATCCTGGCTACGCCCATGTATTCGTGTATTGTCATCGGGAATATGTATGCCTGCAAAGTTTCATCCATTTGCATTGAGTAAAAGCCGGTTAAATTAACGTTACAAGATTTGATTTTCCGAAGTGATGCTAAAGAAAAGGTTTTAACCCCCTCCCCTAGATTTTATCCTCGCTACGCCCATGGATTCATGTATTGTCATCGGGAATATGTATGCCTGCAAAGTTTCATCCATCTGCATTGAGTAGAAAGCAGTAAAATTAACGTTACAAGATTTGATTTTCCAAAGTGAAGCTAATAAAAAGCATTTAAAAAAATTGTCGCCTCCCCCTTGATTTTATCCTGGCTACGCCCATGAATTCGTGTATTGTTATCGGGAATATGTATGCCTGCAAAGTTTCATCCATTTGCTTTGAGTAAAAGGCTGTCAAAAAAGCATTTTACAAAAAAAAAATTTTCCCCCCCCTAGATTTTATCCTGGCTACGCCCATGTATTCGTGTATTGTCATCGGGAATATGTATGCCTGCAAAGTTTCATCCATTTGCATTGAGTATAAGGCGGTTAAATTAACGTTACAAGATTTGATTTTCCGAAGTGAAGCTAAAGAAAAGGTTTTAATAATGTTTTTTTGATGAAACCTTAAAAATGTTGATTTTTTCAGATCGATTTTCCTACAAAAAGGAGTTCGAAAACAAAAAAATTGATCGTAATAAAAGTTGTTGAAAATTATCTAAACTTTCAAAATCTGCAAAAAAACAAAACAAAATCTCAAAAAAAATCGAAGAAATTTCAGAATTTATTAGTTAAAAGTTCATTTTAGGCTATTTTTCGACAAAACATTCCTAATATCTCTACTAAAAATACAGATTCTGAAAGGTGATAAAAATACCTTTCAAACAAGCCCAGATCTCTTGAGCAAAATTTCTCAGAATCACCTATAGATTACGTTTTTGCTATACGCTTCATCAAAAAAATCGTTCCATACAATTTGACCCGCCCTAATGTATATATATATGTTTATTTATTATTTGCACATGTTTGCGTGATATTAAATATATTAAAAGTTACATTAATATATAACAAGTTTAGTTTTGATCGGATTTCAGTATGTGGTCACAACTCGGCCATTTTGTAACAGATTTTTATGCCGACGTCTTTTAGAATTAATTTACCAATTAATTTGGTGAATAAACTTGGATTCGGAAAGATCTATGGTTCCCGAAAATAGGTATTTAAAAAAAAAAAAATATATATTTCACATTACTTTTTTTTACCGATTTTCCCGAGTTTTTCAGCAAATATGTTCTACTTAAGATTTTCGATATTTTGATATCTAAGACGTATGAATAGGTCATATCGTCGGCTTAGAGTGTAAACCTGCTAAATCCACTTTTTAAGAAAGATATCTCTCGTCGGCCAGCATGTAGTTTTTCTTCAATTTGAGTCCTGAAGTGACTAAAATCAACCATATTTTTGGTTTGCCTCTCAAGCAGCACATTGGAAAAATAAAAAAATTTTTGTCTCTACAGTAAAATTTGTTAAAAGAGAGTTAGTGGGTTTACACTCTAAGCCGACGATATTAAAGCTCCAAAATTTTTGTTTTTATAAAAATTTTAAAGTTTTTAGTCCATTTTTGGAGTATTTTGCTTATTACTTAACGATTCTTATCCGATTTGGCAAATTTATTTACCGACGTGCTTAAGAAGAATTTTACCAGTAACTTGGGCTATATATATATATATATATAGTTTTGATTATTAAAAAAAATCAAATGATTAAATAAAACGACAAAACAGTTTGACGGTTTAAAAAGTAATGAATTTTATTTTTCTTTTAAGTTGTTGAAATCATACTCACACACACAATGAATAACATATTCACTTGTGTTGCTGATAATAAAAATTATTGAAATCAGAGTGTTGATTTTTTTACTTAGCTTCTATTGTGTGAAAATGCAGTGTAAGGGTTTTTATGTTGACATAAATAAAACAAAAAATTATTGAAATAAGAGTGTTGTGTTTTTACTTAGCTTTTACTATGGGAATATGCTGTGTAAGTGTTTTTATGTTTAGGCAAAAGGCAATCTGTTAGTGGATGATGTCATAACACCCCCAGACAAAGAGCTTATCCCGGGTTCCAAGGGAAGTGAGGGTAAGTTTACTGAGATGGCCGTTTGCTCAACAGTTTTCTTATTTTTAATATATAGGCATATGCATATGGTAATGATTATTATTGTCAAGATGGTATAGGTGGTGTAATTGTGAATCTTTTGGTTAGTTTTAAGTTCGGTTATAATGTTTGTGTTGTTAATATGCTTATATTCTAGTTGTCTTAAGGTTAAGTTAGTGTCGTTAGATATTTCAATGGCCCGGAAGGGATTTGGTATGATTACAGTGTTTTGATATAATTGCTTACTGTACCATTTGTCAAGTAGTATCTTACAATTTTCAATATAAATCAGATAATGTCCCTTTAATGTGAACGGGAATTGGTTACATGTTTGTTTAATTTCAATATCCACATTAGTGGTTACTATCACATTCGATCCAATTTCAATAATGCTGACACTATTGTTTGGACGGTAATTACAGATCATTTTGTCTTTTCTAAATATATTTTGAATACATTTATCATTTATTTTTCTTAATTTAGATAATTTGTTAGTGTTTTCGTACATGTTTTTCCCGTCTGTCAAATAGTTGTTTGCGTTGATCATTATTTCTTGTCCGTTTTTATTGGGGATTGGTTGTATGAAAATCTCCTTATAAGTTTCGGTAGTTAAATTAGGGACTTTAATTATGAAGATAATATCTGATTCCTTAGTTGCAACGTCGAGTTCAATGTTCTCCAACTTGTACAATGTTATGTTAAAATCAATAATTTCCTGGTCTGTTAAAATATCTCTATTTAATGTTCGTAATTTTGAGGCCAGTAGTAGTTCTCGAGCTTGTTCGACTAATTTTCCCAAATGTTCAATTTCGTATCTGAGGTAAGTTTTACGCGAGTCTGTTCTGGTTCGATTGATAAAGTACATATTTTGTGCAAGTAACTTAGTCTGTTGGTTTTGCAGATCCGTTAATGATTTTAGTTGTTCGTCAAAGTGAGTGTTGATTTTGATTTGTTTATTCGATTGTTCAATTAAGTTATGATTATTGATAGTATTAATTTTTAGTTTTTCTTCAATTTCCTTCCTGTCATCGTCGTCCATAGTTCCGTACAAGTATTTTAACCCCTTTCCAGCAAGGTTTATAAGTCCTCGTTTAACACGGTATCTAGGTATTATGCTTAGTAACTGCAATTTAGAGTGTTCAATCTGATGTTGCAGATATGCGTCGTTTAATTTCATTATTTCGGATTCTAGTTTGTTGATGTAAGTTAAATACTCTTCGATTTTAAAAATATGCAATATTTTCGAATAATTTTGTATTAACGGTATTTCTCCCAATTGTAATATTGTGTAGCCATTTCCTTGGTTCAAATCAGTTATCATCAACTTCTGCGACATCACTGGTGTTATCACCGTTAGGATTGTCAACAAGCACTTCCAGAGACCTAGAAAGTTTTTTCTTTTTGATGAACTGATCTTTATGTATTATTTGTTTATTTTTTCTATATTTTTTGTCGTTAAGTTTCTCTACGGTTACTTGTTTCATTTTCGATGTCAATTTGTCCGTTTGGTGGGTTTTCATTACCGCTTCGTTTATATGTTCGTCTTTCCTATCCTTATTGCGGTATCCTAAGGTCTTAGTTTTTCTTTCTTCTATTCTGTCAAAAATCTCTTTTGTCTTAATATTGTTCCTAAAGTGTAGATTAATTGGTTTTTCTCCCGTTGTCATATGTATGCTATTATTGTAAGCTTCTAGAGCTTGATACGGTAAGTCAACATTGTAGGCTATGTCCAAATTTTCCTCGCGCTTTTTAAATATGCGTATATTCTCGTTCAGGGTTGCATGAAAGCGTTCTATATCGGAGTTCCCTGTATGTCGGTTGGGGGTAACAAAGTGGTAATTTATTCCTTTTTTGTCCAAAAAGTCAGAAAAAAGAGCCGATTTGAAGGATGTTTCATTATCCAAGGTGAGAATTTTACGAGTTTTCATGTACATAAAGAGTTTTGTGTAGCTTTTGATAAGTTGCAATGGTGTTCTGTCTTGAACTTCTTCAATCATTGCGTATTTTGAGAATTTGTCTATCATCGTAACATAAGTAGTAGATCTGTCCAAGTACCATATATCCGTATGATAGTGTTCGTGTGGGGCTTTTGGTGTTTCGGTCTTCTCAAAGGGTAATTTAATTGGATTCCTTTCCAACTTAAAATTACATATTAAGCAGTTATTGATAAATTTAGTAATTTCCTTTTTCAAATTAGGATAATAGATTCTATTCTTAAATTCCATGTAAGTTTTTTCTATTCCTGGATGATTATTTTCAAATTTATGGTGTTTTGCTATAAGTTCTAAAAGGTTTTCATATTCTATAGTTTCTCTTAATTGGTTTGTAAGCACTATTTTTAGGTTAAGCAGATGATTGGGATTTTCCCTTAACTTTTTATATTCATTCTGAATTTTAATTAAATCGTCAGTATCTTCGCAATACAGTCCAACGTCTTGTTTATCACTAGAATCAGATAATATTTGCGCTATCATCTGTTCCGTATAATTTGAATACGAATAGGTTACCCGAGATTTTCCGAAGACTAATGTTTTCTCGGTTTTATTATCATTGTTGTGTTTTAACACAATTTGGTAATTAAATGAGTGTAACGGTCTTTGGGATATTAGGAAGTGGTCACTGCTGTCTTCATCAGCTGAATGTACGGTAGGTACAGGTGACTCACTTCGTCTTTCAATATTTTCGAAAGTATCTTTTTCCTCTACATAATTATGTATTTTCCTAAGGTGGTCTTGTAGACATCGTGGTCTTGACAACGTTTTATTACAAATTTTACATTGCAGGTTTTTGTCAGAATGAGTTTTCATATGCAAAGTTAGACTTTGTTTATGGTTGTAAACTTTCCCACAAATACTGCAATCAAATCTAGTATTCTTTCTCTCAAATACGTTTGTTTCCCTAACTCTTGACAATGCATCCGCCACTTTGTTCTCCTTGCCTTGCAAGTGTTGTATGTCAAACTCATACTCATTAAGCTTGATCTTCCAACGGATAAGTTTGGAATTAGGTTCTTTGAGGTTCGCTAACCAGACCAAAGGTTTATGGTCTGTACGTAATTGAAATTTCCGTCCGTACAAATAATGTCTAAACTGTTTTACTGCCCACACAATGGCCAACAGTTCTTTTTCTGTGGTTGAATAGTGACATTCATGTTTATTCAAAGTTCTCGACGCAAATGCTAGAGGTCCGTTTTTCTGAGATAGAACAGCACCTAGCGCATAATTACTCGCGTCCGTGGTTAATACGAACTGTTCATTAAAGTCGGGATATTTTAAAACCATGTCCGACATTAATATATTTTTCAATTTTAAGAAAGCTTCTTTATAGTCCTTATCATTTACATTGATAATTGAATCCTTTTTAAGGCGGACTGTTAAGGGTTTGGCTATTTTCGCATAGTCGGGTATAAATTTTCGATAATAACCACTGAGTCCGAGGAAACTTTGTATTTCCTTAATAGTTTTCGGAATAGTTTGACGTTTTATACCTTCTATTTTGTTTGGATTAGGGCTTATACCCTCCTTGGTAACAACGTGGCCCAAAAATTCTGTTTCTTTTTTTAAGAAATCGCTCTTGTTCAATGAAACTTTTAGATTTGCTTCTCTCAGAGTTCGGAATATTTTTTCCAAATTTACGAGATGCTCTTGTAAGGATGTCGAAAAAACGAGAATGTCATCCATGTATATTACACAGATTTTGTTAACATGTTCCCTAAGCACATTGTCCATCATCCTCTGGAATGTCGAAGGCGCATTCTTTAGCCCAAATGGCATACGAATAAATTCGTAATGTCCATTATGTGTAGAGAATGCGGTCTTTTCGCGATCCCTAGGTTCTACTTCTATCTGATAGAAGCCCTTGGTAAGATCCAAGGTGGAAAAATAATTCGCCCGTCCCAACTTATCCAAGACTTCGTCAATACGAGGGATAGGGTATTTGTCTTCTTTTGTCACCATGTTTAATTTCCTATAATCCACAACGATTCTCCATTCTTTATTGCCCTGTCTGTCCTCTTTCTTGGGCACGACCCAGATAGGTGCGTTATACGGTGAGCTACTAGGCTTAATTATGCCTTGGTTCAACATTTCTGTCATTTGTTTTTCTACCTCTGGGATATGTATAGCGGGGTATCTGTATGTTCTCGTGTAAATTGGTCCTGACAGTCCGGTGTCTATTCTATGTTTGACTTCGTTGGTGAAAGTCAAATCGTCTCCTTTTTTATAAAAAATATCACTATTGTTTTGAATTAAAATTTGTATTGATTCCTTTTCCTCTGAATTTAAATGTTCTATCCTTAAGTTACACTCCGTTCCCAAAGTCTCAACATTATAAAGTTCTGGTAAATTTTTTAGCTCGTCCGTAAATTCGTATTGATTTTCTGGTTCTCCCTCATAATAAATTCTAAATTGTCTTTCGTTAAGGATTAATGTGTCATTATCATAGTTGATAGTGGCTTTGTTTTCTCTTAAAGTGATGTGGCCCAAAAGACCGTCGAAAAATTTATGAAACTGAAAAAGTCTAAAGGTTGTTTCTGAGTTCAAAGGTATGCTTAAATTTTTCGCTGGCATAACCCCGTCATGTGTAACCGTGATATTTCCAGCTGCAGTTTTAATTTGGATAGGGGTTTTTAGTTTCATAATGAATTTAGGTGGACATTGGTTGAAATTAAGAAAATTTTCAGTAGACCCTGTGTCAATTAGTAGTCTAAGATTTCTTGTCCGTCCTCTGAATAGAATATAGGGAAGTCCAAGTTGTTTGGATTGTCCTCCAGAGAGGCCGGTACACGAAAATTTTCTGATTCATAAGTTTCTACGGTTTGGTCTTTATTTTGCTTAATATAATTAGTACACTTACAACTACATTCCGTTACTGGAGTTTGATGATGATTTTGTCTTCTTGTCTGGGCTGTGGTTGTATCCATTGGTTCGGCTTTTGGTTGCTGCACATGATGGTGTTGTTGATGTTGTTGTGGTAGGTTGTACATCTTTGGTGTCCAATTTTGATTGGTCTGCTGATTTGGACCGGTGTTAGGCTGCCAATTTTGTCCTTGTTGTTGATGGTGTTGTTGTTGTTGTGGTGGGTTGTACATCTTTGGTGTCCAGTTTCGATTAGTCTGCTGATTTGGATTGGTCTTAGGCTGCCAATTTTGTCCTTGTTGTTGATTCTTACTGGTTTTTCTTTTTTCCTCTGCTAAAAAGCCTGATTGGGCCAATTCGTGGATGGCTTCTTCCATTGTTTGTGGTTTTAAAGCACATAACACTGTTCTCATGTGAACGGGTAATCTTGTCACAAAAATTTTCAGTGCTGTTTGGATATTTCTTTCGATGTCGTGGAGGTTCCCTTCTTGCCTGGATTTTTGGTTCAGCATTGCCAATTTGTGTAGGACAAAGTTATAAAAATCTAGGGTATTACCTTGATATTGTGCTCCCCTCAGGTCTTCGTATAACTGATCAGATGTTTGAAATCCACCAAAATTAGTTTCCAGCATTTTTCTTATGTCCGTCCAGTTGTTTAAGTGTGGATGTATCTCCATAGCTCTTCGGGCTTTTCCTGTTAGTTTTGATTTTACAATGTTTATGCACATTTTTTGAGCTTGTTCATTATAGTCCGAAAGTGTTGGTAAAATATCGTCAACGTTGGTACAGAACACTGATAAATCCTCCTTGCGTCCATCGAATCCCTGTATTTTTTCTAAATACGTTAGTGGGTTGATGTCAAGCACTCGTCCTCGTACTCTAGCTGCCGTTGCTGCTGTGCTTGCTGCTGTAGCTGCATTTGCCGCCGCTACTGCTGCTGCTAGGGCAGAATTTCCTGGGCTGATTGACATTATTCGTTATAGATTTTATTTTCAATAAATCTTTTTTACGAATTTTATACTTTTGTTAATTTGCACTTAACAAGTTTTTTGTTACTATTATTTTCACTAATAGATTTTTGTTATAGATTTTATTTTCAATAAATCTTTTTTACAAATTTTATACTTTTGTTAATTTTCACTTAACAAGTATTTTGTTACTATTATTTTCACTAATAGATTTTTGTTCACAGTTAGCACTTCATATCCTTGATATTCGTTCAAGGGTGTTGGCGTACCGTAAGTTCTTATTTGCAGGGATAACAAAAATTTAATTTGTTATCCTACCGACTGCGCCAGTTTTGATTATTAAAAAAAATCAAATGATTAAATAAAACGACAAAACAGTTTGACGGTTTAAAAAGTAATGAATTTTATTTTTCTTTTAAGTTGTTGAAATCATACTCACACACACAATGAATAACATATTCACTTGTGTTGCTGATAATAAAAATTATTGAAATCAGAGTGTTGATTTTTTTACTTAGCTTCTATTGTGTGAAAATGCAGTGTAAGGGTTTTTATGTTGACATAAATAAAACAAAAAATTATTGAAATAAGAGTGTTGTGTTTTTACTTAGCTTTTACTATGGGAATATGCTGTGTAAGTGTTTTTATGTTTAGGCAAAAGGCAATCTGTTAGTGGATGATGTCATAACAATATATATATATATATATATATATATATATATATATATTATTTTACATATGTATATATTTTTTTTTTAATTTAATTTACTGTTTTTATAAGTTTTTATTTTAATTACTATTAATATGTTTTGTTTACCAACTTATGTAATTCAGTACGTTAATATAAGATTTATCTTTGTACTGGGTTGTTTTCAATAAATAAATCAAAAACATTCCAGTTCAGTTTTTTATGCACGGGCACTTGCAAATTCATTATCAAAGTAATTTTTGGAAAAACATAATTAAAATTAATAAGATTTTGTTTGTTATGCTTAATTACACTAGTTTACAAAATGAAATTTTTTTCATGTACATTTGATGAGATGTGATTTTTCTTATGTATTTTCTTCCGCTGAATTCAAAAATCAAGGTTAAATTTTTTTTTATGGAACAGTTTTTGAGATATGGTCATTTTCTCATTTTTTCGACCTTTTTCCACTTGACAAATTATATCTCGAGCTAGATAGGTCGTTATTGGTACCAAATGGAAGGTATTGAGATGACGAACAAATATGTATAACTGGATCTTTGATTGGTAAAGCGGTTCAAAACATATTGATAAAAATATGGCACATTTTCAAAAAAAATAAAAAATATAAATATAATATATAAAAAATAAAATATGATTTTTTTGAAAATGTGCCTTATTTTCATCAATATATTTTGAACCGCTTTACCAATCAAAGATTCAGTTATACATATTTGTTCGTCATCTCAATACCTTCCCTTTGGTACCAATAACGACCTATCTAGCTCGAGATATAATTTGTCAAGTGGAAAAAGGTCGAAAAAATGAGAAAATGACCATATCTCAAAAACTGTTCCATAAAAAAAAATTAACCTTGATTTTTGAATTCAGCGGAAGAAAATACATAAGAAAAATCACATCTCATCAAATGTACATTTTCAGTGTAAACCAGTGTTATTAATGAAAATTTTGTATTCCCAGAAATTACTTTGATAAAATTTTAAGTTACTTTACAAATCTCCTTTAAATTAATTTTTTGCATTTTTCGTTTTTGTAAAAGTTTTTCATAAAATAAAACGTTAGTTTGACATTCAGGTGTAATTTAATTTAAATCGGGTAATTTTGCTTCATCTTTAGTGTAATTTTAAATTTTACTGGTGGTAACACTGTTTTGCTTGTATCAGAAGTATTGCGGGCCACCTAGATTTATAATCAATTACCCATGGTGAAATAGTCCACCATGCAATTACCTGTACTTTGTATCTGATGCTGTATTAAAATCTATCCACTTGTTTATTATGTATTATTTATTTCAATTTTGTTAGAAATGAGTAACTAAATTCTAGTTCGTTTTGAATTAAATTTCATATTGTTAAAAAAATTTAACAAAAACCTTAAACCAATGTTAGCATAATTTTTAGCAGTTATTTTAATAACTTTTAGCATTTTTCGGCCTGGTCTATGCCAGATTTAGCCGTAAAAAATTTAAAAATCCGGTCACAATGGGAATAACACTGAAGTATTAACTAAATACGTATTTAAATACGAAGTTAAACAGTATATTGTTTTTTATTATATTGTTACAAAAACCTTAATCATAGTTGCAACAATAAACATGGATGTGATAACCAAATAAATGTGTGTACCAGAGTGTTACTTATTTTTTAAATGTTTGAAATGTTGACACGGTACCCGCTATTTTTTTTCTATTTGACATAATTGTAATACATATGTATTTTCACGCCCCTACGGCCACGCCTTCCCAAAGCGAAGGGGGGGTTTTTCTAGTATCGTACTGTTTTTAGACTTAAAAAAGGTTGTTTTACTTTATTTATGGTAAAAAAGAGATCTTACTAAAAAGAGTCTGTAAAAACTTAGTGAAATTACAAAGTTTTGCAAAAAAAAATTTTATATGCACGTTGAATAATCTCTTTGTTGCAACAAACGTGTCACTAAATTTCTGTTAAAAATCATCAAGATCAAAGCCCACAAATTATTTTTTAACAAAATTTGTTTATTAATAAGATTTTTGTATGACGTGCTAAAATTTGTTTCTTCTTCAAAAAGGGGCAAAAGGGAACTCCTTTCTCCAAAACTTGAAGTTGCCCTCGTATATGTCAGTTGAACATATAAAAGCACTGAGGTATAATGTAAGCGAATACATAATTTATAAGGCTTCCATGCAAAGAATTAGAACGCAGAAAATATTAAAGCATATTTTACAAATAATATTCCTGAAATGCATCTTTTCATTGGAATAACGTACCTTTCCGTCTTCATTAAAAGTGTTAAAGTGTATGGAAATCAGGAGAAATTTTTGGAGCAAGCACTAGAAAGGGATTTTCTTTTATTTGGGTATCATGTATATGAATTGGTATTCAAAACTGTTTTTGAAATTAGAATTCCTCTGGTTACGATTAATGTTGACATACTGCTTTTAAAAAATTTAAAAAAAAAAAAACTGGAATAACATCAAGCAATGCGATATTCAAAATGGTATCTCCATTCCAAGCCACCACTTTGATTCATCACAGATTGATAACTTGATCAGCTTTTATTTTTCTAAACTCGAAAACCCAATTTTTGCTATCAACATGTTTTTATTTCGGGATCAGCTAAAGTCAACAAGAGGCCAAAGGTTTGCAAAAAGTTTCTCTTTTCATTGCAACAATTTACGTTTAACAAAGAATACTATGTAACTTGTCCATGAATGCATTCCATCAGGATTTGCGTTTTATAAAAGCTGTTAAGAGGTATGAATGTGTGGAACAAATTATATCAAATGCTGTCAACATTTCAAAAATTTTCAAATTAAGGGACACCCTAGTGTGTACACTTACATACACGGAAAGAATTTTTTACTAAATATGGCTTGAGCCAGGAAAATTCTCGGCCAACCCAAAAATTTCTTGTTCCAAATATATGTGTGGCTTGGTCTAAGAAAAATGTTTCTTTATTTAAGAAGATTGTCCTAAATACGAACAAAATAAGTTAAAATCAAAGAAATTTTTTTAGATTTATTGTTTTAAGAAACGAATTTATTACTTTAGAAAATATACTTTTTTCCGTATACACATGTATGTATGTATATATGTACTTATATAAAAAGATTTACTTTACAAACAATTAGCAAAAAAATTAAATTATGTACATATCGCAGGAATTAAAGAACGCTGAAACTGACAAAACATAAAATGTTCACCAGAGCCAAAAAACCTGTATGAAAGAAAGTAGAAAAAAAATTCATATCACAAAAACTATACAACTTAGGAACATGATTTTAAAAACGTATTTTTATTTTTTCTCGCTTCCCTCTAAACATTTCCTCTTAAGTCTATTATTCCCGGTGATTCTGCTGCTTACAGCAAAAGTTTTTTTTTTTTTGCGTAAGTGAATTTTTTTTCATCATACAAATGTGGGACCGGGACCAATCGACGCAGTATTTATTTCTGATAAAAATGATGCAAAAAAACGTATTTTCGATTTTTTGTCAGTTACAGCCTTCTTTAATTCCTGCGACGATATATCGAGCCCTAACCGCGAAAATAACGTAAGCGACATGATTTTGAATTTTCGTTTTTTTGAATAAATGACTTTATTGGCAACACTTGCATCATCTCCCAAAATGTCATGATCACATAAGGTACCTTTACGATTTTATAGCAAGAATGATTTTATTGCAAGCGACCAATTTCATACAAAATTTATATGAAATAAAATAAAAAAGATCTCTCCTGTAAAATTTGATTTTTGGCGCTTACGTTATTTTCGCGGTTAGGGGTCGATATGCATGCAAATGTGTTTTAATATCTTGCCAAAAATATAATGTGCGTTCGTTTTAAAATTATTGATTATCTTTGTTTGCATTAGTACTAAATAGGTACTTAAACAAGTATTTATTGCCAGACATTTTTATTTTGAATTAAAAAATTGGGTATTAATAATATCCATTACGATTTCGGGAATTCAATACAACACGCTTTAGGTGTTTCACCAACTCTCATGAGTACGATTTGTTCTTTAGTTTTTTCAAGAAATCTTTTGCTTGTTTGTCCCCTTGACGATATTCTAGGGCTCGAACAGTGTCAGAATCTGAAATTAATTATTAATAAATAAAATTATTTTTATATGCACATATGGATCATAGAGGAAAAAAGAACAATACAGAAAATATTGTGTCTGAAATAATATATAGAAGCTTTTAAAATTATTCAGGGTTGTCATAGAAACCAATATTTTCAGAATATTATAGAATATACAAGAAAAAATGCGTTGGTGTCATGGAAACCAATGTTATTGGTTTTATGTTCGAACTAAAATTAGTGTCGGTTTTAGGTGTCACAGAAACCAATGTTATCGGTTTTTAATTGGAAATAAACCAAGCAGCTTACAGCACTTGTTTTTTTTATTGGAAATAAATATACATAGTTGCTAAAAACTTAATTTTTATTTAACAGTTAGATTTTTTCCACAGATAGAAGTAAATAACGTTAAATTACATTTTGTTTATATTTTTAATAATTTCGCTTTATAATTACATATTTTTACAAAACAATAAAATTACACAAATTAAAACAGCAAATGCAATGCAAGATCATCTTCCAATAACAAAAATGCTACAACTGCTGATGTCATTTTATTTTCTTTATAAGCACTTATCACCTTTTAATTATTTGATATCAATTATTTTCACAAAAAAACACTTAAACTGATATTTAAATGAAAAAAATATAATATTTTGTACATTTTCTGCAAAAAAGTAAAAGAAAAAATAATAAAAATGTAAACAACAGCTGTTTCGATATTGGTTTTGTTTACATTCGAAATTAACAAAACCAACTTGGTTTCGTGACACCAAATGAAACCAATACTGGTTTTCAAAACCGACAATTAGCCAAACCAATATTGGTTTCTATGACAACCCTGAAATATTGCGATTTTTTTAAAAACAAAAAACATATTTTGACATACCCGTATATTCTGGCCTCGAGAGTTCCATGTGAATCTGTTCGTTTTCATAGCCCAATAAGTCGGCAAATGTTATATAACATTCGGCAATATACTGATTGGTCATGCCAAACAAATCCTTATCTTTAATGCTAAACAATATCAGACTATTTTGTTGTTTGCGTTGTTCTTCAGTTAATTTTCTAAAATTTAAAACAAAAAATAATATAATAATTTAAGCACAAAAAATTTTAACAAACTAAAAAATACAAGTAGGAGTGTTATATTTGACAGTGCCGAATCCTTCATGCCCTCTACCGATAGTTGGAATATTTCTGAAGCGTGTTTTATTTGGGATCTAAAAATGATAAGCCAATCTTTGTTAAAACTGACGTCACAGGCGTTTTTAAGTCTATTCCAAAAAGTCATATAAAATTAATAATTTCAGAAATATCGGTGGGTGTATTAAAGAGATTTTCAGGAGAGAATTTCATATTAGACCTATCATAAATTATAGATCGTTTAAGTTTTTTAGAATTTAATGCTTCTCAAATTGCTTCTCGGAAAGCAGCTTCGTATGAGACATATGATAAATTACGGACTGATTATCACAAAATTGCATGCTATTATTTCTAGCCGTTTAAAGCTAAATTGGACCAAATTTCACGACAATATCTATGTTTGTTGCTGTTTAAGTCGTATTTAACGGATTGGGCCTACGATTATTATAGACCGGTCTTCACGGAATTTGGCAGAGTGATTTCTTATCTTATAAAAATGTAATAGACCACATTTTACCAGCGTTTAAAAAACTGCAGTCAGAGTAGAAAAACTACCATTTCTTCCACGTCTTCATTTGTCATTGGCCAAAACAAACCATTGGTTTTACTTCTGATTCATTAAATGTAAGCAGTCGATGCCATTCCAACTCAAAAAGCGAAAAGTTGTTCACAAATTTTCGTTTTCTGTTCGAAAGTTTTTGGTTTCGACTGCAGTTTTTCAAACCCTGCATTTTACTACAATAGAATTTTTCATTACGGTCTTAGGCGTACTAAAGTGCTTTCGGAGAGCGGGTTTTATATGAAGCATATGGTAAATTATGGACAGATCTTCGCGAAATTTTGCAGTTGGATTTTTTATCTTTTAAAACTTTGATGGAGTATAATTACTACAATGGTTTTATTCATTACGGTTCTAGGCGTACTTAAGTGTTCTGCGATAGTTACGATGGTAAATAAAGGTATAGAGGCTACATGAGCTGGGAGGACCAAAGTTAGCTCAGATATTTTAGAAATATATGGTATAGCAGTTGACCAAGTCGGCCTTTTATTTCCTCTATCAATGGTTTTCCCGAAAGAATTTGGATGCAATTGCGGCCATACAAATCGAGCTATAATCGTTAAATTTAGCTAGAATATTTTATTTATGAAAGTCTAGTTTCCATTTTATTAATAAAAGGCTAGTTAAGAATTGAAAATGGTCCTAACATATATTTCGATAGGGTCACCTCCAACAAAACTATTTTTAAAGAAAAAAAAATGTCAACATATTATGGTTACTTTAACTATATTATTGTCATCCCTACCATATTATGGTTAAGATAGTGCTTCATCGAGAAGGTATAACCATTTTATTATGGCGTCAGTACATGTTATTCTTTATAATAACAATAATATGTTTACCAATAATAGTTGAATGTTTGTTCGTTAACCATAACATGTTGCTCTTAAAAAAAAAAGAAAATGTTTAAATTATTGTTGTTATTAACCACAATATTTTCGGTGAAAAAAATATAGTACAAAAAAGCATAATATTTTTTAAAAGTTCTCTTTGCGTGCATGTTTATTGTTTAGGTCAAGGCGAATTCATACAGGTGACATTTTCAAATCATCTGTTTATTGTTTATTTTTTGTGTGTATACTGAATGTCAAGCTTTGTTTACATTTTGTAAAAAAATTAGTTAAAATTAAGAATTCAATAAAAATCTAAATTCACAAAAAAGGTGAAAATAAAATATAAACACAAGCAATTAAAAATGCGTAAGGAATAAGTGAAGCCACAATAAATTTGCATGTACAGGAAAAAGATATATAATATATTCTAAAGCAATTGTGTATATTTTATAAACAAAAGGAAAATTCCTTTTTATATTTTCAACAAATAATTTTGACATTCAGTCTAATTTTTAACAAAAACAAACTACATAGTATTTTTTAAAAAAAAAAAAGGAATAGCTAGCTTAACTCTATGCACATGATGCGGTCACCTGTATGAATTCGCCTTGATTTAGGTACAAAACAAAATTTTGTGAAATTGCCCGTTAGAGTCACAAAACCTTAAATTGAAATTATAGTCTTACGGGAAAGATTTCAAAAATTTCCCGTCAAAACTCCCTTGAGTTTTAAAAATATTTTTCTATGCAATTACTGGCAATTGTTTTCTGAACAGATAACCGACATACTTACATTGTAAACTGCTCATCGTAAAGGGGATAACGAGTTTTATTATGAACTGCAGTCTTTACGGGTGGCACTCCCAAAAAACGATTCGTTGGAAGAAAGTGTGCTTTTACAAATGAATCACAAGATCCATTTGTGTCCATTGGCACCAGATCTCTGGCGTTCATAATTTCCAGCTGCAAAGAAAAAACATTTTTTGTCCGTATTTTAAAAATCTGTATTAAATTAAGAGAGTTACTAAAAAAATACGAATGTATGTGTGTACATTATAGGGATGCCAAACGGGAAATCCCAAACCCCGAATCCCAGGATTTATTGTGATGGACTAAACCCGAAACCCGTAGTTTATTTTCATGAATCCCGAGATTTTTCGGGTCTTTTTGAGACTTTTAATTTATCATCTTTTATGTACAAAAAATGTTCTTTTTATTAAATTTATATACTTTATGCAAACAAAAATTATTACAAAATATATAGCACTTGATCATAAAGAGTTAATAAACTTAAAATTTTATAATTTTTAGAAGAAGCAAAACAGTTTTTAATATAATATTAAAGGCATATGAAAAATAAGTTTTAAGCCAACCGTTTTATTCCCTTAAAGTGGGCAAAATAGCACAATATTTTTACAGCGGGTAGATATAAATGTTACATGTCGATATTTTCAAAAGATTAAGTAGAGACAAATTTTGAGTTAATACCCTCTTTTTGATCAAGTGCGATAAGTGTTTGAGTTATATTTTTTAATTAATGTGTAGTTTATAGAACATTGAACGGACGAGTAAGGCGCTCGTGTTCTATAAACATCACATAAATAAATCTATTTTTAAAAATTTCAAGATTATTTCTGGTTTTTTATATTTTGCTTAATGATAAACATTATTTTACGTTTTTATTTTCGGTCGATGATGTATGTAAATAATTGTAAACAAGATTTGCAGATTTCAAGCTTTAACTACAATTTAATTGAGCAAATTAAGCTTTGGCTTAAGACATAATACCAAAATAATATTTAGTTTTATGACATGAAACAACGTTTTTGGCCGAGCTACACAGAAAAAATTCTCGCCTTTTTTTGTTCAACTAAGCCAATATTCAAAAATAAAATCAGTTTTAATAGAAATAGTCGAAAAAGAGTTGTGACGGTCACCCCCTAGAATGAAAGATATGTCAATGAAGTTTCTTAAACAAATATTTTTTTTCATGCCCCTAAATACAACCTTTTTTGTTTTGTATATATAGCGCTGCCATTTAAAGTCCGATCTCTTAATATCGCATATCGTTGACAGTGGCTTTATTTTTGCCTTTGGTGACTTTTAATCCGACACAAAATTCTGGCCGCCACATATGTCATATTGGATCCTTCCCCAAATGTCCAATTTTTTTTAAGTGCCAAAAAAGTCCTTCTAAAACTTAGTATTTATAGCTTTTAATATGCTCACTTTTATGACACGCCTCCAAATTAAGCCCCTTTATTCATTTTCCCATACATCCTACATTAAACCAGGTGTTACCCAATACAAAAAAAAAATCAAGTCATGAACAACGATATGCGATATGATGAGATCGGACTTTAAATGGCCGCGCTATATATAAAAAATTAAAAGGGCTATAAGTGGGTGTGTGGCAAAACAAAATTTAACTGTTTTAGAAATTTCATTGACATACCTTTAATTCAAGGGGGTGACTGGCAACCTGTTAATACATATTTATGTAATTATAAGTGAACCTTTATAGAATTAGGGTTCTTTCTTTAAAATATCCCTGTTATTTTCCAGTTTATGTGATTTGTGTTTCAAATGAATGCCTTTGATTTTTCGTCTTCTTTCCACTTTTGTTTTCATTTATTACGAAGATGTTCATTTCTTAAGAACCTAAAATATGTAGAAAAAAATTAAAGCTTTTTTGCCACTCACCAGAAATGTTTTTTAATTTTATGAACACCTAAATCTTATTTTGTTCGTTTTTTCTACGAACGAACAAATATTTTCATTTTTTTAAAACAGGATGTAAATAAGCTTTACACATTAATATACATTTTTGTAAGCTTTTTCATTGTAGCACCGTGTAATCCATTCCGTTGTGCAAGCTTTTTTACTTTCTAGACTTAATTCAATTAACACACTTTCATTATGGTTTCCTAATAATTCAAAACACTTACGCTTATTTAAATGTAATTGGGTATTTTTATTGTTTTGGTATACATTTTAACCATTTTACACGCAATAAAATTTGTAAATTTGACAAGATTTTCTTTTCGCAAAAATCCAAAGCAATTCCATACCTCTCTTTTTACAAATTTTATACCTATTAGATAATATGTTGTTTATTATTTTTAACAGTCATACCTAAATAAGAGCGCTAAGCTCTTATGCTGAAATACCATACCTTAATAAAAACGTCGACGTTGAGTCCCCAACAGATGTGTTTACTTTCTTGTTTAATAAAACTCACATAATTGATATAAAAAATGGAGATAAAACCGCTAGATTTCCTTAAAAACACCTAAAAGCACTTTTTATTTATTAACAATAGCGGCCAACTTCACTATTAAACGCGATCTTAAAATCGGATTTCAAAGCGTTGTCGCCGCGCTATTTCGGTATGCTACATACTAATTGTATGGGTATGAGAACTTTTCACAGCTAGAAAACGCTTTCCGCTCTTATTTAGGTACGGCTGTACGCTATCCATTTAAAAAAAATAAATCACAACACATTTAATATGTATTAAAATAAACCATATCCCCAAAAACTCTTAAGGAAAATCCCATAACGATAAAGATATTTAGATAATATTTGGCACATACAACTCTTATATGAATCCAAACCTCATAACAGGGGGTTACCGCGTATTTCGATTCGTGAAAAATATCATAGTTGTGTTCTTTAATAAAAATTTGTTGTATTTCCCTGTGGTTTGAAGAGAAAAAACCAACCATTACTTTATACTGCTTTTTGTTTGTAAAAGAAATTTTTTTTTATTTTTTTTTTTAAATTTCAAGACCACAAATATTAAAAAATTTTCAATAATAACGTTAGTAAACATTTATTTAATATTCAATTATAATATTATAAGGTTTAATTTGTTTGTTTTACACTATTATTTATCTTAAACTTTGTCATTTGCACTTTGTCACTAACAAAATAGCTTTCGAACAATTTCCTAACGCTTTTTACATAACTGACGCTCGTTTTCGTAATACGGAGTTGGAGTTTCGAAAGGGATTTTTATTGTTCGTAATAAAGAGTTGCCGTTAAGAAAGGAATTTTTTGTTTTCGAAAAGGTATTAACAACTTCCGTTCATTCGAAACAAATAGTACGAAAAATGTAATACACAGTACAAATTGTTCGAACTCGTAAATTATTTATTTCGAATCCATTAAAATTTGTTTGTAAATGCTGTCAGGGTATCATATGATCAGGATAGACCGACAATACTTTCTTATTTTTCATATTGAAAGATATTGAAATAGACATGGCGGTTTGCCATACTTTAAAAATGTTAGTTGCTTAATAGAGATTTTTGTAAAAATATTTAATAGATTTTTTTCATACCACTAATCCGGTGTCTGTAAAGTTTGCTCTGATTGTTAGTTTGCCATACTCGGAATTGGTAACTTCTTTTTGATGACCAAGTCTTTCTAAATAATACTGATGAATAAGGTCGGCTGTTTCAAATGCATGCAAGTCCAAAATTCGTTCAATTTCAGTTAAGACTTCCACGTCTGATGTTACAATTTGACCACTTTTAAAACAGGAAATCATTACACCCAAAGTGTGGCGTAAATTTTGGAAGAAAGCTGGTGGTCGGCGTTTCTAAATTTTTGATAATATGTATGTAGATTTTTTTCAAATTAAAAATAAAATATTATTAACTGCCAATTTTACCAAGTTCTGTTATAATTAACTGTCAAATACAATTATTAGCATATTAGCTGTCAAAAACATTTCGTTAACTGGAGGTTAAAGTAACTAAACTTGGTGAAATTGGCCGTAAGTAACATAATTAATTAAAGTAATTTTTTTTGCTTACATCAAGATTTGATTGAATTAGATCGTACATAATAATTGATAATTCTGCCCATATTGCATCTAAAACTCTAGCAAAGTTTACTTCATTTAGAGTTTCGTAAAGTGTGCTTAACGATGTTTCCAAATACATCATTAGGCGTTCCATTGAGTTTGAATCCTCATGTAGAACCTCAGCTCCCTCGGCTAAGAATCGGCGAATAGGAGGAGACATTTTTCTGGCAACAATTTCAATCAATTCCAAAATTTGATTTCTTTCTGTATCCAGTGCATTATCAACAACATTTTTAATTGTGACTTCACATCTCTCGGCTTCTAGTTGTGAACGATATTCCCCCAGACGTTTAATAACATCATCAGTACCTAACTCCTAATAACACTTTGGAATAAGTATGATGCAGCAAAAAAAAAAAAATGAAATTCTTTTTGACTTACTTTAATAAATGATGGTAAGCTTTGGCGAATATAATCAATGTTGTTTATAGATAGACACCATTCAGTTGATACATGGAAAAACTCGCTATTGTCTTTGGTCAGTGACTCTACACGACGTGACATTCTCTGAGCATAAAATACACAACATCGGCAAATGTCCTAAAACACGAAATGAAGAAAAAATTTTGATGAAAACATAAAAACATACATATTATAACATTGCGAATTTTTACTTACATCAACGATTTTTGCAACAAAAGTATAGGAACCCTCGGCGTCCGGCCAATCCAATTGTTGCCAAAATATTTTTATTTGATAGAATATGGCCAAAGTATCAACTGCAGAAGAGCTATATTTTACAGTCTCATCCACAGCTTTTAGTTCATCTAGTTCAATAGCCTTCTCTATTCTCTTGAGAGCTTTAATGACAGAAATAGCCAACCAATGTGCCACACCAGGCATAAACCAAGCGTGAAAATGATCAGTTCCTAAGTCCTCATTTGGACATAAGGATTTACCTAGAAGAAACAAGGTACATAGTAGAGTGTCCAATTATTCGACTTTTGGTTTTGTTCAATTAAGGAATTAATCGATTTTTGAATTTTAAATATGCTCGATTAATCGAACAAGAGGCTTAAACTGTTCGAATTACTCGAATAATTTTATCAAATGGGAAAAAACATATGTACATATCTATTTGAATTGATACTTTTATTATACAGGATGGACCAAAATGACCGAAGAGGTTTGAATTCCTTACAACTTTTTTAGCTAGTATTTTTTTCAGCATTTTGTAAAAAAGACTTGTGGAATTAAGTAGGAATAACTAACAATCCAACAAAAATACAAACACTCGAAATTTTGGGAAACGTTATGGAAAATAAGTTAAAAAGAGAACGTATGTCTGTGCGAATCAGAAAATCGCCAACACTTGCGAAATATCATTTTTCATAGTTAAATTAAAAATGTTCTCCATTAATATACTGCATTTAAAAAAAATTAATAAGTATGTATGTCTTAATTAAGAAGCTACAATGAGTTTAAGTCCCTTCGGTCATTTTGGGCCACCCTGTATAAAAAGGACCCTCCCTGTATTGATAATCAAAAAAAAAAAAAAAACTACATATAAAGCAAACATTTAGTTAAACAATAAAATAACCATTCAGTTGTACTTCATATACAACAAAACTATACAACTTTTAAATAAAATAAAAAAAATAAAAAAAATCTGTGGCATCACCATCCACATACTTTATGATACCACTTTCTATTACTTTTGATTACATAATAATTTTATTACTATTTTTATATTAACGATAGAGCTCAAGGACGTGCCCAAAACGGCCATTACGACCCTCTTTGGGTTATTTGAATTTACCATGTTACGCCGGGCTAATCTTTCAACGGTTCATAGACCATAACCTGTTTTATGGGGTTGTTGTTTGGACGACAGTTGATAAGGTACACAGAACGGTCGCGTTGATAATCACTGAATCAATGCATTTCACTCCCACGAGGGCGCTGTTTACATTGTTAAACTGGCTCTCGGTAGATATCACGGCCAGACAGATGGCCCTTTGCTAGGCGACACGGCCGGACGCGGCGCACAGCTGGTCGATTCGTGATTATAGCCACGCCGGGATAATCAAGCGTTCGTTGGTTCCTGAAGGGGTGGAGTACGGCATATACGGCACACGTTAGTGTTCTGTCAGGTGAAAGAACTTTCAATGGACTGGCCGTAAGGGTCTACACGGATGGTTTGCGAAAAGGAGAAAGAGTTGGCGGGGGTTTCTTCATAAAGGAACTGGATATAAAAAGTTCCCTTTCGTCTGCCGAACAGATGTAGGGTCCACCAGGCGGCCCCGTTAGCCGACCGTAAATGTAGAAATGTAAATGTAATGTACTACTAATGTTTCTACTATAAGCAAAGCAATGCAAATGCTTAACTGACTGTAATATCACTTAACCCTAACGTGCCAACTTGTGGAAAATAGAATTTCGTTACTAGGTTACGTGACAGTTGTAGATAGTGATTGGCAGCTTGTATTTTAAATGCAATGCGAAAAAATATCTGGGGACTTTCGACAAAATAACTTACAATACATACATATGTATTTTCATTTATAAAAATATATGTTTAGTTGTATAAAATCAACAAATGCATACATATACACAAACAATAAAAAGTCTGGTTTTTAATGGTATCAAAACCTTGTTTTGTGTATGCACATTTTCAAAATAATGTTAGTACATGTTTATAAATATGCTATAATACATATTTATTTATTGTAAATCTGTAATATTAATATCAAATATTAAATTATTTATGTATTTATACTAGGGTTGCCAGACGGCCTGGATTGTCCAGACTTTTTTTGGGTCTTATCCAGTTACCAGCTCAAATACGATTTGTCCAGTTAAAAAAAATCTATAATTTCAAGTACAATTTTTTAATTATTAATTATGTACTAAATTTATGTAAATAAAGTGCAAAGTCTATATATCTAGATAAATTGATTTCGTTTGTTTTTTTCCTATACCACAGTGTTGCCAGAGGATTTTTCGAAAAAATACCTTCCCATGTTAAAAAAAATCCGATTTTTCCCTACACGTTAAAAAAATTTCCCCTACAAAATCCCTACGCATTATTGTCATTAAAATAAAATAAAAAAAAACATTCGTAATAAAAAATTAATTTTGTTCAAAAATGTATATTAAAGCTTTGACAAAAAAAAAATAAGTACAAAACTTAAAAAAATAAAACATATCGCACTTGTTCAACAATACTGTATTAACTCAAAATTTTAAAAATTTTCAATAGAAGCAAAAAAATTTTAATTTTATATCAAAGGCATATTAAAACGTATTTTTAAACCAACCGTTTCTTATCCAAAAGGAAGACAAAATAGCTCGATAATTTTACAGTGGGTAGATATGAATAATACCTGTCGACTATTTTGAAAAAGTGAAATATTAAAAATTTTTAGTAAATACAGTATTGGATATGTATGTATTTTTAAAAATTCAATTAAGTGATATCTTTTTAAACCACAAACAACGCTGGAAATATATTTTTAAGCGATTTTAGTGAAAAGAAACACTTTCAACCGTTTTGGACAAGAAATAATCACTAACAAAACGTTTTTTCTGTATTTATTTTATAAATAATGCGATATGACGAAAAATCC
This sequence comes from Pollenia griseotomentosa, assembly GCA_963931875.1. Taxonomy (NCBI): domain Eukaryota; kingdom Metazoa; phylum Arthropoda; class Insecta; order Diptera; family Polleniidae; genus Pollenia; species Pollenia griseotomentosa. The sequence goes on along the minus strand of OZ007560.1, from coordinate 174,110,208 downwards.
CTACATTTTGGTGATTATAAAAAATCTGTCCGATTTTCCCTACGCTTCTATTTTAGTATCAAAAATACCTACATGTAGGGATTTCCCCTACCTCTGGCAACACTGCTATAGCAATCCAAAAAGCCTAGATACTTTTTGAGAAAGTACTTTAAATATTTTTAATAATCTATATTCACAAGGAGGAAGATAATGTCCTTCCGAAATTTTGATAAGACGAAATTTTGGTGAAAGTCTTACAGGCATCTATAAAATTATACATGCATCCAAATAGACTTCAAAAAGCTAAAATATGCGCTATAAACTTAAAAAAATGAAGGAAAATACCCTTTTAACTATATTATGAAAAAAATGCAGCAGAAGGTAAAATATGATATAATATGCTCAAAGAAATCGATGCCAAAAATCCTAAATAGCTCTAAAACAAAAAAATAAATATGTTGGTCCCTATTATGAGTTATATTCGACAAACGATTTTCGATGGCTTCGTATTATGAGTTGGCAATACTGTCGAATATTTCGTTGTGCATCGAATTTTTCAACGAAAACAAATTTGCCTTCGACGGTGCAAATAAATTAAAAAAAATACCACATTCTTTATCAGTTTGGTTCCAACATCGTAAACAGCTGTTGGAAAGGCTCGTTTTCCTTATGGAAAAAAATTCTTTTTTGACAAAATGATTTGCGGCAAAGTTAAGCATGTAAAAAAGTGGGCTGACAGAGATGTTACAAAAATACAGCTGTTTTCTATCGTTAAACAAAAATTGCAGAATTACACTATCGTTACTGCAAGCGAATATTTATGTCGACAAATATTACGATTGTTGGTTCGTTAAAAGTTAGTGAATCGCACTACAGATGTAGAACGAAAAAGTATCAAAAATCTTCCTTTTATACATTCTTATTCACTCATGAACATGCAAGTTAACTGTTTGGTTAGAAACAGTTTTTTAAATAAAACAAAATTTTTATTTTGTTTTTCTGACGTTCTTTAGAACGTCTTATTTATTTTGAATGAATCTTAAGACTAATTTATTAAAATCTAAAAATTAACTTATTCCAGCAACGTAAGGATTTTATGCTTACGTTGCTATTTTTATAAAATAATTTTGCTTATTTACCTGTCTGGCAAAGCGTGGGAATGAAAAAAAAATAAAATGAAATCTTATATTTACTTCTAGTTCTCCTACACTTTACAAGAAGGTATTATTAATTGGGGTGATCTGGATGTAACTCCTCCACCCCTTGTATGAAATCCTCCCGGATTTCATTATCCATTGTATTTTTTTAGTATTTCTTCTACTTCGCCTGATAATTCGGCTCTCCTAGTTGCAACATTTTCTTTAATGATTACATTAACATTATTTCTTTTAATAAGGCAATACAAAACTACAAACATCACAACGATTATAATTATTAACGTTGTACTTATACCATAAGAAACTGTTTTATGAAATTTAAGCTCCTCGATTTGTTTAATGTTCTCAAAATGCTCTGTTATGATATTTGTAAATTTTGGGTTAACATTTGATATACTTAAATTCTCAAACTTATTAAAGTTTGGATAAAAATATTTTTCTTTTATTATAAATTTTTTATTGGAAAATGTTTGGTTGCGAATTGTTATACTACAATTATTAAAATTTATAAAAAAGTTTCCTTCCAATTTAAATTTTCTATCATCACAATCTTGATTAACCTTTTCGAAAAAAACATTCTTTACAATAATTGTTTCCTCGTCAAGACTTAATATAGATGTAAGGTTATTAAAATTATATTTACACGTATTATAATAAGAACAATGATTAGTTATTTTCAATTTTCTTAAAGGTACATTATCTTGGTATGTAAAAGCTTTGTTATTAATTTCGACTATATATTCGTCATTTGCGTCTATTTCAATTTTGTTATTGTTTGGAATAGGTGTAATAATTTTTAAATCCGTTTTAATGTAATTGTCAGGAATTAGTACTGCAATAATCAAAGAATTGTCACTATAAGTCATTATGCCTACTTTCAACATTTTAAGCTTATAAAAATCAATTTCAAACTTCTCTATTTCTTGTGTAGTAAACATACTTGGATGTATAATATTGCTTTTCGCTGAAACTATATTATCCTGAATCTGATCTATTTTATGTTCTAAGGTTTTAAGTTTTGTAAGTTGGTCTAAGTAAATTATCTCCTTCACTATTTCATTATTGGTATTCTTTATCTTCTTCAAAAATATGCTTATTTCCTTTCTATCGTTTTCCACCGATGTTTTCAGATGATGCAGGGATTTGTTCAACGAATTATTGATTATTATTGGTTTATTTAAAGTCTCAATTGAATTATGTGAATTTTGTTCAGTAACGGAAAGGTGCTCCAGAATTTCTTGTCTATCATCATCATCCATTGTCCCGAAAAGCCATTTGTAGACCTTTCCTCCTATATTTATCAAACCTCTTCGTTTCCTATTTTGAATTGGTTTTAAAGGTTGATCTTAGATTCTATTAATTTAATTTCATTTTGCATAATTATCTCTTCATGTAAAAGTAAATGTTTTATATTTCCCTTAATTTGATTCAATATGTCTTCTATTTCGGCTATGTTTATGACATGTACAAGAGTAGTTGTTTTGTTGACAATTTCCACTTCACCTATTCTAATCTTGATAAATCCACCATCTCCTGTTATTGGATTAATCCGTAGAGTGGCTTGTTTCAGCTGAATGTTCATCAATAGGATCAGCATCAGTGATATTGTCTGAAAATTTGAATAGTCTTTTAATGTTTGATACATGAACATTTTCTAAAGGTTTTTTAATAAACTTTGGCTCTTGTTTATGCCTTAAGCTTTTAAAATTTTTATAAAGCCTACCTTCCTATTTTCTGTATAGTTTTCACGATGTTTATTTCTTTTTTGAACTATTTTGAATTTAGTATTTTTTAGTCTTTCTTTTATAATGCTATGATCAATCAATTTATTTTGAACATCTAAAGGACTGCATTTTATTGTGCTGTGATAATTACTATTGTAGAATTTTATTGCTTTAAGAATTTGGGAATTTATTGGAAGTTTTTCTTCCAAATTGAAAACTCTGATTTTTTCTGTTACTGTATTATTAAATCTTTCAATATCCGAATTACCAGTATGGCTGTTTGGTTTTGTAAAATGATATTGGATTCCCTCTTGATCAAGGTAGTTCCTTACATTCGCATTATTAAATTCATTATCTAAAACAAATTTAGTAATCCTACCTTTTATGGCTAAAAATGCTCGAATTTTACCGACTAGGGTTTGACTGTTTCTATCGTGCAAATGGAATGAAATTACATGTTTTGAAAATTTGTCGATAAAAATAATAAATGAATGCTTACTGTTTACGTAAGTATCAACGTGAATTATTTCATTCGTGGTGGAAGGGGTTTCAGTTATTTTGAACTTTGTTTTTATTGGGTTTCTATCGTATTTAGCCCCGGAACAAGTTTCACAATTATTTACTACTTTTTGTACAAATTCTTTCAAATTAGGGTGGTATATTTTATGTTTAATTTTTTCGTAAGTTGGAATCATGCCAGCATGGCCCGTTTCATATTTGTGAAACAATGCTATTTGTTTATTTAGGTCGTTTTCCTCAACAATATCTTTCGCAAATTTAGAACACTTAACAAATTTAAAGTTCTTTTTGTCAGGAAATTCCTCTATCAACTTAAGTTGAACCTTATAATATTCCTGATCATTCAATTTGGAAAATATTCCTATTTTTCCTTTAGGAACCTCCCTTCTTAAAATATTTGAAATATTTTTATTCGCGATGTCGTTTCTGTCTATGTAAATTCGTTTTTTTCCAAAAATTGTTTCAGTGACTACCTCCTTAATATCTAGTATTATAATCTGAGTTTTAAATCGATTTACCACCGTATCTAATATTGGAACGCTATCACCGAGATCTTCCTCTTGAGAGTGAAGAGTCTCACCGTCTTCTGACTGATCAACCAACAATATTTTCAACGTGGTAAGTACTTTATTACAATGGTTTTTAAAGTCCTGAACAGAGCATATAGAAAAAAATGGATCATTCTTTGCCCATTCTATAATATAAATGCCATTATTGTTGGCTCTTTTTTGTAACCTCAAAAGCATTTCACCGAAGTTTGATGTTTCGTTAACTAAGTCCGTACTTAAAATACTTTCAAATTTGTTATACATTCTGACCTTGATGTTTGTAACATCTGCAGTTTTATAAAAGATTTCTGATTGAATTCTTGAAACTTTCTTATTAAACACTCGTAAACTCTTGATTGAGTTTTCGTCCAGAGAATGATCAGTGTGTACCAATAATGAATCTTGATCGCTATTATCATTTGTATCATCGGAATCATTTTCTGTTAAGTGATTAATTTCATTAGTGTCAGAATTAATACGACTCAAAAAATCGGCAACTTTGTTTAGTTCACCTTTTATATAATTGATTTTCATATTATATTCTCCCAATTGAACCAACCATCTCTGAAGACGTGGGTTGATGTCCTTACCCGTATATTTTACTTGTAACCACTTCAACGGCTCATGATCGCACTCAAGATCAAACTCTCTTCCATAGATATATGGTCGGAAGTATTTAACACCCCAAACTATCGCCAACAATTCCTTTTCAATTGTTGAGTAGTTTGTTTCGTTTACATTCAGAGTTCGAGAGGCATATGCAATTGGGTGGCCTTCTTGTGAAAGAACGGCGCCAATTGCGAAATTCCTTGCATCAGTGGTTATCTTGAATCTTTTGGAAAAGATTGGATATCTTAGGATTGGTGCATTGGTGACGATTTCTTTTAATTTTTCAAAAGCCAAAATGTAATCAGGATCAAATCTATTAATTTTTCCATTTTTCCTAAGCGCTTTTGTTAAAGGGGTTGCGATTTTCGCGTAATCTTTTATAAATTTTCTGTAGAAACCTGTCATTCCTAGGAATGATTTGATTTGTTTGCTCGTTTGAGGAAGTTGCAGATTTTGTATTATTTTAATTTTCGCTGGATTCGGTTTTATGCCTTTATTGGTCAGTAAATGACCTAGAAATTGCGTTTCCTTCTTCAGAAAGTCGCATTTATCTATCTGAATTTTTAATTTGGCTTTTCTTATGGCTTCGAAAATTGATTTTAAAGAATTGTTATGTTCTTCTAGAGACGTGCTAAAAACCAAAATGTCGTCCATATAGACAACACATGTTTTATTAATTTGCTCGCGAAGAACTGAATTCATCAGCCTTTGAAAGGTTGATGGCGCATTTTTCAGGCCGAAGGGCATACGAATAAACTCGTAGTGTCCGAAAGGCGTTGAAAATGCTGTTTTCTTGCGATCTTCTTTTTTTACCAAAATTTGGTGGAAACCTTTGGCAAGGTCTAAGGTTGTGAAATATTGGGATTTCCCCAATTTATCCAGAATACCGTTTAGGTTTGGTATAGGAAATTTGTCATCGACTGTATTCTCATTAAGCTTTCTGTAGTCAATGACAATTCTCCATTTTTTTATTCCCGAATTATCTTGCTTTTTCGGTACGACCCATAAGGGGCTATTATAAGGAGAATTACTTTCCCTTATAATATTTTGTCTGAGCATGTCTTTAATTTGCCTTTGAATTTCACTTTCGTGAACTTGGGGGTATCTATATATTTTTGAATAAAGAGGTCTATCAATGTAAGTAATTATTTGGTGTAAGTCCGTGAAATCCCTCAGCAAACACATAATTGTATTTTTTTCGTCTTCGTTTAAATTACTAAAATTAAGCCTATCTAAAATATGTTTTCTTGGAAAAGGTTCCAGTGCACATATGTTGACAGTATGGAGTGGATAGTTTATTTTCTCAAAAAATAATTTATTACCTAAAATATTCACATAACCATGTTCATCATCAATTACAGCCTTGAGTGGTATCAGAAAATTTTGTCCCATTATAGCGTCGTATCTATCATTTCTAAAATCTACTATTTTCCAACTAAGTGTTCCCTTACATTGAAATTCCTTGGGGAAAGGTGTAACCACATGAAAACATATTTCATTAAATCCATTGATAGTTCGATATTTAATTGGGGTTTCCAGTTTCTGTTCTGGGTAGTTTTCAATCAATTTATTTCTCTTGACAATACTAGTTGTTGATCCTGTGTCTATAAGGCACCTGACATTTTGCTTTCCCAATGAAATAACTATTATGGGCAGTGTTGATTTTGAGGCTGCATCAGAAAATTTACTTCATTTTCCCTACAAAGGTTGCCTATTTCCATTGGTTCGTCCGTGGACTGATTGTTACGACTGTCGGTACTCATACGACTAGTCCTTGTTTGATTGCTATATCTATCTCTATTAGAGTAGCTATTCGGGTTGTTTTCTTGTCTGTTTTCATGGCATTGCCTTCTGTTACTAGTTTGTGTATTAAAATTGTTGTAGTTAATTGGTTGATAATTCTGTCGGGTTTGATAATTTCCCTTTGTGTGTTCTGAGCTAAAAAATACTGTGGTTATTAGTATGATAGTTTTGTCGTGTTTAGTTAGAATTTTGTGAGCTTAGATTATTGTAATTTTTTGTGCGATAATTTTGTCGTATTTGGTGATTTTGGCTTTTTTTAATGATTGAAACTCCTTGGTTGTATCCTTTAGTCCTATGGTTAAAAGCAATGGCTCTTGCATCGTCCAATAATTTAAGTCTTGTGTATTTCAGAATAATGTCGGTTAAAGTCTCGTGTTCTCCTATGTGTGCCCTAATAGGTCCATTTATTTTTTCTAGCAGTATGTCTACCAGATCCCTGTCGACATTTTCTGGCCTATATATAGTTGGTTTGAATTGATCCCCTAAATATATGTCGTTTATTTCGAATTTAGCTTTTTCAAATATATTAAATAATTCATTTAGATTTCTTAATTTTATTGTACGGCAGTGATTGAAGATTTCCGCATAGGTCCTTCTCGGTCTGTACTCTTGTAGAATTCTTGCTTTAATTTCCTCACAGGAGGCATTGTTTGGTAGTTCTCTCACTCTTTTACCAGCATTTCCGAGAATTTTTTCGTTTGCCACGATCTTGATGCAGAATTGAGCCAGAGTTTCATTGTTCCTGCAGAGAGCAAGATTTGCCTCAACGGCATGTATAAATGCTCTTGGGCTATGCCTTTCGTCAAGAGGCTTTAGGCGCCGGAACTGTTCAATGACGTCCTTGGCCGTCATATTAAATCCGAACTCATCGTTCAGAGGATATTGTTGTGGGGGTAGCTGTAGTTGTTGTGGATTAAGTTGTTGTATTTGTTGATGCTGTTGCTGTTCTTGTTGAGCTTGTTCTAGTTGTTGCTGTTGTAGTTGTTCCTGTTGTTGCCCTTGCAACTGCTGTTGCATTTGCAGCTGTTGTTCTTGCAACTGCTGTTGTTGCTGGATAATTTTTTGTTCCTGCAGCCGCAGGACCGCCTCTAATTCAGCGATCTTTTCCTGCATTGCCGCATCGGCTTGCTGTAGATCCCTGTTTACATCGAATCTACTCATTTTTTTTTTTTTTTTACAGTATCAATACAGTTTTAATTTTCAGAAATTGTGGTTTTTACTGATTAATTACTTTTTAATTTGCCAATGTAAATTTTGTAGTCAATAACCTTGGTCTTTGTTTAATTTCTTTAAATTTTTGTTTTAAGTTTCTTTTTTTTTTGGGGTTTATAAATTTTTCACTTTTTATTTCTTTCTGAAAAGTTGTTAAGGCCAAAGGCAATTTTTAGTTTTTGCTAACCTTCGTTGTTTTTAGTTTTAATAATTCAAATGTTGTATATAAAAAAAAAATGTTTTATTTATTCTTTCTTTAAAAAAAAAAAATGTTTTTCTTCTCACAAATATATCTTCTTTAAAGTTCTCTTTCTAATTTTTTGTTAATTTAAAAAAAGATTTAACACTTCACTTAAAGTTTTTAATTTTTTTAAAGTTTAATTACGTGTATTTTTATTTGTTATTTAAAGCAAAACTTTTTTTTTATATTTTCACTAAAGGAAACTTTGTGTTAATACACTTGGTTCGTAAACCGACTGCGCCAGTTAACTGTTTGGTTAGAAACAGTTTTTTAAATAAAACAAAATTTTTATTTTGTTTTTCTGACGTTCTTTAGAACGTCTTATTTATTTTGAATGAATCTTAAGACTAATTTATTAAAATCTAAAAATTAACTTATTCAAGCAACGTAAGGATTTTATGCTTACGTTGCTATTTTTATAAAATAATTTTGCTTATTTACCTGTCTGGCAAAGTGTGGGAATGAAAAAAAAATAAAATGAAATCTTATACTTCTAGTTCTCCTACACTTTACAAGAAGGTATTATTAATTGGGGTGATCTGGATGTAACTTGTACGTTTATTTTTATCGTTGTTGGTCGAATATTAACAAAATTTCAAATAGTACCAGATGAAAAACAAAAAGTACCAAAATTTTTCATCTTATAGGTTCGCATTCACTCAGTAACCTGCACCTACAATATTATGTTTCTAAGTTCAATATTATAGAAAATTTAAAAATTATGACATGAAGCACGAAAAAGTAAAAGAAAGAAATTCAGTTTCCCGTATTTTCCCTTTTTGATACTTTTTTCTCCCCATAGAGGTTCGGTTGACAAACAAAGGAAGAAAGCGTTTTTACCTGTTTTGCCTGTACCGATTTATATATTCGAAATATTCGAAAACCGGTTTATGTGTTCTGCACATGTGTTAGTAGCAAATTTGAACGCTTATAACTCTGAAAATATTGAACAGAATAATAAAATGTGTATTGTGCACTTCTGTAAGTAAATACCTTTCAAAAGATGTATATTTTGTTCAAATCAAACATACAGAGGAGGAAAGTGTTCTTAACTGTTTTGCCTTTGCCGATTTATATAGATATATACTTAGAGTATATTCCCGCGAATCCATGAAGGTTATCTGCAGGAAAACGGATACAACACTGCAAAATGCGTTGTGTCTAAATAATACAATACTGTAGTAAAATAATTAGCTGTGTGTTAAAAAACTGCAAGGACCAAAAAATTGTGCAATGTATTAAAAACGGGTTTTCAAAAAATTCAAAAATTTCAAGGCCCGGAATTTCAAAAATCCATTTTACATACATTGCACGAACTTTTGGTCTTAGAAGACCCCTAGTAGAATTTTATGCAGAAAATATTCGTGGAACATTTTAACCATCTAAAGTGCCGTTTTAATATAACTTTGTGTGGAAGTTAAAAAAGTACAAAAATGACCCCTTAAAATGAGTGTTAGAGGGTTAATATATTCTAAGAAAAGAATCGCCATACAATTCTACTGAAGATATCTGAAATAGAATTTCAGCTCAGAAGTATATTTAGCATATTTTTTTGACTTATACCAAACGCCTTTTCAAAAAAGTCAAAAACTTAAGGGGCCGATATTTCGGGAACACGAGCTAACTTTTCAAAACCCTTTAGCAGATTTGCTCTACGAATATTCTAGTTTCGTTTTAAGTTGCAAGTATTGAATGCTGGCGGCGAGGACCCGAATTTTGCTGCACTGTGTTGTTGTTTGAAAATGTTCAAAAAACAATAACTACTTATCATGACAGGGTTGTATTTTCCTCAAAATAAGTAAGACTTGTGTGATGGTGTAAAGTAACCTTTACGTAGCAAGCTAAGGTCACCTGGTGTGAATTAACATTGGTAATAAATAAATAAATGGAAATGCGCATACACAGAAAGAAAAACACTCGGGATAAATTAATTCTTTTATACTTACTTTAATCTCGAGGCGTACTTAAAAATTCAAGTACGAATAACACTCAAATGTACTTAAATCAATCCTAAATGGGATTACTTTTAAAAATCAATCCCGATATTTCTTGAAATAAGTATACAATTCTTAAATCAAGTACCAAAAAGATTAAACTTTTCGTTGATTGTGCCACTTTGAGACTAAAATTACAAAATTAGGGTTTTAATCTCATAAAACTTATTAGTCTCATCTCTCAGCATTGCATTCTTTTATGCGTGCATACGTGTGTGTTGTACAATTGCAAAAACACAACTCAAGTTCGAACAAAACGTTTTGCTTTTTGCAAGGCCCATCTATCAGGTCTGCTTACTTGAACAAAAACAAAAAACGACATGTATTTTGTTTGTGCAAAATTTCTTTTTAGTTGTCAAAAACTTACTACGCCACATACAAAGCAAAAGGAAAAATCGTGTTTGTGTGGCTTACCATAAATTTGTGTGGGAAAAAACAATAAACGTAAACAAACATATTCCTGCACATGTAAGCAAAATGTAAACAACTTTTGACCAGTGATGCCAGAAGTGCAGATTTATCTGCATTTGGCAGATTTTGCACCCCAAAATTGTCAAAATGCAGATTTGATGATTTCTGTCTTAAAAATGCAGATTTTTTAGCTCGGGTTATCAACCATTCATGGAAGAAAACAGAAAAATTTGTGTTTGTTAAGTTTTGATATTTTCGGTACTTACGGAGATGCTTGTACTTATACTAAACAGTGATTGCGTTGGAAAAAAATATATAACGGTTGTCACATAACGCTCACCAATTTTGCGCAAGAAAATCTTAAAAGAACGACATAACGAATAAAATAAAAAGTTCAACTATGATGTCAAACCGTTTGAAAATGGATTCATAAGCGGGAATTTTATTCACAAAAGATAACTTGAAAATTCGAATTGTTTGGACACATTAGTATCGCTGGACTTTTGTCATCTCATGTTTACAAGAAATAATATGCATGTTTACGTACGTTTATATTCGCATGTTATTATGTATAAATATCTTTAATAACTGCAATATTTTTGATCTTGTGTAAATTTTCAATAAGACCCTTGATAGTTTAAATAACATGTCAAGCAATTTACTTTTAATTTGTTGTTTAAAATTGCAAAGATGTGATTAACGCTTACTCAGTCTGATTAAAAAAATTTGGATAGATACTATTAAAATGTAAAAAAATTAGAGTTTCTACGCGGGATAGAATTCCCGGGAATCCCGGGACATTTTTTTTTAATAATTCCCGGGAAATTTTTTCCGTCGTTAAAATAAAAAACGAGCAATAAAAAAATATTCTTTACTAAAATTACTAAAAACTACCTACCAATCGAACTATATTTCCACGCCAATAAATCAACGTAGAAGTAAATGAAGTAGAAAATTAAAATGTACACCATCACCAACACCAGAACCATCAACAGACTCTAAAAAAATTAATGTAAAGAAAATACAAAAGCCTGAACTAATCTTAAAAAAAGAATTTGACGTCTATGAAGTAACGGGTAACAGGCCAACAAATTTATTATCTTTGTATGATGCGCTTCTTACTATAAAACCAACGTCTGTAGAAAACGAGAGCACGTTTTCGGTAGCTGGCAATATACATATCAACAATGATTAGAAATAGAATCTCCGATAAGCTTTTAAAAGCTTTAATAATACTAAAAAATTTTTTCTTAAAATAAAATAAATTTTACCAAGTTGCTTTTAATAATAACTACTAAATATTAATAAGTTTTAATAATTCGTGAAAAATAAATAAAAATATACATACATACATATATCATATGCATGTACATATGAATGTAACAATTTATTGGGTTTTGTTTTGGTTTTCTGTGGAATTAATAAAGCTAATTTTTTTAGACTGTTGTATATGTGTATTTTTATATTATTATATTATTATTCTTTTAAAAAAGTAAAAACTTTTGTCTTGAACTCATTTAATGAAACCATTGGTTTATTCAAATAATCCCGGCATTCCCGGGAATTAGATTTTTTGTTTCGTTTCCCGGGAACAGAAAAGCTTTGGGAAATTAGAAACCCTAAAAAATATCCAAAAATTATCAGCCATGTTCTGAAAAGCGCAACAAATTTTGAAAACTTTTCTGTGTTGAAAGTTAAAAAAATATTATCAAAGTTATTTACGGGAATACAAAATATTTCCTTTTTTATATCCATACTTTGATGACCACTTATATTTATTAGAACTAATTTTTATATTAGGAAAGCTTCATTTAAAAAAAAAATTTAATAACAATTGTGATTTTAGTTGAACTGTTAATTTTTTAGTTAGGCTTGAGTTTATCAAATTTAATTTTCATTAAATTATTTTTACTGAAATTTTAATTTAAAAGTTTAAAAATGAATTTTTCTATCTTTTTCTAAATAAACTACAAAAAACATGTAATTAATGTGGTTTGAAGATTTATTGAAGATTTTTAAAATCTTAACGAAGATTTTGCAGATATTTTGATGTAAAATTATGGTTTTTTGCTGATTTTACCTCTAAAAGTTCTGGCAACACTGCTTTTGACAACTAAAAAGAACATAAACAATGATCATCGGGCTTCTTGCGCAGACCTATTCAATGGGCCTTGGCTTTTTGTTTGTAGTAACAACAAAAACAACAGAACAAGAAGGAAAACATATACATATATGTATGTATTATTTTCATGTTTAACCCTCCGGCTTACGCATGTTTTGATTATCCATACACATTAAACAAAGGTCTGGCCAGACTCTTGTGTACCAAGAAGGGTTAAAAAGTAAATTTGAAATCTTGCTTCTCATTTAGTTTATATTTTTAGTTAAATATGTACATAAGATTTTTAAAGTAAAAACCATATGGGGCATGATGTTGGTGTTTTATCATTATTTAAGGTGTAAAACGGGTAAGTAAATCAATCATAATAATTTTTTCTTTCTTATTTCTTTTTTGGTTTTTTTCAAGCACGAATTGGAGATAAAATCAACTTTATAATACTTGAATCAGGCGCGTTTTGAGATTGATTCAATCTTAGTTTTACTTAAGTCAATCTCATTTTCGGATAACTTCAAGTACGAAATCGGGATTGAATATGGATAATTTAAGTATTTTGCGATTGAAAATCCGTACTTGAATCAATCTTTTTGTACTTGATTCAAGAAAATCCGTACTCACCGTACTATCAATCCCGCTTCGGATTGATTTGAGTACGTTTGGATTGATTTTTCTTTTGAGTGTAGGAATAGCTTATCCCATCAACAATAAATATCAGTTTATCAATACTTAGTATGAAATGGGAATTTAGCACATTTAAACGAAACCTTGTTAAATAATGTTTATATTTTGTTTTAAAGAAATCTTTTCTGCAATTATGATAAAAAAAATAATAACTTGGTTGAACAAACAAACTACCACAGTTTTAAAAAGAGTAAACAAACACCTTAAATAAAAGTAAGGGTAAAATATGCAACATGTTTAATGCACATATTCACAAAAGAAATTAAACAATTTTGCCACAATTGTATATTTTGTACAAATAAACTCAAAAATGTAGAATATGTTACATAGACCCTAACTAACCAACGATTAAAAATCATGTTTTTCATTGAAACTGATGTATTGCATCGACAAATTTCCACTAAAATGTTGGAATCTTTCGACCAAAATTAGCAACTTTATTAACAAAAAACCAACCATCTATTAACAAAAACTTATATGATAAACGCTAAACGGAATAACTAACAGTTTGCATAATATGCAACATTGTCAATTGTCAAAACAACTGACAACTAAGGCAACTTGTCATTTTAAATAGTTTTTTTGCTATTCCTGCAAAATTTTAGATAGGGCCTTTTGCGTTTTAGGTAATGATATATGCATTAAATTTCTCGGAAAAAATCGCCATTAATAGTTGAAAATAGGTTAAACATTTTTCAAAATGATCGAAAAAAATTTAAGTGCTCAAACAGAACTGCGTCGGGACCACATTATCCATACAATTTTACATACAAATCTGTCGTAGGAAGCCGTCGTGAAATAAATTAAATTTTATTTATAATAAATAAAATAATAAATTCAGAGAGAATTTGAAGTTAATGCCGACGATTTAATTATGATCTTGTAAATTTTTGCCTGAAGTTGAAGACTCAGTTCTATTTAAGCACTAAAACATAATTGGAAACTATTAGCTTAGTTTGTTGAAGGCCAAATATTTTTTAACATAAAATTATCATAAACAATTTCTTTTGTAAACCTATTTTTATGAATACTTATTGCGGAGTCGCAATAGTATTTTAATGTTCTGAAAATCAATTTAAAATGATGCACAAGTGGTTTAAATCCATTCTTTCAATATTAATTATACATGTGTATGTACATACCTAGAGCTAGGAAACGTTTCAATACCAAATACAATTCAAACAAAGTTGTGCCCATGTTAATGTCGTCGATGTCAGGTAATTCCTCAGAATGGTCTTCTGGTACATCGAGCCTTTTGATATGGCTACAAACTTCGGTAACAATGGATTTTGCAATTTCAGCAACCTTCTCATCATAAAACTTAAAAAGCACCGCGGAGAAACCTAATTTTATTTTGCTGTGTAAATAAATTATAATAAAGTGATTATATTATTCGAATTCACAAAACTTAAAAACATTTTTGTAACCAAGGCGAATTTATACAGGTGACCGCATCATGAGATAGAGCTATCCCTTTTAAAAAAAATACTATTGGAGGATTCACAAGGTGTGCTATTAAGTCCTAAATAATATTTAACAATTATGTACTTAAAAAAAATACTGCAGTGTTTCAAACAAAAATTGTAATGCTGTGTTCATTAATTCGTTATAACTGTACAGTAGAAATCTGAATTATAAGCGTTTGTCCACATATATTGTCATATATGTTTTTACAACTTTATGACTACCTTTTGAATCCCCCATATGCATTTTGTTTTTGTAAAAAGTTAGAGTAAATGTCAAAATTTTTGTTGAAAATATAAAAAAAACCTAATTTTTTGTTTATAAAATATACACAATTGCTTTTGACGGCAAATCATTTTTCTGTATTGCAAACTAATTGTGGCTTTACTTATTCCAGAATGTACTAAAAAAGTGACCCCACAAGCGCAGCTGTTTGCAGTGATTTTCTTCGTGTGTGACGTTTGTCGTCATTTTTTTCTTTATTTACTTTTTTTAATAAGGCATTTTGACATTTGCCGTCTCAATTCTAGCAACAAAATGCCTGTTGTTTTTTCTATTGTTGCATTGTTGTAGTACTGAGGTCACTTTGTTAATACATTTTGACTTATTCCTTGTGTTTTTAAAAATTTAATTGAGTTTTTTATTCAATTATTTAGGTTTTTATTGAATTTCAAATTTTAAATAATTTTTTTTACAAAATGCAAACAAAGCTTGACATTCAGCATATATGTACTTATGTATGTACATACACAAATAAATAAACAATAAACAGATGACTTGAAAATGTCGCCTGTATGAATTCGCCTTATTTGTAATTTAAAAAATTCGTCATAATTTTTGACTCATTGATTATGAATTCCGAATAAAACTATTTTTATGTTTTTGCTAAACTTTTATAAACATTTTCATAAGGAATTCATACATAAACGTAGCTCAACAGTAGATTTTATTAATGTTTTTATTGGAAACATAACTTACTGGTAAAAGTGCTTATCAAAGTATTCCATTGCTCGCTGCAAGTCAGAACGCACCATCTGTATTAGTTTTATTAAATATTGCAAGTTGTCCTCATCGGACTGATCATCACTATTCTGCCGATTACCTTCAATAATATGCTCCAGCCACTCCTTCGTTCCGCAATGAATGGCATCTACAATGACATCATTAATACTGGTCTCTGCCTCCTCTTTTCTTGATATCCAGCCATAAACACTGTGCGGAAATAGATCAATGCTTTTAGGTTTTTCGAGAGTATATATCTTTGAAAGAATGTCAAGAACCTCACAGAGGGTTTTTACAATCTGCTTATCACTAACGTTCTTGGCGCGCAATTTTCGAAGGATTGAGAAACAGGACGGCAGCAAACGCTTTACTCCATCCCAAAATGTTTTTATATCCTCTGATTCATTTAGGTGACATTTGAGAATTGGTATCACAACGTCTAGTATTGAATTGAATAATCCAAAACTCAATGGGTGATCTTCGTGTATGGTTGTGTATACACACCATTGGCTAAGTGCACATTCAAAACTTGATAGGCCGGATTGAACGGCGTGCTGCAATCGTAAAGCTTCGGCATTTCCGCTAAATTTACCGGCCCACCAATAGTTTGCCACTTGCGATGATTCCAGTTCATGCATAAGCAGTAATTTTAACAGATGTCGATGCTCTTGAACAGCTACACGTTTATCTTTTTCTGCACTGAGAGCTAAATTTACCAGTATCGATCCACGACTTTTAGTTTTGTTTCCCTTTTCTAAGTTGTACCAGACTGTAGTACCCGATACTGGTATTGACTGAAAATATTGTTATTGTTTTAACGTAAATTCAAATTCGAAAATATTACACTGTGCAGCAACGAGAAGATATTGGGTAATCAATACTTCTTAAGGATTTGCAAAAATTGCATCGAAATTATGTTGCGTTGTCTGTTGATCTTCGGATATTTCTATCTATTAGTTTCTATTATTGGTAGACCGACATCAATTAAGACCTTTTTAATTATTTTTCTTTATGTACTTTTTAGAGTTTACAAATTTTTGATTGTCAATTTTAAAAATTTAAATATCTGAATTTCAAGAGGACATAGAAAAACAAATTTGGCGTAACTCTTTCGAGGTTATGTTGAGTCATACAATTATTTTAACACGATCATTAATTTGTTGCACAGTGTAATAAATTTTTAATACATACTTTTAATGTTATCGCTGTTCTTCCAATAAGTTCATTGTCATGCTTCCCCGTTGATGCAGTCATAGCAATTTCTTTCATTAACTTACGCAACCCCTTAATACCTTTTACTTCCATTAGTTTATTGACTTTATCTGTTACAGTTTCGGCTGCATCGAAATCCCATACTTCAATTATAAGCACTTCATTTCTAGGATTCTCTGTAATTGGCCTTAAAACCACAAAAGAGTTATTTGAAGTGATAATTTAATAATTAAAATTATTATATTCGGCTATGCCGAATATTTGATACCCTCCACCATGAGTAGGAATATTTCAGGACTGGTTTAAGGCATATTATAGTTATTTTTAGGAAAAGATTTTACCTATATTGGAGCTATGGAAAGTTATGGACCGATAATAACAAAATTCGGGAAAGTGATTTCAAGTATTAATAAAAATAAATAATTGAAAGTTTCACTACAATATTAAAGTTCTTAATGGTTTTAGTCGTACTTAATTGATTTTCGAGAATTGGCTTTATATGAACTACTACATTTGTTGCCATTTCAGACATACTTAAGAGTTTTCCTAGAGTATGCTTTGTATAAGGCTTGCAAATTCTAGACCGATCATCACGAAAGGGAGCTATTGGAGTAGAGATGCGATTATAAAGCCTATTTTACCCAAATGGCAACCTCACCCTATATTCTTATCGAGCTTGGTGTTCCCTGTTTCGCTAACGAGGCCCTGCCGACCGAGAATATGCGGTATAACCTAAATAACTGCACATTTTAAATCTTGTTGCCATATGCATGACCCGAGGCTATAATCGGCATTCCCGATACAATACCCAATCAGCCACCTATCTTAAAAATATACGATTACTGAAATCATGAACAACATACATAAATACGAGGCATATCGATAAAATGATACCGACAATTGGAATGAAAAAACGGATATGAATCGGATTGAAAATTCAAAACACACCAAAATGGAGAAAAACGCTTAATTTCACGAAAAACACACCAGTTTTTTTATAAAAAATCTTTATTAAGTTAATTTGGCATAAAACTTATACTTTTTGTATTGAAAATACATATAAGAAAAAACTTAACAACAATTAAAAAAAAATTTACCCTTAAATGCATGTTGTTGTAATTCTGCAACATATCATTAAACTCACCTCAAAATGGTATTGATTCGCTCACTACACATTGTTGTGTAGTAAAAGATTTGTACTTGGTGTAGTTTATGTTTTGGCAGCACCTTTTTATGCTTTGCAATCTTTTTGATTGTGAATTTTACGTGGACAAAGTAACGGTTATAAAATTCTTTCAGCAAGTGCAATTTGTGTTTTAGTAAGAAGTATAACCTTGTGGTTTTCGAATGTAAGTGCTTACAAAAATTAATTTTATATAGAATAACATTTATTTTCAAAGAAACTTACTTGGTCGTAAGCGAAAATATTGTTTTTTCATTTAATTTGACCTATTTTAGAATGTTGCGAAACTGCAACACTATGCAGTTAGTTGTAAGTGTAGAATGTTGTGAAACTGCAACACTATACAGTTAATTGTAAGTGTAGAATGTTGTAAAACTGCAACAATATGCATTAAGTATGACGAAATTTCTTCACATTTTATAAATTTTTTTTGGATGCGGGTTTTAAATTCCAAAGAAATTGAATATTTAAATAAAATATGTGATGGAGAAATATCTGAAGATGAGTCAGAGCTAGAAGATGAGGTTTTTTCTGATAACCCAGAGATACTAGACACTAATGTTCAAGATGTAGAGGCCAAAAGTGAGGCTGGTATAAAAGATTTTGATGATGATCCACTGGCTTTTGACGAACCTCAGGCGGTTAACCCACCAGCTGCAACAAATCAAGACACATTTCCAAGTACAAGTCGACGAGCAATGAAGGGACTTGTTTGGAAGACAAAAGACTTTGTTTTGAACGCTGATAAAACTAAGTTTCTTGTCGATAGTACTTATCCTATAGAGTTTAGTCAAATAAACAGTCCTTATACACTTTTTTTCATATTTTTTCACACCAGAAATTATTCAAAAAGTTGTAGAAGAATCTAATCTCTATTCTGTGCAAATAAACGTAATGAAACCTTTGAATTTGACCGAGTCTGAGCTCAGAAAGTTCTAATCTATAATGATATATATGTCCGTTATAAAATATCCAAATGCATAGTGTTGCAGATTTGCAACATACGATTTTTTAATAAATTTTACTATAAATATTAGAAAAATTTTTTTTTTAATTTTTTTATGCATTAGGAAGCAAAATTCTATACTATATATTTTTTTTTGTACATTTGAAAAATTCATGCATTTGTATTCATTAAGAAGAAAAGTCCAAATTAAAATGCGAATTTAAATTCGAAATTGAGAAAATTCCAAATAAAATTGAAAATTTCAATTTGAAATTGAGCAAATTTTAAGCGAAATTGAGAGTTTAAACTTGAAATTGAGAAAATTCTAAATGAAATTGGGAAATTTTAACTTGAAATTGAAAAAATTCCGAATGAAATTGAGAAATTTTTATTTTAAGTTCATATGTAAAATTTGTATTTGTATCCTCCATAAGCACAAGTGCAAGATCCCTTGGGGGTCATCAGACCTAGTGATAGGGAACCAAATAGACCACATAGCCCGCAGAACATGGAGAGGGTCACTTCTGGACGTACGCAACAAGAGGTGTGCTGATATTAGTAGCGGCCGAAAGTACGACGTAAGCAAACTGAAAAAACTATCTATCGCGGACAACTTCGTTAAATCCCTAAGGTCCGTGCTTGCTACGCGTAACAATAATAACACCAGTGACCAGTAGGGTACATACGTTCTACCTTTATAGATGCAGCCACCACGCACCTGGGACACATACAACAGAGACGTCTGTCTGATAATACTTGGAAGCTGGTCGAAGAACGGAAAACAGCAAAAAACCTGCTAAAATCCGGCAGAGACTCGCGGCCAAAAATCTGATCTTGCAAGAAAACATAGCGATTTCGCCAAAGCAGTTAAACGTAGCGCTCGCAAGAACTAAAGAACGCACGCAGATGGGTTGGCGAAATAAACACAGGTGGCAGCGGAAATTCACCGCAATAGAGATCTGCACTGTATAACTAAAAAAATTAATAAATAAAACCATTATAACTTCGTGGCCCTTAAAGAACAGCGCTGGTAAAATGGTGACATCAAAACACGACTAACTGGCGATCTGGAGTGAATAATACTCCAAAATGCTCTCAATGTTTACGCAAACCCGTGAAATTACATGTAACTGCCGATCACATCGCGTTAGAACTGATATTACACCACAGAGCCCTTCAAGTATTGAAGTTAAGAAGGCAATAAAAACGCTGAAGAATAATAAAGCTCCAGGCATAGAAAATATATCTTCAGAAGTGCTAAAGGTTGATCCTCAAGTAAGTGTTTAACTAATTTTTCCTCTCATAGAAACATTTTGGCGAACACAATGCTTGCATCAGAAACAGAAGGAAGGTATCATCGTTAAAATACCAAAGAAGTGGAACCTGACGGAGTGTGGAAACTGGAGAGGATATAATAACTCTCCTAGGTATGGTGTATAAAGTTATTGGGCTATCGTGGGGATTGCTGGGAAAACTCGGCGACCTGGAGTTTGCTGACGCCATATATTTGCTATGTCATATTCACTCAAATGCAGCAAAAATGCGTGCATATAACATTCACCTTGCGCCGGGAATTTTGCCCCCATATTACAATCAATAATCAAATAATTCCTCAACATTCGCATATAAAATATCTCGGTATACATCTGGATCGGCGATTAACGTGGAAATGCCATATAGAGGCAAAATTAACTCAAATGAAACTAAAAGCCATTCAAATTCATTGGCTTATTGGTAGAAATTCTGTCCTTAGTCTAGATTGCAAGCTTCTACTTTACAACTATATCTTAAAGCCTATCTGGTGCTACGGTATTCAACTATGGGGCACTGCATCGGCCTCTAATATCGACAAAATTCAAAGGCGCCAAAATAAACTTCTTCGAATAATCACACAGAAATATCATGAAAGCCACGCTCGCTTAAGAAGAAGAGACACTGCAGCACTCACCCAATCAGAAGCGCGATAAACACCTACATATGTGAATAGAAACAGTGATGACGAAATTTGTTGTCTGGCACTGGCAGGACACAAAACAGAGTATTAGGATAAGATTTGATTAATTATTGTTAGTTCATATTTAGTATATGAAGATTCAATAAATAAATATTGAAAAAAATAAAAATATTCACTCCAACATGTCAGCAAACCGTAAAAAAACTTGAGGAAGCAGGGTTGAATGCGGGCGTAAAGATTAAAAAGGAGTAAATGAAGTATACGCGAATATATGCCAACTGTAGCCAACAATTTCTTTTTAATGACTCAGTCGAAGCTATAGGCAGCTTCTTATACCTTGGAAGTATCAGAGACAGTATTGAAGGATCTAGAACTGATATCGTGCATCGCATAAATAACGCCAAACGCACATTTGGAGCCTTGAGTTCCGTCTGAAACTCCACATATAACTCGAGAAAAACGAAAATGAAAACTTTCAACTCCAATGTTAAACCAACTTTGCAATACGGTTGTGAAACTTGGAACACAAGAAACTACGGTGAATGAATATAATTTATTTGTTACGGCCCTATGTTCACCCATGGGACAACGGAAATAAATATATATAAAATATCATAACAGTCGGTGACGGAATTTCTTGTCGTATGAAATAAATGTTTGCCAACGGTTGCTTTTCCCTACCAATTTAATGCTTGATGTTTGGTATTTATTCGTGTTTATACATTAAAACAAGGCCTTAATGGGTGGGTTAACAATTTGTTTAATAGAATTATAAGATATTGGTATGTAACATTAGTGTATGTTATAGGTCTAGATGAGTTATTACAAAACCGGTTTTAAGAGTTTCAATATATGAGGCTGTTACTTTTAAACATTTATAACTTTTTTATTTATTAACCGAAATTCAAACGGTTTTGGAAAGCAAAATAATTGTTATTTTTAAATATATGTACTTCTCATACAATATTAGCACAAATATGAATAGATTTTTTCAATTATATAGAAAAATTTTAATTTTTTTAAACTTTTAATATTTCTACGAGTTTTTTCCTAAATTTAGTTTAAAGCCAACAAATATATTAAAGGGAGTATTTTTCGGAGTAAAATGAGACGTCATTTGTTGAGAAATGAGGAAGTTATAGTAATTTTTCTGAGGAGCTATTATAACAGAAAAACAATTAAAATTGCTGAAAAAATACTATTTTTTTCTTTTGTTAAGTTACAATACAAATCGCTTATTTTAAACAAGTAAATTTTAATATATAGGTACAAAAAAACTGACAAACGAAATTTAAGAGAATCAAGTCAATGGTACTTGTAAATAGCTCAATTTTTGTTCTTTTTTATATGAGTGTAGTATGCTGAGTGTAGGAGTTCACTAAAGTATAGAGAGTATGAGAGAAAGAGCATGAAAGTGTAAGAAAGCAATAAAAAAGATCGTAGAACCAGAGATGAATACCTGAGCCGATTTTGCGTGATTCACTTGAAAAACACTGACGCAGAGTGTTTAAACATTATTCACGTGAATCACGCGATATTTTGAATTTAATCACGTGATTGTGAATGTGTATAGAACTAAAATGAGCCACGATGTCAGAGCGTGATTAGAAAATGTTTCTCTTGATGTGAGTGAGTGTGAGTCAATATCCCCTCACGGACCCATCACTAAAATAAACATTATTGAAAGTACTTTTTAAAAATGCCGTTAGTTTTTTTGATAATTGCAAAACTTCTGTTTTTTAGTTAGTGTTTTTAAGTCGAATTAGAAAAAAACTGTTTTTTTTAAATTAAGGTATTTTTTTACAATAATATTGTGCTTAAGTGAAGTGTATTTTTAATATTTTATTACAATCCAATATAAAGTTTGCCCACCTTTACAGTGCGTAATAAGCGTAATCTTTTTTGTTACATTTGTGGCTTATTTGTTGACAAAAAACATCGTATCGAATTGGTAAAAAATAAATCTGTGGTAGAAGCATATAATCTATATTTTGATCGGTTGTGCGTAAGGAGTGCTTGGTATGAACCCCAATATGTTTGTTCAAAATGCTCGTCGACGCTCAAAAAATGGATGTCTTAAAAATGTGAACAGGGTTCAATATTCTCAGTCCCAATGATTTGGCACCGTCAGCATTTTCATAAAGCAGAAGAGTGTTACTTTTGCCAAACAAATGTTGTTGGTCATCGCTATAAAACCCGTGATCGCATTCAATTTGCTAATGTATCAACTGTATGTAAGCCAGTTCTAAGAGAAATTGATGTTGTAGAAACAGAAAGTATAGAAATGGAAAGTGTTACTTCGCCCATTAATGAAATTTGTGATGGTGATAGAAATGACACACCATATGTGCCTTTGAAAACAGTCTCTTCGGAACGACATTTAATAAGAAATGAAGATTTTCGTGATCTTGTGCGAGATTATTATCTTGGAGACAAGCTGAAACTTTGGCTTCACGATTTAAACAATGGAATGCCGCCGAAAGTAATTTTCAAGGTACTTTTGGAAGAAAAAGTACACAACTAGCGTCATGATGATAAAGATAATAATCTTGTTTATTGCACCGATGTTGATGAGTTATTTCTTTACCTCAGTCACGAGCATCGTTCAGAAGATTGGTGGCTATTTTTGGATTCATGTAAAAGTATGTTTTTTATAAGTAACAATATTTTATTTTAATAACCAATTTTAAAATCACGAATTTCAAGGTTTGAAAGCAGTTCTTTTACATAATGAAAACGAGTTACCATCAGTTCCCATAGCATATGCGACTGATATCAAAGAAACATATGCCACATTAGATAAAATTCTTAACGTTATTAATTACAGCAAACATCAGTGGCAAATCATCTCTGACTTAAAAGTATTAACAATTCTTTTTGGAATGCAGGGAGGTTTCACTAAGTATCCCTGTTATCTTTGTGAATGGAATAGTCTGCAAAGGACCATTATAAATGTAAAGACTAGCCACCAAGAAAGTCATTTCAACTAAGCGAAAAAAATGTTATTAATATTCCACTAGTCCGACCCGAGAAGATTATTTTGCCGCCATTGCATTTAAAGCTGGGATATATGAAACAATTTGTGAAACGACTAAGAGAGTGAGGCTTTTTTGTGCTTTAAGTCTCTATTTCCGAGACTAAATAAAGCCAAAATAAAAGAAGGTGTATTTTATTTTCAATCATTTAAGAGACATTGAAAATTTTGTTATATTTTTATTTCTAGGCATTTTTGTTGGACCACAAATCCGAAAAATGTTTCTTGATGAAAATTTTACGAAATTGTTAAATGCAGTTGAAAAGAGAGCATGGATTAGTTTCATGTCATTGTCGGAAAATTTTTTAGGTAATCAGAGAAGCGCTGCTTACGTTCATGTTGTTAGTGAGTTTCTGGAGGCTTACGAAGAAATGGGGTGCAGAATGTCTATAAAAATACATCTTCTCCATTCCCATTTAGATTTTTTTCAGAAAATCTAGACCAATTTAGTGACGAACAAGGCGAACGTTTCCATCAAGAGTTATTAACAATTGAAAAGAGAGAAACTGACGGTTTGTATTTGAAACGTAAAAGATTAAGTAAACATTTTTAAAAAAATTTCATGTATAAATTGGTGATACAAATATAAAATTCGTTAAGTTTTATTAGATTAAAGTTATTTTATTAAAACAGGTTTCCACTTTTTTGTTCGTGTTTGTTTGTACTATAACTTCCTCATTTCTCATTTTACTCAGAAAAATACTGTCTTTAATATATTAATTGTCTTTAAAGTAAATTCGGAAAAAAGTCTCGTAGAAATTTTAAAAGTTTAAAAAAAATTAAAAATTTTCCATATAATTGAAAAAATCTATTCATATTTGTGCTAATATTGTATGAGAAGTATTTATTTTTTAAAAAAACAATTATTTTTCTTTCCAAAACCGTTTGAATTTCAAAAATCGGTTAATAAATATAAAAGTTATAAATGTTTAAAAGTAGCAGCCTCAAAAAATTTCTTTGGTCCATAACTCGGGAATTTGGAGGTATATTGAAACTTTAAAGCCCGGATTTAACGCACACTAGGTCATTTCAGAAGTTCTTTTCGAGTGTAGCACAGTGTAATTAATAATACATAGTTCTAAATAGAAATTTTTGTGTTTAAAGATACATAAAAGTTTCAATTTTACAGGAAGATTGGTTTATGTATATGCGGTCCCATAAATTTTTTCTTGCTGAACCGATAGTAACCCATCCAAAACTGCTGAAGAAAACTAAAAACATCTTTACTATAATATTGTTTTTTTTTTATTGGTTGAGCTGCTTAAAAACTTTTTTTTCAGACTGACATGAATAAATCAACTTAGAATTAATCTTATATTCTCGCATCAAAATTTTTTGTACGCATACCCTCTAATTTTTTTCTATTTGGGTTAAAACTGTTATATAATTTTTTTTTTGCATTTTGCAAACGTTTACCAATGCCGACTTGCAATCGAAAAATGTTGGTATATAGATATTATTTCGTATAGTTACCCAAATTGACACACCGATTTGAATGAAACTTTGTAAATTTATAGTATTTACGTTCTCAAAAAAATAATTCACACTTCATATTTTTTTATCAGTAATGAAATTGTTTAATAACCCTAAAAAACGTATTACTCACCGATTCGAATGTAATATGACTAATTTGTAGTTTCCAAACAAATAATACACATTCATTTTTGTGAATGGTCAAGAAGCATGCTAAGGGTATAAAATGACGCTTAAACCTTTATGAAATTATTATACCATGGAGATCAAAAGAAGAGATATTCCTGGTCGATGTATGTAGTAGTGATGTTACGAATATCAATTTTTAATATTCGCGAATATAAATGCGAATACGAATATCTGCGCCAATATTCGCCGAATACGAATATCCAATTTAAAATTTTGCGCCACACGATATTTCAAATTTGATTGAAAAAATCTCCTATTCTCGTCCAGAACACTAAATTAGAAAAAGAACTGGCACACTTCTAAATGAGGAGCTCCATAACAAAACGGAACAATTCCACTTTTAAAATTTTTGGATAAATGAACAAAAAAATTAATTTAAGCCAGTACGATGTTTGTAGGTATGTAAAATGGTTGCGTTTTGATCCGATTCAAAGTAAATAAGTTTTATAAAACAATGACTACAGTACTTTTCGTTTATAGTCACAACGCTTATAGTCACATTAGCGATATAGTCCATTTTATCTGGTTATTTTGCCGCTATAAGTTAATTTAATATAAATTATTAACGTTATAGTCCATTTAGCGATATAAGCACATTTGCCATATATGCCATATATGCCATCTATCAACAGTCATCAAATGGAAAAGTAAAGCAACTTAATGGCGTTATAGTCACATTAGCAATATTTACTAAGTTCTATTTAGTTTTCGAAACCACAACTTATCCAAAGAAAAAAAGAATTAAATTGTTTAATTTTTGTCATCAAGGCTCTACTAGTAAAAAATTAGTTTATGCCTTTGGTATCAGTTATGAAATATCTTGGTATTATTTTAGCTATTTTTTATACATTATGCAACTCTGTTGCAAAACCATAAGCCTGATGTCGGTGCAATTTATATGATTTTTTTATTTTCTATATTCACATAACTTGATTACATTCGAATTCAGTTATATGCCTCATAGTGGCATATATGTGAATTAGCCTTATAGTCACATTAGCGATATAGTCCACGTTTTGTCTGCAACTAAAGGATGTGACTATAAGCGAAAAGTACTGTATAAGGATTATAGTATGTACAATAATATTCAGTAAAAAACATTAAACTTAAAAAGTGGAAGTGTTGCGTTTTGCTATGGACCTCCTAAAATGTATTTAACATTATTATGACTTTCCTGAATGTCACTATTGAACATTTTAAAATTTTTATACTAACATTATTATTATTATATAAAAGCCATAAGCACCGTGACCCAAAGGGTCTAATGTTTAAGTGTTCACTGAAGTAGATAAGTCTACAAATAAAGCCAATTATTCTACACGGTTATTTATTTTTTTTATTTATTTAACGACTTTTTTGTGCAACTTTTTGTTTTAAAAACTACTTTTTGTGCGACTTTTTCAAAATGCTCAACGGTAGCCCTGTCTACTACAAAAAACGACACAGTCGTTTACGACAACTACAATAAGGAAGAACTAGATGACCCGTGCGAATATTTCGCACCGTTAGTTGTCATTTTTGTAACATAGAACTGCATTACTATTAAGCGACCCTGTATTACCACATTTGAACAAAAACATATAATCATAATGACAACAGTATTATCATGCAGTTCTATATAAAATTTAATTTTTATCAATGAAAATATTAATTTTTCAATTTCTAATTATTTTTCGTCATTAGTGTTAGAAATAAGTTTTAAAATGAGATATCATTCATTAAATTTGATGCGGTGGTATGGGAGATATTTGCAACCGACAAAAATAAGTGCTTTAGAAATAATATATATGATATTTGGCGAAAATAACTCTTATAGTATGAATTTTAACCTCATAACCTAACTTTGTTTTTGTGAGCCCATGACTGCCCATCGTTTCCAAGTAGGGTAAAATCTTCGTCTGTAAATACTATGGCTTTACCGAATATAGTTTTAGGATTGTTTTTTTTTAATGCAAATTTTTGATTTTTTTGGGACATATTTTTAACAACTTTCAGGGGATATTTTCAAGTTTGTACTGCATATTTAATGCAAATAAAACGCGTTTTTAGAGAATATTTCTGGTTTTCCTGCATATAATCCTAAATTTAATTATAACTAAATAAAATGTGTTGAATTGTAATGAATTTAATTAATTTCGTGTTTTCTTTAAAACCAGTCGTAGGACCGATCATCAAATCCCACATACATTATAAGGAATAACTAACTTAGTACCACACGTGGTGAGGGGTGGATGTATAATGGTGCATCCGCCATAAAAAGCTATTTGCATTTTAAATTTTAAAACGCTTAGAAGTTTAAAATTTGGTTTTAGAAGATTGATCGGCTTAAACTTCATAGTTTAATTCTTGCAGATCGAACAAGTTAAATATAAGCCCACGATTTATTTACTTACAGTGAAAAGTGTTCCTCCCATATTGGATTAAGGGTTTCTGTTTTAACAGATGAATTATAGCGATGGGAACCATTCGTTTCCAGATATAATGTTACAAATGGATCAGAAAATCCATTCGCATCTTTTGGTAAAAGATTTTCAGCCTTAATAATTTCAACATTTAGTCGAATATTGGGTGGTTCTTTTTGTTGTGCTATATCGAGTATTTCTTCATGCTTTGTAGTGGGTATTTTAAATGCTTCCTGAGCAAATTCAATGAGTGATTCCTTGCAGACATCGTTCGCTTCACATCCAATGTTGTTTGTTATTTCAAAAAGGACTTCTTCATAGAGATCTTCAATCTAAACGAAATGAATGAAATTAAATTAAATAATTATTACAAATGTTGGTATTCTTTATACGATAATCTCAGATATTATGATAAAAATCTAGTTTTTGAGGCTTAAGTATGACACACAATTTTTTCTTAAAATATTTTTATGAAACGTATTAACACTTTAACTCCACTTCATAAAAACAACCCTAAAGCGCCCCACACACATGCAATATTATTGTCTATGACATTCGCCATAATATTTCCATTTTGTCCTAAATTATGCAATAAGACGCACAATGGTTTCATTCATTCAATAAAAAGGTGAGCATAACCTATAGGAATAACATAAACAGCATTGTACAATGTTGCCAACACATTTCACTTTCTTTTCGTTGTGCAATAAAAATCAAAAGTCTTTTGATTGTTGCCAATATATTGTGCCACCTTCGAATATCACATACACATTGGCGATATAATTGTACAACACGTAAAATTAAACAATTTTATTGCAAGTGTATGAGCCGCTTAAGAAGGTCGAGTGCGGGGATTTAATGTTTTACAAAACTGTTGTCCATCAAATTTTACTCAAAAATGTCAGAACACACCAAACCCAAAACTTAACACGAACAGCAAAAAACGGCCAAACTCAAGATTGTCCTTTTAGCACATTGGTTTATTGTAATGCCCAGGGAAACTAAAAAAATGCAGTATCATGTTTTTTCCTAGGCTTTGTATTGATAAATGGATAAGGTATTTATCCGTTTCAGAAGATTCCAAGAAATCTGGCATCGATTTGTTAGAGCATATTTATCATATTTTAGGCTTAAGAGCATATTTTTAGTTCATTTTTTCAAGATTTAGAGTATTTTTGTAATTTTTGAGAGCATTTTTTTAATCTTTTTTATTAAGTGTTCAATCTTTTTTTCTTTCTTTTTTATGAGTATTTTTTTAATTTCTTAAGTGTATTTTTTGGTATGTTTGTTTTGGCGCTTCTTATAGTATTTAGCTTAGGCAAGTTGTAGACAAAAATATTAGCTTTGAGGTTATTAAAAATATTCGTGAAGCATTTATTGGTTCTAAAAAATACATCTTTAAAAACAGTGTAGCAGAAATGTTAGCCCTTTAATTTTATTTTTTTATTGAATCTTTCTTGTCAAAAATTACAATATGTATTTAAAGCTCAATCCTTATTCTTATTTGTATTTATTAGTCATTATGTACCAATGTAACCGCTAATTAATTTCATTCAAGTGTCAAAAAAGCCTGCTAGGCTCAAAGTGTCGGTTCTTCTCAGCCTCCGGTGGCCTTCGAACTTTGTTAGATCCCGAGCAAGGTAGTTAAGATGGACCATTAGCTTATCTATGTATTTGACTGAATACTTTTTATAATTATAAGTGTTGATCGACCTTTTTTGATTACTCTCAATAGTTTATATAGTTTCCTATATGCAGGCTTTCAAGGTCATTAATTTAATGTAAATAAAAGATTATTTATTTCATTCTCAATAAAATCCGACGTTTCGTTGGTATTCTTTCCAACTTCTTCAGGGATTGAGTTTTTATTAAAATAATAATCTTTTTCGTCAGTTTACATCATTTATAAATTATATCACAGTATTTTGTATAGGTGGACAACACAACACAAAACTTAAATTATTAAAATAAATGTATGTAAATTTAAAAAATTATCACAGAAAATTTGTCCTTTTTTGATCACAGTTGTTATTATTACTATTATTTCTTCCTGGATGGTAGGGATGTTAAGATCTCTGTGGATAATGTCATTACGTATATACCATGGAGCGCAGACGATTTGACGTAATATCCTAGACTGTCTTCTTTGTAGCTTCTGGATGTTTGATGCGCATGCAGTACCCCATAATTTGATGCCATATGTCCATATTGGTTTTATGATAGACTTGTATAAGAGTACTTTGTTGTCTAAGGATAAGTTTGAGTTTCGACCGAGGAGCCAATGTAGTTGAGCTGCTTTAAGTTTCATAGCCCTTTTATTTGCTCCTTTCCCATCTGTAGAGGTGGAACGAAGTTGTTTGATGTACAAAAATATGCTTGGAATTAAAAGGCAAAGATTCTTATTTGACAACTCATGCATGTTAATGAAAATTAATTGTTTGCCACTGAATTCTAATTTTTAATTTATTTCACCATCTTTTTGTTCAAGTTTATACCGTTATACCTTTTTTTACTTCATGTTTTGTTTTTTTCTTAATATTTTTGTTATTTTTTTTTTCTAATAAAACATTGAATTTTATGAATTAAAAAAAAATTGTTTTTTAAGAGCATATCTTAAAGGTTTTTAGAGCATATTTTCGATTTTAAGTGGATTTTTAAGCGCATAAAACGTCTTTTTTAGAGCATAATTTAGGTTTTCCTGGTCATGACATTGCACACTGGGAGATTTTGGAAAAAAATTACAATAATTCTGGGTTTTGTTGTCGATTATTCCGATTGAAATAAAATTTCAGGTTGCAATTAAGGACTTGCGTTAGAATTAAAGTTTTGGATTTGGTGTCTATAGACATATCAGAAGGGCCGCCATAGGTTTCCAAGGTATGGCAAGTATTACAAAAATTAAAATTGAGCATAGAAGTTAGCTTTCCCTCAACAATTAATTTCAGTGTATTTAACATATATGAAAAATTGGGAATTAAGCACGTCATACAGAAATTTTATTAATAATTAATTTTGTATTCCCAAAAAATAACTTTGATAAAAACGATCCTGATTTCTTAATTTTAGTCCAGTTTGAAAATTATTTTATTATTGAAGAGATTTACAAATAAGAAGCTTAGCTTAGGAAATATCCGACGTTGAAAGTTAAAATTTGTTATTCTTGACATGCGTTGGTCTAGTAATTTGCCAATAAAGGATTTAAATTTATCATGATTTTTTTTTAAATATATTCTTTTGAATAACAAGCAAATCGTAAATATTCTACGGAAAGAAGTGTGTAAAAAATATTTTGCAGTTAAAAAGTTATTTGAAGTTAAAATTCGCTTTTTTGCCATTATTTGTTAAAGAAAATATTCTTTTTCATTATTTCTTATTTATAAAAACAAAAAAAATTGTTTAAGGGTACTAGTACTAGTGTAAGTAATGGCAAAAATGGCAGAAAAGCGAACACAAGTCTTACGTGCTTTAAGGAAAATACAACCCCGTCATGATAATTTGTTATAGTTTTTTAACAATAATCAAATCAGAGATGCAATTTCGTAATGCTATGTTCACACTTGGGTTCATAAACGCGTTTAAACAACTAATCACATCTTAATCCAGATGATTACCCATTAGGGTATTCATTTAACCGGGCTTTTGCTTTAATCGGTTAATCGCTCGATTAATTAACCAATGTTTTGGTTTAATCGGTTAATAATCGGTTAATTTGGTTTTTGATCGGTTAACCGATTAATAAAGTCTTTTTTATAAATATGGTAATTTCAACAATTAAAAATGCGTAAATTATTTATTATTTGAAGTTTATTAGTAAAAAAAAACAAGAATAACAATTCTTTATCTAAAACGAGCAAACAAAAAAAAAAAATTCATATATCTATAAGTGATATGTATTTTTAGATAAATATATAATCAGAGGTGCTCTGGAAATCGAAAACGCGAAACGCAAGAACTTTTTAAGCGTCGTTTTTTAATAACATTTCTGTAGCAAAAGAATTTTATCGACAAATATACAAATATTTCAATATTTTATAACAAAAATTATAAAAATAAGATTAAAAGTGTGTTAGAAACAACTTTCAAATTCTTGCGTTTTGCGTTTTCGATTTCCAGAATACCCCTGAATATGTATTTATTTAAAAATAGACTGTGGATCATTTTATTAGTTATTTCAATAGTTTAAGGAGATCTGATAAAATAATTTTTTGGAAAACAATTTTAGTTAAGGATTAAAGCGATAATTTTTTTTAGTTTTGACAACACTTGACTTAGAAATTTTTTTTTCACTTATCGTGGGTGTTGGAGGAATCAGAAGCAGCCCACAATACAGAATATCTAATTTCTCAATCCTTTTCCTTGATATTCTTAACATATAAAATCTTCCATTATGCCATTAGAGTCCTGATTTAATTTTAAAAAATTTTTAACACTTCTAATTGTTTCGGTTACTTCTGTTTAAAGAGTGTTTGTGTTACTATCGAGAGTTTATTCTGTTTTTGTACTGTATTTTAAGAATGTACTGCTAGATGGAAATATATGGTATAATAAAAAAAAATATTTTCTAAACATGTATATGAGACGAAGCAATTAATTAAAACACAAAAAAAATGTTATAATATTACAAAAAATTTAAAATTATGTAACATCGGTTAATCGGTTAATCGACTGAAATTAACCGGTTTAATCGTTAATCGAAAATAGGCATTTTTAAATTAACCGATCAGTTAATCGGGTAGTAACCGTTAATCGGTTAACCGAATGACTACCCTATTACCCATAAAATTACATAATTACAACTAAATCACTTCATACATCACGTAGAATCCATTGAACATTCCCCAAACCACAGAGCACACAGAGGCGTCACGAGACAGAATATATTTTATTTTTTTCTGTCTTTTTCTTCTAACGCTCCCCTTTTTGCATATTTTGTTTTGATTACGCAATTTATGTTGATAGTAGCGGCCTGTTTTAACACATTGTCACTTCACTACCAAAAAATGTTTTCTTTCTCTTTCTTCAAAAGCTGCCCTCGCAAATGATTTAGACATTTTTCATCTATGTATGCTTTGTGCCGCAAACTGAATATAATGTAAATCGGCCGACCACGATTTCTGCTTAATGTTTTTATTTTTTCCTTAAATAATTCATAAATTTTTACAATTTCATCATTAGCATATTAAAAATATTCTTCTCATAACGTTATAAAAATATTTTTATCCATTTTTAATACTTTAAAGACATATAAATTTGTTTGTTGGGTTTTTTCTTCCCAAAATTCCGACTCCCGGGAGTCCAAGAATTTTCGGGATTCAATAATCCAGAAATTGTTTACTAAATTTTTTTTGTTTTACCTTTTTTATAAAACAAATTCATCTTGACTTTCCGATATGAGTAGATAGGGAAAACAATACTAATATTTTTATTTTTTTTGATTAACCCTGTTAATACTGTTCTTGAAAACAATAGCGTGTCCAGCTGTTATAAATAGATTTTATTGTTAGAAGTGCTGAAAACAACTAAAGAAACAAATCTCTTAAAAAGCATAAAACATAAAGCAAAACCAAAAATTCCGTGTGGTTTTATTTTTTAATTGATTGATTTATACGGATTTCGCGTATTATATTGTTTTCTGAGAGTAGTAATTTATAAACTGATTTCACGAAATTTAGTACATAGTGTAATTTAAACATATTTCTTACCACTACAAAATGTGTTTTTTTGAAAATAGGATTTGTATGGGGAACTAAACAAATTGATTTTGTTAAATTTTTTGAATTGTTTATTTCAATTCATTTAATATTAATAATTTTTAAAAAAGAAAAATTAATTTTTATAAATTATCAAATTTTCGTAACTCCTTTGTGTTATGTCTTCAGGATATTGAAAAAATATTTAAAACAATTACAATAAAAAAAACAAATTAAATAGAAACAAATATATAAATTTTACGTAAAATATTTTTTTTTATTGAATCAATTAAACCATTGTTAAAAATAGCGCAATTTGTTTTTGTTTATATTTTTAATTAAACCAATCAATAATTCCGCAAAAAATCGTATTTTTTTAATTTTTACAAATTTAAGTAATCAATATAATAATTTTGGTGTTCAAAATCAATTTTTATTTTTTTATGTGAACTTAATATTATTTCTTATACATATTAACTTAATTGCGTCCACATACACAAAGTACAGTAAATGAAAACACAAATTTAGAGCTTAAAGTGACAGGTCTTGACTGAAGCTGCTTTCAAATATTTGACGAAATAAACGGGACCAACAAGCAAACTTAATAATCATTACCTTTAATTCCAACATTTATTTTGATTATAATACCGCATCTTAAGGCTACAGTACTAGGAATGTAAAAAGCCTTATGCTCATGTGGTTCGGACGTAATTTTGACGTCTCTACAAAGCCACAATAGCAAGTTCGTGTTGTGTGATGACGACAAAATTACGTCAGAACCACATACGAATGTAGCTTTTTACATTTCGTGTACTATAGGCTTCACAAAAAACGGTTTTTCGCTATGTCTAGTAGTATAATTAGTTTATTTTGTGATATTAAGACCATGTTAAATCTCACCAACTATTTGGCTTATTTGGTCAAATATTTAATAAATGTCACCGTAGCTTGCGTATTTAAAAGTTGTTACTGCAGAAACTTTTGCAGTAAAATTTAGTAAAACAAAAAAACATGATTCAGAAGGTAAACAAGCAAAAGTAAACAGACAAAAAGTACACAAATTGTGAAAAAATTGTTTAATAAAAGAATAAATATTAATTAATTAAACTTGTTTGCGAAGCATTTATGTTGCTAAATACCAACTTTTGAAACTTTATTTTTGTTATGTTAATTTTTTAGAGTTATAAAAGTATAAAGTATTTGGGTACTTAGAACTGCACTTGTTTTATAAGTAATCAATAGAAAAAAAATATTCATGTTCTTTTGAATAAATTAACCCGCCACAAACTAATAAAATCAAATAAAATAAAAAAAACTACATAAAAGAATTTCTTTGTATTTTCCAAAACTGCTCGTGTTATAAAAAGTATTTTATTGAGTACCGAAAAGAAATCGAGCTAAAGGCTAGTTTACACTATCTCACAAGTCTTACGCATTCCATAATATGCACTTTGTGAGACAGAAATCTAATGAGTTTTGTTGCGACTGTCAAAAAATCTAATTTAACATAACAGTTTGTGTTCACACCATCACACAAAGTATAAACACTCACACATGAAATAAAATGCAACCCTGATCCAATGAAAAGTATTATTCAGGGTTGTCATAGAAACCAATATTGTCAGAATTGGTTTTAAAACCGACAAGAAAAAATGCGTTGGTGTCATAGAAACCAATGTTATTGGTTTTATGTTCGAACTAAAATTACTGTCGGTTTAAGGTGTCAAAGAAACCAATGTTATCGGTTTTTTATTGGAAATAAACCAAGCAGCTTACAGCTCTTGTTTTTTTTATTGGAAATAAATATAGCTGCTAAAAACTTAATTTTTATTTAACTGTAAGATTCTTTCTACAGATATAAGTAAATAAAATTGATAAATTGGTAAAATAGTATTTTTTGCATGTTTCCGGTAGTCTCCGGCAGCGGGCTGCTGCAAATTTGCAAAAGTCTTCTTCTCACTTTTTCTACTAACAACAAATATGCAACAACAGCAGTGGTCACTTTACTTATTTATAACGTTAAACAACAAATTTGTTTATATTTTTAATAAATTCGCTTTATAATTACATATTTTTACAAAACAATAAAATTACACAAATTAAAACAGCAAATGCAATGCAAGATCATCTTCCAAATAACAAAAATGCTACAACTTCTGATGTCATTTTATTTTCTTTATAAGCACTTATCACCTTTTAGTTATTTGATATAAATTATTTTCACAAAAAACACTTTTACTGATATTTTTATGAAAAAAATATAATATTTTGTAAATTTTCTGCAAAAAAGTAAAAGAAAAAATAATAAAAATGTAAACAACAGCTGTTTCGATATTGGTTTTATTTACATTCGAAAATAACAAAACCAACTTGGTTTCGTGACACCAAATGAAACCAATATTGGTTTCAAAACCGACAATTAGCAAAACCAATATTGGTTTCTATGACAACCCTGATTATTTAGAAAGTTTTCAAAAAACGATGAAGTCGTATGGGATGTCAAACTTTTTTTCATAACACTTGTCATTTTCATCACACATGCATTCACACTATCAGACTTTTACATATTACTTGAGTTTTTGGCATGTATTAATATAAAGTATAATAGTGTAAACTAGCCTTAAGTAGCCAAAAGTGTACAAATTGTTCAACACTACAATTATTTTTCATCAGCTGCTGGCTTTATTTTACGAATTTTTAAAAATTTTGCGTTCGCGTACTTTTTTGGACAGCAAACTTTTCAGTTTACTTATTTACTGCATTTTACTGTAAAAGTACTCAAACGCCCCTAATATTTGCGAAAATTTCAACTAAATCGCTTTGATTTTCATTTCCCAGAAGTTGTTTAGCTTCTTCCTCTAATTTGATTGAGGTTGATTTCCATTTTTTTCGAATACTGGACATATATGGGTCGGATGTGCACAACAAAATAGTAATAAGATCAGTATTGCGAAATTTCGAGAAAGATACATTTTGAAAAAAAATTTGAAAATCCATTTTTAACGTTTAACATTTATTAACATTACATTTTTATTTCATATTTAATGAATATTGTAAAGAAAATGATACCATATAAATTCATTTTTATATTTGTTTAAGTCATAAACATTAGTATATATATGATGATATTTATATCAAAGTATGTATGTAATTTTTAAAAATACAGTAAGCGAACTTTAAAATTAATTGGGGGATTCACAAGGTGTCATAAAGTCATAAGTCTTAAAATAATAACATGAAAAAATACGACTGTTGTGAACAACCCCTCATAATTAAGTGTGCTATTTTAAATTTGAATCAGCTGATTTCAATCAAATATAAAAAATAAATATTTACCTAATATCAAAATATTTTTTAATTCTAATCCATGAATTAAAAAATTAAATTAGATCTTATCTGACTATTTTCCATTTTTTAGACGCAAATCACAAATAAATTTTATTTTGTTTGCTTACCAAACATCAGAGTCCTAAGCCGATATAATTTGACGCCGCAAGTGTTTTGTTGCAAAAATTGCTAGCCGCAGGTTGAATTCGGATATTAGCCGGATAAAACTATACCATCAAGGCGACGGCTTCAAAAACTAATGCGGCTCGTCTCAGCCGCTCAGCGCAGGTCTCTTCTGATTAATTACGACAGCACAATAAACATAGCAAGCAAAGTTCTATTAATTTATGACACTTTTTGTTAACAAAGCAACAACAATATTTTTAAACCATTGTAAAATGTTAGAACATTTTGACAATTTAACATGCTAGCACACCTTGTGAATACCCCAAATATAATGTTTGGATGTCATTAAGACGAATTAATTTTTGTAAAAATTAATATACGAGTTAAGGCGTTTATACTAAGGCGATTATATCAAAAAGTTCGTATAAAGTTCCTGAAAATAAAAAAGTTCCTCAGAACATCTTCGCACTACTAGATCTTTAATGTTTTCTTTCACCATTAATTAAGCTGCTATTGTATTAGCATTGAGTCGATTAGTCTTAATAAGTTTTTTTTTGGCTAAAAATTCTCTAATATTTTATTTCTGTACATTTTGCGTAACGATTCAAAAGATACGAAAAATGTCAGGATTATACATGGTACCTAAAGTCATCAAAAGATACGAAAAATGTATATTTCGTATCCTAATGGCAACACTGAATAAGATCTTCATTAGTAGAACATCTGGACATTTTTCTTGTACTATGCTCGCGAAAGAATCTGTAGTCCTTTTTCCTTTTTTATTGTGCTTCTTAAGAAAGTTTACATTTTGCACAAAATTATGTAGAAAAAAACGTGTTTTAGAAAATTAATAAAAGTACGAATTTTTCCGTTTTGCCCTTCAAGTTGATATTCTTTTTATACCTGAATATGCCCCTGGTGATAGTTTAAGCATAAGAATAATTAAACTTTTCAAATTTTGCAGTCTAAATGTTGTTAAATGAAAGTAACCAAAAATTTCATATTTTATACACTTTTACCCCCTGAAAGGCCGACTTTCACAATGTACTTTTATTGCGACGTGCCACCTTAGTTATACAAACAAAAAAATTAGTTAAGGAATGCAAAAATTTTTCGCTAATAGTTAAAATTTTTCAAACCGTTGTCCCCGGTGATAGACAAAACAGAATTGAAGAGTACATGAAACTGAGTACCCCTCCCCAATCATCTTACCTATCACAGCAATATCCTCAGCAAATTCCGCAACAAAAATTGCAAGTCTGGTCGATGACT
The DNA here is from genome assembly GCA_963931875.1 of Pollenia griseotomentosa. NCBI lineage: Eukaryota > Metazoa > Arthropoda > Insecta > Diptera > Polleniidae > Pollenia > Pollenia griseotomentosa. The sequence goes on along the minus strand of OZ007560.1, from coordinate 174,071,937 downwards.
TACAGTATATTTTGTGAATTCCTTGAAATTTAAGACATTTCGGGCCTTAAAAAAATTTATATGCCTGGAGCTTTCCTGCCACTTATTTTCCAACATCATGCAAAACTTCTTAATATTTGAAAATATTTTAAATAGTTCTCCAAAGCTTAAAAGCGCTTTCTTTCTTTGGAGTCAGTTTGCAGCAGTATTTGCAACAGGTCATCGTTTTTGAAGCGAAGGTTATCTGACACAAATTTATACAATTTAAAAAATCGCAAGTTATATCTAAAGAAAATTTATAAGAACAATTGTGATTTTTAGTTGAACTGTTAATTTTTGATATTTTTATTAAGGCTTGAGCTCATCAAATTTAATTTTCATTAAATTATTTTTACTGAAGGAAGGAATTTTACAACATGAAATTTATTAAAATTTATTAATAATTTTTATTCTTGGCTGAGTTGGGGATCGAACTCGGTTTGAATTTACATGTTTCAAGAATCACCACATTCTATCATCAGAATTCTTTGATGTTTTAACCTCTGCACCACTGCGGTGTCTGGAAGCCAACGGTCAAACATAAACCTTTAACCAGTGGTACTGGTGGTTCAAAATTTGCTGTAATTATCATTTTAAATTTATTTACATGTTGCTTCCTTTCTTCTGTTTTTTCGCATTCTTTCTGTCAAGATTTTGTCTTGAAAACCTGAATACATTTGTTTAATATTTTTTTTTTGTCCAATTTCGTTGACCTTTTATTTGTACAACTTAAAGCACAAATGTAAACATTTGAAAAACTACAATTGTTCTTAAAAAATAGCTATGGCACCAAGTTTTCATTCCGTGTGAAACTATTTTAGTATAGATCTAAGATTTAAAAAGTGTATATATATGTGTTCTTTTAGCAATATCATGCAGATATTGGTCTTTCTTTTATAAATATAAACTTCGTTAAAATATAAATGTAATTGGTACATTTGTGTTTTTCGATGTATGTTTTACCGTTAGCCCAAGAACGAAGCACTTTTGGACCTAGTCAGTTACAGAACTAAATAGAGTTTAGCTTTGAAATTTCTTATATTTCATGACTTAATTCGGCTCAGCTGTGAGCCCTCAATATGTTTATATGTATTAAAAACAAAACTTTAACGCTCGTTTTCACAATTCATTGATAGCTAAAGGTAGGATTTTATCGGACGTATAAAAAGTGTTCTATTATTACAACTGTACTTTAATCTTCCAGGTAGGCTGAACCTTAATTTACTTTATCGCTCACTTTAGGTTAAAGTAAAGTTTAAATAATGGAACACTTTTTAATAGGCCGATTACTTCTAGCTATCGGTAAGTTGTGAAAACGGGACTAAGTCAGCTGTTGTGGTGAAAATCTCGCTAATGTCAACAAAAGTACAAGGTAAGCGCAATAGATTTTGAGAAAGATTTCAAGGGAAACCTACTAGAATTCGTTGTAATGCAAGCTTTTGGCTTGCAACAAACAACGTAATGTAAAACGTGTACGCGTTTTCGAAGGGAAACTAAAACAAAATACGACTGTTGTTGTAGGGTTCTGTCCCAAAGTGTGAAACGTTTATTAAATTTAACATTGAAATCTTTTTGTATGTGTCGAAGTGTTTTCTATGGGATTTTTGATAGATTATGGACCGATGTTCACAAAATTTTTGTTAGCTTTTGCAACGAAAATATCGGTGTTTTAGGATGTTCGTTCCGCAGTTGGGTTCATAATTCTTTTCCTACTTAGCCGACCAGGACCTTAAGCCCGAACTGAGGAGTCATAGAAAGAATATGATAACAAACTTGTTATTTTATCTTAAGGCTTTCGAAAGTGACCGTATTTCCAGCAAACGGACAAACAGACATGGCAAAATCGACTTAGAATTACTAAAGAAATTACTCAATATACTAAAAAAAAGTTCGAAAATCGCTGTTTTTGAAGTTGCAATGTGAATAATTTATAATTAATTGATTTACTTAAAATTTAATGATTAATTAAAATTAAAAAAAAATATTATTTCGTAAATATGTGTTTATTTGTGAAACTTTAAATATAACGTACTAATTTGTTGGCACAATATTTAAGTTATAAGATTGAAAAGGTTTCTAGAGCACTTACGGTCATTGTGTGACAGACTGTTTCGGCATGTTGTTCCAATTGATGTTTGTGTACTCCACGGAAATAATTTAATGAAATACTGCCATTTCTATTTAAAATTCTTCTGCGCGGTGGCACTTGAAGTGATAATGTAGAACCACCACTATATAAATTGTTCTTTCGTCTATTCGGTCGTCTAATATCTAAACTCAAATATTTGACATTTTGATTTACGGAAGTATCGGAATTCCGAAGACTCTCACTTGCTAAATTACGTGGAAGCGAAAGAAAACTCATATTCACACAAGTAACCAGAAATATTGTTATTAAGTATTTTCCAAAGTATATTGTATTTTCACTGTTTCTTTATTTTCAAATTTTTTTCGATTTCAATTTCAGTTTTTTTTAAATTTTGTTTTTTTTTTTTTTTGCTAAACTTAAGTAGATAAAACGTTACGTGAATCTCTAAATGCACCGATTATAGTATATTTTCAAAATTTATTCGTTTTCAAATATGTTAATGTAGTCGTATTTAGATAGTTCAAATAAACTCTTTAACGAGTACATATATTTCGTAAGTATATACTTTTTATTTGTTGGTTAGTATAAACATTGGATTTGTTTGCGTGGTATGTTTTCAGATTTGGAAAAATAAATAGCAAACAAAATCGAACAATGCGTTAATCGAAAAATATTGACTTGACCGAAGGACGTTCACTGACCACCAACACCGCGGCACGCTCTTGACGTAGGGCATTTAGTGTTTTTTTTTCCTCCGATCTGACGTTGACCGTGAGCCGATTTTAATGATTTTGAATAAAAATTTTTCAATTTTGTTTTCATTTCGATGTGAGTGGATGCTCACACGCTCGCTCATTTCTTTAATGGTTAGCTAGTTGGCAAATGCCGCCAAGAGAGTTTATTCTTTGAGTTAAAAGTATGTGCGCTGAATATATTCTAATAATAGCAAAGAAAGCAACTCAAACTTTTAGTGAATATTTATTTTCTTTTTTTTTCAATTTTTCTACTGTTTGTTTTTTAATGTGGATAAAAATTTGAAAAAAATATACATTTTTTGTTACATATTTAATTGTTGTTCAATATACATACATGCATACGTATTTGCATACATATGTAGTATTATGTATGTGTAGAGCTAATAGAATTTTGCACACAACATACAAACATCATTATTAAAAACAAAAAAATTCATTCACTTGTTACATTTATGCATGTAATGCAGTTGGACGTATTGTCCGTTTTTCAAGCCATTGGTAACATATCGAAAATTATAAAATTCGTATTATTAAATTTAACTTAAAAATTCAATTACAAATTATATTTTTTACCGAGGAATAGCAACCTAGACATTAAAGTGGTTGAGACAGTCACCCAATACAAATTTTTTTTCCAAGACGCAACGATGTGCAGCATGAATTTGTCTAAAAAAAAACGCTCAACCAAGGCGAATTCAACTGCAGGTGGAGTCAGTATGCCATCTGATTTTGACAATTCGAGCCAATTTGTTGGTTGACATTTCGAGCCGTAAAAACTAACAATGCAATGCAAAAAACCCTATGTTGTTTCTTTGATTTTTGGATTGTTGTAGCTCCGACTCCACCTGTAGTTAAATTCGCCTTGGTTGAGCGTTATTTTAGACAAATTTAAATTTAAAATAAAATTAAAATCTCTGCTTAATTGAGCCTGATTAATAACTTTATGTCCATTTAAACTGAGAGACACCATTTTTTTGCATTTCCAATACAAACATTTAAACCAAAAGCACTTCCACAAATAATTTTTATTGCAAATTTAAGCCAAACATTTGAATAAAAATCTGAACTTACATGGGGTTTACATTTGCCAGTACTGGCAAGACAGTAGCAATACTTTTTTGCTAATACATGCACACTTTTCAAACTGTCTGGCCTACAGTCTAGCAAACTTTGCAGACGGTAAAATTGGACAGTGATTTGAATTTTGCTTACAGTAATTTGAAGTTTGTTGCCAAAGAAAAATCAAACAGTAAAAAAGAAATTGATATATTCTGCATTGATTTTTTATGTTTTGGCTAAGTGTTATATTCGTTCACACAATATAGTTATTTCAAGCTACTTTTAAATTTGTTTAGTTCATAAAAAACACGTTTAGCTGGACTTGCACTGCAACATTTACGTTCGACATATTTTTAAAAGTAAACTGTCTTAACTATTGTCTGGACGCTTACGTCACGAAGACAGTCAGTACCCTGCAAATAATAGGACTAGTCCAAACACGCTTGTAAAATGTAGCCCACAAGGGACTAGGACTAGTCCAAAAGTAACCCAAACGTATGGAAAAAACATGGTCTATTTAACATAACGATGTCCTAGGGCACCATATAACCCAGCTTTGGACTACAAAGGAGTAGTCTTAATACTACTCCATGGTATACTCAAGAGGATTAGTTTTGAATTCGTTTAAAAACGAAAACACTTTTTAACAATGACATGGTCCATGCTTGCATTACATTACATACATACACCAGTCCATGGAGTAGTCCATTTTATCAAAATGGATCAGGTAGTCCAATATTATTTGCAGGGTAATGTTTTCGGCAACTAATATGTATTTTCTTACTGTCTTAATGCTGAAACAGAACTGGGGCTGAACGATGTTTTTCATACAGTTTGACATAAAATTATGCCAGAGAATGCGGTCGAGAAATAAAATCAATTTTATTTTGAGGACATTTTTTCTAATACTGTCACATATAGACACTTATTCTCTTAACAATGCTACCATACTTTCATTCAATTTCATACATTTTGTAAACAAAGAAAAATAAGAACAAAAGGAAAAGAAAGAAATGAGAGAGAATTTAAAGTTACTGCCGACGTTTTAATTATGGGCTTTAGAATTTTTGCCTCAATTCTGTTTCATCATTTACCAGTACTGTCAAATGTGAACGCCATGTAAGTTCAAATATTTTTTAGTATTTTTGAATAACTTTTTGGATACTTTCGGTAATTTTGTTTGCAGTAATTTTCATGTGTAAGCAGATTATAACACAAAATATGCTTTATTATCTTTGGCGTTTATTTTGTTTGTTGGTCTTGTTTTTAATATAATATGGATTCTTTTTCAACCATTTTTATTAAGCACTGAAACAGAATTTCTGATGTATAAACTCTCAGTTCATGTAGCACCCAATTTTCCACTATCAATGTTTGTTTGGATTTAAAAAAAAACTGAAATTTGCATGCATATTGTCATGGAGGTAACCATATTCTAAGAGCAACATACTGTGGTTGAATTTTAACAATGTTTATGTTTGCAGGTAACCTTCTATGATAAAATATGACCATAATATGTTTAATATTAACAATAATTTTTCCGAAATCAACCATGACATGATCAAAATTAACCATAATTTGTTCAAAATTAACCGCATTATGTTCAAAATTAACTATAGTAAGTCAAAATTTTTCAGAATTCGGACAAAAGTAACAATATTATGATCCGAATTAACAATAATGTTGTTAATGTTAACCATATTACGGTATTTAGTTCAGTAAGCTATCGACGAATAGGCCATTAATGTATTTTTATCAATACATACATAGTTAAAATTAAATGATTGAGAACTTTAAGCAAACCAACCAAGTTTGTATAAAGATATACCCATTATATTTTTAAGTGTATGTTTGTAGCTTTATCTTTTTAAGACAAATTGTTGAAAGCAACCATTTATGAAGTTTAAAGCAAAGTTAACAATTTGTTGTTAACTAGAATCATTTAATAATTTCAATTAAAACAAACTTAAAATAACCCTGCAAATAATACGACCAGTCCATACACGCATGTAAAATCTAGCCCATAAGCGACTAGGACTAGTCCAAAGGTATCCCAAATGTATTGAAAAAACATGGCCTATTTACATTACGATGTCCTAGGGCTGGACCATATAACCCATCTTTGCATTACAACGGAGTAGTCTTAAAACTACACCATGTTCATAACATGTCGTTAAACTACAAACTCATTTTTAACAATGACATGATCCATGCTTGCATTACATTGTACCATGTTGTAAGTAGTCCATTTTATCTAAAATGGATGAAGTAGTCCAATATTATTTGCAGGGAACTATAAACTTTTGAAAATTAACAAAAATTAGTGTTATTTTACGATGACGATTACACTGTGCTCGAAATTGCACTATTTTTTAGACAAGCTGGCCATATGGCGTTTTAGCATAATTCGGGTACGCTGAATCCAATGGTGTCCACCGTTTTTTTAGGTTAGCTCTCGTTTTCGATATATACCGTTATTTCGAAAAAGTAGGAGGTTACACAACATATATTCGCGTAACTCAAAAACGGTTTATTTTAAATAATAAATAAGAGCCCAATATGTATAAAACAATAAATTTTAGAGTTTTTCTTTAAAAAATCGAGCGATAGGGGCGCAAGGAGTTCCTTCTCTATGGTTGACCAATCACCAGCTTCGCTAATTAAAGCTTTTCTTCATAGCCGACCTTCGGCCGTGCGCAAAGATTCTCTCCTCTATAGTATACGCAGAGAAACTTTAGTTACCGAAGCCGGTTTTTGCTATACCATAGAGCAGCAAACCTTTGCGACCGGCCAAAGGCCGGCTATGCAGGGTAGCTTTACTTAGCGAAGCCCGTGTTTTGTATACCAAAGTGGAGAAAATCCTTGCGCCTAAAAACGTTTTCATTATAAATTTGAAAATGAAATAATCCCCAAAAAATATGTTGGGGCTTTATTTCATTATGATTTTTTGGGAGATAATTTCATATGAATTAATCCCCCAATTAAAAAAATTAAATAACACCCCAAACAAACTGATATAATCTCCCAAAAATCGTTATTATTTGTTATCTTTACAAACTTTTGGGGTTTTAATTCTTTACTTTTTTGGGGGGTTGTTCCATGCCGCCGTTTTATTATTATGTATTTATATTTCAGTAGTGACACTATAATTTTTATATCTTTATAATTAAAGATAAAGCCAATTTTGTAAAAAAAAGTCAGTGAAGAAGTGTGATTATTTAAAATTGGCTCTTAATGGGTTAATAAATCGGTATGCTTTAAACAACATGTTTAATACTATGCTCGCACTTGGGTTTTTAAACGCGCTTAAGCAAAATGTTGATTAAGTAAATAAAAGCCGTTCACATTACATTTAAGATGATTAAGATGCAGTTGATTAACAAAACGAAACAACAACCAAATTTATATTTCTTTGAAGTATTAAAAATGTATGAAAATACTTTAAAAAAGTTATCAGAAGATTTTTTAAAACATATTCAGGGTATATTCAGAGGAGTCTATGTGTTTAATGAAGTGATTAACAAATCCAAAATGTTATACAATATTCTTGTTTCAAGCCGGTTCTTTGCTATTTAACAAAAAAAAACATGAATTTGTTTAAGCACTAATTTTTGATTATATGTACTTTTTCGGTTTAATACGTAGTTACCAAAAATAGAAATTAGATTAATTTAACTAGAACGACAAAATCAGCATAGACAACAACTTGTAAATAATCCTTTTCATATACACACATGTATTCTATTTTTGACATATTGAAGTCGGGTATTTTTGCACAGCTTTTTTTTTAATTAATCCTGGTCCAAAACTACGAATTTGTTTAAATTTTTTTTCGATAAGATTAATGGGACTATTATGAAGAACTTTATGACATATAAGTTAAAACATACATACATTAAGCTGGCCACACACTAGTGATTTGTGGCTGCTCGACGTCTTGTTGCTTGCTAAGTCCCAATTCACATTATACGATTTTTGTCGTTGCGATTATTGTCGTTTCCTCTTTGAAGTCGGTCTCATATTTACATTGTACGATTTTTGTCGTAGCAACCTTAATACATTTTTCGTCAAATGAGAGAAAATTGAGAGAACGAATAAATGAACAAAACGAATCGAAGAGTACACTCGCTCCTGTACCCCATATAATTCCTCTCACCACTCTTGAGAGGTGTGAATGGGCACTTATGGAGCTGTGCATCAGTGTTGCCAATTTAGCCATTTAGTGGCTAGATTTAGCCATTTTTCACCTTGTTAACCCTTAAAAAAATTAGTTTAGCCATTAGCCGTTTTTTTAGCCATTTTTTAAAATGTTTAGCCATAAAATTTTTTTGCCGTTTTTCTTTTAAAAGAATTGTTTTTATTTAATTATAAAAATTTATAAAAGTAAAATAAACATTTTTAACAATTAAAACGCTTTTAATTTCAATCACAACTTTTAAAAATGTTGAAAATCGCTATAAACGGTGATGATGAAATATCTTTCAAAATAAAGGAACAGTATTCTAATATTTAATTTTTAAAATGGATCAACACAAACATCGGTGTTTCATTTTGGTTGCAAGTATCTATTTCAATAAAGAGATGCAGGTGGCAACAAAATTTTTTTTAGAAATTTCAGAATTGACTTCCATGGTAAATGCTGGAGAAAAGAGGGTACTTAGCCAAGTAAACATCGCTAAAAGTAATTTTAGAAATAGGTTACATTTAGCAACCGTTTTTATCAATTAGTTAAATATTTTTACCATAACATTAAAATAAATAAAATATTGGTCCTAAGCCCACCTTTACGTATACCGATAGACTCAGAATCACTTTCTGAGTCGAATTAAGAATGTTTGTCGGGCTGGCTGGCTGGCTGTCCATGTTAACCTTGTGCGCAAAGTACAGGTCGCAAATTTGCAGATAATTTAATAAAATTGGGTACAAAGGTTCTAATGTGGTGTAGGGATCATATAGTCGGGGTTGACCGACTATAGGTTGGGTAAATGTTGTCGTGATTATGATTTACCTTCAAATTATTTTAAACCAATAGGCACGAGTGATTCCCATGAGATGAACAAGAACGACATGAATTGATCGATGATTTAATTTTTTTTTTTTTCAAAATATTAATTTACGTTTATTCTTATTTAAGAAATTGATCTTAACTTACAATTTCATCGTAAACAACTTTAAAATTTTTATTTAAAAAACTTTTAGCCATTTTTAAGCCCATTTTTAGCCATTTTTTAGCCAATTTTTTCCGTAAATTTAGCCATTTTTGGTCACCAAGTTTTGGTAACACTGCTGTGCATGCACAAATGACAATTGATTTGTTCGATGTGTTATTGGTTTTGTTCGCGAACATTTAATTTTTTTTATTTTAGTGTACAACAAAACGTCGAAATGTATGTATGTATTGCGGAGTTGTTTAGCATCGAAACTTTTTTGTATTCTTCTTCGATTTTATTCTTCTTTTTATACCCTTCACCGAAGGTAAGAGGGTATATATAACTTTGTCATTCCGTTTGTTTATTTCTTGTTTTGTTGTGTACACAAATAAATTATCCAAAGTGCAATTGCATGATCCGCTTCACAATTCATTTTGTCTTTTTGACGTTTAAGGTTATTGTGATTTGATCGTCGTATGTGAAGAAATGGTACGCTAACAAATCGCACGCACAAATCACTAGTGGGTGGTGAGCTTTAAGCATCATAAATAAAAAGGCTCATAAAAAATTTTAATGTACATTTTTAAATAATTTCAAATTGACATTTTGTAAAAATATAAACAAATTGGCCATGTTCTTGAAATCGAATTCAAGTGAAATTAAAATACAGAAAAAAAAATTTAAAACGATATTGTTTGTAAAGTTTATAAAAATAATCCATTTTAAATACTTTATATAATTAATATATCTTTACAAAAATTACTCTGAAAACCAAGAAAACCTTTAAATTAAAAATCACCGTAGGAATTTTAAATAATCGAACTAATACTACATTTACACCTACGCAAAATCTAGTACTTACGAGATTTCGAGCCAAATCTAGTTGTTTTTGACTAGATTTCCCATACAAAACAAAATCTACTTCGTGACAAGATTTCGACGAAATCTACTCAAAATCTAGTAGTACTTAATGATGCAACTATGGTTTTTACAATATAGCACTAAAAAATATTTCCCTGCACAAGAAAAAATGACATTTAAAAAAAAAAACAAAACAAAAATTTTTAAAAAAAATATTAAAAATTGTAAAAAAAATAAAAACACGAATAATATTGATAAAATAAATATCGTTGATTATTAAAAAAAAGGTAATGCAAATTTTTTAATGTATATTTCTTTTTGTGTTTGTGTGTGTAACGAAAAAACTTTAAGTCAGCTGTTGTGTTATAAAAACAAAATCTCGCTAATGTCAAAAAAGTACAATGTAAACGCACTAGATTTCGAAGAAGATTTTAAATCAAATCTACAAGATTTCGGCCTAATGTAAATGTAGTATAAGAAAGAATCTCGTTCGATTTAAATTCCACTCGGTTGTAATTTCTAGAACATGGCTGTAAATATATCGTTACATAAAACGCAAGCGGCCCTTACTAACCTAAAAAAATGGACTTTTGCAATCATTTTGATGTATTGCATCTATACAAATGTCTACAAAAATTGTTGAAATCTTTCGCCTAAAATTAGCGATTTTATTATAATTATAATTAAAAACAAAAGACCCTTTTTTCAAAAGCGATTTTATGGTAAACGCTAAAAGACGATATGTAGGGTATCAATAATTTGGCATAAATTACGTTTTGCCCCAATTTTACACTCAATTTTAGACCTAATGAGAAAAAAATAAAATAAAAAAGCATTTAATACGAAGGTTTTATTGCTAAGGTCGTTATCAGAAAATGTGTTTAAAATATTTGGCACTCTCAAATTTGTTTATCTATTTGCCCTCTTCGCTAAAGGAGCGTGGAAGTATTGTAAATTGTTATTGTTGTGCTCAAGCATCAAAAATCTTTTATACAGTGTGGAGTAAAAGAGCAATAAAAAAGCTTTGTGGCCTTTAGAACCGATCTATACAAATCAATAGCAAATCTTAAACACTCAGTAACAAATCAAAAAAATACTCACGATTCTTTTTGATTAAGTGTTTTTAACCAAATTTCTTTTCGTGTAGCTATGTAACTTAAAAGCAACAAGTAAGTGTGTGCTTTATTCGGCTGTGCCGAATCTTTGATAGCCTCCACCGACAGTTTAAATATTTCAAGAGTAATCTCTATATGGCATCTATAGATTATTAGTTAAACTCTGTAAACACTGATGTCAGTATTATAATTGATTGCGGTTAAGACCTATATTAAATTATGAGCCGACCATCAAGTGGTGAGTTCCAAATAGGGTTTTTTCAATTTCAATTATTATATTTCCCGCTTTCCCGGGATTTTTATTGCGGGATCCCGGGAAATAAAAAATTGCTCACAGTTTCAGAAAACAGCTATTATTATTTCTGAAATTTAGTTTTCTTTTCTCTAAAAATTAGCATCTCTGAATGGGTTGTCGATTAGATCAATTACAAGAAGTGAGTACATACGTAAATGAATGTCTCCTGCTGCAATAAATCTATTTAAAGCAGAATGGGCAGTGCAACAGTTGATGATTAATAAATTAAGTGAAGTGAAGAGTTGATAAAAAACATAAATTCAAAATAAGATGCAGGCAGTAAATTCTCATTGTCCATGGACAAGTCAGTCTTAAAAATAGGAGATACCTAAACATATCGCTCCTTTATTGCAACATATTCATATCTACAAAATAAATCGAGCTTAGCAATGTACCCGGGAAGGGCGGGGAAACCGAAATAAAAAATATAAGGAAACTCGTGTAAGATACTAGAACATACAATTTGAAAGGCACATTGTTGAAAACAAAAGGTTAGTAAGAAGTAATCCGGATGATGCTATTTTTGGCATCAACCTTGACATCAGAAGCGTGCAACAACGGTGCCCTTTTAAATATTTGTCCAACCTCAGTAAAAAAGTGAACGTCTTTGACGACTCACTAAAACTTTGAGTGTGTCAGAAAGTTATTTCCTAAGCCGTTAAAAAATGTTATTATATTTATTAAAATATTTTAAGAATTAACTTTTTGTCTCATATCTTGAGTAACTCAATTTTTGTTTGTTTTTATTATTGTTTTATGAATTAAATTGTTATGTTTATGTTATCTTTTTTATCTTGTATCTAGAGCATAACAATAAGGAATTTACATATAAAAGCGTAAGGTAATAATAATTCAAGTTCCGCTTTCAATCTTCAATTAATTTTTGTAGTATTTAAGCATTTATTTTACTTACTTTGTAAACAAGTTCCCTTAAGTTTGTTTATAAAAGTTTTTTTCATTAATTAAAAACAAATTTACTTTGTATTTTTTATATGGAGCGGGATCTCGCTTTCCCGGGAATCGAAAAACTACGGGAAAAAAAAACTCTAGTTCCAAAACATTGATGCGGTTTTGTTTATTTTGCAAAAATATATATCAACAAAGCATCAACAAAATTATTATCCCTCAATTTCGCCACGTTCAGTTAAAACATGTTAAACGAATTTATGCTAAATCTTATATCAATCCGTTTATTTCGCCAGTTTTTGTAACACAATTATCAATTTCTTTAGGAGGTTGCTCCACATTTGAATTCATAATTTTTTTCCTATTGAACCGATTTTTCTGCATTTCAATTTAACACTGCTGAGGATAATAAGAAACCATTTGACACTAATATTTTTCCTTTTTTTGGAGTTGTTCGACATTCAGAGTGTTTTCAGCAGACGGACGGACAAACAGACTTTGCTAAATCGACTCAGAATTAATTACTCATGTACCCAGAATATAGGTATATACCTTATGGGGCCTTAGATGAATATTAAAAAAGTTTCACACGGAATGATAAACTTAGTATACCCTATTTTACCACTAGTGGCGGAAAGAACTAAAAGACTAAGAAAACGGTATTTTCCTGTATTATTATTTATTCTGACCAAGCGAAATCTTGATGAGATGAAAAATGTATTAAAATTTTGTTTTTAATCTTACAGGTGCTTGAACCCCTTATTATTTTCCAACTTTAAAAAATTCTTTGGCGTTGTTAAACTTAATACCTATGGACATTCAAACAGAGAAAACTTAAAGGGTACAGTGAAATAACTCCCAAATGAAATAAGTCCCAATGGAAAAATGAAATAAATCCCAAAAAATTTTACATACAAATTGGGACTTATTTCATTATGAAATAAATCCCAATGCATTGGGACTTATTTCATAATTTTTGTTGGGAGTTATTTCATTATGAAATAACTCCCCAATGAAATAAATCCCAACAGGTGTTTTTGTTGGGAGTTATTTCATTTGGGAGTTATCATTGGCACTTATTTCATCGTAGTTGGGACTTATTTCATTTTAATTGCAAACATTATTTTGTCGTTGGGAGCGTTCTGTAAATGGAAACCAAAAAAATGGGAGTTAATTCATTTTTGTTGGGACTTATTTCATTGGGAGCTAATTCATTTTTATTGGGACTTATTTTTACATTTTGAAATAAGTCCCAAAAATTGGGACTTATTTCATTTTTGCCTTTGGAAGTTATTTCATTTTTTTCAGTTGGGCGTTATTTCATTTTTCATGGGACTTATTTCATTGGGAGTTATTTCATTGGGACTTATTTCATTTGGGAGTTATTTCACTGTACCAACTTAAAGACTTTAAATGCAAGGCGATAGTCTAAACAATGGATTTATTCTAAGGGGTGGGACAAAAAAAGGCAAAACAAATTTTTCTCGAATGCAACTGAATTCCTTCAAAAGCAATTATAATGGTAGAATGAATGAAAAAAAAGCATTGTCGAATTGAGCTTAAAAAATATGATAACCTATTATATATTTGTTTAAAGTACCTCTTTAAAACAAATTTTATAGTTATTTTTTGTACATTTCCGGCTCTGACTTTTTTAGTCTATCGTGAATTATGCTTATCGTGAACTATAACTCTTTTTCTACCGGTTTGATATTCGCCGCGTTTTCTTTGTTTCAGCGGTAAACGAAACTTTAACTTGGTTTTAAGTTCAGTTCGTTCTTAGCTGCTTTAATTACCTGACCATCCTCCGGCTCCTAATCAACGTTCGCAAGTCTTATTCATTCTCCCTAACTAAGTATACCTACATTCAGGGTTTAAAAAACTGCAGTCGAAACCAAAATCTGTCGAACAAAAAACGAAAATTTGTGTACAAGTTTTCTCTTTTAGAGTTGGTTTGGCAAAGACTATTTATATTTAAAGAATAAGAAGTAAAAGCAACTGTTTTGGCCAATAAAAAAAAAAAATGGAAGAAATGGCAGTTTTTCTACTTTGATTGCAGTTTCTTAAACGCTGACTACATTGTACATTTCTAAATAATTATTACAATAAATATGTAAATACTGCGAATTGACTCCTAAAGACTCCAGGAATCCCCTCCTGCCCTCATCTCTGGAGACCACATTTCCCCAGTTACCGGGCTTTCCCCAATAGGCTATGATCTCCATCTTCACGAGGTTTCATGGTACGTAAGGAACCATTTCCTTTCCTTAGGTCATGGGTATGTTCGTAAATGCATCACTGCGCTGCATCAGTGATTTCAAATGCTTATATTTAGTATGTATATATCTGTGATGTAGATGTGGACGAAAAAATTGTCCAATACCCCACAAAAGTAATAGTCACACAATAAAAACAAATTATAATTATTTGTTATTAGTAGGGATGAGATTTTCATGCACTAAAAATCGAAAATATGCGCATAAAATATGCGCTTAAGACTCCAAAATATGCATTATGCCCCTACCTCCCCTTGTGGTCCTATTTTTGAAAAACTGTATAGCTTATGTGTCCATATAGATATGGATCTATCTGTTTTAAATTTCATCAAAATCGGTTTGAGAGGCAAACATTGCCCCTATCTCCCCTTGTGGTCCTATTTTTTTTAAACTGTATAGCTTATGTGTCTATATAGATATGGATCTATCAATGTTTTAAATTTCATTAAAATCGGTTTGATAGTTTCTGAGAGGAAGAAATTTCCTCCTATCTTCCCTCGTGGTCCTACGATTCGGCCCATTTTCAATAGGCTTGGTCCTTGTGCCAATAAGAACCTTTGTCCCAAATTTTATCAAATTATCTCCAAATTGTGACCTGTACTTTGCGCACAAGGTTACATGGACAGCCAGCCAGCCAGCCGGACGGACATCGCTAGTTCGACTCAGAAAGTGATTCTGAGTCGATCGGTATACTTTAAGGTGGGTCTAGGACCAATATTTTAAGGCGTTACACACATCAGCACAAATGCCTAATACCCTCTCCACTATTATGGTGTGGGTATAATAAACAAAATAAAAAATTCTATAGAATATATTCTATACAATATATTGTTGTTTTTATTCTATTGTTATTCAAAGGTATAATATTTTTTAAAACTTAATTTAAATAACTACATAATTTAAATTTTTGTTTGAATAATTAAATAAATAATTTTTTTGTACTATCAAAAGAGCTATGAATCAAAATGTGGAACCACCACCTTAAAAAAATTGGTAATTTTGTTACAAAAACTAACATAAATGGTGCAAAAATGCACGGAATGACATAGAATTTCGCAAAAGTTCGTTTTATTCGAATTAAAATCACACTTTAAAATTTCGTGAAGATCGGTCCATAATTTACCCTAGACCCCATATAAACCCTACTCCCGAAAAACAGTTTAGTTCGCCTAAAACCGTAATTAATGATGCTATCATAACGAAATTTGTTTTTGTTTTAAATGTAATTGATTTTTCTCTATCACGTCAGGCTTTCGAGATACAAAAAATAAATAAAATTACTTTGTTTCTTGGTAGAGGGTATCAAAGATTCGGCACAGCCGAATATAGTACTCTAACTTGTTTTTAATAAATCTGACCATATGGCGTCAATGGTGGCTGGAATATTGGTTCCAATGTTCCAAGAGTTGTTGGTTAGTCGGCCAATAACTAGGGATGAGATTTTCATGCACTAAAAAAACGATAATATGCGCATAAAAATATGCACTAAAAACTCCTAAATATGAATTAAAAAATAAAAAATATGCACTAAAAACTGGAACATTTTCAATGAAAAAGGGTTTTTATTTTATTTAAAACAAACAAAAAAAATAAAAATTCTATTGATGTTTTTATTCTATTGTTATTCAAAGGTATAATATTTTTTAAAACTTAATTTAACTAATGCACAATATAAATTTTTTATATTTTCAAAAGTAAATCTTTGTCTGTTAAAAAGCTTTTGTTCATGGAAATGATCTTTCAACGTCAACCGAAATTGAGACATACTTGAAGGATGCCAATTCATTTGGAGAATATTAATTTTCTAATTCAGATCCCACATTGATTCCAGATCAAAAATAGTTGAAATTTTTTTTATTTTTTGAAATCCTGGATTTTTTTTTTTTTTGGAACACGTTTTGGATTTTGTTTAATATGATAGCGAAAACGATATTATATTTTACGGCGTTTATAATATTATGTTCTATTATTTAAAACGTTATCGTTACGACATCACTTTTCGAAATATTTTTTCCAATTTAAAAACAAACATTTGAAAAAAACATCAACAATTTTTTAAATTTTTTTTATTAAAATACATTGTTATCGAATTATCTTAAAAATATTACAAAAAACTGCAATTAATAGCTATTATATTTAAAGATATATTTAAATTTTGTTTACATAATTGTTAAAATTTTTGTTGCAGAAAAATTTTAATATCTTTTAAAACAATAATTTTTTTACTACAAGAGGATAAATCGCTAAGAACTGTAAGTAAGTGTGTCTCTAAAAATAAATTAGGTGCATATGTTTGTCCTTCCGAAATTCAGTTTAAGTGGCCAGAAATGAAGAGGGTATTTGCAAAATTTAAAACCAAGAAAATTATTACATCTTTTTTAAACACAGATTTTTTGCAATCTTTTCGATGTATATTTAAGCAAATGCCACGAGAAAAGGACAGAAAAGAAAGAAATGTACT
The DNA here is from genome assembly GCA_963931875.1 of Pollenia griseotomentosa. Lineage (NCBI taxonomy): Eukaryota > Metazoa > Arthropoda > Insecta > Diptera > Polleniidae > Pollenia > Pollenia griseotomentosa. The sequence goes on along the minus strand of OZ007560.1, from coordinate 174,054,952 downwards.
GTTTAAATATAACACAGAAACTTTTAATAATTCCCCTGTCGAAGTTCCTCAATTATGTAAAAATGGTAATACTCCAATGGAAGAAGAGGTTGATAATGATGCAATTCATATTAATTTTGATTCAAAAAGCAGCAGTTGTTATGAAACTGATAATCTAGCTTGTATTTACTCTTATTAACTTTTGTTACTCTAGCTATAATTTACTATTATTGATTTCTTATTGACCTTTTATGAATAATAACTATATTTCACATATAAAAATAAAAACTGTTTTTATTTAAAAGATACAAATTTGCACCTTTTTATTAGCTAGATATCATTATCAGTATAATAAAACGATAGTTTTCAAAAAAATTAAAAATACGATTTCACTATCGTTATTATTGGAAATTATGATATCGAAAACGATATCATAATTTAATGGAAAAACGATATTATAAGGAAATTTAGTCCGAAAAAACTATCGTTTTCGATTCGTAAACGATTATCACTTGTGATACTTTCTATCACCTATTTGATATCGTTACAATATCGCTTGGTTTACTGGGTAGCACACAATTTTTTAAAAAGCAATTATTAAAGTATTATTATATATATATATATGTGTTCCTCTAACTCCCATTGGAGCATAGGGCGCCAAAAAATAGCGATTCGTTAGCAATTTGTGATTCGGGAATGTGGGCTGCTAACCCTCGTCCCCTAGATTGGTGATAGGGCTGCTATCTACGTGTCCAATCCCACGATGCAACCATTTTTCAGCGGTTATCGCCTACTTTCCTGAGACGTCCTTTCGACCATTCAGGATACATGGTTGTGGCGCCTTCTAACTCTGGCTAGCCTCAAAGCGGATGCTACAAAGCCATTGCCCGGGGGGTACTTGGTCTAAGACCGGAAGTAGTTAGCTGCTTGGACAATTCAACAAAGGAATCGTCCTGGCCACTCCCAGTGAGTGGCAAATCAGAAACTTTCCACCTCTGCGAAAAGTCCCACAAAATTATGTTAATCACAAATTAATTAATTTATTTGACAGTTTGTTTTAAAGTTATTTAAATAGCAAATTTGGAATTATTGCGTTTTGGTCCGAATCAGAGTATTTATTCATGTAATTATTGCGTTTTGTTATGGACCTCCTCAATTAACTTAACAAAAGCGAAAGATATTAACTAAACAAAATTTCCTTACGTTTTATAGTTATCTAAGAATTACTACCAGGGCATAATTTATTTATAATGTTGACTTTTTTAAAATTTCTTGTAGCGATTTATTGCAAAGATGTGTAATTATTGCATTTTGCTCTGAACCATTTATATTTGATATTGAATTGCAGTGTAGTTATTGAGTTTTGGAATACTTTATAATAAAGGTAATATAGATTTCAATGTGTAGAATAGGATTCAATCAAAAAATCAAAAAACTTCAAAAATGTAATTATTGCGTGTTGTTATGAACCTTGATGTTATTTAAATTTAATATTTCTTTTACTTGTTATTGCATAAGCATCGGTAGCAACAAGTTCTTCGATATCATTCTTAAATTGCTCAAAGTTTTTTGGATAGCATTCTGAAGCATCTATCCAGGTTCCCCTTCTTGTTAATACTGGCTGCGGTGGTGACGGTACCAAGAGATACATTTCATTAAAAATTGCAACTCGTGAAACCAATAAATCAATTTTATCGAATTAGCTTCTAATTTCCTCTGCAACGCGGTGTTACCCATGTGCCAAGCAAGTAACATGTAACAGTTTTGGATAAATTGTTTAAGGACAATTGGCAGCCTTAACCATGTAAGGTTAAAACTTTAAGGACCTTTTGTCGAAATCTTGTATTTTAAGCAGAGCTCAAAAAAATTTATTAATTGATTATAAAAAAAATTTTTTTAAGAATTTGTTTTGTGTATACAATTTGGAAATTTTTTGAAGAACTTTTTTTTATAATATGGAAATTAAAAAAAAAAAACTAAAAAATGTTAAAATATGCATTTAAAACAAAAATATGCATTTTCACCAAAATATGCAAAAACAAATCGATGCCATTTTACCGCAAATTTAATGATTCGGAAAGATAATTTGTCGACATTGATTTTAGAATATGGACAAAAAACATGCATTTGCATGGAAATCGCATCCCTAGTTATCAGCATTAAAAAAGTTTGCTTTTCTGATCCAGCGCAGTGATGCATTTACGAACATACCCCATATTTAATTCTAATTAAAGTAGTCAGCATTTTTCTCTATTTTGCCTTTAATTGTGGATAATAATTACATAAAAATTAAATAATATTTTTTTTTCGAAATCGTAAAAAATTGTCCGAACCAAACGCAATTATTTTTTTTATAAGATCATATAACCATTTGCTTTATCATTAAATTTAGAAATTTAAATTAAAATTATTTGTGTATAAATTTGAAAAAAATGTGTCGATGGGTTTGGGGCATGTTTTCCCAAACATCTGTTTGTCGTTATTTTACGCCTGCTTGAACAAACAAAAAACGGGGTAAAAAATGTGCTCAGTGTGACCATAAGAAACAATTTTTTTTGCTTTGAGAAAATTTTGGGCAAATAACAACAAATTTATTTGGAGCAAATATTTTACATAAGTAACCGTACCTTTAAGATAATTTTCAATTCATCACTCAACATCAACATAATGATTGCAATAATTCTGCACTATCACTAAGGGCTAACAAATCAGAGCAAGTTTAACTCTCTTTTTGTTTTAAAGTGTATTCAAACCAACAAATATTTAAATCAGTAAACATATCGCTTAACGCATAAAATTGGGCGTTTAATCTACTAATACAGACCATATGAATTTGACATTTATTGTAGTGCTGCCACATGTTATTTTTTAAACTACATATAATTCATGGGACACTGATTTACTGCTGTTGAGTTTAAACTACATATAAATTTAAGTTTAACTCAACCAAACCAGCGTTTAAGCATTCACTGATTTATTAGCTATAAGTGTGAGTTAAAACTGCAAAATTAGTGCACTACCCCCATCTATGGTATGTATGTATGCATATGATAAAATGTTTATTTTCTTTGTTATAGAAATTTGCGATTAACATATACATACATATTTCTTTCCCATATTGTTTACTACTGTTATCACTGTATAAATATTTGATATTAATAGAATTAAATTTCAATAAAGATAAAATCTTTTATAAAAAAAAGAAGATCGCTTTTAATGTTATTTGAAATCTGTATATTTTCTCTTGATAATTTTATAACACACGATAATTGTATTGGGGAAGTGCTTAGGCCCGGCTGCTGGGATTGTAGCCAACTTTTTCTTAACACGATAATATCGTCGTTTTAATTTATTTGAATTGCCTAACAAAAAATGGGTAGATGTGACATGTATGTAAGTGGTGATAGGGTGCTGCTGGCGGGTTAAATTTCCAATTTTTTTTTTTTTCATTCTTTATTTATTGAATCTTCATAGAATAATTATGAACTAACAATCATTAATTAAATCTTATCCTAATACTTTATTTATGTCCTGCTAGTGCCAGACAAAAATTTTCTTCAACACGAGTTCTGTACACATACATAGGTGATTATCACTCATCTAAATGGATAAGTGCTGCAGTGTCTCTTCTTCTTTAGCGAGTGTGGCCGCCATGATTTAAAATATTTCGAGCTAGTGGATTTGGGTGTTGTTCAAGCCTTTTTAAATATTTTACTGCATATTGTGTAATTATAGTTTTTTCTAATGGCACGTTGAGATCCTTATGAATGTTTGAGTTTTTAATATACCAGGGAACGGCTGTGATTATTCGAAGAAGTTTATTTTGGCGCCTTTAAATTTGCGTTTTGTTGGAACGTTGTTTCTCATAAAATTTCCACGTAACTTTCTCATCGCCACAGTAATTGATAATTGATTTTGATAAAATGTTTTAACGATTAAAACACGTCGAATATTTTTTCATAATAAATTTGCCGCTTGTCTACATCACGACTGCCAAATATGAACTGTCAAGACTAATTTTTACCAAAATGGCAGAAAAACAAAGTAGTATACCTTCCCGGCGGACACCCTGTATTATAAATTCCTCTTGATGATTTGGTAATGGTACCAATTAAATGCTGGCATATAGACATGCTTAATCACCAACAAATGAAAACTATTTTAAAATAAAATGGGGAGAGTATCTCAAATAATAAATTTATTAAATTCCTAAAATTTTTTTAAAACACTGTTCTTTAAAAATTTCAAGTCATTATCTACATGTGTATTTTTTTGGTTCCTTACCTTTGTGAATTATTTTTTTATTCAAATTAACATTAATTTTCACAAACCAATTTAATTTTCGAATAAAACCAGTTAACCAGTAATTTTCAAAATGCTTCACCGAAAACCGGGTTTTTGAAAAAATCGAGTAATCAATCTATCTACAAATAACGTCCAAAAGACGATGATAAATAAATCTGCTGAATAGGCAAAAAAATTATCGTGTTTGACCAACATTAGGGCTTTTTTCCCGGGATTTCTCGTCCCGGGAATTCCCGGGAATTGCAATTATTTTATTTCCCGTTTTCCCGGGATTTTTCTTGCGGGATCCCGGGAAATAAAAAATTCCTCATAATTTCAGAAAATAGCTATTTATACTTTGAAATTAAGTTTTCTATTCTCTAAAAATTAGCATCTGTGGATGGGTTGTGGATTAGATCAATTACAAGAAGTGAGTACATGTATTTAAATCAATGTCTCCTGATGCAATAAATCTACTAAAAGCAGAATGGGCAGTGCAACAGTTTATAATTATTACATTTAGTGAAGTGAAGAGTTAATAAAGTACACTAATTCAAAATAAGATGCAGGCAGTAAAGTTTCATTGTCCATGAACAAGTCTTAAAAATAGGAGATACCTAAACATATCGCTCCTTTATTGCAACATAGACATATCTACAAAAACAAACGATCTTGCCAAAATGCGATTAAAGTTTTCAAAATGTACCGATTTAAAGATATATTTTGCTATAACTTCGGTTCAACTTTGCTACACTACCTTCAAATTTTAAGATATGACTATGATACAATGAAGGATCGATATGTTGATTAAGTGATAAACACAAATTTTCAATTTCAATTTAAATTTGTGTTGGTTTATATACCCGTGAATTGCGGGGAAACCGAAATAAAATAACATTTTGGAAACTCGTGTAATATACTACAACATACAACTTGAAAAACACATTGTCCTAAAGATAACAAATGGACCTATTGAAATGAAAAGGTTTGTAAGCAGCAGTCCGGTTGATGCTTTTTTTGCATAAACATTGATATACATTTGACTGATATAGACGTTGTATATAAAAAAGAAAAAATTGCTTCCGATTGTGAATCCGAAGCATGAACTTTTAACTATTTGTCCAACCTCGGTAAAAAATTAACGAAATTTTTCGGAGACATGATAATTAGTAAATAAAATCAGGAATATACTTTTTGACGACTTACTAAGTGCTTTGAGTGTGTCAGAAAGTTATTTCCTAAGCATTTAAAAAATGTTATATATTTCTTTAAAATATTTTAACTATTTTATTAATAAATTTTTTGATTTCATATCTTGAGTATCTTAATTTTTATTTTGTTTTTATTATTGCTTTATGAATTAAATTGTTATGTTTATGTTATCTTTTTATCTTGTATCCAGAGCATAATAATACTGAATAAAAGCATAATAAAAGGGCGTGAGGTAATAATAATTCAAGTTCCTACTTCAATCTTCAATTATAAAGTTTTTTTCATTAATTAATAACAAAATTTACTTTGTATTATTTATATGGTGCGGGATCCCGGGATCCCGGGAAATTTAAAAAAGTTTCCCGCTTTCCCGGGAATCGAAAAAGTCCGGGGAAAAAAAAACTCTAACCAACATACAGCTATTCTTGTTGTATTAATTGTGTCTTTTTCGACAAATTTACGCATAGAGTTTTTGACGATAAGTTCGTAGTGCTGTGCGAAGTTCTTCTTTCATCCCTATTTTCTTTAAACCATTATATGGGCATTTCTCCAATGTCGAAGGCGACATTCGTACGCCTTAAAAGTGAAAAAAACATACACCAAAGTATAATTTTTTTATTTTTGGCAAAAGGCGAAACTTATAGCTCTTGATTAGCACTATAATTTGTGCTAATGTTGACTTTGAGCAATTGTTGGTTTTCAAGATAATTTAAAAAAAACCAAGGCATTTGAATGCGATAAAAACAGAAGTCGCCTTAAAGGCAAACAGTTCAAACACTGATTTCAGCGAAACCTGATGAAATATTTAAATGCGACCAATTTTGAAATGTTATGCGTTGATGTATCTTAAAATGATTTTTATTTGATTCAAAAATATTGTGTAGTTTATTTTTAATTTAATTTTATCACTGTCGCACGCTACATGTTGCATGCGACATTTTGTTCCTTCATACTTTTATATTTATGTTTTTACTTATTATGTAATAAGACTTGAGTAAGATGATTCTACATTATTTTAAATACATTCAATATATTAATTTTACGAACAAAACTTATAAACTTAAAGAAATATCTTCAATAAAGAAAAATATAAATATAGAACAAAAACTAACTTAACTAAAAATAGTATTGCTAGTCTCAAATAAAGTTTTTCTTAATGGAATAAGCTGTCCTTGCTGCTTGTAGTTGTTGGCCATCGCAAATAAAGATATTTTAGAAAAAAAAATTTTTTGAATTTAGCATATTAATCTTACAAATTTAAAATAAGTACCTATGATTATGAGGTACCGTAGCACCAGATAGGCTTTAAGATAGAGTTGTAAAGTAGAAGCTTGCAATCTAGACTAAGGACAGAATTTCTTCCAATAAGCCAATGAATTTGAATGGCTTTTAGTTTCATTTGAGTTCATTTTGCTTCTATGTAGCATTTCCACGTTAATCGCGGATCCAGATGTACATAAGTTCCCTCTTAAATGCTTCCCGCTTAAATGAGTTCCCCTCTTAAATGCGCAAAATGTGCTGGCAAGCAAAATTTTTACATAATTACATGAAAAAAATCCCGCTTGAATGACCTCGCTTAAATGCGTTCCCCGTTTTGATGATTCATTATTTTTGTCCGAAATTACATATTTTTGTACTTATATGTATGGCAACTCAAATATTTTAAACGGCAGTTGAAGTAAAAAAGTAAATTTCTCTCGAATTTCGAAAATCATAGAGAATAATTTTAAAGAGTTATCGGAATTAATGATGAAGAAGAGGAAATAATTGAAGCTTCAGTAAAGTGCCATAAGTTTTATTCGTAGATACTTTGTGCAACAAAATAAATGCACTAATGAAATTGTAACCATGGAAGGAAGACATAATAAATGGTTTTAATAATATTAACACGGCGTTAACATTTGCCGAAATATTGGTTCGAATAAACATTTAAAGTTTAAAAAAGACCTAAAGCTCGACAATTTATTAATACTTGAAAATAATAAAGGTCGAATAAAATACATATTACATACAAAACATATTTATATTTTTAATAACTATGTATCTTTATATGCATTTATGTAAGAATGTTTATGGAATTAGTTTTAGTTGAAATATTATATTTACTTTCGTATGAGAATTAGGATAATACATTTTATTTTCCCTTATAACTAAAAAAGTACTTTTAAATGAATATTGAGTTTTTTAGCGAGGTTTTTTAAATGCGTTGATTGCGAATTTATCCGGGTTATCGGTTAAATAATTCATGTGTGAACCCTGCAGAAATGAGCAGAGGAAGGCTTCAAAATAAAACATGTAGTTAACATTAAAAATAGGAAAAAAATTCCTCAACCACTATTTCGAGTGGAGTTAGAGCCCGGTGACGTTAAGCTATTAACAGCTTGAAATATATCCTGTACAGGAAAATTACGATAAAGGAGCAGCAGAAAAGAAATGGACCCATTCAGTGTTTAAAATGGCAAGAATTTGGTCATACTAAGGCATAGGTACTGCTACTTAACCCCTGTTTGCGTAGTATGTGGTGAATTGCATGGTACAGTTCTTTCTTTTAACGTCCTAAAATCAAACCATGTGCCAATGCAAGGTGCTTTGTCAAGTAGTGATGAAACTCCAGTTTCAAACTTAAGTCGTTTAGAAAAAACCATGGAAACATTAGTGCAAACAGTAAATAATTTTACGAACACAATGGGTAATATGATGCAGGAAACTCTTAGAATGCAATCGATGTTTTGGCAAGATGTAATTAACAAGCCATGAACTGTTTAAAAATTTGTTTTTGGAACGCAAACGGCATCCGCCAACCTAAAAATGAACAAGAATACTTTCTCAAAAATAATCAAATTTATATCATGATGGTTTCTGAAACTCATTTAACCTCAAGAAATACGTTTAAAATCAATGGTTATATCCTATATGATAAAAACCCGAGTCAAACACTACCTAATGTGTGATCATCGTGAAGACTATCTCCAAGCAACGAACATTTGCGTTGAGGAATTAAATAGAAACCTAGTAATTTCATCGTTATACTCCCCACCTAGATTTTCAATATCAGAAAGCCAATATTATAAATAGTTTAAATCATTAGGACCTTGTTTCCTGGCCGCTGGCGATTATAACGCTAAACATACCTTCTGCGGGTCACGACTTATAACACCAAAGGGTCGCGTTTTGTTTAGTACTATTGCTAAAATAGATTTAAATGTGGTAGCGAGTGGACAACCAGAATTCTTAGAATCCTTAGAATTCTTCCGACCACACACCTACAATTGTTACTATAATGAACCCCAATAGAATTGCTACTTAGCGACGTCAGCCACACAAATAAATTGGTTAAAATATAAAAAATTTCTCAGTGCCCATTGCACAGAAAATATTCCGCTTAGTACACCGGAGAATGTGGATCTCTCTATTGTTAACTTTGACAGTTATCTTAAACAAGCTGTTCAACATTCCAGCGTTACCCCCAAAAAAATTAAAAATAATATAATATATTCTTCATTTATTAAAAGAGTACACAAAAAGGCTAAGAAAGTTACTGCAGACTCAGAAAACGGCTTCTCTAGAAAAATATCTTAAGGAACTTGATGCAACTCCACAATCAGACTACTCATTATGGCGTGCAGCTAGAAATCTAAAAAGGCCAGTTGTCTCTAAACCACCATTAAGAAACTTGAATGGAAGTTGGGCAAGAAATGATGTTGAAAAAGGAAATCTATTTGTTAATCATTTGAAAAACGTATTTCCCCCAAACATGTCTCAAGATATTGCGGTCGAGTTACCACCTCTTGCTGCTAGAGCAGCTGTTCCCCTAAAATTTGAGATAAGAGAGATCGAAAAGGCTATTTGCGATTTAAGCCCCAAGAAAGCCCCTGCTTTTAATAAGATCAGCAACAAAATGCTTTTGGAACTACCCAGCATAGCAAACAAAATGTTTCTTTTAATTTTTAATGCTATTTTACGTCTTGAACAGATGTATTCCTAACCACCAATTCGGCTTTAGAATAGAGCTGGCAAACAATCGATAGTACTATCGATAGTATCGATAGTTCTCTTTCTATTGGACTATCGATAGTTTATTTTCGATAGCGATACTATCGTTGAAATCTTTTTTAAGAAAATAATCAATAATTTCTAGTTTCTTTCTGGCAACAACACCCAGCCGTCGTTGCCGCCCAGCTTAGCCAGCTGCGGCAGTTATCTAGTCGGTTTAAGGACCGACCGTTTTTACATAACCTTGCTTATCCTCATGTCAAAGCAAAAAATTTTACAAATGTATGTACCAGGTTTCTCAGATTGTTTTTCACCTGAATCGCCAAATAGTATATCGAAAGTCGCCAACATTAAATATTTTTAGATTTTAGGTAAAAAAGATTCGCCAAAAACCACCAAATACAAGTTTACGCATATAATAAAAGTATACTAAAGTAATTTTACCATTATCAAAGTTTTCTTATTAACTAACTGTTTTTTAAACTAAAATAAAATTTTCGTTAAGAAATTTATATTGAAAGCAAACACAAAGTTGAGATGTTTTATTGTTGTTTCAATATATTTTCCCAAACGAAAATTTTTATTTTATTTTGAAAAATTTTGAAAAAGTGATTTACTTTCAATACAATCTCATTTTTTTGCATACTACCCAGTGGAGATTATTATTCTTAAAATTTTGAAAATTCAACTTCATATGCAATCGAAAATAAATTAAAAAATATACAACTTTTTTAGTGGCGATCCGAAGATTGTCATAAAAATGATATTAATCCGAATTATTGCATACTGTATGTATATTTTAATACATATTTAAAAAAAATTATAAGGTAAATGACTGAAAATCTAAGCGAGATTAAACTTTATTCCAAATTTGGAAAATTGTATTTCTTTAAATTTCTACATGGAAACGTACGATAATTACGTAAAAATTAAATCAAGGAATTCTAAAAAGAGTTCGATACTATCGATAGTATCGATAGTTTATCAACAAACTATCGAAAATATCGAATGTTGCAACTATCGATAGTTTGCCAGCTCTACTTTAGAAGAGAACACAGCACAATTGAGCAAACCCACCGAATAGTAAACGCCATAAGAAAACTCTTGAAGAAAGCAAATATTGTTCCGCTCTCTTCATCGATGTTTTTTTGATAAAGTCTGGCATGAAGGCTTATTACATAAGTTGAAGCTAAATTTACCAGTAAACACACACAAGCTGTTTGAAAGCTACTAAGTCGGTCGTCAATTTATTATTAAGGAAGGAAATTCCTTAAGTTCACCTCAGACAATTGGCACTGGAGTCCCACAGGGCAGTATCCTGGGCCCTCTATTATACTAAATTTATACTTCGACATGCCAACAAACAACTACACCCAAACTTCAACATTTGCAGACGATACAGCTTTTCTTAGTTTTTCCACGAAAACTGTTATGAAGCATTTCGTTACTTACAGCATCATATATTTCAACTTGAAACACGGTTAAGGCAATGGAAGATAATAGTCAATGAGCAAAAATGCGTACATATAACATTCACATAGCGCCGGGAATCTTGCCCCCCTTTTATAATCAATAATCAAATAATTCCTCAACATTCGCATGTAAAATATCTCGGTATACATACTCTTAATTAAGGAATATAGTATCGTTGACGTATTTGGTAACCACGGTTCATGATTACTATGCCGATATGCCAGTCGACAAGAGCAGAATATTTACTGTTTCTGGGACACTTACATTATCAATCCGGCCCCTCCATTCGTAGAACTCTATCTTCGTCCAAAATGGGGACAATTTGTACATTTAATTTGTATTTGCTATTTTCTTATTTTGTAATAGGCATTCAGAGTTCGTTCTGTTTTAATTTCTGTTATCAATATCTTTCTAATATACGAACAAAAGCGGAGAACGAAAGCCGTAGCTCTGATTGCTCTGCCCCAACTAGAAAATCTTCAACGTTTTTAAGATGCTCTACATTTGTGTTGACAAGTTACATTCTTTCAACTTGATATTTGCCGAGGAAAATGTTTAACAAAAATATTTTGCCATTTCTGTTCTGGTGATTTTAAAAATTCTGGGCCATTAAACCAACAACTTTTACCCGATAATAATAGGCGTATCAGTCAGTCTAAATTTCACTAATTATCCCTTGTGTTAATACACGGGTACCATGGTACCCACCTAGGTATATTTGCATGACAAAAATGTATTAAGAATTAAAATTTTTTAACAAGCTTCTGGATCGTCGTTATTTAATTTAAAAGAAAGCGAATTCAGATTCTAGATTTATTTTTTTGCTCCTTTAATACTCCAAAAAATTTGCTTAAACTTTAACCATCCCAACATGCGCACCCGGGTACCCAATACAATACAATACAATACACTTTATGGGATAACACAAACACGTTTTAACTGCTCAAAATATTCAATAAACTAAATTCTGTATCATACAATTACTTAAGTTTAGTTTCCAAAGCGTTATTTTTATAATACGGGGAAGTCTCTTTTACATATCATGTATGATCAAAAATGTTCAACTGTTATACTAAAAAATACTGTCCTGAATAAAAAATTTGAAATTTTAGCCGTTATGCAATACAAAGTTAAAAAATCATATTTTAACATAAATATAATTTAATACGCTTTAAAAAGATTAAAAATTTAATTTTATTTCATTAAAATATGGATTATTAATACATTATAGTATATGGGTACCCGGGCACCCCGGGTGCTAAACAATGTGGATAAAGTTGGGTATTAACACAAGGGTTAAACAGCAACAAACTGGTGATACTTTCGGTGATCTGAACATATCCAACTTAGAACTGTACGTAATTCTGACCAAAATATTTTTCTTTTTATATTAACTGTATGAGTTTTGATGATATAATTAGCAAATCGAAAAGCAACAACAGCAGCCATTAACTCTAATAATGGAGTGGAAACAACTTTAAGTGGTGCAACTCTAGTTAACCATCCTACTAAAGAAACTCCTTTGGAAGTTCTAAAGTATGCGTAACCACTTTCGCTTGTATGCAATTGTACGTGTACATAATTGTAGCTATTTAAATAACACCTGGGTTAACTTATGCCCGTTTAGCTGGTGTTCCGATTCAATAGGCTCATCCAAATTAACGCTACTTCCCCAAACTTCCTGCAAGACGATCTACCAGTTTAGTTGCAGTTTTATTAATTGCAATGGTATCGTTGTACAAAGGGTTGGAGTTGACTAAAAGTGAGGATTAATTCAAAAGGTGAACTTTATCCTTCAAATTCATGTTCGGTATTGGGTGAAAGAAAATAAAATTCTACATCACTAACCGCTAAAATTTCTGCTTTGAATAACTTGCTTTACTGGAATTGAGATATTTCGATATTTTCTACGTATTTCAATTGTTGTGAACGAAGTGCTGTTGCTAAAAATGTATATGGTAAACACAAAAAACAAAAAGTGCTGTATTATGGGGCATGGCAAACAAAAAAAAAGTTACAGCCCTAGAAACTTCATTGATTTCATTCTATGGCGTGGCTGGTGGAATTTGTATTTCGACCTGGTTTAATGTAACATGTATGTGAAAAAGAAAAAAGGGGCGTCGTAAAAATGAGTATATTTAAAGTTAGAGGTAGGATTGATGTCGGATTAAAAAGTCACCAAAGGCGAAAGTTAAGCCATATACAAGCTATGAATAACAATATGCAAATGTTATGATCGGACTGCAAATAGCGACGCAGTGTACAAAAAACTAAAAGGGAGGTATCCAGAGGCGAGACAAAAAAATTAAAAAACTATCTCTAGAATTGTCTTAACTAATCTTTAGTGACCCGGTCCAACTGATTTTTTAGAACCACCCCAATGCATACATGTACACATATGTATGAATGTCAGTGTTGTCAAAACTTGGTGACCAGAAATGGCAAAATTTACGGAAAAAATGGCTTTCAATAACAATTCATTAAAAATTTTTACAATGAAATTGTAAATTGAGATCAGTTTGTTGCATAAAAACAAAAGTAAATTGAATATTTAAGCATTTAAAAAATTAAATCGTCGATAAATTCGATGTCGTCATTATTCATCTCCTATTAGTTTTAAATATTTTGAAAGTAATTCATATTCATGGCAACATTTACCCAACCTTTTGAGTCCAAATCTATCATAAAAACCAAGTAAGAAAGTATATTCGGTCAAGCCCGACTATAAGATACCCTACACCACAGTTTATAACATGAAGTTTTGCTAGTGTACCCTATTTGGGATCGACAGGCCATCATGGACCCGCATAAAAAAATTGTTATGAGATTAAGCCAGGTAATTCCAATTACGAAAAACGTCAGGTTCTGTAACCCACAGCTCAAGACATCTCCCAATTCGACTAAGAATTTACTACCTCCTCTGGGTCCTCACACAACTTGCATATATCCGACAAGTCAAATCCCATGCATGAAAAACAATATTTCTCGTAACTTATTTCTGAATTACTCCAAAACAGTTGAAAATTTAAACCAAATGTTATTTCTAATCATTTTTTAGTATTTTGATCAAAATCGGACAAATCATTTTCAAGTTATGATGAAATATATTAGCATAACCAGCCCATAAAAAAAAACTTTTAAGGGATTTGTATTTAAAATCTTTATATTCCATATATTTTATTAAAAACTACTTTTGTTGCAAACCAGTGTTAAAGGAAATAATGGCGAGCAAAAACGTTTAAGATTTATAAACGTTATAAAGCAGTAGTGAACATCATATATAAAATTTTTTGAACTAATGTTCCTCAGAAAATTAAAAGTATATATCAAACACCAAATAGTGTAAGATTTGAAATCGTTCGCATAGAAAATAACGGTGGGGTGTCACAAAGCCATAGGACATAAAGCCATATGGCTTTATGGGCATATGCCATTAAGTCTCATTATAATGGGACTTAACGCCATAATTTTTTTTCCGAAAATGAGACATAAAGCCATATTTTTAATAATGATTGCATGTCACCCTATTTCATGTTACAATAATAAAAAAAGAATTATTTAATCTTAAAGCTTATGTATATTGCTCTTTATATTTTACTTTATAGAAGTAAACATGGGGGGGGGGGGGGTGCTTTAATACCATGGTAGATAAGGCCATGATGGCTTTATCTCTCATTCAATAGGGAGATTAAGCCTTTTTTGTTTTTTTTTTCATTTGAATGGGAGATAACGCCATCATGGCCTTAGCTCACATTAGCAATATAAGAAAACGGCTTTATCTCTCATTTCAGTTCCGGAGACACTAAAGTTAAGTATTGAAATCTGGCTTCGCATACTAAAGTTTTTCTGCGCTTAGGGGTTTTTTCCTCCAGTAGGACGCGGCAGGTGGCTTCGCTGAATAAAGTTTTCCTGCGTGCGTCAAAAGAATAAAAAAATGTTTTCCAATGATAACTAAGGATTTTTCCTTTCACAAAATGTTTGCAGCTGTAATTCCTGGAGCCTAGAAATTTTGGATTTTTTTAAATCATTAATTTCATAGATAAATAGGCATATTTAGTGAAATGAAGCATTTGTAACGCAAAACATCAAATGGGACATAAAACCATAATGGCTTTATGTCCCATTTCACAAAAATTGATATGAGACTTAAGGCCATATCAAAATTATGGCTTTATGTCCGTTTGGATTGAGACATAAAGCCATTATGGCTTTATGTCCTATGGCTTTGTGACACCCCACCAAAATAACATTTAAAACAAAAACAAATTTTAGATATTGTTTTTGTTTTAAACGTAATTTTCTATGCGAACGTTAACGTGTGACATCGTGTGATTGGCTGTAAATAATGTAAAAACTATAAATAAAAATACTAAAAATTAATATACTTTAAAAAAATGGAGTTTATTGGAATTATATTGATTTTCTAACTAATATATCGGGAAAAACGTTTATGCAACCGGTAAAAAAAACATATTGATAACGACAATCAAACCTCTTGTTATGAACACAAATTATGTGTTAATTCAGTTGCAGCTATCATATATGGGTAATTCCAAAGTGTTGAACGTGACAGTCGTACGCATCAAAAATGCAACAACATTTTAAACAACAAATATTTTTACGTTCTTTTAACCCTTAAATTATAGCACTAAGAAAGCACTATTATCTATGCTAAAGTTTATGGGGGGCGCGATTCTAGGTCAAAGATAATGGCAAAAGAAG
Organism: Pollenia griseotomentosa; assembly: GCA_963931875.1. Lineage (NCBI taxonomy): Eukaryota > Metazoa > Arthropoda > Insecta > Diptera > Polleniidae > Pollenia > Pollenia griseotomentosa. Next base: position 174,039,289 of record OZ007560.1, on the reverse strand, counting down.
TAGCGGTTCGAACGTGAAAAAAAATAGAAGTAGTTTTTGTGGCCATGTATAAAAAGTTGTAGTTCAGCGAAACCTGGCACAATTTTTTAGTCAAACTACTTTCAGAATTTTACATAGCAATGTAACATTAAAATGTCTTTGGTTTGGTTCCAAAATCGTCTGTACTATTTTTTGTTTAAGCTAAAATCTGGTTCGATACGTAACAATTCGAACGTGAAATTTTTTCCACAATAATTTAACTGAATAATGATTAATACAAAATAAAAATTTACCGTTAATTCGAATAACATATTTCTCTTCGAACTCTTCCTTAGATTACAGACCATGTAAGAAATTTTTTTTGGAATAATTTTCATCAAATATCACCTCTTTTAAGGAAGATAATAGCTCTGTTCCACATGCATAACGAAACAGTCCGAACTTGCCCAAAGTTACCCAAAAGCGTTCCACATAACAATTTTTGTTCAATTATGAGAGTAATTGAGAGAGTAATTGTTTTCATTTCCTGTACAAATTTGCACGAACTTTTTCTTTGGGTAAGTTCGGACAAGAATTTAACAATCAGCTGTTTTTTGTTTACATATGAAACTGAAAATTAATCAAAAAATTTGCAAGCAAAAGAAAAAGTTTAGTTTTTGTTAAAAAATATATTAAAAAGCAAAATGAAAGGTTTTAATGAAAAAGTTAAAGTGGTAAATACATTAGTGAATAGATATCTCCCTTGTTCTTTAAAATAAAAAATGCTTTTACAGATCAGTGAAGAATTTATGGAATTTTTTAAATTATTTTTAACATCTGTTGGCAATGATGCAAATGTTTTGTTTTTATAATGTTATTGCTTTTAAGCGTCTAAAATCACGTAAATAGATTTTAATTTAAAAAGTAAGCACCATTAGTATTACTAGAAGTGCAAAAATGGTTTTTTGCGTTCCAGCTATTTTGGGTAGTTTTCGCAAATTTAGAGAGTAATTTTCATTTTACTCTCATTAGTCCGAACTTGCCCGAGATCTTGTGGAACACACCTAATATTAAAGAAAATATACAATAAAACATACTCACAAATAAGAAAGTACGTTTGCACAACTTTGCAGTCTGATTGTTCATCTAAGTGAACAAATTTATGGGTAAATTTATAAAATTAGTAAAATCTAAATATTTCTTCATAACAATTTCGTAAAATAATCAGATTTTAATAACTTTTAAATTTTCGGTCACGGTGGACCATTTGGCGGAAATGCCCATATTCGGGTGTAAGCACAATTTTGTTTCTAATAATCATACTAACAACTAACAATATCTGTTGTTATGACTGATAGTGTACTAAAATTTAAATGTTGCTATCAAAAATATTATGCTAAGCAACGAAATTTTCAGTAATTGTAACCGAATTGTGCGATAGTACATGTAATCGACTAAATTCGATTGGCGCCAAATTCGGTTGTGATCACGAATCGGTTTTCTCTGTGTATGTATATAGATATGTACATATATATATCTAAACAGACTTACATTCATTCCGGCCGATTTCTCAAATAGTTTTTCCTTCCTCTCCTTGACTTCAGCCAAATCTAAATCCATATCCAGATCTAATTTTGCACAGGGTGAACAATCTAACTCTTCATTACTGCCGGTACTATCAACATTTTCATCACATTCTTCAACTTCTTCATCCAAGTCAGGCTCTTCTTTGAATGGTGCCAACGATGTTTTCAGATCATTCTCTTCTAACTGTGATTGTTGTCGTAGTAAAGAACCGAATTTTTCGAAAAAGCCTCCATCAGCATCTCGTAGCCTGCAAATATTAATTCATTAATTATTTTTAAGATTTAAGATTTTTTTTTTTTGAAAATAATTTAGACTTTTTATATCACTTCGTCACATAAAAGTCAAAAGGCCTTAACAACATTAACACTGAATTGGTAATGATTTATGGAGCTATAGATCAAAGATGTTATACGTAGGGGAAGATCCCTATTCGTAGGGATTTTCTTCCAAAAAAAAGGCCGTAGGAAAAAGAAGGAAAAATAGGGATTTTTCAGACATAAATACATAGTTTTATTGTCTCCTTTTAAAATGTTGCTAGTGAAAGGCAGACAGACGAAATTGTTGGTAAGGGTCGGCGCTGTATGCTTGACACACTTTACTTTTTTCTCTCTCTCGTCTACAAACTTCGTCTGTCTGATGCTATAAACACAATCAAGTCCACCGACCATCGACTACAAGATGTCAAAAATAGAATACATGCGTGCTTATGAGAATAATTCTTTTAGCCGCTACACGACTATCGACTACACGGCTACTTTTGTAGCCCGTATCCAACTTAGGCTAATTTCTATTTTTCTTGGCTACAAAAAACGGATAAGTGCTGCCAGTACAATAAATGCATGAAATGGTGGTTTTAAAAACGCAATACATTAAATATCGGTATTAAAAACGCGAAAAACTATTATAGTGGCACCATTGAAAAATAAAAATCTTCTGTTCATTTGTTTACATTTTTCATTTACTTTTTATTTGAAGGACACAAGTTCGATAAAATCCTTCTTCATCTCGCGTTATATTTACTGGCCGGACCCACCATCTTCGGTTACTTTTGTTCTGATGTTTTTTATACACTTCATACACTAAAGTCGTTGTTTCCACTATTTTAGCAATAGTACTTATAAAGTTAATTAAATTTTCTTGAGACATTTGAAAATGTTTTTTTTTCACACAAATTCACTTAAAAAAATCAAGTTTGTTTTGTTTTGGTTAACTTTAATACATATGTATGTCAAAACAGATGTTTATTTTTTGTAGTTAGTGGTCGGTAGTCGTTAAAAGAATTAAGTAGCTGGCGACTCGGCTATTTTTGTAGCCAGCTACTTTTGAAGTCGGTAGTCGATGGTCGGTAGCCTTTGATTGTGTTTATAGCATGACTTTGACTTGCCACATTGTAAAAGGGGACATTGTTACATGTACACAGGCTTGCCAGATCGGCAAATGTAAAGTTACATTCAAAAGAAAAAGCTTGATTTTGCTTGACAATTAAAAATTAAGTTAAATTAATAACAGGTGGAAAGGGTATACATTAGAGTGTTCTTATATTTAAGCTATTTGAAATGTTGACAAGGTACCCGCTAATTTTTTTCTATTTGAGATAATTGTTAATCATATGCTATTTTACGCCCCTTATCTAAACGACGGGACCTAAAAGTTAGAAATGTATGTTTTTGCCTATTATCGTACTATGCTATCGTATGCTTACTAAAATATTCAGCAATAGTATAGAAAAATAAGTAAAATAACTAGGAGTGTGGCAGAATTTGCAAAAAAAAAAATTCAAAGAAGAAAGATAAGGACAATATATTTTTGCGCACTTTTGACAATCTCTTTTATCTAACAAGCAAGGCTCTCTGGTAGGAGTGCAGTGGATATGTTAAACCTGCTTCAGTTATAAGCGATATAACTTTAGTAACATTTGCTTGCAAAATTTATGGATTCTTTTTTAAGAGACATCAATTTCTGGTTTTCGTCCTGCTTGAACACTCTCCAAAACTTAATCTAGGACGTCCTCGATCTTGTTTCAAGTAAGATGTTTGTAGGTTAAATGAAATCGACTCTATTTAGTCAAGCCAATCAGAATATGTATTTTGAACTCCTGTTGTTATTCGATTCCGCTTTTGCCAAAATTCTGAAATATTTTTGCAATTATAATTTAAGCGTGTTTCTTATTCACTTTCTTCAAATGTGTAGCCCTCATTTCTTATACAGCTTTTGACGATATCCTTCACTTTTCCAGCTTTTTAGCATTTGCACTTCTTTCTAAGCACCTAATATCAAAAATATGTTAGCGCGAAATTTTGCAAAAAAAAAAAATCAAACGCATTTATTTACATGCTTAAAAATAACAGAGCAACGCGAACATCACAAAAATTCAAAGTTGGACATAAAAAACGAGACCGCTTTGATCTGCGGGAGATAACGCAAAGACGAGCAAAAGTGAGCAGATGATATTACCAATTTTAGAATCTTGGAATATTAACTAATAAACCAATATAGGTCCCATCGGAGATTTCAAGGGGGAACACAACTAAAACTTTAGTTAAAATTTCAATATATTGACGAACGAACACTAACAATGACACTGGAAAAATATATTTCAACAAAAACAATGTTTTTGCAACTGCAAAAGCCACTGTTAACTCGCTCTCTTTTTGCAGCAGTCTTAAGAGTACAGTTGGAATAAAACACAAACAACTATAAATTTTAAATCCTTATTTTTATTAGAGTTAGTGATACCACATTTGGTAACAAACTTTTGACTTGGATTTTTTATTTTTGGCCAATGGGATCGACCACAATGCAGTGTAGACATTTATGTTTGGTTAGAGATTCGGTAACTTGAATATGCCGTTTTAAAAACTAAGTTTTGAGTCATCAACAATTGATTATATATAAAAACGTTAGGGCACCTTGGATCTTGGGAAGGTAAATGAAACAAACTGCCTTAGTTTAAGATGAATTTATTTCAATATACTTTTGGTGCATTCACTTTTGTTCACTTTTAGGATAATTGTTCAATGCATTTTCAAACGTATAATTAAATTTAGAGTAAATACTGTAAAGAAGAAAAATATCGTTCGTAAAAACGTATAGATTAATGGTTTATAAAAGCTAATTTCCGGAATACAAATGTGGGAGAAATATTATAGGGGCCAATACAGACCCCTGTGGTACACCAGAGGTAACAAATCCAACACAAGAACATAATCTTCCAAAAGACAGAAACTGAGAACGATAATTTAAGTAAGAGTATATTAATTGCCAAGCTGATTTAGAAAATTTGAGCTTCTCATGAAGCTTCCAAACAAGAACGTTATAAAGGGTGGTTAAATTTTAAGGGCCGGTGTTGATTTTGATTAAAACACAAATTATTTAGGAAATTATTGTCATTTCTTTTTATTATGATAATATTGGTATGGTTCAATTATGTATGGAACAAAATATCGGTCAAATGGCCGCCGCGGAACACGTCCATCCGATGGTCCAAATTTTCGATGACGCTGGGGTATAATTGAGGTTCTATGCCGTTAATGCATCGAATTATCTCATCCTTTAGCTTTCAAATAACCCGAAAGAAAGAAGTCCAGCGGTGTCAAATCACATGATCTTGGCGGACAATTGACATCGCCACCACGTGAGATAACACGGTCATTGAATTTATCGCGCAAAAGAGCCATTGTTTCGTTAGTTGTGTGGCAAGTGGCACCGTCCTGTTGAAACCACATATCGTCCACATCCATATCTTCCAATTCGGGCCACAAAAAGTCCGTTATCATCCCACGATAGCGAACACCATTCACAGTAACTTCCTGACCGACATCATTTTGGAAAAAATACGGCCCGATGATGCCGCCAGCCCATAAACCGTACCAAACAGTCGCTCAATGCACCCACAATTGGTTTTTCGACAATCACTCTTGGATTATCATTCGCCCAGATGCGGCAACTCTGCTTATTGACGAATCCACTGAGGTGAAAATGTGCCTCATCACTGAAGATGATTTTCTTCGAATGCATTTTTAGTTGAACGCCCATTTTCATAATAAGCCTGAATAATTTTAACGCTTTGGTCGATTGTGTATCTTTCCATGGTTCAAATTGAGTTAGTCTTAAATTAAGAAATGTCAAATGAAATGCAGAAACAAGCTTGGCGTTTAGGCACAGAATACTAACAGAACTGTCACGAGACGGAAGATTTTGCGTTTTTTTTTTGTCTCTTTCTAAGAAAGCTGCCCTTTTTCATTTCTCTTTGCATCATCTTTTATGCCGCAATACAATGAACACAAATTTATTTAGTTGAGATTTATTTGCAAAGCTTTTGTAAAAATTAACTTTTAAGCAGGGTAGGTATTTCCTCGCAAAGAATTCTTTTTTTTTTATCTTTCCCTCTTCGTTTCGCGAAAAGAAGAGATTTGTTGTTTTTGTTTCGTTTCTATAAACGAAGGCGAGAAACTGCTGTGTTTTCTTTCGTTGATATTTGTGCTGAAATAAAAAACCATTCGTTTGGCTGAAAAAGAAGGAAACGAAATGGAGAGAAGAAGCAAACAAAATTGTTTCTTCTTTCTAAATCGAAAGAAAAAAATAGAGGGAAATAAAAGAAGGAAAAAACTTTGTTCATTGAAATTTGTTTTAATGAATAAATAAACAATAAAATAAATAATATTTAAATAGTTTTTCTTATTTCTGTATTTACTAAACCAAGTCTTTGCTTTTAATTTTACTTCATAACAATATAATTTCAATAAAAAACAGAAAAAGAATTCTTTATTTTTTCCTTCCTTCCATTCGATATTTCGATTTCATTTTTCTTTTCTAATTTTATTCTCCTTCAGTTTGTTTCCTTCTATATCATTCCTCTTCGTTCTGCTAAACGAAGAGAAGCATTTGTGTTTGCTTCGGCAAACACAAAAGAAGGAAACAACAACAATATTTTCTTCTTTCTCGCGATAATGATAATCGAAAAGTTTTGTACAAAAAAACCTTCGCGAGAAAGAAAGAAAAAAGAAATTCATTTACCTACTCTGCTTTTAAGTTTACCACAACACAAGTAAATAATATTTAAGTAAATAAATAACATTATAAAACAAAAAATATTAATAAATACATTTTTTTTTGCACAAAACACAACGTTTGTTGAACTAATGCATTTTTTTAACGTGGTCTGTGTTTTGTTATTTTTGTTTTGATCATGCCATTTGTGTTGATTGTTGCTGCCTGTTTTTACACATTGCCACTTCACCACCAAAAAAAGCTTTTTGTCTCTTTCTTCGAAAGCTGCCCTCGCAACTGATTTGGGCCTTTTTCACACGTCACTTTTTTCAGTTCTGTTAGTATTCTGTGGTTTAGGTGTGGTTCACATTCAACATCGCCACTTAAAATTTAACCACCCGTTAGTTTACTCAATCAAATGCTTTCAAATGGTCAAGGGATATAGTTATTAATTTCTATGCTAATTTAGTTTTTGTCTAATTGAATCTTTAAGAGCATCGAGTAGGGATGTTGTGTTGCGTTTTCTCCGAAAAGTATACTGATTAGGTTGAAAAAGCGAAAAGTTTGAGTGAGATAATATTTGTTTTTTTTTCATGATATTTTCCGCAAGTTCGGACAGGTGGCATGTCATTTTTAAAAAAGTCATAAGTTCCATTGACATTATGACACTTTTTGGTGTAATTGTACCAGAGTATGTAAATTAGCTTCAAATTGATATCATTGGTACTACAGTTTGCTAAAAACCGTAAAAATGTGAAACCGCGGTTTCGGTTTTAAAATTATGAAAACCGGTCGGTTTCGGTTCGGTTTTGAAAATAGCCAAGTAAAACTACATACAAATATATTTTTTTTTGGATGTAATAAATTTTTTTTATTTGTTTCATTTCAGGTACTTTTATTAAAAAAGAAACATTTTTTCTTTTAAGTACTTATTTAAAATTTAAAAGATTTTTAAATACCTTGCCATTATTCCAGGCTGTTATGGTCGGTTTTCGGTTTCGATTTTTAGGCATTAAAACCGCGGTTTCGATTTCGGTTAAAACCGAACAGCAATCCCTAATTGGTACAGTAAATTGGAGATACATCATATTCATGCAATCATTAAATTTGAATCGCTTTTTTTCAAAAACCAGTCAAGCAATAAAAAAATTGAAAATTGAGATATTGGTCGTTTACTATTTTTAAAAGGTAACTACTTCATTCAATGCAAAAAAAAAATCAAAAAATCTCCCCATGTGATGGTGTAGCAAAACCGAGAAAACCTTGTCTATTGCAGAAAGAAGTAAAGTGGCGGCGCTTGACTGGTGTATAACTATGCCCTAATAACATTTTTTTTGTCGTGAATGTTGTAGGACCCAATAAATGTGAAAAAATAAACGATTTAAAAGCTCTAAACCCCTACTTAGTTGGATATTGAGATTTTTACGAAAATATTTCTCAATAGTCTTTAACTAGAGTTTTGCTTTTCCCGGACTTTTTCATTTCTAGAGAAAGCGGGATTTATTTTTAAATTTTCCGGGAATTCTCGCTTAATATAAAACAGAACAAAAAACAATTCAAGAGATCTATTAAAAGTGTTTATTAATGCATTAAAAAGTAGTAAAAATAAAATTGTGTTCTTTATATGCAAAGCCAACAAACAGCATGGACATAAAACCAAAATAGTTTAATTATTTTAACAAAATATGTTTTAATTTAAAAATAAGATTTCAGTTAGGCTTGCCAGATAGAAATCGGCAAAAAGCTTGACATTCAAAAAAAAAAACTTGATTTTTCTTGACAATAAAAAATTCCGATAAATGAACAAACAAATTAATATGCAATACGTAGCGAAGCTGATTTAACGATGTCCATCTATCCGTCCGTTTGTTTGTCTGTCCCTGTGTATCTTGAAATGGGTTTTCTAAAGAAGATATTTATATCGCGCATAGTCCGGAATTGAAATTCGGCCAGATTGGGTCTCAAATAGCTGAGATATCAGCAAAAAATTATTAATGCCCTTTTATTTTTACACATAAATCTTTAAGAATACTGGTAGTGAAAATAATCTTGTTGTGCTAGGATTTTCAAATAAAAATAAAAATCATTAAAAAATAAAATCCTTCTATAAATGAGCTAGTTATAGCCAAATAACTGCATTATTCTACCAGAAACCATGGTTTTCTTACAGTAACGCCCATTCTAAATGAGATAGAAGAGCTTAATTTTGCTCAGATATTTTGTAAAATATATCTTAATCCGAAATTGATTTCTAAACCTAAAATTTAAACATAAAACAACTATTCTTAAAAATACAAATTCTCACAATTCGACAATCCATTTTTACTGCAGGCGAAATATAAATTGCACGATTTATAATGATTACTTTTTCTGGATTTTTCTTGACAATTTAATGGAAACTTTTTTAAAATTCCGACTTAGCTTGGCATATCACATTTGTTCTTGGTTCTTGACACAGATTGAAAAAGCTTGACAATCAAGCCAAATCAAGACCGTCTGGCAACCCTAATTTCAGAAGAAAGAGTCCGGTCAATGAGAAAACACTTTTCCTTTCTACCTCAAAAGAACATTATATAATCTCTTATTTTCTTTGAATCGAATTGACGCTTTCTTTACTAATTGCTGCATTAAAAAATTGCTGAAATAATAATTTTTTCATATCTGTCATCATCTCTTACTAAAATATTATTAACTGCATTTTCAAAATCTAACCCAAATAATCTGTTATTAAATTGTTCTGACTATAAAGGGCCTTATTCATAAAAAATATTTCATGTTAATAACAGGTTTATAAGACAAATTTTATGTGAAAATTTGTTTAATAAACCTCTTATAAAACTGAATTATTTTTTATGAATAAGGGGGTAAATCATTAAAGTTTTTAGAGCAAGTGGGAACAACTTTATTTGCTCAATTCGTGCGTAAAAGTACGTGATTCAAAATGATAAGTTCTTGAGATTAAATAATCGGAGTATTTTAAAATGTATAATGCGTGATCAAAAATATTCTAATCGTGAGCTTACGTGGCGTGAATCTAAAAACACTCACGTACACAGCTCTAGTTATATCATGGTTAACGTTTCTTTAAAAATGCTGAAACTTTTTATGTATGTACATAGATTTGAACAACAAGACAAACGATTTGGATTCCAGCCATCTAGTTTTGATAATAAGTTTATTATTTTAAAGTATAAAAGGTAAGTGGAGCATATTTTATTTATTAATGATATGCATAATTACATTTTGATAAAAAATAATGACTTTTAGAGGCAACTAAAACTGTGGTTTTGGAAAACTCTGCATTAAAATGTATCTAATTTAGACAATAAATTTAAAATTTAACCCCAGTAAAAACTACGCCTACAAAATAATGTGTTGAGTAATCAGAAAAACATAAGAGCACTACTTACAATTCTACTGAAAGAACCTATGAATTTTACAAGGGATGCCCCAAAATGAACGCATTCAAAAGTAAGTCATTATTTTTTTTACCCACATACATCCAGAAAAAAGTAGTTATAGAAAAAAGCTACTAAATAAAAGCTATTCATTTTGAAAAAGTAAGCGAAGTTTTTACTGGGACATAAATAATGTTTCAAAACAATATTTGACTCTTTAGAAACTTAACTATTTCTTTTTCTCAGCATTTTTTATTGCAGTTAAAAATACATAATTTTTTGTTTGTGCTCATCAGTGTAAAACGTATGTTTAAACAAAATAAGAAACAAAAGTTATGATATAATTTTCAAAAAATTTGGATTTAGGATTTTTATTTTTTTTTTTTTTCTTAGTTTTTAGTGTTTTTTTACAATTGTATGTATCAACATTGGGATTTGTGGGGAATTCGTCAAATGCAGGTTGAAATGTCTCGGATGACCTGACAAAAGAGTGCATTTCTAACGAAAGTACGGTTGAGTGCCTCTTATTCGTGTTAGAGACAACGATGCGTATAACATATTTGAAATGTTATTTACATTTAAATAAGGGATAAACGTAATTATGTAAATATATGTAAGTACAACTGCAGTCGTTTTGAAAATTTTAAACATTTTACGAAGTTTTTCTTTTAATGGCTTTCAAGTTTTTTTTTAACAGTTTATGATGATTAATCTTTGATAATATTGTTTAAAAAAAATTTAGAACTTTTTTTATATTAATAATGTCTTTGCTAATATTGCGTATCCAGTGCTATTTAATCCTTTGTGCTTGAAATACACCAGACTACGCTATTACAAACAAACACACACCCACAATATCTATGACAGTATCGTTGTATTATGTGGATAAATGTACCTTTTATGTCCACATATAACAATACTTTGAGCACAAACATGCTTCAGCTCCTTGAACCGCTGTTTCAATTTCATTTCAATTTTGTACACAGTTTCTTTAGCACTTTATTGTATTAGATAAGTTTTAGTTTTGATTCGTTTACTTTTTTCTTTTTCTTTACAAATTATTGAAAAAATATCATTTTGTGCTATCGATTTTTAAGTAAACAAAGTTTGAAAAACAAATATAAACAAGACAAACACTACCTTTGCCACTAGTAAACTAATTTAGCTTGAACTTTAGTAAAAGCCCAAGACCCAACGATGCCACTCGCAGACAGACAGACAGACAACAACGCCACCACTGAACGCCAACTTCACAGTTCGGTGGTTACAAAATGTAACGCTCTTTTTTTCTATTTGTATTCTCTTAAATTTAGTAACTGGATACAGCGTTGCTGTTGAAATATTTCAAAAGAGGGTATTTTAAAGAAAAAAAAAGGTCAAGTTTAATTTCAGTTTTTGTTAAAGACATGAGGGCTTTTACGACGTCGTTTTATCTTGATTCCCTTTTAAAGCAACTTCCAAAATCTTTTTGCGTTCATACGATGATTTTTGGTTGCATGTCTTTTTTTATTTACTTTATGGCCTTGATTATCCGTCATACGATTAACCGGCAGCATCAATTAACTGGAAAATAAAAAAATTTTTTGCATTGATTTAAATTACCTCTATTAACCGGCATTACCTCTGTTATCCGAAATTATGAACAAATTATCTTTTTTTTTTTTTTTTTTTGTTTACTTTCGAACAATCAAAACAAATTTAAATAAACGAAGAAAGAGGAGAGAATTTACTGGAAGCATATTCTGCCAAAATGACGTTTTTCTTCATGTTTTCATAATAATACATTATATATTTACATAAAATAAGAAACACACCAAAAAAAAAAAAATAATCAAGGATGCTGCCGGTCCCATCTGTTATCGGTAATCAAGGTCTCACTGTATTTTCACCATACACTGCAAAGTAAGAAAAAGAATAAAAAGTAAAAAGAAAAAGTTAAAAGAGGAATATAAAAAACGGCATGAAATACACAAAACGAGTCGTTTTGTTTACCCCTCTCTCTTCTCTACAGCGCTCGCCTCCAAACCAAAAGAAAAAAAGCCTCCATGTGAATTGGCTGTAAATACCTAAGAAAAAATTTAAAGTTTTTATCAGGGAAACCAGAAATATGCTCTAAAAACACGTTTTATGCCCATTATATATGCAGTAAAAACTTAAAAATATGCACTGAAAATTGGCAAAAATATGCCCCAAAAATTAAAAAATTGTTAAATTGAAAACAAAATAATCAACAATTTAATAACAGTTCCATTTAATTAAAACAACCATAAAATTATAATCGGTAAAGCCCAAACAACATAGTATTTACATACTAATTTTCGAGATTTAACCCTATTTGGAAACGATGAGCAGCCATCGGCTCACAAAAACAAAGTTATGCAACATAGTCATATCTCAAAAAAAAAATCAAACTAGGCAAAATGCGATTAAAGTTTTCAATATGTACCTTTATATTCAGATTTAAAAAAATATATTATGCTATAACTTCCGATCAGCTTGAGATATAATGCAGATTTTGGGTTTAAATATAAGGAAGGTATAAAGGAACACTTTTGCTTAAGTAAATTCAAAATTTTTAATTTTTTGAGATATGACAATGTTGCAATAAAGGAGCGATATAAGAGCTTTTTGTGTCAAATATTATCTAGATATTAACATCCATATGAGATTTTTTACTTAAAAGGATTTTAGGGTCGGTCGCTTAATGTTTACATTTAAAAGGAGGTTAAAGCTATGTATTCAAGAATAATTTAACTTGCAGTCAAATATTCTAGGGCGAATTTAATCTAAATACCAACACAATACGATGGTTGACGGACACAAAAAGTCTAATTTGTAGAAAAGTTTTTATGGGAAATATGTAAAATTATAGACAGAATCTCACCATTTACATAGACTTCGGCCTTATTTGATCAAACTAACTACAAAATGGCAACTTTTACTTAGCGCACATAATTAACATGGACCGGCAACCAGCCAGACGGACGATTGGTTAACGTTAGATCACTTGAAAAAGTGATTCTAAAAGATTGGTCCAGATTTCTATGTATTACAAACATCGCCAAAAACGTATATAAATGATTTTTCCTTAACATTTGATTATTCATATTTTAATAAAAGAAAAGCCAAAATTTCGCAAATTTGATATGTATCAAAAAAATTTGATATGTATCAAAAAAATTTGATATGTATCAAAAAAATTTGATATGTATCAAAATTTGCCTCAAAAAGGCAAAATAGGCACTAACAACTTGAAAAATGCTGCAAAAAGGCTCGTTTAACTTAATTATGCAAAAAAATGCTGCAAACGGCAAAATATGCACTAACAAACCGATGCCAAAATTCATAAAAAGCTCTAGAACAAATAATGCATATAAATAATGAATATATTGTTTCTGCTTTCAGTAGTCGCACAAGGAAAAACATGCAATTGCATATTTATGGTTTCCCTGGTTATTATAAATACATGAATACATACATAGAATGTTGGATTTATTCTTTCTTTTTTCTTATAAATATTTTGTTTGCCTAAACATTTTTTCGAATTTGCTTCTCTGAGTCAAATTTCAATTTGTAAAGCTTAAGGGAATAGGACTATTATTAGAGCTTGCTTGGATTTCCTGTCCCGAGAATTTGGAAATTTTTTTTTAAGTCATTTTTTTTTTAATTATTTTTTTGTTCAAGTAACATGCATATATAATATTTTTAAATATTATTATCTTTATTCGACCTTTAAATTTTCAATATTAATTGATAAGTTCGGGACCACAGTTGTTATTTTATTGAATTGTATTACATATTTCTTTATTTATATTTCCCCATCCTTGGGATGGCATTGCACTTTTACATCTGTACGCAAATAGTTATTATTCCTGAAAATGCCATCCAAAGGATGGGGAAATATTGAATAAAGAAATAATTAATAGCAAAATTTATTAATATAACAACTGTGACCCCGAGCTTATGTCAAAAAAGTACAATGTAAACGCACTAGATTTCGAAGAAGATTTTAAATCAAATCTACAAGATTTCGGCCTAATGTAAATGTAGTATTAGTTAATGATTAACAACATTGCTATTAAGCCCAAAATAGTACTTTAAAATCTTTAAATGTTTAGTCAAGTATCTTTTACATATAATACAATTTCATTGAGTAATTTTAAATACAACAACACGGAACATTAAAAGGGTGGCTAGGTCCTCAAAAAAACGGTCAAATTGAAAAAAAAGGTTCACAACGGTAACGCTGACTGGATAAAACAATTTGTTTTAGTATAAGTTTGTATGAAAGTATGACATATTTGTACTCTGATGTGTAACAAAAGTACCTTTATTTAGTATATTTGTCCATACTTATGTTTGTATGTACTACATACATATATTAAGTTCTACATTGTATAGCGTTGTATTTCACTTCACGTTTCATTGTTATTTTTGAAGTTTATTACCTTTTTTATTTTTGTTCTTTCTTTACAACATTGTTTCGAAATGGTTAATGGGCAAATGAATAGTATTCATTTTCACTATTTTGATTTTTTTTTCTTAATGCCAGTAATATTGTTTTATTGTACCTTAGATTTAATTTTAAACAAAACTATTCTTTAAGCCATGTTGGTATATGTATTTCATGACACCGGTATTTAATCGTGTAAAGAATTTCTGTTTTTTCATTACCGGCAGAATGTTAAAGTAAATAATAAAATATATGTATGTATGTACTCTGTTACACGTGGATTAGGTATTCAAAAAAGTTTTAACTAGGGAACACAAAACATGTTCGGAGCTAATGGGTTATGCGATTACGGATGGCAACTCAACTTTAGTTAAGTTACCAGCAGCGAAATCTGGAAACGCCGCTTGTGTTAAAATATACAAGATTTTTATTTTTAATTTTAACATGAGCGGCGTTGCCTGATTTCACTGCTGGCAACTCAACTTAAGTTCAGTTGCCATCCGTAATCGATTTATAGATGTTTGCATCAAGGTTGGCAACCAATTGGTTATTAATACCGATATCGCTTAGAAACCGTTTCAAATTGAATACCGATATTGATTCCGATACCGAAATAACAAATACTTTAATACAGGTACCGATTCCTAAATTCTTTTTGCTTGCCAAAAAAAATACTGTTTCTATACAAGGTAACGAGCTGTTTTGTATACTTGGTAAAAAAAAAGAAAATATAGCTTATTTGAAAGAAAAATATTCCACAATTTAACATTTGCATTAAAATAAACTTTATTCCGGTCTCACCAGAATAAAGTTATGTTATGAGGTTAAGATTCATATAAGAGTTATATGTGGTTTATATTATCTAGATACAGCAAATATATGAGATATTTTGTCTTAAAGGGATAATAGGAAAGGTCGCAAAATTTGAAATTATAGTAACATTTAAAAAGATATAATAGCTTGAATTTTTTAGGGATTGATATTTGAATGGAAGCTGTATGTTTAAATGTGAACCGATTCAACCATATTTAATTTGCAGTAAGATATTTTAGGCCAAATTTTATCTTAATACGAACATTACTAAATGGTTTATGGACATAAAGAAAGAAGTTTGCATGGGGAACATGTGTATGTATGACAATTAAAACGTATTTACCAAATTTTATAAAATAATCTGAAAACTGCTACTTTTTCTTTTCGCACAAGGTTTACATGGACAGACAACCAGCCAACTTTAAAAAGTGTTTCTAATTAAATCGGTTTATGTAACTTAACGGTTTGGAATAACATTTATCTTTGGCTTACAATTGTAGAGTGAAAACGTTTGCCAACTTTTGAAAAGCATCTGTTTAATATTAACATATGTTAATATATGTGGAGGAAAAACAAAAAAAAAACAAGTAAGAAAGTATAGTCGGTCAAGCCCGACCATATGATACCCAGCACCACAGTACTTAAAAACACATCATGCTTATGTGTCCATATAAATATGGATTTCTCTATGTTTAAAAACTTCATTAAAATCGGTTTGAAAGTTTGTGAGAGGCAGAAATTGCCCCCTACATCCCCTTGTGGTCCTATTTTTGAAAAACTGTATAGCTTATGTGTCCATATAAATATGGATCTATCCATGTTTTAAATTTCATTAAAATTGGTTTGATAGTTTCTGAGAGGAAGAAATTTCCCCCTATCTTCCCTCGTGGTCCTACGATTCGGCCAATTAGAACATATGTCCCAAATTTTATCAAATGATCTCTTAAATTGCGACCTGTACTTTGCGCACAAGGTTACATGGACAGCCAGCCAGCCAGCCTGCCAGCCAGTCGGACGGACATCGTTAGTTCGACTCAGAAAGTGATTCTTAGTCGATCGGTATACTTTAAGGTGGGTCTAGGACCAATATTTTAAGGCGTTACACACATCAGCACAAATGCATAATACCCTCTCCACTATTGTGGTGTGGGTATAAAAAGAAAAAATGGCAAAACCAGCGGTGATTAAATGCAAAACGTGTTGCATTTTTGAGTAATACAATGTGGCATCATAAAAATTCAGAGTTGATTTATTAAAAGTTGGCAGATGGAGAAAAGTTCGTTATGAATTAAATCTGTGCCAACAAGCTGCTAAGCTTAACCGGCATTCTAGTAAGCAGCTCGTTGTACGTAGTGTACAAACTGTGACTAACTTTTTGTTATGAATACGGTTGTAAATGTAGATGGCGTAATTAAAGCAACAGAAAATTCATCTGTTAAATATGCAAATTATTCACAAGCAAATCGAAATCAAAATTCATAAAAACCTCTAAAACGGATAAAAATATTTAGCCGTATTCATAATGGAAATTTGGCATGAAGCTAGCACAAAGTTTATTTATAATACACTTACCAAACTGTGGCTAACGATTTGATAAACTCTTGTTAACGAGCTGCCAAACGTTTGCCAACTTGTAAAAAACAGCTGTTTAATATTAAACAATTTATTTATTTATTTATTTATTTATTTATCATATTGTTATCCCGTACAACAAGACATTAAGTCTTATAATTAGAGTACAGGATTAGAAAAGGTTAATGGAAATTTGCAAAACTATATTTAACAAAATTTTAACAAAAATTTTAAATTACATACATAATTGATTATTACATAAAAAAGAATATATAAATAGTAGAAATAGCAAAAATGAAAGAACACAATTATATATATATATATATGTATATGTATATTTATTAATGAAACAAGTTATATAAAGCCCTTATAAAATGCATTGGATTACTAGTAAATTGAATACTTGGGGGTAATAAGTTCCAAAGACGAATTGAGTGGGTATAAAATTGCCACGATGACTGTAATGTTCGGTATCTGACATGCATCAAATCATTAGATCTTTGTGAACGGGTAAACGAGAGTCTCCTATAGAGATACATAGGTATACGTTTATTAATAATTTTGTGCAACAGAGTCAATGCTCTTATTTTCAATAAGTTAATAAAAGTTACTCCATATAAGTCACTTGCATATGGTGTGATATGATCAAATCTCCTTAAACCATACACATATCTAATCACTGCATTATAACTAAGTTCCAATTTCCTCAAGCTGCTTGAATCACTACTTCCAAAAATTTCACATCCGTATAACAAGGTAGGTATTAAATATGTTTTTGCAAGAACTAATATTAAACAATTTGGTTCGTTTTATTTTAATTACTGTTTTATTTTATTTTTCTTTCTTTCATTTTAATTTTAAAAACTTTTTGTATTTGTAATATGTGGAGGAAAAAACAAAAAAATTACAAATTAATGCAAACGTGTTGCATTTTTGAGTAATATAATGTGGCATCATTAAATTTCAGAGTCGATTTTTAAAAAGTTGGCAGATGGACAAAAGTTTGTTATGAATAAACTCTGTGCCAACAAGCTGCTAAGTGCCCATTCACATTATACGATTTTTGCCGTTGCGATTCTTACTTTATAGGCAAGAGGGGTGAGAGGAACTATAAGGGGTACAGAAGCGAGTGTACTCTTCGACTCGTTTTGTTCATTCATTCGTTCTCTCAATTTTCTCTCATTTGACGAAAAATGTATTAAGGTTGTTACGACAATAATCGTACAATGTAAATATAAGACCGACTTCAAAGAGGAACTGACAATAATCGCAACGACAAAAATCGTATAATGTGAATTGGGACTAAGCTTAATCGGCATTCTAAGCAGCTCGTTGTACGTAGTGTACAAACTGTGGCTAACTTTTTGTTACGAGTACGGCTGATTGTTTCTGCCATGCAATTGCATATTTACGGTTTCCTTTATCATAAGTTTGTATGTATGAGTACGCTTTTGTTTGTAGGATGTGAAAGAATTTCTAAAAAAGCATTACAGATAAAATTTAAGACAGCAACCCCAGTTGTTTTTTATTGTTATCTCTTTAGATTTAGCTGATATACGTAAAAATCCTATGTCTTAACTTTTTTTTATACATCAAAGTTAATGTATCTTTTAAACGTATTCGTTTAAATATGTACCTCAATGAGGTAGTTAAACGTATTCGTTTAAATGCTTACCCCGCATAAATACCCAAAAATATTGGCATTTTTGGCGAGGTAATTATCCGTGGAATACTGATCAATGTTTATTAAATGGTTGCGTTAATTTAAGGTGGAAGTACATAACACGCGTTAGTGCGCGTGCGCTCTGTAGACATCTTTCAAAAAAAGTTAAACTAGTGTTTTTTCATATAACACGTTACAAAATATTTTGACGCGTTCGCGCCATAAAGTTGGTTAACTTTGAACTTTTTAACCAGGACTGTGGAGTCGGAGTTGGGGTTTTTGTACCGCAGTCGAAGTACCCACAAGAACTCGCGACTCCGATTCCAAAATTTTTCAGCATAAAAATTTTTCTAATATTTTTCAAAAATAAAAAAAAATTTTGGTTTAATTTCTTTGAGCTTTTTAATATTATTTCTTCACATTAAATCTTCATGCTCAAGGTCACTTTTATAGAAAAAATATTTATTATTGTTTATCTCAATAGACAACTTCTTCAGGGATTTTTGTTTTTTTTTTTTTCTTTATTTTAAACAAATTTATTAGGTTAATTTGGCGGGTGCCCCGGTTGACAGTTTTTCCAACTAATCGAAAAAGTATTCTATCACAACTGCCGGAATGATACTGCTTATTAAGTAACACTGCTATGCAAATTGTAATGATCTGATCAGGGGTAAGCTTTGGGTTTCAATTTATATAAAAAAGGTTGTATTTCCGAGGGGAAAAATAGGACTCCTCAAATGAATTTTATTTTTTTAAGTGGCTTAAGCGTTCTTTTCGACCTTTTAGTCCTCAACTGAGTTTTATAACGGAAAAAATAAAACTCCTTAAACAATTTTTAATTTCTGACATCTGAATAAAATTTTCTTTTTAAGACTTCAATTCGAGTTTTTATTTTTACGTTGAAAAACAACTGTTTTAGATGGATTCTTTTATTTTTAGTTCACAAAGTAACTGCTATAAAATATTTTTTTTTTGATATCACTTATAACTGTTACGGTCCCTGTTATTTGGCATGGTTTTAGAACATGGTATTTAAAAGATCGGCTTTTGGCAAAATTCGGACAAATTAATACTGAACACCGATTATTGGCTAATTAGCCATTTTTGGACGATACCGAAGTCGATTAATCAATAGGACCCTTATATGCATATAATTTTTTGTTGAAAATATTTACCTGCGTCACTACTTCCAACCCTGAACTACATGATTTATAATAAAAAATTTTTAAATTGAGCAATTTTTTTTTAATAAAAACCAAATTTTCAAATTTTATCATTTAATCGATCGATTTTAAAAGGTGTGATTAATTTCGCACAGTTTTAAAATATATTTCTGAATTAAATTCATAATTATTTTTGCAAAATACACTTCAATTAATATTAAATTAAAAAGAATCAAGACTTTATTTCATTAAACCTGTATATAATGGTTCATTTTGAAAACTTTAATCGCATTTTGCCAAGTTTGATCTTTTTTTGAGATATGAATTTGTTGCAATAAAGGAGAGATATGTGCCATGTAGATAGTTTTAAAACTTTTAATTTAAATAAATAATTTAAAAAATCAAAAAACCAGGCTGCAAAAAATGCAGTTTTTATACATCAAAAAAAAAAGACCGAAACAAGATTAAATAAAACAAAATTAAATGTACACTAATTTGGTTTGAAGGGGTCTTTACACGTCAAGTATTTCTTATCAAGCGCTATGGTAGTATTAGTAAACATGTGTTTGTATGTGTCACACCGATGATACTGAATGGAAAATCCAAAAATTTAGACATGCCCAGCGGGAAAACTCAGAAGACCTTCTTACTTCAGGCCTTTTTAAAGGCCTGCTTAAAAGATTTTTTGATTCAATTACTATTCTTATGTAACTGCTAAAGAAGGCCTCATAGAAGGCCTCGCCTCTTTCGTATTAAAGATAAGATACACCTTCCACACTCGCTTCTATGAGAAGGGAGTAGAAAAGGAGTAACATTTTTTGTATTGTTTTTTTTGCACAAGCAAAAGCAAAATCAATTTTTTTTGGTCTTGTTGCCCTTCTTATGTACCTGCTGAAGAAGCGAGAGCGGAAGGCCTTCTCCGCAATGACAACGTGTGTAAAAAAGATATGAGTATGGAATGGAGCAAGAAGGCCTTGTACATCCAAAATAAGGGGTACAGAGGCTTTCTAGAAGGCCTTCCTACTCCTTCTTTTTCCCGCTGGGTGACAGCGAATATCATGTCCAGAACACGTACATACACGAGTGCATTTGCTTGCTTGCCAACATTTTAAATGTGTTTTTGGCCCTTAACAGACTATAAAATGATCTGAAAGCCAAAATTTAGTACAGTTATGGTTATTATCAGGCGGGAACCAATAATTTTTTTCGGTTTATAATTTGCAATTGTGTCCTGCCTGCTTAACTTAATGCGGGTATTAAATATAGGCATGAGCTCATATTGTTTAAGACAATTTTTTATTTACTTCTTATATTTTTGCCTTTTTAGTTCCGGCATATTTTGTGAGAGGTGCCATTTAGTTATGAAAAACTTTTAAAACCAATTTATTATTCCTAGAAATCGAGTGAAATTGAAGTCGATGGACATTCTCAGTTAAAGTTTTTTTAAAATCACCGTATTTTTTTCTGATTTTTTTTTATAAACTTAAGTCTTTCAAATTACTTTGATTTTAATTTCACTGAAAGCTTACTAAATCTTGTAATCTCCTTTAATTTACACATTTTTTTTACGATAAATGTTAAATTTTATAAGAAAAATGTGCTATTAAAGTGCCAAATTTTTAACGTATGGAATTGGACGTTTATAATGATATACATAATTCATCTCTCACACAACAACATCTAAAAAGCGTCTGATATATGCTCAAAAGTTTGTGTGATAAAAATAAATGTAGAAGTTAAAAACATGTAATTTAGTTTTAAATAATATTAAACGGTTAGAAATCTAAAAACAAAATTTTTATTTAAAAAAAGTAGATTTTTTAAAGTTATTCATCTTAATCGATTAATTGACATAAATTGTTCGAGTTAATCGTTATTCGAAATTGGCTATTTTGATTATTCGATCAAATAATGGCGGAAAAATTACTCGATTAATCGAACAACGATTAATCGAGTGGATACTCTAGTACTTACGCACGTTAATTTAGATGACAGTTTTTGAAAAATTGCGCTTTTGACACATAAAAAATTACATTTTAACTTAAATTAATTTCAATAACTGAATAAAACAACGAAATAAACCCCGATTAAGAACTTGATTCTATTTGCAACATATATATGTACATTAGGGTGGCCGTTATTTTTTTTATTTTTATTTCTTATATTCTCCCCCCCTAAATCGGTTCAGTTTTATGTAAAACAAAATACAAAAAAAATTCGTAGCGATAAGTTGTGTTTTAGGGGGGGCGTCCGTCCCTCAAAGTTTGCCATCAAGCCATTTATTCAAATGTAATTTGTTTGCGTATGACTATCTTCTAAAAACAACATTTTACAAGAATATGATATATGGCAATATTTTAGCTCTTCTAGTCAACAACATAAGCATAGAAAATATTCCTGTGAAATAATGAAGGAATGAGACTATTAAAGTATAAAAGCTTTTGAGGAATGTATTTGACATAGAATACACATTCGAATAATATGAAAAATTTATATTTTAGAAAATAATTAAGAAAATAAAAACAAAATACCAAACATTTTATATACGTTTTATATATATAAAAGGGGGATTTAAGGTCAAGTGACCCAATTTTGAAATAGATGTCTTTCGATTTAAATGAAATTTCCACCAATTTTAGTACTGTTAGATAGTAGCTTAGAGACAAATTTTCAACAAGATCGGTCAAAAAGTTTATGAGTTAGAGTGTGTCAAAATTTGACATTTTGGCCATACAGGTGTTCTTTCTCATCCATGTAACTTATTACTAGGGCAACCAAAAAAAAGCACTAAAAAAACAGTTTTAAGCTCTTAAAAAAAGCGTTTAAAAACATGAAAATAAGCTGTTAAAATTTAAAAAAAAGCAATTTAAAATTGTTAATTATAAGTTGATGCAATAAATTTTCGAAAAGAAAACTATGTCTGTTTGGAGTCAGCAAGTTCTTGTACATAGAAAAAGTTCTTCCTACGTCTACAGATGTTAAGGGAGCATATTTAAAATTGAGTATTTGCTCTGAAGTATATTTTATACGATTGGACTCATAATTTCGCTTGCCTCCCAAAATATATGTTCACTTAGAAAACCAATGAAAGATTTTTCGTTTCCAATTTTGTTACAACTTCGTGTAAAAGCCCAAAATTTGCAGAAATTAACAATATTTGATATACAGAGAAATTCTTAATAGCTAAAACTATATTAAAAAAGCAAAAAATAAGACGTTACTATACCAAAAACAGAGAGAAGGGGAGCTAACAGACGTTACTTTATACAAAAACTATATTTAAAATGAAATAAGACGTTACAAAGTGTAATGGTAAAAGACGTTACAGACTGAGGAATTTGTTCGTAAGAATACAGCTATGGAATTTTCGAGAGAAAAGAACTTAAACAAGCAAATATTAAATTAGGTTTATAAAAAGGCTTAACTCTAAAAACATAAGCACATAAAAATTATACACAACACTATAAAAAAGGTACGTTACAGTACCCCTAAGACAGAGTTGCATAAAAATCAAGTAAGAAAGTAAAGTCGGTCAAGCACGACCGTATGATACCCAACACAACAGTATTTAAAAACAAGTTTCGAGAGTATTTGGCTATATGAATAGGGATCTATCTATGTTTTAAATTACTATAGTGGTCCTATTTTTTAAAAAATGCATACCTTACGTGTCCATATAAATATGGATCTATCTACATATGTCATAAATTGCATTAAAATTGGTTTGATAGTGGGCACAAAGACCCTCTTCCGGATAGCAGCTTGTATGGGGGCTATATTAAATTCGGGACCGATTCGCCCTTGCGCCAATTAGAACCCACGTACCAAATTTCATTAAATTATCTTTAAAATTGCGACCTGTACTTTGCACACGAGGTCACATGGACAGCCAGCCAGCCGAACGGACATCATTAGATCGACTCAGAAAGTGATTTGATTTGAGTTGATCGGTATACTTTAGGACCAATATTTTAAGGTGTTTCTTACATCAGCACAAATGCATAATACCCTCTCCACTCTTTAGTGTAGGTATAATACCATACATAGATAATATAGGTTTTTGGGATGATATTGTTCAAGGGAAGCACAAAATATTACCATAACGTTGAACGATTTTTTTTACCAGTGTTGTTACAGCACAGAAATGGTTGATTTTTTAGTATTTATAAAAAAAGTTGCACATAAAAATAAATAATAATCACGATTTTTGCAAAATATTATTAAATAAGTTTTTTTTCGTATGAAAAAAATGAAAAATTATCTTAAAATGACAAAATAAGTAAAAAAAGCCGATATCGCAAAAATAACTAAAAAAAAGCCGATATTGCCAAAATAAGCAAAAAAAAGCCCTAACAAATATAGCTCATTTTCTTTGTTTTTTTATGATCGGAATTTGTGTTCAATCAAAATCTTTCTATCTTGTAAACCAAAAAATAAGCATTTGCTTTTTTTTGGTTGCCCTACTTATTACCTATTGGTGTAAGCAAAATTTGTCCCAAGTAGCTTAGATCGCTTTTTGATCAAACTTTTTAAAAAAAATTGTTTTTGTTTTTTTTTTAAATTTTTAAAATTTTTTTTTTTAAATTTAACACTTGGCTAAAAAAAATAAAAAAAAAGTTTTAAATTTAAAAAAAAAGTAAAAAGTTTTTAAAAAAAAACAAAAAAATATTTTTAAAAAAGATTGATTTAATAGCTATCTAAGCTACTTGGGACAAATTTTGCTAACACCAATAGGTAATGAATTACATGGATGAGAAAGAACACCTGTATGGCAAACTTTGACCTCCTCTACCTCTGAAAAATTTTGACCGATCTTGTTGAAAATTTGTGTGTAAACTACTATCTAACAGGACTAACCTTGGTGTTAATTTCATCCAAATCGTAAGACATCGATTTCAAAATTGTGTCACTTGACATTAAATCGCCTTTTTATATATATAAAACGTATATAAAATGTTTGGTATTTTGTTGTTATTTTCTTAATTATTTTCTAAGATATTAGTCTTAGCAAAAAACTTTCTTGGAGGCTTATGTTGTTGACTAAAAGAGCTAAAATATTGCCATATATCATATTCTTGTAAAATGTTGTTTTTAGAAGATAGTCATACACAAACAAATTACATTTGAATAAATGGCTTGATGGCAAACTTTGAGGGGCGGACGCCCTCCCTAAAACACAACTTATCGCTACGAAATTTTTTTGTATTTTTTTTTACATAAAACTGAACCGATTTGGAGGGGGAGAGTATAAGAAATCAAAAAAAAAAAGTTCTCCATACAACTAACGGCCACGCTAATGTACATATGTAGAATGAATGTTCAAATAAAATACGTAAAGATTTATTTGAAAAGAGAACGATAAACAAAACAATTTATTTAAAACAAAAAAAAAACAAAACAAAATAGTAAATAAATATGTAGAACTAAACTAAAAAGTTAAACCAAAACATTATTCATATAACAATTCCTTAAGTAACAAAAATGGTAGTTAGCAAAATAATACATGCTGAATTTTTTTGCGTTCAAAATAAAAAATACATCAACTATTTGATAAAAAATTGATTTTTTTGTAAAAACACAAGCATGTCAACCTTATTTGGTTTAAGGAAGTTTCTCCTGTTATTTAATAATTCACCGGCAGCTGAATACCACTTTAGTAGCAGGGACTATAAGATATTTTTTGCAGCTTTAGATACTTTCTTAATTGGTTTTGATTCTCGATCCAAAAGGTAATCGGTCTAGAGGACTTTCCTACAATGGTCGCTCTTTGTATTATTGCCTTATGCTCGCAATTGCATTTGCATTTTTTTACAACTTTATAAAAAAATTTGACATTTTAGTCCCTATGTAAACATAAACATACAAATTTTTACAATAGGCCCTCTAATTAGCGGTACAAAGAAGCACAGTTGAGCTATTGATACCACCTGCTATTCTTCTTTTTTGTAAACATTACTTTAATTCAGCGCGAGTTATAAGAAAGTAAACTTGCGGGGAAAAACTGTGATAATATATCGATATTTTCGATATTTTAATACTATCGATAGTATCGATATTACTATCGACAATATTTACTATAGCTTGTGTTGTTTGGAATCTGCTGAAACATTAAAGTGCTACAGAAAACGCTCAACTTTCTTTTTGTTTTAATATTCTTGATGTAAAATAAAAATTAAAAGAACACACCGTGATAGAATCAGGGCAGTTAGTTTTGTGGTTTCGACCCCAAATTAGGGATTTTCTTGTTGCTAAAAAGGACAAAAAAATTTTATTGGGGTTTGCATTAGGGATATTCAAATAATAAATTGGAATTTTTTGGGAAAAAAAAAGAATATGACTAACTTTTCTATAAAAGACAACTATGTTCCATGCACACATATAAATACATTAGGGTGGTTATTTTTGCAACATCACTTAATATCAATGAGCACCGGCAAAGTTTAAAGCTCTTCTGTCTATGCTAGTTGAAAAAACAGACAAGCCGGGCACATGGCGTTTTAACATAATTCGGGTACGCTGAATTCAGTGGTGCTCGCCGTTTTTTTAGATTGGCTCTGGTTTTCGAGATATACCGTTATTTCGAAAATGGAGGAGGCTGAACAACATATATTCGCGTAACTCAACAAAAACGGTTTAGTTTATTGAAATTTCTAAAAAACCGAAATTCCGCAATATTTCCTTTAAGAAAAGTAAAACTTTTTTCTAATATGAGCAGTCGTTTTTGAAACATAATTTTTTTTTTTTTTAAATAATTGATTTTTTTTATCAAAATTTCGAAATTTTTGTTTTTTAGGCTAGGCTTCTATAAAAAAGCTGCAGGCAAAACAAGCCATAAATGATTAAAATCTGTTACCAACTTTCGATTTTATTCACAAAAGTCGAAAAGTTTTAATTAATTTAAGAATTTCATGAAACGCAATATTTGTATGGGAGCCTCTCCTAAAAAGTCGTGATAATGGGCAAGTATGTCTCGAGAAAATGTGAAGGACAAAAAACTAATTGAGGGGTATGGAAGCCCCCTTAAATAAGGGAGATTGAGGGTAGGTATGTGAGAAATAAATGATTGAGATAAAAAATAAAGTGGGGTTGGTCATACATTTGACCCATCTAGAAGCATCCTAGGCGCTGCAGGGGCCAAATTTAAAAAGAAAAACAAAAATTTTGAAATTTTGATAAAAAATAAATTTTTAAAAAAAAAAAAAAAATATTGTTACGTCACTGCCTTTCAATAACGTTTTGGTTTATTTCCTTTATAATAAACCGTTTCGAGTTCTTTATTGCAACTTTAATAAAATAAATAAAACACAAACACTTTTAACACTGTTTACAATTAACACAACTTTATTTAGTACAAAGTCTTTTTAACAACCGTAATTTATAGCTTTTATTCACAACCAACTATAATTTTCAGCGTTATACGTTATTGACAAAGTCTGAACTTAGAATGATCTAATTACGCTAGTGGCCGCTAGTATTTATACCGCAATTTGGTTGTCTAGAACTTTCGAAATGTTTTTTTAAGGTTCGAGGCTTTACTATTTCACCACACTTTAATTTGATTTATGGCACCACTTTACATAATTTTACCTCTTATACTGAAGCTTTTTTAACGGTCATTTCTAGGGCTTTCTGCACATTGGGATTAAAGTGTACTAAATTATAACAATTTTTAATAACAATGTAAACTAATAAAATTACTAATAAATACAAGTTAACTAATAAATACAAGATAACTAATAAATTCAACTAATTCTTAACTAAAGTTACTTTCGTAACAATATGTTTCAAAAACGACTGCTCATATTAGAAAAAGGAAAGTTTGTTGCGGAATTTCGGTTTTTTAGTAATTTCAATAAACTTAACCGTTTTTGAGTTACGCGAATATATGTTGTGCAGCCTCATCCATTTTCGAAATAATTGTATATCTCAAAAACCAGATCCAATCTAAAAAAATCGGCGAGCACCACTGGATTAAGCGTACCCGAATTAGGTTAAAACGCCAGGTGTCCAGCTTGTCTCAAAAAAAGGGTAAATTTCTTGCACAGTGTAATTGATGGATCTCCAAATTCGATTATAATAAGTCCAAAATTTATTTTTTCCAAGACAATTTTATGTATATTAGAGGTGTTTAAAAAAGCTTAAGTGAACTCTTTAGTCAATGAATTGGCTAATTTGGTTCCTCTGTATATAGAAACGTTTAATATAAAGTTTGGTGCCGATTGGATTAAGAAAAGTAGAGGCAGAAATCGATTAAAAAGTTGAATAGTGAATTATTTTATTAAAATGTCGTTAAAATTTTTTTTCTAGGCGATAAATTAATCAAAATGAAGATATAATTGTGTTTTCAAAAAGGTATAAAAACCTAAAATCGGTTAAGAACTAGCCCAGTAACAAATAATGTCCCAGGCCACTAATGTGCCAATTATTACTTGACCGAGAAACGCGAGCAACACCTTAAACATTTTTGAAAACGATTTGTGCAATCTAATTTTTTTATTAAAGACTCAAATTACAGAAAATACAGTACGTTACGGCACGTTGTATTGCATTGCGTTACATTTAGGTTGGCTAAAGCGACCTTAAGTTTTAAAATGTAAAATGCAAGTAATTTAGCACTAAACGCAAAAAAATCTTCCATCATGCCATTAGAGTCCTGTTTTAATTTTTTAACACTTCTTTTTGTTTCGGCTAATTCTGTTAAAAAATTGTTTGTATCACTATCGAGAGTTTTTTCTGTTGTCAGATCATCATTGATTTCATCCTTTTAAAAACACAAAAAAATATTGTTTAACACTACAAAAAATTAAAAATAAAAAAATAATAGATTGAAATTTACCGAATTAATCGAATATCGAAAATTACCAATTTTAAATTAACCTATCAGTTAATCGGGTAGTAATAAATCGGTTAACCGATTAACGGTTTACCGAATGACTACTCTAAAATATACACCTAAAATACAATTACGTTTTATCTTTACGAAAAAATGATCTCTTGTAGATCATAGTACAAGTAAAACTCAAATAAATATTTAACTTATCTGTTAAAAATGGTGCATTTTTTACAGGGGCTTATTTTGGGGATTTTTTCTTTTATCAGGGGATTTTTGGGGAAAAATTTCTTTTAGTTTGGGGAGGACGAAAAAAGTACCTGGCAGCCCTTTTGATGATTCAAAAGATTTCAGTTAACTTCTAGTATTTTGTTGAAAAAGGGAAAAATGTTTTTAAACGCTCACTAGGCTGACTCAATATTATTTATACATTATCAAATAATTCTACTGGCTGTTATTTCGAACATCTCCACGTCAAAAATTGTTAATATACTTAAGTAACGATCACACTTATTAAATATTTGACAAAATAAGCATAACCACCTCTTCGCGGAAAGAATTATTTTCTTAACATGGCTTGAACCAAGAAAATTTTGTATGATTGTCTTAGTCAAAAATTACTTATTCTAAATACATGTGTGGCTTGGTTTAAGCAAAATGTTTGTTTATTTTAGAAAAACTTACTAAATACGAACAAAATAAGTTTAAATCAAGAAATTATTTTTAAATTTTTAATTTTCTTGTTTAAAAAAAACGAAATTGATTACTTCAGAAAAAAACTTCTTTCCGTGTTTTGTTAATAGCTAGGGAGATTTGACATGGTCTTAATATAACAAAATAAAACTAATTATACACAGCAAAAAATGATTTTTGTATGATGTAGTATTATAATGAAAATAAATATTGCAATTAGAGGAAATTATATTTTTGTTTGCCTGCTGGTTAACTCTTTTTCGACAAATATTTGCCAGGTGTGACCGTGGCTTTATTGGAAAAATTTTCCCTTCATAAGAAATAGTATATTAGCCGGTTATTCCATAAAACTATTATTTAAAGCAAACCTCCATGGCCTCTCTAACGAAATTATGTCAGATTTGTACATAAAACTTTTGTTTATATTTTGATTTTTTTTTCTTTATTTATTTTACGAGTAGATGTAAATTTTAATGTATAGAAAGATGTACGTATGTCCCAATGTAGAACTGATCGTAGTGTACGTCGTGAATTGTTTAGCCAGAGAACTTTTTATAGTCAAACTTGTTGAGTAAAAAATAAATATATATACAGTAAAACAAGGTTATAACGAACACCTGCCCTATTGATTATACATAATTCATACAAACTACTACGTTTACAGGAAATATTTATGCTCATGTTTCCAATTTAAAGTTTGATGTCCCAAAAAATCGAACTCAAAATCTTAATCGCAAATTTTGTCCCCAAATTTTTAATTATTTAATAATACATTAGCTTTAAACTTTAAATAAAATTGCTCAACTTTTCCTCTATGAAAAAACAAACAAGTAAAAGTGCTGTGCCAAATCTTTGAAGCCCTGCACCGAGAGTAAGAATATTTTAGGAGTGGGCTCTTTATGGGATATTTGATAAATTATGAATTAATAATAAAATTCCTTAGATACTTAATTGATTTTCAGGAGGAGATTTTATATTGGACCAATGGTAAATAATGAACCGATCATCATAAAATTTGGTAGAGTGATTCTCGTATTAAAACAAAATTTAATTAAATAAAATCTTAATAGAGTTATACAATTTGTGAGCCTTTTAAAGTGCTTTTCGGAGAGCGCCTTTAACTGGGACCTATGATAAACTTGAATCACAAAATTCTTTTAGTTTAATGTTCAGTCCTGCAAAACTAAATTAAAACACATTTTTACAGTTTAAGATCTATTTTAGTGTTTTTCGAAAGTGGGCATTATATGAGTTATTTAGTTAATTACGGACCGATTAACATAAAACTGCATGGAGTTATTTAAGCCATATAATGCTGGGCTGGACTTCACCACAAAAGCATTATTCGTTACGGGCTAAAACGTATTAAAGTGTTTTCCGAGAGTGGACTTTAACAGTTTTATGAAACGTATGTGTTTGTGCAAAATTTAATGATTATGTTTGTAACAGAAATGTCGGTTTTTTTTTGTAGTTGTTTTAAATCTCGATACATATCTCTTTTCCTACTGAACCGATTATGCTGGAGTATGCTCGGGATCTCTGCTTAGGAGAACTAGAAACCATTTGATACCAAAATGTCTTTTTGGTTGAGTCGTTCGAATATGAGCGTGATTTAAGCAGTCGGACATGGCTGCGAAATCGACTTAAGGCCCAACCATAATGTGCTTAAGTTGGCTTAAGCAAATGTGAGAATAACTCTCATATGAATCATAACCTCATAACATTACTTTATTCTGATGAGCACTGAATAAATATCAATTTTTTTTGCCATATTTTGTTTTTTGGGGCATATTTTTTTTAAAAATATTTAGTGCATATTTTATTTTTTGTATTAACATGTAAACTTGGTTGCATTACTTGTTGTGGAGTTGTCAAATAGTACTGAGGCAATTAAATGAATAAAATTAAGGTGTAATTTTGTTTTGGGAGCTTAATTTTTAAGGCAATTGCCCAAATTGGGTAACTAAGCGTATGGCAATTAAACGTGGATTTTTGTTTAAAAAAATAGTAGAAAAAAACGGGGATTTAAAACTCTAAGTAAATAAGCGTGAAAGACATTTAAGAGTGGGGTCATTAACCGGGTTATACTGTATTGCCATTTTGTCTTTCCTCTTCTCCTTTTTATATATAAATACAAATACTTCTACAGCCAACTTCAAGTTAAAAAGTGTGAGAATAACAAAACAAAACAGAATTGCAGTGAACATGAAACTGAGTACCCCTCTTCTCACCTCTGTCACCAATAAACTTAAGAACTGCTGAAAAAAAAATTGCAAGTCTAGACGATGACTAAGCACACATGCTCGTAGAACAGTGTAATCCAAATCTTCATTTTCTGTGCACAATTGTGCTACAAAAACAATAATAAAAACTCACACCGACGCTTGTTCTCTTTTATTTCAGTTTGATTTCAGTCGTTAATTGAGTGTTAACGAGTGCACATGTGCGGATGCTTACTTTTTTTCAGCTTTGACTTAATTTCAAAATAAACCAGCAAACAAAATATGTGGTATGATGGAAGACAGAAATTTTTGTTTTGTCATTAAAAAACATATTTTGCTAATAAGAAATTGTTACAAAATCTTAAATTTGGAAAATTTAATTTATAATCCCTAAATACACTTAATTTGTTAAATTTTGTTTGTAAATTAAACTCGACCAATTAAATTTGTGTGAAACAAATTGCCTGATTCTGTAAAAACTGAGGCATATTTTGTATATAATTTTATTAACTTTTTTAAAACTTCATTTCCATTTTGCTTTTAAAACTAAAATTTATTACATTTGCAATGCTTAGTTTTGTGTTTGCTGGGCAATATTATATTATCCAATACAGACGCATTTCATTTATTGAGAGTTTTGGTTAACTATGTCGTAGAAACTAAAGTTGTTTCCTCTATTGAATTCTTTATTCATAAATATTTCTAAACTCAGATTTTTGCCTTCTTTAGTTTAATGTTATTAACAGCTAATTTCGCCAAGTTCAGCTAGAAATAACTATAACTTTAACCTTCAGTTAACAATATGTTATTGACAGTTATAACTGCGAGTTAATTATAACTGAACTTAAAATGTATTATGTTTGAAAACTTGTAGGAAATCATTATTGTAGATATATTTTTTGTTGTGAGTTTCTTCGTCATGGATACAACCAAAATGGATACGAACAAAAAACCAAAATTTGTGTACGACTTTTCGCTTTTTGAGTTGGTTTGACAGAGAATGTTTATAGTTAAAGAATCAGAAGCAAAAGTAACTGTTTTTTTTTTTTGGCCAATGACAAATAAAAAAATGGAAGAAATGTCAGTTTTTCTACCTTGACTGCAGTTTTTTAAGCGATACAACGTACTATGTCACAAACTAAAGCTATGTTCACATTATGTGTTTTTGTCATGTGGATTGTCACTTTTGCACATGTTCAATTTGTGCATATCGTCTGAACCCTGTCAAGCAATATCATGGTGGAATAAGCAGGTGGCATCGTTACAGCAACAAATACAACATTACAACAAAAATGGAAATTACATCACCGTTCACGTCAAAAAATACATTAAAGAAAAATCAAAGCGTGCCGCTGAACGTGATGAAATAAATTAATTGTTAGCCAATTTTTATTTAATTATGGTCAATATCTTATTATACCCTCCACCACAATTAGTTGTGAAGAGGGTATACTAAGTTTGTCATTCCGTGTGAAACTTTTTTATTATTCATCTCAGACCCCATAAAGTATATATATTCTGGCTGCTTGAGTAATTCTAAGTCGATTTAGCCATGTCCGTCTGTCTGTCCGTCTGTTGAAAACACGCTCACTTTCGAAAAACTCAAAAGAAATAAACAAACTAGGTGTCAAATTGCTTGTAGTTATCCTAAGCAGTTTGGGATTGAAATCCAGCAAAATCGGTTCAGTAGGACCAGAGCTATGAATCGAAATGTGTAACCACCTTCAAAAACTTGATAATTTTTTTACAAAAACTAACATAAATGATGCAAAAATGCACGGAATGACATAAGATTTTGCACAAGTCCGTTTTATTCGACTAGAAATGACACTGTAAAATTTCGCGAAGGTCGGTCCATAATTTACCCTAAGCCCCATATAAACACTACTCCCGGAAAACAGTTTAGTACGCCTAAAACCGTAAAAAATAATGCAATCATAACAAATTTTGGCTCGTCACAATTTTATAGGACTTTAAATGATACTGTGAAATTTCGTGAAGATCGGTACATAATTTACCCTAGGCCCCATATATGCCCTACTCCCGGAAAACAGTTTAGTCTCCTAAAACCATAATTAATAACAAATCGTCACAGTTTAAGATAATAATAATAAAAAGACATCATACAGATATTACTCCTTAAACATTCGAACTGTCGGTGGAGGGTATCAAAGATTCGGCACAGCCGAATATAGCACTCTAACTTGTTTATTTTAATTTAAAATTATCAAAAACTTTAATAAAATACAATAATCTTAGCACTTCTTGTAAACATTAACAAAACTTTGACATAAACCTAGACAAACAACACAAGAGCAAAAAATCGTCACACTCACACTTTTGAAATTGACCACGAGATTGCTTTCAATTTTACCTCTCCATTTGTTTGGCAATTTTACTATCAATTTAACAGCTGATTACATGTTAGTCTTTATAAATTGTTTTTTTTTATGACATCTTGAAAGTAAATTGCTTACAAATTGAGTGCAGCCTACGTCACAGCTTTTAATTTTTGTAAATTTTGACAAGCAGTATTTGTAAAAGGCTATCAAGAACAACTTGATCGTATGGCAGCAGGGTTAGAACGAGTTCTATTTTCAAGTGACAAATCATCTGTCATCAGCTGTTTTTTATTAACAAAATTGTTTGTGGCGGCAAAAATTAATTCAAATTTGTATAAATATAAATTATAATAGTAAATAAATAATACAAAAGATAAAAAATACACAAATTCATTATTAAAAATGTATTTTTTTTTTTATTTTTAATATGTTATGTCAAATGTACGTTACATACCAACATGTGAACGTGTAAATTATAAATCTTATGTAAAACTCAAATTTTAACACATGAAATCACATGTGGGTAGAAAAGTGACATTCCACATGACAAATACACATAATGTAAACATAGCTTAAAATAGTAGGTCCCTTCGAGTTTGTTGTAACCGTGTTCCACTATATAAAAAAGTGTGATAAATTAAGTTTGTATGTATGTATATGTATGTATGTACAAATATATATAAAGGGAGAGGAAAATAACCGGATTTATGAATAGAATTTATTGTTTACTCTTGCCGCTGACTAACAACAAATAATTAGAAATGAAACGTACACATCTCTTGTACTTTTGAATGTTAATTTGTTTAATAAGTATGTACGTATGTATGTAATTGTGTACGTATATTAACACTTGTGTGTTGTACATTTAAATTTTAAAATTATACTTCTTAAATTGTTATAGGCCCAGATTGTGTTTCTAGAACTTTACACTACAATGTTTGTAATCAGACATGGAAATTGGCTGCCTGTTTTTAAGTGACGAGCGCAAAGTTCGTTCGTTTAACTTGCATTTTAAACAAATTTTTTTGTTTTTCAAGAGCTGTTACGTGGTTTTTACTCCAAAAGGAAAGGAAATGTATCCACGCCCGCCCATGATCAAGCACGCTTATTGACGCATCATTTACAAACTCTCACAATAACGTACACTTACGATATACATACATATTTTATTAAGAAAATACATCCTATGTAGGTAACTTTTTCTTAAAACACGAAGTTTATTTAATTCAATTAAATACATACACAGTGTTGCCAAAACTTGGTGACGAAAAATGGCTAAATTTACGGAAAAAATGGCTAAAAAATGGCTAAAAATGGGCTAAAAAATGGCTAAACTTTTTTTTAGGTAAAAACACATTAAAATTCTATAACAAAACAGAAATAATTCATTTAAAGTTGTTTACGATGAAATTGTAAGTTAAGATCAATTTCTTAAATAAGAATAAACGTATATTAATATTTTGATAGATATGTATTTAAAAAATTAAATCATCGAAAAATTCGTCGTTATTGCTCATCTCATAGGAATCACTCGTGCCTATTAGTTTTAAATAATTTGAAGGAAAATCATAATCACGACAACATTTACCCAACATTATGAGTCCAGTACCCATGTTCTGTAACTTTAGTGAGAACTTCTCGCATCGAAAAGATGTGAAACAAAATATTCCATCGTTTCTCGAAAAGTGAGAAAAAAGTGTGTCTGTAACTTATGTCGAAAACTATCAAAAGAGATTACGTCGTTACGTTATAAAAGTCATAACATTGCACTCGAAGCCGATGTGACATTGCAGACGTTGAGGACGCCAGTCACACATATAGTTAACGGCGACCAAAATTTACTAAAATTGAAAAATTTTCAACAACGGCGGCGAAAATACAACCGTCGGCCATGCCAAATAATGTAAAGTACCCTCTCCACAGTTTTTTTTTTTTTTTTTTTTTTTTTTTTTTTTTTATTTTAGTTAACGTGTCTTACAATATTTATAAGAACGCTACTCCAAGTGGAGCTTCTAGCAACTCCAAAAACAACAAAATTACAAAATATTTATGAATTTGTTTTTGCTTTCAATGTAATTCTTTGTCGTTGCGTTGTGTTTTACAAAATTAGGGCCTAAATATTGGTTATAAAAATAAAAGTTGAACATTTTATTGGAAGATTTATTGGAATTGAATTTTGCAAAAAAATAAGATAAAAGAAAATTATACTAGCTGCTTCGCCATGCAGAGTTTATCTGTCATAGTTTAGGAAATATCGGACCTTAGAAACTAAAATTTTCAAATTTGTTCCTACCTTGGTTTAGTATTTTGCAAATAGAAGACTCAATTTTATCATGATTTTCTTGAAATATTTGGTTATTTTTACCAGCAAATCGATTTATATTTTACAGAAAAAATTGTAAAAAAATGTGTGGTTATTAATTTTTTGCCATTTTTTAGCATAAAAGGTATTTTATACTTTTTTATTTTTTTACAAAATTCGTTTGTAACATATTTATATGCAATAACTACATTTTTCAAGTTTTTTGATTTTTTGATTGAATCCTATTCTACTCATTGAAATCTATATCACCTTTATTATAAAGCATTCCAAAACTCAATAACTACACTGCAATTGCAATTCAATATCAAATATAAGGGTAAAGAGAAAAATGCAATAATTACACAAAAAAAAAGTGTTTTCATTTTTCTACAAGTGGTTGCAATTTTAATCAAAATGATATACATAATACAAATCTGTTTAAAGCAAAAAGCAGAAATTCTAGCCCTAGTTCAGATCAAAACGCAATATTTTCATACAGTTCAAAGCAAAATTAAATAAATATTACGATTCAGACCAAAACGCAATCATTCCAAATTTGCTATCTAAATAACTTTAAAACAAACTGTCAAATAAAATAATTAATTTGTGATTAATATTATTTTTTGTAGACAATAATACCTCAGTAATTGTTTTTTAAAAAAATTATGTGCTAATTACTTATTGTCGTTTATCCAAAAAAATGTTGTGGTGTAATTATTGCGTTTTGTTATGGACCTCCTCGTATATATTTTATCCTCTTTTCTAAAGGTTGCTTTATGTGTATTATGTAAAAAATGTTTGAAAATTGTGATAGCGACGGGTTCCAGGCTTTCCGAATTAGACCTTTTTTGTAAGAATTTTCCGCCTATCTAAGGATCGCAAGTAGTTTTTTCCCTTGATTTTTGTCCATGAAACAAAGCACTGTGCGCTGGCTTTTTTACTTTTATTATTATTAGTTTTGCTGTGGTTTTCTTTTATGCACTTTGACAAAATGGTCACCTTGGCATTTTTGCAGCAAAATTTTTAATTTTAATTTATTTGTAAAATTTTTAATTTAGGATTTTGCATTTAATTAAGCATTTACATAAAATGCTTAAAGCTTTTTATCTTTATTTTAAAAATTTGGAGGAATGGTTGATTAAACTTGCATTTTTTAAATAAATCATTTTAAATTTCGACTACAAATAGTTGCAATTTAAAATGAATTTTTTATGAAAATGGATATTTCTTATTTGTAAATTTTCTCAAGAAACTGCTTTTACCTGTTTTGTAAAAATATATTATTTAGGAAACAATCCTAAGTCGTGGTTTACACTATGGAAGTTTTTTTTTTGTAAAGTTTTAGTTTTTTGGTAAGAGGGTAGAGAAGAGTTGCATGTTCACTTCCACTCACACCAATAAACTCAGACTTTTTGATAGAAAGCTTTCGTTACAAAATTAGGTTATAAAATACCTAGTTTGTATTTTTTTTTTTTGCATCAAAGGTCTTGAGGGCCGCATCTATACAAAGTAAATACTAGGGTGTTCAATTATTCGCGTTTTATTTTTGTTTGATTATAGGATTAATCGATATTTGGCATTTTTAACTTATTCGATTTAACGAATAAAATTTTAAAATTAATCGATTAATCGAACAATTCAAAATCCAGAAATTTTATAAATTACGAGATTTTTTCGATAATTTTAGAAAAAATTAGTACTTGAGTAAATAAACATTCTTTTTTAAATAAAACTTGTCAATGTATCTCCAAACTGTCAATATAACTTTGGATTTTTTTAAAACTTTTCACGGACATTCCATCCTCTGCTATGCTTCTGCAAATAATTTCCTCTAGAGAATCGATCGAAGTATCTTGCTTAAAATAGTTATTCATTGGAACACGTGTAGCCCCCTTTGATTTTGATGGTGGAGCAACTTCTTCAAGTACTATGTTATACTCACTGTGTAAGTGGTAAATTAGTGAAGTTCTTGAATATACATTTTTGGACACCTGTTCCATTTAGCATTATTAGATTTATCCTTCGTAAAATATTTTTTAACCAAACTCATTGTAAAGAGAGAAACGCATGAACTATTTTGTTAAAAAATACAAGCATGTTCTAGATATCAAAATGAAGTGGATTTAAAATTGAGCAAATTTTAAAACGACCTGTAATGAAAGTTCATAAAATTATTTCATTTTATCTATTTTATTCTTTAAGTATCTATTATTTTACAAGAACAACACTTAAAACCACGAAAAACTGCGGTCATTTTGTAAATAGCAATTGATTTTAAATTATCGTTCGATTTCAATTTCACTTCATTTCGGTTTCTAGAACATACCCGATAAATTAATATAAATCATTGAGTTTTTTTTTTAATTCCAACGGACACATACATTTGGTTTGTTTATTCGACTTAAAACTTTTAAAAAATTATGCAATTAACAAAAATACTATATATTATTATTATTCGATTAATCGGTATAAATTCTTCGATTAATCCTTTAATCGAAATTAGCAATTTTAAATTATTCGAACAATCGAATAATCGTCTAAAATTGTTCGATTAATCGAACAAGAAATAATAAACTGAACACCCTAGTAAATAGCGTTTGACCCAAAGGCCCTAGCTAAATTTTTTTGAAATTGTCAATTTTTTTTTAATTTAATGCAACAGTACAAAAAATACTGGATTTATAAGCAATTTTACATTTTGATACACACACTTAATGTTACGTTTTTACCTTCTCCTGCAAACTTGCAATTATGTGAGTAAGGGCCTTCCCAAATAAAACCAACGATATGTATGTAGTAAGTCCTATAACTAAAATTTTAACTTTGTATATCTGATGTTTTATCAAAATCGAACTACTCGTTTAAATACAACGTTTAAAAAACTGTAGTCAAAGTAGAAAAACTGTCAGTTCTTCCACTTCTTCATTTGTCATTGGCAAAAAAAAACACTCTTGATTTTACTTCTTATTAATTAAACGTAAACGGTCGCTATGAAACCAACTCAAAAAGCTAAAAGTTGTACACAAATTTTCGGTTTTTGCTTGGTAGTTTTTGTTTTTGACTGCAGTTTTTTTTCAAACCTGTTTATACATGTACAAGCGGTTGAAGCCCGGCATTGCCCGGGCTAAAACCATCATCATGGATATTAATGTAAGTGTAATATTAATGCTGTTGATATTTTGATTTTCCCCTAAAATAATTCTATTTTCTCCAAAGAATTCAGGTCGGGTAAAACGTTTTTTTTTTTTTTTTTTTGTTCTACCATGGAATGTTTTGCGCTAAAGTACTTTCACTTAATGTTTTAATTCGAATTGTACTGCTTTTTTAAGTTTTTAAAGTTTTCGACAGGCAATTTTAATGAAAATCGTATTTACACAAATGTACCCCAGGGCTTTCTCATACGCCCGTTTTTCTTTTTTCAAATTATAAGTTTTTTTTATTTTATGCTTTTGATAAAAGTAAATGCAATTTATATTTGATTGTTTTTTTGTTTCTAAAAGTAATAAAAATTCTAAATTGTTACCTTTTCTGTAACGAAACTTTTACATAAAGTACATTAATTATGTTTTGAAATTGCAACCTCATTTTTAAGTTTCCGTAAAATAACTTTTTACAAACAGTTCAAAATGTTACCCCCTTTGTACCTCTAAATTAAAATTGTTAACATGTATGTATACTTCTAATGATACTTATATTCTTTACAAATTAAACAAAGTTTTTTAATTTCATGTCTCTGGATGATTTAATTTACAGAAAACTAAAATTCACGTGTTTGTACTACCTTTATCTCGTTTCTTGTATAATCCACTGTATCGCCTTTAATTTGGGTTATACGTCATTTATATTTCTAAATATTTCAAAAAATTATTTAAAAGAAAAGCTTGTTTTGAGAAAAAGTACCAATAATACAAATTTTTTTCTTCTTTTTGTCCCTTAAAATTTGAAATCTATATGTTTAAAGTTGTGTTTTAAACTGAAAAACAATTCCAGTTAAGAAATTTTTAATCAGTATGTTTACTACAACAAGCCGTTTTATGTTTCAAGTTTGCGCAAAATTATTTAATAAAAAACATGTGTTTACAAAAAGTACGAATTGTTAACCCCTAAACGTACTTTATTTATTTTCTGCTTTTATGTTAAAGAACATAGATTTTAAGTCCTTGCAAAATTATTTAAAAAAATTACCCTGTTTTGACCCTCAAATAAACTTTGTCTTGATGTTTAAGAACACTGGTTTCCAGTTTGTGCAAAATATTTTTAAATAAAAATTTTTTAGCAAAAATTAAGAATTTATACCCTGTTGTACCTCAATGTAAATTATTTGCTCGTTGCCTTTATATTCAATAACGTATGTTTTAATTTTTTGCACAGCTAGTTAAAAAAAAAAACGGTGTTTGAAATAAGAACTAAGAGTACGAATTTTTGCCCTGCTCTGCTCATTTAAGTTAAAATTTTTTATACACATATACTACATATGTTGCTTGTGATAGTTTAAGCACAACATTAAATAAACTATTAAAATTTTGTAGTATAAATAGGTTAAATAAAAAGTATCCAAAATTTCCAATTTTAACCCTGGAATGCAAATTTGGAATTTTTGTGACATGCCGACGTATCTATTGAAATTTATACAAACAAAAATTTTTAATTTAGGATCGCAAAATTATTTAAAAAAACATCTTTAACAAAAGTACCAAAAGTACGAATTTTTGCCCTGTTTTTCTCTTTATGTAAAAATTTTTAAAATCTATGTTAGCGGTTTTAGTTTAAGCATAAAAATTAATTCATTTTTCAAGTTTTGCAGTCTTAATGGGATTGATTTAGAAGTACCCAAAATTCCCCTTTTTACCCCCTGACGTCGTCTTTCAAAATGTAATTTTTATGTGACATGCCGACGTAGCTATAGAAATAATTACAAAGAAAAATTTTTTAATCAGGATCTCTTAATTATTTGAAAAAAAAACTTGTTTACAAACAGTGCCAAAAGTACAAAATTTTACGTTTTTTTGTAAAAATATTTCAAATCTATATCCCTTGTGATAATTTCGGTAAAAAAAACTAAAAAAGTTTTTAAATTTTGCAGCCTAAATGGGGTTATTTTAAATTGTACCTTAAATTCCCCCTTTTACCACTTTTATCCTCTAAAAACTTGATTTTCAAAATGTCCTTTTTGTGGCATGCCCACTAGCTAAAGGAATTTATGCGAAAAAAATTTTTGGATTTAAGACAAAGATTTACTTCAAAAAAATCAGTTTAATTTTTGCTCTTTTTGACCATTTATCCCTTCCTGTTCCAAAATTCCGGGAAAATATATTGCTATTACATTCTATTTCGGTACCAAATTTCATAAAAATCGGTTTAGCCGTTTGGGCGTGATTGCGGAACAAACTTACACCTCATTTTTATAATATGTATGTATATGGGGATCTTAACTTACAACGCCTCTTTTGCCTTTTGCTTCTGCGCCCTAACACCAGATATCAAAAAACCA
Organism: Pollenia griseotomentosa; assembly: GCA_963931875.1. Classification (NCBI taxonomy): domain Eukaryota; kingdom Metazoa; phylum Arthropoda; class Insecta; order Diptera; family Polleniidae; genus Pollenia; species Pollenia griseotomentosa. The sequence continues at coordinate 173,997,813 of OZ007560.1, read as the reverse complement.
GTTCAGTGTTCATAAAAAAACAATTTAGAAAACCCTCTGCGTCCGTAGTCCAAAAATTTTAATTCTAACTACTTTAAGGTAAGTCCTAACGTCAGAACCATATGCTTTGCAATTCTTAGCTTCATTGGTCTTTGGGGGCTTCAAAATTAGCAGAAATGTCAAATAATGCAACACTCCTTCTCCTATTAATTCTCCGCCCGTAGTACAAAAATCTTAGATCCGCCTACTTCAGGCTATGCTCCATTGTTAGGACTATATGCTAGGCAATTTTCAGCTTCCTATGCTAAAAATTTATATTTTTCCTCTTATTTATCCGCCCACAGTTTAAAAATCAAAATTCCGACAACGTTAGGATTTGGCATAGGTGCTTTGCTATATGCATGCAAATTTTCAGCTTTATAGCCCATCAGTGGGCTTAAAAAAGCTGTGGATAGACAACAAAGAGGAACACACAATATATATATTACTATTAACATACATATTTCCATTTTTCTTTAATGAGTCACTAAAATGAATTTAACAATTTGTAGCATTTTTTGGCCTTGTCTAATGCCAGATTTAGTTTACAAAAAAATGTTTAAGGTCTGGTCACACTGCACTTTGACAAAACATTTAAGAGAAAGTATGACTAAAATAATAGTAGTGCTTGTCAATTGTTAGACAACTAAAAATTATTTTCTTTTCAACAATTTATTACTTACTTGCACTCATGCTCAGTTTCAGGATTCATTTTAGTTTCTTGTAATTTTTCATAGAAATTTTTCCACATTTTTTCCTCATCCATGATGATTTCACTTTTATAGTATGTTCCTTTAGAATTTAAAAATGAGCAAATTTTCTTCAATCGATTTGTTTAAGTTATTATGTTTGTGGATAAGTGTGAACTTGGTGTAACGTAGTGAAGTTTTGTTTTATAAAAACAAAATTCTAAATTAGTCAGTCGTCTTGAACAATGTATTGTGTATTTTATTTATACATACATATGTATGTCTGTATGTAGGTGAATTTGTTTTATTTATATTTATGTGTAATATATGGTACAATTTTTGCCGCACACCTTACGAAACGATAAAAACAAATACGAAACCAGCGTGTTCACGCTAAAAAGAGAACTAAAGTTAAGACAGCGCAAAGTTTCTCCAACGACTTTAAAATCGTACTAAACAGCAGCCGCCGACACAAACACGACCCGAATTATATTGTTTAAAAATAAATATCGTATTATTAGTATTAAACTAACGATGATGATGATGTTTATTTTTTTATTATTTCTTTCTGACTATCAGTGATGCAAAATAAAATGTGGCACATTTGGGACAGTTGTGGCACTTTTTAATGTTTGATGCCCTGTATCTAATATATTTTGGTTAAAGTTGGCAACCGAAACAATTTCAGTAGCGGTATTAAAGTATGTAAATATTTGCTATTTCGGTATCTGTATTTAAACTACATATATCTGCATACCAATACAGAAACGTTTATACCAGTATGGGTACATCGTTTTTACAATTTCAATAACTAAAAAGGTATATTAGCAAAACATAAAAGTGTTGTTCACCATTTAGATGACGCATTTTTTACATGGTGGCAATTATCAAACGGATTTGTCTCTTAAATATTGTAAAAACGTTATTTTTAAAAAAAAATTTATATTTTGCAGAATAAAAACAATTTTATATTTTCAACAATTGTGCTAATGAAAAATATATTTGTTGGAAACGGATTGTGCAATCAGTGTCAATACCGGTATTGAACTATTTTTTATATCGGTATGCCCATTAACGCCCAATATTTGTTTTGAAGTTTGTGGGTTATTTTCGAAAGATATAATTTACAATTTAAGAAAAGATCAAGCTTTTAATTGTTTTAAACTTTTCAAATTCTTTTTTATTGCATTTTTGGCAACATTTGATATTAAGTTATATTATTAATAACACTGTGCTAGTTGAAAAAACAGACAAGTCGGGCACCTGGCGTTTTATCCTAACACGGGTACGCTGAATCAAGTGGTGCTAACCGTTTTTTTTAGGTTAGCTCTTGTTTTCGAGATATACCGTTGTTTCGAAAATGAAGGATGTTGCACAACATGTATTCGCGTAACTAAAAAACGGTTTAGTTTATTGAAAACACTAAAAAAACCGAAAATCCGCAATAAAATTACCTTTAATTACCTTTTTTCTAATATGCGCAGTCGTTTTAGAAACATAATTTTTAGTAAAATTTCGACATTTTTGTTTCTTAAAAATTTTAAAAAAATTTGAAAATGCAGCTATGCTTTTAATTTTTTCCAGACATATAACCAAGTTTCAAACAAAACAAGCCATAGATAATTAAAATCTGTCAACAACTTTTGATTTAATTCATAAAAAACGAAAAATTTCAATATCGAGTAGCCATTTGAGAACAGACAACAGTAAACCCGTTCTAGCAAGTCCAAAGAACTATGTGCCATAAAGTATACATATAAATTCTGGCTCCTTGAGTAATTCTAAATCGATTTAGCCATGTCTGTATGTCTGTCCTTTTGTTGAAAACACGCTCACTTTCGAAAAACGCGAAAAAAGAACAATCTTAGTGTAAAATTGCCTGTAGTTACCCTAAAGGCGCATATAGACGACATGTTTTTGTCATCTGACATGTCAAATTTTCAAGTCACATGTAATTGTGCATGTCTGTCAAAATCGCTGTTTTACATAAGCTTTATAAAGGCGTCCGTACACGACATGTTTTTGTCATCTGACATGTCAAATTTCCCACTGCAAAATACATACATGTCGTGTGTTACCTTTTTAACTTTGCTTCTGTAAAAGTCAGACGCAAAGTCATCTGACAAAATTTCAATTAGAGCGTGCTCTATTTTCTTCTGACAAACCATCTGACATCAGAAAGCTATGCCGGCAAGAAACCGGCAGCGGCGTCCACTATTGACGGAATCATTAGCCGGCTGAAGTTAATTTTTTACAATACCGAGATATGTTTGATCATCTTACCATTGAATAGAATTTATGTAAATATATATATAAAAACCGTTTTATTATAAAATCCTAAATTGGTATCTTTGAATTAAAAGAAAAAATGTTAAGATGGCTGAACTTTTTACGGCGCAAATAAAACTTTTCATGGCGGCAGCAAGTTATTTTGAAACCGAGCACTACTTTGGTTTCTGCAATAACAATGCGAAAAAAACAGAGACAATGTCAGAAACAAATTACATGTACGTTTGTGACCGAATATTATAAAGCTTATGTAAAACAGCGATTTTGACAGACATGCACAATTACATGTGACTTGAAAATTTGACATGTCAGATGACAAAAACATGTCGTCTATATGCCCCTTTATATTCGGTCAAAAACGTACATGTAATTTGCTTCTGACATTGTCTCTGTTTTTTTCGCATTGTTATTGCAGAAACCAAAGTAGTGCTCGGTTTCAAAATAACTTGCTGCCGCCATGAAAAGTTTTATTTGCGCCGTAAAAAGTTCAGCCATCTTAACATTTTTTCTTTTAATTCAAAGATACCAATTTAGGATTTTATAATAAAACGGTTTTTATATATATATTTACATAAATTCTATTCAATGGTAAGATGATCAAACATATCTCGGTATTGTAAAAAATTAACTTCAGCCGGCTAATGATTCCGTCAATAGTGGACGCCGCTGCCGGTTTCTTGCCGGCATAGCTTTCCGATGTCAGATGGTTTGTCAGAAGAAAATAGAGCACGCTTTAATTGAAAATTGGTCATATGACTTTGCGTCTGACTTTTACAGAAGCAAAGTTAAAAAGGTAACACACGACATGTATGTGTTTTGCAGTGGAAAATTTGACATGTCAGATGACAAAAACATGTCGTGTACGGTCGCCTTAAGCAGTTTTGGATTGAAATCCAGCCAAAATATATATTTTGTTACAAAAACTAACATAATTATGATTATGATATAATGCACGGATTGATATAATATTTTGCACAATTTCGTTCTACATGGTGCGCCAACTTGGACTGACTGATTTAAAAAGTGAGTGAGTGAGAAATTATATTAAAAACAAAAACAAATTTTCGTTTTTTATTGTTGTTTTCAATATAATGTCTCACTCACTCACTTGTTTACGTTTTCTAAAAACAGGCAGTTATAATTTGTTGTATTTTTTATTTTTTGCAGATAATACAGAATTTTATAAAATTTTATAATTTCATCATAATGAGTGGAAGAACGTGTAAAAATTGTTGAATTTTATTATGTTACCGGACGATCAATTGTTACAACGCAAAGAAAATACCGTCAGCATTTGAATACTGCAGAGAATTTGGGGTACAAAGAATCCGAGAGCATTGCATCAGCGACAATTACACCTTATCAGTTGCACTGTTTGGTGTGGAATCATGGCTGATAAAGTTATTGGTCCATATTTCTTCGAAAATAAACTTAATGAGCCAGAAACCGTCTCTTATGTCTTTACGTCCGATAGTAACATATGGGTCCAGCAAGATGGAGCTTAAATTAAATTAAATAAAAAAATTTTAAAATACAAAAATTATAAGCATTTCAAATCAGTCAATCCAAGTTGGCCCACCATGTATATGACTTTAAATCATATTGTTAAATTTCGTCAAGGGCGATCCATAATTTCCATAGGCCCCATTTAAAGTCTACTCTCGGAAAACAATTTAGTACGCCTTAACAAATAATGCTACTGTAATAAAATTTGTTAGGTTATAGTTACAGCTGTCAAATTTTTTGAAGGTCGGTCCATAATTTACCATATGCTTCATATAAAGCCTACACCCAGAGAAAAATTATGGTTGAGCATGGTTACGGCAACTACACTATATTTATTGTTACAATTTATTGTTGTCGTAAATAATTATTTTTCTAACAACTAAATAATGATAACTTTGAAAACATATTATATTACTCACAAACATTTCATGATATTTAATAGCCATAACATGATAACTTTCTATACGTGCACTTATAATATGTTTAAGATGCAATCAAAATATCTTTCCTCTAATAATATTTTGCTATCGCCATTTGTAAAAAATTTTGCTTCCGATTTGGATGAAATTTGCACCAAGGTTAGTCCTAGTGGATAGTAGTTTAGTTCAAAAAGATCGGTCAAAAAGTTTTTGAGTTAGAGGGGGTCAAAGTTTGACATTTTGGCCATATAGGTGTTCTTTCTCATCCATGCAACTTATTACCTATTGGTGTTAGCTAAATTTGTCCCAAGTAGCTTCGATAGCTATTTGATCAATCTTTTGAACAATTTTTTTTTTTTTTTAATTTTTTAATTTTTTTTTTAAATTTAAAACTTTTGTCTTTTCCTTTAAGGTAGTTTTGGTCGCTTTTTTGGGATGCGAGTGGCTTATGTTTAAAAAAAATAATTTCTAACTCTATACGAGGGTTTTTAAATTTTTAGCATATGCAGTGTTCTTTTTCATACATGTAACTTATTACCTATTGGTGTTAGCAAAATTTGTCCCAACCCTGCAAACAAATGGAAGATATCCCCTAAAGCAATGGTTAAGCAATATCCCCAAATTGTCATCTAAAAGAAAACAATCAATATAATTTTTACTTTTCTTCCTTTTATGTTTTTTGCAAGGCGAATTTATTACAGGTGGTCTTAAAAGCCCTGCTGATATTAGCTAAAATCACTGTTGGATGTCAAAATTTTGTTTATTCTCTTTTATTATCTTTGTTTCTGTTTTGTTTTATTTCTGTTTTTGACATTGTACAATGATTTTACAAAAACAAATTGCTTGTGGTTTTTGTACGAGTTGTACTTTTTGTAGTACCGAGATTACTGGGATGAATTCGCCTTGGTTTTTTGAGAAAATTACGCAATATAAACAGAAAAAAAAATTAAATTTATTAGTACGTCATAAAAAAAAAAATAAAAATTAATTAAATTTTTAAATCTAAGAAATTAGTTCCCAAAATATTCTGCAAAAGGTAAATATTTAAAATAAATAAATCTGTTAAATATTAATCTGTTTTCTTTTCAATTTAGTCTAGATATTTCTCAACGGACGTATTTTTCAAAAATTTTAAATTATGTAATTTATATGTAATAATTTCCAATTTAACAGTTGTGCTTATTTTTATATAAATGAAAACTTTTCAAAATGCTAAATCTTCTTTTTGTCATCCCGATTATATTTTGGCGATATCTTCCTTATTCTTATAAGTGGTTATCCAGCGATATTGCTAGTTTATCATCTAGAAGTATCGCTTTCGTATTGCTTAGGAGTATTGCCATCGAGACACGTTTCTTCCCAATGGAAGTATCTTTCGCAATACGAAATCGATTATTGCCGCAATAGTATTTTTCGTCCAGGCAATACGTTTGGCAATACATTAGTTGTATTTCTGTGTTTGCTGGGAAGTAGCTTCGATAGCTATTTGATCAATCTTATTTAAATTATTTTATAAATTTTCGTACTATTCGAATGTGTATTCTAAGTCAAATTACAATCCTCAAAAGCTTTTATACTTTAATAGTCTTATTCCTTCAACATTTTCCAGGAATATTTTCTATGCACTATCAGAATTTTCGTTTGTATATTTCTGTTACGAGGCTTACATTAGCTATCCTTTGGCTAGCAATGAAATATACAAAGAAAATTCTGATAGTGCATAGAAAATATTCCTGGAAAATGTTGAAGGAATAAGACCACTAAAGTATAAAAGCTTTTGAGGATTGTAATTTGACTTAGAATACACATTCGAATAATATGAAAATTTATATACGATGAGAAATAAAAATTCCTAGATTCTATTTGTTAAATTATTTTATATTATTTTATATATAAAACTTTTTTTATATTTTTTCTAACTCTAGAAGAGGGTTTTTTAATTTCAAGCATATGCACTATTTTGAATTTTTTCCTAAAAGACCAGAACTAACTTAAAGGAAAAGACATAAGCTTTCTTTTAAGCAAAAAAAAAAAAACATTCCCGCTAAAAAAAAATTGAAAAAATTTTTAAAATTTAAAAAAAAAAATTTTTAATTTTTTAAAAAAACAAAAAAAAATTTTTTCAAAAGATTGATCAAATAGCAATCGAAGCTACTTGGGTCAAATTTCGCTAACACCAATAGGTAATAAGTTACATGGATGAGAAAGAACACCTGTATTTCCAAAATGTCAAACTTTGACCCCCTCTAACTCAGAAACGTTTTGACCGATCTTGTTGAAAAATTGTGTCTAAACTACTATCCAATCGGAAGACATCGATTTAAAAATTGGGTCACTTGACATGAAATCCCCCATATACGTACTACATCCAACTTCAAATTGAAAAGTGTGAGAACTACAAAACAAAACCGAATAGCAGAGTACATGAAACTGACTTCCCCTTCACAATCTTCTCACCTCTCTCACCATTTAACTGAACAATTGCTGCAACAAAAATTGAAAGTCTGGACGATGACTAAAGGTACGGTCACACATGACGAACATTTGACGAAAAAACCAACAGACAAACTAAGTTTATTTTCTTTAATTCTAATAAATATATTTATAGGATAAATATATTATAGGAGACAAAAACACCTACAGAATTTCAAGGGCAGATCCAACTGAAAAACTTCAGAAACAAAACAACACCATTATCTCTGATCTGTACAAAAATAACATTATTAATATAGGGGAAAAACGTAAACTTCTTTGTTCTGCGGCTACTGCACCTAGATTATACGGCTTACCCAAAATACATAAGGAAGGGACACCCTTACGACCTATTGTTTCGTCAGTTCAGGTACCATGTTACCAACTATCAAAATACGTTGGTAATATTCTTAAAGTCATAATTTCTGACAAATACAATGTTAAAAATTCCCTACGGGTAAAGGAACAACTGAACGGCGTGAAAATTAACAATAATGAAATATTGATATCGTTTGACGTGATTTCACTATTCACGAACATCCCAATTCACACGGCAATAAACACAATTATGAAAAAATGGAATATTATTAAAAATCATACTAATATGTCTAGCTCACAATTTTTAAGAATACTCAAATTCTGTCTAAATGACAATAATTATTTTATGTTTGGTGAAAATATTTATACCCAAATCTTTGGTATGCCAATGGGGAACCCACTATCACCCACTATAGCGGATATCATACTTGACAACCTACTTGACGATGCAATTACAGAACTAGGAAATAAGAATATTTACATTAAATACATCGCCAAATATGTAGACGACATTTTGGCGATAACTCGCATAGAGGACAAGGACACAATTCTGTCAACTTTTAACAGACAACACCCTAAGATACAATTTACTACTGAGATTGAGAAAAACGGAGAAATTGCGTACTTAGACTCAAAAATTATACGCAAAAATAATATGATTCTATTTGATTGGTATACTAAAGAAACATCTTCAGGAAGGTTAATGAATTACCACGCTACACAACCCAAAAATCAAATTGTAAACACGGCAAAAAGTTTTATTTCTAGGGTATACAACATAAGTGATACACAATTTCATAATAAAAACAAACACATTATAACAAACATTTTAAAAAACAACAGCTTCCCCACTAAACTCACATCTACATTGATAGACAATACGATTAAACAATTGGATAAAAACAGAAATGACCACAACAAATCTGCAAACATAGAAAAAGAAGAGAAAAAATTTTACAGTGTAAAATACATACCTGGGTTAACCGATAACAATAACATACGGTCGTCAATAAAAACAAAAAACATCTGTTTTGCATACAAACCCAATTTGACATTGAGCACAATTTTTTCTAGAGTAAAGGCGCCAATTAATAAACAACAACAAAGTAACATTGTATACGAATTACAATGTGAAGGAAACGACACACAGCAATGCGAGCGTATTTATATAGGAACAACAAAACGTACACTGGAGACAAGAATGGGAGAACACAAGATGGACATAATGCGGAAAAAAGAGACAACAGCACTAGCACAACACATCCTACATACTGGTCACACAATTAAGTTCGATGATGTTAAAATTTTAGATAAAGAAAATAAAGAAAGGAAAAGATACACAATTGAAAGCCTTAGAATACAACAACAAATTAAGAGAACAATGAATTTGAAGGAAGACACAAACAACATAAATGCGAGTTATATTGTTGCCATTACTTGAGCTGTGATATACATATTTAAAGTTTAAAGTAGTATGTATTTAAATATTAAAATAATGTTTTATATTTGTATGCTCCTGGGTACATTTAAAACTTTTTAATGTGATTAAATTTCATATTGTAAGTCTTTATTGTTTTATGTGTTACATTATTGTACTTATTTTACTGTTTTATAATTTTAAATAGACAATCCCTTGAAAAAGTCGACAAACAATCGACGAAACGTCGGGAACAAAATATTGTAATTAAAAATTGAATTTTATTTACATTGAAGAAATTTAGGCCCTATTAGCTTGACAAAAATAACATTCATAAATTCATCACTCTGGCCAAAGAAACAAATACAACAATAAATTAACATCGGAAAGCTTGCCGAAATAAACTTTATTTAATTTAGATAAACTTTAAAATAGAAAGAGGTACAGTACAAAAACCACATAATCATGAAGGGATTTTTTAAACACACAGCACTTAAATATGACAATGAGACATGCAGGGCATTAAAAGAGTACTGCAACGAAACAAAAAGACTAACACAACAACAACAAAGATTAAAATTCATTTTATCATGCAGAAGTTACGGAATAATTCCAAACCATACAAAGAACACGACTAAACAGGTTGAAAATATTTTTGAATGTACAACAATAAAAACAAAACTAAGAACAATAGAACACAATTTCCATAAGAAAATTTTGAACTTGGAAATTTCACAGACGAATACAAATATTAAATTAATTAAACGTAAACTCTATCACTTGAACATTGGTATTGAAAACATGATAACAGAAGAGGACCACACTAAATTTATTAATACACAAAGAGACAGATCAAAACAAATAGTGAAAAATGTTAAGGAGAGACACATTAAAAAATTAACTACACTGAAAGAAAATCAGTTCAAATTACATGGATTAGTATTTACAAACCACTGGTTTGAAAATAAAACAAAATACGATATCCCGATAGAGTGTAAGTGGATATTATCACTTGGCAGAAAGTTCGCATTACCGATAGATAAACATAACTTCTCCCCATTACATATAATAGCTGATGTAGAACAATGTATACAGGCCATGGATGGAAATTTTGATAAAGAAAAGGACGTCGCTAGAACAAAATTAGCAAACCGCGTATCAGTTTTTAAAAGAAGCATCAAAAATACTCAAAAGGATAAGTTTATCCTGACAATTTTTGAGAAAACTAGAAAACTTTTAAGAAAATATAACGACATAATTATTATACAGGCTGACAAAGGGAACAAGACGGTAGCAATGTATAAGAATGAGTATGAGGGGAAAATGCAAGCACTTATAGGAGACAAAAACACCTACAGAATTTCAAGGGCAGATCCAACTGAAAAACTTCAGAAACAAAACAACACCATTATCTCTGATCTGTACAAAAATAACATTATTAATATAGGGGAAAAACGTAAACTTCTTTGTTCTGCGGCTACTGCACCTAGATTATACGGCTTACCCAAAATACATAAGGAAGGGACACCCTTACGACCTATTGTTTCGTCAGTTCAGGTACCATGTTACCAACTATCAAAATACGTTGGTAATATTCTTAAAGTCATAATTTCTGACAAATACAATGTTAAAAATTCCCTACGGGTAAAGGAACAACTGAACGGCGTGAAAATTAACAATAATGAAATATTGATATCGTTTGACGTGATTTCACTATTCACGAACATCCCAATTCACACGGCAATAAACACAATTATGAAAAAATGGAATATTATTAAAAATCATACTAATATGTCTAGCTCACAATTTTTAAGAATACTCAAATTCTGTCTAAATGACAATAATTATTTTATGTTTGGTGAAAATATTTATACCCAAATCTTTGGTATGCCAATGGGGAACCCACTATCACCCACTATAGCGGATATCATACTTGACAACCTACTTGACGATGCAATTACAGAACTAGGAAATAAGAATATTTACATTAAATACATCGCCAAATATGTAGACGACATTTTGGCGATAACTCGCATAGAGGACAAGGACACAATTCTGTCAACTTTTAACAGACAACACCCTAAGATACAATTTACTACTGAGATTGAGAAAAACGGAGAAATTGCGTACTTAGACTCAAAAATTATACGCAAAAATAATATGATTCTATTTGATTGGTATACTAAAGAAACATCTTCAGGAAGGTTAATGAATTACCACGCTACACAACCCAAAAATCAAATTGTAAACACGGCAAAAAGTTTTATTTCTAGGGTATACAACATAAGTGATACACAATTTCATAATAAAAACAAACACATTATAACAAACATTTTAAAAAACAACAGCTTCCCCACTAAACTCACATCTACATTGATAGACAATACGATTAAACAATTGGATAAAAACAGAAATGACCACAACAAATCTGCAAACATAGAAAAAGAAGAGAAAAAATTTTACAGTGTAAAATACATACCTGGGTTAACCGATAACAATAACATACGGTCGTCAATAAAAACAAAAAACATCTGTTTTGCATACAAACCCAATTTGACATTGAGCACAATTTTTTCTAGAGTAAAGGCGCCAATTAATAAACAACAACAAAGTAACATTGTATACGAATTACAATGTGAAGGAAACGACACACAGCAATGCGAGCGTATTTATATAGGAACAACAAAACGTACACTGGAGACAAGAATGGGAGAACACAAGATGGACATAATGCGGAAAAAAGAGACAACAGCACTAGCACAACACATCCTACATACTGGTCACACAATTAAGTTCGATGATGTTAAAATTTTAGATAAAGAAAATAAAGAAAGGAAAAGATACACAATTGAAAGCCTTAGAATACAACAACAAATTAAGAGAACAATGAATTTGAAGGAAGACACAAACAACATAAATGCGAGTTATATTGTTGCCATTACTTGAGCTGTGATATACATATTTAAAGTTTAAAGTAGTATGTATTTAAATATTAAAATAATGTTTTATATTTGTATGCTCCTGGGTACATTTAAAACTTTTTAATGTGATTAAATTTCATATTGTAAGTCTTTATTGTTTTATGTGTTACATTATTGTACTTATTTTACTGTTTTATAATTTTAAATAGACAATCCCTTGAAAAAGTCGACAAACAATCGACGAAACGTCGGGAACAAAATATTGTAATTAAAAATTGAATTTTATTTACATTGAAGAAATTTAGGCCCTATTAGCTTGACAAAAATAACATTCATATTTATTTTGTTTAAATACGTATTCACATTTATTTAAAATTAAGTAAAAGTAGCCTTTTACAGCATTATTAATCTGTTTTGTAATATAGAATACAAGTTAAATTACACTAATAATGAGCAAACGTAGTGGTTTCGTCTTTTTCGTCAAATGTTTGCCATATGTGACTGTTCCTTAAGTATGAGTGAAATTAAATGTCATACAGTCATAGTAGCTAGCAGGGTTGTCAGATTTATTTCGATCTTTTTCGCTAAACTCAAAGTCAAAAATCGCCATAGACTTGCTTCTTCGTTTCAAATTCCGCTTTAGTTCGCGAAAAATTTAGTGTTTATTTAGTGAAGACAAAAAGTTCAATGAAATAGTTTATAGTAGTTTACTTAAAGCAACAAAACAAACATTTTTGTTGTTAGTATTAAACAAAGAATAAAAATAATATTATTTTTCAGTATTGGATTCTGAAAATATGAAAGGAAACTATTTGCAACATGTGTATAATTTCCTTATGACCGTTCGTCCTACAAGTGTAGATTCTGAGCGTGCGTTTTCCGCAGCAGGATTTATCTGCACGAAAATAAGATCACGCCTTTCGGATGAAAGCATCGACTACCCTCCACCACAATTAGTTGTGAAGAAGGTATACTAAGTTTGTCATTCCGTGTAAAACTTTTTTTGTAGTTTGGGATCAGTTTGGGATTGAAATCCAGCAAAATCAGTTCAGTAAGATCAGAGCTATGAATCATAATGTGAAACCATTACCTTAAAAAATTTATAATTTTGTTACAAAAACTAACATAAATGGTGGCACAATGCACGGAATGGTAAAAGATTTTGCAAAAGTTCGAAATTTCGTGAACATCGGTCCATAATTTACCCTAGGCCCCATATAAACCCTACTCCAGGAAAACAGTTTAGTACGCCTAAAACCGTAATTTATAATGCTATCATAACAAAATTTCGCACGTCACAGTTTTATAGGACTAGAAAAAGCATAGGCCCCAGATATATTTATTGTGTAAAATTTCTTTCAACTTAGTTTCATATGACCAGAAAAAATCTTATGAACTTTGTGATATACGGTCCATAATTTATCTTAGATCCCATATTTAGCAGCCTTCTGAAATTAACTGTAAACGGTAAAACTAATTTCACTGCTGAAATATATTGAAATTTATGTTTTTAATACCAGAAATCACTCTGCAGAATTTTAGGATGATTGGTTCATGACTTACCATGGCTCCAATATAAATTCCGCTCCTGAAAATCATATAAGTTCGGCTTAAACTGTTACGAATCATGATATTTTACTCAAGCTAGTTAAAATTGCTAAAAAAAAAAGCATAAAACTTTCTGATTGTCGGTCAATAATTTAATATAAGTCTAAACCGCAACCAATTTCAATGCTGATGTCTGTAAAGATAAATTAACAATAAATAGATATCATGTAGATATCACTCCAGAAATAATTGAACTGTCGGTGAAGGGTATTAAAGATTCGGCACAGCCGAATATAACACTCTAACTTGTTTAAAGTACAGAAGGTGGCAAAACTAATAAGTGCATATATTTGTATACCCTTCACCACAGGTGGAAAAGGGTATATATAAGTTTGTCATTCCGTTTGTAATTTCTACAATATTGAGCTTAGACCCCAAAAAGTATATATATTTTGGGTCCCTATGAGGAGAGAAGTTGATTTAACGATGTCCGTCTGTCCGCCCGTCTTACGTTTGATATGTGTTTTCCGGAGACTCCAGACATGATATCGGCTAGGTTGTTTTACATTTATGGCACATCGGTCCAAAAATGGATGAGATATGAATAAAAAAAACCCGACTACCTCAAATATTTTCCAAAAATCCCTTGTTGTTGTTGTATTTTTGTTATTTTTTTCTTTATATCTGGAGAACGGCAAAAGCCAAAGTTAAGGTTATCAATACACAGCATCCCACAAAATGTGGGCGGGATTGGAGAAGTGGGCGTGGTACCTTCCGTACAAAAAATATCAAAAATTTTATAAAAACCTGATTTGTTGGACTGTCATATGGCCTATGGTTATCCCTTATATATCAAAAGATCGGAAATCTTTATTAGAAAATATTGTCTGAAAAACTCGGAAAAATCGGTTCAGATACGAAAAAGTTATGACCAACATTTTTTTTTAAATACCCACTTATTCCTTAAGGGGACTTCCATACAAAATTTAAATACAGACTAGAAATATTAACATTCTACTATTTAAATATATTTTGCATTGCTGTAATTGTGTTTATTCTCAGAACTTGTTCTAATAAACAAAATGAGTAGCATTTATTATTGTTCCAGTGATAGCGTTATGACCATGGTCCGCATCCTTGCTAAGCAGAAAGAATGTATGCATGTTTGCCATATAAATGCTCAGAGTCTTAACAATAAGATCGATGAATTTAGACTTATATTTAAAAACTCTGAAATTGACATAATATGTGTAACCGAAACTTGGCTTAATGAAGACTTAACTGATGGTTTAGTTCAAATAAGAGGCTACAATATGTTCAGGGCTGATCGAAAATCTCGTGGAGGTGGCGTTGCAATCTTTATTAATTCTAATTTAATGTCAAATTTCAAATGCAAATCTATAACCGGAGAAGAAGTTGAATATATCTTCGTTGAAATAATATCATATGGCAGAAAATTTCTTGTCGGATGTGTTTATAGGCCCAATCGCTACGTTGACACAGCTTCGTTCTTAACTAATCTGCAATATATAACTGAACCCTATGCGGAACTATTAATTACAGGCGATTTTAACTCAAATTTGTTGGAAGATAATAAACTTGCTGATGATATGCTTCCACTTGGTCTCGTACCTATTAATCAAAGTATACCTACTCATTTCACAAACACCTGCAGTACTCTTCTTGATTTGTTTTTTGTAAACTATAAATCTAAGATAATGCTCTATGACCAGCTCTCAGCTCCTTTTTTTTCTCGGCATGATCTGATCTATACAATTTATGATTTCCCTTTGTCTCGTAAACCTGAGTCTATCACTTTTCGTGACTTTAAAAGAATAAATATTCAACTACTCGAAGATCAATTTAATTCAATAAACTGGAACAGTGTGTGGATGATCAGCTAAGTTTTCTTGAAGAAAATATTTTGTATTTATACAATTCATCTGTGCCATTAACAACAAGAGTTATAAAACCAACTACGAGGCCATGGTTTACGTCATCTAAATATAAAAAATCAAATTGAAGCGCGAAACAAAGCCTACAAACGATGGAAACGCTTTAGAACAATGTATCTTTTGGAAGTTTTTCGAGCAGAGCGTAATAAAGTCAATTGCTTGATTAAAAAAGCAAAATATAAATACTTTTCCGAACGTTTTACCAGAGCAATAGATGGGAAAAGTAAGTGGAAAACAATCCGTGAAATAGGAATATGTAATATTAAGAATCAAAATAAAGAAATAAATCTTAATGCAGATGATATTAATCAAGCTTTTGTATCTTTACCTACACCTCCAATAAACTTAAATACATGTAATTTATATCAGTGCAATAGCCTCGTCTTACAAAACTATGATTTATTTAAATTTCAATGCATTGATGAAATTGATGTCTTATATAGCATAAAAGCAATTAAGTCAAATGCTCTTGGGTGTGACGACATAAATCCAAAATTCCTTAAAATACTACTGCCACAAATCCTAATTATTCTTAACTCACTTAATAAACACAATTATCTTAACATCAGTTTTTCCTTCACGTTGGAAATATATAAAAATAATACCAGTGCCTAAGACAAGCTCTGAGTTCAGACCTATTGCTATACTTTCCTATCTCTCCAAAATTTTTGAAAAAATTGTCCATAAACAAATGTGCAAATACCTGGAAAGCAATAAACTTCTTAATGTGAAGCAATCTGGATTTCGTCAAAAACACAGTTGTGTATCTGCGCTCATTGATGTCTCCGAAGATATTCGCACTGATATAGATAATTGAATGGTAACGATGTTGGTTCTTCTAGATCATTCAAAGGCGTTTGACACAGTTGATCATTATATGCTTTGTAAGAAACTAAGACAACAGTTTAATTTTTCCAGTACTGCGGATTCACTCATGAAATCATACGTCACAAACCGTTTTCAATCTGTCTTCCTAAAAAATAATTACTCTGCTGCTCTTCCAGTCACAAAAGGAGTACCACAAGGCTCAATCTTAGGACCATTGTTATTTTCGATGTATGCTAATGACTTACCAAACTGTATTTTATATTGCAAATTCCACATGTATGCGGATGATGCACAGCTCTACCTAAGTTCACCCATTAAGTCACTACAACAAAGTGTGGATGCTCTAAATATAGATCTAAATAATGTTTATTCATGGGCATCTGAGAACGGCCTTTGTTTAAATCCCAGAAAATCAAAATGTATTATAATTCACAAAAAAAAACAAATTTACTATTTCCTAATATTGACGTAATGATAAATGGACAAAAAATTGATCTAGTCACCTCATCAAAAAACCTGGGGCTTGTATTCAATCAAACATTAAGTTGGTCGAATCATGTCAACTCTATTGTTTGTAAAACTCAATCCATGATACGTTCTCTATGGTCAACAATTTCTTGTACACCGGCTAACATAAGAATGCTTATTGCTAAAACGTACTTGATGCCCTGCTTACTTTACGGTAGTGAAATATTTGGACATTGTGACTCAGACAGTGCACGAAAGTTAAAGGTAGCATTTAATAACATAACCAGATACGTTTTTGGTCTTCGCAGACGTGATCATATAACTCCTTTTTCGAAACAATTGTATGGCATGACTTTTTCAAATCTAATTGACAGCAAAACTTTAATACTACTGCACAAAATCATATCTATTAAAACACCATCTTACTTGTACAATAGGTTGCAATTTGTAAGATCGAACCGCGGAAGTAAACTAACAAGTATTAGATACAAAAGTCAGGTTTCAGAGCGGCAGTTTTTCATTAATGCTATCCGTTTGTGGAACAGACTTCCAAACAGAATTCAAACAATCAGCAATGCGAATATTTTCAAAAATGAAATCACAAAACTGTTTTCTTAATATTTATAATTTTTCAATCTTTTTATGTTTTAAAATTTTCTTCTTATGCATGTTTTTTTAATTAGTCATAAATGTAATTGTAATTACAGTCGAACTCCCATAACTCGAACTTCTCTAACTCGAATTTTCTCTTACTCGAACCAATTTGATTGGCAGTAGCTCTAAAACAATAAACTACATACAATTCTCCTTCCGTAACTCGAAATTCTCCATAACTCGAACCAAATACTCAAATTTGTATTCTATAACTCGAAGTTTTTTGCTTGTTTTGTTTATTTTGTTTATTTATTTCGCTTTCTTTTGCTTGTTTAGCAGGTTTGTATATTTTACTTTGCTCTTTTTTTCGGGGAAATCCCTTTTTGTACATTACGTGTGTCTTTTGGTTTGCCTAAATATGTTAAAATTATTTGTATGTGTTTATTTCATGGCAAGTAAACGTGTTTTATAATGTTTGTCGATGGAGGGAAATATAAGTTTATAAAAGAAGTCGAGGGTGGATTCAAGAAAAAGGATGCAGACAATAAATATGGTGTCCCAGCTAGTACGGTCTCATAGATTTTTAAAAATAAAGAATTAATTATCAACTCGTTTGAGTCAGTATCTCATCTCTTAAGTAAAATGATTAAGACCCAAATATACAAAATTATCGACATAGCAGTCCTCAATTGGTTTACAGCAGCTAGAAGTCAAACCTTGCCGATATTTTACTTCATTGTAACTTGTTTATTACAAATACATACCTACATGCTTAGGTATGAAGCTTTCAAATAGTGCCTGTTTTAAACAAAAAATACAAAATGTACACAAGTTTGCAATTTATTCTCTTTTCAACAAGAAAATTCTGCAACTCGAAGTCTCCATAAGTCGAAGTTTTTTTTGGGATAATGGTGATTCGAGTTATGGAAGTTCGACTGTAATTTATTATTATTTAATTTTTTTTTCAACACTTTTGTTAATGTTTTATATAAAATAATAAGTACCATGTTATAAACATTTAATTGTATAACTACCTGTTATCCCTACTGTAATCTAAAATATTGTGTATATTTGTTGTTGTATCGGTAAAACAATAATAAATATCAAATCAAATATATTAAAGAGTACGCCCCATAAATGGCAAGGAGTCGCCCATATGGGGATAAAATGTATCACCGACCTTCATTAGTTCTTTGTTCTTGACATTTTCTCAAAACATACTTTCCCTTTATCACCACTTCTTAGAAGGGCTGCCATACAAATATGGCGGTTTAATGAAATTCTTAAACTTGGCCCTTGCAGCGCCTAAGATGTCCCTAGATGGGTCAAATGTATGACCGACCCCACTTAATTTTTCATCGCCATCATTTCTTTCAAACATACCTACCCGTTACCGCTATTCCTTAAGGGGGCTCCCATTAGGGATGCCAGACGTGCTCTTTTACAGAGTATGTGTGCTATTTTTTTACTAAATGTGCTCTTAAAACATGAAATTGCAAAAAAACACGCAAAACGGCTCTTTTTACAGTGGTGCTCTTTTTTTAAAAATTATATTTCATTAAAATCATTATCTATATGAGGGATGTCAAGTGAACCAACTTTTGAAATCGATGTCGTCCGATTTGGATGAAACTAACTGAGCTACCTAAATAAGAGCGGCAAGCGTTGTTTTAATGCTAAACCTTTTAATGCCAAACATTTTCATACAGTTAATACGGAACAAACTTTTAGAACGCGAATTCAGCACCACCCGGTTGAAAAATCTTATGTAGCAGATCGCTAGGTCGGGTTGTTTTATTAAAAGTGTATTGGCAATAGAATTTGCATGTTTTAAAAAACGCTTGCCGCATTTGTTAAGGTAGCTTAGTAAGGTTAGTCCTATTGGATAGTAGCTTAGACACAAATTTTCAACAAGATCGGTAAAAAGATTTCTGAGTAAGAGGGGGTCAAATTTGACATTTTGGGTAAACAGGTGTTTCTCATCCATGTAACTTATTACCAATTGGTGTTACCTATGCTATAGCATTTACACATGCCACTGCCAGTTCGAAAAACTCAATACACTCGCACTTTTTTACTAATACACTCACATTTTTCGCAATGGCAGCTCCAGTGGCAGCAAAAATTGCATGCGAGTGGAAATTTGGCACTTGCATGCCATTAAATGCCAACACGATTAACAATGTTACCCCGTTTAGAATTTAATGCAAATTTACTGGATTATTGTCAAATTTTAAATAAAGTTTTGACTTGATAAATGTATTATTATGATTAATTTTTTGAAACACGCAATAATAAAAGCAAGTATGTCAATTATAGAGCATTGATATTGTTAAAATAATAAGGGTAATCACGATGGTCATTGTGCAAATTTGCAATGTGTAAATTTGCAGTGCATATTATGATTGATCGTGAGCATACCACTTTTATTTTTTGTGCAAATGTGCTCTTTTTCTAAAAATTTATTCTGGCAGCACTAAAAACTTCTGGCAGCACTGTAAAAAATCTGCATTTGTTTACAATTATACACAAGCAAATCAAAATAAATATTTTCTTTTTAATTAATTTAAATTTAATTCTCTATTTAATATTAAAACCCACGAAAATGTTCAATTTATAAGTTTCCTTAAAAACAATATGATGCTTAATATGTCAAATGTTGTTGTTTACATTTGTTTGCAACGGAGCAAATATGCACTACTAATCTTGCTCATGGTTTTTTTAGTGCAAACGACGTAAAATAGAGCAAATTGCAAATACGTACATTTTGTTGTTTTATTGTGCAAACGTGTGTATTTTTGCACGCATTTGCATCGTTTGCACACTTTGCACTACCCATCGTGATTTCCCTTAATGCTTATATAAATAAATGTAAGCCATTCCCCCAAAAATGTGCTTATATGATTAGCTCGGTAACTCTATTTGGTTTTTTGGTACTTTTTTTTTAATTTGAGAAGCAAACAAATTATCCCAAGTTTGCGCTTCGACGACATTTTGAAAATGTACTCGTAGTGGCATATGTACCCTGTCGGACATTCAGTTAACTTTAAATTAACTGATTAATTTAACATTGCGATGTCCTAGGAAGTAGTCGATTGTCCGACTCTGCATTACTTTCAATTAACTTAAAGTTAACTTTTTGTAGCTAGCTATAAACTCAATACTTTAAGTTAGTTTAAGTTAAGGCCGATCTATGAGTGTTATTCATTGGATGAATACTTTCAAAAAAATAAAACAATTTTATTTTTTTATTTTATTTCTTTTTTTTTTAATCAAAGTTGTTCTTATTTAACTTTTTTTTTAACCAGAGTCGCTGCCGGGAATCGATCCCGCAACCTCGGCGCTGATAGACTAGCTCACTACCAGCTAGCCTACTGGGGGCAGTGTAGTTTTCGAATAAAAAAACTATGTTTTTTGCCATTACTTAATTAAGAGCGTAAATATGAGATTAAATTGTCATAACATAACAACAATAACAACGTTGATTTTTTTGCTAACGACTTGGCTCTCTCTACTTAAAATATACTACACAGTGTTCGTATACACTTTGGTTAATGTAATTTTTGCATTGCGTAGTAGTTGGCTTTAAGTTAGTCTATACAAGCTAACTTAAAGTTGGTTTTTTTTGTAGTTAGCTACTCATTTGACGGCAGGGTAAACACAAAAGCAAATGGCATGAGATTCGACAATTTCGAACAATTTTTCTTTGGTAATATGTATACAACAGTGGCATGCCACTACTTGCATGTGTAAAGGCAGGGTTAGCAAAATGTGTCCTAAACAAATTAAATAGCTTTTTATTCAATCTTTCGAAAAAAAATTTTTTTTGGTTTTTTTTTAAATATTTGAAATTTTTTTTTTTAATTTTTGGATCAAAAAAAGCTTATGTATTTTCCTTTAAGGTAGTTTTGGTCGCTTATTGGGCTGCGAGTGGCATATAATTAAAAAAAAATGTCTAACTCAAGCCGAGGGTTTTTAACTTTAAGCATATGCACTATTTTGAATTTTTTCCTATTTGTGTTTAAGTGTTACTAAAACCTAAAAATTAAAACTTATGCTGAGAAACTAAATAAATTAACCATTCCGACGGTATGCAACATACCCAACAAGCATTTTATACCTTCGCTACTGTAATTCCCACAATTGGTTAATCCCAGCAATAAAATCACTTTTTTCTATAGAAATGTTGACAAATTAAATTCTTTTTATTAATTTGTAATAAAATTTAATTAATATGTATATAATTATAATAAAAATCATATCTAATAATTTGTAATAATAAAAATAAAAAGAATAATAATTTAATAAAATTTTGTCTTAATCACATTAGATCCTGTTATATTATTACTCTGTTTACATTTAATTTGTTGTAGCTGACGAAGTGTTTAAGTTTTCAAATACAAAGTCTTTCATCCTCCCTATTCGTCACTATTATTTTCTGCTTTTTTGCCAGTCCTTTCTTGGCGCTACTAGGTTCAGCTGTTGGCTTTGAAAAGAAATCATACGCGGGGCGGGCGTTCGACGTGTTCTCATCAATTCGCGCCTAATACGAATTCAAACGGCTACATCATCCCGTTCTTTATTGGGCCTTGACTAATCTAGTCTGCAGTGGCAAATACGCTTACTCCAATGCTACTGATGGAGGCGACTGCGTCAGAGTGTATGTCACTGACGCCAGTCTGGTACGCTCTTTGATCCAGAGGATCTCTTTTGTGTCGTTGGACCTCGCGCTCTAGATCATGAAGAACTTTTCGGATCTGCCTGGGAGGGGGTAGTCTATCCGCAAGGTGGATGTGGGAATGGCTACGGCGGTAGCATCAAAGCAGATAATGCTTCGACAACATAAAGTTGTGTCGTCGCACTGGTAAGATCTTCTAAGATAAAAGTTGGTGATTCGCAATACTGATTGATGATGATACACATTGATATATCGAAATATGTATTGGACAATTAAATAAAATAAATGTTATGATTTTTTATATAAATAAGAAAACCTCAAGTTCAATAATATAGACAATTTAATAAGTAAAGCTTTGTTCACAATCAGAGCAACAATTTCTTCCCAAAGTCGTTCATATACATATTTTTCTTTCATTCTGTAAACAAAAATTTAACTAAAGTTTTTTTAAAAAGTTGAGACAACTAGAACTTCAGCAACAATTTCTATGAAATTGTTTCTGACGTTTAAAATAATTTTATTTAGTTTTTAATGAAAATTTTAACATAATGTTGTAAAAAATAATAATAAATGCATAATACTGTTGTGGCTAAAATTTGTAAACGGTTTCTTAATGCAAAATGTGTGTGGTTGCAAAAGAAATTTTTGCTCTATTATGAACATCAAGTGAAAATGTTTCCTTGATTGTGAACGAAGCTTAAAGGTTAAAAAAAATGTAATTTATAAATCCTCGATTTTTAAATAAATATATTTATTTAATATTATTTAAAAAAAAAAAATAAAAACATTCTTAAACAAAACAAAAAAAAAACTTGGAGGTGTTTTTCGTAAAACTTTCAGATCAGTATGGTGGAGAGCCGTAAATTACTCATCGTAGCTTGGTGGGAACTTTATAAAACCCAAGACGTTTACTGGTGAAAATCAAAATACTCTGGAGCGGATTATGGATTATGTAATATTTCATTTTTGTTTTTTTTTGTTCATTTTATTTGTATGTCCTCGGGGGAGCCTGTAACTCCTAGAGGACTTGTCAACAGGTGGCGGATAGGAAAGCGCCTCCTAGATAAAGGTGGTAAGGGGGAAATACCTCTCGCGTCTACTCCAAGTGGAGCGGCTGAATATAAGGAAGAAAAACTAATAACCCCAAAGAATGCAACAGGAGACCACTGAAGTATTTTATCCCTTGTAAACCATACAATCATGAATACAGAAAAAAAAATATACGGCCCTCAATCTCCGGTAACACGAGGGTGCTAAGGATCCACGGAGGTTAAGCAAAACAAAAAATTAACATTGGTACATGGAATGTCCGATAACTGTACGAAGCTGAAAAGTTAACAAGCACCTCAACCGAAATGAATAGGCTTAAAATGTATATCCTTGGCGTGTGTAAAACTTGGTGGCCAGATGCTGGTGAATTTATGTCTGTGGCATTTTGACAAAACATTTTAAGTCAAATTTAAAAAGTTGAAAAAAAATTTGTTAATCATACGATTTTTCAATAAAAACATTTTTGTTTACGTTTTCAGCTTCGTTCACAATCAATGAAACATTTCACTTGGTGTTCATAATAGAGCAACAATTTCTTTTGTAACCACACACATTTTGTATTAAGAAACCGTTTGCAAATTTTAGCCACAACAATATTATGCATTTATTATTATTTTTTACAACATTATGTTAAAATTTTCATTTAAAACTAAATAAAATTATTTTAAACGTCAGAAACAATTTCAAACAAATTGTTGCTGAAGTTCTAGTTGAGTCAACTTTTTAAAAAAACTTAAGTTACATTTTTGTTTATAGAATGAAAGGAAAATATATGAAATACTTTGTGAAGAAATAAGATAGAAGAAAAAACGACATTGTTGCTCTGATTGTGAACATAGCTTTAAAATTTTATTTTATTTATATTATAAACGAAATTTTTGGTTTATTTTATCTCAACTTAAGATGTTTTGTCAAAATGCCACAGACATCTAATAACGCGAAACCATTTTATTCAGGGAACCTCAATAAAAACCACTGAAACGGAGTTAGACTTATCATTAAAAACCATTAAAAGCCAAATGCGTTGGGGGATCTATTCCAAAATCTGGCAGGGCCATGATGATAAAAATAACGGCCAGACCGCCCAACATAAATAAGAGAATGAGGAATTCGAAGCATTTTATGAGGAATTTGAAGAGCTGCTTAAAATGACAAAACCCCACGAGTAACTGTTGTCCAAGGTGACTTCAAACCATTAATAGGAAGAGATGTTGCTACAGGGATTACTTAACGTTATAGTTTAGGCGACAAAAATGAGAGAGGTGACGGACTAATTCAGTTCTGTCAGATACATGGAATGAAAACTACGAACATTTTGTTCGTTCAATGAGATGACAGAGGCAAGTTTTGAAAACACCCCCTTCCAACAACCGCGCCATCAGGAGAAAAATTCTTTCGGAATATCACCAACATTGCCAGTAAAATATGTGTACCATCAGGCCGCATTCCATCCGTTAGGCCAAACTTCCTCGTCGGTGCATTAAAAATGGCCGATGAAATAAGGAAATTCAACCCAGCAGACCCCAGGATCCAAACACTCAATCGGGAGATCGATGCACTCGTCGCAGGGCACTGCCGAAACAAATAGCGCTAGCATCTTCAACCTTCAACCATCAATTCGTGGAGCCTCCGCCAAAAGGAAACTATAACGTGACATACATGGTCTCTTAAAAGAACCTAACCTAATTACCAGCACGAAGGAAAACGTCCTTAAGGCCACAAAAGCATCCACCACCATTGGTCCAGAAGGTCTAGCAACTAAGATGCTAAAACACATTTGGGAAAACGGTGCGAGATACCTGGCCCACCTATTTAACCTCAGTATGAACACCCAAGATGTACCAGACATATGGAAGCTTGGGAAGATTATCAGCCCAATTATGAATAAAAATTCCCTGGGAGTTTTCTCCCTTCTCCCATTTTTCCTATGTAAATTCAATTGTAAAAATGGGAAAAGAGAAAAAACTCCCGGGGAATTTCAAAATTGGGCTGTATACCTCTACCAAAACCTATGTTTGCTGAGCACTTTCACCTTGTAGACCACGACGAAACTCATTCGTAGAATTCCGAGGGGCACGGTCACCCTCTCGGAAGAACAAGCAGGGTGTACCACAGGGTGGAGTCCTATCGCCTCCCCTCTTCAACATCTACGTTCCAAAGGCCCCATCACAGGAAGTTGAACTAATATTGTATGCGGAAGATTGCACGATCATATCCATGCACGGGGATATCGAAGTAGCTGAGGCAAATATATATGGCTACCTCCCACTGCCTACCGACTACTTCTCAGAGCGGAACCTCTGCTCCAAGTCGTCCGCCACCCTATTTACCTCCCGAACGAAGAAGATAAACCAGAAACTCGACAATCACATACCAGGGTATACCGACTGCTAAGAATCCGAAAATCGTAGGTGTCACTTTCGAAACTGCACACCTTCGCTAAGCAGGCTGAAGCCGCAACGGGTAGAGTAGAGGGCAGGAATAAGATATTGAAGACCTTTTCGGGCAGCACCCGGGGAAAGAGTAGAATCTCTTAACCACACACAAAGCCCTCTAATGGAATATGCAAGCCCCCTTCGGGCACCGGGCATAAGCGATACGCAATGGACATGGATGTAGACGTACCGTAACCGAATGTCACACGAAGACGCCGGAAGGACACCTGCATCACGAAACCGGGATGCTGACGGTAAAGCAACACTGCAGGCTCCTGACGCAACAATTCCTGCTCAAATGTGAGAACCCGGCACACCCGAACCACAACCTTGAGAACGAGCTGTGCCAGTTAGAAGAGACCGCCGTAGAGAAGACCCAAAAATCCACCATTTGAAAAGGGTACCACAGAAGCAGAACTATAGCGGTCCGTATAGGTTAGTTATTCTAAGTATATTTGCGTGTTAGGAAGTAAGAAGATAGTTTTTAATAAGAAGTTGTGTAGAAAAATGAGTGCAAAGAGAAGAAAATGCAGTAGTTTGGAACTAAAATTGGACGTAATAAAACGTTTCAAGTCAGTTAAAAAGACTGTTGATATAGACAGAACCCTTGGCTTAGCACCTTCAACATTAATCATTTAAAGATAGCTCGAGCTAATAGCAAATGAGATTTTATTTTTTATATAATGTTTTTGTGAAAATGGATAAATGAAATAAATAAAAAAAATGAATAAACAAAAAAATATACTTTTTGACAAAAGAACGAAAAAACAGAAGTTAGGAAGAACATGTAAAATAATTAAAATAGATAATCATTCAAAGCAAATTTCGATCTACCAAAGCTTAAATACAATTTGGTTTAAAAATTGATGTTTGACTATTGGCTGCCAGCAGTCATCGATGGCTGTGAGTGTTAAACGGCAAACCCCTCTGAAGAGATCGAGTGGTTGCGACTGAAACATGTAAGGGTAAACTGTCCGTAAAAGCCTGGGTTCGAGCCCAGCAGCAGTTAAGAATGAAAAATTATCAATAAATTTAAATTAATTTTCATGTTGTAAAAGTCCTTTCTTCATAAAAATAATTTAATGAAAATTAAATTTGATGAACTTTAGCCTAATTAAAATATCAAATTTGGATTGAAAACCATAAATAGTTCAACAAAATAACCACAATACTAATTCAATTTTTGTAATGTTTTTATGAAAAAAATTTTTTTTGTGTATTTCTTTTAAAATAATAAATATATTTCAGCCCACTTGCTGAAATAAATAGAATAAAACTTACACATGTCACTTTCTTCATCATAAATAGAATTTCTTGCTAAAAATTTATATTTTTGTCTCATATTTGTAAACCCATATATGATATATATATATATAATCCTTGAAATTCCTATAAGGAACATAGGGCCTCAATAATTGATCTCCATCGATTCCTATCTTGTGCTGCACTTTTGGCTTCATTCCACGTTATACCAGCGGTTTGGAGTTCGGCTTGAACTTGGCGCCTCCATGTTTTTTAGGGCGACCCCATCTTCTTACTCCCTGTGGGTTATAGTCAAGGGATTTCTTATTGATGTCATCGGCTGGCTTACGCAGGGTATGACCCAGCCATCTGTATTTACGAATTTTGATCTCATGATCAATTGGGGGTTGTTGCGTTTTAAGCCATAGCTCTGAATTTGTTATAGTTTGGGGCCAGAATATTTTTAGTATGCGGCGAAGGCATTTATTTACGAAGACCTGAAGTTTTTGTACATCAAGGCTCGTTAAATTCCAGGTCTCCGAGCCATAGAGCAATAAGGACTTCACATTGCTATTAAACACTTTAATTTTTGTGGATACTGCGATGTTAGCTGACCTCCAGAACTTATTCAAGATTCCAAATGCTTGTTTAGCCTTAGTCAGTCTGTTTTGGATATCTTCGTTGCAGCCACCGGAAATGGCAATAACGCTGCCCAGGTAACAAAAAGTTGTGACATCTTCAATTTGTTTCCCCATTAGTGAAAAACGATAGTTACTTGTAACATTAAAACGCATTGATTTCGTTTTTGAAATGTTAATTATTAGACCTGCGTTCAATGCTTTAGCTGTGATGTTATTTAACATTTGTTGCATGCCTTGATGATTGTGTGACAATAAGCAGATGTCATCAGCATAATCCAGGTCTGTCAGTCTTCCAGTCATGCCAAAAGTGATCCCATGTATGGCATTCACAGATTGGCTCATGATAATATCAAGCACGATATTGAAAAGTAAGGGGGATAAAACGCATCCTTGTCTTACACCTACTTTAACGTTTACGTTGTCGCTAACTTGACCTTCGTGTATCACAGAGCAAGTTGCATTTGCATACAGGCATTTTACAAGCCTGATAATTTTATCTGGGATCCCTTTACATTGCATGGCTTTCCATATGGTAGAATGATGAAGCGAGTCAAATGCACGTTAAAAGTCAATAAAAATTAAATACAAATTCGATTGCCACTCTGCTGTCTGCTCAGTTATTATGCGTAGACTGTTGATGTGGTCAATACACGATATATTTGGCCTGAATCCTGCCTGTTCTTTTCTTAATTCAGGCTCTGACGCTGCAGAGATGCGATTAAATAAGATGCGGGATATAATCTTGTTGAGCATATTTAAGAGGGTAATGCCCCTCCAGTTCTTGCAATCCATCTGGTTTCCTTTTTTGGGATATTGATAATTAACCCTTCTTTTAGGGCGCTGGGGAGTGATTCAGTCTGCCAGAAATGTTCAACTAATGGTTGAATTATACTTGTTGAAAGGGATTTATCAGCTTTGAATAATTCTGGGGGAATATTATCAGGCCCGGCAGCCTTGTGGTCTTTTAGCGATATTATTGCTTCATTTATTTCAACGCAACTAGGTGGTTGGGTGTTTATGTCATTTCTTTGAGTGTGTTGGGTGTGCTGACAGAATTCATTTAATTCATTTTCGTTTGCGCTATCAAGTATGTTTCGATAGTGATCTACCCATACTCGCAGTTGCCCCTCCTTCGTATATTCCAATTCACCATTTACATTTCGCAGGGGCCTCATGTTGGCGCGATTATGACCAGCGAGTTACTTCGTGATTCTATACATATCTTTTGACCTGTTCGTTTCATTGGCCTTTTGCGCCTCAGCAGCCAGATTTTCTGCCCATTTTCTCTTATCATTCCTAGCACTTCGTTTGACCTTTCGACTTGCGATGTTATACTGCTGCTGAAGGTCCAATTTGGCTTGTCGGCTTTTGGTGTTGTTAATACATAGTTTAACCTCCCGCCTATTTTCAATGAGATTCCAGGTTTGATCTGATATCCACGGTTTCACTTTTTTAACTGAATTGCCGAGACAATCTTTGGCGGATTCAAGAAAGGCATTTCCAACCTGCTTCCAGTACGTGTCAAGACTTGACATATTATTTTTCACCGGTTCAGTTTTTAATTTGAGGGTGTTTGAGAAATGGAGTAGTGTTTCTCTGTTCTTCAGCCTCTCTAGGTTAAATTTTTCTCTTCTCTTTGGTTTATTGCATTTGTTCGCGCATATCTTTAACTGTAACTCCCCCACAACAAGGTGGTGGTCGCTGCCAATACCAGCACCCCTTCTATTTCGCACATCGAGCAGTAAGTGCCTCCACATTTTACTAATTGCGATATGGTCAATTTGGTTTTCTGTAACCTTGTCGTTTGATACCCAGGTAACTTTATGTATCTTTTTATGGGGAAATATGGTACCACCAATCACCATTTTGTTGTTGGCGCAAGTTTCGCAAAACAATTCACCGTTTTCCGTCATGCGACCGATGCCATGTTTGCCAATGACAGTTTCTCTACCACGATTGTCGGCACCTATCTGAGCATTAAATTCACCCATCAGAATCTTTATGTCACCCTCATTGATGGCCGTCATTACAGAGTTAAGCCTGCAGTAAAAATCATCCTTAATCTGTCTATCCGAAGTGTCGGTTGGGGCATAACATTGTATACACGAAAGGTTCCTCGCTTTTGTTTTTAGCTTCATCACAATTATTCTGTCGCCATGCGGTTGCCATTCGATTAGACTTTTCTTTGCCTCTTTAGATAGAAGGAAGCCCACGCCACTATACCTTGGTTCATTCGCGGATTTTCCTGAATATATAAAAGTATAACCACCAGATGTTTGTTGTTCCCCGCATTCAGGCCATCTGACCTCACTAAGGCCGAGAAAAAGTAGGTTATATCTTACCATTTCACGTTCAGCCTGGGCTAGTTTGGAAGATTATGATAGAGTAAGTACGTTCCATGATCCAAATCGTTTCCGTGTTTTCATGCCAATAGTCGTCATCATAGTTTTCGGTGTTTGTTCATTTATTTTGGTTTCAATAATCAATTAGATTTTGGACGAACAGGTGATTAGCCCATTGCATCCTAGACTGGTGCTGGGGCTGCCAGCTGATGTCTCCAGTCAGACGAATACCACACATAAATGGTGGGCAATTGAGTTTCAGTGACTATATTTAGCTGTTTGTCACCTAGTTACCTGAGACGCACCGGTGTTAGCATGCCATTCAGGTTACTCAATTGCAGCTGTCGACAAGCGGGTGCTTGAGCGGCATTACCAGGGAATACTTGGTTTAAGACCGGAAGTAGTGAGCTGCTTGAGCCTTTCAACAAAGGAAACGCTTCGTGCTTTCAGCCTCTGTGAAAGGCCCCATTGGGGCCAGGTTATTATACATTTATGTCGCATATGGTCCGGAATTGTTTGCTTTTGAAATTCAGCAAGATCGGTTCACAAATGGCTGAGATATGAGTAAAAAACCACGACTGCCTCAAATTTTTTCCTTGAAAGGTCCAATTAGACGTGACATTACCATACCAACACTGAATTACCAAAACGACATAAACATACCATACAAACCAATTCGATTTTGGTTTCTACGGTCATACAGTGGCTATGGTAATACAGTGTTGGTAATGTGGTTTTTTTTTTGTTGTTGTTTTTTTTTATACCCTTCACTACAAGTGGTGGATTTTATTTGTAATGTGTTTAATTTTATGATATGCCGCTCAAATAAAGAAACAAACTCATAGACTCAATATATTTTAATTTAACGCTTCTTCAGTAAAAGCATTCGTAACCGAGTTGTTAAGTTCTCTCCTGAGATTGATGATATTGCCAGTTCGAATTCCAAAAAGAATTTTTTTCATTTTTTTTATTAAATTTTTTTATGTTCTAAAAAACGATTTTAAGATTATAAAACGAATTTCAAACATCAACTTTGGCAAAAGAGGAAACGGGCTTAGGTACATATATAAATTTTTTGTTTTTTTTATATTCTTCGGCATGGCGAAATGAAAAGTTGGCGTGGCTCAATTAATATTTATTTATACCTATCTAAAGAACGTTATTTATGTTTAAAACTTTTTGTTCTTATCTCATCATGGTGAAGGGTATATAAGATTCGGCATAGCCGAATATAGCACTCCTACTTGTTGTTATTATTTTTGATTTTACTTAAACCATCCGTGTAAATATGAAATATACTCACAAGAGAATTTTATTTTTTCTTTTAAACAGGGAGAGAATTTCATATTATTTTGATTCTAAAAAGTTGTAATACATTGTATTACCGTGTAAACTAGCCTTTAGCTGCCAAAAAGTTATCGAAAATGCTATTTTGACAGTTTGGCAACCATAAATTAATATAACAAATTGAAAAAACGAACAAAAAAGTGATTCAAATTGAATAAAAAGTTAACAGCCAATTCCACATTTTGTAACCAAAATGTAAAAATAAAGTAAACAAAAGCGAAAAGAAGTAACCAAAATTGTTTTGTATCAAAAGTTCTACATATTTTATTCGCACTTCAGTTTAAAAATATGTCTAAAAAAGAAATTGTGTTTGTTTGTATCTTGTAGGCTCATAAACCGCTGGACCGATTTTTATAGTTTTGACCATCGTTATTATGATGGTCTTAAAAGAACAATAGGCTATATAATTTTTCGAAATTTTTAGTGGAAGTGGCACCTCCTATACAAAGTTAACACTTATTTTCATCAATTTTAAAAACTTTATGAACTAGAGCTTTCAATCTTTTTTAATCACCCCTATTCTGCATTTCGATTACGTCTCCGCATTCAGTTCCGTTACGATCGAAAATTGGTATTCTGCAGAAAAACGGAATCGAAAGAATAAGAAGATAACAATGTTTACAAAATCAATTGTATCAATGTGGAATGTGGAAATGAAACAGCAGAATAAGCAAGTCTGTTATCATTTTCATAAACAAATGTCAAATTTAATAAAACAAGTTCTGTGTAAATTAAAGTAAATTGTTTATAAATTTAATAAAAGAAAAATATTGCAATAAAATAAAAAAAGAAAAAGGTAAAAATAAGTTTTGCATAAATATATAAGTGTGTATAATCTAGTGAAGCTGAAATTAACTAAAAAAAGTAGAAAATAAAAGTGTTGTGGTTAAATACCTATGTAAAGACAAAATGTTAATAAAAACTGTTTGTAAAGAAATAATATAGTGAGTTGCATTTTTATTTAAAATTTAAGGACAAATGGAGTCTATTGCAGTTTTTGCCAGTTTTTCGTATTGCTCCGGTGTTGTTGTTTTTGACCTGCATACATACATAACAAAACACTCATATTCCAGTACAAAAAAAAAACAATTTAAAACAAAAAAATTATATAATAATTTGTATATAAATCGTTTTTGAATTTTTTAATTTTGTACTTACATTTTTTCACTCTTTTACTTAAAAACACAAAAATAGAAAAAACCTCCGTTAACAAAAAAACAACTGAGAGAAACGGAGCTCCGATCGTAATGCAGAATACATACAATTGAAAGAAACTGAGCGGAATCGAAACGCAGAATACCAAAATTGCCAGACGGAGAAAATTTCGATTCGAATCGAAACGCAGAATAGGGGTGAATATAAAGAGCTAAATTATGCAGATATTTTATACATATATGCCCGGCGGAGATATAATAATAGTAAACGTGATGGGATCGGAAGGGCCTTTGACATTATCGTTTACATAGAGTATCAGATAATGGCCATTCTGTTGATATTCTGTTAAAGTTCAAGCTTCTAAAAAAAATTCTTTTTTAGTAGATGAAAAAAGTATCGGTTTTAGATGCACAAATACCACGCGCAATTTTTAGGGTCAAAAAGCGGAGCGTGTAGTTCTTGTTCCAAAACAAAAAATTGGTTATTTTTGTGTTGAAAAAAGTACACATTGGAAAAAAAGTAACCAATTTTGGTTAAACGTAACCAAAACGGCAACGCTGATGATTACTTCTGTGGACCTATTTTACGACGACCAAGAGGAGTTGGTAAACTTGACATCTATTAGACGCTACCCTACAAGATATGAATCAGCGAATCGTCATATTTTTCACGCTGGTGTTGAGAAAATGATGGGAGAATAGATAATCGAGTTTTCTATATAATTTTGCCATCCGTAATAGACCCGTTAAATTAAATGAAAATAACATCCAATTCTTTACAAAACTTTTTAGCAACATATAAGACGCGGGCCAGTATTCACAAGATTGGCTGAAATTTACAATTTCGAAGAAGTCACGCTAATAAGTGTAATGAATATCGAAATATAAGTTTAATGAGTCAAGCACTTAAAATATTTCTTGATATAATTCATGAGGATTTATGAAAAACGCGAATGTGCTATGAGAAATACTCAATTCCATTTCAAAAATGGGAAGGGCGTACGCGAATAACTTTTTTGTGTTCAGGTTTTGGAACAGAACTGTCGAAATATTACAAGCAAACCCCTCTAAAGAGATTGTGTGGCTACAATAGAAACATGTCAGGACAACCTTTCCGTGAAAACCTGGGTTCGATTCCCAGTTCAGTCAAGAATGCAAAATTATCAATTAATTTTAATTAATTTCATGTTGTAACAAAAATTCCTTTCTTCATGAAAATAAATAATTAAATGAAAATTAAATACAATAAACTTTAGCCTGATTAAAATATCAAAATTTGTATTAAAACCCATAAACAGTTCAATAAAATAACCACAATACTAATTATTATTCCAGCGGCGTATTTATATGTTTCATTTACTACGAGAAAGCTTTTGCTACAGTAAAACTTGATATTCTCATGTCCCTTGGAATAAGTGATAAGAAAATCAGATGTATTAGAATTTCGTTCGTTATCGAATGACATAATTTGGCCCCAAAGCTTACATATATCAACAGCACCAAGTACGCCGAAGACGCTACCTTATTGGCAGACTTTATGTCTGGACTTCAGAACCTTACAAAGCTCACTCCATGCAGCGAAAAGTATGTTCTCAAAATTGATATTTATATGACAAAACTATATGAATCTTAGGCCCCTATTATGGTTTACAACTCAACTCAGTTGAGTTGTGTTTAAGACAACTGGTTGTGATCAGTTGTAATTTTTGTTATGTTTTTGTTCACCGCAAAATAGCAAAATTGTAAACCATAATACAAAAATTAAAAAATTACAACTCAACTGAGTTGAGTTGTAAACCGTAATAGGGGCCTTAGTAAGAAAAATAAATACAACGATACAATACTTAAAATTCAAAACTCATACGTCGGGAGAGTGCAGAATTTTAAATATCTTGAGTGTTCTAATTAATGAGCAATGGGACTTATCAAAAGAAATTAGATGCCGAATAGAGATGGCAAGAGATGTCTTTTGTAAATGCAAAAAAGAAACATCAATTTTTGCTTTTGACTTACCTGCGACTGTTAAAATTTAAAAATCAGATGTTAAAGCAACAGTTTTTGGCCAATGAAAAATTAAGAAGTCGAAGAAAATCACAATCTATTGACTTTTACTACTTTGACTGCAGTTTTTTAAAAACTGGTTTTGTGTAAACGAACGCGAATTAGTAAAATGCAGTGAAGTTCGGTAAAAATAGATAAAACTTTTTGGTACTTGAACGCACCTATTTATTACAAGTTACGTACGGTGTCCTCTTGGGTTACATTTTTTTGAAATGTTGTTTTCTATTTTTTGTCGGTCGTCTAGTTTCTTTAACATTGACCATTTAGCAGTCATTTCACCTATCATCCCTGATATAATATACATACATAAGAACTACAAACATTATTTTCCGCCTATACATAAAATAAAATTGTCAATGGGGTTTTTGTATCTTTTTTAATTTTCTTATTTTTTATAGGTATATAAGATGAAAATTTACTTCATGGTTGTAATATACATAATTAGACTTGTACATACAATAATATGATGCAAATAATTTCTTAATGTTGATTCTTTATTAAACTGAGTGTGGTTTTGTTACTGCCATCAATTTGTATGATCTCTTTTATATTTATTACAGTGCAACTAAAAGGAATGACTTTAGCAAACCTTTAATTTTTTTTCTTTTTTTCAATAATCAAATTATTATTTACTTGTTTCTCTCTTATGGTTTCAATTAATAATTAAATAATCAATCGATCAAAATTAAAATAATCATTATATACTAATAAATAATTACGTAAAAATATTATCGTTAGTTTTTGTTTTTATCTCTTTTGTTTATGTTTATCTCTTAATATTGGTTTATCATAATCATTGTTATTATTTATCATTAATTAATTAGTTTATTTATAATATTTATTATATATATATATATTGTTTTAGTTTTTTTCTGAATTTTTATTAACGTAAATTGATTTTTGATGCTTTAATAATTGCAACGTTATGGAGTAAAAATCGGCATTTAAAATACATTTAATAGATCCCTAGAAAGATGCATATTTTTATTTAGTTTTTAGTTGTAATCGTAGTAAAACTCTTTAGCATTTGCATTTTTCATATTGATTCCTATTGGTGTTTATAATTGCTGCGTCTTGATTTTTTAGGCATATAATGCTGTAGATTGATTTCCGTTTATTATTTTATAAGTGGTGTGATTAATATGTATTAGAAAATAATGAAAAAAATGTATAGCGACAACACAAATCCATTGCGCATTCAACAATTGTAAATCCTCTGAACTGCTTTTCGATGATCTTGGGTGGACTGTTTCGTACCCATTAACAGCATATGTTCATGTACATTAATACATCGGTGTGTTGAATGCATGTGTTTCTGTTTAATTGTATTAATTTGTCTTCTATCGTTATCAATAAAATGTAGCTGATCTTTTATACTGATCAGTAGTCAGTGCCCCGAATGCGATCCGAGTTGGGATATTCGTTGTCCTAAAAAATTAATATTTGTTTAGTTTATTATATTGTTATTTTGTTTAGTTTATTATTTAGACATTTTATGGCATCTTTAAACAAAATGAGCTTAATAAAGATTTGAGATTTCTATACCGTTAGCGGAATTTATGAAAACAGAAAATAAAACTTAAAAAATAATCATGAAAGAAATTGTGATCGGGCAAGCCCGAACATATGATAGAGTATCATCCACACACTACAGTATTTAAAAACAAATTTTCAAGAGTTTACTCTTTTTAGGACCTCTGGGCAATCATGGACCTGGCAAAACAAAGTTCTTTGTCCCGAATATTATTTCGACATATTCGTCTTTATCAGATTTATTTGCTTTTAAGTAATTTATGAAAGTGTGTTTAAATGGGACCTATGGCTAATTTTGGACCTACCAGCCCAACATTTTGGCAAGCCATAGTAGCTTTCGTAAAAGTTATTGTTGCCATATTTCATTTTTAAGGAAGTTATGACATAAAAAGCTTTTTTCGGTAGTATTTGGATGGGAGCAAAATTTAAATATGGACCAATTCCAATAAAATTTGATAAGATGATTAAGATTGCAATAAAATAAGTTTGGATCAAATTAAATCTAAATAACAATTTGAACCTATATTCCAAATTTAATCAAATTATGTATGCCCAAAATACCCAACAAACACGAAGTCAAACCTTTGATATGAAATGTCTTTATCATTTGCCATCAAGCGCAATTCTCAAACGTTTTTCAAATGTTTCATTTTTACATTTGAATTCAAATTGATAATGATTTGAAAATAAACATTTGACATCAAATGTTTTATCAATTTGATGTCAAATTGGTATCAAATGTGGTTAAATGTGAACGATTTATTTCTTGTGAAAAATAAAACTTATTTGTAAGTAATACAATGATTAAAAATACGAATTAAAAAAAGAAAACGGGAAAGTGAAAAAACTATAAGTTTGTTGAATGTTCGCGGTGCTACTGCCTCAAAATAAAAGGGTGCCAATTATTTCGTCTTTGCAAGAATTAGAGGTCGGAAAGAACATTATTTCATATTTTTGCTATGGTGCCGAATGTTTATCTATCAGTTTATTTAAATAAAAAAAGGAATTTTAATTAAAAACACACAATATTTTTATTTATAATTATAAGTGTTGATCGACCTTTTTTGATTACTCTAAATAGTTTATATAGTTTCCTATATGCAGACTTTCAAGATCATTAATTTAATGTAAATAAAAGATTATTTATTTCATTCTCAATAAAATCCGACGTTTCGTTGGTATTCTTTATAACTTCTTCAGGGATTGAGTTTTTATTAAAATCTGGCAATATTGTAAAAATACAAAGTAAAAAGTAGTCAATAATAACAATAATTATAATCTTAATTTTTGACAAATTAACTTACAATAATTTTTTTCGTCAGTTTACATCATTTATAAATTATATCACAGTATTTTGTAAAGGTGGACAGCACAAAACAAAACTTAAAATATTAAAATAAATGTATGTAAATATAAAAATTATCACAGAAAATTTGTCCTTTTTGATCACAGTTGTTATTATTACTAAAGTATTGCAATGGTGTAGTTTGCATTTGTATTGTCTTTGTCTTCTTTTGTGTTTATTGCACTTGTCGATTTTTGTTGTATTCTTAAGCTCTCCAACGTATATCTTTTATTTTCCCTTTTCTCTTTATCTAAAATTCTCACTTTTTCAAAGTTTGGCTTGTGTCCGTCTTCAATGCAGTGTTGTGCAAGTGCAGTTGATAGTTTTCCTCTTTTTATATCAGCTTTATGTTCGTCTATTCTCGCGCCTAAATTCCTCTTTGTTGTACCAATGTAGATTTTTTCACACTCCTCATTATCACTTCCGTCCCATTCAATTTGATAAACAACATCACTTTGATCCCTACACTCAATCTTTGTTTTTGTTTGTGTAAATAAGTAATGTATTGTCTTGTTTGATTTATGCGCGAATATTATTTGTTGGTCTTTTATTATCTCTTTCAGTTTGTTGTTCTCAGTTAAGGCCCAACCATAATATGCATAGCCTTGCTTAACCTACTGTCAAAAATTAACAAAAAGTCTCTCAAATTTAAAAAAACAAAAATAAAACCAACAAACATTTGATTCCGTACGGAATGTGCGATCAATTTCGCACTTTACTTAAGCAAATGACAGTTTCATAAAATTTAACAATAAGTTTCCTTAAGTTCAATATGGTTTGCCTCATATAATTTACATGTATTCGTACATTTGCTTGAGCCAACTTGAGCACATTATGGTTGGGCCTTAAGTCTTGGAATAAACGGTAGACTATAGTATTTGGCGTTGCCAGATGTGTCATTTTTGTTTTTTCCCCCTGATGAAATATTATTTTTAACTTTAGTCAGTAATGAATTGATCAACCCCTTTGGAAAATTGTTTTTCATTAAAATATCCTTTATTCTTGTCATATTTTTATATTGAAATTTTACGTTGCTTATTTTTATAACTTTGTCAATTAGATTCATTGCTGTATTTATCTTCTGTTTCATGGGTTGTGTTGAGTGGAAATTCATCAAGCGTCCAGAAGCAATTGGTTTCATATACCAATCTGTTATTATTTTGCCATTTTGTCGGAATATCTTCATATCCAGATATGGTATTGCATTGTCCTTCTCCCTCTCTAGAGTAAATTTCAGTTTTCTATGATATGAGTTAAATGTTTTCAATATTATGTCTTCGTCTTTGTATTTTATTATGGCAAACAAATCATCCACATACTTTGTGATCAGTCTTATTCGTATATTGTTCATTTGTAGTTCTTCGATACATTGTTCCATTAGGTGGTCCAATATAATGTCGGCTACAGTCGGTGATAATGGGTTGCCCATTGGCATCCCGTATGTCTGTTGGTATAATTTGCCATCATGCATAAAATAATTATTGTCATTTAAGCAGAATTTAAGTATTTTTGGAAATTGTGTCCTTGGTATTTTAGTGTGATTTTTTAGCACATTCCATTTTGTCATGATATTACTTATCGCTAAGTTTATAGGTATGTTTGTAAATAACGATACCACGTCCAATGATACAAGAATTTCATCTTCGTCCAATGTAAGTATATCCAGTTTTGCCTTTAGTTCTAACGAGTTTTTTATGTTAACTTTGTCGAGTATAATGTTTTTTAATATATTCCCAATATATTTTGATAACCCATAGCAGGGTACTCCTACCGATGATCATATTGGAAGAAGTGGGTTACAAACCTAGTAACCTAGGATTTTCGGAAGTCCATAAAGTCGTGGCGCCGCTGCGGCATTTGATGTCAATATTATATTTACATACATTTATTTTAATATTTTAAGTTTTGTTTTGTGCTGTCCACCTTTACAAAATACTGTGATATAATTTATAAATGATGTAAACTGACGAAAAAGATTATTGTAAGTTAATTTGTCAAAAATTAAGATTATACCTAATTATTGTTATTATTGACTACTTTTTACTTTGTATTTTTACAATGTTGCCAGATTTTAATGTATTTAATAAAAATTCCTGAAGAAGTTGGAAAGAATACCAACGAAACGTCGGATTTTATTAAGAATGAAATAAATAATCTTTTATTTACATTAAATTAATGACCTTGAAAGCCTGCATATAGGAAACTATATAAACTATTTTTATTTATGTTCCACATTGTGTTATAACCCACATTTGAAAAACGTTTGAGAATTACGTTTGAAAGCAAGTGGAAAATAAAAACATTTTTCAAAATAATTTCCCCTTTTTGTTGAGAATGCTATGATTTTCAAATCATTATCAAACATTTGTCGTTTGAGAAAACGTTTGATTTCAAATCATTTTCAATTTGAAATCAAACCTCCGTGTTTGTTGGGTAGATCCTTGTATTTTTCGCACATGGTTAATATGTAAGGCAAGCCGGGCGGACAAACGGACTTCTTTAGATCCATTCAAAAATTGATTCGTAGGGCTATTATTACAACTTGCGTTAGTTAGTAGTAAAAATAGGATTTTGTTGAACGTAAAACAAGTTAATTATTATATCAACTAAACTTTAACCTACCCGGCAGGATAAACTTGCCTTCATTGCTCACTTCAGTTAAAAGCAAAGTTGTAATAGTGAAATCTTTTTATACGTGAGTAGAGTTTTACTTTTCTCGGACTTTTTCATTTCCCGGGAAAGCAAGATTTATTTTTCAATTTCCCGTGATCCCGGGAATTCCCCTCAATACAAATCGATGCAAAATTTTATTTAATTTAATTTATTTAAACAAATAACATTTCCTGAGAATAAGTTAATAAATTTAATAAATGCATATCATTTTTTATTTCTGTGGCTAAAAGGAAAAAGTGCTTAATGGCACCTTAAGAAATTCATGTTCCTAAAGTACACATGGGTTTAAACCCACCAACACAACATTTTGTCATGTCATATACAGGGCTCGTGGCGATTTATAAACCTAGTTGGCGATGCAATTTTGTGTTTGGCGACATGGCGATTTTTTTGGCGAAATTAAAAAAAAGTTGGTGATTATTTGGCGATTTCTAAAACACATTTTTTCTTTTTGTTTTTATATTTATATGAACAAATTTATATACTAAGTTTTTTCTTTGAATTTTTAACAAATTTAAAAATCGTAATACGAATGCGATTGTTTTAAATGATAAATTGATAATATTGCCAGATAATTACATTGAAAACATTAACGAATTGTTGCCACAGAAATTTGGAATAAAGCTTTAGCTTTCTTGGATTTTCGCACATTTACCTGATCAGAAGTTATCAATAATTGGATCTTTACCGAAAATCTTATTTTGCAAAATAAATTTTAAAAACGCAATCGTTTTCGATTGCATATGAAACGGGTTTTTTGGGTAGTATGCAAAAATAGTTGAATTAATAACGA
Source organism: Pollenia griseotomentosa (assembly GCA_963931875.1). NCBI lineage: Eukaryota > Metazoa > Arthropoda > Insecta > Diptera > Polleniidae > Pollenia > Pollenia griseotomentosa. The sequence goes on along the minus strand of OZ007560.1, from coordinate 173,957,077 downwards.
AAGAAAATCGGAAAATTAAAAAAAAAAAGTTGCATTGATATCAGATTTTTCGTATTTTTCAATGTGTAGTGCAAAGCGAAAAAATGCGCAGTTTTTTCCAAATTTTGACTCTGTTTTTTACGAATTAAAATTGAGTGCCCCGTTAGGCTAGCTGGTAGTGAGCTAGTCCATCAGCAAGGGGGTTGCGGGTTCGATTCCCGCCAGAGACTCTGGTTTCTTTTCTGCAGACAAGCGTACAGCTTCGAGGGATTAGTTTAGGAAATTAAAAAAAAAAAAAAATATTTCTTTTAAACCTTAAAATATTAAAAAAAAAAATTAAATATTCACTTGAAATTATTGAAAACCCTAATTTTATATAGAATCATAGAAGATGATTGAGTTGACTTAAGGTATTTGATACACCTTTTAAGATATTGATCCTTTGCTTCAAATAAATACAAAATTTTACCATATTCTGATTTACATACACATAGAAAATCACGCTTATAAAAACTAATTTTTTTGCATCAAAGTCTACTAATTTTGATAAAGGTAATGTTTTGGCACAATTCAATTAACAAATCTCACAAGTTCTAGGTTTTAAGATAATCAGCCATCTTATGATTATAAAAATTCTAGTTCCCTTCAGCATACTTTTGCAATTTGAAGTCGACAAACTTCTTGCGATTTATGATTTACAGATTACAGAATTCAAGTCAGAATCACAAATGTTAAGCGTTTGGTGATTTTCTACTATAATATAAACACATTACTAGAATAAGGATAAATATGGAAAATTTATATAAAGGTAAAATACACTTGTATACTCTTTTTTATATAAAACTTTTATTTGGCGAATTTTTTTTACCAAAAATCTAGAAAAAAAATTTTTTGGCGAATTTTGGCGATTTTCGGTATACTATTTGGCGATGAAGGAGAAAAAAAATCTGACAACCCTGGTCATATAAGCTATCGTAAAAGCCATTGCCGCCAATTTGTATGTAAATACTAACATTTATAAGAAAGCTATGACATTAAAAACTATTTTTGGGAGTAGTATTCGTTTGGGAGCTATGCCCAAATGTTGACCGATTCCATTAAGATATGGCAAAATGATTTTGTTTAATACCAACATAATAAGATGGTTTATGGGCACAAGGACTTTATTCCGGAAAGAAGCTTGTATGGGGGCTAGAGTATCCACTCGATTAATTGTTGTTTGATTAATCGAGGAATTGTTCTGCCATTATTTGATCGAATAATTAAAATTGCCAGTTTGGAATAACGATTAACTCGATTTATGTCAATTAATCGATTAAAATTAATTTTCTAAAAAATACTACTTTTTTATTATAATTTTTTTTTTTAATTTCTAACGTATTACCTATAAACTAAATGACTTGTTCTTCACTTCTTCATTTTTTTTTTTTTTCATTACACATACTAAAGTACTGCATAATTCAACATTTTATGTAAAAATGTCATTCTACATATTTTCATGCATTGATATGTTATGTTAACTCAAACAAGGTGTTATGCCATGTTATGTTTATATTAACATACTGTCTTTGCATGTCTGCAATTTAGTTTAGCTGTTGTAGGTTGTTATTTCAATAACATGTGTTTTTAAATATTTTACCTGCAGCATTCTTTTAATACTGTTTGAACCAGTCTGCCTTCTATGAAAATATTTATTTTTCCTTATTTCTTTTAGAATACATAGGTTTTTTAATACTTGTTAAGCAATCTTTTTTGTTTTTTTTTTTCGTATAAAAATAAAAAAACTTGTGATTAAAATTTTTTTATCCATCTGGATGTTTTAATTTGGAAAAAGAATATTTTTTTTCTTTTCGAAAAAAAAAATTTTATAAATATCGTTTATGACATTTATCACAAGAGTTGAAAATTATTTTTATCTTTTTACATTTGATGATAAAATTCAAACATAAAAAATGTGTTGTCAGAAAAAATTATATAAGGAAAACAGAAGAATGTTTATATGCACATTTAAACATCCGTTTTCACAACTTACTGATAGCTTAAGGTAGGATTTTAATGGCCGTGTAAAAAGTGTTCCGTTTTAACAACTTTACTTTAACCTAAAGTGAGCGATAAGTTAACGGAAGAAGATTTTAAATAAAGCCGCAATTCAAACAACAACTAAATTAAAATCGATATAGGCATTTGGGAGCAACGGTGCCACAGACACACATATTCAAGGGGATACCAAAATGTATTAACAAAGTGACCTCAGTACTACAACAATGAAACAATAGAAAAAACAACAGGCATTTTGTTGCTAGAATTGCGACGGCAAATGTCAAAATGCCTTATTAAAAAAAAGTAAATAAACAAAAAAAATTACGACAAACGTCACACACGAAAAAAATCACTGCAAACAGCTGCGCTTGTGAGGTCACTTTATTAGTACATTCTGGGGGATACAGTTAGAAAAGAAGATATAAATTATGATTGATTGTACCGATTTTCTTCAAACAAAGCTAATAAGAACACTCTCGATCGGCATCTTTCAAACATACAAAATAAAATCAAAATAAAATTAAAAAAAAGAATTATTTGACAATTTTTTTTGTGATATTTACGTTTAAGGACATTTATTTTTCAATAAATGAAAATAAATTTTACTCAACAAAGATATTTGTATGGGCACTGCTACACGTTCAATAAATATCGTGATATTTCTAGTATCACGATATTTATTGAACGTGTAGCACGCAATATTGATGGATCGCGATCCATATCGCAGAATGGCCTAAAATATGAAATCCAGAAATCCAGATCGCGGATCGTGGATCACGTGATAAATATTGAACGTGTAGCATTTTCATGATATTATATAATATTAATAAAAATTAATACGTCAGTAAAAAGTATCAAAATAAAAGAAATAAAATACGCAGTAAAAAAAATTAAAGAAATAAAAAGTAAAAAGTGTCAAAATAAAAGAAATAAAATACGCAGTGGAAAAAATTAAACAAATAAAAAGTAAAAAGTGTCAAAATAAAAGAAATAAAATACGCAGTGGAAAAAATTAAATTAAGCAAAATAGCTAAACAGGCTTTCTTTTGGTTTTCTCGCGACATTGATAAACGACCCGCACAGCACAAAATAACATAAATACTGACGCGATAAATATTAAACATGTAGCATACGCTCGTGATCCATCAATATTTTAAAATGGATCGCGATCCAAATATCACGATATTTATTGAACGTGTAGCAGTGCCCTATGATATGGAAATAAAAAATAAAAAGTTTTCGGTTCTCTCGGTATAATAAAAAAAACATTTTTGATTTCAAATAAGGTCCAAAACAATTTAACAAGTGAAAAACAGGCTTAATTTTGTTCCAATAAAACATATAGGGGTATGTGCCTACATTTCTATTTTAAAATGTTAACTTAAACTTTTTATCCATATACCAACCAACGATTTTGCGATTGGCAGATGGTAGCACTGATATCAAATATAAATAAATACTAATGCTGCGTTATTCTACTACCGTTATTTTTTACAAAAAAAAAATAGTGTATGAATTTTTTATAAAATGCATGAATGGTTTCTTTTATCTACTTAAGAAGGTTTATTTTAAAATTTTTTTTCTAAAATCTTCAAAAAAAAAAAAAAATAAATAAATAGCAATCATAATTAATAATTATTCTTATTTGATTTGTAGTTATGTATATTGTATATAATAAGCCATACGAATGATTACAATGCTGCATATGTCGCATGTGTCGCAAGTTAAAGTTTATGTTGACATGTTAATCACAGAATACTAACAGAACTGTCACGAGACGGAAGATTTTGCGTTTTTTTTGTCTCTTTCTAAGAAAGCTGCCCTTTTTCATTTCTCTTTGCATCATCTTTTATGCCGCAATACAATGAACACAAATTTATTTAGTTGAGATTTATTTGCAAAACATTTGTAAAAATTAACTTTTAAGTTTACCACAACACAAGTAAATAATATTTAAGTAAATAAATATGTAACATTATAAAACAAAAAATATTAATAAATACATTTTTTTTTTGCACGAAACACAACGTTTGTTGAACTAATGCATTTTTTTAACGTGGTCTGTGTTTTGTTATTTTTGTTTTGATCATGCCATTTGTGTTGATTGTCGCTGCCTGTTTTTACACATTGCCACTTCACCACCAAAAAAAGCTTTTTGTCTCTTTCTTCGAAAGCTGCCCTCGCAACTGATTTGGGCCTTTTTCACACGTCACTTTTTTCAGTTCTGTTAGTATTCTGTGATGTTAATTTTACATGTTGATGTCTGCAAAATCACTGTAAACGCTATGCATAGTTTTGTTTTAATTCGACAGTGTCTTATTATGTTATTGTTAAACATGTATGAGCGGCATAACATTAATTGGCAATAACATTATGTGGCCATGTTGACATGTTTTATAGTTCAACATTTGCAGGTCTTTAACACATACATACATAATTTAGTCCCTTTTCAAATAGGGGTGTGTCTGAAACAAATTATGTACATATATCATGATAAACGCCAAATTCTTGCATTAAGAGTTTGGTACTTAAACAGTACATTTTTATATCTAGTTTGACATTTATCGTTAGAAAATATAAATGTGTAAACCATGCACTTTCAGATTATGGGTTATTAGTTTTCACCCGACTGCCAATTTCATCATTGCCTCATATCTTCTAATCGACTGGATTTTTACATTTGAGATATCGTTCCTTACGTCCTAAAAACCTTAGTGTCCTTGTTTGAAAAGAAGGGTCGAATTTTTGGCATGAAATAGTAATCAAAACTTGGATTAAAAACCATAAATAGTTCAACAAAATAACCACAATACTAATTATTGTTAAAGTTAAAGTTAAGTTGAACTAAAGATCGCTAATTTGCTAACCGCAGCATGATAGCAAAGTCTAAAATGTATTAACAATCGTCAAGGCTGTAAAGAATCACAGGAAAAAATCGATTATATCGCGAACATGGATACAATTCGCGAACAATTGCTAAAAATTACTAAAATTTATTTAAAATCGCTTAGAGCGGGTTTTTTACTTAGAGTTTAAACCAGGATCAATAGTAAGATTTTTTAATCTTATAAAAAAAATTGATCTAGCCTTAATCCTCTTTGGCGTTTTTGAGTGAAAGATTAAAGCTTTTAGCATTGCCATATGAATTTACAATACTTTTATGTATAAGTATGGCAGTTTAAAACAAATGCCAAAAATTGTCATCAAATTACTGTTCTTAACGTGAAAAAGAAGAAGAAAATGCGAGAATTTTGTATTGTGTTATATAATATTATACTGTGAGCGTCAAAATAAAGTGTACAGCTAGTTTTCCAATGTAAGAAGTGTTGTAAGTTGTAAAAAAAGTATAATTTCTACTTTGTCAAATTTGATCAGACTTCAAGCTTGCTGTCATCTGTGAAAAATACGTTGCTCCAAAAATTGACGAAAACAAGTTGGACAAAAAAAAAACGTGATAAAAGGTAGAAATAAGAAATTCAACGGAAAAAATACAGTATCTATAGTGAAGCGTGATAGTGTTGGCTTTTGTAATACGTCCTTAAACAGATGAATCAGCCCAATAGTCGCTCAATATCAACTCAACTAAACATATGGGAGCATTTGGACAGACAAAATAAAAAAACCATAACTAGCAAGCACTCTCTGAAGAAAATTCTGCAGGAAGAGTAGCCAAAATTGTCTACTGCGCTATCTTTAAAATGGGTGGAATCGATGCCATATAAACTAGAAGCCGTCCTAAAAGCAAAAAGAATTCAAACAAAGTATTAGCCACTTCACTTTTCTTAGTATTTTAAAACTGTACACTTTTTTTTGACGCCTTAAAAACGGAGTAAATTGTTTTTTTATTGTACTGGTTTTGTTGTTTTTGAAGTATTTCAAATTTTTAATTTTAATTTGTAATAACATTGTCCAAAGTTTTGTAAATGATAAAAAACTTCTAAAAATTTGAATTCTTTTTTACTAAAATAACACATTTTATATTGGAAAACCAGTTGTACACTTTATTTTGACGCTGACAGTATATTTTTAAATAAATGAAATCGAAAAAGAAGCAAAACAATCAAGCAATATTTTATCTTACGAGGTGGAATATTTAATAAAACTCTAAATTAAAAAAAAAATTGTCATTAAATAAATAAAAAAAGATTTGGACCTATTCTTATTGCCCTTGGTCTATTTGTGTTGTTTTAATTTTCAAATATTTTTAAGTCTTTTTTTTTATTTAAAAAGTTAATTTTATTAATTTTATACAAAAGTTTAATTTTTATAAGTAATATTTCCTTTTATAAGCTGTTCGTACTTTTGAAAGTTCTGTCGCAAGCTTAAACCGCCAACTTAGGGCGTTTAAACTTGGAAACAAAATGAAATAATCGACTACCCAAAAACGATTTTCAAAGATTAGTTCTAATTTAATCGCTGATCTTTATGTCAAAAACTGGCTCTTAATGGGTTAAAAAAAAACAAAATGTTGGAAAATAACAAAAAAATAAGAAAAATTCCAAAAATAGAGAAATTTCGCGAAAATTTTTAATATTGCAAACAAGCCATAAAATTTATTAAAAGTCCCTAAAACAATAAGGAATGACAAAAATTGCTATATTAGCTAAAATTCGCAAAAATTTTCTATTCTATTTCTGCTATTTATTATAAATCGTTAAAGCTGTAAAGAATCAGAAAACTTACTGAAACACGTAACGCTTTTATCGCAAATTGTTTGAAATATTAAAAATTTTCGCGAATTTTCGCTATTATAAATTTTTTGTTATTTTTCGACATTTGGCTTTTTTACCCATTTAGCGATTTTAAATAAATTTTAGTGTTTGTTTAAAAGTTTGCAATTTTTTGCGAATTTTAGCCAAGTTCACAATAGAAGCGATTTTTCCTGTGATTCTTTACAGCTTTCACGATTCAGCTGCGGTTAGCTATCCCTGTCCCAATTTATTTGTCGTTCGTCTGCGTAAGAAATAAAAATAAACCTGTCGTAGAGTTCGTTACTCACGACGAATTTCGGTCTACGCAATGATTGTGTGTATTTTCATACATACCAACAAGGACCGGAAAACGTTTTTTTTTTCATGTTTTTTAAAAAAAAATATTAATCATTGGTGTTCGAAAAATATTTTAAACTGTACAAAAAATGAAAAAAGGAAAAAATATTTTGTTTGATATTGTTTCTTTAAGCTTCGTTCACAATCAAAAAAACATTTTCAGTTGGTGTTCATAATAGAGCAACAATTTCTTTTGCAACCACACACATTTTGCATTAAGAAACCGTTTGCAAATTTTAGCCACAACAATATTATGCATTTATTATTATTTTTTAAAACATTTTGTTGAAATTTTTATTCAAAACTAAATTAAATTATTTTAAACGTCAGAAACAATTTCATACAAATTGTTGCTGAAGTTCTAGTTGACTCAACTTTAGTTGCATTTTTTAAAAAATTTTAGTTACATTTTTGTTCTAAAAATGAAAGGAAAATATATGAAATACTTCAGGAAGAAATAAGATAGAAGAAAAAACGAAATTGTTGCTCTGATTGAGAACGAAGCTTAAATAACAAATCAAACAAAATATTTTTTTTTTTTTTGTACGGATGAAAATATTTTTTGAACACCAATGATAAATATTTTTTCATGTACATTGTACTTCAAAAATTAACTTTTTTTATTAAACTGATAGAAAAACAAAATTTATTTTGTACGCATGAGTTTTGAATTTTTCAAAAGAAAAACTTAAATTTTAGGTTTTCGGTTCTTAATTTCTGATGCCTGCATGCAAATAATTCTTCGTTCGTCCCAGTTGCGTTTCTAGCATGAATTATCAATTCAAATTGAAATGTATGTTTTTTCCATTTAATAAAATTATTTGAACTAGTGTTCGCCTAATGGTCAAAATTCGACCATAAATTTTTATGCAAATACTAGCATATACCCGCTACTTCGTTAGCGTCTCCATTTTCTTAGTGGACATATTTGTATGCCAAAGTTTATTTTTCTAGGTTTAAAATTGTTGAAATTCTAGCATTTAACCCGCTACTTTAGTAGAACCAAAAAGCTAAAGAAAAATATCAAATTTCCCGTATTTCCTTTTTTGGGTACTATGTTTTTTCCCCATTAAAGTTTCAAAAATTTTAGTATTGTGGTGGCAGCCCATAATTTAGTACGAATATGTCAATGAATGGAGGAAAATGTTTTGTAAAAAAAGTACCAAAAATAGTTACGATTTTCACCCCTTAAATGTTCGAATTTCGAAAAAGTACCAAATTCGTATACGTATTTTTTTGATAAGTTTCGAATGTGGTATTAACTTTGTTTCTATGTTTATTGGTTCAAAAGATAGATGAGGTGACAAAAAAGTACTAAAATTCAGACTTTACCCGTTTACTCCCGAAAAGGGCCGAATTTCAAAAAAGTACCAGACACCTGTCCGCTTATTTTTTAAAGAACAACGATAAGTATTACATTTATTTGCATCTCTTTTAGTTTAAGAGATATAAGGTTACCGAATTTTCCCGTTTTTACCTTTTTTATCCCCTAAACATTCGAATTTGGGGAGTGAATAATCGCTAGTCCAAATTTCAAGTTTCTAGGATCAGCGGTTGGGCTGGGCAATGATGAATGAGTCAGTCACTCACGGACATTGCATGTTTAATTTTGTTTCTACGTCTAATATTTACGAAAATGAATTAAAATACCAGATGAAGAACGAAAAAGTACCAAAAAGCTCCCTCTTATACACTCTTATTCACTCAGGACCATGCATGTTTATTTTTATCTTTTTAGGTCGAATATTAACATAAATTCAAAAAGTATCAGATGAAAAACAAAAAGTACCAACATTTTTCCTCCTTTAGGTTCTCATTCACTCCGTAACCTGCACCTATAATATTATGTTATGTTATACATGAGATTTATATAGATAGTCGAAATATTCGAAAACCGGTTTCTGAAAAACCACCCTATTTTTTTTTATTATTTCTGTGGTCGTATGGAAAAACTAGATAACTCCATTTTTCGAAAACACGAGAAAAACACACTAAGTTTTAAACATATTTCGCTAATTATTTAATATAAATTTATGTTACTATGCATGCGCATTAAACAAAGCATAATTTTAAATAATATCAAAGATTTCTGGTTCCATTAAACTAATTTTTGGACATTAAAACCGAAAATCAATGTCAGTTATCTTGTTTTTTCAAAAAATGGACTTATCTAGTTTTTCCGAAAAACCGTTTTTTTTTTCAATTTATTTTAATATTTTACGGAATTAAGGCAACTTAAGTAATGATTTGTGGAAAAACATTAACTATTTGACTCGGTAAGTTAATTTACTTTTTTTTTACGAAAAAAAGGAGTTACCCAGTTTTTCCAAAAAAAAATTTTTTTCCTTTTATGCATTTAGGGGGGTGGTCGTTAACTGTATGGAGCATATTTGTTTTCTATTTTTCCATGCTCTAACCACCCCATTCGGTGGGTATTGATAAACACCGATGACAACAAATTTTTTAGGACAATCAGCGAAGGCTTAGCCGTTCCTCACACCCGCCAAACTCATAACTTGGAAAAATTAATTTTACATAAAAATCGCTTACTAAGTTACCAACAACTTTTGTCTTGACAAGTTTTCTTGGTGCGAATTTTTTTTTAGAACTATTTTTTCTTAAACACGTCAATTCAGCTTCAGTATTTGTGTGCGTTTGCTTACAAAAAAAATAGTCAAACGTATACCATTTGTTTCTAATACCTAATCGCTATATCTATTTTTAAAGGGGGCTCCCATAGAAAAGTGTCAATGTCGCTTCTAGGTGGAAAAAATGTATGACTGACCTCAATTAGTTTTTTGTCCTCTACATTTTCGCAATAACATACTTGGCCTTTATATCCACCTCTTAGGGGGATCCCATACTAAATCCCATACTAATGGGGCGGTTTAACGAAATTCTTAAATTTGGATCCAGCCTTGACCTCATGCAAATGCAGACTGACTTGGAGGAAAATATTCCAGAAAGCAGCACGTAACAAAATAAAAGGAAGCAAAACGTGACAGAGCAATCGGACCGAGACCTCGAAAACACGGGAATAAATAATACTTCAGAAAATAAACTGAAATCAAGCCGGAAAGAGTTCAAGAGAAGTTTTATTCGGGAATTCGACAAAAGCCTAAATGTGTCTCCGTTTAATGAACATTTAACATTGAGAAGATCGTCAAGGCTACAGAAAAAAATAATAAAAAATTTATTAAAAATTTTTAATGGGTAAGTCGAAAGATTTTTCAAAGTTACTGTACCACATAGGGTAAGGTAGATCTATATGGGTTAAAAACTATTACTCGGAAAGATTTCGGGTGTTTGGCAGTCGTATTTTATAAATCAAGAACTTTAGAAAAGATATGTGACAATTTCGGTTAAAAGGGACCTATGGGAAAAAATGAGTTTTGGTGAAAAACGATTTTTAAGTTAAGTTATTTTCTTTTCTTATCAAAGGTGTATTTTAAAGTTTAATTATGACACAAGAAATGGAGTTAGAAAACTGCGGTTTGCTGCATTGGAAAGAGCGTATTGTCTATTTTAAGAATTACCAAAAAACTAAAAATCGGTATTTTCATCCATAGGTCCCTTTTAACTGAAATTGTCACATATAATATGCATATAAAGAATTCATATATGTAATATTCTTTGAACTCTCGGGAGTTGCAACATTTTGACCCAAAGAGCTTGTAACCCGAATTTGTTCTATTTCGCTCTTTCTCTCTTAGTTTTCGAAACAACGTCGTTTTAAGCTTCTAACTTTTCTGTTTTTTAAGACACTATGGAGTTAACTTGTGTTTTTTTTTAAATGCATGGAGTTATCTAGTTTTTACATAAAAATTGGTATTTTTCTGATTTTTGTTTTTCAAATAACTTTTAAATGAGAAACTATATCAAAATTTCGATCTGACAGAGTGATGGTAAATAAAATTCGCTTTCATTTTTTGTTGTTATCTCAAAAAGTGGAGTTAACTAGTTTTTCCATACGACCACAGATTTGATAATTGAAAAAAAAATAAATTTATTTATGTGTTCTGCATTTGTGTTAGTAACAAATTTTAAAGCTTATAACTCCGAAATTATTGAACAGATTTTCAAATCGGTTGACATACAGAGGAGGAAAGAGTTCTTAACTGGTTTGCCTTTGCCGATTTATATATAGATTATTCAAATTATTCAAGTAATTAAAGAAATTAAAAACCCCTTTTCGATTAATCAAGCAATTTTAAGATTCAAAAATCGAATAATTCCTTACTATAACAAAACCAAAATTCAAATAAATGCTTGGTCCTTGTACCAATTAAAGACTATGTACCAAATTTCATAAAATTATATCCAAAATTGTGCGAAGATAAGGTTTACATGGACAGCCATCCAGACAGCCGGACAGACATCGTTAATTCGACTCAGAAAATTTAATAAAACGAACAAAACCAGGGACCGAAAATAATAACAGTTATGTTGAAATTTTAAAACAAAAAAAGTATATGTAAGTAAATGATGGAAAACTGATTCAAGTAAACAATATTGATCCTGATGAACTTGTCTATGATAAAATATATTGATTTTTATTTTTTCGATCAAAACTAACAGTTTTTTTGTTTTTTATTTTTTTGAACAAAAATAACAGTTAATCTCTAAAGATAATTGGGATTTCTTATGCCCATTAAAATAAATATTTGAAGTCAACTAAATTATTACAACACGTACATTTCTTTAGAGAATAACTTTTATTGGTGTTCAAAAAAATAATAATCAAAAAATATATGTTATTTTTGTTCAATAAAATTAAAATCAAGAAATAACTGTTTTCATCTGTATTTTATAAAAAAAGAAATAACTGTTACGGTCCCTGAACAAAACTCAATCAAAAACTCTTATTTGGAATTTTTTTTTTTTTTATGCCCTTTTGCATTTTAGGTGACGATATGTAACATTACATTTAACGGATCAGATGCATGCCTCAAAAGTCGTCGACGCAATTTTTCAACGGAATGTTGATGCAGTTCCACTATTGCTGGAACATTGGATATGCCGGGCATTTTTATATTTTTTTTATTTATCCAGCGCAAAAATATTTTTCAAATTTCTCTTTATTTGCTTTTTGTTAACAACAATCGTATCGTTGCCATATTTAAAGGCAAAAATAATTTTATCATTTTTCGATTTAATGAAAAAGAAAAACGATTTGGTAATACGGAATGAAATTGATTTTAATTTATTTTGTGACATACCTGATGAGTTTTTAAAAATGTTATTTAAAAAAAAACCTTTTTTATTTAACGCATAATAAAATCTTTTAGTAAAGTAAAAAACAAACAAACATTATTAGCAGCTGTATTCATAATGAACCAAAATATTTTGGAAATCTTCATAAAACATGTCAAAGTTAGTTTTGAGGGGGGTACAAAAACAACTTTTTTTTGAGTCGGTCATATAATAAAAAACAAAACTTTTTATTAAAAAAAAGCCTAAATGTTTTGTTAAAAACTCTTTTTTAAATTCTATTAATATTATTATATATTAAAATTGGTAAAAAAAAAGTCAAACAAATAATAAAATAATTGTTTAAATTATACATACTTTTTGAGTTTCTCTTGGTCCAGAGCGAGTTCGTAACGACTCGCTTTTAATGTGCTGTTCATCCGGAAAGTCCCGCTCTCGATTATTGTGTTTTGGCAGCGCTCGTTCGTCTCCTCCTCGCCCACGATTGTAGTCGTACTTTGACATATGTCGGGCCGAATTGTTATATTGTTCATTGTTCTCTCGATCGGCCTCTGTGTCTCTAAAGTCTCCACGATCGCTACTTCGGTGACTATCGTACCGACGATGTTCATTATATGTATTAAAGCCGCTTCGATAAGAGTTGTTCCGATCGCGAAATGATGAACTATCACCAAAATATTTTTGAGCTCCGCCGCCAGTTCCTGCACCCAAAGCACTACGACCATCTCGGTCTCGCTCTCGATCACGATCTCTATCCCTATCATCATTTTGACGCATGTTGAAATTACGACCCATTGTTGTAGGAGGAGGGCCGTCGTAACCACCTTTCTTTGAAGACATTTCCTCTTCTTGCTTTTTTTCATAGTGATAGAAATCGTCAAATATGGAGGTTTTATGCTTGTACGTGTGCAGAATTTGTAACACTTCTATGCCTTTGGCATGTGGAACTTCCTGCGTGTCGCGAGAGTTTGTTACTGGCTTGTTTTCGTTATTTTCGAGAGTGATTTGACGCAGCTCTTTGTTGGGCACATCTTTTACATAAATCCACTTTACTTTAAACTTGCCTCTCCATTTGTCTTGCGACCAAACGCTCGAGGTTGAGTTGTAGTCCACCGGGGTCATCATTTGAGCCATGCCGCAAAAATGACCAGAGCCATTCACTGAAAAAAAGAGCAGGATGTTGCCCTCTTCCTTGTTACGTTCTTTGAAGGCGTCATCAAGCCTTTTGTTACCGTGGTCAGTTGAGCACCAGATTTCGTACTTTATACTACGATGAACATCAACCTCCGAGTATGATTTGATTACAAAGAACCTGCAAATGCATAATTATTGTATTAATTGTAAGCCAGCCTTCGGAACGCAGTACACATTACCTAGCTGAAGAAGCTCGATCTAAATCGATTTCTGCTGGATTATAATTATTTTTATCGCGGAGTTCCTCTAAAACCGCTTGTGGTGATTCATCGGCAGCTCTGTCATTTACCTCGACACTTTCTTCTCGATAATCAAAAGAGCCACTGTCTTGTTCATGCCTGGAAGATGCGTAATTGCTCCTACGATCCCCATAGCGACCGGCGCTTGAGACGTTACCTCCACTTCCTCCACCGCCGCTCATTCCACTTTCTCCTCCACTCGAGGTCCCCTCCGCACGACGAATTGGACCCGACGAAGATACACCACTTGGTTGTCGACCACCTTGATACAAAGGATGCTGAGTTGACCAATTTTTGCGCGAATGACCATTTGGTGAGCTTCGTACACGCCCGAAATTACTGTTGTAATTCTGCTTATTGTTTTCATCACGAAGCACATCTTGTGCTTTATTATGAACACTACTGTTTTCAGGGCGACCACCCAATTTGAAATCAGCACCTATTCCTGGTGAAAAATCTGAATTGACTTCGTTCGATCCCAAGTCAATGGGAGGTGGAGGCGACGGCACAGGAGGCGGATTATTATTTGGCAAATCCCAAGTATTCACGTCCAAATTGTGTTTTCCTGGCACCATTGGAGGAGGTGGCATGCCTGGACCCTTCTTTTTGTGGCTGGAAGTTGTAAGTGTAGTCTAGAAAATAAAGATATCAAAAAAAAAGAATGATTTTTCACTTATAATTGTAATCATCATTTTTAACTAAAAATTCACGCACCCTTGACGTGAGCTTTGCAGGTTGTGAAGCAATCGAAGCCCATGTAGTCTTTTTCGGAGCTGCAGCTGTTGATGCTGCACTTGTTTTCTTCTCATCTGGCACATTATTTGTGCTAGGTCTATTGTCCAATTTTTCTGAATTGTAATTATCGTATCGACCACTTTCCTCATGTCTCGCCTAAATAATAAAACCATTTACATTTATATTTCAGAAAAATAATACAGATTTTATACCCTGTTATAATTTCCAGAATAGTTATCAGATCTACGAGAATTGTTTGTTCCCCATGCGTTAGGTTGATAATCATCTCTCTTAGAATTATTATAGAAAGCAGGCTTATTGTATTTCTTATTGTTATCTAAAAATAGAAAAAAATGTATATGTTTTTTAAAATCTCAAATTAAAAATATATATGTATAACTAAAGATTAAACGCAATGATGTCCTATAATTCAAAGTAGGGAATGGTAAATGGATTCCAAAATCGATTTTCGATTTTTCGATCGCCTTTTTTTATTACGGTTTTTGAAATCGATTAATCGAACCTCAAAATCGATTTTAAAATCGATTTCAAAATCATTTAAGACTAATTTGCAATCTTATACATTATATCACAAAGGGTGATACACCAGCATTTTTTTTTTTGGCAAACTACAAGAGAAATTGAACTGAGATTTTTACAGTGGATAGATATGACTACTGTTTACAATTTTCCTGTAAAAAGTGAAAATGTGTAAATTTTGAGATGTCCTTTAGAAGAACAAGTGCATGTACATTGCACATATATATTCAAATTGTATTCTTGTGTAGTCAATCAGGCCTGTCACATAAATTGATTCCGATCGAAAGTGGAAGTGATTTTGTATCTTGCTTCACATAAAACGAAATCACTTTTGATGGGAATTGATATATGTGACAAACCTGAATGTATGTTTAGTATTTCAAAGGATTTTGACAATAGTTCCAGCTCGGTGGCGACTGTTTTTTTGCTAACTTACTATAAAAGTAGTTTTAGAAAACAAACGTTTGCATATCATTGATGTCAGAAAGATGCAGAGATACTTTCCTGTTATTTCGTATTTCATAGGATAAATTACACACTTTTTGTTTTTTCACTCTGTTTATAACAGATTTAAATATCGCTCACACACTGGTCTGTTTGAATATTAGCATATTTCCACAGGGAGGCCATGGCTGACTTTCAGTGTTTGGTTCGATACGATATGTTAAGTACTGTTTTGTTCACTGTCCATTGATGACTTTAATTTCTGAAGAACAAGAGACCTTATATTAACGTTGGAAGTATACCAAGGGTACTAATAGATAAATACGTAAAACTACAACTTTAAACTTGGAAAACTGCATAAGCATACCTACAGACGTATGTACGCACAAAAAAAATAAGTTTTATTGTGCATGCCCATAATTTATCGATTTAATTGCGATTATAATTAAAAATTGCCATAATTTTGATATAAGTAAAAAATCGATTTTAAAAGCCCAATAATCGATTTCAGTATAAAATCGCATACGTAAATTCGATTGCAAAAAATCGATTTTTTTTACCACGAAATCGATTTTCGATTGGAATCGAAATCGATTTACCATTCCCTAATTCAAAGTATGCAAAACAGAACTAAAATGCCAACGTTGTTTTTATCTGTTTTTTTTTTTTTTATGATGTATATTTCAGGGGTGTTCTGGAAATCGAAAACGCAAGAATTCGGAAGTTGTTTTTAATACGCATTTAATCTAGTTTTTATAATTTTTGTTGTAAAATTCCGTTTAATAGAGAACTATTTGTATAATATTTGTCATAAAGTTCTTTTTTTAAAGAAATCTTATTCAAAAACGACGTTTAAAATTCTTGCGCTTTGCGTTTTCGATTTCCAGAACACCCCTGATTGTCGAGTTATAAGGTGCTAAAGTGTTGCCATTTTTTGAAAAATTTTAATTCCTTTAATAATAAGGTTGATAGGAATTAGTTTGATTTTTTTTTTGTTTTTTGAAAAAATCAAATGAATTTCTATACAAATCACTTAAAATCATGGTTTGCATTTAATGAGGGTTTTTTATGTAGCTTTCGCGATTTTTTATATACTTCTTTACCACATTAGGACTTCGTCCGATTTTTCTAGCGAATTCGCGATAAGAATACCTTTCGGAATGGTAAACATCAATTTTCACAATTTCCGACGTCTTTATAGAACGTTTTCTTTCCATATTAATTTAGCAAACTGCAGTCACAAACTTAAATTTCAATCTTATTTGGTTTTTGTTAAGCTTTATTACAACCACCTACTGATTTAAGTTAAAAATTCAAGTGGTTCTATTTTGTTGATCCAAAAAAAAAATTAAGAATTTTATATGTACTTGAAATACCGTTGTAATCTATTCTCATACATACTATGTTTTGTGTTTAAATTGTCATTGTAAGTGTGAATTATTTTTCTGCAAACCAAACTTTTTTTATTCTGTACGTACTTGCACTTTATACAGATTTTTTTATTTTAAAATGTGTTGTTTCTATCCTGATGAACCGCAGTGTATACAGTGATGTGACAAATAATTGAGACACAAATAATATTGACACCTAACATTGAAATTCAAAGGACATATCTTTAAAAAATAAAGCGAGTATTACAAACAAATAAAAAGTGTTTTGCTGATAATTTATCAAGCTTTTATTTTCGTCTAATCTACACCCGATTATGTAAGTAATGAATATGCTACAAGGGTCGAACTGAAAAACGAAAATAAGTTTAATTTATTTTTAGATACTAAATGAATGGATTCAAAAATCTTATTAAAAAGGTCGGCTACGTAGTATGTTGCAGCGTATATGTAGACGATAAGATGGATCCTGGACCACAAACAGTCAGGACACACTGGAGATCCTGATGAATTCACAGTTTCCAGGCTGCATTATTGATATACCAAGGAGGCAAACATTAGGTGGCTTTCGGTATATTTCTAAGATCCCAATAAGTCGCAATCATGTGAAAAGGGGGTCAAAGTTTACATCCCTCTACATTTTCAGGCCCGGATGGGATTATCCCAGCGGATTTTCAAAATAATCTGGAGATATTCGGTCTTATTGTATAAGGCGTTGTCATTAACACGTAAGTCATTTTTTGTAACAGACTAAAGAACACAAGTTGTGTGTTACCCTATTACAAAAACCAACTGACGCGTTAACGACAACGCCTTACACAATAAGACCGATTCACGTCATGGCTCTAGGTGATATTTAGGGCCTGCCTGCGTCTATCACATGTCCCATCAATCTGGACAACATATAAGATTGTCTTCATCCCCAAAGGAGGAAAGACATATCACACTTAGACGAAGGACTTTAGACCAAGTAGTTTATCCTCCATTTTACTAAAAACACTGGAGAGGATTATGGATATTCATATAAGAACATCGCTAGCACATGATTCCTTGTCGGAGGCTCAACACGCCTATTCGAAAGGAAGTTCCACTGAAACTGTGCTTTACCCTTTGGTGGATCACATAGATAGATCTCTGCATTACAAAAAAATTGCTTAAGTTGCATTCTTGGACATCGAAGGAGCTTTCAACAATGTTAAACCTGAATCGGTTATTAAGACTATACGACTTTTGCAGATCGATCAATTTGTCGGCAGTATCTTGCACTTCAGGCGTATCGAATCTAACTTGGGCGTATCGAATCTAACTTGGGCGCCTCGAATATTTCCAAGGTTGCGACTAGGGGCACCACACAAGGAGGTGAACAGCCTCTATTACTCTGGAATCTGAATATCAATACTCTGCTCAAGACCATGGAGAGGAAGAATCATCAAACTTAGTTTGAACGTATAATAACGGTAACAGGCACTCTTAGAACCACTCCTTCCAAGGCATTGTTTACGATCTTGAACTGGTTACAATCAGGCATCTTGGCAAAAAGGTTTGCCCGCGAATACGATACACACTATATTCGCCGACGGGTCTAAAACACTGTATGGTGTAAGTTCTGGCATTTAGGCCCGTAATTTCTACAAAAAGAAATCTTGTCGTGTTCGTACCTAACAGTTATCTTGGCCTACGTGTTTTAACCTTCAGTTTTTCAAAATATGGCAGCTTTTACACCATAGATTTGTATACACATTGATTTTTGTAGAAATTACGGGAATTACTCCGAGCAGTTCAACTAAAGCATTCCCTTAAGGTTGCCGGACCATTGCAATGTCATTCAGCCCGAAATAATGGACATCTACACAGCCGCGAAACACATCCGGTATGGTGAGATATCTGGCAGGTATATTCACATTATAACCGATAGTAAAGCGACAATAACATCGCTGGAGAATGTGTTTATCACAACGAAAATTGTCCAAGAATGGCGATGTCTCTGGATGAGTTAGCGAGACATTCAGTGGTAGTCCTTATATGGTTCCCTGGACTCAGAGGCATACAGGCACCACCTTGAATCAGAACGTTTCAACATATGATATAGATTTCTCGCTCCCAAGTACTAAGCAGCTTATGGCACAC
Organism: Pollenia griseotomentosa; assembly: GCA_963931875.1. Classification (NCBI taxonomy): domain Eukaryota; kingdom Metazoa; phylum Arthropoda; class Insecta; order Diptera; family Polleniidae; genus Pollenia; species Pollenia griseotomentosa. Next base: position 173,938,132 of record OZ007560.1, on the reverse strand, counting down.
AAGTTGCATGTTATTAGCAGTCAGAGTTGGTTTGAATTGTGACTCTTACCAAAAATTAAGTACAACAGTAACACTATAAATACAAAATTTTTTTCTTTTATTTTCGTCAAATTTTGTGTCACCACTGTACTACTTATAGAAAAAGTTTTGCATTACCATACTAAAAGTATTTTTGCACACCTACAACATTATAAATACATGAATTTGACCCTAATTCGCTAAAAAATTGACTAGTTTCACAAAAACTTGTTTTAATTAATGTTGAAAAAAGAAACAAATCAGTTTTAAAGTTAGAAAAGCAGTATTTTTAGGTTAGAAAAGCAGTATTTTTATTTATTAATAAATATTTGCAAACATTTTTTAAGGATTAAATATGTTTATAATTTTTTGTGTGTAAAAGAGAAATAGCAATTATTTCTCCAAAAAATTTAGTCAGAATGCATTTGTTTTCAACAGTATGTACATATCTTTGTATCTAATGTTTTTACGTTAAGTAGTCCTATTTCTTATGATGACAGTGGATAATCAAAAAACTCACAAGCTTCAAGAAAAATATTACTTTTAAAAAATGTTTTCAGTTTTGTATTTGGGCAGTTTTTCACTCCCATTTCTTTAACAAACTTTATCGGGATGAAATGTTGTAATTTATAAACCACTAATATTATGAATGAAAAATATACTTTTGTGTCCGTGCCAGTGTTGCCAGAAGTAGGGGAAAATCCCTACATGTAGGTATTTTTTATACTTAAATAGAAGGGTAGGGAAAATCGGACAGATTTTTTAAAATCACCAAAATGTAGGGATTTTTCGTCATATCGCATTTTTTATAAAATAAATACAAAAAAAAACGTTTTGTTAGTGATATTTTCTTGTCAAAAACGGTTAAAAATTTTTCTTTTCACTAAAATCGCTTAAAAATATATATCCAGAGTTGTTTATGGTTTAAAAAGTGGGACACAAATATGTATGTGTATGTTTTTTCTAAGATATCTCTTATTTGAATTTTTAAAAGAACATACATATCGCACCTTTTCAACAATACTGTATTAACTCAAAATTTTTAGTTTTTCACTTTTTGGAAAAAGTCGACAGGTATTATTCATATCTACCCGCTGTAAAAACATCGATATACTTTGGTTGGTTTAAAAATACTTTTTCATATTAAATTAAAAATGGTTTTGCTTCTACTGAAAATTTTAAAACATTGAGTTAATATTGTCGTACAAGTGCGATATGTGTTATTTTTTAAGTTTTGTACTTATTTTTTGTCAAAATTTATTTTTTATTACTAATGTTTTTTTTTATTTTAATTACAATAATGCGTAGGGATTTTTGTAGGGGAAATCATTAAACGTGTAGGGAAAAATCGGATTTTTTTTAGCATGTGTAGGTATTTTTTCGAAAAATCCACTGGCAGCACTGGTCCGTGCTCTCTTAAATATTACCAATTGAATACATACTTTCCAGTTTTATTTTAAAGTTAAAGTTATGGCATAATGTATTCAGACTGGTTGGGATGAAAAACATTTATTTTTCTTTGAATTTGTAAAATTGGATTAGTGGGAGCTTTCAATCAGTTATTTGTTATTTGTTTAACCCTAGAAAGATAATCTGCGTAAAATTTACGCATACTGTAAACAAAAAGTTTTGTTAATTATTGAAGTTGTTTTTTTGTTTTAGTTTTTTCTGATAATAAATATATATAAACATATTTAAAACTCGGGTCTTTTTACTTTAGCTGTATTGAAAAAAGTAATCAATATTAGTTTATTTCAAATTAATCAACAAAATGCCACAATTTAGCTTTCCAAAAAGCATGCGTAAATTTTACGCATGATTATCTTTAACGTATATCAGAATATGATTATCTTTTTAGGGTTAAAAAAAGTTTTGAGTAAATTAATTTTAACAGTGAAAAATGAACCGATTTCAATCAAATTTGGTAGGATGATGTTAATTGCAATTAAATTTGGACCAAATTTAATCTTAATGCCAGCATAAGATGGTTTATAGGCACAAAGACCCTATTCCGGAAAGAATCTTGGTCGTCCTTGTGCCAATTAGAACCTATGCGACGAATTTAATCAAATTATATTCAAAATTGCGACAGCTTGCCAGCCAGCCGGACGGACATCGTTAGATAGACACAGAAAGTGATTCTGAGTCGATCGGTATACTTAAAGGGTCTAGGACCAACATTTTAAGGTGTTACAAACATCAGCACAAACGCACAATACACTCTTCACTATTGTGGTGTAGGTATAAAAATTTACAAGCGAAAGAACAAATTAAACTTTAGTTTTTCTAAAATCTTTGGATGAAGTTTCCTGACGATCTGGCCTAAGCAACCAGTGAAAAACACATAGGAATAGCTTACCCCTTCAACAATAAATTTCAGTGTTTTTATCAAGAACAAAAATTGGGAACTAAGCACGACTAACAAAATCTTGTAAATTAAAAATTTTTGTATTCCTAAAAATTACTTTGATAATTCTGCAGAATAGGTGTACGGCATCAACTTCTTAAGATGAAAGTAACATTGCGGCATAACTTACCATAGCTTACCACGCATAACAAGAAAAAAGATTTCATTTAAGATTGCTTACATATCGTCGTTCATAAACTATTGTGTTCTATATGGTTATATTTTGCATATATTATTGAACACAATAATTTACGAACGACGATATGTATATATTTTAAGGTTGGATACCGAAACGAATTTCGGTATCGGTATTAAAAATTTGTTTTTCGGTGTCGGTATATAAACTTTTATAACTGTATACATCGGTATTACATTTAAATGAACCAAAAAAAATATATATACATATATTTATTTACATACATATGGGCAGTTCCAGCGAAAAGTCTACTTTTTGTAACGTAACGTAATTTAAATTGTTTCTCATTAAGTTTTATACCTATGTATAATTTACTGTTTCATATTTTGGTGGAAAGCGCAACTAGCTCTACATTTATCAACAAAAGGGATAACGGTTGAACAACATGGTCCTAAAATACAACCTTATTTACTTTTCGCTGCAAATGCCCATATGTACCTTTAAACGAGCAAAGATTTTTAAATTTTATATCTTGAAAGATAAATCTATATAAGCCGAAAGCTCACTAAAAAAGGTTTTATACAAAACGTCTTGCTCAATTCGCAGTCTTATTCAGTTTTGTAATGCAAGTCAAAATTCACTTTTGTTTTTTTAACGTCACGCCAGCGCGTATTTTTGCTTATATCTGCAAATCCTTAGCGTCGATTGTTGTAATTTTTTTTTCTGAATATAGCGCTTCTTCATTACTTTGCATATATAAAAACCCTTTTTACAAATTTGACTTCTTCATTTATTTTTTTTTACATTTTGTCGTAGAAATATCACGTCACGTCAAGATGGAAATGCCCATATGTATATTAGACCGACTCACCTTGTATGGAGCTGAAAATAGTGTTTTTGTTACCCCTCTTTTTGCTGCTTCAAGAACTCTTTTCGATGATACGAAATTTTATTTATGTCGTCTTGGAGCAAAGTACAAAAAAATTCGAAAAACGGAAAAAATACCTTTTTTAAAAATGGCCCAGCTCACTGGAACCAAAATATTTTGTTAATCATCATAAAACATATCAAGCTTTATTTTCAGAGGGGTAACAAAATCACTTCTTTTTTTGAGTCGCTCTAATGTATATGTGTATGTATTTTATGATTCATATATAATTTATATAAGGAATATTTAGAGATCATTAATCCCCAATTTCACCAAGTTCAGTTATAATTACCTATTATAACTGATAAAACATGTTGTTAACTGGAAGTTAAAGTAATAGTTAGTTTTTACTGAACTTAATGAAATTGAGGATAAATGACATAAAAAAAAGAAATAAATGTTAATAAATAATTCTGTGGCCTTTTGACAAAACATCTTAAGTCAAATTTAAAAAGTTGAAAAAATGCTGTTAATTATACGAATTTTCCTTCTTATCTCGACTTAAGATGTTTTGTCAAAATGCCACAGAATTCATGTTGTATAAAAAAAAAACTGGTACATATTTATGTAACTATATGTAAGAAAACTCTTTTTAAATAGATTTAAGAAAAATATTTTGAAATTGAAGTGAATTGCTTGGCTTAGAAATTTAATTCATTTTAAGATTTATCTTCTTGAATGCTGATAATAAGCAAAAATCGCAAATAATTGTTTAATACTTTCTAACGCCCATTTATGTATAATAACTTGAAAGGTAGTTTTTACATAAATTACGTATTGGCTCGAATGACTAAAATTGCATTTAAGCTTTCCTCGTCTTACCTATTGCGGAAAGGGTTTATAATGTGTTTCACTCCTGAAAATAACCGCTCCACCTTAACTTGTGCCGCTTGGACAACTAACATAACTTATGCTATTCCATGCATATATGTAGTTGCGGCTTGGCTTTATTTTATTCTTTCTACTAATCACGAACATTTAAATGTCTTTGCACTCGTTTAAAGACAAATTTATATTTTTATATTGCTTCTATTTTTCAGGATTGCTTCTATACAGTCTGAAGATGAATTTGTACTGAAACTTATATTATCTTCATCAAGATTAAACATCTATTTTAGCTAATTGTGTGCATCTTCGCACTTACTCTTACAGCATCTTTTATTTTTTCTTATATTTCATCGCGTTATTAGCTTTTGATACGTTTTCTAAAAATTCTTTCATTTTATCATCTACAAAAGTAGACAACCAACTAGTGGCACAATCAAATAGAGGTTTCGTAAAATTATGACTTTTTAATAATATATTTATATTTGGCGTTCTTAACTTGCTTTTTAGTAACTTTCTTTAAGCACATCACGGTCTTTTAGTACAGCGTTAAAATACAATAGTATGTAACAAAACAATAACAGTGTTGCAACCGTAGAGCGTCAAGTTAATAAACATATTTTCCATTAGCACAAGTGTTGAAACTTTTAATTTTTTCTATTTGAAAAATTATACATATTTTTTTTTATACCGAAACGATTATACCGCTATTAAGGGAAACGGTATACGTATGCCAGTATGCAAAAAAATAATTTAGGTATCGGTAGAAATACCGGCATTCAATTCACACGGTATTGGTATCGGTATCTGTTGCCAATCTTGATTTATAGTAATTTTTGTAACAAAAATTTTAAATTTGAAGGGTGGTTGCTCCAGATTTGGCTTCATAACTCATTTCCTACTAAACCGATTATGATGGATTTGATTACTAGCATAAGACCAACCCTGAAGAGAATTTAGATTCGGAAGAGGAGCATCATGACTCATCATCATCTTATACAATGTTCACACTTGAGTTTTTAAACGCGTTTAAGCAAAATGTTGATTAAGTTAATCAAAGCCGTTCACATTACATTTGAGATGATTAAGATGACAGACAGATGATTAAAAAAAAACACAACAAACAAATTTAAATTTATTTAAAGTATTAAAAATGGATAAAGATATTTTTATACAGTTATCAGAAGAATATTTTAATCATTTTAATGATGAAATTGTGAAAATTATGAATTATTTAAGGAAAAAAATAAAAACATTAAGCAGAAATCGTGGCCGGTTGTGCACGTTCATGTTGGCCGAATCTACATTATACTCAGTTTGAGGTATGTTCAGTGGTTTCTGTGTGATTAATGAAGTGATTTAGTTGTAATCATGTCAATTCGAAGTGATTAACAAATCACTTCACATTAAGCATAAATCGTGGTCGGTTCTACACGTTCAGGTTGGCCGATTCTACTTTATACTTAGTTTGAGGTATGTTCAGTGGATTCTATGTGATTAATGAAGTGATTTATGCTAAGTTCACACTAAGGTTTTTAAACGCGTTTAAGCAAAATGTTGATTAAGTTAATCAAAGCCGTTCACATAACATTTGAGATGATTAAGAAAAAAAACACAACAAACAAATGTATATTTATAAACAGTATTAAAAATGGATAAAAACACTTTTATAAAGTTATCAAGATTATTTTAATCATTTTAATGATGAAATTGTGAACATTTATGAATTATTTAAGGAAAAAAATAAAAACATTAAGCAGAAATCGTGGCCGGTTGTACACGATCATGTTGGCGATTCTACATTTGAGGTATGTTCAGTTGATTCTATGTGATTTATGGAGTCGATTTCCATATGTAAAGTAGTTTTCGAGATATTGAAGAAACAACCCTAACACATTCGGCTAATTCGGCAAAACTATGACATTTTGAATATGACATAACTTTTGAAAAAAAATTTTTTTTTAATTTTTTTTTTTCGTTTATATATGTTTCTTATAGAATAAAAGGAACCTTCTCACCAAATTTCATTAAAATCGAAAGGGGTCGGGTCCCACTCTTGGTCGATCTGACATGGATTACCCATAAATTTTTTTTTAACTGAAGTGCAAATAAAATAGTGTAATGCTATGTTCACATTTGGCTTCTTAAACGCGTTTAAGCAGTTCGAACGTGATTAAGCTCTAATCACTTCAAAATCGAGATGATTACCCATACATTGAAGTGATTTGTTAATCACTTCAAACTGACATTATTACAACTAAATCACTTCATAAATCACATAGAATCCACTGAACATACCTCTAATGTAGAATCGCCAAAATGATCGTGTACAACCGGCGACGATTTCTACTTAATGTTTTTATTTTTTTCCTTAAATAATTCATAAATTTTCACAATTTCATCAATAAAATGATTAAAATAATCTTGATAATTTTATAAGTGTTTTTATCCATTTTTAATACTTTAAAGAAATATTAATTTGTTTGTTGTGTTTTTTTTTGTTAAATCATCTGTCACCTTAATCATCTCAAATGTAATGTGAACGGCTTTGATTTGCTAAATCAACGTTTTGCTTAAACGCGTTTAAAAACCTTAGTGTGAACTTAGCATAATAGTAATAAAATTAAACTTATAAAAATGTGAACATAAAAATTTGTTGTTTTTAAAAATGTTTTCTTCTCTTTGCTTCTCGAGTATGTGTTCATGAACATGAGTACTATTCAAATACAAATCTGTGGCAATAAATAATGATGGCTTAAGTTGAAATTTCGTGTTTTGAGATATTGAGGGTTTTGTCTAAAATGAATTGTGTGTTGTATTGTTTTAGTTAAAATATAAATGCGAATAGTTTTATAAATACAGTAGACGCTCACAAATTAGAGCTTTCAGTAATTCGAACGTCCAGAAATTAGAATCAGTGTTTGTAATACATTAAACGCTCTAAAATTCGAATTTATAGTTCTAATTTCAGAGCGTTTTTTTTTTTTTTTGTTATTTAAACACAAGAAATCCGCAATTTATTTTTATTCTGTTTGAACATGTAAAACTAAAAAGGGGAATTACCAAATTTTAGATGTGTTTCCTTATTTGTTGTTTTTTTTTTGTCGCATTTATATATATTTGTGGCTAGTTTATTTGTGAAATTTGAAACATGTGTACATATTTTGGAAGTCTCTATTAAAAAGTGAAAGTGTATCATTCGAAATGTCAAATAAACGTAAAAAAAACACTTTATCATTGGAAACGAAGGTCAAAATATTAGAAAAGCTTGACAAAGGGTTTGAAGGGAATATTAATGTTACGACATCTTCAATCCGCTATATCAAACCACATAGACGGCAATATTAAATGCTGTTTTCAACATATATCAGGAAGCAAGCAATAAATCTTTGCACAGCGCTGAATACCCAAATATGGTAAGTCGTCTGTATGAGTGGTTTTTAAATCAACGAGAAAAAAGTGTACAGTGACTAGGCCCATACTTAAAGAGAAATCTTAAAAAATATTTAGAGAGGAATATCCCTTTAAAGATGAAAATGCATTCCGTGGAAGCAATGGATAGTTTTCCAAATATAAGAAACGACACGGTATTTTTAATTTTAAAAAATACATTTAATGTATTGGAGTGAATTACGTTTTGTTTTCTTGTTTTTATCAAATAAAACTTAAACTTAAAAGATTAAAGTAATTTTAATTTTTTATTCGAAATAAAAACGTCCAGAAATTAGAATAATTCAGAAATTAGAATTACCTCAAAAACAAAGCGGTTCTAATTTGCGAGCGTCTACTGTAATGACATTTTAAACTTGAAATTAAGCTGAGTGATAGATCTTGAAGAAGATAATAAGAATATGTAATAAACTTAAAAGCACTTAAGTCAACTTAAGCCATTATTATTTATTGCCACAGAAATATATGCATGCAAACCTGTAATATTAATGTATTTTTTATGATCATAGAAACTATAAATATGCAATTGCATGTTTTTCCTTATGCGACCAATGAAGGCCGTAATTATATAGTTATCCGTTTTAGAGCTTTTTATGAATTTTGGCATAAATTTGTTAGTGCATATTTTACCCTTTGCAGCATGTTTTTGCATAATTTAGTTAAGAGTATTTTGCAGCATTTTTTAGGTTTATAGTGCATATTTCACCTTTTTAAAGCATATTTTGATACATGTTCAATTTGTTTAGATGCCTTAAAAAGCTTTCGCAGCGAATAAAAACAAATTTTGTTTGAAATTCCGGTTTTTTAAACTGTAAAATTTTATACTTAAGAAAAATTTTAGCATAAGCAATTAAATACATAGAAATCTAGATCAATCTAGTATACCGCTCGACTCAATAACTTTTTTAACAGATTTTACGATGTCCATCCGTCCGTCTGTCTGGTTGGCTGTCCATGTTAATCTTGTGCACAAAGTACAAGTTGAATTTGAAACTTGGTAAATACGTTTTGATTGTACTAAGAACGAAGCCTGTGAAGAAAATCGTTCTATAATTTCACATAGTCCCATAAAAACTTATTTCTTAATAGACGCGTTGTGTCGTATTTAGATTAAGTTTGCACCAAAAATATTTTGCTGCAAATTTAATATTTTTTGGAATCGGTTGATATTTGAACATCCGTACCCTTAACTGTAAAAGACTGCTTTATAAAAATATTTTTAATTCAAAAATATTTGACTTTTTATTTAAAATTAATCCAATAAACATTTTAAATTAAAAAGAAAGTCTAAACTGGGTGCGTTACTATTTTTAAATGGCGCTTTTTCTTCACCTTTTTGGTGCGTTTTGAAATTTTAAAGTTGACAACGCTGGTAATGATCAGTTGTAGAGAGTATGCTTATATATAAATATGTATAATTGTTTGTGCACATTTTTAAGTGGTAAACAGGGTTGCCGAACTTGGAATTTTCGTTTGGTAGGATGCCAACTAAACCTAATTTTGGTCGATTTGAGAAAATTTACTTTTTCATTGCATAAATTGACTTGTTAAATGTGGAAGGAAAAAGTCTGTTAAAGCAACTGACTAAATCGCAAAGCAGGCAATAGAACATATAATATCTATTAAAAAAACAAAAGATTTTCTTGATTGTTGGTGAAACTTCGGATGTGCCAATGAAGAAATGAAAATAAAAATATTTTTAACAACAAACAATATTCCTTTAAAAAAAAAATTATTGAATTGGCAACAGACGGCGCTAACGCCATGGCGGGTAAAGTAAGTGGACTAAAAAACTTACTTAGCAATGAATTTGTTTTATTTTACATATAGTGCGCTCTCTCCACCTTTGTTCGAATAAGAATTATAAGCTCCAGTTTTACTTGTAACAATATCAAAGCTTAAACAAAAACAACAACAATAAAAAGTGAGTTTATCTTTTCTTCTTTTGTTTAAGCTTTGATATTGTTACAAGTAAAACTGGAGCTTATAATTCTTATTCGCTTAACAGTTTTATTTGTATAATATCTTTAGTTTTTCTTAAATCTTTGGATGAAGTTTCCTGACGATCTGGCCTAAGCAACCAGTGAAATGCGCATAGGAATAGCTTATCCCTTCAACAATAAATTTCAGTTTATCAATAGTATGAAATGGGAATTTAGCACATTTAAACGAAACCTTGTTGATTAATTTTTTGAATCCCAAGAAAAACTTTGATAAAAGTATTATTGTTTAGAAATTTTTCAAAAAACGATGAAGTCGTATGGGATGTCAAACTTTTTTCATAATACTTGTCATTTTCGTGACACATTGCACACTATCATACTTTGTCATATTACTTGAGTTTTTGATATGTATTAATACAAAGTATAATAGTGTAAACTGGCCTTAAAGAATATCAACCAGAAGAATTTCGTTTGTCATATTTATAATCATGTTTAAAGTCCAATTTTTTTACACATTTTAATTAATTTTATAAAAAAGGGCTTGATACAAACCGACACTAACAAAAGTCGATTTCGATAAAAAAAAAAATAATCATATTGATGTCTTAATTTAAAATTGTTCTTCTAAATAAAATAAAATAAAATCTACAGGGTTGTGCTGGAAATCGAAAACGTAAAACGCAAGAATTTTAACAGTCGTTTTTTACTTAGATTTCTGTAATAAAAGAATTGTACAAATATTTGTCTATTAAACCGAATTTTAAAACAAACATTATAAAAATTGGATTTAAAGTGTATTAAAAATAACTCCCAAACTCTTGCGTTTTACGTTTTCGATTTCCAGCACACCCCTGCTAGATTTGACTCTAAGTATGAAGAAATTAAGATATTACACATAATTACTCTTTTTAAGTTATTGTCTAATTAAGATTTTCCAATCTTGTAGATTGTTAGCTTAACAGAAATAAGCCTTTCAGTAGACTTAGGCAATGATATATTTTCGAAAATTAACAGCATAATGCTCTGATAAAATAATGATTGATGCACGCTATAAGTGGTCAGCAAAAAGGGATCTTTCTAAAAAGTAAAAATTGTAAATACACATACGTAAATCCAAATTGTAACAAGTAAGAAAGTATAGTCGGTCAAGCCCGACCATATGATACCCAGCACCACAGTACTTAAAAACACATCATGCTTATGTGTCCATATAAATATGGATTTCTCTATGTTTAAAAACTTCATTAAAATCGGTTTGAAAGTTTGTGAGAGGCAGAAATTGCCCCCTACATCCCCTAGTGGTCCTATTTTTGAAAAACTGTATAGCTTATGTGTCCATATAGATATGGATCTACCTATGTTTTAAATTTCATTAAAATCAGTTTGAGAGGCAAAAATTGCCCCTTTCTCCCCTTGTGGTCCTATATTTTTTAAAACTGTATAGCTTATGTGTCCATATAGATATGGATCTATCTATGTTTTAAATTTCATTAAAATCGGTTTGAGAGACAAAAATTGTCCTTATCACCCCTTGTGGTCCTATTTTTTTAAAACTGTATAGCTTATGTGTCCATATAGATATGGATCTATCCATGTTTTAAATTTCATTAAAATCGGTTTGATAGTTTCTGAGAGGAAGAAATTTCCCCCTATCTTCCCTCGTGGTCCTATGATTTGGACCATTTTCAATAGGCTTGGTCCTTGTGCCAATAAGAACCTATGACCCAAATTTTATCAAGTTATCTCCAAAGTTGCGACCTGTACTTTGCGCACAAGGTTACATGGACAGCCAGCCAGCCAGCCTGCCGGACGGACATCGTTAGTTCGACTCAGAAAGTGATTCTGAGTAGATCGGTATACTTTAAGGTGGGTCTAGGACCACTATTTTAAGGCGTTACAAACATCAGCACAAATGCATAATACCCTCTCCACTATTGTGGTGTGGGTATAATTAATTTTTTATTGGTATTATTGCATATGGGCATTTCCAGCGAAAAGTCTACTTTTCGTAACGTAACGCCAGCAAGCAAATAGCCTTGTATTTTGGGCCCAAGTTGTTCAAATGTTATCATTTTTGTTACAAAACGTAGAGCTAGTTGCTTCTTGCGTCAAAGTATAAAAAAGTAAATTTTACATATAAAATTTTTTGAGAGAAAATGTTATTTGCTTGCTGGCGTTACGTTACGAAAAGTAGACTTTTCGCTGGAAATGCCCATATGTTCAATGAACAGTTCCAGTTTATAAGCGTTATTAAATGAATTTTTTTTTTCCTTTTTTTTTTGTTACTTATTGGTTTTATTAATAATTGCATATTGCAAAGAAAATGAATATGGGCATTTCCAGCGAAAAGTCTACTTTTCGTAACGTAACGCCAGCAAGCAAATAACATTTTCTCTCAAAAAATTTTATATGTAAAATTTACTTTTTTATACTTTGACGCAAGAAGCAACTAGCTCTACGTTTTGTAACAAAAATGATAACATTTGAACAACTTGGGCCCAAAATACAAGGCTATTTGCTTGCTGGCGTTACGTTACGAAAAGTAGACTTTTCGCTGGAAATGCCCATATCCAATAAACAATTATGCTTAACATCAAAAATACATATATATGTACATACATATACATATGTAAATTTTGAAATATTTAAAAAAATTAGTCGGTTTCACAGAATTTTGGTAGGTCCGGGTTCACACTATGAAAGATTTCTTTCAGAAAGTCTGAGTTTATTGGTGAGAGGGGAAGAGAACATACTATGATTCTCTCCCTTCTCACCAATAAACTCAGACTTTCTGAAGGAATACTTTCATAGTGTGAACCCAGACTAGGTTTTATAGACAATTTTGGTTGGATAAAAACTTTTTAAACGGCAACCCTGGTGGTAAATTGAACGTCGAATATTGTTGTTTTGCTATGTATTATTCGAGTTTGTTTGAAGAAGAAAAATATTTTAACACTCATAAAATTATTACAGTAATTGATTGTGGGTTATAAAATTCGTTTTTCCTACCATTAAAATCAGGGACCGTAACTGTTATGACTTTTATCGAAAAAGTCAAGAAAAAAAGTTATTGTTTAACTTTTATTTTTTAATGCAGAAATAAAAGTTATTTCTTAAAAAATTAAAAGTTATTTTTGACTTTTATTATTTTACTCAAAAAATAAAAGTTATTTTTTAACTTTTAATTTTTTAAGGCAAAAATAAAAGTCTTGAATTAAGTATTGCATAGTAATACGCTAGTTTTATTGCCTCCAATTTATATGTTATAATTAGGGCAACCAAAAAAAGCACTAAAAAAATAGTTTTAAGCTCTTAAAAAAAGCGTTTAAAGACATTAAAATAAGCTGTTAAAATTAAAAAAAAAAGCAATTTAAACTTGTTTATTTTCCACTTAATTCGTTTAATATGTTGTTATAGTAAATTATAAGTTGATGCAATAAATTTTCGAAAAGAAAACTATGTCTGTTTGGAGTCAGCAAGTTCTTGCACATAGAAAAAGTTCTTCCTACGTCTACAAATGTTAAGGGATCATAATTAAAATTGAGAATTTGCTCTAAAGTATATTTTATACAATTGGACTCATAATTCCGCTTGCCTCCCAAAATATCACCAATATCTTTTAATACCAAAAATCCTTCATTTTTTAATGAAACTGATTTAAATTTTGTATTAAATTTGTCTTCTATATCCCCTGGAACACGGGACATTTTTCTTACGGTCCATAACTTTGTTCACTAAGAAAACCAATGAAAGATTTTTTGTTTCCAATTTTGTTACAACTTCGTGTAAAATCCCAAAATTTGCAGAAATTAAAAATATGTATTTGATATACAGAGAAATTCTTAATAGCTAAAACTACTTATATTAAAAAAGCAAAAATTAAGACGTTACTATACCAAAAACAGAGAGAAGGGGAACTAACAGCCGTTACTTTACACAAAAACTATATTTAAAAAGAAATAAGACGTTACAAAGTATGATGTTAAAAGACGTTACAGACTGAGGAAGTTGATCGTAAGAATACAGCTATTGAATTTTCGAGAGAAAAGAACTTAAACAAGCAAATAATAAAATAAGTTGATAAAAAGGCTTAATACTAAAAACAAAAACACATACAAATTATACACAACACTTTAAAAAGTACGTTACAGTACCGCTAAGACAGAGTTGCATAAAAATCAAGTAATAAAGTATAGTCGGTCAAGCCCTACCGTATGATACCCAACACCACAGTATTTAAAAACAAGTTTCGAGAGAGTATGACCATATGAATAGGGATCTATCTGTTTTAAATTTTATTAAAATCGGATTGATAGTTTCTGATAGGCAGAAATAACCTCTATCTCCCCTCATGGTCCTATTTTTTATATATATGCATGTGTCCATATGAATATGGATCTATCTACATATGTTTTAAATTTCATTAAAATTGGTTTGATAGTGGGCACAAGGACCCTACTCCGGAAAGCCGCTTGCATGGCGGCTATATGAAATTATGGACTGATTCGCCATTGTGCCAATTAAAACCCACGTACCAAATTTCTTAAAATTTTGCGCACGAGGTTACATGGACAGCCAGCCAGCCGGACGGACATCGTAAGATCGACTCAGAAAGTGATTCTGAGTTGGTCGGTATAATTTAGGACCAATATTTTAAGGTGTTTCTCACATCAGCACTCTTTAGTGTAGCTATAATAACATACAGAGATAATATAGGTTTTTGGGATGATATTATTATTCAAGGGAAGCACAAAATATTACCATAACTTTGAACGTTTGTTTTAACCAGAGTTGTTACAGCACAGAAATGGTTGATTTTTTAGTATTTATAAAAAAAAGTTGCACATAAAATAAATAATAATAACGTTTTTTGCAAAATTTTATTAAATAAGTTTTTTTTCGTATGAAACAAAATGAAAAATTATCTTAAAAAGGGAAAATAAGTAAAAAAAGACGATATTGCAAAAATAACTAAAAAAAGCCGATATTGCCAAAATAAGCAAAAAAAAGCCCTAACAAATATAGCTCATTTTCTTTGTTTTTTTATGATCGGAGTTTGTGTTCAATCAAAATCTTTCTATCTTGTAAACCAAAAAATAAGCATTTGCTTTTTTTGGTTGCCCTAGTTATAATAATTGATGTATATAACAGAAGTCTAAACTCACACTGAAAGAAATAAACTCAAAGAATTAACAGTGATGCAGTTATTACAACTATAATTATTAATAACAAAATAAGAGAATTATGTTTTGCAATGCTCTTGAAATTGTGATAACGGAAGTTTTATCATTTATAGCATTGAAAGCAATAAAACTAGCGTATTACTATGCAATATTTAATTCATGACTTTTATTTTTGCCTTAAAATATTAAAAGTTAAAAAATAACTTTTATTTTTTGAGTAAAATAATAAAAGTCAAAAATAACTTTTAGTTTTTGCCTTAAAAAATAAAAGTCAACATTAAAAGTTATTTTTTGACTTTTATCAGAAGAGGCACAAATTTGAAAGACATACAAAAATTTGCATGCACATCACATATGTATCATAATGATGAGAACCAAAATTTTCTACGATCATTTTTTAAGCGTGCTTTTTTTATGTAAATTTTTAAAAATAACAGTTATTTTCTGTCCCTGATTAAAATTTAATAAATATATAGTTAGTTTTCAAATAACTTTGTTTTTAACCTTTATTTTTGTTATTCAAAAATCAAATTAGCAAAAAAATAAATTTTTTCCGTACATATAATGTTAGTAGTTTGATTTTTTGTCGTTTAAAATAAATTTTTTAAAAGCAACAACTATTAAATTTTCAGAATATGCTGTTTAATAAATAAAAATTTTAAAATTAATGTAAAATTCATTTATTTTAAAGTAAAAAATCAAATTAAATGTAAAAATTTATTTTAAATTTAATAAATTTTCAGTTCTTTAAAATGAATTTTCTTTTTGAATATAGCTACATAATATTTTGATTGTATCAATATTATACTTTGGGATGAGTGCTCTTGTTTCTTTTTTATAAAAATTTTTTTTTGCAGTAAAAGAGTTTGTGTTTTTTTATATATTTTAGGTAAATCCTTTTTTACCTAGTTACCTTTGTGCATATGTACGCATACCTTAGTACATATGTGAAGATCCTTTTTATGAGAATTTTTTATTTGTGCCTTTTATATTTAAAGAAAGAAAAAAAAAACATTTTTATGACTGCTCTTGTTTTTTATAATAAACATTTTTTTCAGTTAAAGAATCGTTCATACATTTAAGGTAATTTTTTTTTTTCTTGACTATTTTTATGAGCAATATTTATGGCACCAAACTCTTTCAGATGAAATATCATTCATAAAAAAACCCAAAAGCAACAAATTCGCAGAAAATTAAGGAATTTTCGGTTGACTTTAGTCATTATGCATTTTAGTGATTATTTGACATTTGATTGAAAAGAATGTAAGATGCCGCGCCCTAAAAATAATTTTTTGCACGATTATTTTAGTTTAATCGATGAAAGTGACGTATTTTGTGGTAATGGAAGTTGTGAAAAAAAAATTAAATAATCATAACGGAAATCTATAAAGACATTTATAACGGTTCAACCCTACTTTATGTTGCAATAAAGTGTGCAAATAAAAATAAAGTCAATGATTTAAAAACCAAAACAGTTCCAACCTATTTCAACCAAACTAACATTGAATTGGCGATTGTAGAATTATTTACAAGGAATGGACGCCCACTGCGTATGGCGGAAGATCGTGCTTTCAAAATATTAGTTCAACTGGCTTTTGATGCTTTGGGAATAAATGTTAATGAACATAACGTAGCTGAAAGAATAAATTTGTATCATACTTATAAAACGTTAAAACATATTGTTTTATTTTGGCTTGACATTTCTAAATTTTTAAGTTTAAAGATATTCGCAGAATAGTTATTCGTAAAATAACTATGTTTTTATTAAATTAAAAACGAATTAAATAATCCACAATCAATTATCGTAATAATTTTATTAATGTAAAAATAATTTTTTTCTGCAAATAAACTCGAATAACGTATAGCACAACAACAATTTTCGACGTTTCATTTACCACTTACAAATGTGCACAAACAATTACCTAGCGGGAAAAGTCAGAACAGCTTCTTATTCAGGCCTTATTAAAGGCCTGATTTGACATTTTTTGATTCAATTACCATTCTGATCTAGGCGAATTGACTAGAAGGTGGGGTCAAGTCAACATATGGTTGTTTTTTTTTCCGTGGTTTAGTTGTAGAAGTTTGTATATAAACTATAGTTTTTTATGTAAACAAACCTTTTTTTACTAGCAATATTTTTGACAATCGGACCACAGAAGCAGTGTTGTTGTAGTGCTGACTTCACTTTCTAGTGAATCCGCCTTGATTCTGATCTAACTGCTAAATACGTTCTCTTAGAAGGCTTCGGATCTTCCGTAGGTATAAAAGATAAGATCAAGATTCCACATTCCCTTCTATAAGAAGGGAGAAAAGAAGGACTAAGATATTTAGTTTTTTTTGCGCGTTATAAAATTAAAATTACATAAAAAAAAAAGACAAAAACAGAATACAGAACGGTTGAGTTTAATTTTGAGTTGAGTTTAATACGTTAAAAAGAAGAGTTGTATTCCCTTAAAATAACTGCTAAAAAATGTTAAAAAAAAGTTTAAAAAATAAATGCACAATCAAAACTTAATTTTTTTCTGATTTTTAGTGTAAAAACCATTTTTACCTTTAAACCATCTATTAATATATCGATAACAAAGGGGTTTGGCCCCTCTTCCGTAAATTTGGCTCTTTTTTTTAATTTTGGCACAAAGTGAAAATTATCATATCCCATGAATGGTTTTTAGAGCCAATAACTTGAAGCCCTTTTAAAATACATTTCTAAGACTATTTAAGATTACTTTTATTCTAATTCCTTTTGAAACCCATTCTTATATCATAAAAACCTTCTAAAAGCCATTAATTTAAATGAATTTCAGAATCTCTAGCGAATGAAGCCAGAGTGGAAGGCCTACCCCGCAATGACAACGTGTGTAAGAAATGAGTATGCAATGAAGCGAGCAGGCCTTGTACATCCAAAAGAAAGTACTGAGGCCTTCTAGAAGGCATCTGTATGCCCTCTTTTTCCCGCTGGGTATACATACATATTTACATATACGCATACTCTTAACACTTTACAACTGATCATTTCTTACAATGTTCTTTTCTCTACTGCATAAAGCATTAGTACACTTTTGCATGTTTCTTATATTTCTGCACTCCTGTTATACAACTCTACTTAAATCATATTTTTTGGCTCTTTTTTGATTTTATAAAATTTTCTTTGCTTTAAAAAAATACGGTACAAAAAAATACGGCACGTTAAAAGTATACTACGTGTTCACTAAAAATTACAGATAAGTACGCTAAAAATACTGTACATGTACGCTAAAAGAAGTTATGTACGTTATCGTGGTGTTTGTGTGCGTCAGCTCACACTAGTTGTGTACCGTATATGTTTGTGTACACATTCAGAAACACAAAAAAAAAATTTTAAATTTGTGTGTTAGAAAAATACGTTACGATAGTGTACAGTTTTTTTTCGAACCCTGGTATTTTTATTATTTCTGCTTCGTTCTTTTTGAAGCTTTTTCTTTTTTTAATTGTTTTATTTTTACAAAGTTCATCTTTAAACACTACAATTTATATTATAAGGGTATTCATTTCAGTTTATTTATTGGTTGGAAAAATGGAAAAGTGGAAAAATGTAATGTTTGTTACAACAAACACAAGGAAAAACTTTTCCACCGAAAGTTGCAATTTAAACAAGCTTTAACCAAGTGTAAAAAAATCAGATTGGAAAATTACAACTTTACAATTTTTAAAGAGTTGGCAATTCATAAAAATGTTGTTATTTTTCACTAAAAGTACTAAAATTTACATCTCTTTTTAAGATAATCAACTATGATTCTTAAAAACTCCGTTTTAATTAAATCAAATATTAATTTTTTGAACGTCGTTTTTCATAACAAAATAAAAATGAATTCTATAAAAAAAATATTAAAAAAGAACGTAAAAATAATGTGACAATTTAATAATCAATTAAAAGTATACTACTTTTAACAGCGTTTATTTGGCATCTTGAAAAATATCAATTACTTCCAAGAATTTTTTTGTCAATTAATGGCCTGTTCGTCGATAACGAATGAACACTTCGTTCGCGCAACTTACATGTAAAACAAAAACTATTTTTTATAATTTGTTTTTGTTTCCAATGTAATTTAAGCGAACGAATTCTTCGTTCCGAATCGACTAATAGGTCCTAAAACTTTTGTACTTTTTACTTTTAACTAAAAAAAAATACCGTTCACGTCAATAAGAGTGTAATATTCCTCTTTTTCATTTTTCCAACCAAAAAAATTTGAAATGAATACAATTTATTTTTCAATTTAAAGAAAAAATGTACGTCAAAATGGCATTCCTGCGTTGTTGTTTTAAGCATTTTTTCAATTTGGCAATGCCATAAAAAGTTGCAAAATTTGTATGCTTTTACTCTAATAATCTTGCACTTACCTGACAATTTTGCATCGTTAGTCGCAATTCACACTATGGACATTTCTTGCCGGACAGAAAAAGTTTGTTGGCGAGGCACGAAGTGTGTTAAGCATACAGCGTCGCCCCCTTACCTATAGACTTTTTCTGTCCGGCAAGAAATGTCCATAGTGTAAATTGCGTCTTAGTGCAAAAAAATTGTCTATGTGGTTGTTGACGTTTTTATACCCTCCACCACAATTAGTTGTGAAGAGGGTATACTAAGTTTGTCATTCCGTGTGAAACTTTTTTATTATTCATCTCAGACTTCATAAAGTATATATATTCTGGCTGCTTGAGTAATTCTTAAGTCGATTTAGCCATGTCCGTCTGTCTGTCCGTCTGTCCGTCTGTTGAAAACACGCTCACTTTCGAAAAACTCAAAAGAAATAAACAAACTAGGTGTCAAATTGCTTGTAGTTATCCTAAGCAGTTTGGGATTGAATTTCAGCAAAATCGGTTCAGTAGGACCAGACCTATGAATCAAAATGTGGAACCACCACCTTCAAAAACTTGATAATTTTGTTACAAAAACTAACATAAATGATGCAAAAAATGCACGGAATGACATAAGATTTTGCACAAGTCCGTTTTATTCGACTAGAAATGACACTGTAAAATTTCGCGAAGGTCGGTCCATAATTTACCCTAAGCCCCATATAAACACTACTCCCGGAAAACAGTTTAGTACGCCTAAAACCGTAAAAAATAATGCAATCATAACAAATTTTGGCTCGTCACAATTTTATAGGACTATAAATGATACTGTGAAATTTCGTGAAGATCGGTACATAATTTACCCTAGGCCCCATATATGCCCTACTCCCGAAAAACAGTTTAGTCTCCTAAAACCATAATTAATAACAAATCGTCACAGTTTAAGATAATAATAATAAAAAGACATCATACATACATTACTCCTTAAACATTCGAACTGTCGGTGGAGGGTATCAAAGATTCGGCACAGCCGAATATAGCACTCTAACTTGTTTTTTTTTTTTTTGACTTTTGTTTTTTCGCAAGAGTGTAACCTTTGGCGTGAATACCTTTATTGACTTAAATCAACATTGCACTCTCAATAAATACTTAAAACTGCAAAAAATTAGTTTGCACTATTTTTTTCACTATCACTAACGGTGATTGAATGCATAAAATCTGCACTAAATTCAAATAGTGCAAAATTTGAACTTGCAATCAAAAAATCTGCACTTAAATTTAAAAATTTAATTTTATGTGACTGGTTTTTGATTTTGTTGAGAATAACGTTATAATTCTTGGATTTAATCGTGAATACACAAGTTTTTGATTTTAAATTTTGTGCAAAATTTTTGGTTTTTAAACTGCTAAT
This sequence comes from Pollenia griseotomentosa, assembly GCA_963931875.1. Lineage (NCBI taxonomy): Eukaryota > Metazoa > Arthropoda > Insecta > Diptera > Polleniidae > Pollenia > Pollenia griseotomentosa. The sequence continues at coordinate 173,917,499 of OZ007560.1, read as the reverse complement.
TACTTTTTTAAATCAAACAATTTTTTTTTTTTTTTTTTTTTTGAGTGCAAAAGTTTTGAACTCATGTTTAGTGCGATTGCTAATTTTCAACTCAATATCTACAAAATGGCAATAATTTTGCACTATCACTAAGTATGAGTTGAAACTGCAAAATCAGTGCAATACCCCCTTATTTGCTATATTTGTAGAAAATCGATACATATATAAAAGAAAATCTTTTTAGTTACACCACTTATAAAAAGTCAAAATGAACTCTGTTTTGCTGGATTCGTCTTCGCCTCGTATAGCGGAATAACTATTAAGATTTCGAAATAAGAAAGTAGCGTGGCACAAAATTGATTTATCTATATCTGAAGAACGTTAAAAGTAAATTGTAGCATATTTGGTACAAATAGATTAGTTGTTATTGCACAACATCTGACAAGTGGGTGCGATTGCATAAGTGGGCGTGCCACCTCCAATACAAGGACAAAATAAATTTTGTTTAGCTGGAAAACGGTACAAAAATAGTCCAAATGTTGTATAAAAAACTTGGGTATGTATTAAAGGCCTGCAACAAAAGCGATTTTCTTTAGCGGCATGAGAATTTAAAATTAAATAATGTTGGAATGAAATTTTTTATTATAATGTTGTAGATAATTTCATGGAAACGTACTTTTCAAATATGCACTCTTATCGTGGTTGGCGAATTCAAAATACGCCTGCGACTGTTTGATAATAGATTAAAGAGAACTTAGGCCCCTATTACGGTTTACAACTCAACTCAGTTGAGTTGTAATTTCTTAATTTGTGTATTATGGTTTACAACTTTGCTATATTGCGGTGAACAAAAACATAACAAAAATTACAACTGATCACAACCAGTTGTCTTAACTGAGTTGAGTTTTAAACCGTAATAGGTGCCTTAAGCTTATTTTCTTTAATCTATTACCAAACAGTCGCAGACGTAATTTAAATTCGCTTACCACGATAAGTGTGATGAATTCCGGCATATGTCCGCCGCAGCTACGAGTTAAATGGTCCATTCGATCTGGCCAATTTTTTGACTACTTTTTATACCCTCCAACACAATTAGTTGTGAAGAGGGTATACTAAGTTTGTCATTCCGTGTGAAACTTTTTTTGTTATTCATCTAAAGCGCGCTGTATTGATGTTTAGTCAGAATGGCTCTATGGCGCTTGTCATTCACAGTAACGGCAGCTCCTTACAAATTTCAAAAGAGCATATAACCGCACCAAACAGTAAATTATAGTGCATGTAATGGCATGTAATCATTAACGAAGTGTCTTCGCTCCAAATATGTCATTATTGCTTATTTAGCTATTTAGCTATTTAACTGTGAACTTCGTGTACAGATCTTTTTTTTAAGTAAATTTCACCAATTTGGAAGCATTATGCTAGCATTAATTTCGTGATGACTTGCCAAACCTTACTGAACAGAAATGTCAACACAGTTCGACATTCTCAGCTGTCAAACCATAGTTATCGGTATCGAAAGTTCTCATGCAGCTAAAAAAAATAACATTAATTTAAACCAGCTACGAAACAATCCTTATTTTGCTACTAAAAGCCCAAATTCTCACGAATAAATTGCAAGTGGGCTTGTTGCAGCCCTCTAGTATGTATATACAGCATTTGACGAAAAGTGGGCGTGGCACCACCCATACGAAGACCATATATTTTGGTTTTTTTTCGGGGGGGGGAGGGGAACGGTAACAGTCAGTTTTTCAATTAGCTAATAATAGCTTCCGTATCAATTCTCGACATCTGCCAAAAAGTAGACTGGTTCGGATGAGTGGGCGAGGCAACCTATGTGCGATTGCAATCCATGCAGAAACATACAAACGTAGCTTCAATAAAGCAAATGTCTTTCTGTAATGCCATGGAAATATGTATCTACTTGATATTTGTAAATTTTCTTGAATTATTTTCATTTAATATTATAAACCTAAAAAACCTGAAATTAATTAATGTACCTATTCTATTTATATTGTTGTTAGTTAACAAAATCCTTAATAAAGTTTAGATTAATTACACGACATGCATCGATTGTTAGGCAGAACTAAGTTTGCCGGTTCAGCTAGTTACGATAAAATTTAACTTTTTGATATTGGGATGAATATATTGATTTTATCCTATGAGGTAAGGGAATGATAATAGTAGATTTGTATATATATACTTAAACAAAAACTATCAATTACAAAAAACATATCTTACCATAATTTGATGTCGAAGATTGAGAGCTTGATTTACGAGATTTATAATTGCCCCATGGTGCGGCGTTGCTCTGATTCTCTTTTGCATTAAATGGTGGATATTGAAACTGCATAGACGAAGAGCTTTGATTGGCAGCTGTAATCAAGGAAACCAGTTTATAAATTAATTTAATAAACAATAATAGAAAAAATACTTTTATTTGTGAAAACTAATCGAAATGAATCTTACCGGAGAAGTTTTCTTCGTTAATTGGAGAAGCTAGATTTTCATAAGAAGCTGCCTCATCCACTTGCTGGCTCCATGGTATATTTCGCTCCTCAACATTTTTTGCTAAATAAATCATATAAAAAATAAAATATACGTAAGCTCTATCATACTTCGATTTTATTAAAATTAACTATATTTTTCTAATTTAAGAATTTTTCCTATTTCCCCTATAAGATAACCTTTTAATCAGAAATTATACACATTTTTCTAAAATCTAAACAAACAAAATTATTTACAGACTTCTTTCATTTTGCACTGGTCAATTCATGTTTCTCAAACTCTAGGCATAGTTCTATCAAAAAAACAAAAAGTTATAATTACGTCGACAAAGGTAACGGCGACAGTCAAATTCGTTCTTGCGGCTACTTTACCTGTATTTCCGGGTACTTTCATCTAAAATAAAGTTATAAAGAATATTATTAAACTTTAGTTTTAAAAAGCAAAGGATTTATTTTTTTTAGTTTTTAATTGAAAGTTTGATGGCCTCTTTGGCACCACTAAATACACAAATTCAATGGCAATTACCTGATCTGACACGCCTGATGACATTTGCTGTAAAATTCAGCGAACTTTGCTGCAAATTGAAAATCGAATTTTATCGCCGCTTAGTCAATTTTTACTTAAAATTTCTAATAATGTTTACCTCTTAAAAATTATATCTAAAAACACAAACTGTTGTAAACACAAATAAAATATCTGTTAAAAATTTTTATCAATAATTGCTAGACTGGACTGTGGTGTATTTTCAGTTCTTTCTTTCTTTTTATATTATATTTCTCCTCCTCCTTCAGAATAAAGAACAACCATTTTGCTTTTTGTTGCACACTTAAGTGTTGCCATATCTTATTTGTATGACGGGATATTTAATTGTGGTTATTGAAACAATTTTATGATAATTTGTAAAAAATATTTGAACTTCTCAGTCTTTATTTTTACTAATAATTTATTTACCAAAAAACATAAGATTTTTATTGTTAATAATAATTGTGAATTGTTTTTAGGAGTACTGAAAATATAAGATCTGGTAAGCTTGGTTTTAAGAACACATAAACTTACATACAAACATATATTGAGGTCTGTTTAATAGAAATGTCAACGGCCGCATTTCAGAGTTGAAATAAATTGTACTTTATATAAGCGCTATGGTGAAAAGTTCTGTGGTAAAAAAATATTACACTTAAAGATATTTTGAAACACATACATATCTGTCAATTATTTAGTTTAAAAGTGTTTTCACACCTATAGTTAAAACCTGGTTTTAACATTAAAACTTTAAACAGCTGATTTTAAAAAAAATGAGCGTTTTTATTATAGAAAAACAAAAAACGACCCTAATGATATGATTCATCAATATGTTAAAATAATGATTTTCATATATGTATTTTGAATTTTTGATTATTTGTCTCGTCAAATTTAATAAAGCAAATAAAAAGATTGGCTAAGAACGAAGGCCAAAAATGATCGTCAATTAACGATGCTAATGTTAGTATGAATGATTTTTATCTTTTCTTTGCAAAAACTAAATAACTTGTGTTTGGTTCAAAAAAAAGTTGCTTCAAATAATCAACAGACATAATGGTTCTGATTTTATGGGAGAAAAAATTAGAAACATGATAATTAAAAAATGATTTGAAATATTATCAAAAAAATGAGACGAAAAATACCCACTAATTTAAAAAAAAAAACTACCATTAAATTGTTTTAAAAAGAATCAGAAAATTTTATCACAAATATTTTTTTGAAGTGATTCATCGGTTGTGAAGCATTTTCTCACAACAAGAGTATCATTTATCGAAAAATTAGCTTATATGCGGTTATGTAATACTATGTTCACACTTGAATTTTTAAGCGCGTTTAAGCAAAATGTTGATTAAGTTAATCAAAGTCGTTCACATTACATTTGAGATGATTAAGATAAAACACAACAAACAAATTTATATTTCTTTAAGGAAATCAATTTTATTAAAAGTTTCTAAAACTACAAGAAATGGCAAAAATTCGGTAAAAAATTATAATATAAGCGGAAATTCGCAAAAATTTGCAAACAGCGGCATGATGGCAAAGTCTACTACTTATTAAGAATCGTGAAAGCTGTAAAGAATCACAGGATAAAATAGCTTTTATCGCGAAAATGCACCCAAACCCTAAAATTTAAATGAAATCGCTAAGCGGTTTAAAAAAGTGTCGGAAAATAACAAAAAAAAAATCATAAAATTATTCATAAAAAATTAAAAAAAGATTTGAAATGTGTTTTAAGGCAAAATTTGCATACAAATTTTTCTTAAAATACATTTCAAATCTTTTTTAATTTTTTATGAATACGGCAGTTAATGTTTAAAACAAGCCATAAAATTGATTAAAAGTTCCTAAAGCTATAAGGAATGGCAAAAATCGGTAAATATTGTTAAATTAGCGGCAGCGGCATTATAGCAAATACTACTATTTATTGTAAATCATTAAAGCTGTAAATAATCAGAAAACTTACAAAAACACATATCGTTTTTATCGCAAACATGGCTAAAATTCGCGAAAAATTGAAAAATTAAAAACAAACCCAAAACTAATTTCAGATCGCTAAATGAAATAAATTAAATTTGTGCATTTTAAACGTTTTTTTTTTTTTAATTTTAAATAAAAACTTACATTTTCTTCCTTTTCCCAAAGTATTCTTTTTTTCAAACCATTACATTTAAAACAAAAACAAAATTTTTAAATATGTATTTGTACGAAAAAAGAACTCTTTCGCATATCGGAAATAGGCAGTAAATTGTATGAAAAAATATTTTCTAAACACATACATTTTGTAATACAAAAAATATGTTATAATCAGGGAAACCATATATCGTCGTGCGGGAGTTTATGTGCTCTATCCGCCATTTTACACATTTCGAGTTAATTATGCCACTTTAGGTTTTCGACCCCAAATTTTTCAAATATGTAATCCGTTTTCGGCTTTCTCATAAATTTTATCTCAGAAACTAGATGAGAAAGCCGAAAACGGATTACATATTTTAAAAATTTGGGGTCGAAAACCTAAAGTGGCATAATTAACTCGAAATGTGTAAAATGGCGGATACAGCACATAAACTCCCGCACGACGATATGTATATGCAATTGCATGTATTCCTTGTGCGACCAATACATTGGTCGCATTGCAATGAAGGTAGAAACAATATACATATTAATCAGTTTTAGCGCCTTTAATGAATTGTGGCATCGACTTGTTTGTGCATATTTTACCGTTTGCAGCATTTTTTTAGATAATTTAGCTTAAAGAGCTTTTTTGCAGCATTTTTTAAATTAATAGCGCATATTTAGCCTTTTTAAAGCATATTTTGCTACAGGTTCGTTTTTTTTTGGTGCCTACAATAGCTTTCGCAACAAATAAAATACATTTTTTTTTCGAAATTCTGCCTTTTCTGTTTATTATGTATCTGTAACTTAACGTCTTGCTTTAATTTCGCCTTCTACATTTATCTTTTACTCTAAAATTTAAATATAGGGTGTTTTTTTCAGTGATATAGAACTTCGAATTGAAATAAAACACAAGAAAATCGTTTTAATGACCATCAATTTGGCTTTATTGGAAGGATAATTTTATGCCATTAATGTTTAAATATGATTTCAGGCATGTGGCCGCCGCGGCTGGCTCGAATAAAGCCAATTCTACAGGTCCAATTTTCAACCACCTTTTCGAGCATATGGGGCCGTATGTCGGCAATAACGCCACGAATGTTGGCTTCCAATTCCCCTAACGTTTCTGGTTTGTTGGCGTAGACGAGCGACTTCACATATCCCCAAAGAAAATATTCCAATGGTGTCAAATCACACGATCTTGGTGGCCAATTGACAGGTCCATTCCGCGAAATTATACGCTCATCGAATGTTTCCTTCAATAAATCGATTGTGGCGTGCGCTGTGTGGCATGTAGCGCCGTCTTGTTGGAACCACAACTCATCCACATTCATGCCATCCAATTCGGGAACAAAATAGTCGGTTATCATGGCTCTATACCGGTCTCCATTAACGGTAACTGCCTCTCCAGCATTATTTCGGAAGAAGTATGGCCCAATGACTCCACCAGCCCATAGAGCACACCAAACAGTCAGTTTTTGTGGATGTAATGGCGTCTCAAGGGTCTCATGTGGATTCTCTTCACTCCAAATGCGGCAATTTTGCTTGTTGACGTAGCCATTCAACCAAAAATGAGCCTCATCACTGAACAAAATTTTGCGATGAAAATCAGCATCGAGATCAATCTCATTTTCGGCCCATACACCAAGCGTTGTTCTTTTGTCAACCTGTTCATGATGAAATGGCAAACCAAACTGAACATAAATGACATTAGAGTTGCCAGATTTAACCACAAAATGCCAGTTTTATCTCTATTCGAAAAACAAACCTGTAAAAAAAACACCCTATACAATGCAAGGTTGTCATTATAGATAAATGTTATTTTAAACATTAAAATTTTATATATAGGGTGTGTGTGAAACGGTAGCAAAGTTCTATGGTAAAATGAAATTTGTTTGTGGTAGAAAATTTTCATATTTGTGCTGTGTGAAATTGTAACATTTTTGACAACGTAAAATTTTGACATAAAGAAAAAAACAATTACTAGTAGTTTTGTGAAAATGAATAAATTAATCAAGTTTTTACCAATAATCATTTCAATTCTGTTAGAAATGAGATCGTCTCAACTATTTGATGATTTCGTTGTGATATATTAAAAATTTTTACAAAAAGTGTGGGCAAAAAAGATTATACATATGTAAATACTTACATGTTGTATAATTCTTTTTAATTTTTTTGCCACTGGTCCTGCTTCCATATTATTTTTTATTTTGTTTAAACAAATTTGATGAAAAAAATAGTTTTGTGGTTGTCAAAAATTTTTACACTAATGTCAAAATTTATACTAGCCCCCAGGGCTAGTGAAATTTTATTCACCTCAATAGTGTCAAAATTTTACTTCCATGAGTACTTTGCTACCGTTTCACACACACCCATAAAGGTAGAAGCAGGGTTTAAAAAACTACAGTCAAAATGAAAAAATTGCTTTTTCTTCCACTTTTTCATTTTTCATTGAACAAAAATAAACCGTTGCTTTTACTTCTGATTCATTAAATGAAAACAGTCGCAGTGAAGGCAAAAGCAAAAAACGGAGTGTTGTACACAACTGAGAACATTGGCAGTCGTCATGTTAGAAAGTGTTTGGTTTGACAGATTGAAACTTTTAATAAATCCCGAAGTTAACGAAGATGGGACGTTGTGTTCATTGTATATATATGAAAGCGATGATGTTATTTACAGTTTTATTTAATTTCAAAAAATTAAAAAGATTTGTTAAGCTTAAAAATAATAAATATGTACTTATGTACATATTTATGTTTTTATGAACGCATGTATTATTAAAAAAAATATGGAAAATAAAAACACAAACACAACGTCCCATCTTCGATAACTACGGGATTTTTTAAAAGTTTTGGTCTGTCAAACCAAACACTTTCGAACATGTCGACTGCCGATGTTCTTTGTCGTGTACAACATTTCGTGTTTTGCTTTTGCCTTCACTGCGACTGTGTTCATTTAATGAATCAGAAGTAAAGCCAACAGTTTATTTTTGTCCAATGACAAATGAAGATGTCGAAGTTACAGCATAATCTTATGACTTTTACTATCTCAACTGCAGCTTTTTAAACGCTGGGTAGAAGTACATAACACGCGTTTATTCGTCGACGTGTGTCGTGCGTTTAAAAACTTAAGCGCATACAAATTTGCAAGTTACACAACGCGCGTTACAAAAGCCATTCATGTCAGCTGTTTTTTATTTGTTTACCTTTTTGTACATTAAAAATGGATTCGAAAATCTTTCAAGATTTTTTTTAATTTATTGAATTTGTTCTATTTATATATATTTTATGTTTTTAAACCTCACCAATAAGATTTTCTTTCATGATTTACTAATTTGTTAAATTGTTCTTTTTTATTGTCAGCTGATTACTTGTCAAAAATACACAACGCGTTAAAAAGTTCAAAGTTAACTAACTTTCTGGCGCAAACGCGTCAAAATATTTTGCATGTAACTTGTTCTATGGAAACACTAGCTTAACTTTTTTTGACAGAAGTCTACTTCTGCCTTAAGCTAAAATTAAGGAAAAAGCAATTTATATCAGAAATCTGGGCCAATATTTTAGTTTACCAACAAACTTATGGTGTTTTCTTTTCTGCAAAAAAATGCGACATTTTATTTAAAAAAAAATGCAATTTGGTGCGTTTCTTAAAAATTTTGCTTCCGAAAAGGGTGGTTTGTTTTATTCTAAAAAACTCTTCCTTTTTGGGAGAAAAATTTTTAAGAAACATACAGCAAAATGCATTTTTTTAAATAAAATGTCACACTTTTTTGTAGAAAAGAAATCAACATTAGAATCACTTTTAAAACGCTCAAGAGGAGCATTTAGTGGTAAAAAGTTACAGAGAATCCTAGGGCTAATACTCAAATCACGTGATTTCAAATCAAATGTGCCTACTAAAATCACACGTATGATATTTTAGTGTCCCGCTTTTGTGTGTTTTGGTGTGATCTTCAAAAAACGGTATGACTTTCAGAACACCACAAAATCACACGCGTGATTTTAAAAAACACGTGATTGGAAATCACGTGATTTTCAGAACAGGCCCGTATATCTAGAAATTATCCGGCATAAATAACTCTTATATAAATTTTCACCTCTCGGCACAACTTTGACTGCTCATTGTTTCGTCTGTAAATACTATGGTGTTTGGGCTTTGCCGATTATAATTTTAAGATTGTTTTTTTATTCAATGGAACTGTTATTAAATTGTAAAATATTTTGTTTTCAAAATAGCAAATTTTTTTGGGACATATTTTGGCCAATTTGTAGGTCTTATTTTCAAGTTTTTACTGCATATTTAGTACTCATATTTCTGGTTTCCCTGGTTAAAACACTGCAAAAAATTAAAAATTATGTTACATCGGGTAATCGTCTGAAATTTACCGATGAAAAAAACACGTTACAAATGGCCCCCGAGCTGGGACCCGATTCTAAGTCGCAACGCGAAAGAAATGGAACCGTCGCCAACGATGAGGAATCGGCCCAGAATTACGCAAGCAGCAAACATGATAACCCCGCTACTAGCCGATCATTAAGTAAGGATTCGGTTAGCTGGATATATCTACTTAAGAAGGAGCAACTCGACGAGCAATGCAAAAATGTGGGGATAACTACGGCTGGTCTGAGATTATACGTAAAAAGAGCCTTAGGGCGTCTTGGGAAAATATATTAAGAAAGTTAGAAAGATAGCTTGAAGCCGAAGAACGAAGTATTAAAGCCGAAAAAATGTATCAATACCAGTACCCCCCGCACCGGCTTATAAAACGATTTCTGATGTTGATATAATACACATCGTACACCGATGGAATTTGATATTCTCAGGAGAAACCGATGTAATTGAATTTATGGAACGACTTGAAGAACTAGTCGAATGTCACCTGATACCTTTTGATCGACTTCTTCCATCAGTAAAGAAAGAGACGATTAAAACCTAGAAAAACTTCAGGCATGAAATAGAGAAGTTCTTTTCCCCAACTCGTTACTTGTCGCAACTAGAACAGAGTTTCTACATCCGAAGGCAATACAATAGAGAAAGAGCCAAGGATTACATCCATACAATCCTCACCTTGTCTAGACAACACCTGGCCTTACGAAGTACAGGCATTACGTTCGTCGCGACGACTTTGCTAATCTAGATGAACTTGTCACAATGACCGATGAATACAAACCTCGCACATGATGACCGACTCTGGTTATGATAGATCAACGAGTTGTGGGAGGTGCAAGGGTCTCGACCATAAGAGAACGACAGGTACATTCCAAGGACATATATATTGCTCTTACTGTGGATGGGATGGCGTCCTTTCCCGAACATGTCACTGTCGTAAAAGTTTCCAATCCACCCGAACACTGATACGATCATCAGGCGACTGCCGCTATTATGTCATCGTAGCGATCAATGATCGGCAAGGACGAGCTAAAGACCTGCACGAGTGTATCAGTAAGTATTGTTGAAACAGATACACCAGATATTTATCTGTTACTACTGATATACATAAATGAGAGAATGAGTGTAACTGATATTGTATGGTTTTTCTTTTGCTTATGGTTTTGTATTGAGTATGTCATAACATTTTTTTTTTTTGCTTACAAATATCTGCTGTCACCATAAGTATTTCTACAATATCTGTGGTTATCCATGAATCAAAAAAAAACAAGATTGCGCACTCAGCCGTACAAAAAAATTGTATACTGCGCATCTACGTCATCATAGACTAAATATGAGTGTTTGTTGTAAAAAATGTACGACACACACAAATGCACATACACAAAGTCTATTTCAACGTCACACACAAAAATAACGGACCTGCGCAATCTTGTTTCTTTGATTCATGGTGGTTATCTGTTGTATATTAAAATATTAGCTGCGTTCAAGAACACAAAAGTGTTTACTTTTTTTTACTGAACTTTACTGCATTTTTCGAAATTGCGTTCGAGTACACAAAATGTAGTAAATGAGAACACAAATTGAGAGCGAAAAGTGACAGTTCTCATCTGAGTATTTACGAACAAGTCTTAAAAATAGGAGATACCTAAACATATCGCTCCTTTATTGCAACATAGTCATATCTACAAAAACAAACGATCTTGGCAAAATGCGATTAAAGTTTTCAAAATGTACCGACTTAAAGATATATTTTGCTATAACTTCAAAAATTGCTTCTGATTGTGAATCCGAAGCTACAAGGGTGCACTTTTAACAATTTGTCCAACCTGGGTAAAAAATGAACGAAATTTTTCGGAAACATGATAATTAGTAAATAAAATCAGGAATATACTTTTTGACGACTTACTAAGCGCTTTGAGTGTGTCAGAAAGTTATTTCCTAAGCCGTTAAAAAATTTTATATATTTCTTTAAAATATTTTATCTATTTTATTAATTAACTTTTTGATCTCATATCTTGAGTTCCTTAATTTTTATTTTGTTTTTATTATTATTTTATGAATTTAATTGTTATGTTTATGTTATCTTTTTATCTTGTATCCAGAGCATAATAATACTGAATAAAAGCATAATAATAGGGAATAAAGGCGTGAGATAATAATAATTCAAGTTCCTATTTTAATCTTCGAATAATTTCGCCTACAAAATAATGTGTTGAGTAATCAGAAAAACATAATAGCACTACTTACAATTCTACTGAAAGAACCAATGAATTTAACAAGGGAAGTCCCAAAAATAACGCATTCAAAAGCAAGTCATTATTTTTTTTACTCTAATACATCCAGAAAAAAATAGTTATAGAAGCTGTTATAGATGTAGTTATAGAAGAAAGCCGCTAAATAATGAGTTAAAGAAGCTATTCATTTTGAAAAAGTAAGCGAATTTTTTACTGGGTTTTTATTATTGAACCATTCATTTTAGTTTCTTTGTAAACAAGTTCCCTTACTTTTTTTTAAAAGTTTTTTTCATTTATTAATAACAAAATTTACTTTGTATTATTTATATGGAGCGGGATCCCGGGAAATTTAAAAAAATTTCCCGCTTTCCCGGGAAACGAAAAAGTCCGGGAAAAAACTCTACTAAATACCAACATTTGAAACTTTTTTTGTTATTTTAATTTTTTACGGCCAATTTCACCAAGTTCGTTTATAATTAACTATCAGTTATAGCTGTCAAAACATATTGGTAACCAGTAGCTCGTTTCTGTATTTCTCGCATCGTAAAATTTCTTACATGAAGTGTGAAACAAAAAATTCCATCGTTTCTCGATTTATGAGATAAAAGTGTTTCTGTATTTGAATGCGAAAACAGACACAACAAATTCTGTTTATACTGGAATATTTCCAGTAATTAAGTGTCAAATAAAAGCGAAACGTCAACAAAAGAAATAAATATAATAAAAACAGGGCTGCCAGATTTGACGAGTTATCGTCATCTTGACGATTTTTTGTTCCGATATTAACAAAGTGACGTTTTGATGATTTTTTCTAAAAAAGTGACGAAAGCAAAAACAAAATCAAAAATATTTTATAATTTTGTTGTTACTTTCTATAGAAATTCATCTTGAATTTTTAAATTTCAAACACTTCTATTTTGTGGCGTTGAAAATTGAAAAAAAAAATAATATGAATGTCTGTAGAAAGCAACAACAAATTTATAAAATGTTTTTGATTTTATTTTTGCTTTTAATGAAATTGTTGGCGTTGCGTTTTACACTATAAGCCCCTTAGTCTTCGAAATAAGATAATTGTAAATATTTTTATGTATATGTTTGTTTATTAGAAAAAATATATCTTTAGAAACAAGGCTGCTTAAATTTTTATATTTATCCCTATTGTGAAAATTGTCCTCGAAATTGTTTGTTTCTTCCCTAAAAAATGTATCGGCAAATGCAAAATTTCGAGGGAAAGTAATGGACCGACTTGGCTTATTTTGAACATTTAATACTTCTTATACACATATACAAAATATGATTGATATTTGATATTCTTATCTTATATGTTCACTTTTGTGCCAAAAACATTATTCCGACAAGAAAGAAATTTGTTTGTCTCCCAGTAAAAACTTTTTCAAAATGGATAACTTCTTTCACTCGTTATTAAGTAGCTTTCTTCCATAAGAACTTCGATAACTTCTTTTTTCTGGAAAAAAATGACTTACTTTTGAATTTGTTCTTTTTGGCACAACCCTTGTAAAATTCATTAGTTTTTTAGTAGAATTGTATGTAGTGCTTTTATGTGTTTCTGATTACTTAACATATTATTTTGTAGGCGAAGATTTTACTGGGTCTTTAACCCGTTTATTTATGAACCCATTTCTTTAATTTTAACTACAAGGTATTCTACTAAGTCTATTTCAGGTAAAAAAGAAAAAGATTATAGGAATAGGTAAATTAAAGATTTTTATCTCAATTATTAAATAATAATTATTAAATACCCATGAACTTTAACTATGTTTTTGTTTGATTATTTTTTAATAAAAGTCGAAACAAATTTGTTTAAAATTAATTTAAAATTGCACGATTTTTAAAACAAAAAAGACGATCTTTTTTATTTTTTTCTCAGGAAATTGACGATTTTGACACATATTTATGTGGCAGCACTGATTAAAACCAAAACAAGAAAAGGCTAACAAAAATTTAAACTAACAAAATATAACAATTGTTTTTTGTTTATTTTCATCATATAAATTATGCATTTATCATTTATATTCCTTCTATTTTTTTATTTATTTAAAAAAAATAGTATAAAAACATATTTTAAATTCAAAATATCTACATTTTGTTTTTCTCGCCACCAATTTCAAATGTGACTTATTTTGACAGTTCTTGAAAGAAACTTTTCGCAAAATATTGTTATAGAAACACTTTTTCTCGCATCCTTCCAATAATTGCTGGAAAATTATTTAAATGACAGATAATTCTCGCAAAAAAAAGATACAGAAACACTTGTGTGAGAAAAACCATTTTTTGTTTCATTTTTCACTGTTTCTGTCCCGATTCACTGGTTTCAGTCGGAAAATTTTACGATGCGAGAAATACAGAAACGGGCTACAGAACTTTAATTAAAGGTTAGTTTTAACCGAACTTGGTGAAATTGGCCGTTAGAGTTGTAAAAGTGTTAAGTACAGCGTTGCCAGAAGAATTGGAAGGAAAATCTTCATTTGGCGAAAAAAAATCTTATTTTTAAGAGAAAAATCTTAAAATTTTTATAACAAAGGCAAAAAAGTAAAAATTATTAATTTTTTAAAAGGAAATACTTCCTATTATGGAAACTATTTAAATTGAAATACGTTATTGCCGTTTTTATACAAAATTATCCATAAAATTCTTTCTAAAAATACATTTTAAATCAATTTAATTTCTAATAAATAATAACGTAAAAAAGTCCATCTTAATAAAGAAGTTTCATCGAAAGTAATTAAATTCTAATATTAGAGATACATTTTGGACAAACAAATTTTAGTGAGGGAGCTATAGCGCTCGTACATAATTTGAAATCTTAAGGGTTCTCAATTTAATATTATATATTTTGATACCGTTGTTATATCGAAGGCATTTGGTAAAATTGCATTAAAAAAAAGCCCATTGAAAAAGTATGGATTTTCCTAAATATATTTAAAATGGAATAGTTATTAAAATTATGTTGGTACAACTTATGTATATATATTTTGTTAAAAAATTATCATAAACATGGAATGTGGAATTTTCAAGCCAAAAGCTTCTTTACCCTAGGATTCTCGGTAACTTTTCACCACTAAGTTCTCCTCTTGGTCTGGGCAGACCACAAATAGAACAGCTAAAAAACCCAATGAAATAAAAAGTAAATACATATGTATATCTCAAAGAAGTAAATACTCAAGCTCGAGGTCAGTATTGAGTATTTATTTATTTGAGATTCCATTAAGAAAAGGTCGAATAAAAAAACCAACTTTTATTGCAAATATATATCTTTTTTATTGAACGTATGCTTATTATGCTAGATTATACGAATTTATTACATAATTTTATTATTTTATTTTAGATGAAAGTCCTCGAATATGTAGTCCTTAATTTTGCACATTGCTTTTTCGCATCTACCAAACATTTGATTTAAACTTGATTCATTAAATTCAGAACATATCATTTATAGAACTCATGTTTCTGTTTTTTTTTTTGACATTTTGTTCAATTTGAAAGATATTGCAAGAAAACAAGATTTTG
Source organism: Pollenia griseotomentosa (assembly GCA_963931875.1). Classification (NCBI taxonomy): domain Eukaryota; kingdom Metazoa; phylum Arthropoda; class Insecta; order Diptera; family Polleniidae; genus Pollenia; species Pollenia griseotomentosa. The sequence continues at coordinate 173,902,233 of OZ007560.1, read as the reverse complement.
GTCTGGCCAAGAGGGTCTATGAAATTGACTTTTACATAAAAATAAAATTTTGTAGTGTAGTGAACATTGACACTACTGTAACTTGGCGAGCTTAGAAAACGAACAATTGACATCACTAATCATGAGTTTTATTCATTCATCTGCTTCTTCGTGAACCTCACTAAAGCATCATATATATTCTACACATTTCTTTATTAGTTAATAAATAAGCAATCTAAAAATACAATTACAGACTTTTATTTACATAACTAAATCAAGTTATGTTAAATTTCAATCCACTAATTTGATCCAATCGAATCCAAATAAGTTTCAATCGATTCCGCACATATCATTTATAGAATTCACGCCCCTGTTTTTTTTGTTATATTCGAAAAATATTTCAAGGAAAACCCAAATTTGGTCTGGCAGATTAAGACGGTATTCCTAGGGCTAAGTTCCATTAGTTTAACTTTTTGGTACTAAATACATTAAATTTTTTTTCATCAATATTCCTAAATGATGCTTTTTTAATATTTTGTATGCCCAGAAATAATGATGCATTTTTGTGTACGCTACCAAATCAAGTTTTCTGTCATTTCTTTCTATCATTTTCTTAACACCAACCTGAAAAAAGTGACTACTCGCTCCTTCACTTCTTGTAGGGTAGACAATGGGAACAAAAGTGTGCAAAACCAATAGACAACAAGCTGATATAAATCCTCATTGTTTTAAAAATTTACTGTTTAAAAAACTGTAAAAAAAATTATGTGTGTTGTACAAAATTAAAGTTAAAAATCTTTACTTCTAAAAATAAAAAATCTTAAATTGAGAAAAAAAATCTTCAAATATTATTTTGTTCAAAAAATCTTCAAAAATAAGTAGTAATCAAAAGCAAAACATTATTCATGTTCTTTTGAATAAATTATCCCGCCACAAATTAGTAAAATCAAATAAATATCGTGATATTTCTAGTATCACGATATTTATTGAACGTGTAGCATGCAATGTTGATCGATCGCGATCCATATCGCAGGAAAGCCTCATTTTATGTGATCCATCAATATAGATCGCGATCCAAATATCACAATATATAAGATGCGTTCGTTTACTGGATTTTACTGAAATGTGTTCGCGTACACAAAAATTTGTAAAATTTTCATATTACTCACTTACTGGATTTTAACTGGAAAAGTAAACGAACGCACCTATATTGAACGTGTACCAGTGCCCTATAAAGCAGACCATACACGATTCAATTCAATTGTCAACTGAGTCGGTTGTTCTCCAAATCAAAGCGTGTATGGCCTTGTCAGTTGATTAGTTTGACGGTTGTCGAGTTGGTTGAAGAAAAATCAAAAGATTTTGATTTTTTCAAGTTGACTACTAAGCCTTTCAATTCGATTGTACTGTGTGTGCTCGAGTCTCTTGATTTGCTGTCAAAATTAATTTTTGTAGATAAGTATTTTAAAAATTGTCTTTTATTTCATTAAATTTTAAAATTAATTTAAAATCTTTCAATTCAGTTGATGAAGTTGTCAACTGAGTTGAAAGACTCAGTTGACAACTGAATTGAACCGTGTATGGGGCGCATAAGATCTCAACCAGGAGTGCCAGATGGTTTTGGTAAGAAATCGACATATTTTCAAAAACGAATCGGAAATTAAATTAAAAAAAATCGGCAAATTAAAATTACAGTTTTAAACACAATCAAACATATTTTAAATGACAAAAATAACAAAGCAAAACAACCATTACCTAATGCTTCAAAAAAAATCAATACAAATAAATGTTTTATAAATAACTTTAAGTTAGTTAAAAAAATACAGGGTGTCTGGTAGCGAATTTATATTTTCAAACTTAAATAAAAAATGTTATAATTGACACAAAGTTTTATTAAGAGCATTGAACGATAGAATGGAAATGCAGATTTTATTTTTAAAGAGTATGTCATCCCGATGTCTTCCGTCGAGTTGAACCCACTGTTCAAAACGGAGCCTTGTTTTTCGAGAATTTTCAAGAAAAAACAAAAATGGCACACAACACTGATCCTGGGGCAATGTAACGGCAGTTTTGCTTGTTGACGTGACCGTTTAACAGTGCAGCCACACGATCAAGATTTTCTTGATAGTCTTTTACATATACTCTTTGTCAAAATTTCCCATAATTGATAGTTGTGACGTAGGCTGCATTCAATTTTTGAGCAATTTATTTTCAAGAGGTCATCAAGAAAACAATTTACAAAGGCAAACAAAAAATTTCCTCACTAACCTTGAAATCAGATGTTTTCTTGAACGTAAATTGAAACACTCACTGGAAAGAGAATTTCAAAGGCAAGTTCGTTTCAATTTTTAAAAGTATGAGTGTATTGGTAAAAAAGTGTAAGTGTATTAAAACTTGATAGGCAAAACTTGATCGTGTAACCCTCAAGTTAGTGAAAATTAACTTTGAACAAAATTGTCGACGAGCAATTACGTAAGAATCATTACTCGTAAAAAATGTATCCACAGCGAACGCGCGATGGCCACTCGACCATAGCGACATCGTGATTAACAAATCCGTACAATCGATAATTCCAACGGCGCCACCCTCCCTCCGCACCGTTTATTACTTTTTGAAATAATCGTATTTAAAAATATAAATTTGCCACCAGACACAGGGTAAATTGCACGGACCGTAAATAAGAGTTATCCATAATATTTTAGCTTAAAAACTCTCAATTTTAGAGTCAACGGAGACCTATACTGTAATATACACATAGATTCGTCCTAAAGTTATCTTTAAGAACCTATGGTGATCCAGAAAAAACGATCTGGTAACCAATTGAAGAATTTTTTTTTTTTTTTGGTTGTTGATAACCTAAGTAATTTTGTGGTTACAAATATATATTGGAAAAAACTATATATTTTTCTGGTTACGAATATCCATTTTAAACAAACAATTAAATTTTTTGGTTACAAATATCAAATTTAAACAAATTAGAAAGTATATTCCATCAATTCCGACCCTATGATACTACACACCACAACATTAAGACAACTTTTCAAGAGATACCTTATTTGGGACCCATGGACAATCATGGATCCAAGAAAACAAATTATATTATAAAGATAAGATTCAGGTCAATGTTCTCACCATATGCCATAGGCTTGATTCTTAGGACAATTAGAATCTATGTACCAAATTTCAGCAATTTATCTTCAAAATTTCGACTTAAACTTTGCGTACAAGGTTTACATAGACAGCCAGCCGGACGGGTAGATTTCTTTAGATCGATTCCCCTTGTGCTTTAAGCCCCTCATATGTAGTTGTATATTTTTCAAAATGTATTTTTGTGGTTAGACATACAATACAAATACTGCATATATGTAGGGTTGCCAGCCGTCCTCTTTTCCCCGGACACCGTCCTCTTTTTTTGGGTATCCGGGGCAGTCCTACTTCTTTTTCATCAAGTGTCCGGGATTGTCCGGTTTTTTACACCTTCATTGAAAATTTGTTCCTGCACTTAAACATTAAATCACAGTTCACAAAATTCATTAAAAAAAAAGATTTAGGTGTTCGGGTTTTTTTTTAAGATAGGTATGATTTAATTTTTGGGGACGTAACGTGACAAAAAGAGTACTTTTCTTTGAATGTGCCCAAAATGGAGCTCCCAAAAAAATGCAACAAATAATCAAAAGCAACCTTATCAATGTCGTTACTTTTGTTCAAATAAATACTTATTGCTCAAATGATTATATTAAAATTTTATTTTAAGATTATTTTTGGAAAGAAAAAAAAAATCATATCTTAAAAAAAAGCACATCCTTCAAAGTTTTAGGATTTTTAAAAATAGTTTGAAGTATTATATAAAAAAAATTCAGCAAAAAAATAGGGTTTTGACTTAGTCCATTTTTAAAAGTTGATATTTTACATAGACATTTTTTTCAATATATTTTTTGTAGCCTCAAGTATTCTCTTTAAACTGACAAAAATCATCTTCGTATGTATAGTAGTTTTCGAGATATTAAAAGAATAAACTCAACACATTCGGCTTATTCGTCGAAGTTTTGACAGTTTGAATATGACATAACTTTTGAAAAAAATTAAAAAATTGTTTTTCGTTGATATATGTTCTTTATGGGATTAAATAAACCCTCTCGCCAAATTGCATTCAAATCGAAAGGGGTCGAGTCGCACTCTTGGTCGACTTGTGATGGAATTACCCAAATTAAGTTTTTGTGTACAAACAAATTTTGGTTGTTAATTTTTATGCCGTCGTTAATTTTATTAATATTAGTGTCCTCTTTTTTTCGAACAAATGTCCTACATTTTTTATGCTGGCGTCCTCTTTTTCTCAAAATAGAAATGGCAAGCCTACATATATGGAATATATATAACCATTTTTTCCTTAAGTATAAGCGCTAAATAAAAAAATAACAGTTGTCTCTTTTTAATGTAACAAGTTTCCCAAAATTAATGATTTATTTAAAACAAACCAACAATTACCGTGTGTAAGTATTTCTCAAAAACTAGGCACTTTTATAATTTAGAGGCAAAAAATCGTAGAAATGCCGATAAATCGTAAAATATGGCAGGCCTGATCACAACGCTTCTCTTTACGCTGGGTCTCCACGTAGCAATATTTATTGCTAAGTAAAAGCCAAAACGTCGCACAGTAGCGCCCGTAGAGCAAACGAGGTTGCAAAAATCAAAATTTTCATGAGCGCCGACGAAGTTTTTAATAAACCCATGTTATAGGAAACTTTTCAACGATTTCAAATCTGCCACTCGGACGGAAATATGTTTATGGCATCTGTTGTTCCTTTGCGGCTTACCCGGGGTCTCCACCTAACATAAAATGACTAACTTTAACACTAACTGCAAGTTAGTGTTAAGTGGAGACTGCTCCAGTTAAAGTTTTAACTTGATTGTTATAACATTTCTTTTGAAAGTTCTTTTATAACATAAATTGACGTTTAAGTTTGACAGTACGTTATTTTGTAGTTGTTTTTCGACATCTTTAATTAATTTGTTAAAAGCGTTGTAAACTACACATAATAAACTTTGCTTTTTGTGAAAAATATAATACAAACAAACATTTAAGTATAAAATAACTTTAATTATTTTCCACAAACACACTGTAGCTACATACTTTACGCGTCAACGAACTGAAAATAATGAAAAGTTTTAACTCTAACTTCACTAAGTGTACGCCACCATAAACATATAACCATTTTAACAGCAAGTCTTAACTTCATGTTTTAACTGCATTTCATGTTAGGTGGAGACTGGGTGTTAAATCTGATGTTTCCCTACACTGGAAAAATCCACGTCCGTCATCAGTGCATTATTGCCGACCAATAATGTTTCAGTTTGCAAGGGAATCGGCAGAACTCATAAGGAGCCTACAAAGCTGCAAATTGGAGAAGGAAAATATATTGAATGCAATTACGAGTTCCATCTGACCATGGTTGACGGAAAAGTGGTAAACGAACTGACAGGAACAACCTCAACAATGTCATGCCCGATTTGCAAAAAGAGTCAGAAGAACTTTGGTAATTTAAACGATTCTACAAATGGGGAGAGTTACAAATGTGGAATGTCACCATTGCACGCAAGGATAAGGTGTATGGAATTCTTGCTAAAACTGGCGTATACCCTACCACAAGAGGAGGAAAACTTCGATGAAAATACATCAATAAAGGATAAGGAAAAGATCAGAAAGAAGAAAATACAGGATGCTTTTTTTAAACAAGTTGGACTAAAAGTAGACTGTCCCAAGCACGGATACGGTAACTCAAACGATGGAAACACTTCTAGGAGATTTTTTGAAAATGATGAGGCAGTAACTAGAATCACTGGAATTGACAATCAAATCGTGAAAAGATAAGGAACGATCTTAGAAGTTTTAAACTACAAAGAAAATGTCAATACTACAAAATATGGAGAATATGCGTCGAAAACTGCATCTCTTTTAGCAGAAATGTATCCACAGAAGAAGTTGACCCCGACCGTCCATAAAATATTGGCGCATGGCAAAGATATAATTGAGTACCAGTCTTTGCCAATTGGAGAGCTTTCTGAAGAAGCACAGGAGTCTCTTAACAAATTTTATAAGAAATATAGATTGCAGAACACATTCAAAGCATCAAGGGTAAGGCAAAATGAGGACCTCTTCAACATGTTGGCAGCATCTTCCGATCCACTTATTTCTTCCCTGCGGCATGTGAAGTCACGAATAGAGTTAGAAAATAATTATAGTTTAGAAATGGTTAGACTTTTAGATATACCTTCTCCTACGAATTGTGATGAATATTTTACAGAAAACTGAAAAAATAAATTTAAAAAAAAAAAATTATTTTTTTTTTAATTTGTTGGGTAATAATTTAAAACATAAAACCCTAAAGAAAAAAAAATAAAAACAATCTAAAAATGTAAAAATAATTTTTTTTAGTTACCATAAAATTGATTTTTCTACTAATTATAACTTTGATAACCCATAAGTAGGCCCCTACAAAGCGTAGCACCCTTTCCAAACGTTCATTTCATAGGCTGAACAGTTATCTATCATATGCTGTTTAAACTGTTCAATTATCTTATTCGGTTCAAAAGATATGATTTTTGCAACGAAAAAACTCAAATGGCGCCACTGTGCACAGTAGCGCCCGTAGAGCAAACGAGGTTGCAAAAATCAAAATTTTCATGAGCGCCGACGAAGTTTTTAATAAACCCATGTTATAGGAAACTTTTCAACGATTTCAAATCTGCCACTCTTAATAATATCACATTTTTAGTTTAGAAGATATAGCCGTTCAAAGTTGACCGACTTTCGGTTTTCAAAAAAACACACAATTTTTAGTAAATTTGTTGCGATTTCAGGTGTAATATCACGAAAAATAGGTAACGAATCGCCTTATTTTTTGTTTGTATTGATTGATGTATTTATTAAATGTATAATGATAAAAAAAATTTAACTGTTTGCTTTGTGTTTCTCCTGGTAAATCACTATTTAAAAACTATCCGTTTTTTCACTATTTTTCAACTTTGACGGAAAATAAAAAAAATCTATATTTGCCATATTTGCAAAACCTGTTCATTGATTATTTCTTTACACAATTCAAAAATTTTATCTGCCCGTACGTGCCCGTTTGGCTTCTAGAGGTAAAAAAGGTTAAAAAGACATGGTTGCAGAAATTGTATGGCGTCCATCCCTTATATGTTTTGACTGACAGTAGTTTGATCTAATAGTTTGAAAAAAACTACTCATTGAAATTAGCAGGTACGTACCTCACTTAAACAATACTTTGGCGTACAAATGGTCAAGAACAATATTGACTTATGGTCCCTACAGGTAGGCACAAATCTTATTTGGACACGTGCATAATATCAAAATTGCATTATTCAGCCTAAATCCATATGTATACAGGGAACAGGTAAATTTTTAGGCATGGTAGCATAAGCCTATATATTGCAAAATAAGCATAATGCCTGGATTAGTCTACGACTGAAAGTTGGCGCAACAATTACTGAAACCATTAAACAATTTAAGTACTGAAAACATGGCGTTGAACAATTTAAAATTATTTGAACTGTTTAGAAAGTCAACCACACCAAAGTTTTTCACGGAAGCTGCTTTAGAAGAACTTGATAGCTTATACGGAAATATTGAGAGAAGCGAAATTATAAAAAATAATTTTTATCTGATATATGCAAATATTAAGGCAAAATGGGTGAAATCTAATCGAACTATTCAGAACTTCAACTCCAAATACGAGGACTGGCTTAATGAAGACACCATCCTGGATATATTGGCAGTAGATAAACCCACCACATCAACCAGAGGAGCAAAAGGAAGGCAAAAAAAAGTATTTAGGAGTGTTCAATTTTCACAAGAAAGAGGAAACTTGCCGATGCACAGCAGTCTCTTAACAAATTTTAAAAAAAATTTAAATTGCAGAACACATTCAAAGCATCAAGGGTAAGGCAAAATGAGGACCTCTTCAACATGTTGGCAGCATCTTCCGATCCACTTATTTCTTCCCTGCGGCATGTGAAGTCAAGAATAGAGTTAGAAAATAATTATAGTTTAGAAATGGTTAGTCTTTTAGATATACCTTCTCTTACGAACTGGGATGAATATTTTACAGAAAATTGAAAAAATAAATTTAAAAAAAAAAATAATTTTTTTTTAAATTTGTTGGGTAATAATTTAAAACATAAAATCCTAAAGATAAAAAATAAAAACAATCTAAAAATGTAAAAATAATTTTTTTTAGTTACCATTAAATTGATTTTTCTACTAATTTTAACTTTGATAACCCATAATTAGGCCCCTACAGAGCGTAGCACCCTTTCCAAACGCTCATTTCATAGGCTGAACAGTTATGTATCATGTATCATAAACTGTTCAATTATCTTATTCGGTTCAAAAGATATGATTTTTGCAACGAAAAAACTCAAATGGCGCCACTGTGCAGCGTGCCAATCTGCCAGTTAAGTCCCTAAGCGACTTCAGCCACTTTAAACTCGCATGGTCTGTTTCTATCGGAAAAGGCATCATTACAACGTAAGGTCTGAATTTCTGGACTACCATAACCGCCGCTAAACATTCCTTTTCTGTGACGCTATAATTCCTTTGGCATGAATTTAACTTTTGGCAGTAGAAAGCTATCGGATGTTCTTCGTTGGTTTCATTGAGCTTTCTTTAATTCATCGAATGATGCAATTGCTTCAGGCGTAATAACAAACTTCTTACTCTTTTTCAGTGTATCTGTTAAGAGAGCTGATATAGAAGAAAAATTCCTTATAAGTCTACGATACCAGCCTGCCTTGGAGTTTTAGGAATATTGATTTCCCTAATAGCTTTTACCTTTTCAGGGTCCGTTTTTAACATCCCACCGCCTATAATAAACCCATTAAACATTGAGCTACCTCTTTTAACAGTTCCAAATGCTTTCCAAAACTATCTGATATAACTAGCAAGTCATCTAGATATACAAATACGTTTTCCTTCAATTTCTGAGGAATGACTTTGTCCATAAGTCTACAAAGTCTCTGTGCTGCGTTGCGGAAACCGAAAGGCATCACGCGAAACTGGTAAAGTGGCCATCCTGCTACAGTAAACACGGTATAAGATTTGCTTTCCTCCTCTAACTCTATCTGCCAAAATGCGAATTTAAGATCAACGCTAATAATAGAAAAGGTCTCATCTATTCTGCTAAGGATACCCTATATATTTTGTAATGGATATGTGTCCTCTATTGTAAGTTTATTCAACTTCCTGGCGTCCAGACAAAATATATTTTTCCCTGGCGTTCGTACCACTGTCGTTCGGTTACTCCACGGGCTTTCACTTTCTTTTATGACGTTTAGTTTTATCATTTGATCTATTTCCTTGTAAACGATTTCTTGTACCGCCGGAGATATTAGGTAACATCTATCTTTTACCGGCTAAGCTCCTTCTACTAATTTAATATTATGTTTCTCCAGTGATGTACATCCTAGGCCATTAATTTCAAATGATGGAAACATATTAATCACTTCGTTTAGACTTTCCCTTTGACAAGGTGATAATTCATGGGGATCATATTTGTGATTCTCCTATTCATATTTTTCCATTATCTTCTCTATGTTTATTTCTGAAACGCCTACTATTTCTGGAGCAAGTTCAAAAATTTTCTAAAAATCTATTCCTAAGTATGCTTGTTGCTCTAAATCGGGACAAAGACAAAATTCTATTATGGCCGTGGATATTACTGAGAATATCGGTACTATTTGCATATCAAGATCATTAATAAGTTCTCTACACCCTCTGCCTAAAATACTCACAGAGGCACCACTATCAAGAAGACCCTTTATTTTAACTCCAACCATTTTGATTTCAGCATATGGTCTGTATCTAATTATTTTCTGTGGGCTCCTCTAATTGCCTCGATAGCCAATTTCCTCAGTCTTCTCCTTTCAGCGAACTTCTCTTTTAGTTTTTGTATTCTTTTTGATATATATAGCCTCCTGATATTGATTTCTGAATTAAAAATTCTTTCTCTGACCTTTTTATAGTTATCTTCTCTCCCCTTAAACGTATACAAAAGTCTGTGCTATCTATTAAACTTTTTTATTTCTTTAATTAAATTTGCTGATTTTTGTATTCTTGCAAATATGCTTGCGGGTTCGTTTTCGAACGATGGTCTCCAGCATTACCTTCGTTCCTTTTAAAAATTTTTATTTCGGCAATCAATGCAATAAGGTGCTATTACTTCGAGCTTTCCACACCGGTAACAAAATATAGTTCTCTCTAAAAAACATACTACAAATAAGATTAAAAAAAATACTAAAAACAATTTTAACTACAAACACTTATTTTCAAATGATTTAAATGTAATAATTTATTAAAAACAAATAACCAGCTACTTTTATCAAAATTAGTATACATATATGGGTTCCGGAAATGATTGACGGATGTGGAGGTCTAAGCGGTTGATAACTAAAGCATGTTAAATGTGGCACGAGAAATAATTTTTCAAACAACATTTTCTCGGAATTCTTCCAGCGTGGTTCCCTCGTTCTTCAAACTAATATTTACTATTAAGGAGATTACGTTTACAACATTCCCTTTTCTGTTTTCTAGAGTGGCTATATAAATATCTTCTACTACATTTAACGGAGTTTTTGGGCTTTAAAAAAAATCTTTTAATGGACTATTATCACATGTAAAGGTGACGTTCATGTAGTTTATTCCATCGCTTAGGGTACCCTTTTGTACGTTCTATTTAAAAGCATACTAAGCTATTGCATCTAAATTGGGCGCCATTTTACTTGGCAAGGATTCCGTCTAGCTCACATCAAACTCTCAGGAGGTTCCAACCCTCCCGCCAAAGGCGTACCCCAACAAAACAAAATTACAGAAAATCAAAACAACCGGAAACTACAAAAAAACTAACGATATCACATTAAACAAATCACGGGGACAGATGTTATTCCCCTCATGCCCTCCCAACCTTGTCGCGAATACGTTCCTAATATTTATACAGCGACCCAATCTCCACCAGACCTCTTCTCCACTTACCTTTCCATCACATCCGGTTCCCCTAATTTAAATTTAAGCCAGCATGTTTATTTCTTAGGTTATTAAGCACAAAACATTCTTTATTAAAAAAACTGTTGATACTTTGTCTTTGGATTTTTTCTTAATTGAATTCAAAACTACAGGTTTGTATTTACCAATTTTGCTTTGCTAAATTCTTCGCTTTTGCTTAGCGGTAAATTTCGCACTTCTGAGGACACTTTTACTTGACCTTCAAATATAATTTTAAAATTTGTTATCTGGCTATAATCCCCATGTGGTTTTGGAAAAGTTTGTCCACAACTTTCACTACAATAAAATTAATTTTCTTTACTGCCGGATATATTCAAAAGATATGTATATTCATCTCAAATTTTATTTTATTGAAGTTTTGCAAAACACTATTTATTTTTCCACACCAGTGGTTATTTTCAAAAAAGAACTTCAATAATAAAAAAAATTTTGTTTCTGAATATATTGCACTAATTTGTCTGCACACTTTTGCCTCACTTACGTTTTTCCTTGATTAAGTTTATTTCTTTTCTATTTAAAATATTCTGTTCGCACAAACTTAGTAAGTTTAACTTTCTTGTAACTTTTGCTTCTTTAAATACAAATTTTTTTTTTCAAAACTGCACTTGTTAACGTCTCACTTTTGCAATTTTGTTTACTAATGACCTAATCTATTTCATTTCGCCTGCTGAAATACTTGCTACCTATTTACATACTTGCGGTATCTTCCTAATTTCCCTATTTACTTTTCCGCGGTATTTTCAGAAATCCTCCCTCATACACACTAACATAACTTACCACAAAAACTTATATAATCATTTTCCCCTTTGGCGCCTTTTCAAATACCAAATAATAATACATATACCTACTAGGGTTTCCAATTTCCCGGACTTTTTCTATTTCCGGGAAACGAAACAAAAAAAATCTTATTCCCGGGAATCCCGGGAAAACAATAATTTAATTAAATGAGTTCAGACAAATGTTTTTACTTTTTTTTTAAAAGAAAATACACATATACAACAGTCTAAAAAAATTAGCTTTATTCATTCCACATTCATATGTACATGCATATTATATACTAGCATTTAACCCGCTACTTCGTTAGCGTCTCGTTTTATTCGTGGACATATTTTTATACCAAAGTTAACTTTTCTAGGCTTAAACTTGTTTAAATTCAAGCATTTAACCCGCTACTTTTTAATAGGGCTTTTTCTTTCATGAACATATTTATATGCCAAAGAATATGTATCTATGTTTTAGCAAAAAAGTTCCAAAATTTTTATCTCATAGGTTCATATTTACACAGTACTTTGCACCTATTATTTTGTGTTTATAAGTTCAATATTATAGAAAATTCAAAAAGTACCACTCGTATAACACAAAAGCAAATGAAAGTAAGTTAATTTCCCGTATTATCCGTTTTGATACTTGTTTCACCCCATTTATGTATGAAACATTTCAGTGTTGTGGTGGGAGCCCATAATTAAGTACGAAGATGTCAATGAATGGAGACAAATGAAAGATAAATATATGGAAACAAATATTTTGAAAAAAGTAACAAACATATCTTAGGAGGTTTGAGGTTAGCAGGATCAATTGGGCGAGAGGAGAGCCTCCGGTCCAAATGTCAACCTATTAGCTTCAGTCGTTTAGGCTCTGCGATGAAAGATAAATAGATGGAGAAAAAATCTTTTGCAAAAAGTAACAATCATATGTTGGTACAATTTTGACCCCTTAAACGTTCGAATTTCCATAAAGTACCAAATATGCATTTGTATTTTTTAGATAAGTTACAAATGTTATATAATTTATATTTCTATGTGTATTGATTTAAAAGCTAGAAAGCTACCTAAAAGGGCCGAATTTCGTAAAAGTAATAGACAGCTATTAGCTTTTTTTATTTAATGCACAAAAATTAATATTAAATTAAATAAAAGTACCAGTTTATTTAAAACAATTACCAGTTAGAGAACGTAAAAGAACCATATCCTTTTTACAGATTTTCATTAACTCAGAAACTTGCATGTTTAATTTTATGTTTCTAGGTCCAACAAATACGGAAATTGAAAAGGTACCAGTTAAAGAACAAAATAGTTCCAAAAACCCTCTTGCAGATTCTCATTCACTCAGAACCTTGCATGTTTAATTTTATCTTTCTAGGTCCAATACTAACGAAAATTCAAAAAGTACCAGTTAGTAAATAAAAAAGTACCAAAAATTTCCCTCCTATAGATTCTCAACCACTCAGGACATTGCATGTTGAATTTAATTACTCTAGGTTCAATATTAACGTAAATTCAAAAAATTCCAGTTAATGAACAAAAAACAGTACCAAAAAGCCCTCTTACAGATTCTTATTCACTCAGGATCTTGCATGTTTAATTTTATGTTTCTAAGTCAAATAAAAACGGATATTCAAAAAGTACCAGTTAAAGAAGAACAAAGTACTAAAAAGCCTATCTTACAGATTCTCATTCACTCAGGACCTTGCATGTTTAATTTTATCTTTCTAAATCCAATACTAACGGAAATTTAAAAAGTACCAGTAAATAAATAAAAAAAAGTACCAAAAAGTTCCCTCTTATAGATTCTTATCCACTCAGGACATTGCATGTTGAACTTTATGATTCTAGGTGCAATATTAACGGCCATTCAAAAATTACCGGTTAAAGAACAAAAAATGCCAAAAAGCCCTCTTACAGATTCAAATACTCTCCGGACCTTTTATGTTTAATACTATGTTTCTAGGTCCAATACTAACGGAAATTCAAAAAGTACCAGTTAATGAACAAAAAAGTACCAAAAATCCCTCTTACAGATTCTCATTAACTCAGTACCTTGCATGTTTAATTTTATGTTTCTAGGTCCAATATTAACGGAAATTAAAAAAGTACCAGCTAAAGAACAAAAAAGTACCAAAAACTTCCCTATTTTAAATTCCTATCCACTCATTACACATATTGAATTTTATATTTGTAGGTCCAATAATAACGGAAATTCAAAAAGTACCAGTTAATGAACAAAAAAGTACCAAAAACTTCCCTCTTATAGATTCTTATCCACTCAGGACATTGCATCTTAAATTTTATGTTTCTAGGTCCCAGTATTGGACGGAAATTATACCAAAAATACCAGTTGTAGAACCAAAAAGCTAAAAAAAAATATTAAATTTCCCGTATTTCCCCTTTTTAGTACTATTTTTCCCCCATTAAAGTATAAAAAATTTCAGTATTGTAGTGGGCGTCAATAGTTAAGTACGAATATGTCAATGAATGGAGAAAAATATTTTGTAAAAAAGGACCACATGACCTTGCATGTTAAATTTTATGTTTCTAGGTCCAATACTAACGGAAATTCAAAAAGTACCAACTAATGAACAAAAAAGTACCTTAAAGCCCTCTTACAGGTTCTTATCCACTCAGCCCCTTGCATGTTTAATTTTATGTTTCTGGGTCCAATATTAACGGAAATTAAAAAAGCACCAGCTAAAGAACAACAAAGTACCAAAAACTTCCCTCTTATAGATTCCTATCCACTCATTACATTGCATATTAAATTTTATGTTTCTAGTTCCAATAATAACGGAAATTCAAAAAGTACCAGTTAAAGAACAAAAAAGTACCAAAAAACGATTTTACAGATTCTCATTCACTCAGGACCTTGCATGTTTAATTTTATCTTTCTAGGTCTAATAACAACGGAAATTTAGAAAGTACCAGTCAAAGAATAAAAAAGTAACAAAAAGTTCACTCTTATAGATTTTCATCCTAGGTGCAATACTAACGGAAATTCAAAAAGTACCAGTTGAAGAACAAAAAAATACCAAAAAGTTCCTTCATAGATTCTTATCCACTCAGCACATCACATGTTGAATTTAATGTTTCTAGGTCCAATAATGACGGAAATTTAAAAAGTACCAGTTAAAGAACAAAAAAGTACCACAAAGCCCTCTTACAGATTCTTATTCACTCAGGGCCTTGCATGTTTAATTTTATCTCTCTAGGTCCAATACCAACTTAAATTCAAAAAGTACCAGTCAAAAAATAAAAAAGTACCAAAAAGATCCCTCTTACAGATTCTTGTTCACTCAGGACATTGCATTTTAAATTTTATGTTTCTAGGTCCAATAGAACAAAAAAGTACCAAAAAGTTGCGCAATAGATTCTTATCCCCTCAGGATATTGCATGTTGAATCTTATGTTTTTGGTTCCAATATTAACGATAACTAAAAAAATACCAGTTGTAGAACCAAAAAGCTAAAGAAAAATACCAAATTTCCCGTATTTCTTTTTTTTGGTACTATTTGTTCCCCCCCATTAAAGTTTCAAAAATTTCAGTATTGTAGTGGGAGCCCATAATTTGGTACGAATATCTCAATGAATGTAGAAAAATGTTTTGTAAAAAAGTACTAAAAATAGTTACGATTTTCACCCCTTAAATGTTCGAATTTCGAAAAAGTACCAAATTTATACTCGTATTTTATTCATAAGTTTCGAATGTGGTATAAACTTTGTTTCTATGTTAATTGGATCAAAAGATAGGTGGGAGTCAAAAAAGTACCAAAATTCAGGTTTTACCCGTTTACACCTGTCCGCTAATTTTTTTAAGGAACACCGATAAGTATTAAATTTTTGTTGTATCTCTTTTAGTTTTGGAGATATAAGATTACCGAATTTTCCCGTTTTTACCCCCTAAGCATTCGAATTTCCAAAAATCCCGTCTTAGTGGATGGATTTGGGGTGTGACCAATCTCTGGGCCAAATTTCAAGTGTTTAGCTTCAGGCGTTTAGGGTGTGCGATGATGAATCAGTCAGTCAGTCAGTCAGTCAGTCAGTCAGTAACGTTACAATTTTATATATATGTATAGATGTTTGTATATATCTATTTATTTATTTATTTTTTTTGAGATCACGAATTAATAAAACTTAATTAATTTAGTAGTTATTATTAGTTGCAACTTGGTAAAATTAATTTTCTTTAAAGAAATTTTTTTTTGTATTATTAAAGCATTTCAAAGCTCATCAGGGATTCTGTTTCTAATCCTTGTTGATATGGCGTTGGTTTTATAGTAAAAAGCCCATCATACAAAGATTATAAATTTGTTGGCCTGTTACTCGTGCCTTCATAGACGTGAAATTCTTTTTTTTAAGATTTTTTCAGGCTTTTGTATTTTGTTTACATTTATTTTTTTAGAATTTGTAGATAGTTCTGGTGTTGGTGATGGTGTATCGTGTACATTTTCATTTTCTACTTCAAGAAGCTTTTTAGACATTTCATCAGCAATTCAAAAGACCGTTGGTTTGTTGGAGTAGGAAAAATGGTTCGATTTGTGGGTAGTTTTTAGTTATTTTAGTAAAGAATATATTTTTATTGCTCGTTTTTTGATTTTAACGATGCTAAAAATTTTACGGGACTAATTTAAAAAAAAAATGTCCCGGGATTCCCGGCAATTCATTCCCGCTTAGAAACTCTAATACCTACTAAAAAAAAAACTTCTCCTAGATTTTTGCCACTATTACTACCATTTCTACCACGCTTGGCTGATTTTCCACCCTTGATCATGACAGACAGATGTAATAATACAAATCAGGTCAGCCAGCAGCTCTTTCCCATCTTTTTCTTCCCCTCTCAGCTAAGTAAGCCCTTAATCAAGGTATATTTACACAAGGTAGACTCATTTTGGAGTGTAGACATGCTGCTCTATAAAAGGAGCCAATTTGTCAAAATTGTCTTCATATAAAACAAAAACAATTTAACGCACACATGTACAAATTTTGGCTCATATACACGCAATTTGACGTTTTGGCTCCAACTAGGGGTAAACAGCTGACAAACATATGAGCCAACGAGTTTACCTTGTGTAAATATACCTTGCCCTTAATGTTTTCTTTATCTGCTACTAATAAAATTATATAATTTAATACCGCGGCATTGTCAACCGCCAATTTCATATTTTAATTTATAGGCCAAAACCAAACAATAAGTAACATATACCACTGCTAGTATCAGGCTCTCATAAAAATTAGCTGGTTCATTTTGTTCATTCATAACTTTAATTAAAATCTATTTCAAATATTAATTTACAGTTGTGAATGAAAAGTCCAACCCTGTGCAGTTTTACTATATGCAATATTGCCAACCAAATGTGAGTATTTTGTACTACCGTTTCTACACTACACTTAAACACACACACAAATAGATACACATCTTATCTTTTCATTACTCCCTTGTCACCATCAAATCCACATGTAAGTAGCCAAGGTATATTTACACAAGGTAGACTCATTTGGGAGTGTAGACATGCTGCTCTATAAAAGGAGCCAATTTGTCAAAATTGTCTTCATATAAAACAAAAACAATTTAACGCACACATGTACAAATTTTGGCTCATATACACGCAATTTGACGTTTTGGCTCCAACTAGGGGTAAACAGCTGACAAACATATGAGCCAACGAGTTTACCTTGTGTAAATATTCCTTGTAAGTAGCTTAAACCTTTTAATTTTTTCATGTTTCTTTCTTTTTTCAGGTTTCACAGCTTATTTCCAAGGAACTTAACCAGTACATTCATGTAAGTATTAAAAAGTATTGTTCCTTACAAAAATCTACATATATTTCCATAAATTTAATAGCTGCGTTCGTTTACCCCAAAATTTGTACAAATTTGTACTGGATTTTACTGAAATGCGTTCTCGTACACATAAATTTGTAAAATTGTCATATAACTCACTTAAGCCCTTATGACACTACATTTTTTATTCATTAATTGATATAGAATTGATAGAAAGAAACAGTAAATGTTAGAAAGAGCAAACTATACAAAAATGTAAACAAAGTTTTTTATTTTTTTTCTCTTGTTATGGTTTTGTTTCAGGGATGGCGTTAAGAATTTTTTAAACTGTACCAACAACCTTTAAAAATTGTACTTTTTTACCCTAATTGTACTAAAAGATTTTTTTAGTTCAAATTAATTTCATTTATGTTCATAAAAAACACCACAAAAAGGTATTATAAATCTAAGTTTAAAAAGTATCAACAAAAAAGTACAATTGAAACAACTTAACCATCCCTGTTTTGTTTATTTTATTAAATGTTGCCAACTTTTTGTTTATGAGAAACCTAAAATCAAAAAGCGGTAAATCGCTGAATTTGCCCATAAACCGCTGATTCAGCAACACTTTTAATATTTCAAGCTTGAAATGTCAATTTTAAGTTGAACAATTTTACATTTTTTTTGACATAACTTCATTTTTTATCGATAACTTTAGTAAAATTTTTGACAGTTTGCCATTTATCTTAATACAGCTGAACTCTTTGCACTTGGTAAATTTTTGTATTACATTATATTTGTACTGTTCACCAAAACTTGAAAAATGCATTAAAAATGTAGTGTCATAAGGGCTTTACTGGATTTTACTGGAATTTTACTGGAAAAGTAAACGAACGCACATAATGTGTTATTCTTTTTTTTCAGCTTAGAAAAAACAACAACAAATACCTGAATTAACAAATACTAACCCTAATCTAACCACAAAGAACCAAAAAAACTTACTAGAACTAACACATGGCACTAACCTAACAGTCTGCAACAAAAATTTACCACTGAGACCCGGGCAGGAGGAAGTATCTCCATTGGCCGCAAGCCCCTCTCCCAATATGTTTAAAACCACTGGACAAGGGCAGGAGTAGTGGCTCCACAGTATATTGCCCCTCTATGTAGAATAATTTTATAAATCCATCGGGACATTGGCAGGAGTGGTGGCTCTGACAAAAATTTGCCTCCCCCTGAAAAATTATTAATAAGGGATGACTTAACCAAGCTTTTACAGCCGCATCCCGACAGATTTGTTTCCGCCGCATTTGGCGTGTGTACCTCCCCCTCAACACATGCTGTTCATACGATTCATTGTTGTTTCATTTTTACATTTTTTTGTGTTATTAGTGTAATTTTATTTAAAGTTGATAAAAAGTAAGTTAAAAATTAAAAAATACATTACTTTATTCCTATTATTAATATATAATAATAATATTATTTTATAATTATCACATTATTTTATTTAACATAAATTTTTGTTTTGTTTTTTTCTTTCTTTCGATTTAGATACACAGTTTAGATCACAGAGGCGTTACGAGACAGAAAATCTTGTGTTTTCCTTTTTGCATTTTTGTTTTGATCACGCAATTTGTGTTGATTGCGATAGCCTGTTTTTACACATTGCCACTTCGCTACCAAAAAACGTTTTCTTTCTCTTTCTTCGAAAGCTGCCCTCAGCATGTTTCAAAATTAAGTCGCTTAATTATTTAGCTCTTAAAGTTTTGCATGGCAAAACATGTTGTTTCAATCATGTTTGGGGTGCGAAACTGAAATGGGAGAGCGAAACACGAATATTGCTGGCTGTGTGAACGTGGTATAAAGTTGGACAGTGATTTGACATTTGCTAATACCAAGGCGAATTGACTAGAAGGTGAGGTCAACTCTACAACTACAATGCTTCTGTGGTCGGGTTGTCAAAAAAATTGCTAGTAAAAAAAATAGGTTTGTTTACATAAAACACTAGTTTGTATACAAACTTTGACAAATCGATCACCGAAAAAAAACACCATATGTTGACTTGACCCCACTTTCTAGTCAGTTCGCCTTGGCTAATACTTTGTTATTTGAAGTTTTGTTCAAAAAAGAAAATTAAAAAAAAAAAATAATCATATTCTGCTTTGATTTTTTATGTTTTATCTAAGTGTTATATTTGTTTACACAATATAGTTATTTAAAGCTTTTTTAAATTTATTTTGCTCATAAAAATGTTAAACACGTTTAGATTGGCTTGCACTGCAACATTTACGTTTGACATATTTTTAAAACTGAACTGTCTTAACTACTGTCAGAACACCTTCGTCACGAAGACAGTTAGTAGTGTTTTTTGTAACTAATATGTATTTTCTTATGCATTAAACACATTCACCACAGCTGAACACACTGCTACTGCCCTGCAGATAACATTGGACTACGTGATCCATTTTGATGAAATGGACTACTCACCGAACTGGCCCAATGTTATGCAAGCATGGACCATGTCATTGTTAAAAAGAGTCTGTCGTTTCACTACATACACTTATCCTCTGGAGTATATGTACCATGGAGTAGTTTCAAAACTAGTCCACTAGAGTATGTACATATTAACATGGAGTAGTTTTAAGACAACTCCGTTGTTATGTAAAACTGGGTTATATGATCCACTCCTAGGATATCGTAATGTTAAATCGACCAAATTTTAACCATATATTTGGAGTAGTTTTGGAGTACTCCTACCCCTTTATGGACTACTCTTAACATGCATGTATGGACTAGTCTCGTTATCTGCAGGGTAATACTTCTTTCTGCAATTTTATGTTGAAGACGGCAGCTACAATTGAATAAATATAAGCAGCTGTTTTTGTTTATTATATATTTCAGTGGTGCCACTATCATTCTTTATTTTTTTTTTTTCACTTTTCTAAAATGACTAATTTTTTATATTTTTAGTTAGGTTTGAGTTCATCAAATTTAATTTTCATAAAATTATTTTCACTGAAGGAAGGAATTTTACAACATGAAATTTAATAAAATTTATTGATAATTTTTAGTCTTGGCTGAGCTGGGGATCGAACTCGGGTTGAATTTACATGTTTCAAGAATAACCACGTTCTTTCATCAGCATTATTTGACGTTCTAACCTCTGCACCACTGCGGTGCCTGCCAGCCAACAGTCAAACATCAATCTTTAACCAGTCATTTCAATTTTATGTACATGTTGCTTCCTTTTTAGCGTTGTACATTTAATTGTTAAAAAAAAAAAATTGTAGTACATATAAAGAAAATTACATCATATAATTTTTCATATTTTTTTATAATTTGTGTGTTTGATTAATTTTTTTCATTGAATTAAGTGCTGGCGAATTTCCTTATGGATTTTGGAAAATAACCGTTTCTCATTTAATAATCATAATTTATACCACTGCGTGATGAGCACTGCATTCTTAAGTGTATTAGTCCAACATAAAATAACTATTGAGCAAAGGTTCTTGAAATATGACATACGTAAACTAAGAGGTCTGCATTGCTAAAAGATCCTTCCCCGGTTTGTGCTAACTAACTAAAATAAAAATGAAGGGCAATGAAGCACAAACAAATTAATGTCCCTGCTGGCTAAATTACCATATGTAAAGTTTCAAACCCATTCCGTTGTCTTCCCCAAAAAAAAAGCATATTGGCGGTCTGACTATCTTCACACAGTCAGTAACCGCCATTTCCGACCCCAATCTCGCCGGTACCCAGCATAGCCTTACTACATACTCCCCATAGATTTCCCTTAGAGCTCTTCTACAATCATGCATTGGAATTCACAAAATAGCCCATCAAGGTCGTAAGAGTCACCTGGTTGTCCACATATATAGGGACCTCCGAGCCGCCAGCAATGTTACCCGTTATCAATTCAGCGGCCTTTAAAACCCCGAAAACCTTCGCCAAAAATACACTGCAGTCGCAAGTCTATATGACCCTCTAATATCTATATCCTCAAGGTAAAATAATGTACCCATGCCCCTTATCCATCAGTTAAAATTACAGAGCTCACAAAGGCGTCACGAGACATAAAATATTATGTTTTTTCTGTCTTTTTCTTCGAAAGCTGCCATTTTTGCATTTTTTGTTTTGATTACGCAATGCGTGCTGATAGTAGCGGCCTGTTTTTACATATTGCCACTTCACTACCAAAAAACGTTTTCTTTCTCTTTCTTCGAAAGCTGCCCTCGCAAATGGGCATTGGTTTCTATCAGGTATAAGGACATTAAAATTCCTTTTCAATACCAGCCTAGGCAGCATATGATCTCCCACCACAATGGATGGATCATTCCTAATAATATCAAGAATCCGCATGTGACCTACCAATTCACTTGCCTTGTATTCAGCAATGCGCTGCATCCTGCTTGCACACCTGCAAGCTTCCTCTTTTATAGGTATGTGCAACGGAGGAATGTGCAGGCTAGCTCCAAAAGCCAGAGTGGGACAGGTCTGCAGATCAGGCGATGGACCTTATCGAGTATCACTCTAGCTTTGACCTGTTCGGTCTGTGTCCACCACTCTAGGGCGGCATAGGTCAATATTGGTCTGATAGTCGTAACAAAAGGCCAGTGGACCATTCTAGGTTTCAGCCCCCATGTCTTCCCGAAGGGTCTTTGGCAGGTTAACCTTCTAGTGACATGGGTTAACTGAGCGTTCCAGTTAAGGGATCTATCCAGAATGATTCCCAAGTATTTCACCTCGTTAGATAATCCGATAACCACACCGTTAAGTCTCAGAACTCTACGTCTGGTGAATGGTACCAGAATAGTTTTCGCGGGGTTAATATTAAGACCCCTATCTCCGCACCAGCCAAGTGTTAATTCCAGGGCCTGCTGCATCGCTTTCGAAATCGCCGCGTCATAAAATCCGGTCACAGATACAACCAGATCGTCAGCATAGCCAAAAGTTCGGAAGCCCAGGTTATTAATGGTCTCCAATAGTTCGTCGATTACCAAGGTCCACAATAGAGGTGATAGAACGCCACTCTGCGTGTTTGTTTGATACTGGAACCATGGGCTTATTTTTGGGCTCCGTAATGATCAATGTAAGATTATTTACAACTCTGCAGCTTCGAGGCAGAAAGCGGCTCTCCTAGTCAGGAAAGATGGAATCCTTCAATGCTGCCTTCAGCAATTCTCAAATGGCAAGGATCTTCAGACCCAGTTTACTGGCGTGTCACGTGACGGAGCCATGGAGGAAGGTAAAAGTGGTCTTTATTCTTAAGGCAGGGGCAAGTCTGAACAATTGCCCAAGTCTTACAGACCAATAAGCCTTAGCTTTTTTCCCCTGAAGACCATGGAAAAACTCGTAGATAATAGATTCATAAGGAATGAATATCTATCGGAAACCCTGATACATCGCTTTCAGTTTGCCTATCAATCGTGCAAGTCTACGGTGACTGCCATTCATCACGTTGTGGGTACGATAGAGAAGGCACTGGAAGCAAGGCAAATAGCTCTGTGTGCGGTTAACTTTGCTCTAACGAAGAAATGTGATCCAGTTCTCATAAGAAACTGGAAAGGGGAGATGCTAGAATCCAGGGTGATCAAGTTGGATCTGTATGTCTCATCGAGGACCATTGAAGCAACCAAAGGTTGCCCGCAGAGTGGCGTTCTATCACCTCTATTGTGGACCTTGGTTATCGACGAACTATTGGTTAAATGAGTTAAAAACAACTTCAGCTAGTTTTAAATTTAACACCGGCTTAAACGTGTAAAGTATGCTTTTGCTTGTCTATAGTAGAACAAAAGCATGTTTTAAATAAAAGTTTACTTTAGAACTTTAAAGGAATGCTTTGTTAATGACTATAGTTATAGGCCAATATATTTATATAAAAAAAACTTAAGCCTAAAGAAATTAATACATATAAATATAAATAAAAAATATTGAATAAGAAAAAAATTATATTAACAAAAAAATTTTTAGTGCTCATTTAATAAAATTTTTTTTTGTGTTTACTTTTAATTAATTAAATTTTTACTTCCATTTCGCAATCTTAATTTCTTTCGCACACAATTTGCTTTTATTTTTTGTTTTTTTTTAATTGACAACCAAATATGACGTTTTTTATGTGAGCAATAATTGTCAACGAAAATGCATTAACCCTTACCCCGGGTCTTCACGTAGCAATATTTATTGCGGCAAACGTCAAATTTCATTGCTCCATAAAATTTGCGACGTATAGACCGCATATTGCCATGAGTGGCAATCCATTGCGCAATGATTGCTCTTCTTATTGCTTAGTCTGGGATCACACTATGAAAGTTTTCTTTCAGAAAGTCTGAGTTTATGGGTGAGAGAGGAGAGAAAAAAGCAGGTTCTCTTCCCCTCTCACCAATGAACTCAGACTTTCTGAAAGAAAACTTTCATAGTGTGAACCCAGACTTAGCAATATGCTGTCAAATCAGTTGTAATTTATCTGACATTTCATTTCTCTGTACGGTTGTTTTTTGTTTGTGTGTTTATTTATTAAAAAAGCAATCAATAAATATATTATTATTTATTATATTTTTTAATAAACATAAAGATCAACAAAAGCAAACGACGAATTTATTTTTTTGTATATTTTTATTTTTTCAATAGAACAATTCAACTTTTTTTAACGCAAATAAACAAAAAAGTAATACAAAATACAGCTACGACAATTACAATTTATTATTTTATTAATTTAAAAAAGAAAATTTCACAACCACTTCAAAACACAACATAAAACATTTGTTATAAATATGTACAGCCACAAAACTTTATACGACTACTCGCGGTGAAAATTGCAAATTTATAGCAAAGCAATTTCAAGTGTTCTCCAGCAATAAATTCAGCAATTATTGCTCCATTGTTCTGTCATTGTTCTGCCGACGTTTTTGCTTTTACTTAGCAATAAATATTGCAACGTGGAGACCCAGCGTTAGTCTAGACGAGCAATTTGTTTGGCAATTATTGCCGTAGCAACAATCAAATTCTATTGCCAACACTAGATATTAACGTGTGGACTGCATAAATATGTATTTGAACACATTTTCAGCAACAAATGTTATAATACATTGCTGAGCAATTATCTTTTAACACAAGCTGTCAAAATCAATTATCAGTTACAAAAAAGGAAAAATTTATATACAAAATTTACATATAAATTATAAAAAAATAACAAATAAATTGGTTGCCAAAGAAAATGTACGTATTTATTTACATACAAATTCATGTTTTGTGTTTAGACATACATACGTTTACTCCACTCTGAAAAAAACATTAAACATAGAAAATTTCTGTGACGTCATTCTGCCGACGTTATTGCTTATGTTTACAAATACAAATTGCGCGTATAGACGTAGGGTAACAATTATTGCAATATATATTGCCAGCAATAAATACATATGTACAAAAAAGTGCTGTCTACATTAGAGATAACATAATGTTGACATCTACTGCAATATATGTCGCAATATTAATCTCTGGTATAGACGGGCAGTGAGTAACATTTTGTTGTCTTTAAAAATAAAGACAACTTAATAAAAGGATTTTCGTTAACAGAATTTTTAAAACTGTGGACCTCAACCAAAATGATTGAGTTTTATTTTTTATTTTTCGCACTGATAAAACTTAAAGTAATTAAACCGGATCTCAACGTAGCAATATTTATTGCGGCAAACGTCAAATTTAATTGCTCATTAAATTACCATGAGTTGCAATCCATTGCGCAATGATTGCTTGAGCAATTATTGCTTAGCAATCTTGTTATGATTCTCAGATTTAAGTAGGATGTGCCGCTTCACCACTAGCTCAATTTTTCTCTCGGGGTGTATTCTTAACCCGCACATTCCAACTCTAGATCACAACAGCAAAACAAAACTAAACAACATAATCATCGCTAAAAACCACCTTAATCAACTAGACACGACATACATGGGATAGATGTTTCATCCCTGTCAGCGTTGCCCTTATCCCAACCATGTCATCTTATTGTGATACGATGACCCCTAACGCTCGAATACACTTCAGACTACTACACAACCATTACACCGGAAATCCTGTTAAAAAAAATTATTCACACATATTTGAATTATTTTCTAAAACATTAATTTATAATTTATTTTGATAATTTCTTAACCTAAACACTTAACAAATAATAAATAGCTAACATATAAAAATTCTATTCACTAAAAGATTATTGTTTCAATATAATAATTAATCCGATATATTCATTCACAATTTCTTGAATTGTGAAGATATTCGTTATACATATGTAAAATTTTTCTTTTTTTTTTTTGTTACAATCAAAAAATGTTCACCCCTGGGTAAAATTTAAAAAAAATCAATTAATTACCCCTAGTCTTAAACTCTCAATAGTTTTCAATCTCTTAATTTTAATATTTTCAAACTTCACTGTCAACTTTCCTTTCTTTTTCACTCAAACGGTTAACACACTAAAATATACATATATATAATTCCTGTCGTTTTCCTTTAAAAAAACAATTACAACACACACTATAACAAGTAAGAAAAAAATCACGAAATTATTCACTTACCCAGAAGGTTAAAATTAACCACTTCTGTTACTTAAATTTCAAAATTTTAAACCTATTCTTGTACCTATCGCTTTCCCCTAATGAGCTCACTAGAAAAAATTCGAATACGGTTCAAACGCTCTCTTTAGTTCCGAGAAGCTGAATTCTACTATTGTCAATCTTTATTTAGTTTTTTTTTTCTTTTACAAAAATACAATTACACTAACACCTCTACCTACATATATCGCTTACTTTAATCTTAAATTATTTTATGTCCCTAGTTGAATTTTCCCTTTACGCCTTAAAATATAATTAATTCTTTCCTTTTAAATTAGAATTTTATTTTTCCACAATTGTTGACAACGTCAGAAACTTCGATTTCCTCCCTTCTTGAAGGCAAGGAGCGTGACTACACCACTAGCTCTACCAGATCTATCGTACTGTCCTATGGACGGTGATGCCAGGGTGGACACCAACAAAAATCCGGACAATAAATATTTTGAATATTTCCGTTACCTTTTATTCTTTTTTTTTTTTGTTGCAAGTGTTATTTTGTCTTCCTTCACCAGGGTTTTTAATCCTCTATTTTAGAAACAGGTAACCAATTGTCCAGCCTATTCCTCCTTTGCTGTCCCAAAAAAAGGTCCCTTTAAAATGATACATATTTATAAGACAAAATTCAATAACTTTATTAATAATAAACTCACTGCACTCCTTACCAATTTCAACTCCACTTACTAAAAAAAATTTTTATTATTTAACTTTCAATATAAAACTTTCGGCAACTTATTGCCTAATACTTTCACATAGCCTCGATTTATTGCTTCAGCTCCTTCGCGTGATATATCCCAATCGACTTACCACCTAATGATTCAATCTCGTACATATTATTTCCTAATACCCTACCAATTCTACACTTAGTAAATTTACGACAAAATTTCGCGTTGATGCTGTTTTTAAAATCACTTATAACAAAATTTCTTTTATATACTTCCTGTCCTGGATAAAAACGTATGATTCTTGCCCCTTGATTGTATCTAAGGGCACTTCTCTTATATGTTTGATGTAAATTTTCTTTAATTTTTTCCCTTGTTAATTTTATTCGTTCAGTTCTTTCTAAATTTCCAATTTCCGTATCATCCATTGCTTTCAATTCCCTAGCCAATTTGTAATCGGAACCGTAAGTGAACATATTGTGACCGAATAAAGCAAAGAAAGGAATCACACCTGTAGCCATGTGAATTGCGGATCTCAAATCTAGTTCTATAGATGGCAAATTTATATCCCATTCCCGGTGATCATCCTTCAGGTACATTCTAATGCTGGCCTAAACACTTTGGTTCACCCTTTCTGCTGCATTTGACTGAGGAGAATATACCGCAGTACTTGTGTGTTTAATCCTATAATCCTGAATCATTTTTTGGAATTCTTTTGATATGAACTGGGGGCCATTATCTGAGTGGATATTTTCCGGTACTCCAAAATTGTGAAAACATGATTAACTAAAAATTGTATTACATTTTTGCTTGTGGCCTCCTTCATAGCTTTTAAAAAATCGAATTTCGTTAAATGATCCATAACTATAAATATATATTTATTTCCCTTCTTTGACCTAGGATATTTTCCCAAAAAGTCGATATAAATTTTTTGAAATGGCCTATCTGTTACAACCTCATTCCCTATTTCAGGCATTAACCTCTTATTTGATGATTTACATTCTTTGCAAATTTCGCAATGATTGACGAAATTTTTAACTTGTAAAATCATATTCGGCCAATAATACCTTTTTCTTAGATGATTTAACGTTTTGTTTATTCCCCCACGTTCCTTGTCTGCAGATTCATGCGCTTCTTTTACTAAAAGATTAGTTAATGAATTTGGTATCCAAAGTTTCCATTGGAACTCATCTAGCTTATCCATTTCACCTACCGAATTATTTCTTTTAAAAATTAAACCGTTTTTTATTCGTATATCAGGCAATTGTTCTTTATTTTTTTCTATTGTCTCCCTTAAATTGGTTTATTCTTCCGACTCAAACTCAATGGTATCAAATCCTAGTACAGTAGACGCTCGCAAATTAGAACCGCTTTGTTTTTGAGGCAATTCTAATTTCTGAATTATTCTAATTTCTGGACTTTTTTATTTCGAATAAAAAATATAAATTACTTCAATTCAATTTTATTTGATTGACATTAAATGTATTTTTTAAAATTAAAAATACCGTGTCGTTTCTTATATTTGGAAAACTATCCATTGCTTCCACGGAATGCATTTTCATCTTTATAGGGATATTCCTCTCTAAATATTTTTTTAGCTTTCTCTTTAAACCACTCATACAGACGACTTACCATATTTGTGTATTCAGCGCTGTGCAAAGATGTATTGCTTGCTTCCTGATATGTGTTGAAAACAGCATTTAATATTGCTGTCCTATGTGATTTGATATAGCTGATTGAAGATGTCGTAACATTAATATTCCCTTCAAACCCTTTGTCAAGCTTTTCTAATATTTTGACCTTCGTTTCCAATGATAAAGTGTTTTTTTTTACGTTTATTTGACATTTCGAATGATACACTTTCACTTTTTAATAGAGACTTCCAAAATATGTACACATGTTTCGAATTTCACAAATAAACTAGCCACAAATATATATAAATGCGACAAAAAAACAACAAATAAGGAAACACATCTAAAATTTGGTAATCCCCTTTTTAGTTTTACATGTTCAAACAGAATAAAAATAAATTGCGGATTTCTTGTGTTCAAATAACAAAAAAAAAAAAAAAAACGCTCTGAAATTAGAACTATAAATTCGAATTTTAGAGCGTTTAATGTATTGCAAACACTGATTCTAATTTCTGGACGTTCGAATTACTGAAAGCTCTAATTTGTGAGCGTCTACTGTATACATTCCGGCGAATCATTTATTTTCTCTATATATCTTGAAAGTGTATCGGCGACTATGTTTTCTGATCCCTTTTTATGTTCAATGACAAAATCAAAACTTTGTAGTAATAATGCCCATCTTGCTAGTCGGCCACTTAAGTCTTTAAGTGACATCAACCACTTAAGACTGGCGTGATCAGTTATCACGGTGAAAGGCATTAATTCTACATAGGGTCGAAATCTTTTTATAGCTAATTCTTTTGTGCCTCAGTGAGTTTCTGTGAGAAATAAGCGATGGCCCTCACGTTGTTTGCTTCATCCATTTGAAACAGCACTGCCCCTACACCATAGTCTGAAGCATCACATTGAATAAAAAACCTTTTTCTAAAATCGGGATGTACCAACAATGGAGCAGTGGTGAGAGCATGTTTTAGTTTGTTAAAGCTTTCTATAGCTTCTTCATTTATTTCAAATTTTATTCCCTTTTTAATAAGGTTTGATAAAGGAGCTGTCAAAGTAGAAAAATCCCTAATAAAACGACGATACCATCCCGCTGTGCCCAAACAACTTCGTATAGCCTTAACTGATTTGGGTATTGGTATCGCCCTAATGGCATCAATTTTATCAGGGTTCTCATTACGCCACCTCCCACTATGAATCCTAAATACTTAATTTGTTTGAAGCAAAATTTTGATTTTGTCAGCCCAATCGTCAGGTTTGCCCTGTTCAAACATTCAGCAACTTGACTCAATAACTTCACGTGATTTTTAAAATCCGCTGATATTATTATTAAGTCGTCTAAGTAGATGAATACATTTGCTTTTAATTTCTCCGGAATAACCCTGTCCATGAGCCTACATAGACTCTGCGCGGCGTTACATAAGCCGAATGGCATTACTACATACTGGTAAAAAGGTCTTCCTGGAATGGTAAAGGCTGTATATGTTCTCGATGTCGAGGAATCTGCCAAAATGCATGTTTCAGGTCTACACTACTTATGTAATATGTTTCATCTAACCTGCTTAAAATGCCTTCTATATTTTAAATCGGGTAAGCATCCTTAATAGTTTTTTCATTTAACTTTCTCGCATCTAAACATAACCTGTTCTTTCCTGGTTTTCTAACTAAATTTGATCTATTAGCCCATGGACTATTGCTCTCTTCTATTACTCCCAATTCTAGCATATTATGTATCTATTTCAGCGTACATTAGCTCTTGAACTGCAGGGATAGTATCTTTCTTTCACGGGGGCAGTATTCTCCATCAATTCTATTTTATGTTCCTCTAATTTGGTTCTTCCTAACCCATGCTTCTCATAGGTCCTAAATTCGTTTATTATCTTTTCCAATTTTTCCCTTTGCTTTTTGGACAATATATGTCTATCAGCATCATAAATAGTTAAGGGATATTCCGAAATCAATTTTTCTATGGCTATCTCGTCAGATGAAAAAATGTGCCAATTCAAATTTTTTTTCCAAAAATCCACACCTAGGTAGACAGACTGAATCAATTGTGGGCACAAATACAATTCCACGTTCTCTTTTCGGCCATTAAATTCTACTGGCAAATTTATTTTTCCTATTATCTCATAATTTTCTCCTCCAGCTGTTTTTATATTTGAGACCCATGGGTACATTTCACTCTCAAAATCGCTTAGTAACTCCTCAGAATTTTTTCCTAGTATACTTATAGAAGCACCTGTGTCCAACAATCCATTAACTTTTGTTTTACCTATACTTAACTCTACAAACACTCTTGGATCATTTGACATACCTTTTCCTATTGCGCTACAAATACGTACGGATTCCTTAAGTTTTAGAAAATCTTGTTTTTTCTTTTTAAACCTGTTTCTGGTGTCAACTAACCTTTTTATATTTCTATCATTTCGTGTGCCGTCCATTATTCTCTTTCTTATATCGTTATATTTTCTTAAACGTTCTTCATAAGTACCTGTTAATTTATTTTTCCTAATTTTAGAGTTGTTACCATTCTCCACTTTACCATTTTCCCTGATGGCTCTTTCTAGCAAATAATATTGTCTGTTTAATTCTTATACTATTTTCCTTAACATTATCGACTTCTTCATTATTACCCTCAATTTGTATACAGGATTCTTTTAATTTTCGGTGGGAGTCTGTGTGGAGTGTGACTCTATCGAACTCGACACACTTCCCCTCAAGTTTCCCATACAGTTGGGGCATTTAGAAGTAATAACACCATCTAAACCACACCTGTAACAAAACAAATTTCGTTGCATTGAAGGGCAGTCCATACATATGTGCCCTATCTGTCTACAATTCCAACAAACTGCTGCTGATACAACCCTTTGAGGGGCTTTTGTTTTATTAGCATTATGATATTTTATTTCCTCGACTATTTCTATATCTGGTTCCGTCTGGCACTCTTCCACA
Organism: Pollenia griseotomentosa; assembly: GCA_963931875.1. Taxonomy (NCBI): domain Eukaryota; kingdom Metazoa; phylum Arthropoda; class Insecta; order Diptera; family Polleniidae; genus Pollenia; species Pollenia griseotomentosa. The sequence goes on along the minus strand of OZ007560.1, from coordinate 173,870,802 downwards.
ATTTCATTTACTTGTCGCCTAGGCAAACTAAAACGGGTTTGTGTTAAATTAGTTGGCTGTTCCTTCCTTAAATAATTTCTTTCAACTATAGAACACTCATCACGAAGTTGTTCCACGGTGTATATAGACATTGGGTACAAAATTTGGCCAATACTTGGTTTTATATTTCTTTTCAATATGCAAATAATTTCATACTCGGGTAGTGGAGTTCTTAACCGAGCCCTTAATTTCTTCATAGTTTGAATACAGGTATCTATTGATTCTCCAGGTCGTTGTCTTCGTTCCTCTAAATTTCTCATGAACTCATATTCGCTACGATTGGTTCGATATTGTTTTAACAATTCATCCCATCATCCCATTTCGTTATGCCTTTAGTCTGTATCGTCAACCAGTACCAATCCGATGAATGATCCGAACTTGTTCTATTATTTTCAGAGGAATCCACAAAATCAAGTCTTCTTGAAGGCAAAATTGTTTCCCTACTTGCTTCTTTTTCATACATATTGACACACCCTTCATTTATTTCCCTAGTCGTTTCAGTAATATGAATTCCCTCTGTATTTAAACCTATCGAAATTTTCTTGAATTCCTTCATGATTTCTGCAAATCCATTCTGTATACTTTGTTGTATTTTATTATCCAATTTTTTCCAGATTCTCTCGGAACTCCTTCTGTGCTTCAACAATAACATTTTTAATGACCCTGGAATACACCTGTGCATCATCTCTGTCCTGAGTTTTTATTGGTGGTGGTGGGAATGATAAATTTACCGGCGGTTGTATAAAACCCTTCGATACTGCACCTGTATGCTGACCAACTAGACGTACTTGAATAGGTGTAATATTAGGAGTTTTAATCGTTCCCGACATATCTATCATACAAGGATTTTCCCTCTCCTGTTCAGGCATACGTTTCCCATTAGTCCTAGGTATCATTCACTATATTGTTGATTAACTACTTACACCTAACAACAAGAAAAAAATAAAATCCAAATGAAAAAAAATCAAATTTAAACGTTCCCTAACCAATAAATGAAAAAAAAAATATACTCTTTTCCTCCTCTTAAAAGACTATCAATACCGGAAGTAGTTATAAATTATTCTCCCTCTTTTCTATTCGCCTATGATTATTCGGTATGAATAAAAAAAATCTTTAAGCTTAGAATATACACCAAGGTATATTTACACAAGGTAGACTCATTTGGGAGTGTAGACATGCTGCTCTATAAAAGGAACCGAGTTGTCAAAATTGTCTTCATATAAAACAAAAACAATTTAACGAACACATGTACAAATTTTGGCTCATATACACGCAATTTGACGTTGGGGTTCCAACTAGGGGTAAACAGCTGACAAACATATGGGCCAACGAGTTTACCTTGTGTAAATATACCTTGATATACACTTAACAAACAACTAAACAAAAAAAAAACCTAAAAAAAACAATAACCACATAAATAATCAAATATATAAGTCTTACACACAGATACAATTTAAAAATTACAGGAGTTTTATGACAATTTTCAATTTCGGATTTCTTGTGTAATGGTTTTTTTTTATATATATCGGCCATTATCCAAATCTATATCTTAGTAATCATAAAGTGTATTAATTTTACTTTAACTTTCTTTTCTTTTATAACGCTTTTCTTGTCGTCTATCTATTAACCTGGCAATTTAAACTAGTAACTATTGACCTTTAATTGTTTATGCAAACTAACTAACTATCTTTCCTTAGGTCATGAACAAAAAAAATTCATCCCTACTAAGTAACTAAAATTTCCCTAATCTTCAAAATACTATTACAATCAAACCAAATATTAATTTTACTTTATCCGATAATCTTCTGTCATATTGTTAATCCCCAATATCTATCGTCATTAAACAGCCTTCGGTTTAAGTCGCTGGACATTAGAGGAATATTTGTAAGTCCAGTCTTATTTCGTCCAGAATTCCTTTGTGCAATGGAAATTACATCTGTTCCAAGTCACTATCTTCCTTCCACACTATAAGACCGTAATCTACAATTGGACTATTGATTCTGGGTGTTCTTCAAGGTTTGTTACGGACCGGTTTACTTGGCGAGTATTCCGTCTAGCTCATATTAAACTCTCAGGAGGTTCCAACCCTCCCGCCAAAAGCGTATCCTAACAAAAAAAATAACAGGAAGTCAAAACAACCGGAAACTACAAAAACACCCGATACCACATTAAACAAATCACGGGGACAGATGTTATTCCCCTCATGCCCTCCCAACCTTGTCGCGAATACGTTCCTAATATTTATACAGCGACCCAATCTCCACCAGACCTCTTCTCCACTTACCTTTCCATCACATCCGGTTCCCCTAATTTAAATTTAAGCCATCATGTTATTTTCTTAGGTTATTAAACACAAAACATACTTTATTATAAAAAAAACTGTTAATACTAAAAATAATAAATACAAATAATAATATGCTACGATTTTCAAATATGCTTAAAATTCCTAATTAAATTAACACTATCCTCTTTCCTATAAATTTAGCTTTTTTTTTTTATTTCTTTACCTAAATATCTATATATATATATGTGTACAGTACTTTTGACTTAACTGCCACACCGTGTTTTGCACGCATTTTGTGGCAGGTAAGTCAAAATGGCACTTAAGTGAAATTTTTTAACTGCCAAAAATTGGCAGTTATCTGATTCGTTTACCAGCCACAGAAGTGGCCCATAAGTGCGATTCACACAAATGTAATGTAATCTAAACAATGCAAGTGCTGAAGAAAACAAACAACAGCACCCTTTCGTCTGATCTATTGTTTTGATTCATGCATACATACACACTTTTTTTGTTTTATTTTTAAACCAAGAGAGAGTTATAAAGAGAATGAGAGAATTATAGTGTAGTGTATGATGTTGACAGGATGTTTGCCCTATAGCCCAATATAATTTTATGCAGCTGTAGGGTACCAGCTCGATGGTCAGGCGTTCTTAGCGAACTGCCAAATTAGGAGACTAAAAATAATTCAACTAGGCAACAAGTGCCACTTTATGTTTTCAAATCTAAAGTCTGCTTTATTTGTGGGCTACTGCCCTTTTTATACTAATTTTACAATATTGCTTACTTATTCTAACTTTTAATATTAATTCTTACAATCTATACTTCTCTTTCAGTACCATGGAATTAATATGGTTTTTCCTTATGCACAATGCTATGACCAATCAGAATGCATGAGTAAGGAATGTACTCATTTTCGTTAGACAATCCAAATTCATGTCACTCACATTCTGATTGATCTGCTTTACCATTATATTGACTCATGTTCGAACACATTGAGTCATTTGGGTAAATGCCGTTATTTGATCTTTTATGTATGGCATTTACCCTACAGTAATTGGGGTGGCATGTATGCATTTTAGATTGGTTATTGGGTAAGCAGTGGACGCTTATAAGGTACACTACACCCTCACCGTTAAGAGAAAAATTAGGGGAGTAATTTTTCTTCATATTTTCATAGTACTGTAAAAATATTGTAATAATTATAATCTGTTGTTTTAATTAATGATTCTTAAAATCTATTTACATAATTAATTCTTATATCTCTATACTTTTATTTTTACATAGTTTGTTTTATTTATTAGTCCTTAATCATAAGTATGGTTATATATTTTTGTTTTTATATAGTTTTATTTTAATCATTAGTTCTTAATCCTAGGTATGGTTTTAATTGGTTATTGTGCATTTCTTTTTCTACTCCGTTATAATCTATAATAGTATTTACATTATTTCTCCTAATTATCCTATATGGGCCTTTGTACGGGCTTTGGCTTTTCTTTCTATTCTCTACTTTTATTAAAACTAAATCTCCTATGTTTAAATTTAATCTATTATTATATTTATTGTCTAGTATTCTTTTTTCTTTTGTCTTTATTGTCAGTTCCTTGGCTCTTTCTAAAGAAAACTTTAGTTTTTGTTTCAGCTCTTTTGCATAATCATCGTAATTATAGATTTTAATTTCCTCATTGTTACTTATTTCTGATGGTAAACATGGTAATTTACCATAAACTAGTTCGAATGGTGTGTAACCAGTGTCTATGTGTGGTGCCGTGTTATAGGCGAAAGTAAAATAGTTTACCCACTTATCCCATTCATAATCATTTGCTGTTGTTAGCAAGAATTCATTGAGAACTCTATGATTTCTTTCTACCGAACCTATTGTTTCATGATGGTAAGGGGTTGAAAATGTCTGCTTGATTTCAAGTAACGAGCATATGTTACGCATCAGTTCGTTTTTAAATTCAGTCCCGTTGTCCGATTTGAGCACTTTAAATTTTCCGTATTTTAAAATTAATTGTTCTACTAATGTTTTGGCAGTTGTAAGTGCATCTTTTGTTGACATTGGGTGCGCAATAACGAATTTTGTTAGTTCGCATTGCATTGTCAATATGTATCGGTATCCGTTTGAAATACGAAGAGGTCCTACAGTATCAATTGATATTATCTCAAAACTGTTGTTTGGGGTGTTTGTTAACGTAAGTGGTTCCTTAATGTTCTTTGTCTGTTTGTTTATATTACACTTGTCACAATATCTTACAAATTGTTTAACCATCTTGTTCATGTTTTTCCAAATGTACCGCTGTTTCAACTTAATTACCGTTTTTCTAATTCCTAAGTGGCCTGCGTGTGTGGCATTGTGGAATTCATCGATGAGTTTATATTTCAGAATGTCATCTGTTATTCTTGTTGGGGCATTGTAAATTAATATTTTTAGTAGAGGACTTTTGTTGTTTATTCTTATCTTTGCATATGCTTCTTTCAATTCTTTCATTGTATACGTCTTAAATATTTTATCATTCTTTGCTAGCGCTAATTCCTTTATATTTTCTTTCTTCATTTTAGATATCAGTTTTCTCAGAATCGAATCTAGTTTCGCTGAGTTATCGCTGAATCTTGCATGCATATTATTATCATCTTGTACGTTCTGGGCATGTAACTTCTTCATAATCGAATCTTGTTTCGATGAATTATCATTACATCCTTTCTTCACATAACTATTATTTTGGGTACGTGATTTCTTCATGATCGAATCTTGTTTCGATGAATTATCATCACGTCCTATGTGCACAATATTATCTTCAATTCTTATGTCGACGTCTTCTATATTTTCAAACTTATTAAATTGCAATTTTTTCATATTCTTAATATCATTTATGGATGTGCATTCCCATATTAGAAGTTGATCAGACTCCTGAGAAATGCATCTTCCCATATTACTTCTGTTTACACGTGCTTCATTCATATCTATTTCCTCATTGCCATTAACTTTATTTGCCTCTTTATTTGCTATTTTATTTGCCTCTTGTAACTTTATATTATCTTCATTCTTCTTTTTCATTGCCCTTGTGGTTATTAATATTTTCTTTTCTGTTTCATCATTTTCCAATGGTATCATTTGCTTAAGTATTTCCGAGTCTATTTCAATTCTTGACAATGCGTCCGCATTCGTGTTAATTTTTCCTTTCTTATAGATTATTGTAAAATCGTAATCGCTTAGATCTAACCTAATTCTTGTCATTTTTGATGATGGATTTTTGTGTGAGAACAGGGAAATTAGTGGTCTGTGGTCTGTTACCACTATGAACTTTCGACCGTATAAATATGGTTTGAAAAAATTTATTCCCCAATGAATTGCGAGCAATTCCTTTTCAATTATTGGCTTGTTTAAGTCGTGTTTCTGTAGAGATTTACTTGCATAAGAAATTGGTAGGTCTTGTCCAATTTCACCTTGAGACAGGACTGCTCCCAGTGCGTAGTTTGAAGCATCAGTCGTTAAAATAAAAGGTTTGTCAAAATTTGGGTATTGCAAAATTGGGGGTTTCATTAGTTTTTCTTTTAAAGTGTCAAAAGCATTTTGGCAGTCATTTGTCCATAGGAATTTTACTGATTTTCTTAATAACATATTTAAGTGTTTCGCAATGTCTGCAAAATTTGGTATAAATTTCCTATAATAATTGCAGAATGCAACAAATCGTCGTACATCGTCAGCGTTTCTTGGTATTGGATAGTTTTTTATTACTTCATATTTTGATGGGTCTGTTTTCACACCGTCTTTTGTTATTAAATGTCCTAAGTAAACTACTTCAGGTCTTAGAAAACAACATTTCTTTGGATTCAATTTAAGATTGTATTTTTGTAGCCTATCAAGAACTTTTATTAAGTTTTGATTGTGATGATTTAAACTGCAACCGTATACAATTATATCATCTACATAGAGAAATGCTTCGGATTCTAGTCCGGATAATGCTATTGTAAGCATTCTTTGAAAGCTGTTAGATGAAATTTTGAGTCCGAATGGAAGTCTTTTAAATTGAAAGTGTCCTTGTGGTGTTGAAAATGCAGTTAGTGGTCTCGAGTCTTTATTTAGTTCAATTTGATGAAAAGAACTCGTCATATCGAGTGTAGAAAACCATTTTGCTCTACCTAATTTGTCCAAAATATCTTCTAGTCTAGTTAGAGGAAATTTGTCGTTAACGATTTTATCATTAAGTTTTCTAAAATCTACAACAAGTCTCCATTTCTTTTTATCTTCCATGTTTTTCTTTGGTACTAAAAGGAGTGGAGCATTGTATGGACTAACGGATGGTTCTATTATCTCGTCATCAAGCATTTTCTGTACCTGTTCATTTATTACGTCTGTATGTGAATGTGGTAATCTATAGTTTTTTATATACACAGCTGTATTGTCTGAGGTCGTGATATTCTGTTCATAAAAATTGTTGACACTTAATTTTTCGTCTTCTAAATGAAAAACGTTTTGATATTTTTTAAATATTTCTTTTAATTGTGTTTTTGCATATTCGTCATCATGGTCTAATTGCAAGTCATTCAAAATTTTGTAAAAACGTTCGTCGCCGTTTATATTTTTGTAATTTAATATGTCGTAGTTTTTAAGTGGGTCAGTATGTAGTTTAATGCCCTGTAAAGTTGTTGTTTCATTTGTTGTGTTTAAAATTTTGACGTGTGTCATACCGTTTTTAGGTGCTATTGAATTACTTAAAAAAACTCCGTCTTTTAATTCGGTATTAAATATGACGCAATCTTCAGTGAGGTTCAATTTTAGTGGTTGTATTATTTCTGTTCGCGCTGGTATAGTAATTTTTAAGGTGTCGAATGCTTTTGTTTGCATAGGAAGAATTATGGTTTCATTGTTTGCAAACAAAGAAATTGTAAATGTCTCGTAATCTATTTTGCAAAGGTATTCTTTTAAAAAGTCTCTTCCTATTATCCCGTCTGTTTCTATTGGGAAATTATCATCTACTATATGGAATTTGTATTTAAATGTCTGGTCTGCTAGCGATAGTTCAAGTTCGCTTGTCCCTAATGAATGTATCTCTTCCTTAGTGATGCCTGTTAATTTACATCTGTTCTCCACATTTAATGGCTCATTATCAAAAATTTCTCTAGTGCGACATAATGATACGTCGGCTCCTGTGTCGACAAGAAATGTTAATTCTTTATTTTTGTACTTAGCGATTATGAAATTTGTATTATTGTTTGAAACTTTGTATATCTTTAATTTTGGCTTTCCGGAATATCCCTGTATTCCGGGCCTTCCTCGTTTCCCTCATCCTGTACCGTGCGTATGTACCTTCTGTTTTCATTGTTATTGTTTCTGTTATCATTGTTTCTGTTATCATTGTTTCTGTTAGAACTGCTGTTATTATTTCTACCATTATTGTTGTTACCTCTGTTGTTTTGGTAGTTGTTATTCCTAGAGAAGTTTGTATTGCTTCGTGTATTATAATTATCATAGTTATTATTTCTAGCTTGATTATTGTTGTAATTATTGACTCTGTTGGAATTTGCATTGTTGCTATTGTTTCTATTATTAAAATTATTGTTTCTGTTAAAGTTTTGATTGTTATATTGCCTGTTATTGCTGTAGTTAGAAAATGTGTTGTTATTTCTATTGTTATTTTGAGGTTGATACCGTGGTTCCTCTCTTCTGATATGCAGAATTTCGTTATGCGTTGCCTTCTTTTCATTTTCAATTTCAATTGCAAGGTCGGATGCTTCTTGTAATGTAGTCGGTCGGGCCGCGTATATGGTCGACTTGAAACACTCATTTAAACCTTTCTTGAATGTATCTAAAGCAAGTTTATTATTTAATCGAACTATTACGTTTTTCTCAGCTTCTGAAGCTTGATTTCCTAACTCTTCTATGCCTAACTTATTTAGATTGTCAACTATACCCATTATTTTCTCCTTATACGAATTAATAGACATTTTCCCTTGGAATAATGTATTAAGTTTAGTTTGTAACTCTGGAATTGTTTTATTGCTTCTATATCTTTGCTCTAATAGCTTCTTGAGCGCTTCGAAATTTTCAGGTTTTGCATAGCTTCCAATTGCTGTTCTGACTTGTGAGGATAATTTAGCATGATAAACATACTGAAGAAAATCTATTTTTGCTGTGTCTGATAGGGTCTTATTTATTAATTCTGCTGTTATTATAAAACTTTCTAACTCAATGTAATTACCTGTAAACAAAGGTAATGCTTTTGCAACTGTTTCTAAACTAAACGATGCCATGTTTATATGTTTTGTTTCTAATGGTTTCTTTATACTATTCTTTAGGTATTCTTCCACGAGTTTGTAAAGATTATGAAACTCTAATTTTAACGCTAATTTTCTTTCTGTATCTTCCTCTTCTAACTCTATTAGTTGAAACTCACTTTCTAAATTTTCTATATATTCTAATTTATTCAATACCGTTGACTCGGTATAGGTTCTGCCTGGACTCTTTTTCAAGTTCCTCCAGAATTCCTTCAAGATACTTAATTTCTCTTCCATATATTTTTAGATTTATGTGTAAGTAAAAATTAACTATATTTTTTTTTTTTTTTTTTTTATAATTTATACATCAGTTATAATGGTTTTATTCTTATTATTGGTTATACGTTTTTGAATTCCGTAAATTATAGAAAAAAATATAAGTAATAATAATGATAATAATAATATTTTAATGATTTTTGTAAACATTGTGTTAGAAATTTACGTGTTGTTTTTTTTTTTTTATATTTATTATTGTCTCCTATGTAAGGCATACATCAATTTTATAATGTAGGCAACTACTATCAATGCTAATGTTACTATCATAATTATTTCAAAGATATCTAGGTTTTCCTTCTCATTTTTATTCTGTAATTTGACTGTATTTTCTCTCATGTACTCTATTACCTGATTATCTTTATTACTGTGTTCTGAACCCTCATGTTTCCCTACCTCGTAACTTGCGAAAATTAGAGGTATGGCTTTTAACACATTTTTCCACCAAGTCATTTTTTTTTTTTTTTTTTGGAAAAAGGCAATGTTGTTAAAAATTTTTGTAATTTTTACAATTCTTAATATTTATATATTGTTTTTAAAATTTTACAATTCTAAATGTTTACATTTTATTTATACACAAATTTTTCTTTTTTTTAGTCGCTTTATTTCTCCCTTTATATCTTCGCTTTCTTTCTCAGTGGTTGTTAAGGTGAGCCTCTGGTATAATATGGCTAGCTGTTTTCTTCCTTGGAATTTTCTTCCAGCACGTTTCTTCTTCTTCCGCACGTTGCTCTGTGCTTCAGGTTGTCTCTTAATTGTTGTTGTCCTCTTAAGATACTCCTCTATGCTGATAGCCTTCGGGCCTGCATTAAGCGGGGTTGGTTTATATGCTGGTGCCGTTGTTGTTTGTGGTTCCGGGACGTATTGTTCGACTAAATACTTTTCCCAGCGTTTTAAAATGTCTTGTACTTCTTCCTCCATCAAAATTTAGAAATCTAAAATTTAGGATCAATACCGGTAGGATCTAAAAAAATATGGTCCGAGTTGGCAGGATCGCCATGTAGTGTATGATGTTGACAGGATGTTTGCCCTATAGCCCAATATAATTTTATGCAGCTGTAGGGTACCAGCTCGATGGTCAGGCGTTCTTAGCGAACTGCCAAATTAGGAGACTAAAAATAATTCAACTAGGCAACAAGTGCCACTTTATGTTTTCAAATCTAAAGTCTGCTTTATTTGTGGGCTACTGCCCTTTTTATACTAATTTTACAATATTGCTTACTTATTCTAACTTTTAATATTAATTCTTACAATCTATACTTCTCTTTCAGTACCATGGAATTAATATGGTTTTTCCTTATGCACAATGCTATGACCAATCAGAATGCATGAGTAAGGAATGTACTCATTTTCGTTAGACAATCCAAATTCATGTCACTCACATTCTGATTGATCTGCTTTACCATTATATTGACTCATGTTCGAACACATTGAGTCATTTGGGTAAATGCCGTTATTTGATCTTTTATGTATGGCATTTACCCTACAGTAATTGGGGTGGCATGTATGCATTTTAGATTGGTTATTGGGTAAGCAGTGGACGCTTATAAGGTACACTACAATAGAAAAGCTGCGAGCATTCTATGTAACAAAAACAAACTACATATGTACATAGTTTTCGTTAGCAACAGTTGCAAAAAAAATTTTGTGGCAGTTAAATGAAAAATTATCAATGAATATGGGATAATAATTTCAAATATTTGTGGCAGCTAACTTAAATTGGCACGTATGAAATTGGCTCTTAAACAAGTACATTTCATACGAAATTGAAGAAATGAGTGAAATTTTGTGGTTTTTTGCAGGTATCTCAAATTGGCAGCTAAAAGAGTGGCAGTTAAGGCAAAACTACTGTATATCCAAATTCAGTTTACCAATTCTGATTTCCTATTTTAAATTTCACATGTAATTACCTAATTAGAACTCAAGCTACTTTTATTAAAACTTATTCATTCAAGATGTTATAAACGCTCAATTTTCCTCTCACCTAAAGGAGCTCCCTGAGGTAATATTTTCTTTCCTGTCACTCTACAGGTCTTCCCTTTTAACTTATTCTTTTTTCTTTTATTACCGATCTTCACTTAAGCTCTATGTAATTACTCTTTTTTTTCCTTTACTTATATTTTCATTTACTTTAAATTTAATTCTGATCTTTATATATATAAATATTTACGTTCACAGAATCTTAATTCTCAAATTTTTCTTTTTTCTCTGGTTTCTATTACACGTAACTCTAACTAAACACTCTCAAAATTCTTACACTTTCATCACAATTACACAATTCTATAAATAATTTAAAATAAATTTAAAACTAAATATAATTTTTATAATTTCAATATGATTAATTATTTTTTTCTATATTTTTTTCTTTATAGGATTAGCTTCTATGCTGTGGATTTAAGCCTTTCATTTTCCCACAAGCACAGTGAAAAGATTTATATTTTTATCTGTACTTTCTTGGAGACGTTTGATAATAAAACAAAATATATCCTACCAATATAACCAATTGCATTTGGCTTTTTCTTAATAGAATTAGAAATAGAATAGAAACTATGGGTTTGTATCTACCAATTTTTCTTCGCTTAATTCTTCCCTCTTGCTAAGCGTTATATTTTGCACTTCTGAGGACACTTTTGCTTGACTCAATATAATTTTCTTACAATTTGTTACCTGGCTATAATCCCTGTGTGGTTTCGGAAAAGTTCATCTACAACCTTCACTGGGCACGTCTTCAAGAGAATATCCAGCTATTTAGAACAACAAAATACATTTTCTTTACTGCCGGATATATTTAAAAGATATGTATATTCGTCTCAAACTCTTTTTTATTGAAGTTTGGCAAAACACTAGTTAATTCTCCACTCCAGTGGTTATTTTCAAAAAAAAAGAACTCCAATAAAACAGAATTTGTGACCGAATATACTGCACTACTTTTTTTTGAACACTTTTGCCTCACTTACGTTTTTATTCTTTGATTGAATTTATTTGTTCCTAATTTCACATATAATGTTCGCACCAACTGCGTTAGTTTAACTTCCAAGTAACTTTTTCCACTTTTAATTCCAGATTCAATTTTTCTCACAACTGCACTAACGTCTCACTTTTGAAATTTTGTTTACTAATGACCTAATTTATTTTATCTCGCGAGCTTAAATACTTGCTACTTATTTACATCCTCGCGGTATCTTCCTTATCTCCCTATTTACTTTTCCGCGGTACTTTCAAAAATCCTCTCTCACATACATTCACAAAATTTACATATTTATTTTCCCCTTTGGCGCCTTTTTAAATATCATATAATAATAAATATACCTACTACACAAAAAAAACTTCTTCAAGATTTTCGCGCCTATTACTACCTTTTTTCCTGATTTTCCCCCCTTTGATCAAAACAGGCAGATGTACAAATTCACATTAGTTCAGCCAGCAGCTCTTTCCCATCTTTTTCTTTCCCACTCAGCTAAGTTAGCCAGCGCTTTGTTTTTCTTTAACTGCTACTAAAAAGAATTATATAATTTAATCCTGCGGCCTTGTCAACCGCCAATTCCATATTTTAATTTCTAGGACAAAAACAAACATCTCTTAACATCTACCACTGCAAGTATCAGGCTCTCATAAAAATTAGCTAGTAAATTTTATTCATTCATAATTTTAATTTAAATATATTTCAAATATCAATTTTCAGTTGTGAATGAAAAGTCCAACCCTGTGTAGTTTTACTATAAGCAGTATCGTTGCCAACTCAATGTGATTATTTTGTACTACCGTTTCTACACTACACTTATACACACACATACATAGATACACATTTTATATTTTCATAACTCGCCTGTCATCATCAACTCCACATGTAAGTAGATTTAACTTTTTAATTTTTCGATTTTTCCTCTTTTCTTTCAGGTTTCAAGTATAATTTTCAAAGAACTTAACCAGGATATTCGCGTGAGTATTGAAATGTATCGTTCCTTACACATATCTATATATATTTCCATAAATTTAATGTTTAACTCTTCCCTTCTTTTCAGCCTCACAAAAAACAACAACAACACAACTAACAAATACTAACCCTAATCTAACCATACAAAAAAAAACAAAAAAAAACTTACTAGAACTACCCCAACCTACTAACACCACAATCTGCAACAAAAATTTGTTCCACTGAGACTCGGGCAGGAGGTAGTGTCTCCATTGGCCGCAAGCCCCTCTCCCAATATGTTTAAAACCACTGGACAAGGGCAGGAGTAGTGGCTCCAAAGTATATTGCCCCTCCATGTCAGATAATTTTTAAAATCCATCGGGGTATCGGCAGGAGTGGTGGCTCCGACAAAAATTTGCCTCCCCCTGAAAAATTATTAATAAGGGATGATTTAAGCGGGCTTTTATAGCCGCATCCCGACAGACTTGCTACAGACCGTCTACGCCAAATTTTTTTTTCCATCCGCAACACAACTCCGTTGCTAAGTTACCGCAGAAGAAACGGTGTGCGGAATCTTTAGCCGAAAACAGCCCAACGTGGGGAACCCTGAGATAAGAGTCTCATTTTTTCACAAACTTAGCCGGGCATTAAAAAATGTGCATTCCCTGCAGTGTTCCCAGGTAATTTCCCTTCCCTTAAATTTATATTTGTTTCTTTATTTCAGGTAATCAGTTTCAACACGACCATTAAATATGCATCCGTATAAATACTATCTACCATGTTCATAAAAAAAAAATAAAACAAGTTTGACATTTTTATACAAATTTTTCTTAAAATTGATTTCAAATCCATTTTAATCTCTTATGAACACGGCAGTATTTATCTCTGATTAAAATAGAGTTAGTAAATTGGAATCAAATTTTCTCATTAATATCTAGTGTTTTCAAATGGTTTAGGTTACCTTGGGCATGGTATCGAAACAAAAAAATTTGTTGATAATTTCAGGTTAATGACAGTTGTTGCAAAATTCAAAAACTTAATTCCCTATGGAATGTGCAATCAGTCTCTCCCCTTACTTAAGCAAATGACATTTTCACACACTTAACGACAAGTTTCCTCAACTTCAATATGATTCAGATCCATTTACACAGGGGCCTAATCAGCGTTTAGTTTTTATATTCACAGATGGTAATTTAGCTATTTTCTTATGAAATCTTGCTATTTTACCCATCCAAAAACAAGCCCGTCATTGTATAAAAAATCACGTACTAAAACGCTCTAAAAATACTTATACCCCCTAAATGAAATAAAAACCCTAAACTGTAAATTTCGTAAGTATGTACCCACTAGTATAGATTGGCATGATAGACGATTACGATTAGAAAAACAATATTAGAACTGTTCATATTAAAATCAATAAGTGTTTTTCCTTCCATATCATAACATCCTTTAGTTCATATATTATTTTTACTCTTATTTTCTCTTTTTTTTCCCAGGAAACCTTATAAATACAAAGCAGATTCAGCCGCTCGATATTGGACAACAAGCAAGATGCATTCACTGTGGTCATACCTAGATTTAAGCACTCTTCCGAACTCCTTTTCGCGAGGCAAAAGCAGAACGTAGAGGCAAACCCTTTTTTACAAGTTTCTTGTTACTGGGCTTTTGCCAGTAGTGCACAACAGTGCGAATTAAATCGAACGCCCCTTTGAGGCAAAATTAAATATTTTGGATCCTAGGAATCCACGTCAAAACAATCGGATCACGCCTCTTTAATTCTCTCCATCGCCCAGGAAACTATCTAGTTTGACCATCGCCCTCTGAGACATTTTAAAAATAAAAACGGATCAGAGGATGTATGAATCCAACCTGCTCATCGTATCTGACGGGAAGTATTACTTTACATGCATAATCAAATAAGAATGTTACTTTGTGGTTTTGTTTCCTTCTTTTTCAGATTTAAAATCCCAAGCTTATAGACTGGCACAACATGGACTTAAATTATATTGCACCTTACTAACAGCTAAATAAAAATGGGACTCATCACAACATTAATATCACAGATTTTAATATGCCTATATTGCGGTTCCTTATACCTAATTATTGCACTCATGGACTAAACAAAGGTATGTTAAAAATACAAAACAAAATTCCAATGTTATGTACTATTTCGTATTAGTAATCGCGGAGTTATTTTAAGATTTGTCATAATAAATAAATTGTATGATAAAATAATCTACGCTATCAGGTACGGTGTTCTAAATATTTGTTCATAATTGGAGTATTGCATACAATCCCTACGGCTTCAAATTTCGCTTTTCCTAAACTTTAATATCCTTAACGTGGTATGTTCCTATAGATTTCCCTTGCAGAGTTTCTAATTCGTACATGTTGTTTCCTATGGGCCTAACCACTCTACATTTTAAAAACTTCCGGCAAAATTTTGCATTTCTGTTTTTCGAGAAATCACTTAATACTGTGTTCCGGCGGTATACTTCTTGTCCTGGGTTAAATATAACATTTCTTGCTCTCTTGTTGTATCTCTCTGCACTTTTTTCGTAGGCTTTTTTCATGTTCTGTTTTATCTGTTCCCTTATTATATCCAACTTTTCGCTCCGTTTTAACTCCAAAATTTGATGATCCGTTAGAGATTGTAATTTTCTTCCTAATTTATATTCAGCTCCACTTGAATACATGTGGTAGCCAAATAGGGCGAAAAACGGGGTATAGCCAGTTGCTGAATGTACTGACGTTCGCAGTGCACATTCAATTTCGGACAAGTATAAGTCCCAATCTCTGTGATCGTCTTTTAGGTAGGCACGAATTGCGGAAAGAACAGACTGATTCACCCTTTCACTGGCGTTACTCTGTGGAGAATAGACTGCAGTTTTTATGTGTTGTATTTTGTAAGTGTGCATTAAGTTTTGAAAACTCTTCGCAATAAATTGGGATCCATTATCACTGTGTATGATTTCCGGTACACCAAATTTATGAAAAATCTCATGAACTAGAAATTCTATGACGTTGCTCGTAGATGCTTCCTTCATTGCTTTTAAAAAAGTAAATTTGGAAAAATGGTCAACGACTATAAATATGTAGGAATTGCCATTTTTGGATCTCGGATATTTTCCCATAAAATCGATATACAATTTTTGAAACGGCCTTTCTGTTATTACCTGTTTACCAATTTCCGGCCTCAGGTTTTGGTTAGTTGGCTTTATTTCCTTACACACTTGACAATTTTTTATAAACATTTTTACTTGAAATGCCATTTTAGGCCAGTAAAAGAACCTTTTTAATCTTTCTATCGTTTTTGTTGCTCCTCCATGCGCTGTCGTTAGGGTGGAATGTGCTTTTTCTATAATAACTTGCGTAAT
This sequence comes from Pollenia griseotomentosa, assembly GCA_963931875.1. Classification (NCBI taxonomy): domain Eukaryota; kingdom Metazoa; phylum Arthropoda; class Insecta; order Diptera; family Polleniidae; genus Pollenia; species Pollenia griseotomentosa. The sequence goes on along the minus strand of OZ007560.1, from coordinate 173,854,640 downwards.
GTTTGTTGGTACCCAGAGTTTCCATTTATACTCATCTTCATCCTCTTCGAATGACATCTTTTTGTAAATCATACCATTTTCAATTTTTAAGTCTGGAAGTTGTTCACTGTTATTTTGTATGTGATTTATTAAATCTAAATACTCTTCGCTCTCAAATTCTGTCGTCTCGAAGTCGAAAATATCCTCCATTGCGATTTCATCGACACTTTCATCTGGTAATCTGGACAACATGTCGGCTACAACGTTTTCTGATCCTTTCCGGTGCATTATCTCGAAATCGAAAGCCTGTAGCTTAAGCGACCAGCGCGCCAATCTGCCAGTTAAGTCCTTAAGCGACATCAGCCACTTTAAACTCGCATGGTCTGTAACTATCGTAAAAGGCATCATTTCAACGTAAGGTCTGAATTTCTGGACTGCCATGACCGCCGCTAAACATTCCTTTTCTGTCACGCTATAATTCCTTTGGCATGAATTTAACTTTTGAGAGTAGAAAGCTATCGGATGTTCCTCGTTATTTTCATTGAGTTGATACAAAACTGCCCCTATGCCGTAATCACTTGCGTCGCATTGGATAAAAAAGCGTTTAGAGAAGTCGGCGTGCCTTAGAACTGGAGCGGATGTTAGTGCTTTCTTTAATTCATCAAATGATGCAATTGCCTCAGGCGTCATAACAAACTTCTTACTCTTTTTCAGCGTATCTGTTAAGGGAGCTGATATAGTAGAAAAATCCCTTATAAATCTACGATACCAGCCCGCAGTGCCCAAGAAGCTACGGACTTGCCTTGGAGTTTTAGGAATATTGATTTCCCTTATAGCTTTTACCTTTTCAGGGTCCGTTTTTAACATCCCACCGCCTATAATAAACCCTAGGTATTTTAATTGTTTAAAACAAAACTGAGATTTTTTTAAGCCAATAGTTAAATTAGCGTTTATTAAACATTGAGCTACCTCTTTTAAAAGTTCCAAATGCTTTTCAAAACTATCTGATATAACCAGCAAATCATCTAGATATACAAATACGTTTTCCTTCAACTTCTGGGGAATGACTTTGTCCATAAGTCTACAAAGTCTCTGTGCTGCGAAGGGCATCACGCGAAACTGGTAAAGCGGCCTGCCTGCTACAGTAAACGCAGTATAAGATTTGCTTTCCTCCTCTATATCTATCTGCCAAAATGCGAATTTTAAATCAACGATACTAATGTAATAGGTCTCATCTATTCGGCTAAGGATACCTTCTATATTTTGCAGTGGATATGCGTCTTTCACTGTAAGTTTATTCAACTTCCTGGCGTCTAGACAAAATCTATTTTTCCCGGGTTTTCGTACCACCGTCGTCCGGTTACTCCACGGGCTTTCACTTTCTTCTATTACGTTTAGTTCTAACATTTGATCTATTTCCTTGAAAACGATTTCTTGTACCGCCGGAGATATTGGGTAATGTCTATCTTTTACCGGCTCGGCTCCTTCTACTAATTTAATACTATGTTTCTCCAGTGACGTACATCCTAGACCCTTCTTTTCAAATGATGGAAACATATTTATCACTTCGTCTAGACCTTTTCGTTGACACGGTAATAACTCATGGGGATCAGATTTGTGATTCTCCGAAACATATTTTTCCATTATCTTCTCTATGTTTATTTCTGAAACGCCTACTATTTCTGGAGCAAGTTCAAAAATTTTCCAAAAATCTATTCCTAAGTATGCTTGTTGCTCTAAATCGGGACAAAGATACAATTCTATTTTACTAATCTTATTATTATATTCTATATCTAATATAACTTTTCCTAACAATCTATGTTCTTGGCCGCTGGCCGTGGATATTACTGAGAATATCGGTGCTATTTGCATATCAAGATCATTAATAAGTTCTCTACAACCTCTGCCTAAAATACTCACAGAGGCACCGGTATCAAGAAGACCCTTTATTTTAACTTCACCAATTTTGATTTCAGCATATGGTCTGGGATCTAATGATTTTCGGTCGGCTCCTCTAATTGCCTCGATAGCCAATTTCCTCAGTCCTCTCCTTTCAGCGAACTTCTCTTTTAGTTTTTGTATTCTTTTTGATATATATAGCCTCCTGATATTGATTTCTGAATTAAAAATTCTTTCTCTGACCTTTTTATAGTTATCTTCTCTCCCCTTAAACGTATACAAAAGTCTGTGCTATCTATTAAACTTTTTTATTTCTTTAATTAAATTTGCTGATTTTTCTATTCTTGCAAATGTGTTTGCGGGTTCGTTTTCGAACGATGGTCCCCCGCATTCCCTTCGTTCCTGTAAAAAATTTTATTTCGGCAATCAATACAATTAGGTGCTATTACTTCGGGCTTTCCACACCGATAACAAAATAAAGTTCTCTCGTTTGATGGACAATCCATAAAAACGTGGCCATTTTGGCGGCAGTTCCAGCACACTACTGTAGTTCTGGTCATCGCGTTTCCTGCATTGCTCGCTCTAATTGCTGATACTTCGGGGCGTTCTATTTCGGGCATTTGGTAGGATTCTGGACTTTCTTCTCTTAATTCGTTTACGTGTCTAGGATAACGGTTTACAGGATTTGTCATGATTCTATTTTCTTTTCTGAGAAAGGTTTTTTCCGCATCTATACAACTGATTCTCAATTCCTCTACTGACGTAACATTCATTGGGTAGACAATTCTTCCGATGTTCTCCCTTAAATTCTTTTTGATCATCTTGATCATTTCCGCTTCAGGCATGGATATGCTCAAGCGTGAACGAAGCTGCGTCATTGTAAAGAAAAACGTATCTATTGACTCCCCTGGCTGTTGTTTCCTTTCAACCATGTCTCTCATTAGTTCGAAACTGGAACGAGTTGATTTATATTGTTTTAGTAGTGCGATTTTTAAGGTAGACCAATCTGACACATAATTTGTTTGTATAAATAGCCAATACCATTTCTCAGCGGCTCCTTTGACCAAAAGATGGAAGTTATCCAGTAATTCCTTCCAGGATATACCGTACTGGTGTTGAAGACGCTCAAGCCGGAAAACAAAGTCTTCGACTGCTAATTTATTGGAATCCCCATCAAATTCTAAACCCCATTTATCGATGCGAGGTCTATGGTAGCCCCTTGGATATTCATCACCATTTATCGAGGAAGCCCTGGAAGACTGGGAATGTACGCCTGACATTTCCATTGGCTGTGGACCCTCTGCTGATGACCTTGACACATTCGGTAAGTTTACTTCTATTAATTTTCTATTTTCTTGCTGTGTTTGCTGGACCACTATACTGAGTCTGCTAACAGTTGCCGTTAACTCTGCCATCGTCTTCTTCATATCGGCCATTTGATAACTTATTTCCTGATCAACTAACCTTTTTACTGATCTATCAACATTTTCTACACTATTGGACCTAACTGAATGCCTACTTGTACTTTGACCCGGCACATTAGATGGTAACGTATATGCATGTGGAGGAACATTAGGGTTGCTAGTTATTATAGTTCCTGACAAATCGCTAATCTGACCGGTATTTTTCTCCGCCATTTCTACTCTATATTTCGGTGTATTTGGTTTATGAGTTTTGTATAATACGTGTGGTGTAGAACGGTTTAAGTCGAATTGAACCTGCCTTACTCTTTTTCGAGATCTAGTTATGGGTGGGCTATTACTCATACTCTTGGAACTGTCAATTAAAATAATTTTCCCCCTTCAATTCCGAAAAAAATGGTAGAATTTACGGTAGACAAACAAAAATTGGCAAATTTTGGTAAATAAATGGAATAAGAAAAAATATAATAATAAAAAAAAATATAATAATAAAATAATAATAAAAAAAATATAATAATAAAATAATAATAAAACAAATATAAATAATAAAATACTAATAAAAAAATATAAATTATAATTACTACGGAAATTGTTAACTAAAATAAAATAATATTAATATTAAATAAATTAAATAATATTAAATACTAAAATTGTTAATTAATGAATCTTAAGTTAATAAATAAACAATACCAAGAAAAAACTACAAAAAAAAAACGATTACAAAAAAAAATACTAAAAGCACTAATAACTACAAACACTTATTTTAAAATGATTTAAATGTAATAATTTATTAAAAACAAAATAAATAAATAAAAAAAAATATTAAAAAGAATAACATTTATTCCCTTTTTTCTTTTCGCTTTTATATAACCAGCTACTTCTATCAAAATTAGTAAACACATATGGGTTCCGGAAATGATGGACGGATGTGGAGGTCTAAGCGGTTGACAACTAAAGCATGTTAAATGTGGCACGATTAATAAATTTTAAAACAACATTTTCCTGGAATTCTTCCAGCGTGGTTCCCTCGTACTTCAAACTAATATTTCTATTAACGAGATTACGAGTGATTATTGATGGCATATAATACATCTTACCTCGTGGTATAATCGGCACGAGAGGCAATTATATGACTTCAACATACAACACTATCACGATTCCAACAAAAGAAACTAGGAATTTAAATGTCAAACATTCAGAAACGACAAAAGATACAATTAGAGACTTTCAACTTGTACACAAAGATATTCTCTTCTATTTCTGTAAGTATTATCAGAAACTAATCGATAAACCTAGTAGACTTTCCTTATATACAACAATCCCTTTTCTATTATCCAGAGTGGCTATATAAATCTATTCTACTATATTTAACGGAGTTTTGGGCTATTACAAAAAATCTTTTAATGGACTATTATCACATGTATAGTTGACGTACATGAAGTTTATTACATCGCTTAGGGTACCTTTTTATATATTTTATTAAAAAGCATCCTAAGCTATTGCATTTGAATTAGGCGCCATTCTGTTACGGACCGGTTTACTTGGCGAGGATTCCGTCTAGCTCATATTAAACTCTCAGGAGGTTCCAACCCTCCCGCCAAAAGCGTATCCTAACAAAAAAAAATAACAGGAAGTCAAAACAACCGGAAACTACAAAAACACCCGATACCACATTAAACAAATCACGGGGACAGATGTTATTCCCCTCATGCCCTCCCAACCTTGTCGCGAATACGTTCCTAATATTTATACAGCGACCCAATCTCCACCAGACCTCTTCTCCACTTACCTTTCCATCACATCCGGTTCCCCTAATTTAAATTTAAGCCATCATGTTATTTTCTTAGGTTATTAAACACAAAACATACTTTATTATAAAAAAAACTGTTAATACTAAAAATAAAAATAATAAATACAAATAATAATATGCTACGATTTTTCTTATAAAACAACAAATATGCTTAAAATTCCTACTTAAATTAACACTATCCTCTTTCCTATAAATTTAGCTTTTTTTTTTTTATTTCTTTACCTAAATATCTATATATATATATGTGTATATCCAAATTCAGTTTACCAATTCTGATTTCCTATTTTAAATTTCACATGTAATTACCTAATTAGAACTCAAGCTACTTTTATTAAAACTTATTCATTCAAGATGTTATTAACGCTCAATTTTCCTCTCACCTAAAGGAGCTCCCTGAGGTAATATTTTCTTTCCTGTCACTCTACAGGTCTTCCCTTTTAACTTATTCTTTTTTCTTTTATTACCGATCTTCACTTAAGCTCTATGTAATTACTCTTTTTTTTCCTTTACTTATATTTTCATTTACTTTAAATTTAATTCTGATCTTTATATATATAAATATTTACGTTCACAGAATCTTAATTCTCAAATTTTTCTTTTTTCTCTGGTTTCTATTACACGTAACTCTAACTATAAATAATTTAAAATAAATTTAAAACTAAATATAATTTTTATAATTTCAATATGATTAATTATTTTTTTCTATATTTTTTTCTTTATAGGATTAGCTTCTATGCTGTGGATTTAAGCCTTTCATTTTCCCACAAGCACAGTGAAAAGATTTATATTTTTATCTGTACTTTCTTGGAGACGTTTGATAATAAAACAAAATATATCCTACCAATATAACCAATTGCATTTGGCCTTTTCTTAATAGAATTAGAAATAGAATAGAAGCTATGGGTTTGTATCTACCAATTTTTCTTCGCTTAACTCTTCCCTCTTGCTAAGCGTTATATTTTGCACTTCTGAGGACACTTTTGCTTGACTCAATATAATTTTCTTACAATTTGTTACCTGGCTATAATCCCTGTGTGGTTTCGGAAAAGTTCATCTACAACCTTCACTGGGCACGTCTTCGAGAGAATAGCCAGCTATTTGGAACAACAAAATACATTTTCTTTACTGCCGGATATATTTAAAAGATATGTATATTCGTCTCAAACTCTTTTTTATTGAAGTTTGGCAAAACACTAGTTAATTCTCCACTCCAGTGGCTATTTTCAAAAAAAAAGAACTCCAATAAAACAGAATTTGTGACCGAATATACTGCACTACTTTTTTTTGAACACTTTTGCCTCACTTACGTTTTTATTCTTTGATTGAATTTATTTGTTCCTAATTTCACATATAATGTTCGCACCAACTGCGTTAGTTTAACTTCCAAGTAACTTTTTCCACTTTTAATTCCAGATTCAATTTTTCTCACAACTGCACTAACGTCTCACTTTTGAAATTTTGTTTACTAATGACCTAATTTATTTTATCTCGCGAGCTTAAATACTTGCTACTTATTTACATCCTCGCGGTATCTTCCTTATCTCCCTATTTACTTTTCCGCGGTACTTTCAAAAATCCTCTCTCACATACATTCACAAAATTTACATATTTATTTTCCCCTTTGGCGCCTTTTTAAATATCATATAATAATAAATATACCTACTACACAAAAAAAACTTCTTCAAGATTTTCGCGCCTATTACTACCTTTTTTCCTGATTTTCCCCCCTTTGATCAAAACAGGCAGATGTACAAATTCACATTAGTTCAGCCAGCAGCTCTTTCCCATCTTTTTCTTTCCCACTCAGCTAAGTTAGCCAGCGCTTTGTTTTTCTTTAACTGCTACTAAAAAGAATTATATAATTTAATCCTGCGGCCTTGTCAACCGCCAATTCCATATTTTAATTTCTAGGACAAAAACAAACATCTTTTAACATCTACCACTGCAAGTATCAGGCTCTCATAAAAATTAGCTAGTAAATTTTATTCATTCATAATTTTAATTTAAATATATTTCAAATATCAATTTTCAGTTGTGAATGAAAAGTCCAACCCTGTGTAGTTTTACTATAAGCAGTATCGTTGCCAACTCAATGTGATTATTTTGTACTACCGTTTCTACACTACACTTATACACACACATACACAAGGTATATTTACACAAGGTAAACTCGTTGGCCCATATGTTTGTCAGCTGTTTACCCCTAGTTGGAGCCAAAACGTCAAATTGCGTGTATATGAGCCAAAATTTGTACATGTGTGAGTTAAATTGTTTTTGTTTTATATGAAGACAATTTTGACAAATTGGCTCCATTTATAGAGCAGCATGTCTACACTCCCAAATGAGTCTACCTTGTGTAAATATACCTTGCACATACATAGATACACATTTTATATTTTCATAACTCGCCTGTCATCATCAACTCCACATGTAAGTAGATTTAACTTTTTAATTTTTCGATTTTTCCTCTTTTCTTTCAGGTTTCAAGTATAATTTTCAAAGAACTTAACCAGGATATTCGCGTGAGTATTGAAATGTATCGTTCCTTACACATATCTATATATATTTCCATAAATTTAATGTTTAACTCTTCCCTTCTTTTCAGCCTCACAAAAAACAACAACAACACAACTAACAAATACTAACCCTAATCTAACCATACAAAAAAAAACAAAAAAAAAACTTACTAGAACTACCCCAACCTACTAACACCACAATCTGCAACAAAAATTTGTTCCACTGAGACTCGGGCAGGAGGTAGTGTCTCCATTGGCCGCAAGCCCCTCTCCCAATATGTTTAAAACCACTGGACAAGGGCAGGAGTAGTGGCTCCAAAGTATATTGCCCCTCCATGTCAGATAATTTTTAAAATCCATCGGGGTATCGGCAGGAGTGGTGGCTCCGACAAAAATTTGCCTCCCCCTGAAAAATTATTAATAAGGGATGATTAAAGCGGGCTTTTATAGCCGCATCCCGACAGACTTGCTACAGACCGTCTACGCCAAATTTTTTTTTCCATCCGCAACAGGTTTCCATTGGGCGCCATTTACTGTTATGATTCTCCGATTTAAGTAGGATGTGCCGCTTCACTACTAGCTCAATTTTTCTCTCGGGGTGGATTCTTAACTCGCACATTCCAACTCTAGATCACAACAGCAAAACAAAACTAAACAACATAATCATCGCTAAAAACCACCTAAATCAACTAGACACGACATACATGGGATAGATGTATCATCCCTGTCAGCGTTGCCCTTATCCCAACCATGTCATCTTGTTGTGATACGATGACCCCTAACGCTCGAATACACTTCAGACTACTACACAACCATTACACCGGAAATCCTGTTAAAAAAAATTATTCACACATATTTGAATTATTTTCTAAAACATTAATTTATAATTTATTTTGATAATTTCTTAACCTAAACACTTAACAAATAATAAATAGCTAACATATAAAAATTCTATTCACTAAAAGATTATTGTTTCAATATAATAATTAATCCGATATATTCATTCACAATTTCTTGAATTGTGAAGATATCCGTTATACATATGTAAAAATGTTTCTTTTTTTACAATCCAAAAATTTTCACCCCTGGGTAAAATTTCAAAAAAATCAATTAATTATTAAACGAATAGTCTTGAACTCTCAATAGTTTTCAGTCTCTTAATTTTAATATTTTCAAACTTCACTGTCAACTTTACTTTCTTTTTCACTCAAACGGTTAACACACTAAAATATACATATATATAATTCCTGTCTTTTTCCTTTAAAAAAAACAATTACAACACACACTATAACAAGTAAGAAAAAAATCACGAAATTATCCACGTACCCAGAAGGTTAAAATTAACCACTTCTGTTACTTAAATTTCAAAATTTTAAACCTATTTTTGTACCTATCGCTTTCCCCTAATGAGCTCACTAGAAAAAATTCGAATACGGTTCAAACGCTCTCTTTAGTTCCGAGAAGCTGAATTCTACTATTGTCAATCTTTATTTCGTTTTTTTTTTCTTTTACAAAAAAACAATTACACTAACAACTCTACCTACATATATCGCTTATTTTAATCTTAAATTATTTTATGTCCCTAGTTGAATTTTCCCTTTACGCCTTAAAATATACTATTCTTTAATTTTAAATTATAATAAATTTTTCATATTATTCGAATGTGTATTCTATGTCAAATACATTCCTCAAAAGCTTTTATACTTTAATAGTCTCATTCCTTCATTATTTCACAGGAATATTTTCTATGCACTATCAGAATTTTTGTTTGTATATTTCTGTTACGAAGCTTACCTTAGCTATCCTTTGGTTAGCAATGAAGTAAATTGTAAAGAAAATTTATACAACTATTAGATACCAGCAGAATGTAATGCATTTTCTGGCCCGCTACGGCCTTCGTCAGCATTCTTTGTATCTTATAACTGGATAGTGCCTATTGTAAATTTTATGTATTTAACTTAATTATTTTATCAAATAGAATCTGGGAATTTATTTCTCATGGTGAGTTACATTTATTATATAAATTTTTCATATTATTCGAATGTGTATTCTATGTCAAATACATTCCTCAAAAGCTTTTATACTTTAATAGTCTCATTCCTTCATTATTTCACAGGAATATTTTCTATGCACTATCAGAATTTTTGTTTGTATATTTCTGTTACGAAGCTTACCTTAGCTATCCTTTGGTTAGCAATGAAGTAAATTGTAAAGAAAATTTATACAACTATTAGATACCAGCAGAATGTAATGCATTTTCTGGCCCGCTACGGCCTTCGTCAGCATTCTTTGTATCTTATAACTGGATAGTGCCTATTGTAAATTTTATGTATTTAACTTAATTATTTTATCAAATAGAATGCTGACGAAGGCCGTAGCGGGCCAGAAAATGCATTACATTCTGCTGGTATCTAATAGTTGTATAAATTTTCTTTACAATTTACTTCATTGCTAACCAAAGGATAGCTAAGGTAAGCTTCGTAACAGAAATATACAAACAAAAATTCTGATAGTGCATAGAAAATATTCCTGTGAAATAATGAAGGAATGAGACTATTAAAGTATAAAAGCTTTTGAGGAATGTATTTGACATAGAATACACATTCGAATAATATGAAAAATGTATATAATAAATGTAACTCACCATGAGAAATAAATTCCCAGATTCTATTTGATAAAATAATTAAGTTAAATACATAAAATTTACAATAGGCACTATCCAGTTATAAGATACAAAGAATGCTGACGAAGGCCGTAGCGGGCCAGAAAATGCATTACATTCTGCTGGTATCTAATAGTTGTATAAATTTTCTTTACAATTTACTTCATTGCTAACCAAAGGATAGCTAAGGTAAGCTTCGTAACAGAAATATACAAACAAAAATTCTGATAGTGCATAGAAAATATTCCTGTGAAATAATGAAGGAATGAGACTATTAAAGTATAAAAGCTTTTGAGGAATGTATTTGACATAGAATACACATTCGAATAATATGAAAAATTTATATAATAAATGTAACTCACCATGAGAAATAAATTCCCAGATTCTATTTGATAAAATAATTAAGTTAAATACATAAAATTTACAATAGGCACTATCCAGTTATAAGATACAAAGAATGCTGACGAAGGCCGTAGCGGGCCAGAAAATGCATTACATTCTGCTGGTATCTAATAGTTGTATAAATTTTCTTTACAATTTACTTCATTGCTAACCAAAGGATAGCTAAGGTAAGCTTCGTAACAGAAATATACAAACAAAAATTCTGATAGTGCATAGAAAATATTCCTGTGAAATAATGAAGGAATGAGACTATTAAAGTATAAAAGCTTTTGAGGAATGTATTTGACATAGAATACACATTCGAATAATATGAAAAATTTTTATAATAAATGTAACTCACCATGAGAAATAAATTCCCAGATTCTATTTGATAAAATAATTAAGTTAAATACATAAAATTTACAATAGGCACTATCCAGTTATAAGATACAAAGAATGCTGACGAAGGCCGTAGCGGGCCAGAAAATGCATTACATTCTGCTGGTATCTAATAGTTGTATAAATTTTCTTTACAATTTACTTCATTGCTAACCAAAGGATAGCTAAGGTAAGCTTCGTAACAGAAATATACAAACAAAAATTCTGATAGTGCATAGAAAATATTCCTGTGAAATAATGAAGGAATGAGACTATTAAAGTATAAAAGCTTTTGAGGAATGTATTTGACATAGAATACACATTCGAATAATATGAAAAATTTATATAATAAATGTAACTCACCATGAGAAATAAATTCCCAGATTCTATTTGATAAAATAATTAAGTTAAATACATAAAATTTACAATAGGCACTATCCAGTTATAAGATACAAAGAATGCTGACGAAGGCCGTAGCGGGCCAGAAAATGCATTACATTCTGCTGGTATCTAATAGTTGTATAAATTTTCTTTACAATTTACTTCATTGCTAACCAAAGGATAGCTAAGGTAAGCTTCGTAACAGAAATATACAAACAAAAATTCTGATAGTGCATAGAAAATATTCCTGTGAAATAATGAAGGAATGAGACTATTAAAGTATAAAAGCTTTTGAGGAATGTATTTGACATAGAATACACATTCGAATAATATGAAAAATTTTTATAATAAATGTAACTCACCATGAGAAATAAATTCCCAGATTCTATTTGATAAAATAATTAAGTTAAATACATAAAATTTACAATAGGCACTATCCAGTTATAAGATACAAAGAATGCTGACGAAGGCCGTAGCGGGCCAGAAAATGCATTACATTCTGCTGGTATCTAATAGTTGTATAAATTTTCTTTACAATTTACTTCATTGCTAACCAAAGGATAGCTAAGGTAAGCTTCGTAACAGAAATATACAAACAAAAATTCTGATAGTGCATAGAAAATATTCCTGTGAAATAATGAAGGAATGAGACTATTAAAGTATAAAAGCTTTTGAGGAATGTATTTGACATAGAATACACATTCGAATAATATGAAAAATTTATATAATAAATGTAACTCACCATGAGAAATAAATTCCCAGATTCTATTTGATAAAATAATTAAGTTAAATACATAAAATTTACAATAGGCACTATCCAGTTATAAGATACAAAGAATGCTGACGAAGGCCGTAGCGGGCCAGAAAATGCATTACATTCTGCTGGTATCTAATAGTTGTATAAATTTTCTTTACAATTTACTTCATTGCTAACCAAAGGATAGCTAAGGTAAGCTTCGTAACAGAAATATACAAACAAAAATTCTGATAGTGCATAGAAAATATTCCTGTGAAATAATGAAGGAATGAGACTATTAAAGTATAAAAGCTTTTGAGGAATGTATTTGACATAGAATACACATTCGAATAATATGAAAAATTTATATAATAAATGTAACTCACCATGAGAAATAAATTCCCAGATTCTATTTAAATTATAATTTTATTTTTCCACAATTGTTGACAACGTCAGAAACTTCGATTTCCTCCCTTCTTGAAGGCAAGGAGCGTGACTACACCACTAGCTCTACCAGGGGCCAGATTCTGGCATTCGTGATCGAGTACTTTCTCGATTCGAAAGCAATTTAATATCTAATTATTTCAGTCAATACTGAACAAATTGGAATTATTTTTTCGTTATTGTAATGCATTCATTTGAGTTTCACAATACTGAAAAAATAATTTTGATTCGTTCAGTATTGACTGAAATAAAATTGCTTTCGAATCGAGAAAGTACTCGATCACGAATGCGAGAATTAGGCCCCAGATCTATCGTACTGGCCTATGGCCGGTGATGCCAGGGTGGACACCAACAAAAATCCGGACAATAAAAATTTTGAATATTTCCGTTACCTTTTATTCCTTTTTTTTTTTTGTTGCAAGTTTTATTTTGTCTTCCTTCACCAGGATTTTTAATCCTCTATTTTAGAAACAGGTAACCAATTGTCCGGCCTCTTTCTCCTTTGCTGTCCCAAAAAAAGGTCCCTTTAAAATGATACAAATTTTAAGACAAAATTAATTATTTAACTTTCAATATAAAACTTTCGGCAACTTATTAAAAATCCGCCTTTTATGTTTAAGGCTCAACTTTACTTAAAACAATAATCTTTCAATATCGTTTTTCATTAATACGATTTCTGTATGACGTGCTAAATTCCCAATTTTCCATATTTGATAAATACACTGAAATTTATTGTTGAGGGAAAGCTGGCTTCTATGCGCATTTCACTGGTTGCTTAGGCCAGCTCATCAGGAAACCTTTTCCTAAGATTTTAGAAAAGCTAAAAATATAATACGAATAAAACCCTAAAGCGAATAAGAATTTTAAACACTCAAAGTCTTACTCGTAAGTAACAATATCAAAGCTTAAACAAAACACCAACAATAAACAGTGAGTTTATCTTTTCTTACATCCCTCTACAATTGGTTGGGTTCTTTCCGACTCGAATTGTAGTTATAAGTGGGTAAAAAGAAAAAACAAAATTAAAAAACAAATTGTTTCATTCTATTGTCTTCGTAAGAAAACAACAAAAAAAACCAATTTGCCAATTCAGTTTTCTGCACGGGCACATGCGAGTATATTATCAAAGTTATTTACGGGAATACAAAATTTATCATTAATACGATTTCTGTATGACGTGCTAAATTCCAAATTTTCCATATTTGATAAATACACTGAAATTTATTGTTGAGGGAAAGCTAGCTTCTATGCGCATTTCACTGGTTGCTTAGGCCAGCTCATCAGGAAACCTTTTCCTAAGATTTTAGAAAAGCTAAAAATATAATACGAATAAAACCCTAAAGCGAATAAGAATTTTAAACACTCAAAGTCTTACTCGTAAGTAACAATATCAAAGCTTAAACAAAACACCAACAATAAACAGTGAGTTTATCTTTTCTTACTTCCTCTACAATTGGTTGGGTTCTTTCCGACTCGAATTGTAGTTATAAGTGGGTAAAAAGAAAAAACAAAATTAAAAAACAAATTGTTTCATTCTATTGTCTTCGTAAGAAAACAACAAAAAAAACCAATTTGCCAATTCAGTTTTCTGCACGGGCACATGCGAGTATATTATCAAAGTTATTTACGGGAATACAAAATTTATCATTAATACGATTTCTGTATGACGTGCTAAATTCCAAATTTTCCATATTTGATAAATACACTGAAATTTATTGTTGAGGGAAAGCTAGCTTCTATGCGCATTTTCTTTTATTAAACCCTTCACTTTTGTTAAACACAAAATTTAACGGCTTTGCTGCACTAACAAAGTTCTTAATAAAAAAAACAAACTCTCACATAATTACAACATTTATGTACAATAAGCCAGGTTCAATGCCCTTTTTCCTTTTTAACCTTGAAGCCCTTCATTAGTCGCAACAAAACTCATTAGATTTCTATCTTACAAAGTATTATGGAATACGTAAGACTTGTGAGATAATGTAATCTGGCCTTAAGAATTTAAGAAAATACATATTAGATGCCAAAAACACTACTAACTGTCTTCGTGACGTAGGCGTCGAGACAATAGCTAAGACAGTTCACTTTTAAAAACATGTCAAACTAAAATGTTGCAGTGCAAGTCTAGTTAAACGTATTTTATATGAACTAAATACATTTTAAAATAGCTTTAAATAACTATATTGTGTGAACATATAAAACTCTTAGCTTAAACATACAAAATCAAAGCAGAATATGTTTATTTTTTTACTTTTTAATTAGTTTTGTTTTGGGAACAAAACTTCAAATTACTGTTAGCAAATGTCAAATCACTGTTTAAGTGCTGGTTCACACACATCCAGTTTGACTCGCCAAGTCTTGAGCTTTTAGGAGAGAAGTAAAAAGAGAATGCCAGTTCTTGTCCTCTCTCTCCTTAAAACTCAAGACTTGAAAAGTCAAACTTGACGTGCGTGAACCGGTACTTACTTTGCTAGACAGTAGACCATACAGTTGGAAAAGTGTGGATGCATTATATGCGCCCCATACAAGGTTCAATTCAGTTGTCAACTGAGTCTTTTAACTCAGTTTTAACTCATCAACTGAATTGAAAGATTTTAGATTTATTTTAAAATTTAAAACAGCTCGTTGTTTAAATCACTTTATATTTTAAATTCTTTGCCTTTATTTTATATTTTTTCTCCGTTTTAGGCAAAATTGCCGCAGCACTATTGGCGTCTGCATTCATAGAAAACAAAACAAAAAAGAAAATTAATGTTTGTACGGAGAATATTTGTGTTACTTATTGGCAAACACCAAACGGAAGCAATGTGTGTGTTTGCCAAGCATTTATTTGGTTTATAATACCCATAAGTAAAAAAGTTTGCATGAATTGCTTTTGTCTTGCCAGTACTGGCAAAAGTTAACGCCATGTTACTTAAAACGCTCCAATTTAGTCAATTGGAGCTAAAATAATACCCTTTGTACTCTTGCATACATTTTGGAGGAACGCATCGAAGATTATGAAAATGTGAAAAACGCGTTCACACTTGAAACATCTAACATAGGGTCTCCACCTGAGATAATATATAAGATTTTTATATCAGCAAACGTCAAATTCAATCGCAGAGAGTATTATCTTACATAGGGTCTCCACCTGAGATAAGATATAAGATTTTTATATCAGCAAACGTCAAATTCAATCGCAGAGAGCATTATCTTACGTGTGGACTCTCAAATAGTGTTAATATTAATATTATAATATACATTATGAGACAGTTGTTATGAGAAATCTTATAACAACTATCTTATAAGATGAGCTGTCAAAAATACACATACATACATAAATATAAAACAATAATAAGACGCATTCTTTAAATTGTTAAATTTTTTACTGCAATTAGTGAAAATCTTGTGATAAGTGTTAAAAAAAACAATATTTTAAACAAAAACAAAAGAAAAAACTAAAAAAAGAATAAAAACGATACAAGTTTACTGTACGAGAGTCGTTCAATTATGAAATCTTATAAGATACGTGTTCCCCTTGTTTAAGATAAAGATTAACATGAGGAAATTTGTTCTCTCATTCTGCCGACGTTCTCTCACATATTATGTCAGATATTATCTCAGGTGAAGACTCAGTGTTACGTGTAGACTCTCAAATAGTGTTAATATTAATATTATAATAAATCTTATAAGACAGTTGTTATGAGAAATCTTATAACAACTATCTTATAAGATGAGCTGTCAAAAATACACATACATGCATACAGAAAAAACAATAATAAAGCCCTTATGACACTACATTTTTAATGCATTGTTCAAGTTTTGGTGAACAGTACAAATATAATGTAATACAAAAATTTACCAAGTGCAAAGAGTTAAGCTGTATTAAGATAAATGGCAAACTGTCAAAAATATTACTAAAGTTATCGATAAAAAATGAAGTTATGTCAAAAAATATGTAAAATTGTTTAACTTAAAATTGACATTTCCAGCTTGAAATATTAAAAGTGTTGCTGAATCAGCGGTTTATAAGCAAATTCAGCGATTTACCGCTTTTTGTTTTTAGGTTTCTCATAAACAAAAAGTTGGCAACATTTAATAAAATAAACAAAACAGGGATGGCTAAGTTGTTTCAATTGTACCTTTTTGTTGATACTTTTTAAACTAAGATTAATAATACCTTTTTGTGGTGTTTTTCATGAACAAAAATAAAATTAATTTCAACTAAAAAAATCTTTTAGTACAATTAGGGTAAAAAAGTAAAATTTTTAAAGGTTGTTGGTACAATTTTAAAAATTCTCAACCCCATCCCTGAAACAAAACCATAACAAGAGAAAAAAAAAACTAAAAAACTTTGTTTACATTTTATAGTTTGCTCTTTCTAACATTTACTGTTTCTTTCTATCAATTCTATATCAATTAATGAATAAAAAATGTAGTGTCATAAGGGCTTAAGACGCATTCATTAAAATCGATAGGCGCCCTATGCTCCAATGGGAGTTAAAGGAACATATATATAATAATATATAATTCATTAAAATGTTAAATTTGTTTGTACAAATAGTGAAAATCTTGTGATAAGTGTTTAAAAAAACAATAATTTTAACTAACAACAAGAAAAAACTAAAAAAAAGAATAAAAACGACACAAGTTTACTGTGCGAGAATCATTCGTTTATGAAATCTTATAAGATACGTGTTCCCCTTGTTTAAGATTAAGATCAACATGAAGAAATTTGTTCTCTCATTCTGCCGACGTTCTCTCACATATTATATCAGATATTATCTCAGGTGAAGACCCTATGTAACATCTACTATTAATAAAAAAAATGTCACCATTTCTGAAAAAAAACTTTTATTTTTTTTAAGTACTATTTTTCTACAAAAGTGCCAACATTTTAAAAGATAACACCAAAATATATTCCTCATTCATTTTGTTTAATAATTTTAGCAAAATTAAGCAAAATAAGGCTTGCAAAAAAGGAAAAACTTGAGAAATGGTAACGCTGCTTTCAAAGCAACTTCCATTTTGTCAGTGATGCCACAATAATAATAGAATTTATTGCCACTTTTCTAGTGATGACACTAAAAGAATCGAAAAATGTAAAAGAGAACAAAATAAGATAGTAACATTCTGTAAAGATGTTGAAAAATTTTGATTTTTAGCCCTATGTATTTCTTATGGAAAAATTCCAACATCTTCGCAAATTGATGTTAAATGTTGCCAAGTGTGAAAAGGCTATAAAGCACAGCGGTGCTACTTTTTTCGTATTTAGAGAAGAGATTGATTAGAAGTAGTATATGGAATAAAAATTAAATTTTACTTCCGATCTGTGACATTAGGAAAGTTTAGGGCCAAAAATTAAAAAAAATATATAACCGCAGATAAGTGATGATTATATTGGATTATGAGTAAATTTTCACAAATCACCTTTGAAACTTTAAAAATAGACTTTTTCCTTATTGCCACAGAATTGTGTACTAATTTACAAATTAAAATAATGTTAATCGTACCTACCTTATATAAACTAAATTATTTTAAAAAGTGTTACCTTGTTTATTCAACTAAAAAATTTTAAGTTAAAAAAAATAGGGGTTGTTAGATGTGGTGTTTTCTCTCGAAGTGTGGCTATGGTTGCATTTTTTTCTAAAAAATAAAACAAATACTTAATTCATCTCGGTGAAAAATTTTTTAAAATCAAAAATTTTATATGAAGGGAGACAAAATAACCTTTTTAATTTCTAGACTAAAGGTGAATATTTTGACGTCGAAGGTAAAAACTGCTGCCATAAAAAATTTAAATGGATTTGAAATGCATTTTAAGAAAAATTTGTATGAAAATTTTGCCTTAAAACACATTTCAAACTTATTTTTTTTTTATGCATACGGCAGATAAAGTTTATATTTATTATAAACTATAGATGACACTAAAGGCCGCTTTAGCCGACCGTAAATGTAATTAAATGCAATGTAACGTACCGTAACGTACTGTAAGCTCGTTTGTGCACTTATAGAACATGTAAGAACGTGTCAGCTGTTTTTCAAAAACATTAACAGAAAAGAGAAAAGTGATGAGAAATAAAAGTGTTGAAATGGTGACCGCTTTGAAGAAAAAGTACCAAGTGATTTAAATAGCATTAAAACGGTATTTCTTGTATGTTTATATAAATAAAAAAATATTTGATATTAATATTACAGATTTACAATAAACAAATATGTATTATGTATAGCATATTCGTACACATATTATATTTAGTCCTTTAAAATTCCCAGTTGGAACATAGGGCCATATATTCGTACACATGTTCTTACATTATTTTCAAAATGTGCATACACAAAACAAGGTTTTGATCCCATTAAAAACCAGACTTTTTATTGTTTGGGGATATGTATGCATTTGTTTATTTTATACATCCAAACATATATCTTTATAAATGAAAATATGTATGGATTGTAACTTATTTTGTCAAAAGTCCACAGATATTATTACTAAAAAAAATGTACCAAAGAAAAAGAGTGATTTTACCCGCATTCCATTTAAAATACAAGCAGCCCATCACTATCTACAACTGTCACGTAATCTCGTAATGAAATTCTATTTTCTACAGGTTGGCACGTTACGGTAAAGTGACATTACAGTCAGTTAAGCAGTTGCATTGCTTTCCATATAACAGAAACGATCAGCTGTTTACATTACATTTACATTTCTACATTTACGGTCGGCTAACAGGGCCTTAAAGTTAAAATTGAATATGCTGATCTTTTACACCTGAAAAACGTTTTCTGTAAATTAATGGCGTTTTTTTTTCTAAAAAAAAGTGTTGCATAGGTGTTACATGTAACTTGGCAACATTTTTAAATGCCCTCTAATTTTTAAGAAGTGTTTCATATTTTATACCCTTTGTACACTTGCATACATTTCGGAGGAACGCATGGAAGATGTTGAAATTGTGAAACACGCATTCACACTTGCAACATTTAACATTTAATATTATTTTAGTTGTCAAACTAAACAAAAACCACGCCGCTTTTAAAGTAAAATGAATTTTAAAAAAGATTTAATTATTGGATTAAATATACGTTTGCAAGAGCAAACCCAGTTAGTCTTGCACTTTATAGAGATAATAATAGATTCTAGAGTAGATGAAGATGATGTTGAGGTCGTCTTACTAGATGCTCGCATGCCTATATCAAGGAATGTATGGATGTTTGTAAGTAAACGAGTAATTAAAACTTTTGTTTTAATATAAACAAATATTTTTTTTAGAATCGCTATTGAAATTTATGGGAAAGAGATATCCCAAATAATAATGACGATTTCTTCAAGGAATGCTTCCGAGTCGAACGAAAAATGTTTTCATTCAGTTCTTCAGAGTACAGAACTATTGGAAGACTCTTTGGCGTTTCAGCAAATAGCGTTTGTAATATATAACATGAATTTTGAAAAGCAACTATTGAACATCTTTCTGAAGATTACCTTTCACTAAATTTCCTAACTGAATACAAAGTTGAGGAGTGTGTTAAAGGATTTGAAGCTATTGGTTTTCCACAATGTTTAGGAGCAATAGGTAAGCTAATACACCATAACATAAGTTAATACATATATTTCTTTAACCTTTATGTATATGTGTGTGTGTGAATTGGAAAATATGGATCCCATATTGAAATACAGCCATCTGCTGCTGAGGCTGTCGATCATTTTAATTACAAGGGATGGTACTCTATTGTATTATTTGCGCTAGTGAATTTTCGGTAAGATTTTAAGATACACGTTCTTGAGCAATATATTTACTCCACATTAAGTTATAGATTTTTATATGTAAACATCGGATGCCCAGGACGATGTAATGACTCCCAAATTTACGACCAGTCCCAATTAAGCAAAATGGTGGATACATGAAGCGTGCTAAAAGAAAAATCAAGACAAATATGCGGGTCTCAGGTATCAGTAGTTCTAATTGGGGACTCAGCATTTACATTTTCTCCAACACTCATAAAGCCGTATCCGTTTTTAACTTCTGCTTCGCTAGAAAATCAAATGTTTAACTAAAATTTATCCAAATGCTTTTGGCCACTTAAAGGCAAGATTTCGGCGCATTGGAAAAGGCCTAGAAAATCCACGATTTAACAGCAGAATTATTATGAGTTATTGTATACTTCACAATTTTTTAAATAATCATATCAAATAATCATCATCAGAAAAGAACGCTTTACACTTTTAAAATAAAACATGTTTTTCAGAAAAGAACATAAAAAAATGTAAAAGGCAGAATAAATGCAGAATTTTACTCAGAAAAGAAAACGCCATAAGTGTCAAAACTTTTTTATTGTTTACAATCTCCATTGACGACCGTGTCTACAGAAGTGGCACATAAAAACTTTTCGATACTATCGATAGTTTTTGAGCTAACTATCGAAACTTTTGATTGGGCCGACTATCGATAGTTTTGCAGCTCTAATTTACATGGCGTTTACATTTGCCAGTACTGGCAAGACAGTAGCAATTCATTCAAACTTTTTTACACTTTTACAGCTATTTTGTTTTTGCATTGTTTTGCCAACTAATATGTATATGCTTACTGTCTTGCCAGTACTGACAAATGTAAATGCTGTGTAAGAGAGGAATGTCAAAAGTTGCTCGTGCTTTTGACATATCGACCAACGAAAGCAACAAATAAAACACAATGTTGTGTTTTTTGGCTTTGTACTTGTCGTAGTATCGCTACCACCAAGGCAAATTGACTAGAAGGTGGGGTCAAGTCAACATATGGTTTTTTATCTGTGGTCGGTCGACTTGTCAAATTTTGTATACAAAATAGTTTTTTATGTAAACAAACCTATTTTTGTTTACTAGCACTATTTTTGACAACCCGACCACAGAAGCAGTTTTGTTGTAGAGTTGACCTTACCTTCTAGTCTGGCTACCACTGTTTACATAAATTCGCCTTGAATTCAGCGTTTTTAAAATAAACGCGCCGACATACAAAAGCAAAGTGTTGGCATCCCTGGTTGCATGGCCCTTGGTTGGATAATTATGTATTAGTTATATCTTGTATGTAAGTTTTAATTTTTTTAGTGATTTTATTAATAGAAAAATTGGAATTTGCCATCAAAAAATATACTTTTTTGGTTTAAATAAAATAAAATACTTGAATTGTCCGTAAGCGGCTGGAAATTAGTAGTAAACATTTTTACAACTGTGGCGAAAAGTCAGAAAGAACATTGACTGCGATTCTCTCGTGTTTTCTTCATACATTTCCTGGTGTTATACTTCGAACAACATATTTTTCTTAAATGAAAATTTTGAAAAAAGTGGAATGAATGTAATTCAGTGATATTGCTTTCACTCGTCAACAAAATTCTTTATTAAAGATGTCATCAATACAGTTTGTTTTACAACCCCTTCCTGGAACGGATGAGCAGTTCATTGAAAGGTGAGAGCAATCCTTTTTGTATGTTATATTTATTTGGTTGGACTGACTAGTCACTGAAAAAATCAAAAACGATTTAAATACTCCAAAACCTTGTCGTAATTAAATTTCTTTTATTTAGTTAAATACAAAAAGTATTTAGTATGTCTATTAAAGAATGTACTATGTACATACTTAGTATGCTTTGGTTGATAATTGAGTAATTCACAGTGTACGATGCATAATTCAATAAAAGAATTTTAGCACGTTATATGTATGCATATCTACATAAATTAAAAAATACATAACCGCCTTGAAGTTCTGTAAATATTCGGTTTGTTGTAGGGTTCGTAAACTACATATTGTATGTGCATGTTAGTACATATTTATGTACATACAAACGTAGATATTTCAGTTTATTCAATAGGCAAGTCCTTAAAAATATTCCTTTGTGTTTATCTGATCATGAAATGGGTTAACCCTTCACCAGTACCACCAGTAAATTGCACTGAAACTAAAAATTGTGGATAACACTTGTATGGGAGGGCAAGTGAAATAATAGATTGACTTAGCTAATTTTCAATACAAAATATTTCTTATGCGCCCCATACACGGTTCAATTCAGTTGTCAACTGAGTCTTTCAACTCAGTTGACAACTTCATCAACTGAATTGAAAGATTTTAAATTTATTTTAAAATTTAATGAAATAAAAGACAATTTTTAAAATACTTAACCACAAAAATTAATTTTGACAGCTGATCAAGAGACTTGAGCATACACAGTACAATCGAATTGAAAGACTTAGTAGTCAACTTGAAAAAATCAAAATCTTTTGATTTTTCTTCAACCAACTCGACAACCGTCAAACTAATCAACTGACAAGGCCATACACGCTTTGATTTGGACAACAACCGACTCAGTTGACAATTGAATTGAATAGTGTATGGTCTGCTTTACACTAAAAAAATACCATGCCCTATACATATGTACGAAAATTCTCGTACATTGTACGATATCGTTTGTAATTTTGCACTACGAAATTACGAAAGTACAAAATGATTTCGTAAAATACAGAATAAGCTTTGCTCACAATCGGAGCAACTATTTCGTTTTTCATCTATCTTCTTCCCAAAGTATTTTATGTATTTTCCTTTCATTTTTCAAACAAAAATGTAACTAAAGTTTTTTTTTTAAAGTTGAGCCAACTTCTACTTCAGCAACAAATTGTGTGAAATTGTTAATGACGTTTATAACTGGTAGGTTAAAGTAATGTTGAGGCCCTATGCTCTTTATAGGATCGATGGGAACCAGCGTTACCGTTGTGCGACTTTAGTTGCAATTTGCAATCTTTTTGACGCTCTGACACTTTTTGTGCGACTTTTTTAAAATTGTCTAATTTTGCAACTTTTTCCAACTTTTTGTCCCTTTTTTGTAAGTGAAATACTTTTTTTTTACTTTTGAAAAACAACAAAAACCAACAGGTTAAAAGAAGAAACTTGTTAGTCCATGCTATCAACTCTAAATTTTCTAGATACTGAAATAGAAGGTTGGATGGATGCCAAGTAATGAACTTGGGCGAAAATACAAAAAAAGTTAAAAAACATAAAACGTAAAGTTTTTTCATACATTAAAGTACCTATATACCAACACATTATTAAAATTCAATCAAATGTAAAATTAATACACAAAAGTGTATTTAAACACATTTTTAACGAATTATTTTTCAGCTATTTTTATCGTTTAAATTGTTAATTCCTTTTTGTTTTGTTTTTTTTTTTTGATAAACCATCGCCTTACCAAAGATTTTTATGTACATCGCTTACCAATATCCACCCGGGTGTTACTGCATGTCTATAAGCGATGAGAACAAGTTATCGTCATACAACTTTTTTCGGTTTTTTTTAAAGAAGTTTTCGTCATACAAATTTTTTCAGTTTTTATTAACGAAAACAATTTGTTCTGTAAGTAAAAATTTCTTTTTAACTGAAGCAAATTTTAGAGATTTATGAAAAAAATAAAACCGAAGTTGTCACCCGGGTGGTAGTTAAAATGTTAAAAAAAGTGTGAGACTTAAATTGGAAAAAACGACTTTTTCGGGCGACTTTTTGTTTTAAAAACGACTTTTTGTGCGACTTTTTCATAATTCTCAACGGTAACCCTGATGGGAACATATATATAAAGTAAAGTTGGATTAATGGAACACTTTTTACACAACCTATAAAATCCTACCTTTAGCTATCGGTAAGTTGTGAAAACGGGCCTAAAAGGAAAAACAATGGTATACATATGCTATAGCGAATATAAACATCATTCCAGTTTTTACAACCACACGTTAATAGTGGGTAGGGTGTTATGCGTTTGTGCTTATGTTTATAACAATTCAAAATATTGGTCCTTTAGGTATACCGATCGACTCAGAATCATTTTGAGTCGATCTAACGATATTCGTCAGTTCGGCTGGCAACCTTGCTCGCAGAGCACAGATTGCAATTTGGGATCAGCGTTGCCGTTTTTGTTACTTTTAACCAAAATTGGTTACTTTTTTTCTCAATGTGTACTTGTGTACTTTTTTTTCCATTTTGGTTACTTTTTTTCAATACAAAAATAACCAAATTTTGTTTTAGAACAAGAACTACCCGCTTTTTTTACCCTTAAAAATTGTGTGTGTTTTTGCATTTAAAACCAATGCTTTTTTTCATCTACTTAAAAATTGTTTTTTTAGAAGCTTAAACTGTAATAGACTATCAAGTTAACCATATTAAGCACATATATACTTTGAAGTGTAGATGACCATTTTCTACTACTCTTCATGCTACATAGGGCTAACTGAAACACTTTTCTAAATAAACGATAAGGTCAAAGGCCTTCCGATCCCATCCCTTTTAATATGATTATATTTTACCATAGTTTGAAAACTATAGCTCATATAGGTTTTAAAATTGACGAAAACAAGTGTAATCTTTGCATAGGTGGTGCCACTTGCAACGAAAATTTCGAAAAATTTTATAGCCTATTGTTCTTTCCGGTTCTTTCGGTAATATACTGTCAAAGCTTTATAAAAATCGGTTCAGTGGCTTATGAGCCTACAAGATACAAGCAAAAACAATTCTTTAGACATATTTTTAAACTGAAGTGCAAATATAATAGTACTTTTGATACAAAATAATTTTGGTTACTTTTTTTCGCACTTTAAAAAGAAAAGGAAATGGCCCACAATTTCAACATTTTTTTACGATTTTAATTAAAAAAATGCAATTTGAAAATTTGCTTTGAGTTTGTCAATTGTTTGTCGCAGTAGTTTACTTATGAACATCTAAGAACGCTGTAGGCAATTTAATTTTAAATTTATTTCACAGAACTAAAGCTTCGTACAGACGATGGTCAGATCTTACAATATTGTAAGCAGGCATTGCCAACAGCAATATTTTTCTAACAATGGTGCGATTGTCAGATGCATTAATTTTGCACTTCTGCAAATACAAATGAGCTTACAATGTTCACACAGTTGTAAGACATTTTAGCCAATTTTATGCAATTTAAGCAACGCTGCTTACCAATATTGTAAGGTCTGACCATCGACTGTAAGAAGCTTAATTTGTAAATTATTTGTTTGGTTACGTTTTGTTATGACAAAACATATGTTTTCTTTGCTCATACACAACTTCGAAAAAAAGCAAAACGCTAGCAAATCGCCTGGTTTTCAGAACATGCTGAAATGCGTTTTGCATTTTTCAAATCGTAAGCGCTTTGAAAACGCTGCGTTTTCCAGAACATGGACGATACGGATCATTTTGGATTGTCCTTTTAATTAAGGTGTCTTCTTGTCGCGAAGTTTCACGTGGCCTTCCTCCAGAACGAGTAGGAGATGTGCCACCAGTCTGCAAAAAAATTTTAATTAGCCTAGAAATAATTGATCTGTTGATTTCTAATTTTAAATTCACTTGATCTTAACCCAATCGAGCACTTGTGGGAGAGCGTTAACTTAAAAATCAACCGAGAAAATTGCAAAATCAAAGAAAATGTATTAGAAGCCGCAAAAATAACCTGGGAAGCAATATTACCTGATATAATTAATAATTTAATATCCTCTATGCCTAAAAGATGTGCGTGTGTCATCCAGAATAAAGGATTCGCAACGAAATATTGATTTCAATATTTTTTTTTTTTACTTTAATTGGGGGTGCTTTAGTTTAGTCCGCTTATATTTGCGACTTAAAATATTTTTTGAATTTTAACTTTTTTTTTATTAAATTCTGAATTTCTTAAGTTTGTGTTTTTCAATAATAAAGATATAAATAAAAAAAAAAAAAAAAAAAAATAATTTTGTTTTCTTAAAAACATTATTATTTAAAAAAAATGTAGGGGTGCTTAGGTTTTGGCCGATACTGTAGGTTCAGATTGGCACAAAATTTAAAACGCTGAGAATCAGTCCATAATTTGACATAAAGACGTCTTTTTGCCCATAAACTATCTTACATATGCTGGAATGTACATATTAAATTAAATTTGGTCCAAACTTATTTGATTGCATTCATAACACTACGGAAGAGTCATTTTGCCGTCTGGAAATTGATTACAAATTTTTTACTAATATGAGGTCGCTGATTTCAAATCTAATCTCCATTTTTCACTATTAACTCCACTTGATTCCATTTCAGATCAAAAATATTTTAAATTTATTCTATTTTTTGAAATTCTTAATTTTTTTTTGCAAAACGGTTTGGACTTTTATTTTTTTGAAGGCTATTCTTTTTTCCACATTGTTAATTTTACTTCCTGCAATATCCATAGATTTGACTTGAGTATTAAGTTAACCAAATCCTTCCTAATTAGTTATTGTTTCATCAATATATCCGGAGTTGGAAAATACAAATGCTAATTGACTTCTGAAGTTATTTTAATTTAATATTTCTTTTACTTTTTTAATTGCATAATCATCGGTATCAACAAGCTCTTCTAACATTCTTAAATTACCAGAAGTTTTTTTTTAAATAATTCTGGAGCATCTAGCCAGGCCCCATCTTATTACTACTAGATGGATAAATTTCATAAAAAAATGCAATAATATCGAATTTCCTCTGCAACACCTTATAACCTTATGGACCATTTTTGAAATGATGTCACCAAATATTATGATGAAATGAGAATGAATTTTTTTTAAAATTTTTAAAACCAGTATTTATAAAATCCAAGCAAGAACTACATATATTATCTTGAGGTGTTTCCGACTTCAAAACATAATTTTTTAACAAGATGCTTTTGTACAAATTTAAGTTATAAGAAAATAAGGTAAATGACAAAATGAATGAACCCAAATGCGAAAAAAGTTTTAGTTTGAGGTCACAAATTTAAAAAAAATAGATTTATCGAAAATATTTACTCAAATTTAAATAAATTTGTTGCTGAACATCTGTTTTGGAAATTTTGTATATCCTAAAAATAACTTAGTTGAGTTGTAATTTACTGAGCTACCTAAACAAGAGCGGCAAGCGTTTTTTTAAACATGAAAATTTTGTTGCCATTACATTTTCAAGAAAATAAAGCGACCAAGCGATCTTTCAAATAAAAATTTACAGCCGGGTAATGTTGAATTCGCGTTCTAAAGGTGTGTTTCTTATAAACTATGAGCAAATAAAAAGTTTTGACATAAAACAGACGCTTGCCGCTTTTATTTAGGTAGCTCAGTAAGACAACTGGTTGTGATCAGTTGTAATTTTTGTTATGTTTTTGTTCACCGCAATATATCAAAGTTGTAAACCATAATACACAAATTAAGAAATAACAACTCAACTGAGTTGAAAAAATACATTTTTTTGGAAGCACAATCAAAACATCATTCTATGTGTGTAGCACCAAAATAGGGGAATTATTATGTGAGTTTAACGATTTAAAAAGTAAGGCTGTTTTCCTAAACGCCTATTGCATTGTAGTAATACATGGCAACATGTTCTTAAATGCAACCATAAACATTTTGACAATGCATTTAGTTCCGAAATGCAACTTTTTAGTTGTCACTGCGCAGAGAAAAGCAAATAAAGAAGTTAAAATAATGTAGATGCAAACCATATTCATATACAATACAACGTAGGTAAAAATTTAAGTACACAATGCATCAACACGGTATTGATACATTGTGAACACACGTTTAGGAAAACAGCCAAAATTATTATATTAAGCGATTAACAAACGATTTTCGCTGGCTATCAACAACAATTTTGCTTTCAAAAACTTGTGGAAAATGCAGAGTACCGAAACGTTCACTAATTTTTTAGACATGAGCGAGCGTGAAAAATTAAAAATGTTACTGCTTTTTCATCCTCATGAGGGTGAGGAAAAAAAAATATTTTGAATTTCCTCATTCATGAGGAGTGTGCAAACAAAAAAGTTCATGTGTGAATTTGACAGATATGAAAAATGTGAAAAAATTCACATTCAAATTCCTCAAGAAAAAAAAAAACGCGATTTACCCGACCATTAACAGTGGGAGAATGAAGTTGTAAAGAGGCCTTATAGAAGCGATATAAAGTTTTCCAGTAGCATTCCAACTGTATTTCTAATTTACACAGTGTGTCATTGGGGATAAAAAAAGCGTTGCCTACTTGCATCTACTTTAAATGTCTTCTAAAAATAATTAAGAATAAAGCCTTATCCCAGTGTAATTGTTGTTGCTAATAATGCGAAGTGAGTAAATTAATAACTAAACTTGCTACACAATCCAACATAACTTCTAATAAAACAATTTTGACAGGTCTTATCTTAGAAACAAATTTGAATTTGTAAAATATTTAATAAAAATTATTCTTGAAAGGCCTGTTCAAATAAGGCAGAGTAAAATTAGTAAAAATTTATTAAAAATACAGTTGTAAACCTTCTTTAAAGTCTGAAAAGTGAAAGCGCAGGCAGTTTTTCCCGATAGGCAACACGATATTCTGTGTGTGTTTTGTTTTTGTAAAATTATTTGTTGGCTGGTAAACTAAAATCTGTTTTGCTTTTATAAATTATATTCTTTGATGTCTCTAAAAGGGTCAGTTTTTTTTTTCGTTTAAAAGACATAACGGAAAAAAATTATTGAAAACAAATTACTACCTGAAAGAACTGAAGACATGTATTTTTTCTTGTGAAAAATTTTGCTTTCTGTACCAACAGCAACGGTGGGTTTTTTGGTTGAAAACACTACATTGAAGTTACAAAAACTGGCTTTATAACTTTGCGCGAAACAATAAAAGTTTCATTAATACAACAATAAAACACATCTTCTTATCCATCAACTGCACTTACTCTCGCATTTGGTTATATGTATATAAGAGATGTCAACCGATTAAGAATAATTCGATTAATTTATCAAACAAAAACAAACTCTGGTTCGAATAATTTTAAAATGGCGATTTTTGAATAACGAATAAATCGATTAAATTATGCCGATTAATCGAACCATTTTTTTTTTTATTAAAAACATCGTTAGCAACATCGAAATGAGCGGTTGAGAAAAAATTTGTCGTCGTGAAGAAAAATCTAAAATATTTTAAATATCTAATAAAAATTATCAAAAAGTAATTTCAATTTTTGGGAATACAAAATTTTAATTTCAAAAGATTTTGTTATTCGTGCTTAATTCCCAGTTTTTATTATTGATAAAAACACTTGAAATTTATTGTTGATGGGATAAGCTATTCCTATGCGCATTTCACTGGTTGCTTAGGCCAGATCATCAGGAAACTTCATCCATAAAGATTTTGGAAAAACTAAAGATATTAAACCAAATAAAACTGTTAAGCGTATAAAACTTATAGCAACAGTTCTACTTGTAACAATATCAAAGTTTAAACAAAACACATCAACAATAAACAGTGGGTTTATCTCATCTTACATTCCCCACTACAATTAGTTGAAATTCTCTCAACATTAATTGTAGTTGTAAGTAGGTTAAGAAAAACAAAATAAAAACAAACAACAACTTACAAAAGATGTTGTCAATTAAGTGTTTTTTTAGGCCGTGCACTTGCCTGTTTATTATCAAAAAGTAATTTCAATTTTTGGGAATACAAAATTTTAATTTCAAAAGATTTTGTTATTCGTGTTATTATTTATTTAATAAACTTCTTATTCATCAAAAAGTGATGCATAATTAATACGTGTTCTGTGGAATATAAAAGTTTTTGATTTTTGATTTAATAAACGCAAACAAAAATATAGTTGAGAAATTTTCCACGTGAATCTTGTGTTGTGCAGTGAGAAACGCTTTGTAATAATAAACAATTAAATAGCCTAAAACTTAACCATACAACAATGTTGAACTAATGGTTTTTACATGTTTTATATAATAAATAAATAAATAAAATAAA
Source organism: Pollenia griseotomentosa (assembly GCA_963931875.1). Taxonomy (NCBI): domain Eukaryota; kingdom Metazoa; phylum Arthropoda; class Insecta; order Diptera; family Polleniidae; genus Pollenia; species Pollenia griseotomentosa. The sequence goes on along the minus strand of OZ007560.1, from coordinate 173,824,298 downwards.
GATAATTAACGCAAATTAAAATAAAATAAAATAACATACAAACATACATACATATATGGTATAAAAATTGTATTAAAGAAGAAACATACATAAAGAGTAATACAAAAAGACCGTTACTTGAAGTCTCCACTTCTGTTAATTGAGCCGTTTATTGCAATAAGGGCTCAAATAACGAGAAAACAAGAATTTAGTTTTTGGGCGATTAATGTTTTGAGAAGTGATTCTTACTTTGTATATATTTGAAAAACATTTTAACGTTTTTGAAGTGAAAAACATTAATAAAGATTTCCACCACCATGTCCCAAAAAAATAAACCAACACAGTGTCTCAAATGTAACTCTAATGACACCAAGACTCAGCATAGTGTTGGATGTAAAGATTGTGGTGCTTTTTACCATTGTGATTGTTCGGGCGTTTCTGGAGAAAAGCTAGAATCTATTCGTAAAAAGATAACTAAGTTTACTTGCGGAAATTGTAAACAAGATTCTGAACCTAATACTAATGCTGACATTATAAAAAGAATTGATGAAATAAAAACATTCATAGAAAATAAAATGGAAAGCAATAAAGGAGACCTTGAACGCCGTATGGATTGTGGGTTTCATAATCTAGAAACTAAAGTAGTGCAGCTCATTGACAATTTGCGTAGTGAAGTCAATACCGAAATATCCAATGTTAAATCTGATGTAGCACATTGCTATTCTATTGTCAAAGAGGCTGATAAAGCAAATGATGCAAAATTCAACCATCTTCAATACAAAAATAATATATTGGAAAGGCGCTTATATAGATCGGACATAGTAAATAGAGGATTGAGCTGTTCTATTGAAAGTATTCGCGAGAATGTAATAAAAATTGCAAAATTTGTTGGTGTTGACATAAATAATGCAGATATTAATCACTGCTGCTATTTAAATCAGCGTAAAAATTTTGTAATTAAATTTAATTCCGTTCAACTACGTGACACCATAATGCAAAAATATTACAAACTCAACCATTGCTGTTAAATAAGGTCATAGGCGGTATCGTCGAATCTAGGATATACTTGAATGACAACTTGTCCCCTGCATCCAGTAAACTGAATTTTCTTTGTCGCAAGCTTCTAATAGCAAAGAAAATTAAAAAAATTTATCTGATAAATATGGATCGACCGAAAGCCAAGATTATAATGCTAAATGGAAAGAGCGTGTTGCTCGATAGTCAGCAGTGTGCTAATCTACTAGACGGTTTTTTAGATGATGCTTCAGTTAATAATCCATAGTTTACATATATTCTTCTTTACGCTTTCTAATATTTACCCCCTTTTATTTTAAATCTTGTGTATGCTCCCCATAATTATTTAAATTAAAACTAATTCAAAATTACAAGAATAATATTAATAGAAGTCTATAAAAATATTAATTGCTCCTCATATGTTTCCTTTTTACTATAAACAAACCCATTTTAATTGAAATATTGTAAAACTTTTGAAACAAATTTACATTGAATTCTACAATTATATCAAAATTTAGAGGTAATCGGATATGAATCATGTTGTTGAGGACTAAATCTAATTTGCAATTTATATATAGCAATAGATAAATCTTGATAATTTGATAATTTTGATGAAAATATTAATATAAAAATTAAAATTGTAATGTGGGTAATATAATTATATAATTATTTATTTATTTATCACAAGTATTTAATAAAAAAACTTAATTTATAAAATACTTAAATTCAAATAGTGGGGACTACTAGATCATTGCACCATATTTTCTTAATTTAAATTTCTTTCAAGATATTGGCTAAGTTCAGGATATATTTTATTTTTTTTATTGCATCATTATTGTTTGAATTGAAGATAGATTCTAATGGTTCATCAGAGGCGGTCAATGGACATTCTCTAAATATGTGATTAATTGTTAGTCTTTCCCGACAGTGTGCACATTGCATGGGCTGTGTTTGTTCATAGAGGTGATTAGTGCTGAATCTTGTAGTTCCGAGTCTGGTCCGTGCTATTATAATACAATCTTGGCGGCTAAGATTAGTGTTATAGGGCGGCCTGGTTATGTTGTTGTTGTGCGATCTTAGAAAGCTATTAGAGCCGTTCCATTGCTCTTGTAAAAGTTGTTTTTGGTAATGTTTATGGAAATTTACTAGTACTGATGTTAGTGGGGGTACTTCAATTATTAGAGGTAGATTTTTTGCATTTTTTGCAGCCATATCTGCATATTCATTTCCTGGTATCCCCTGGTGACCCGGGATCCAAAGTATCATTACCTCTTCTTCCAGTGTATGGTCTTTTAAAATATATTTCCTTGTTTCACTGTCTGCTTTTAATGATTTTACCACACTTAAGCTGTCAGTGCAGATAAGAGTTTTTTGCTGTTTTTTTGATGCATATTCTACTGCACATTTTATTGCTGATAGTTCAGCACTGAAAATTCCAGCTTGATATGGAAGTATTGATTGGCGAACAATTTCATAACCTCGACTTTTTTGTTCTACTACTGCGTACGATGTAATGCCATCCGAAAATGATCCATCTGTAAATATGGTTATACTTGCATTGTATTTGTCTTTTTCCCTTAGGTAGAGTTGTTGGAACATGGAAGGATTCATTCCATCCTTTATTGTTGTGTTTAATAGGGTATTTGTTAATAGTTTGGTATCCGATTTATTGCTCAAAGACTGTGTGCCAGGTGGTTCCGGCAGAGGTGATTCGATTTCTTTCGCATATTTGATAATTTTTTGTAGACCACACGGGTGATTCGAGTCATAGTATTTAATGCGTTCCCAAAGATTCTTATGAAGGGCATGGTTCGGGTTTATTATTCCTTTTGCCAATAGTTTAATAGATTGTTTTTTTTTTTTTAAAGTGAACACCTATTGATGTTGGAATTTATTTTCTTAATATTTGTTTGGGACGTCCATCCATACATTGTTATGCAATGTTGGATAACCCCTTCGGTTAGCGAGCGGCAAATTGAGATAGCAGTTTCTAAGTGTGGTATTTTTCGCTTGGTGCAAATGATTTTTAACAAATTGTTTGTATGTTTTAATTTATTTATTACATTTTTTGTATGTGCATTCCAAAGTAGATTTTTAGTAAATGTGACTCCTAGAATTCTCATTTCTTTTTTTATTGGAATAAAGTTTTCTCTAATTCTGATAGGAGATAAATTGCATTTGTACTTTCTGCAAACGTGAAGAGCTTCGCACTTATTTATTGGAATTGCTGCGCCTGTATCGTTGGTCCATCTATGAATCACTGCATCACAAGTATTTAGTTTGTTTGCTATTTCTTCTTGAGAGCCTGAGGCCACCATAAAAATGTCAGCATAAATAGAAATGTGGTCAATACCATTGACTTGTTTAAGTTTGTGGAATAAAGAATTAACGTATGCAGTGTATAATACTACGGATAATGGTGATCCCTGTGGAATCCCATTTTCCAAGTTGCGAGAACTGGAGTAGACTCCATCTACTCTTACTATTATTCTTCTGTAAGATAGAAATGATTTTATTAATTTTAAGAGATTTTTCGGTACACCCCATTTATATAATTCTTCTATTACTGCAAAATTGATTACTTTGTCGAAGGCTTTTTCGAGATCTTCAGATAATATTATGGAATGTTTTTTTTCTGTGATGTTTTTTTTTAATTTGGCTTTCAATTTGGTGGCATAGTGTAAAGACCCCTCTATTTGGCAGGTATGCGTGTTGTTCATTGGCTACGTTTGTTATGCAGTATTTCCAGAGTCTTTGTGAAATGATCTTGTCAAAAATCTTGGATATGACTGGGAGTAGTGATATTGGCCTATATCCTTCCGTATTATTCAAATTTTTTCCTGGTTTTGGAATGGGGGAAAGACATTATATGATGATAGTGGCTTGGCTGATATTTCCTTATTTACGTTGGTAGATATTATAAGGTACCGTGGTATGTGGTCATCACATTGTTTAAATTCTGTAGCCCGTTTCTGTATATCTCACATCGTAAAACTCTTCGCATGAAACGTGTGAATTGCAACAAAAATAGTGTGAAATGAAACAAAAAATGGTTTTTCTCACACAAGTGTTTCTGTATCTTTTTTTTGCGAGAATTATCTGTCATTTAAATAATTTTCCAGCAATTATTGGAAGGAGTCGAGAAAAAGTGTTTCTATAACAATATTTTGCGAAAAGTTTCTTTCAAGAACTGTCAAAATAAGTCACATTTGAAATTGGTGGCGAGAAAAACAAAATGTAGATATTTTGAATTTAAAATATGTTTATATACTATTTTTTTAAATAAATAAAAAAATAGAAGGAATATAAATGATAAATGCATAATTTATATGATGAAAATAAACAAAAAACAATTGTTATATTTTGTTAGTTTTAATTTTTGTTAGCCTTTTCTTGTTTTGGTTTTAATCAGTGCTGCCAGATAAATTTGTGTCATAATCGTCAATTTCCTGAGAAAAAAATAAAAAAGATCGTTTTTTTGGTTTTAAAAATCGTGCAATTTAAAATCAATTTGAAGCAAATTTGTTTCGACTTTTATTAAAAAATAATCAAACAAAAACATAGTTAAAGTTCATGGGTATTTAATAATTACACTACGTGACAATTTTTTGACCAAATGCATTTGAAACGTAATCCTTATGTAAAATTTTCCGCTGAATTCGAATATGAAGTCAGAATTGTCAAAAGTAGAACAGTTTTTGAGATATTCCAAAATAACCGTTATTTGTGTTTTTAAAAAAGATGATGTGACTGATATGCAAATATCCAAAAAATAAAATTTTAGCCTATTTCAATACGAACATTTTGTGCCCAATAGGATCCAGATCGGTGCAAAAATGACAAAGTTACAGAAGATTAATTGAATTAACCCACAACAAATAAATATACTAAGCTAAATTTTTAGTAACAATAATTATTAAAAGTTACTTGAAAGTTTTAAATTTCTATGTGGGTTAATTTACTAAATCTTTTGTAGCTTTGTCATTTTGGTACCAACCTATGTCTTGTTAGGCGCAAAATGTTCATATTAAAATAATCTAACGTGGCATGCAATAAAACATTAGGATTTTTAAATGATTGGTTTAAAAAAATAACTTGAAAAGAGCAAAATTGAACAAAATCATAAAATTTTCAATGAAGCTTGAACTTTTGTCCCCTGTAACTCTGTCATTTCTTGACCAATCGTCACAAGCAATTCATGGTTATTTTAGAAATGTTATAACCTTTTACTAAAAAGAAAGAAATACATAATTCGTTTAAAATTTTTTTCAGTCACATCAACTTTTTTAAAAACACAAATAATGGTTATTTTGGAATATCTGAAAAACTGTTCTAATTCTGAGTTCATATTCGGATTCAGCGGAAAATTTTACATAAAGATTAGCTGTCAGATTCATTTGGTCACGACTTTGTTGAAATTTTGTCACGTAGTGTTTTTATTTAATAATTGAGATATAAATCTTTAATTTACCTATTCCTATAATCTTTTTCTTTTTTGCCTGAAATAGACTTAGTAGAATACCTTGTAGTTAAAATTAAAAAAATCGGTTCATAAATAAACGGGTTAAAGACCCAGTAAAATCTTCGCCTACAAAATAATATGTTAAGTAATCAGAAACACGTAAAAGCACTACATACAATTCTACTGAAAAACTAATGAATTTTACAAGGGTTGTGCCAAAAAGAACACATTCAAAAGTAAGTCATTTTTTTACCTTAATACATCAAGAAAAAAGTAGTTATCGAAGTTCTTATGGAAGAAAGCTACTTAATAACGAGTGAAAGAAGCTATCCATTTTGAAAAAGTTTTTACTGGGAGACAAACAAATTTCTTTCTTGCCGGAATAATGGTTTTGGCACAAAAGTGTACATATAAGATAAGAATATCAAATATCAATCATATTTTGTATATGTATATAAGAAGTATTAAATGTTCAAAATAAGCCAAGTCGGTCCATTACTTTCCCTCGAAATTTTGCTTTTGCCGATACATTTTTTAGGGAAGAAACAAACAATTTCGAGGACAATTTTCACAATAGGGATAAATATAAAAATTTAAGCAGCCTTGTTTCTAAAGATATCTTTTTTTCTAATAAACAAACATAAAAATATTTACAATTATTTTATTTCGAAGACTTATGCCCGTAATTTCTATAAATAGATATCTAGTGGTGTTCATACCTAACAGTTATCTTTACCTGTCCGGTATCACTATTGTGGTAACTTCAACGTTAATTTTGCCTACGTGAATTAACTACCGAAAATCGATGGGGTAAAATACATTACACTTTAACCCGTAGGTTAGAAATACGTTTTAAAATTATGAAAACCATAGATACCTATACACAGCTAGATACCTATTTGTAGAAATTACGGGCATAAGGGACTTATAGGGTAAAACGCAACGCCAACAATTTCATTAAAAGCTAAAATAAAATTAAAAATATTTTATAAATTTGTTGTTGCTTTCCACAGACATTCATATTATTTTTTTTTCAATTTTCAACGCCACAAAATAGAAGTGTTTGAAATTTAAAAATTCAAGATGAATTTCTATAGAAAGTAACAACAAAATTATAAAATATTTTTGATTTTGTTTTTGCTTTCGTCACTTTTTTTAGAAAAAATCATCAAAAAGTCACTTTGTTAATATCGGAACAAAAAATCGTCAAGATGACGATAACTCGTCAAATCTGGCAGCCCTGTTTTTATTATATTTATTTCTTTTGTTGACGTTTCGCTTTTATTTGACACTTAGGTTAGGTTAGGTTCCTTGGGCAGCCATCAGAAGACGGCTCACTTGGGTCCTCAATTGGTCCCTTTGTGATACCCGGCGCCAATGCCCATCCATTGGAGCAGTTACTCAGATGGTGTCACTGCAAGTTCCAACCACTTCGTCTTCCTAGTGAAGAGAAGGAGCGATTTTAGTTCCATCCCAGACAGATCCCCCAAGCAGGAAAACACCGGTCTCCCCAGGTATTCTTCCCTTATGCCCCGCAGTCCAGGGCAGTGACAGAGGAAGTGAAGCACAGTCTCCTCTTCCTCCTCGTTCTGACAACTCCTACAATAGTCGTTGAATTCCAGACCCATTCTTCCAGCATGGGTCCCCACCGGCCAGTGTCCAGTCAAAACCGATATCACCAACCTAATTTGGTTCCTGCTGAACCCAAGTAGAGAGCCAGTTCTCCGTTTGTCATATCCAGGCCAGAGGATCCTGGATATCAAGCAGGTGGACTCACAGGTCCACCGCATCTGCGCTATTCTATAAGACTCGCGCTCGATGAGTAATTTACAGTGGGCTATTGGAAGACCAACAAATTGATCGATGAATACGTCATCCATGCGACCACCCTGTCTAGCCAGCCCATCTGCCACTAGATTGCCTGGGCACTCCGAGTGACCAGGTATCCATATAAGCGTTACCCTTGAATGTTTCGCAATCTCATTCAAAGACATCCGACATTCTGCAGTCAACTTAGATGTCGAGTAGACACCCGCCAAAGAAGCAAGGGCAGCCTTGCTGTCAGTAAATATACGTATATCTCCCGATATGCGATGATACCTCAGCCAGTTTGCCGCCCGCCTTATAGCCGAGATCTCCGCCTGCAGGACACTACATCCATCCGGCAGACGAAAGGAAACCTTCACATCCAGTTCCTCTATGAAGAAACCTCCGCCAGCCCTCTCACCTTTCCTCGAACCATCGGTATAGACCCCCAGGGTCGGTTCCCGGAAAGTATCCAAGAGCACGTTTCCGTGCGCCACTCGTGTAACAAACCCCGCACCAAAGAACGGTACCGGAGTGCAGTAGTCCACTCCATCAGGGACAATCGTACTTCTGATTATCCTGGCGTGTCCATAGTCACGGGTCGACCAACCGCCAGCCGCGTGCAGCCGTGTCGCCGAGCAAAGAGCCAACTGTTTGGCCGCTATATCCACCGGAAGCCAGTTCAAAATCGTGAACAGCGCCTTCGTGGGAGTAGATCGCATAGATCCCGTGATCATCAACGCGACAAGTCTGTATACTTTCTCAAGCATCCCGCGGTGTATGCCCTTTTCCAGTGCAGTCCACCATACAACGACCCCATAGTACAGGGTCGGCTTTACCACTGCCTCAAAGATCCAATTGACACACCTCGGGCTCATACCCCAGTTTCTGCCTATTGCACCCCTGCACGCATATATGGCAACTATTGCCTTCTCCACTCTCATCCGGACATTTAGTCCCCATGACAGCCTGCTATCCAGAACCACGCCCAGATACTTGGCACTGCGAGATATCTGAAGCTCAGTTCCGTTTAACCTCGGAAGCTTAAAGTCCTCGGTCCTATACTTCCTCGTAAAGAGTACCAGTTCCGTCTTAGACGGATTTACACCCAGACCGCATGATGCACTCCAGGTGCTTAGTACCCTTAGGGCAGCCTCCATACACTGGGACATTACGCCCAAATGCTTCCCTGTTATAGCTACTGACACATCATCAGCATACGCCACTGCCTTGATCCTCATATTGTCCAACTTTGTCAACATGGTGTTCATAGTCAGGTTCCACAATAGTGGGGATAGAACTCCCCCCTGGGGAGTACCCCTGTTCACCAGCCTCTGAACACTGGTTTCACCTATTGTAGAGCAAATGACCCTATTCCTCAGTAGATTGTCAACAAATCTACATATGCCAACGTCGATCCCCAGATTCCCCATGGACGTCACAATAGAGTCCGGGTTGACGTTGTTGAAGGCCCCCTCAATATCGAGGAAGGCCACAAGTGTGTACTCCTTGAATTCGAGCGATCTCTCAATTGTTCCAACCAGAGAGTGAAGAGCCGTCTCAACAGACCTGCCCTTCGTATAGGCATGTTGAGAGGCAGAAAGTAAACCCCTTGGGATGGTCATCCTCAAGTGCACATCGATAACCCTCTCAAGAGTCTTAAGAAGAAAGGATGCAAGACTGATCGGTCTGTAGTCCTTCGGCTCGGTGTGAGAAGCTTTACCCCCCTTGGGTATAAAGACCACTCTACACAGGGTCCATTTCACAGGGAGATACGAGAATCTAGCGCATCCCCTATATATGACCAGCAACCAGGGTATTATCAGGGTCGAATTCCTCTGCAGGTCCGCCGGAATTATTCCATCCATACCCGGAGATTTATATGGGCTAAAGCTATCGATGGCCCATTTAATCCTGTCATAGTCCAGTGGAATGGACATTGGAGTGGAAGTCGCCTCCCACGCTGGATCCCGTGTACCCCATTGGGAGTTTCCAGGAAAGTGAGTATCAATTAACACCTCCAGTGTTTCTTGACTATTCGTAGTCCAACTACCATCCGATTTCCGGACGTATGTCGGAACAACCGGGCTCGAAGCCATTACCTTACGTAAACGGTTCGTCTCAGAGGATCCTTCCACGCCGCTACAGAAGTTCCTCCAAGCAGACCTTTTCGCAGATCTAACCAAGTTTCTAAACCTATTCAATGATGACTTATAGTCCGCCCAGTTGCCTCGGCGCTTTGCCACATTGAACAATCTACGACAGTCAATTCTCGCCTGCGCAATGTCAGGATCCCACCATGGTGGCCGGTTCCTGCCCCTACGCACCCTTGGCCTACACGCCAGGGAAGTCGCCAACTGCAGTGAGTTCGAAAGCAGATCCACTGCTGCATCGATCCCTCCGATATCGTCAACCCTAGGAGGGTCAGGTAGAGACCGGACCAGAGAGGAGTATTGAATCCCCCAGTTCGTCCGTCTCCTGTTCAATATAGACATCGATCCTGAAGACCTAAGCCCTAGACTGAATTCCACATATCTGTGATCAGAGAGCGAACAGTCATTCGACACCATCCAGCTCTCGATCATATCGATGTGGTTTATACTAACTAGCGTGACATCAAGAACCTCACACCTATTTGCAACAACAAACGTAGGCTCACAGCCCCTATTTACTACTCCTAAATTATAGTTAATAATAAAGGAAAATAGTGACTCACCTCTTACATTCGTGTCCGTACTACCCCATATAGTGTGGTGCGCATTAGCATCGGCACAGATGATAACCGGAGTTCCAGTGCCCGCGGCCTTTATAACTGCATCACGGATGAGCCCATTGGGTGGGTCCTGCCCGTGGTCGTGCGCCATGTACGCTGAGACCATCCAGACTATACCGTCCGGTGTCTCAAGAGCAACAGTTGTAGTATCTTCATCACTGTAATCAGAAAGAATGAAAATATTCAACGAGTTTTTAGCTAAGACACAAGATCTTATGTTACCTGTACCTTTCGCAAATAATAGCTTATAGCCTTTGAGGTTGAGTCCGCAAACCCGATCCTTGTGAATCCAGGGTTCTTGGACCATCACGAGCTCCTCCCCTCTTTCCACTATACGGAGGAGCAATGCAGCAGATGCTGCTTTAGAGTGGTGGAGGTTTATCTGTAGCACCTTCACCATGATCCATTTTGGCGACTACAGTGATGTTGACGTCCTCCTGGTCAGACTCCAGCAGCACGTCCTCATCAACCGTGTCACCCAAGAGATCAAAGAAGTCACCCACCAATCCTGAGACAGACTGGGTGTCCTCTTTGTCGCTTGAGCCCACGGCATCGTCACAAGCCATTCTATCCTCAGATTGCTTGGCTTCACTTACTGACGGAGCCGGATTGCCCTTGTTGTCACTTCGGTAGACACGGAGCAAGATCGTACTAAAACCATAGTAGAGCTTGCCCTGTCTCTCCCTCAGTGGCTCCAAGGATTGCTGGTTGATAACCACAGTCGCCGTCCTTGAGGACCCTTCAGTAGCTGAAACCTTCACTACTTTCCAGTCATGTGTGGGTAGTTGAGGGTTGCAGCACTGAATGATCTTCAAGATCTCCTCAGGTTCCGATGGTTCGGCAGGGATGGTGGCAATTGATCTCGGCCTCCGTGGTATCTCTCCAACCAGCACCACGTCAAGCCTAGCACCTTCCCAAACCTCTCCTAGCAGTTGGATGGCCCGCTTTAAAAGCAGCGCTGAGCGCTCATCCGCGCAAGCCATCAGCTTCACGTGACCCTGGTACCAACCAGCGTCATCGCATTGAGGGGGTGGCCCTGGATTCTCCCTGAGGATCGTCCAGAACACACCCATTAGTTTTTGTTTTACCAGATCCCACTTGGTATGAGAAATGGCACCATTATCGACACTTCTGTCGATGATAGCTCGTACCAGGTGACCTTTGGCCACCTCGCTGAAAGATTTGTTCATCGGTTTCGATGAAATTTTAGGACGTTTCGTCCCCGGTTGCTGTTTTACGGCTGCAGCTTCCTCCTCCGAACGTTGCCGTTTAGGCATTGTCACCTTTCCAGGGACTGGGGGAGTAGCGCTTGGCAGCCCAGCTAAGTGGGCTTTTGCCCATGCCAATGAAGCTTTTTGTTCATTGGTTAGATCTTCAGCTTTCTTGGAGCCGAGAAGATCGACGAAACGCAAGGCAGCACGCCTTGTGTTAGATGCCCTCTTTCTAGGAGGTTTTGTGCCAAGGGACTTTATGCGGTCGCCGAATTTGGCGGGGGGAGGTGCAGTTTTGGGATTGGATGTCTTCATCGCCATCCCTCCTTGCACAATGGACACATGGGAAGCTGCATTGTTAGGCGACTTAGTCATACCCAACTTGGCAGCACCCGAAGCAGGGGTTTTATCCGTTCCAATGACGGAAAGGGCTTGTGCGACTTTGGAGGTACTTGGAGCGAAGTTCAGGGGTACCTCGTCGCAGTTTTTGTAGCAGCCGCCTTCTGGTCGGGCTGCCTTGGTCGCCTGGGCTGTTACAGCCCCTGGCTTTTTCGTCTCACTGTCAATCGTTGTCATTGTTCTCGCCTGTCCGTCATCAGTTTTTGTCAATCGTTTTTGTTTTTGTTGTTGGGTTTGAGAGGAGTTCATTTTGCTAGTTGGTCCCACGAGTGTAGGGGAATTGAAAGGTCCACCACGTCATAGCCCCCATTAACGCGGTAAGGGCGTGGTCTATTTGCTGAGGAGCCCAGGTATCAGCAAAGCTCCGTGATAATACAGTCGGTAACCCCTGACTGCAAACCAACCGATAGGCACGGGTCGCATAACACCTCGGTTTAGGGGATGGATAACTTTTCGTCGCCAAGGCCTTTAAGTTCACTGCCTTCACCTCGGGAGTCGTCAGTTGCTGGCGGAATACCCGGGCCAAGACACGAACCACAGCCAAGACTTAAGCCACCACATCGCTTCAAGATTGTTATCCATAATAGTGGTGGAGTATTTGACACTTAATTACTGGAAATATTCCAGTATAAACAGAATTTGTTGTGTCTGTTTTCGCATTCAAATACAGAAACACTTTTATCTCATAAATCGAGAAACGATGGAATTTTTTTTTACGATGCGAGAAATACAGAAACGAGCTACTGGTAGAGGGATGAAATCTTCAGTACGATAACGCTTGGGTCCGCTTGATAAGTTTTCGTTGGAACCGAATTCCCTAAACCTGTTATGGTTTAGGGAATGAGAACCTTTCATCATTGGGTGGCTCTACCCTCAAGGATTGTAATTTTGAATTTCAAGACACTGAAAGTTTGATTTAATAAAAACAGCGAAAAAGAAATAAAAGTAAAAATAGATTAAAAAAGAAACTGTTCTGTTGTTTTTGTGAGTGAGAAACTTGTTAACTGTAATCAATACAAGCAGCGGAGAAAACGACTTTACGCGGCGATTGCCTGAGCAAGACTCTTATAAAATTATTCTAAAGTAAAATTATAAATAATTACTTTTTTATTAGAAATACTTACAAATACTTTAAAACTTATTAAATAAATTGTTTGTATGAAAGTTTTCTAATGTAAAAATGATTTTTCTTGCGACGTTACCAATTTCTCATTACTTTTTTATACATTATTAATGTTTACTTCTATAAATTTAACTGGTTTTTACACACACCTATTAATTTGGATTTTAGATGAATTCGGTTGAAAACTTCGGCAAAATAGCTTCTGATGGCAGTACAATTAACGCCGTTATTAACCTAGAAAACTTGAATATTTTGCATTTTAATGCACAAAGTTTAGTGCCACGGGAGAGTAACACTAAATTTGACGAAATTCGATATCTTATGGATGGTTGTTCTTTAGACGTTTTAGGAGTAACAGAAACATGGTATAATGATTTTCTTTATGATTCTGCAGTTTCAATATCTGGATTTAATCTTTTTAGAAAAGATAGGAATGGTCGTAGAGGCGGTGGCGTTTGCCTTTACTTACGAAATAATTTAAAAATTGGATCTACATATATTTGACAATGTATTTGATGTAAGTGTTGAATCTCTTTTTGTAGAAGTAATTTTAGACGACAATAAGCTTGTTTTAGTTGGTTTAATTTACCTTCCCGATGGTCAATTTTCACGTTGTGAACATATGATTGAACATTTTTCTTCAAGATATAATAATATAATCTTTATGGGGGACTTTAATACCGATATCTTTTCTAATAGCCTTATTGTACGAGAAATTTGTGAGCGCTTAAACTTACATATAGTACATAATTCGTTACCAACCCATTACTCACCGCAGCATGGGTCAACCTCTCTCATAGATTTTTTCCTTGTTTCTGACTTTGAGTTAATTAGTCGTCAAGATCAATTTCAAATTCCGTCACTTAATTCATATCACTCAGCAGTTTTTATTTCGTATAGTCTACCACGTAACCACAGTGTTAATGCTTTTTATTATCAAGATTATAGCCAGCTTAATTACGATCAATGTGTCTCTCAGTTGGAATCAATGTATTTTTCTGGTGTATATGAGAGCTTAAATGTTGATGATAGTGTAGAATGTTTCAATGCAAATTTACTTCATCTATTTGAGGATAATGTTCCGGTCCGAAGAATAGTCAATAGAGGAAATAATGATTGGATGAATGATACTTTAATTCATAATGCTAAACGAGTTAGAAACTTGGCATATCGTGCTTATAAAGAAAATAGAACTAATGATAACTTTGTAATATTTTGTAGGGCCAGAAACAAATTAAAAAATGTTATAAGGTCAATTCGTAAAAAATACTGTCTGAGATTTTTTTCAACATGCAATCAGCAACAATTATGGCGTAAAATCAGATCTGTTGGGATTCTAAAACCATCCGGAAGTAACAAATTCCCAGTTTGTTTAGATGAATTTAATGAATTTTCCCGCTTGCCTCAAATTTCAAATGATAACAATCTACATATACCTCTTACCGAAGGGTTTAGTTTTGCTAACGTTACAGAAAATGATGTTATAAGTGCAGTTCTAAGTATTAAATCTCAAGCAGTTGGAGTAGATCATATACATATTAGATTTCTAAAATTTATTGCCTTGCCTGTTTTGCCACATCTAACATTTATTATTAATAGAGTATTGACCACTTCAGTTGTTCCTAATATCTGGAAAATTGGTAGGATAGTACCGATTCCAAAAGTTAAGACGCCTAGAAACTGTTCCGATTTTCGTCCAATCAGTATCTTATCAGTCTGTTGTAAAGTTTTGGAAATTATTATTAGGGATCAGATGTTAACACACCTTAACAATGGTAATATGATTCATCCCCAGCAATCAGGATTTAGAAAGGGATTTAGCACTACTGGCATTCTTTTAGATATAACTGAGTCTATTAGAGAAAATCTTGATAAAGAACGTGTTAGTATTCTGATATTTCTTGATTATTGTAAAGCATTTGACTCAATTAGTCATCCTAAATTAATTACTAAACTCTACAGAATATTCGGCTTCAGCTCTAGTGCGTGCAATCTCATTTACTCGTTTCTATCTGGACGTAGTCAATATGTCCAAGTAGAACATGAGGTTTCTCGGATGGTTTCAACTTATCGTGGTGTGCCTCAGGGTTCTATTTTAGGTCCATTATTATTTCTTTTATACGTAAATGATTTATTCCATGAATTATCTTTCTTAAAAGGTTATACTTATGCTGATGATATGCAATTGCTGGCAACATTTGACACATCATCTTTAAGTATTTCTAAAGAGCAGATTAACATTGAACTCACCCGATTAGTTGAATGGTCAAAATGCAATTTTTTACAATTAAACCCTACAAAATGCAAAGTTATGATATTTTCCAAACACCCTATAGATATTAACATTTTACTTGATAATGAGTCGTTAGAAGTTTTTACACATTATAAGACACTTGGCATTATTTTGGATGATAATTTAACATTCAATCATCACATTAATTCTGTTATTTCTCGAATCTCTTGGACGTTACGTAGGTTGTATAATGTTGCATTTTATTTACCTTTATCGATAAAGCGACGAATTGCTTTATCTTTATGTTTACCCTTATTAATTTATGGCATTGAAGTTTATTCCTGCACCTCCGTAATAAATAGGTCTAGACTGAGAGTCTGTTTTAATAAGGTAATTCGGTATATTTATGGTATTCGTATCGATAATCATGTCTCTGAATACTACCTGGATTTATTTGGTTGTTCTTTTGAAAAATATATTGAATTAAGGCAAATATTATTTTTTTACAAAACAATGAAATATTGTAAACCCGATTATCTTATGAGTAAATTTCATTTTGCCATTTCTAATAGAACACATTCTTTAATATATCCTGCATACTCTTATTCAGTGATGGAAATGTCGTTTCGTGTAATCGTTTCACGGATATGGAATAGGGTGATACCGTATCGTGAACGAGGATTTTCTCACTCTTTACCAGAATTTGAACATATTTTCTTATCGAATTTATAAAGAGGCTTAACTTTTCTTTAAAAATTATATATATGTATTTTTTTTTTTTTTTTCATATATGTTATTTTTTATAACTTATTCACTCACTAATGATGTTACTCATCTACTTTCATGGCGAATGAAAGTTGTAATGACAATTTTATTAAAGTTCTTGAGTATACCCGGTATGTACGCTGAATAATAAACACAATTTAATTTTAACTTATTTGAACATTAATAAGTGTAGAATAAATATCATTAAATTTTTTTTTAAAATTGTTTAAAATTTTTTATATTTTTTATATTGTTGCCATCTCATGGGCTACCTTAGTTTTGCCACAGCTTTCTTCCCGAAATTTTTTATTGCAATAGGTGTGTGTAAATCCCAATATTTTTTAGATTAAGTATTATTGTTAAGTAAAATTATTATCATTTAGTAATTATAATTTAAGTTCTTAATTTTACTCTCGATCTCATTGTAGACTAGCCAACTAGGCCCTACGGGCTTGCGGCATCCATTTTTAACAAATAAATAAATAAATAATTAAATTAATAATAAAAGACTAATATTTAATAAAAGTTTAGAATTTGATTTATTCTCATACGTTTTTAGCGATTTTATACAAAATATAGGAAAGGTATAGCTATCAGGGGTGTGATTGAAAACGGAAACGTAAAACTGGAAGTCGTTTTTAATACACTTTTTATTTGTCGTTAAATTCTTATATTACAGAAATCTTAATAAAAACCGACATTTAAAATTCTTGCGTTTAACGTATGCTTTGAAAAACACTTTTTTATATTTTTAAATAAAAGGTTTAATTGAAAAATAAAAATTAAAATTGGTAAAAATAACCACAATACTAATTATTGGTAAAAACATTATAAAAAATATTAAATTAATGAAAATATTAAATGGACGATGTCGATGTTTTTTTAGTTTTGATGACGATGTATCGTAAATCAAAACATCGATGTTAACATGTTTTCTAAACATCGATGTATCGTTTGCATCCCTAATCACAATACCTAAAATGAGTTTGGTTGTGCATTAATTGGTTTGACTCCAACACGACCAAACTGAGTTGAGTGGAGAACCGCACTAGGGGCATTAATTAGTCCACAAGCTTACGCCAAGTAAAACTTGAGTCTGTTTCAAGAAGTTCTTAGGAGACTGCAAATAATACTTTACTAAAATATGTTGCCAAAAATGAATGAACAACTCTTTAAGTATTTCTAGCATATCTTCATGCTTAAAACTACAACATAAAGTGGTAATTTTTAATGCTAAAGGATCAAAGAAATCAATATACGTATAAACATTGCATAATGCGAATTAAAATGTTAAAGTCTAATGGGAACGCTATTTCTGGAAGAACGACTAGAAACAGAAGGCTGTAGGAAATATCGCCCAAAGTAAAATGGCCCAAAAACAAAAATGAAAAATCGCCCAAAAAAATTGCATGTAAAATTATGAAAAATCGCCCAAAAATTGTTATATGAAAAATAGCCCATTTTTTTTGGCCATTTTTGCAGGCACAAAGTTTGGCGGAGGGCTTAAATGAGTATTACTGTCCATACTGCCGAACAGCTGTTGAAGGCACAATGCAAACTTATATTTGTATATAACTAAATTTATATGAATAATAAACACTTTTTTGCAAATTGAGTAATTTTCAATTTTTTTTTTTTTTTTTTTTTTGGAAAAAATTCGTTTCTGCTTTTTGGGTCATTTTTCATTTTCTTTTTGGGCCCTTTTTCGTTTTTTTTGGGCAAAATTTCGTATTTACCTTTTTGGGTCATTTTTCATGTTTGGTTGGGCGATTCTTCGTTTGGGCGATTTTTCATTTTTTTTTTGGGCCATTTTTCTTTGGGCGATATTTCCTACAGCCGAAACAGAAAGCTAAACATTACGAAGTAGGAATTCTGAAGCAATTTCGTGTTTAAACAAATTGCGCATTAAGGAGAAATTTGATTTATCATATTACTACGTTTATCATTCTATGTGAATTTTTTTTTTAATATTCATCGAAGATCCCATAAAGTATATATATTCTGGGTCTTCTAAGTCGATTTAGTCCTTGGGATTACAATTGTTTCTAGTTCTTCAAAGATGTTTTTATTAGAAAAAGAGTTAAGCTCCCAAATGTGAAACTACCTCCCTAAAAACTAACATAAATTTGTAGCGGAATGCTCTGATTGGCATTAAATTTCAACAAAAACCTTTTTATGACACCAAATATGGTGAAGGTCGGTCCATAATTTACCTACGGCTCCATGTTAACTCAAAATTTAAAAATTTTCAGTATAAGCAAAACAATTTTTAATTTTATATAAAAGGTCGATTAGGTTAGGTTAAGAAGGGTTTTGCGCCCAAGGGCACACCTCCACTCGGAGACCAATATGGTCCATTGTGAATCCCTTCAATTAAAAGAAAGAGAGTAAAATTAAGAAAGAGAGAAACATTAAGAAAGATAGAAAGTTAGAAGATTTCGCGTAGAACTATTACCCTCTCTACAGTCCCCTCAGCAGAAACAACCGCACTATTCCCCTGACAAACCCCAGTAGATCAGCCAAATTACATCCAGCGATGCACCCCAGTTCGTCGTGAAACCTATCTCCTAGCCACTTCTGCCTGAGACCCTGCATCCTGGGACAATGGCACAGTACATGCTCGATCGTCTCCAGCTACTCTGAATCATCGCACAATCTGCAGAAGTCCGGTATGGCGTTGTCCCATCTGCCCGCAAAAGCCCTGACAGGACAATGACCCGTCAAAAACCCTATAAGCGTTCCAAGACTACCCCTATCCAATCCCAGTAGAACCCTGGTTGCCCCCGCGTCCAATCTTGGCCATAGTGCCCTGGACACCCTGCAATCCGTTCTGTCCTCCCAGGATCAGTTAACGTCATCACGGAATTTCTCCCGTATCACCCCAAAGTAGTAGCATAGGGGGGCTTAACCCCCCTGTCCCTTACCGCTAAGTCCAGATTCGAACCCCCTCTCGCTAGTTCGTCAGCCACCTCATTCCCATCAACCATGCAGTGTCCAGGTACCCAACACAGCCTCACATTGAATGCCTCCATGAGTCCACTAAGAGCATTCCTACACCGAGCGACCAGGCACGATCGCACCGTATAATATGTCAATGCCCTAAGCGATGCCTGACTATCGACGTAAATTGTCACCACAGATCCACCCACGATGTGTTCCAGTATCACCTCCGTCGCCCTTCAGATCGCTAGGATCTCAGCCTGGAAGACACTGCACTCATCGGGGAGTCTGAATGACCTTTTCACCTCGGTGTCCGCGATATATATACCGGCACCAGTGCCGGTTTCCATCTTGGATCCATCCGTAAATACTGCCCACCCCTCAAACAGTCCATTGGATCCACTCCAAATTTCCCTATCCGCCACACTCCTCACATAATGCTCAATAGGGGACAGATATATAGATATAGTCCAGCGCTGCCTGCGGAGTGCTTCTCCTTGCGCCTGTGATGCCAAGAGATGCACTTCTTTGAACCTTGCTGAGCATCTTCCTATAGCTATCCACTCCCAACGCACCCCACCAAACAGTGCATCCATAGGTAAGTATAGGCCTAACAACCGATGTGTAAATCCAGTTTACCATATCCGGACCCCAGTTCTTACCAATGGAGTTCCTGCATGTGTAGTATGCATTGAGTCCCCTTCTCATCCTCTCCTGAGTATTTCTCTTCCAAGACAGTTTGCAGTCCAGAAAGTTACCCAAATACTTTGCTCCGTCCGATAGAGGTAACTCGACGCCATCTAGCACTGGCCCCCTAAATCCCTCTATCCTATACCTTCTGGTAAATAGCACCAGCTCAGTCTTCACAGGGTTAACACCCAGTCCCCTATCCTTTGCCCATGCCGAGAGTTCGCCTAGCATCACCTGCATAATTTCCCCGATCGTGGACAGAAATTTTCCGCTGGCCAGCAGAACTATGTCGTCCGCGTAGGCAACAACTTTCCTGCCCATGAAATCAAATGACCTAAGAATCCCGTTGACCGCAAGCAACCACAGTAGAGGTGATAGAACCCCCCCTTGTGGAGTCCCCCTGGTAACCCTCCTCCTTATCACATGATCCCCCAGGCTCGAGTTTATTATCCTACTGCCAAGCATGCAGACTATCCACTCTACCAGAAAGTCCTCAACTCCCAACTCCAACAACGAATCTCTAATCGCCTCAATCCTAATGTTATTAAAGGCTCCTATATCCAGAAACGCGGCGAGAGTATATTCCCTATGCCTCAGACCGTGCTCAATACAACCCACCACCTCATGTAACGCGCTCTCAACAGATTTACATGTTGAGCGTTGCTTATAAGCCGGGTCTCAATATTACTCCTGAGACAGAGATCTATTAGCCTCTCAAGAGTCTTCAACAAAAATGAAGACAAACTAATAGGTCTAAAATCCCCCGGTTTCGAGTGGCCTGCTTTACCAGCCTTGGGCATACAAATCACCCTAACCTCTCTCCACCCCCTAGGCAGATACCTCCTACTGGGGCACTTCTTGAATACATTCGCCAGCAGAAATGATGCATCTTCCGGAATGTTGCAGAGCATGGCCGGAAAAATGCCATCCGGACCCGGTGATTTATATGGGTCGAAAGTATTGACCGCCCACGCCAGCTTCTCCCTTGTGACCATTTCCTCGACGCAAGCGGAAGTATAATCCGATGTCATGGACATCACGTCCCATTGACTGTCGTCCATACCTCCGGTTTCCCTGCACCTGGGAAAGTGCGTCTCCATAAGTAAGGTTAGGGTCTCAGAGCCAGACTCAGTCCATGAGCCATCATTCCTTTGGATGTAACCAAGGACCTTAGGGTTCTTGGATAAAATCCGTCGGAATCTTGACAACTCGTTGACATTATCAATGGATGCACAAAATTGCCTCCATGATAGTCGCTTTGCCCCCTGTGATTGTTCCAATCCTCTGGTGCTCTGGTAAGCTTGGCCCTATTAAACAGTCTCCTAACCGTAGACCTTTGAACGTGAAGTTCCCTGGTCCACCATTTGGGCTGTTTACGCCCAATTCGAACTCTTTCCCTAAATGAGTCCCATTTTGTCCCCCTCGGGTTCCTAAATACATGTCCTTGGTCACGAAGGCTTCTTTGTATTGATATTAATAAATAAATAAATAAAATAAATTGAGCAACCCCAGGTGGGGCAAAATTCAATGTGAAGGTAATACGACTATGGTCTGAAAATGTACAGTCCATTGCCACCCTCCAATCAACAAGTTACTCGTCACGGTTCACCAATGTCAGATCTATCACTGCCTGCCTATCTTTATTTCTGAACGTCGGCGTGTTACCCATATTACAGATAATAAGATTGTTAGTAGTTACAAAATCAAACATTAACTCACCCCTTTTGTTTATGTCTGCACTCCCCCATTGGCTATGATGAGCATTGGCATCGCAGCCCAAATACAAGGAGTGCATCCTTCCTCTTTGCATATGCCGTCAGTTCCCGCACCTCCGTGCCAGGTGGGTCCAACTCATTGGGCATATACACCGAAGCCAGTGTAAGAGTGCGTTTACCATTGGCTTCTTCATTTACTACAGTCAAGTCACCGCACCTGAAAGAATGAGAGATGAGAAAATCCAATTCATTCCTCGCTAGTATACACGTTCTTACCTTGTCCTCTGTGGACGGGAAAAACAGAGTGTATCCCGTAACCCCTAAACCGCAAACCTTATTTTTATTAATCCAAGGTTCTTGGATTAGGGCTACGTCTATCCGGGTGCTGGCGAGGAAGGTTGCTAGTTCGGCTGAGGCTGCTTCACAATGTGGAACTTATGTATAGAAAGCGAATTAAAGCAAAAGCAAATTTAAAATAGCTCTAAAAAAAATTGAAAATAAAATATTAATTGGTTATAAAAATAGACAGGACTATTATAAAACCATTAAAAAAATAATTTGTCGTTGGTGCAAATAAAAAAGAAAATATACTTACATATATATAATACATATTTATATATTAAAGTTTAAAAAAGGAAAAATTAACAACGATGGCTGACTGCCATCATTGTAAAACCTCTATTCGTGGAGAGTCTGGTATAATGTGTGAAGGAATTTGCAAAAAAAGTTACCACAGTTCAAAGAAATGTTCGGGAATAGATCAATACTCTCGTGGAATGCTGGATTCTTGTAACTATGTCCGATTTTTGTGTGATGACTGCATGCAATATATCCATAATGTGGATTTAGCACTTGGAGAAATACAAGATGGTGTTAACAAAAACAAACAAAACCTGGCTGAATACAAAGGCGAATTTAAAGCGGCATTAAAACAAAATGAAAATGAAATTAAACAACTCCTCGAAGCAATTGAAAAACGATATGAAGAAAGACTTAAAAAATTAGATGAAGCTCAAAAATCGTGTGACACAAATATTAAAGAAATTAAAAAAGTATACGGGGTTATAAACGAACACGAAAATAAAAATAAAGAAATTTGTAAAATTATCGAAGAGAAGAATAAAAACATGTGTAATGAAATAAAAAAAACAATAAAAGAAACAGGTGACAAAACAAGTAAGATATCATATTCAGATGCATTAAAAAAGAATGTAGTGTTTCCAGACAAAAATAAACAAAACCCGCTGATTGTGCAGCCGAAAGAAAAACAAGATATCAAAAAACAAAAGAAGATTTAAATGATAAAGTAAATCCAACCAATTTTAGAATTATTAATGTAGAACAAAGAAAAAATGGATCTGTCGTTATTCAGAGTGAGAGCAACGAGGAACGAGAAAAAATAAAAGAGGCAATACAGAATGAATTGGGAGGAGCATATGAAATTAAAGTACCAAATCAAGCAGAAATGACAATTAAAGTTACAGACATGACATTTAAATTTACCGAAACTGAACTTATTGAAAAATTAAGAAAGCAAAATGATATAGTATACATGAGCAAATTAGAAGTAATAAAAATAAGTGAACATAAAAGTAATAACCGAATAACATATAGCGCGAAAACTAAAATAGACAATGATTCATATATAAAAGTAATGAATGCCCAGAAAGTAAATATTGGATGGGAGAAATGTAGAGTTTTCGATGGCACAGATATAATTCAATGTTTCAAATGTTACGGATACAATCATAAATCCAAAGAATGTAAAAATCAGGAAACATGTTTTAAATGTCATGGCAATCACAAATAACATGAATGTAAGAATGACATTATAAATAAATGCATCAATTGCGTAAGGATGAACAACAGATTGAACTTAGGACTGAATGAGAACCATAGTACCATATATAGAGAGTGTCCAGTGTATCAAAATAAGCTGAATGCAAAAAAGAGAAGATTTGGTATGTCAGCCTAACAATCACGGCAAATACATTGTATATATACAAATATACAAGGACTACTTAATAACTACACTCAATTAGAAATAATTGCAGAAATAAAAAAGCCTGAATTCATTATACTATCGGAAACACATTTAACGGAGAACGTAGAAGAACAAGAAATAAAATTAAAAGAATACAATCAACATACAACATTATCAAACTCAACAAGAACAGGGGGCGTTATAATTTATTTCAAGGAGAAATGGAATGTGAAAAAAATTGCTGAAAAGGTAGTTGATTCTAAAATTTGGATAACAGCATATAAGGCCACATTTAAAAAAAAACGAATTTATAATAACTGCTGTTTATAGATCACCGAGTAGTGCCGAGATGGAATTTATTTCATCATTTGAAGAAATAATGGAAGTGATAAATGAATTTAATTGTGATATAATAATAGCAGGCGACTTTAATATTGATTGGAAGAAAGACGGGTTTTACAAAAATAAATTAGAATGTTTAATGAATGATAATGGCCTAATGCAAATCGTAAAAGAATTCACGCGAATAACAATAAACTCAAATACCTTAATAGACTATATAATAACGAACAATCAAAATATATCGGCAAATATTAATGTTGCAAACAAAATCGCGGACCATGAAGCAATCGACATAATAATTAATAATACCAACAATTGTAATGAAAGCATAAATAAAGAAATAGAAATATTTTAATACAATTACAGTCAATACAACAAGGAAATTATTGGTATTCAATATATAAATGTTAATAATGACTTAAATGACGGAGAACGAGTTTTCGATGAATATTTGTAAAAGGCGGTGAGGAAACTGACATATAAAAAGGTAGTTAAATTTAATGTTAAAAACAAATGGTTTAATAATGAGATAAGACGTATAAAAAGAAATAAAATTAATAAGTATCAAATAGCAATAATTGAAAACACGAGAGAAGCATGGACAAACTATAAAACAATAAGAAATTTTTATAAAGTTCAAATCGAAAACGCAAAATGTAGATATATAAATAACAAATTAAATGACGCCAAAGACCAAAAAAAAATGTGGAAGAAAATAAAAACCCTTGTTCTCAAAAAAAGCCCGAATGTGATCAAATCTGTGATATTTAACCAAATAGAATGTAAGGATAATTTTATATTGGCTAATAATTTTAATAATTATTTTGTGAATAGTATTAAGGATAAAAGGGATGAAATAAATAATGTGCAATATATTAACAAAATACCGGTGATAAGCTCAACTTTCAAATTTCGTGCAATAACATTAAATGAATTAAAAAATTTATGTAAAAACTTAAAAAATAAGCCTGACTGCAATAAAATATCCAGTAAAATTATACTTAACAGCTGGAATTTAATAGGAAAAACAATGTTAGATATAATAAATAAATCATTAGGAACTGGAGTATTCCCTGAAAATTGGAAAGAGACAACACCAATTGAAAAGATTGCAAAAACTTCCAAGTGCGAAGAATTTTGGCGAATAAACACATTAAAGACATGCGAGAAAATAATCGAAAAAGTAGTTAAGGAACAATTGGAGACATATATGGAGTCCAACAACCTTATATCCAAATATCAATCGGGATTTAGGAAGAATTACTCATGTGAAACATCGGTAAATTACCTAATCAATAGATGGAAAAAAATAGAAAAAAGTAGAAAAATTGTTGCAGTATTTTTAGACTTTAAACGAGCATTTGAGACGATAGATAGAAATATACTAATGCAGAAATTACATAAATACGGAATTCAGGATAAAGAACTGAAATGGTTTCAATCATACTTAACAAATAGAAAACAAATGACAAAAGTAAACAATATTAAATCTAATAAAATTAATAACGACTATGGAGTACCGCAGGGATCAATACTAGGAGCTCTATTATTTATAATATACATAAACGATATGCCTAAAATAGTTGATGAATGTGAAATAATATTGTATGCAGACGACACACTTATTTTCACGGAAGCAAGCTTAGATAGTGAATGCTACAACAAACTAAATCGGGACTTTGAAAAAGTTACGGAGTGGCTCAAAATTAACAAGCTGAAATTAAACGAAGAGAAAACAAAAATAATGGAAATAAACACTAATAGCAACATAACTTTTAAAATAAACAAGAACATAATTGAAAAGGTAGAGCAAATAAAGTATTTGGGTTTTGTAATCGACAAAAAATTAAATTTTAAAAATCATATCGACTACATTTGTAAAAAAATAAGTTTCTTCAAAAGGTTGCGAAGACAATTAAGTACCTATATTAACAGCAATTAATATATACAATACAATGATTAAACCTCATTTCGAATTCGGGTCAACAATTCTATACTCATGCTGTACAATAAATCAAATTGAAAGACTGCAAAAACTCCAGAATAAATCTATGCGTGTCATATTAAAGTGTAACCGTTATACATCAATTAATTGCATGTTAGAATCACTTAGATGGCTAAATATAAAACAAAGACTTAAATTAAACACAATCAAATTTATTAAAAAAATAAAAAATGGAAAAGCACCAGAATATCTAACAGAACAAATAATATACGTAAGAGAGGCTCAACCTTACCAACTTCGGAATATTGAAGATTTTAGACCTCAGAGGGCATCAACAACTGCAATGCAACGATCGCTGTTCTATAAGGGATTACAGTTGTATAACTCTTTGCCAAACAGCATAAAAAAGGAAACGAATATAAATATATTTAATAAACTTATTGTATGCTTTGTAAAAAATTGTAGTTTTTAATAGAGCTAGAAATATTTGATACATAAATTTTTAATATTGTAAATTAAAAGTATTAAAAATACTAATAAAGAAAGACATAATAATAATAATAATAATAATATTAAAATCTTATCCAGATATGCAAAAGAACTCCTTGTTCCGTTCTGCGCCTTCTCCTCCTTCTTTCGGCTGGAGTTCTTAATGTCTCGTGAATGGGGCGCTTGGCCCATCCTACACGGCGTCCTGCTGAACAAGTTCTTCTCCCAAGTGTCCCCTCTGATGTCCCCTGGCCTCACAGATGAGAGTGGCAGGCTCTGTAGTCTGACTGTGAGCTGATATATCAATATCGAGCTCCGTGTCAGAGAGCAGAGTCAGCCCCTCTAACCCTTCAGTAGCCCCGGTTTCACCACAGGAGTCACTCGATACTCCCAGAAGACTATCCACGTAAAGGTCGGTCAGTACCTGTCTCTCCTGTTCAATTATGTTCTCATGAACAGTCGAGAGGGTACTCCCCACCTCACAGACCGTGACGTCCGACTGACCCTGGTCAATCCCGTCCGTCGTGTCTTTGCTGTTTGTTGTTTTTGTGTTCGTTTTTGTTTTAAAAAGGAGGTATTCATTTTGCGAGTTTGCTCGTAAAAGACGGACCGAACCACGCAGTGGCGGCGTGCGCGGACTAGGCAACTAACGTACAACAGCGCTTTGCCCTGACGCTGAGGGGAGCTGTTAACGACTAGTTTCTTTACGCACTAACTAGCCACCCAGGAGCTCGGCACTGCTACCAACCACGTTGTCCTTAAAAGTGCATATTTCAAGCCCCAGTCACTGGTAAAGCCCCCACCTTGCAAGGGGCGAACCCGCGGACTGACACGCCGTGCTATATGTACTGATAATGGACCGGAAGTGTGCATTCCACTACCGCCTCATTATCTTGACAAGATGAGTTACCTTTAGTTGCACACCCCTTCAGTGTTCTCGACCTCCCGCGAGGTCGTATTCATCACATACATCATCCCATGAGATCAGAACCGTAGAGTGCACTTAAGCCCTCGCATCTCGACAAGATAGTTACCCAGGCGAGGGTATATTAAAGGTATATACAAAATAAGTTTATAACTAACAGCTATAACTGGTAGTTTATTATAAATAAACTTGCTTGAATGTAACAAAAATAGAAAACTGTTCGAGTCCAAAGGATTTTAGTCAATAAGTTTGGTCGAATAGAAAATTTTCAGTGGCATTGCTGATCTGAAACAAATAAAACGAAAAATATTATGAAAAAATTACTAAAAGATTCATACTTAAAATTTTAATTGTTTTTCCACTTTTTTTCATTACAAGTCCTTTGGAGGTTTAAAGAAAGTGGCGCACAAGCGCATATCAAAAATATACGCATTTTTCAAACGTACACACGACGTTGTCACATACACAATTATTTTGGTTTTCATTTATTATTAAAAAAAAAAACTGTTAGCACCACTAACGACGCACATATAAACCCCACATACTATTTATTTTTTTGCAAATATTTTAATTGTAATGCACAATTTTCATTTAAAAACCGCACAAAAATGATTTTTTTTCAAGAATGTAAACATAAAAAAAAAAAAAAAAAAAATTACATCTTGGGTTTTCACCACAGTTAAGCAAAAAATTACCAGATGCCGTAGTGATGCCACCTTGTAATAATTTCACCATGGGTGGAATCAACGAAATGGGAAAATTAATTAGTTTTATTTATTAACACTCGTAAAACTGCTCTGAGTGGAGAAGCAGCTCGCGCTTTTTGTCATTTTTTCTTAAGGACAAACAGGTCGTTCTTGTTTGTCTGCTTTTCGTGCGTTTTGCGTTGTCACCCCGCATTGGTTCGGCGTCGTATAACTGTACCGAGTTACAGTTTTTGCGGTTTCCACATTAACTATATGCAATCGTTTTTAATCTCAATGTTTTAATGTGTTGTCTAAATTAACTCAATGTGACTGGTGGAGAACCATATATAACTCAGACGTTTTACTGGTGGAGTACCAAGGAAATAACTCAGAAGTTTACTGGTGGAGACCAAAATACTCTGGAGCGGATTCTGGAAGCTCTCGCCTTCCTATACGAAGGTTTAGGTCGAACGAGGTTTTGTGGTTGAAGCTCCAAAAATTGTGTGATACCCTGGCATTATAACTTAAATAGTTCGCCAAAAACTTTAGTTTTAAGCAAAATCAAAAAAAAAAAATATTTATTAAAACACCAAGAACTTAAAACAAAATTAAAAGAATCAAGCAATGTCATGGAAGGTTTCAAATTGTGAGCGACGAATTGGCTGGCAGATAATTCATACAAAGAGCATCTTCATATTACTATTCGTTTCTACAATGCTGAAACAAAATAATTTGAAATATTTAATCCTGGCTAAGAGGTTTTGTTTGCAAAAATATGGTTGAAGTCTACTGATTCATATAGACAGACATGCTTTCAACAAATTAATACTCATTTAAAATAAATTTGGAAGAATATCTCAAATAATAAATTTTGTAAATTCCTATAATTTTTTAAAACCCAAGTTTTTCAAATATTCTAACGTCCTACGTCCTACACCTAACCACTAGTTTTCTTAAAGAGTTGTTTGCTTTTACAAAACGTTTTGCTATAGCAAACATTATTTAACGGTTTCTAAATTAAATTATACAATAATCATTCTAGAAATAAGGTTAAGTGAATAAATAGAAATTGTTAAAAATAAAGTTTAAGTTTGATCAATTTACTAGTCACGCTTGTTTTTGGATTTTATCGTTAAATATTTGTTAGGTCTGAACCATCGTAAATTGTTTTGTTTTTATTCAAATTAACTTTTTATTACAAAAACCAATTTTATTTTGTATTTTTATGTATTCGAATTAAAACCGGCTAACCGGTTGTTTTTGAAATGCTTAACCGAAAACCGTTTTTTTAATAGCAGCTATTCGGAATATTCGAAAACCGGTTTTTGAAAAAAGTCGAATAATCGATCTGCCTATTGGAAACCCAAATATGCAAATATATATATATATATATGTGTTCCTCTAACTCCCATTGGAGCATAGGGCGCCAAAAATAAGCAAATAAAGAAGAAGAATTAAATATTAAAAACTTGAACAACAAATATACCATTTCGAAACTAGTGTAAAAAGTGTCATCTTAAATAACTTCAAGAAAAAGTCTCTTGACCCTCTACGAGCATAGCAAAATATATTTTATATAAAATATATTTTATATATAAAGGTGAATTTTTGAAACTTTAATCGCATTTGTCCAAGTTTGATTTTTTTGATATATGACTATGCTGCAATAGAGGAGTGATATAACTTGCATTTGCTACTATTTACACTGTAGTGTAACTTTCCATTTAAATTGTATTAAAATTTCGATCGATATCGAATGCCGTAGTTTGGCCCCAGCACTAAGAAAGAAATCATTTCTTTCGTAAAATTAAAAAATGCTACAGTATACTTTTTTTTTTTTGTATATCACAATTAATTAATATTTATTTAATAACTAATTAGTTTCAGTATTTTTATCTTAATTAGTTAACATAATTAACATATTCTATATTTACGAATTATTATTTAGATTACGTGAAGTTTCCGACAAGGTAAATAAGTTTGGATTTGGAACACATCGAATATTTGAGCAACTTAAAACTCCTATCAAAGAAGTAGTTATAGGACCAAACCACATAGGTGTCCTATTGGAAGATGGCAAAGCATTTCGAGTTGCATTTTCTATAAATACTGAACGTCTGGATCTAAGCAAAAACGATGCATCTAAAAGGTAATATTACAATTTTTTAAAAAATATTCCATTGTTATTAAAAGCTTTAGAATAGCGAGAGTGAAAACATATTAAAATGCACACATAAGTTTCTGTAGAAACGGTTGGAAAATCATAATAAAACGTAAATTGTTTATAACATTTGCATGCATATAATTTAGTGGCAGTAACAATACCAGCACATCAAACAATTCTAAAGCATCAGCACCGTCATCATCTCGCCAGTTAGCTCGTTCGCGAGCACGACTTATGCGAACAACCGGAAGATCTAGTTCTGGTGGACAGGGTTCAGGTTCTAGAAGTACTGGTGTTATTATTGGAGGTAGTTCTTCAAGTCGTCCGCTTGTAACAGTTCCAGCCACATATGTTCCTGAAGAATTGATTTCGCAGGCTGAAGTTGTACTTCAAGGGAAAAGCAGAAATCTAATTATAAGAGAACTCCAAGTACGTAGTTGATGTTGTGTATTATGGTTATTAAAAAAAACAAACAAAAAATGGTATAAATTTTAAAATTGTAGCGTACAAATTTAGATGTAAATTTGGCGGTTAATAATTTACTTTCACGCGATGATGAAGATGCAGAAGACACAGAAGAGGGCGGTGATAATTATGTGCCAGAAGATTTAATTTCTCTATTAGACAATGGGTTTCATGGAGATAACAATAGTGTTATAATTGATCCATCAGATGGGCTCTTCACAGAAGAAATATTTAGTAACTATTCAAGCATAAGAAAGTAAGTTTTTATTTTATGTTATTTCCAAAGCGGGGAAAAAGTAAGCTATGTACATATATGAACAGCATGATTTTTGAATAAAAACATATGCACTTTTTCTTATCTTGTATTCCCCGCTTAACTTTACTAACGTTTTTTAAGCAAATGCCCCTTCTTAGTCTATTATTTGATCGCATACGTAGTGAACGTAACCAATCAAATGCCGGGACTGCTGATAATACACAATCAAGGGCATCTGGTTCGGGTAGCAGTGTTTTAAGTGGTAGTAGCAGTTTATCTGCACAAATTTCATCAGTTAGTGCTGAAAGAGAAGCGTTTAGTCGTTGGCGAGATCGTCAATGTTATGTTCCACGTCGTTGGCTTAACAAAGATGATTATGTTTGGGACAAGGAAGGAGGTATTTATTGAAATTTCGTAGTCTTTACAATAATATTATAAAATATCTGTATTTTTATACTAGATGTGAAGAAAAAAGATCCCACATCTATGAGTTCCCCTATTTGGATTTCTGAAGAATTGCAACCATGGCCTGATAAAAATAATACATTAAAATTTAAAAAGATTGCTGCCATTTACTCTGAATTTATTGGTATATCTGAAAATGGGGAACTACATCAATGGCGTTGGACAGATCCAGAACCATATAAATCTGACGTAAATTTACAAATATGTTTTTAATACAGTATTCCACGGATAATTACCTCGCCAAAAATGCCAATATTTTTGGGTAATTATGCGGGGTAAGCATTTAAACGAATACGCTTAAATACCTCGTTGAGGTAATTATAAGAATACGTTTAACTACCTCATTGTG
This sequence comes from Pollenia griseotomentosa, assembly GCA_963931875.1. Lineage (NCBI taxonomy): Eukaryota > Metazoa > Arthropoda > Insecta > Diptera > Polleniidae > Pollenia > Pollenia griseotomentosa. The sequence continues at coordinate 173,793,118 of OZ007560.1, read as the reverse complement.
GTAATTAAGCGAATACGTTTAAATACCACAGTGAGGTAATTAAACGTATTTATTTACAAGATACCTTAACTTTGATGTATGAAAAAAAGTTGACAGGAATTTTTACATGTATCAGCTAAATCTAAAGAGATAACAATAAAAAGCAATGGGATTGCTGTATTTTTAACTGTAATGCTTTTTGAGAAGTTTTGTCATATCCTACTAACAAAAGCGTACTCATACATATTTACAAACTTATGATCAGGGAAACCGTAAATACGGAATTGCATGGTTTTTCTTGTGCGACCAATGAAGACAGCAACAATATATTTATCCGTTTAGAGCTTGTTATGAATTTTGGTATTGATCTGTTTGTGAATAACTTGCATATTTTAGCTATTGCTGCATTTTTATTGCATATATCACGTTTTTAAAGCATATTTTTATACATGGTTAGCAAATAAAAAAAATTCCTTAAAATTCTGGTTAACAGATGAATTTTCTGTTGCTTTAATTTTGCCATCTACATTTAATTTTCAGTCTACAATTGTAAGTCAAAGAAAGTTTTTGTGAACATAAATGTTTTTCGATACTTTTAATTTTTATTTATATGCATAAATGAAGAAAAAGCCATTATATAAATGCTTGCTAATACATTGAAATTTTAACGCATCGTATAGTAAACCGATCGAATCAGAGACACTTTTTAATGTGATCTTTTCGTGTCCGTCCGTCCATCTGGCTGGTCCTCTGTCCATGTTAACCTTGTGCGGAAAGTAAAAGTAGCAGTTATTAGATAATTTGATAAAATTTGGTAAATAAGTTTTAATTGTCATAAGAACGAAACCTACGTAAATTGTGAGAATCGGTCTATAATATCACATAGTCCCCATGCAAACTTCTTTCTTTTTGTCCATAAACTATTTAATCATGTTCGCATTAAGATTAAATTTGGCCCAAAATATGTTACAGCAAATTAACTATTGTTGAATCGGTGCAGATTTAAACATACAGCTTTCATTCAAATTTTAATCCCTAAGATATTCAAGCTATTTTATCCTTTTAAATGTTTATGTAATTTAAAATTTAGCGACCTTTTCTTATATCCCTTTAAAACAAAATATCTCACATATTTGGTGTTTCTAGATATTAGTCAGCACCTCATAACGTAACTTTATTCTGGTGAGCACAGAATACATTTTATTTTAATGCAAATATGAAATTGTGGAAAATTTTGCTTTCAAATAAGCCATATTTTGTTACTATTGTGTTACTTGCTGAGTTGTTGTCAAATAGTACTGAGGCAATTAAACGAGTGAAATTTAGGTGTAATTTTGTTTTTGGATTTTATTTTTTAAGTCAATTACCCGAATTGGGTAATTAAGCGTAAGGCAATTAAACGTGGATTTTTGTTTCAAAAATGGAAGAAAAAAAACGGGGATTTAAAACTCAAGGTAAATAACCGAGAAAGGCATTTAAGCGTGGGGTAATTAACCGGGTTATACTGTACACAACATTTAATTTTTTACACTTAATATGTTCTTGTCTTTTCTTATTAGGTTGAAAATGTTTTTCATCCTAAAACTATTAGTCTCAATTTAACAGAGAAAATTGAATTTATTTCTGCCAATTTTATTCGATGCTCCGTAGTTACCGAAAATAATCGTGTGGCAACGTGGATGGATGAACAATTGGGTTATATAGGAGCAAAATTAGAACATGGTGCCACGTCGTTTAGCGAATTTGTGATGGATCCAATTGTTTCAGTGAATGTTTGTTCTTTGTACACGGCAGTACGTACAGAAAATAACAATGTGTATTGGTGGGGTGTTCTTCCGTTTGATCAACGTCGATATTTGTGGGATAAGTATCGCAATAAGGCAAAAAAACCATTTAAGGCCGTGGCCTCGGATATCAGTGTTGGTACTCAGGTAATAATGAAAAAGTGTCCAAAATACCAGACAGGCTCGATTGGCTTTACCTGTGCAAATGGAGTGCCAAAGGTTGGTCAACTTCTAAATTCCGTTTGGGACTCAAATGACGTTTGTCGGTTTAAGATAATCAATGTTACTTCTGCTCCAAGCAGCGATAAATCACAAATAGCAGGCAACAGTGCAACTACAAGTAGCGCTAGCCTTTCTTTAGACAAAGAAATTACAAAACCGGTGACAGGGCAAAGTTCAAGTTCCTCAAAAAGTAGTTCTTCTAATAAGGAAACTACAGATAGAATCGATATGCCACCACCTCCTTCTCCAGCATCTAGTACGTGCAGTGATACAGGAAGCGTTACATCTCACAAACGTACCAAACGCATGGCTGCCAAAGACGACAACGTCGATGCTAAAAAAGATGAAGAGTTGTGGCAATTGAAAGATGTTGTATTCGTAGAGGATAAAATTGGTCCAATTGGAAAGGTTCTTAAAGTTGATGGTGATTTTGTTGCTGTTAGATTCCCTGTGACATCGACACCATCGTCACTTTCTTCGTCTACAACTCCATCTGCCACTGGAGGAGCGGTTACAACAGACGGCAAGGAGGACGATTGGCAGCAATGTCGTTTGCTTCGTCGTGAGGACGTACAGGTCTATAAGACAGCGATGACTTCAAGAGGACCTGACTGGCTCCAAAAACAACCGAAAAAGATAAATATTAGCCATGGTAGCGACCCATCAGCATTCCAATTGCTTTCACTGGCCGTAGATTTGAGAGGTATCCATGTTGTAAAGAAGCTAGGATCCAAATTGCATTACAGTCTTTATAATTTATACAATAGCAAACAAGAACAAAATTGTCAATTTCCAACAGACAGTTGTTCCTTTACTGGTTCGTCTCCCAGCCATATTTCGATGATTTGTAATAACGACTGTAGTGGTAATACTAGTACAATTGTACTTCGAGATGGCAACCGTGCTTTATATCCAATGGCCAAAGATTGTGTAGGTTCAATAAAAGATCCTCAATGGTTCGATCTGTCTCCAGTTAAAGCAGTGGCAATGACAACAATTTCATTGGCCTCAACCTTAAACAACAGTAATCAAAAATCAAAGGTCTGCATGACAGCGCTTTTATTTGATTCCCAAAAAGTAATGCCACATATTTTACGTTGTGATGTTAAGAATGCTTTTGCCGCCTTAAACCGTTTAGAAAAGGATGATCGGAGTGATATCTTACAGGTTTTGGAAGAGCGCTGTGATGGAGCACGAAATATTTTCCATGCCTGTACTATAATGTGTTCCCCCACTACAAACAAGGATACAGATGAAAAGAAAAGCACAAACTTTACTGGCTTAACGTCACGTTCGTCTCCAGGCGCACCATCCATATTTACATCAAATGTTTCCGCCGTTATAGATAATAATTCAGCTGCTCCATCTGGCTCCAATATTACAGCTTCAACGTCCGCATTTCCCAGTGTTTCGTCGGCCATTACAACTTCTTCAAGTTCATCTTCCGGTCGTGAAGGCCGTACCGTAAGTTTACGTGAGATGATGAATCGTCTAATTAATACCGATATGGACCAATCGACTTCAACTGGGACTAACTCAGCCCCGGCTGCAGCAAATGCTGAAGAAAGTAACGTTTACATGGCTCCTTGGACTATAGAGTCCAATACAAATTCATCAAGCGCAAGTATAAACGATGTCGTAATGGGCAACAGTGCTGAAGAAGAGATTTCAAAAATTATTGCTGGTTGCTCAAATTCGACTTCTATGAAACTTTCTTCTCCAAACTATGTATTCGAACCCATACAACGCCGAGAAAATGCTACACTGATTCTTCAGCATATGTGCTCAAGCCCTGCTTTGCGGCCTTACCTTTACCAATTTCTTAGCAATAAAGATGCCCAAGGACAAACTCCATTTATGTTAGCCGTATACAGCCGTGCGTACGAAGCGGGCTTAATAATACTAAATACTATATTAACGCTTTCAGAGAAAGATACAGCAATGAAGGACGCAATGATTTTTCCACCAGGCTCTCCACCTGATCAGTCACCCCTACATGTAATCTGTTACAACGACACTTGCTCATTTACGTGGACTGGCGCAGATCATATAAATCAAAACATATTTGAATGTAAAACCTGTGGACTAACTGATTCACTCTGCTGTTGTACAGAGTGTGCTAGGGTTTGTCACAAAGGTCATGATTGCAAATTAAAACGAACATCGCCCACTGCGTATTGTGATTGTTGGGAGAAATGTAAGTGCAAAGCTCTTATAGCAGGAAATCAAAATAAACGTTTCGCTCTGCTTTGCAAGTTGGCATCGTGCACTGATCTCGTTACGAAATTTAACGCTAAGGGCGAATCGATTTTGCTTTTCCTAATTCAGACAGTAGGACGTCAAGCTGTTGAGCAGCGTCAGTACAGAGCAAACGCTAGAGTGCGGAATGTAGGCGGAAATGCTGGAAACTCAAGCAACGGTAGTACATCTGCGAGGAAAGCTTCAACGTCTATTGATTTAGATGTAAACATGCCCGATCATGATCTAGAGCCACCAAAATTTGCTAGAAGAGCTTTAGAAAGACTACTTATTGATTGGCATGCCGTACGCGCTATGATAATGACTGGTGCTGAAAAATGCGATAACACACCGCCACAACCACCAAACTCAATTGATGGCGCAAGTGCTGAAAACTACAACATATACTTACAAAATCAAAATGGATCTACTCTTCTGGATAAATTTACGCACAATTTATTTGTTAAGTGTTCAGCCGATCACCTTGATACTCTGCTTATGACTTTGGTACGAGAAATGCAGAACGACTCTGTTCCCGATCGCATGGAAGATGCAGAAATTGTTGCCCGTCGCTTTGTACGTTCCGTAGCTCGTGTATTTGTTATTTTTAATATGGAAAAGTTTCCAAATCCGGAACGACGTAAATCTTTGTCAATGCCTCACAAGCACATTCAAAGTTGTGTTAAAGTTTTCCAGACTTTACATAAACTTGCTATACAGGAGCTATGTGAAGTGTCAGAGGCTCTTATTGCACCAGTACGTCTAGGTGTAGTACGGCCAACTGCACCTTTTATATCATCTTCTAATATCGATGTAAGTCGGTGTCGTCAAGTTTTGTTTTGTTTTTATTGTTTTAATGTTTATTTTTTTATTTTTAGAATTCAGATGATCTGTTTAGTGTGGAACCATTAGCTCCGTCAAATGCCGTCGAATCGGTAATTGAATCTTCTACAGTTCATGAAGCCAATAGTGAGCAAACAGCAGGATTTAATTTTCAGCCGAATTATGGAATTGATGGGATCGGTATTATTGGTAGTCATTTCTATGTAAAAAGATCATGTGTTATTAGTATTTATGAATTATTTGTATATTTAGCACTGCGCGATGCATCGGAAAGTGAAGAGACTACAAATAGAGAGGGAAGTGCTCACAATCAAGATGAAGATATTTTAGAGGCCAGCCGAAATGAAGAAGGCATTCAAGATGATGAAAGCGACAATGAATACACTTTTAATGAACCAGAAACCGAGTCGGATTCAGATGATAATCAAAGCAACCAAGATGCACAACGAAGTGTTCAAACGGGCGCTACTGTAGGATCAGAAACAGGTTTAGAAGTCATTTATTATTTGTTTGTAAAATAGTAGATTGTTTTGTTATTCCAAAATTTTTAAATTACAAACTAAAATGTATTTGGTGTTTAAGAGTTAAAGTTCTTTACCCTTGCAGATATTGGCGTTCTTTTTCTTGAAGACGAATCAGGAGACTCGTCGCCCCAAGAAGAGGAGGCCTCTGAGGATGGTGAAACTGACGACCATGACGATGACGAATTTACTTATGCCGACCATCAGTTGGAACGCCGTACCGCCAATTCAAATAACCGAAGTGATTTAGCTCCTCAATCTATGCAATGGGCAATACGTAGTCGTGATACTACACGATCATCTGTGCGAATGCCAGCTGGTTCAAGTTTAGTGTTTATAGATCCAATGGCCCTGCGCCGCTCAACGGTTCCAACAAGTACAGCTGTAGCTGCACCTCCCCAAGAGCAGCACACAATGGCCACGACTTCCAGTAACTTGGCACGTGCCTTTGGAATAATCGTTCGCCAAATTTCTGAACTCTTAAGTAGCTTAGCTTACAATATAATGAATGATATTGAAACCTCTTTGAAGATACAACCTGAAGAAGCAACCCAGTTACAGGTTTGTAAATTTTTTTTTATATAGGATATTAAAGCAACGATTTTATTTTTAAAATTAAATCAAACAAGTTCTTGCTAAACCAACTATACAATGAAGAAATCTAATTTATTTGCAGAACAAAATTGTTTATTTTTAATTCTGTGATGTATTATTAATTTTTTACATCTCCTAGTGATCTATATTAAAAACTTATTCCCTTAACCCTGCAGTGATAAAGCTTTTTTAAACTTTAATTAAAGTGGGTAGGCTATAACAGGTTTACTGTCCCTTGGGAAACATCTTCCGATTAATACAACTGACAAGCTTTGGCCAAGTGTGATTCGGGTTGTTCTAGAGCGACTATCCAATTGTAAATACATAAATGGAAGGAAGTGAAAATACAGAATACGAAATGAATAAACACTATCATTATTTTTTTTCTTCTCTTCCGAAAATTCATAAAAATGTTCATCTTAGTCTACTTTCACACGTTTCATCTTTTGATGCTCAACTCTTATGTTTTTAGGTGAGGGAAGAAAAAAGAAAGGGGGTTAGTACGGAGATGCCTGTACTCGGTCAGTACGCTTTGTGTTTTTATTCGTTGGTATATGCACAACGATGGCTGCATGTTATTATTTATTTTATTTTTCTCTTTGATTCGCTGTTGTTAAAATTATTGTTGTTTTGAACCGAAAAAAGTTGAAACCGGTTGCTGCGTGTGATTATATTGGCATCTTTAAAAGGGAATTGAAAAGAAGTTGAGCATCAAAAGATGAAACGTGTAAATTCAGACTTACATTTAAAAGAAAAATCATAATCATGCTAGGAACACAATTGAGTCGTACGTCTTATGAACGTAGGACGTAACGCCGTAAGTTTTTAGAAACACGCTTCACTAAGAAAATTCCAAAATTATTCCAATTGTTGTGTGTTTTTATATTCTTGAATTCTGTTTTCAAATATTTGATTTGAAAACACAAAAATATCAATTTTATATTTTTAATTTTCTTTTTCTATGATAAAACGGTCGCAACCGGCGTAGAAGTAGGGGAAAATCCCTACATGTAGGTATATTTGATACTAAAATAGCAGCGTAGGGAAAATCGGACAGATTTTTAATAATCTACAAAATGTAGGGATTTTTCGTCATATCGCATTATTTATGAAATAAATGAAGAAAAAAATGTTTTTTTAGTGTTATTTTCTTGTCCAAAAAGGTTGAATTTTTTCCCCTAAATCGCATTAAAATATAGTCGAATTGCCAGAGTTGTTTGTGGCTTAAAAAGTTGGTGACACCAATATGTATGAATGTATATGTTTTTTCTAAGATAACATTCAATGTTAAAAGATTTAATTGAATTTAATTAAAATAGTATTCTCAACAAAAAGGGGAAATTATTTTCAAATTGAAAAATGCCTTTATTTTCAACTTGCTTTCAAACGTAATTCTCAAACGTTTCTCAAATGTGGAACATAAATAAAATTATTTAATTTTTTTAATTTAAATTCTTTACAGTGGTTTCCCGGTTTAACGTATACTCAGTTTAACGAATTCGCGATTTAACGTACGGTCAAATTTTTCTCTTTTATTTTTGAATACATATTTACTAGAGGTCTGCACAAATGTATTTGGTAGCCAAATGATTGTTGTGTGTGTTTTTGATATGTGTATCAAATGCAGTGTTACCGTTAGGATACGAAAGATACATTTTTCGTATCTTTTGACTACTTCAGGTATCATGTATAATCCTGACATTTTTCGTATCTTTTGAATCTGTACGCAAGATGTACAGAAACAAAACATTCGAAAATTTTTAGCCAACTAAAACTTATTAACAAAGTTATTTACGGGAATACAAAATTTATCATTAACACGATTTCTGTATGACGTGCTAAATTCCCAATTTTTCATATTTGATAAATACACTGAAATTTATTGTTGAGGGAAAGCTAGCTTCTATGCGCATTTCACTGGTTGCTTAGGCCAGCTCATCAGGAAACCTTTTCCTAAGATTCTAGAAAAGCTAAAAATATTATACGAATAAAACCCTAAAGCGAATAAGAATTTTAAACACTCAAGGTCTTACTTGTAAGTAACAATATCAAAGCTTAAACAAAACACCAACAATAAACAGTTAGTTTATCTTTTCTTCATCGTAATCGACTCAATACTAATACAATAGCAGCCAAAGCGCATTGACTAAAAGGTGAGGTCAACTACACAACAACACTGCTTCTGTGGTCGGATTGTCAAAAATATATCTAGTAAAAAAGGTTAAGCTTCGTACAGACGGTGGTAAGATCTTACAATGTTGTCAACAAAATTGACTAAAAATGTCTTGCAACTGAGTGAACATTTTCATTTGGTAGATGTGTTAAATTAATGCAACTGACAATGGCACCATTGTCAGAAAAATGACAACTTGTAAGATCTGACCATCGTCTGTACGAAGCTTTAGTTTACATAAAAATTTAGTTTGCCACCGAAAAAAAAACACCATATGTTGACTTGACCCCACCTTCTAGTGAATTCGTCTTGATAGCAGCTTTAATAATGGTTAAAAAAAACATTAAGGGGTTGCAACATACGATCCACCTAAATCGATGATTACTAGTAGTACGAAGTTGTTCTGAGGAAATATAAACATATTTTTTTATTTTCAGGATATTTATATCAACGTTGATATAATCGTATATTAATTTTTACAAAAATGAATTTGAATTTGAATTACATATAATTAATTTTAAAGTTTGCTTACTGTATTTTTATAAATTACATATGTACCTAATATTTATGACTAAAATAAATATAAAAATGAATTTATACGAAATCATTTTCTTTACAATATGCATTTAAATATGAAATTAAAATTTTATGTTAATGAATATTAAACGTTAAAAATTGATTTTCAAATTTTTTTCAAAACGTATCTTTTTGGGAAAAAGTGTATCTTTTTTGAAACTAAAATATATCTTTCTCAAAATTTCACTGGCAACACTGATCAAATGTGTAAAAAAAATGAGAGCCAGTCATTCACGCTCAATCAATTTAAATGAGAGATAAACACAACACCGTTCATGAAAATGTAAGCCACATACACTAACACTAATTGTGTGTATTTGATGAACTCAAATTTATACATCTAACAATAAAACAACATGAGTGAAGTTAAAAATCACACTAATCATTCGTGTGTTTCTTGCCTTTCTTATTTTATTATTAAAAAAATTTTTCAACTTCTCATATTAAAAGTGTAGGTGAATCAGCGGTTTATGGGCAAACTCAGCGATTTACCGCTTTTTTGTTTGTTTTATTTTTATGTTTCTTATAAACAAAACGTTGACAACATTTAATAAAATTAACAAAACAATAACAAAAGAAAAAAACTAAAAAACTTTGTTAATATTTTTTATAGCTTGCTCTTTCTAACAATTACCGTTTTATTCCATTAATTCTCGTTCAATTCAATGAATAACAAATGTTTTGTCATAACGGCTTAACGAAAATGTTTAAGTTGCTATATTAAACATTTTGTGCACGCATTAATACCTATGCTCAATGAGTTAGAAACTGAAATTAGTGCACAAACGGAATAAATGTTTATTTTTATGTGTTTATATTTTACAAAAATTCCATTTGTTAAAAAATATATTTAAAACTACTTCTTTTTGCTTGTAAAAAGTTGGTACCACCAGCGTTGCCACAACCAAAAAAATTTTGTAACCAAAATGTAAAAATAAAGTAACCAAAAGCGAAAAAAAGTAACCAAAATTATTTTGTATCAAAAGTACTATTTTGTTCGCACTTCAGTTTAAAAATATGTCTTAAGAAGAAATTGTGTTTGTTTGTATCTTGTAGGCTCATTAGCCGCCGGACCGATTTCGGGAAAGAACAATAGGATATACAATTTTTCGAAATTTTTAGTGGAAGTGGCACTTCCTATACAAAGTTTAAACTTATTTTCGTCATTTTTAAAAATTTTATGAGCTATAGCTTTCATTCTTTTTATATGAGGAGCTCTTACTTTGTGTTATATTATCAAAGTGCAAAATTGAGCTAAATTTTGCGGTAGATCTTTAATTTATAGATGATTTTAGCCCAGTGGAATATACTCATATTAAACGGGATCGGATCGGAAGGGCCTTTGACCTTATCGTTTATCTAGAAAAGTGTTTCAGTTAACCATATGAAGCCTGAAGAGTAGCAGATAAAGGCCATTTACACTTGATAGTCTGTTAAAGCTTAAGCTTCTAAAAAAATTATTTTTAACTAGATGAAAAAAGTATTGGTTTAAGATGCACAAATACCACACACAATTTTTAAAGGTCAAAAAATTGGTTATTTTCGTGTTGACAAAAAGTAACCAAAATGGAAAAAAAGTACACAAGTACACATTGAGAAAAAAATTAACCAGTTTTGGTTAAAAGTAACCAAAACGGCAACGCTGGGTACCACTTTTTAATGCAATATCTTTTTGCTAATATTTTGTTTTCAATACGATAAAAAAAATTTAAACACAAAACACATGTTGTGTTGATAAAACACAATGTGTACATCGTCACACAAGTGTATTTACACGAATAAAAGAGCATATTTGTTATTTATACCTGTATCAAATATTTCTCTCACAACACTCACATTAATAATTGAACGCTTTGCACACAGAGGTTATTTCTTACACACAATTAATTGTGTATGGTTCTTAAATCACACACAACACACTACTTGCTAGTTTGATATGTGAATTCATGTGTCGTTTAATTGCACACATGCAGGTCTCTAATATTTACCATATTTTAATAGCGATTTTACTGAATAAAATGAGTTAAGAGAAGTATTTTCTTTTCTTACAAAGAAGGCAAAAAAATTACTTGCTCGCCAAAATAAAAATTTGATCGTTACAAAGTAATATTTTACTTTTGTTTACAAAACAAATGTTTGTTTTCTGTTTCAAATTTTACGTCATTTTTGTGAAGTTTTTGTACAGTTGACATCAAAATGCCTATTGTTATTAGTTTTGTTCTCCACTATGTACTCATTTAATTGAAAATTATACATATGAAGTACTATTTATTTTTTGTTTGTGTTATTAAGGGAAATAAACGAATTTATTTTGTTTTATTAAACTATAATTGTTTTATTAATAAAAATGTTTAAAAAAAACTTCGGGATTTAACGAATTTTTCGATATAACAAAAGGGCCAGACAATATATAATTCGTTAAACCGGGACACCACTGTATTTATTTAAATAAACTGTGAGATAAACATTCGGCACCATAGCTAAAATATGAAATAATGTTCTTTCCGTCCTCTAATTCTTGGAAAGACGACAAATAATTTTTATTGTTCACAAGAAATAAATCGTTCACTTGTAAAACACATTTAACCACGAAGTAAAAATTTAACTTTAATCACCATTTTTAATGTTTACATTTATTTAGTATTGCCAAGTTTAGTTTTGATTTGAATTAAACATTTGAAACCAATTTGACATCAAATTGATAAAACATTTGATTCCAAATGTTTATTTTCAAATCATTATCAATTTGAATTTAAATGTAAAAATTAAACATTTGAAAAACGTTTGAGAATTGTGTTTGATGTCAAATGATAAAGTTATTTCATATCAAAGGTTTGACTTCGCGTTTGTTGGGGAACGGCAATTTTCTTTGTAAAGAGAGGGTATAATAAAACAAATACACGAAAAAATGTGTTTAAGTATTTGTTTTTTGTACTTTTGCAAAAGTCTAATGTGTACACTTTCTTTTGGCGCGTTAAAAATGTAGTATTTTTGTTTTTGTTATTACTGTTTTTTTTTTTTTGTTGTTGAACTAATTTTGTTTTTTGTTTATATATTGTAAGAGAACAATTAAACATTTGCTTAAGTTTGGGTTTTTACTATGCAACTAAAACGTTTTAAATGTAAAAACAAGTTGTACACTTTCTTTTGACGCTGACTGTACATACATACATACATACATACATACATAATAAAAATAGCAAATATGTATGTATATGAGTATATAAACGAAAACTTATTACTTACAGCAAAAGCAATTTTTTTTACGTGGTTTCTTCGCAGAGAACATACACGTAGCGAGATTAAACAAACAACTTTCGAAATGTACTTTTTATGTAACATGCCGAAGTAGCTATAGAAATTAATGCAAACAAAAATGTTTAATTTAGGATCTCAAATTTAAAAAATTTTTAAAATCTATATCATGTGTGATAGTTAAAGCCTAGTACTCTGTTCAAAGTTGTGAAAAATGTTGAGCAACATTAATTATTTCACACGAAAATTCTGACATGTATCAATCAATGTTACCTATCATGCGAGTTTGTACAATTTGACGTTTTAATTCCTGCAAAGTATGCGACATTGTTTAGCGTATGTAAACAAACCCCACATATATTTACTAAAAATAATTTTTTTATTAAAAAAGAAAGTAATTATGGATAAAAAACTGTTACCGGTTGTGTTATTTTAATTTTTTTATTTAATAATCAGTGCATACTTTTTTTGCTTTTGCTTAAAATTCCACGTGAAATAAGTGCAGCTTACATTATTTCGCAGTTGTAAAAAAATTTTGCCAGAAACATTTCGGAACTTTTTTACAAAATGAACAGCGTACAACTCTATTAACATTTTTTCATAGATATTCCGCACAAGTTTTTTTTTTCATATGCGTTTTGACAGTGTTTTACGTGAAATGTTGAACAGAGTACCAGGCTTAAGGCCAAAAAATAAATAAACTTTAAAATTTTGCAGTCTTAATGGGATTGATTAAATTGTACCTAATTCCCCTTTTCTAAATTATTATGTTCAACAGTTTGAAAAATAATTAAAACTTTTCAAAAAAATCCAATAGGGACTTTAAACAAAAAGCAAAAGATCTAAAGGTTGATCGTCAAGCTGTTTCAAAAGCCATTAAACAGTATAAGGAACACTTGAACATTGAAAGAAAACCTGGATCAGGAAGAAAAAAAGGTCTAAGGGCCCAACCCATAATGTGCGAATACATGTTAATCATATGAGGCATACCATATTGAACATATGAAAACTATTGTTTAGTTTTATAAAACAGTCATTTGCTTCAGCAAAGTGCAAAACAGATCGCACATTCCGTACGGAATCAAATGTTTTTTATTTTATTTTAGTTTTTTTTTAATACATTTAAGAGACTTTTTGTTAATTTTTGATAGTTGGTTAAGCAAGGTTATGTATGGAATGGTTGGGCCTTAACAGGTATTCTTTGTAAGGCAAAAGAAGTCAAACAACTCTTTCGAAGAGCACCGAACACTTCTTTCAGAAAAGCAGCTCGTAAAGTTAAATGATCTGATTCTTTTGTGCGCAGAGCCAAAGCTAATGCTGAAGTTGTATAAAGTTCAGAGAGTTCCAGATCGCAATGCGGTAAAGAACTTAAACAAAAAAAGAACGAGCGATAAACCAAGTTCAAATATTATAAAAAAAACACCTAATGTGTGATGGATGATGAATCTTATGTGGCTGATAAACGAGGTAATCAGGGGTGGCATAGAAACCAATCTTATCGGTATTGGATTTGAAACCGAAAAAAAAATACGTTGGTGTCATGAAATCCAATGTTGTCGGTTTTTTGTTCGAACTAAAATTAGTATCGGGATTAGGTGTCACAAAAAACAATGTTATCGGGTTTTTATTGAAAATAAACCAAGCAGCTTGCAGCTCTTGTTTTTTATTGGAAATAAATATAGTTGTTAAAAGCTTAATTTTTTATTTTGTTTTTTTCTACAGTTTAATTTTTTTCCACAGATAGAAGTAAATAAAATTGATAAATTGGTAAAATAGTATTTTTTGCATGTTTCCGGCAGTCTCCGGCAGCGGGCTGCTGCAAATTCGCAAAAGTCTTCTCACTTTTTCTGCAAACAGCAAACATGCAACAACAGCAGTGGTCATTCTATTTATTTATTACGTTAATCACCAAATTTCTTTATATTTTAAATAAATTCGCTTTATACCTACATACATATTTTTAGAAAACAATAAATTTACTCAAATGTAAGCAACAAATACAATGCAAGTAATACAACGATGGCATTTTCTTCATATGTTTAGTGTATTACCACATTATTATTTTATTTTTTATAATTTTCCTTTAATTAAATGCACAGGTTTTAACATTATTTTAGAGCAAAAATCTTAATTTACAAAATGGTCAAACAAAAATTGCATTTAAATCTGTAAACACATGAGCCAAAACATTTAACAGCTGATTCGAATGTCGGTTTTATTTGTATTCGAAAATAACAAATCCGTCTTGTTTTCATGACACCAAATGAAACCAATATTGGTTTGCAAAACCGACAATCAGCAAAACCGACTTGGATTCTATGACACCCCTGAATGTTCAAGAACAATACCGGACAAAAAACAAACAAAGTTCCCCAAGAAGTTTCTTGTGTGGCGAGCCATTTGCAGTTGCGGCAAAATCGTTGTGACATCAGCCACGGTAAACTCAGAAATATAGGAAGTAGAAATAATAAATAAGACATGTTAATGCTTGTGTGCATTATAAGCTATGAAAATAACCAAAATATTCACCCCTATTCTGCGTTTCGATTCGAATCGAAATTTTCTCCGTCTGGCAATTTTGGTATTCTGCGTTTCGATTCCGCTCAGTTTCTTTCGATTGTATGTATTCTGCACATGTATGGGCAAATGCAAAATGAAAATGCAAAAAGAGCGAACGATCTGTATACATACACAAAAAACAAAGAGCAAAGAGCATAAAATCAACAAAAGCAAACGTAAACAAACCAATACAATGGCACACATGCAAAGCTTTCAATGTAGTGGTGCCCATACCTGATTCTGCATTACGATCGGAGCACCGTTTCTCTCAGTTGTTTTTTTTTTTGTTAACGGAGGTTTTTTCTATTTTTGTTTTTTTTTAATAAAAAGGGAAAAAATGTAAGTACAAAATTAAAAAATTCAAAAATGATTTAAATACAAATTATTATATAATTTTTTTGTTTTAAATTGTTATTTTTTTGTACTGGAATATGAGTGTTTTGTTATGTATGTATGCAGGTCAAAAACAACAACACCGGAGCAATACTAAAAACTGGCAAAAACTGCAATAGACTCCATTTGTCCTTAAATTTTAAATAAAAATGCAACTCACTAAATTATTTCTTTACAAACAGTTTTTATTAACATTTTGTCTTTACATATTTAACCACAACACTTTTATTTTCTACTTTTTTTAGTTAATTTCAGCTTCACTAGATTATACACACTTATATTTTTATGCAAAACTTATTTTTACCTTTTTCTTTTTTTATTTTATTTCAATATTTTTCTTTAATTAAATTTATAAACAATTTACTTTATTATACACAGAACTTGTTTTATTAAATTTGACATTTGTTTATGAAAATGATAACAGACTTGCTTATTCTGCTGTTTTATTTCCACATTCCACATTGTTACAATTGATTTTGTAAACATTGTTATCTTCTTCTTATTCTTTCGATTCCGTTTTTCTGCAGAATACCAATTTTCGATCGTAACGGAACTGAATGCGGAGACGTAATCGAAATGCAGAATAGGGGTGATTACTTTTCGACTACTTACCCTTATTTCTAGTATCGGGGTTTATCAGGGGTGGGTTTTAAAGTCGGGTTTTAATAAGATTTCTGCAATAAAAGAATTTAATGACAAATATTTCTCTATTTAACAGAATTTTATAACAAAAATTAAAAAAATTTGATTAAAAGTGTATTAAAAACGACTTCCAAATTCTGGCGTGTTTTATTAATTTTATTTACTTTTTTACCCAATCTCTTAAATAGAAAATATAAATACCGATTAAAAAACTTTTTATAATTTTAGGAATTTGTTGAAAAATGTTTGAAACCTACATGGGATTGGATGTTTTCTGTAATGGACAGCACTGAAGCTCAACTCAAGTTTGGAGCTTACTTAACGAATTATACAGATCCAACACACCCCTTACATCCATTAAATTTGTCAGCTCAAAACAATTCAAATCAACAAAACAATAGCAGCAGTGGGAGTGCAACTTCAGTGGGAATTAATATCATGGGTACGTAAATTATATATTTAAATATTTTCTAATTTCATTTAAACTTTTTAATATCAGATTCTTTGCGCATTATAAATTATTTTAAACCACTGATTTTTGTGTGGTTTTCCTAAGGTTTGTAACTGAAACAAATTACGGTATCGGTTTTAAAGTATTTATTTGTTATTTTAATTTTATTGGTATGGGTATGCCGATACAAAAACTTTTATACCGGTATAGAAATACTCTACTTCCATACAAAAATCATCTTAACAAAATTTAATTGGAATCGGTGCGTATTTGACGGGCTTGACCGACTATACTTTCTTATTTGTTTTGTTTCAATTTTAATACGGCAGCACTGTTGTGCGGTTTTCACAAATCGAGTGATTGAACGTGTAGTAAAATTTGTATTTCTGCCTGGGTAGTTTATGAAACTTTTGTTTTGCAGAATTTAAGTATTTTATATGAGTTCTCTATTTCTTTATCTTCCTTTCAATAACACACTCACAAAAACGTCTTGTACAAGAAACAAAGTACACTTTTTCATAAGTCCTTTCCTTCTCCTATCAAACTCAAAAGTTTCGCAGCAACTGTTTCGCAATATGGACGGGAACAAATAGGTCGATTATGTATGGCAACCTAACTTTAGTTGAGTGGACAGTTGTCGAAAATATATTAAAAATGGCAAATGATGTAGATTTCAGTCTCCAAATAATAAATATTTAGGGAACCGTAAAGTTTTGGTTTCCCTGTAGATTTTTAATTAAAAAGGCGCTAAAAGGTAAGAATTAATACGTTCAAAGTATAAAGCTTCGTTCACAATCAGAGCAACAATTTTGTTTTTTCTTCTATCTTATTTCTTTCCAAAGTATTTCATATATTTTCCTTTCATTTTTCAAACAAAAATGTAAGTAAAGGTTTTTTAAAAATTGGTTCAACTAGAACTTCAGCAACATTGTGTATGAAATTGTTTCTGACGTTTAAAATAATTTTATTTAGTTTTGAATGAAAATTTGAACATGATATTGTAAAAAATAATAACAAATGCATAATATTGTTGTGGCTAAAATTTGCAATCAGATTCTTAATGCAAAATGTGTGTGGTTGCGAAAAAAATTGTTGCTCTATTATGAACACCAAGCGAAAATGTTTCTGGGATTGTGAACGAAGCTTTAGTTTTCTTATATTTATAAATCCAAGCTAAATTAAATTATTTTTTGAAATTTAAATAGGCTAAAGTTCATCAAACTTAATTTTCATTAAATTATTTTCATGAAGAAAGGAATTTTACAACATGAAAATTAATTAAAATTTATTGATAATTTTTTATTCTTGACTGCCGCTGGGCTCGAACCCAAACTGTTACGGACAGGTTACCCTTACATGTTTCAATTGCAACCACTCAATCTCTTCAGAGGGTTTTGCCGTTTTAACACTCACAGACATCGACGACAGCTGGCAGCAGGGTTGTTAGGTTTGACGATTTTTTGAGAAAATTCAGTTAAATGACGATTGACGTTTTTTTACTAAAAGTAATAGTGTTATCACGATTTTCTGGCACCAATAAAACACACAAGAAATATTTACAATTATATTAATACAGAAATTATTGGATTCTTATAAGTACCGAAGTTGGCTTAACGATGTCCGTGTGTCTGTCCGTTGAAATGTGTTTTTCGAAGACCCCAGATGTGATTAGGACTTGGTAGTTATATATTTATGTCACATATAGTCCGGAATTGTTTGCTATTGAAATTCAGCCTGATCGGCCCACAAATGACTGAGATATGAGCAAAAAGCCACGACTGCCGCTAAATTTACCAAAAAATCCCTTTTTTGCTTTTTTATTTTAATGTGTATATCTGGATAACAACAAGAGCCAAAGTTTCCAAATTAGGTAGAAGCATCTTGGATATCAATTCACAACATCCGAACAAATGTGGCCGGGATTGGACGAGTGGGCGTGGCACAAAGTCGAATTATTTTTATTTTAAGAACGGTATTTATATAACTTTGTTATTTTCGCACCATACTGAAGGATATAAAAGATTCGGCATAGCCGAACATAGCTTTCTTACTTTTTTTAAAAAAAAGGAAGTTTTTTTAAGTTTTTCGATAATTTAAAAAAGCGCATTTGACAGGTTTCTGAAATAAACGATTGAAATGTAATATTCAATGCATGGTGAAATAAACAGGTGACAGCACTACGCCAGATGACGATTTTTTGCTCTTGCATTGTTTGTCTAGGTTTATGTCAAAGTTTTGTTTATGTTTACAAAAAGTCCACGTTTTGTGCTGTGATTATGGTATTTTATTTAAGTTTTTGATAATTTTAAATTAAAATAAATAAGATATTGACCATAATTAAATAAAAATTGGCTAAAAATTTATCTATTTCATCACGTTCAGCGGTACGCTTTGATTTTTGTTTAATGTATTTTTTGACGTAAACGGTGATGTAATTTCCATTTTTGTTGTATTTGTTGCCGTAACGATGCCACCTGCTTATTCCACCATGATTTAATGTAGAAAATAACAATTGAATCCACAATAACAAGAGAATTCATTGTCACTTTTCTTGTGATGGCACTAAAATAATAGAAAGATGTAAAATGGAATAAATTGAGATGGAAGCATCTTGTAATGATGTTAATATTTTACCCTATGTATATCTTATGGGAAGATGTTGACATCTTCGCAACTTGATGGTAGATGTTAGATGTTGATCAGCGTAAAAAGGATATTACTGGTGGTGACGAAAATATTCTGGAGCGGATTCTGGAAGATATCAAAAAAACAAATAGTTGAATACCGATACTGAAAAAACAAATATTTTAATACCGATACCGAAATTTTTTCGGGCGCCAACCTTGATTTTAGCTGAAAGGAAATTTTCCAAAAAAGAAATTACTATAAATTAATAAAATTTTTTACAGCTTCGTCTTCTCGACGAGACTTTTTCACATACTGTTTGTCACTTATGAGAGCACATACATCGGAGCATCGTGATGCACTTCCAGTTTTGGATATAACAGCGTTGCGCCATATTGCTTATGTATTAGATGGATTCATTTATTACATGCGGAACGATACAAATTTTTATGAAAAGAATGAAGGAATTCAAAGTAGCGCCCTAAATGTAAATGAAAATGACGATACTGACGATGAATTATCTAATATAACAAGTGACGATCCATATGGGGAAGTTGGTGTTGCAAGCTCATCCTTGCATGTGGCAGGACCAGCGGGAACTTCTCGTCGTCACACATTTTTTTCTAGATCCGATTCAACGTTAAGTCTTGGTTGTTTAGCACCTGACGGATTTGATTTGCCTCTAGATGTTGCCATACCTTTGGCTGACAAACCACATCTTTTGCAGCCAAATTCTAAGCGACAGGACTTGTTTGCTAACTTGCCTTTGATTGTGTCCCCTACAGAAAACGTTGCCCAATGCAGTGGTGAATCAGCGACAAATACTCTTGATTATCCCCCGACAAAATTAGGATTTTCCTCATATACTTCTCGCAGAGCTGCACAGAGTGCTACTACCGAAATCATTAATACAATGGAGGAGGATGAAGCCGACGATGAAAATGACGACGTAAATAGTGAAAATCAATTACAAAAGGCAATGTGTTCCACGGGCTTTCGTGTTATTTCGGACTCATCATCTGGAACAGGTTCAGTAGAGTCCAATAGTGGAGTGGGTGGAAATGTTTATTTGCAATTAAAAAAAAAGCAATATTCAGATGATCCAAAGTCGCTTAATGAAAATCAAGACAAATTGGATAATCAAGAAAATATGGATGTAGATAGTCGCAGTGTCAACGACATTGTAGAAAAAGCACAGGAAGTTCCAAACACAGCTCAGACGGGAGTTATAGCCACTAGGCCTGACGTAATAATAGTGCCTCAAAAAACACAGCGTGGCAATGAATCTGATTTATTGTTGCAGTCAAGTAGCACAGGATTTCCATCATCGTCAATGGTTCGAAGTGTAATAGTACGTGCAGGTGGTGCAAGTGGTTCCTCCATCAAAATGCAAGAAGAAGTATCTACTTCTCAGAAATGTAAAATTCCATACCTGTCGTTAGATGATCCGGCAAAGAACTTAATAATTGGCCGCTCTGCACGAATAACATCATTTATGTTTCCTGCTCGCGGTCAGCACTTCTGTCAGAAATTTGATTCAAATGATACATCGCCCTCGTGGAATTTTTTGCTTGGCCGCTGGAAACTTACTTTAGATCTCTTTGGAAGAGTCTTTATGGATGATGTCGGCATGGAACATGGTTCCGTTTTACCAGAGTTAAGGGGTTTTCCTGTAAAGGAAATGCGATTTAGACGACATATGGAAAAACTGCGTAATGCACAACAGCGAGATTTAATATTCTGTAAATTAGAACGTAATCGTGATAGTTTGATTATTCAGACATTTAAAGAACTAAACACTCAATTTGGCAGCCAAAACCGAAGAGTGCATCCTCCACTAACATTCAATCGCGTTAAAGTAACATTTAAGGATGAGCCGGGTGAAGGTTCCGGCGTTGCTCGAAGTTTCTATACATCAATATCGGAGGCTCTTCTAACCAGTTCAAAAATGCCAAATTTGGAATCTGTTCAAGTGGGAAATAATAGCGGTAAATATGGCGTACCCTTCTCTAGTATTTTACGAAACCGTGGAACATCAACTAGTCGAGATGGACCTACATTGCAACGTCGTGGCACAGGTAGCAAGATTCTATGGCGTACGGCACGTGAAAGAAAAGCATTAAACTATGAAGCTAGACCCTATATTCCAGTAGCGAATAGTTCAGGTAAACGTCATTTGAATTGTTATGCTTGAGTTTTACCAACAGATTTTATTCCCAATTTTAGATATTTCGGGTGATAACCCTAATGAACACTTATCAATACATTTACAGCAGTTAGGAGAGCGACTCTATCCTAAGGTTTGTAAAGGGCGAAATTAATTTAAATTACATAAAAATAATCTGTACAATTTTTATTTTATATTTAGATATATTCCTTGAACACTGCAAATGCTTCAAAAATAACTGGAATGTTATTAGAAATTCCAACGCCACAATTGCTTTCGATATTATCTTCGGAAGAAATGTTGCGTCAAAAAGTCAACGAAGCTCTAGACATTATAGCATTTAAACAAAAATCCGAAACTAGCAGCAATTCGTCCACAGCGGGGCCCTCGAAAAAAATGAATCCGGTTGTATTGCTGGAACCGTGTCACGTTGAAGATAATGACCCTCTGTTCTATATGCCTGGGAAAAGAGGTTTTTACACACCCCGCCAAGGATATGGCTCTTTTGAACGCATTAATGCTTTCAGAAATATCGGAAGGTATTTTTCTAACAAAAACTCGAATACATTATATATTATCGTTTCATCTAAAAATTTTTAGACTTATTGGACTTTGTCTACTACAAAATGAACTGCTACCATTGTTCTTACAACGACATGTCTTAAAATATATTTTGGGTCGAAAAATTAAATTCCATGATTTGGCATTTTTCGATCCCATCATTTACGAATCATTTAGACAACTTATACAAAACTCTCAAACAGAAGATGGAGAAGAGGCTATTATAAGAATGGAACTGTTCTTTGTGTATGTATTGTCTGTTCTATGTAAAGTTTATTATGCACAATTTATACGGTGATTTTTTAGACGTCTCTTTTTTGAATTTGCTACCATAAAAAAGGCTATTTGCAATAAATCTATGTATTTGTTTTAAGTGATGCTTTGCAACACAGGGTTAATGAAGTCAGTAAAAGAAGTAGCAAATGATTAATTTTTTTTTTTTTTTTTTTTGCTACTCTTTTGTTTTATTATTTTGTGTAGCTCCAATCCAAATGGTTGGTTAAAACAGCTGTTTTGAATGGTTAAAACCCATACATTAAATTAGACTTAATGTAACCAATAGTTATATTAGTTTTAAACACTGTTTTATTGTTCGTGTTCATAAAAATAACATTTTGATTATGTATTTATATTGCTGTGGCAAATTTTTTTTTTTTTTCAATGTGCAGTAACATTTGGAAAAATAAACTTAAACACTTTCTTATTTCCATAGATTTAAACTTTTTGCGTATTTTTTTTTTTTTTTGTTCTCTGCAATATAAAAACATTTAACTTTTTTTAGACATGCTACTTCAAAAAAAAAAACATCGCTAAGGGCCAAATAAAACACACAAACACATCGCTCCTTTATTGCAACATAGTCATATCCCAAAAAAATCAAACTTGGCAAAATGCGATTAAAGTTTTCAAAATGTACCTTTTTATACAGATTTAATGATGAAAAAATTGATTTTATTTCTCGACCGCATTCTCTGGCATAATTTTATGTCAAACTGTATGAAAAACATCGTTCAGCCCCAGTTCTGTTTCATCATTTAATAAAATATATTTTGCTATTACTTCGGTTCAGTTTGAGATATAATGCTGAATTCTGTTTCACATATAAATAATGTATAAAGGAGCACTTTTGCTTAAGTAACTAAAAATTTTGATTTTTGAGATATGAATATGTTTCTGTGAATATAAAATTTTTTTAATACATATTTACACAAACATCTTGCTGTTGTCAAACTGCTTGTGTCGTTTATTTTGCCCTTAACATAAAAAACAAACAAACTGTAAAGAAAAATATGAATAACATACACAAATTGAGTCCTATGTGTATACCATTCTTGCTTTTCGATACCGTTCGCCCCAAACAAAAAATAAAAAAAAAAATCGAAAAACAGACGTATAAAAAATCATCATGGAAATGCCGTGTTAATTTTTAATGCACCTGTGTAAACTTTTTGTATACATTAGGATTGATCTAATGAAAGAAGAGGGTGGTGGAAGCGTAGAGTTAATACCCGGAGGTAGGGAAGTTCAAGTCACATCCCAAAACCTTTTCGACTACATCAGACGCTATACAGAATACAGGCTAATCAAAGCCCAAGAAAAAGCATTGGAGGTAATCCACATAGTATTTTATTTTGTATTTGATTGCTATAAAATCTTTTTTAGGCCATTCGAGATGGTGTTTTTGATGTTTTGCCAGATAATTGTATGCAGAGTTTAACCGCAGAAGATTTGAGATTGCTATTAAATGGCGTAGGCGATATTAATGTATCAACATTGATTTCATACACGGCATTTAATGATGAATCAAGTGAGGGTTCGGATAAACTTTTGAAATTCAAACGATGGTTCTGGAGTATTGTCGAAAAAATGAACACGTTGGAACGGCAAGATTTAGTAAGAGGAGCACATTTGGATTACATATTGTCAATTAAATTATGTATAAATATTTTTTAAGGTATACTTTTGGACGGGTTCCCCAGCATTGCCAGCGTCTGAAGAAGGTTTCCAGCCGTTACCAACGGTGACCATAAGACCGGCAGATGATACACATCTACCAACGGCAAACACATGTATATCTAGGTTATATATACCCCTTTATTCTAGCAAGTCAATATTACGTAGCAAATTGCTATTGGCTATAAAATCTAAAAATTTTGGTTTTGTGTAAATGAGAATAAAAAAAAAAAAATCTTTAATTAGTTTCGTTTATTATTCTCAATTATACCTTATCTGTTTATAGATGAATAGATTTTTAAATTATTTAGAGTATTGATTTTTGTTTTTAATTTTATCAAATCGGCCCAAATTGAAAATTAGCTTGTTAAAAAAATAATTATTATTTTACACTAAAAGAGACGAGATAATTATGTTGTTTGTAGAAGGAGTTATTAAAAACATACAACGATCCCAAAAATACTCTCCATTCCTACATATAATTTATCTTTAAATTTAGTTATCGGACTTTGTTGTTGAATCTTTGGTATAATAATTATATATAAATAATTTTTATTATTTCAATTTGAAACACTATCTTTGAATTTGAGAAAACATCTACTATAAATTATGTTTCAGCATATTTTTAACTACGTGTTTTTTTAGTTGTAATAGATTAAATTCTTATTTAAGGATATTTTCCCATTCTTATGAATATTTTTTTTATAACTTTAATCACAAATACGGGAAAACTTCATTTTTACATACCCACACATACATAAATTAAAAAAAAAAAACAAAATATATAAATAATAACTACATACTATATCTATCTCTATCAACTGAATGAATCATAACTTTATAGCATTAATGAAAAATGCATTAATTATATATATATATTAAACATTATAAACATGAAAAAAGCAAAAAACCATATACTATTGTATTAAAATAAAATGAATTATTGAAAACATCGGCTTTGAAATAAACACATAGTTTAAATTTTTAATTGCGTTAGAATCAACAGATTTATGATTTCTTAGAAAACGTTAGACACATATTCATCCCTATCGTGAATAATTTTTCCCTTGTTATTGTTCCCTTTTCACATACATATTTGCGATCATGGAAAATCCGCATGAAAACAATTTTTTGAAGTAATTCAACGGAGAATAATGTGAAAAAATGTTCAGGGGAAAAAATTCTTATCGTAAATAGTTTTTTCCAGAGTACCGAAACGTTCACTCATTTTTCAGTCATGAGCGAGCGTGAAAAATTAAAAATTTTACTGCTTTTTTATCCTCATGAGGGTGAGGAAAAAAAATATTTTGAATATCCTCATTCATTAAAAATGAGCAAACAAAAAAATTCATATGTGAATTTATAAGATATGAAAAATTTGAAAAAATTCACATTCAAATTCCTCAAGGAAAAAAACGAGATATGCCCGACAATTAACAGCGGAAAAATGAAGTATTAAAGAGGCCTTATAGAAGGCCTTTTTGGCGATATAAAGTTTTCTAGTTGCATTCCAACTGTAATTCTAATTTACAAAGTGTGTCATTGGAGACCAAAGCCTTGGCTTCTTGCATCTACTTTAAAGGCCTTCTAAAAATAATCAAGAATAAAGCTTTATCCCAGTGTAATTGTTGTTGTTAATAATGCGAAGTGAGTAAATTAAAAATTAAACGTGCTACACATTCCAATATAACAAACTAATTAAACGATTTCGACAGGGGTTATCTTAGAATAGAAAATTTGAATTTGTAAAATATTTTATAAAAACCATTCTAAAAGAACTATTTTAAAAGGCAGAGTGGAATAAGTAAAAGTTTATTAAAAATACAGTTGCAAATCTTCTTTTGGGCCTGAAAAGTGAAAGCGCTCTCAATTTTTCCCGCAAGGCAGCACGATAGCCTGTGTGTGTTTTGAATTATTTATTTATTGACTGGTAAACTAAAGTGTGTTTTGCTTTTGTAAAATATTCTTTGATGCCTCTAAAAGAGCCAGTGTTTTTTTTTTTCGTTTGAAGACATAAAGGCAAAAATGATGGAAAACATTGAATTTACAAAAACTGGCATAATTTGTCGCACAGCAATAAAGTTTCATTAATACAACAAATCTTACCCTTCAACTATACTTACTGTCGCATTTTCTTATGGCCCCTATTATGGTTTACAACTCAACTCGGTTGAGTTGTTATTAAGACAACTGGTTGTGATCAGTTGTAATTTTTGTTATGTTTTTGTTCACCGCAAAATAGCAAAGTTGTAAACCATAATATAAAAATTAAGAAATTACAACTCAACTGAGTTGAGTTGTAAACCGTAATAGGGGCCTATATGTAAAGGTTTTTTACATATAAATTGTGGCAAAACAAGACTTTTTTAGTGTTTTTCAAATAACTTTACCTACGTAAGAAAAATATTTTTACAAGAACGAAATACCAACAACTTCTTGTGGCTATTTTTTTTTCTTAATAATAGGTACACTCAACAAAAAAATTAGCAGAGTATTAAATTCTTTTTATAAGAACACATTAATATTTTTAAACGTCAAAACTGGGTAATCTGTTTTATAACTGTTACCACGGTGTAAGTGGAATTAGTGATCAGACTGTAAATTATTGCACAAGAAAAAATAAAAAAGTGCTGTAAAATTTTAAGAACCGAATCCATATGCGTATGTATTACAAAGCCTATTATAAGTGTGACTATCAGCTTCTTCCACATCGACTGTTAGACATTTTTGAAGCCTATCCTATTGTACTCCCAAACAGGTCCATAGATTTTTGTTTTCATCAGACTGGCATTCAGGGGTGTCATAGAATCCAAGTCGTGTTTGCAAACCAATATTGGTTTCATTTGGTGCAATGAAAACAAGTCGCTTTTGTTATTTTCGAATACAAATAAAACCGATATTCGAAAAGTTTGTTTTAAATAAAAATTAACTTTTTGCTTCGTACATAGCGTTGTAAATATGCGATACAGAAGTTCTTTTAAAATAATTCTGAATATGTGACGCGCAAAATAGAAAGGGACCTAAGGGTAAAAACCGATTTTGTTCAGTAGTGCGATTCACTAACTTTTAACACTTTAAAAAGTGTTAACTTAAACCACACATTTTGATGTTTGCACTAACCACTATGTGATTCACTAACCTATTTATAACAATGGTAAACAGTTTTATTTTTCTCTCTATGCAAATTGATATATCGTGGCAACTCTGCCAAGAGAAACATCAAAATAGGATAAAATAACAAAAAAAAAACAAAACAAAAACCTTTTAATTTATAGATTTTAAATGATATTGTGCAAAGTGCGTAAAACATTACTAATTTTTATTATTTTATTTTAATTAAATTAAATTTTTAGTTTTATTTGAGTTAAATTGTTGGTTTTAGTATAAATAAATAAGAGGCTCCACGGAAAATTGGTGTGTGACAAGAAGTGGATAAATTTTAGGCTAAGTACCCCAAAGCCATAATATTCATCGACTTTATAGGTACAACGAAAAATAAACTTTTTTCTTAGCGGATTTAACCACACCAAAAATGTTGGTGTTAACCCTGCATGCTTAATGTTAATTTTTATACGTTATGACTAATGTTAGTCGATTCGACTAACATGCCCGAAATATGAACTCTGTGGAACGGGTAGTGCTCCTAATCCATAAAAGATACTGGGAAACTAAAATACTATACCTTATTCCATATAAAAGCAAAAAATATTTTCATTAGTTTTGTTTTTTATTTTATTTATAATCAAATAAATTACTATACTTCATCAGTCTTAGGTACATCACATATAAAAATTGAAAATATAAAATTTATTGAAAAAAATTCAAAAACTTAAAAAAGGCTTCTTGCCATTTTAAAGCTAGGACTTTGTCTTAAATACTGAAACTAAAAAAATTGTAATTTAATTATTTCCACAAGAGGCGCAAAGTTCAATTTTGTGCTCGCCACACATATTTTTTTGCATTTTATGCATACAGCCTCCGTCATGAGATGTCTTTAGTAGGGACAAAACGCACAAATTTTTCTTTTATTATTTTTTTTTTTGGTGCTGTGTTATCAATATTGGCCAATATTTTTTTTCAATTTCATCGTCGGTTATATCTTTGCAGTCATTTTGTTTACTAAAAAAATTGCAATAAAACCAATGTTAGTCGTTACGACTAAGTAGTTTTTGCAAACCAATACATATTATTTAAATGAGTCACACAACACGTCAGTACTAACCGGCAGTAGCTTTGTAACTTAATCCACTCATTCAACACTAAAAATGAGAATGATCAAAAAAGAGAAAAAAAAGTAATGAAGAAAAAAAGTAACAATGTTAGTCGAAACGACTAACATTAAGCATGCAGGGTTAATAAACCACAATTTGTTTTGTTAAAAATAACAGCTGACTGAAACAGCTGGCTTTAAACAACAGCAGATGTCGTTAAAAGTGTTGGTGAATAGCAAAATGGTTAATTTTGTGGTTAACATTTTTAAACAAAACAATTGTGGCTTTAAAAGCATAGTGAATCGCACTACAGGAGAGCCATTTTAAAGATTTAAATACGTGTATCTTTGGTGTACCATCACTGAGCGTGTGAGCGCATATCTCTGGGAGGGAACACTTGGGGTATGGGCTCGGTCTCAGATGTTGTCCACATCAAAAAAAAAAAAGTGAAAATTGATTTTTTTTTTTTTTTTTTTTACCCAAGTCCCTTTCTCTATGCGCTGTCACATATGGAGACACATATGTATGTATATGAGTCAAATTTTTATTTGCAAAATTTGTTTATTGTAATGAAAAATTCATTAAGATAATTCATTTTAAGGAGATCAAAATACTTTTAAATTAGAATTAAAAAGATAGCTTTTTAATATCGATTCGTAGCTAAATTTAATGAAGTACATTATTTAGTTTAAACCACTATTTATTAGTAATTAAAATCAATAAAAAATTATACATAATAGGTATGTCATAATATCTATAATAATATAAATTCTCCACATTGTTAAATGCAGTACTGCCTGCGCTGCATCATATTAATCGTGTGATTATCATATACAATCACCCCTATTCTGCGTTTCGAATCGAAATTTTCTCCGTCTGGCAATTTTGGTATTCTGCGTTTCGATTCCGCTCAGTTTCTTTCGATTGTATGTATTCTGCCAAGGCGAATTGACTAGAAGGTGAGGTCAACTCTACAACTACAATGCTCCTGTGGTCGGGTTGTCAAAAATATTGCTAGTAAAAAAAACAGGTTTGTTTACATAAAAAACTAGTTTGTATACAAACTTTGACAAGTCGACCACCGAAAAAAAACACCATATGTTTACTTGACCCCACCTTCTAGTCAATTCGCCTTGTATTCTGCATTACGATCGGAGCTCAGGGCTGTCAGATGTGGCGATTTTTCGCCAATCGTGGCGATTTATAAACCTTATTGGCGATGCAATTTTGTGTTTGGCGACATGGCGGTTTTTTTTGGAGGAATTAGAAAATCTTGGCTAATTTTTGGCGATTTCTAAAACACATTTTTTTATATTTATATGAACAAATTTATAAGAACGGGCTAATTTTTTCTTCGAATTTTTAACAAATTTTAAAATCGCAATACGAATGCGATTGTTTTAAATGACAAATTGATAATATTGCCAGATAATTACACTGAAAACATTAACGAATTGTTGCCATAGAAATTTAGAATAAAGCTTAAGCTTTCTTAGATTTTCGCACATTTTCTTGATCAGAAGTTATCAATAATCGGATCTTTACCGAAAAATTTATTTTGCAAAATAAATTTTTAAACGCAATCGTTTTCGATTGCACATGAAATGTGTTTTTTTAAATAAATAAATAATAATGTATAATAAGGTAGTATGCAAAAATAGTGAAATTAATAGCGAAAGAAAATCAGAAAATTTAAAAAAAATTGCATTGATATCAGATTTTCCGTATTTTTCAATGTGCAGTGCAAAGCGAAAAAATGCGCAGTTTTTTTTTAACACATTTTGACCCTGTTTTTATACCCACACCACAATTGTGTAGAGGGTATTATGCATTTGTGCTGATGTGTGTAACACCTTAAAATATTGGTCCTAGACCCACCTTAAAGTATACCGATCGAATCAGAATCACTTTCTTTCTATTGAAAATGGGCTGACTCGTAGGATCACGAGGGAAGATAGGGGGAAATTTCTTCCTCTCAGAAACAATCAAACCGATTTTAATGAAATTTAAAACATAGATAGAACCACATCTTTTAATTTTTAAAAATAATTCATGTTATTAGCTGAGAAGATTGAGTTGACTTAAGGTATTTAAATACACCTTTTAAGATATTTATTCTTTGCTTCAAATAAATACAAAATTTTACCATATTCTGACTTACATTCACATAGAAAATCACGCTTATAAAAACTAATTTTTTTGCATAAAATTCTACTCATTTTGATAAAGTTAATGTTTTGGCACAATTCAATTAACTGATCACAAGTTCTAAGATAATCTGCCTTCTTATGGTTATACAAGTTCTAGTTCCCTTTAGCATACCTTTGCAATTTGAAGCCGCCAAACTTCTTGCGATTGCGATTTATGATTTACAGATTACAGAATTCACGTCAGAATCACAAATGTTAAGCATTTGGCGATGTTCTACTATAATATAAACACACTACTAAAATAAGGATAAATATGGAAAATGTATATAAAGGTAAAATACACTTGTATACTCTTTTTTTATATAAAACCTTTATTTGGCGAATTTTTTTTACCAAAAATCAAAAAAAAAAAATTTTTTGGCGATTTTCGGTATACTATTTGGCGATGAAGGTGAAAAAATCTGACAACCCTGTCGGAGCTCCGTTTCTCTCAGTTGTTTTTTTGTTAACGGAAGTTTTTGTTATTTTTGTTTTTTTAAGTAAAAAAGTTGTTTTTTTGTTAACGGAGGTTTTTGCTATTTTTGTTTTTTTAAGTAATGTAAGTAAAAAATTCAAAAACGATTTAAATACAAATTATTATTATATTTTTTTTGTTTTAAATTGTTATTTTTTTGTCTTTACATATTTAACCACAACACTTTTATTTTCTACTTTTTTTAGTTAATTTCAGCTTCACTAGATTATACACACTTATATATTTATGCAAAACTTATTTTTACCTTTTTCTTTTTTTATTTTATTTCAATATTTTTCTTTTATTAAATTTATAAACAATTTACTTTATTATACACAGAACTTGTTTTATTAAATTTGACATTTGTTTATGAAAATGATAACAGACTTGCTTATTCTGCTGTTTCATTTCCACATTGATACAATTGATTTTGTAAACATTGTTATCTTCTTCTTATTCTTTCGATTCCGTTTTTCTGCAGAATACCAATTTTCGATCGTAACGGAACAGAATGCGGAGACGTAATCGAAATGCAGAATAGGGGTGAATATATTCTATTTTTCCTGTTATTTAACACAAGTATTTATATTTTAAATGTTTGTTTCACTTAATACTAATATACTTTCGTTGATGATACGTCTTTTTGTTTCTGAAAATTACAAATTAATATAACGTACCACACACAACCTAGAAAATAATCAGACGGTTGGCGTTGGCGTATACGCCTGAGTCGTTTTTTTTAGTAGATTAAAGTGACACACAACCTGTGTTCTTTAATCTACTACAAAAAACGACTCAGGCGTATACGCCAACCGTAATCAACCTGGGGGTCTACTCTCTATTGCTATGCGAAAACAATTTCGATGCGAAAGCTAAATGCCAACTTGGTACCCTCTATCACTTTCGCAAAACTTTCTGAAAATAAAGCAATAGTGGCAATAAAAATTAAAGATGGCGCGGATTTACTATAATGAAATGCCAAAGTGTGTAAAAATATTTGAAATTGGAAAATTTAAATAAAAAAAAGTGATGATTTACAAAAAAAAAAAAAAAAATTAAAGATGCGAAAGACATATGCGCAAACGTATTAAAGAGTACCAATCGCTAGAGTTGCTACAATTTTCTTTTGCATCGCAATAGAGAGTAGGACCCCTGAATATTTTTATCTGAAGTATTTAAAATTGCTTTTAAATCTCAAATAATTACCATTTTACAAAGTTCTTTGCTTCGCATGTAAACTTATGAAATGTGGTGTTACATTATTCTGCATTTAAGATGATATGTGCAGTTCTTTTAATTTTCTTTCAATAATGTTTGCCTACAAAAAATCGAACAGACACTTTGGCTGGTTGCCTTTACCAAAAATATTTTATACGAACAAAATACACACAGGCATTTCGGGCTGTGGTCATGCAAACTGTCGAGCAACAACAACTTTACTAGTGAGGAGCGTTACTAAAACTTTTCTTTCCTCATTCTTTATGACTGAAGAAAGGCAAAAATGTATTTTTCCTCAACAACATGAATGAATTGGCCAAATTTTAACCATTCATTTATGACTGTGAAAAAAGTGACATACAGTGGCCGACAAAAGTCTACATACGACCCTCCTTTCTTCCACCTGACGAGACCAAAAGCATTATGAAAAAAAGTAATGATGCAGGTTTGTTTGAAATCTGGTTTAATTAATAGAAAACGAAAAAAATAACATACTTCAATATACACTTTAAAAAATATTTACAAAAAACGAAAAAATAGCATTGACAAAAGTCTACATATGGCCAACATGTCACGTTTTGCTTGCTGCTGGTTGATAACGGCTAAGTACCGTTATTTTTTTAAATTTACTTTTATGCATGTTTTACATTTCAAATCAATTGCATTCGGTTGTATTCTGGGCAGTTTCCAGCATAATTCAATTGTAAAAACGGCCTCGCGAAAAGAAATTTCAACTGATGTGAGAAACTAAGTCGTAAAATATGGAAACGAGAAAAAATCGTTCGGCTAAATATTAAAACTGTTGAATTTAATTAAAGCAACAGCTCAAACTGTATTTAATAATTTTAAAAACACTAGTTCTATTGAAAATAAACCTCGTTGTGGTCGCCCTAAAAAGCTTAGTAGCAGAGATGTCAGCTTTATAATGAAAGAAGTGGAAAAAAATCCAAAAGTGAATGCCACAACGCTGGCCCAAGAGCTAACAATAAGATCAAAGTTCTGCATCCACGAACAATTCAAAGAACCCTAAATAATAATGGTTTCCACAGTAGAACTCCGCGCAAAAAACCCATTATAAGCAAAAAAAAAAACCGAAAACTTCGCTTGGAATTCGCCAAAATTCATTTGACAAAGGATTTGACTTCTGGAAACGAGTTTTGTTTAGAGATGAGTCAAAATACAATATTTTTGGAAGTGATGGGAAAGCGAAAGTTTGGAGAAAAGCTAATACAGCGATGAATCCGAAGCACTTAGTACCTGCTGTTAAGCATGGGAGTGGCAACGTGATGGTTTGGGGTGCTGTCGCTGCATCTGTTGTAGGAAATCTTGTATTTGTCGAAGGTAATATGGATCGGTTTCAATATAAGTCTATTTTAGAACAAAATCTGGGAGCATCGGTCAATAAATTAGATCTTGGTGAGAGTTGGATTTTCCAACAAGAAAACGACCTGAAACACAACGCTCAAGTTGTAAAAGAATGGCTGATTTACTATGCCCCCCGACAATTGCACACACCACCTCAAAGCCCGGACTTAAATGTCATTGAACACGTTTGAGAGATTTTGGAGCGTAAAATCAGAAAGCATCATATTACTAGCGCTCCAATGTTGAAAAAGATGCTGAAAGAAAAATGGCTTAGAATTACGCCGATTGAATTGGAACATTTAGTTAATTCAATGCCCAGACGCTTTGTAGCGAATAACTTCGATTTCCTTGGGCATTGTTCGAAGAAATTAGAGTTTAGCAGGCATGCATTACATTCCGGCTCCTGTCTCGTCAGCAAACGGTGTAGGTTTACTTTTCATATACTAAACTTAAATTTTTCCAAATGAGCTACAGTCTAATTTATTTTAATTTGCATGCCATAAAAATATTAAAAGGTATAGAAAAAAAACCCAAGAAAAGAGGGATAATTGTCAGATAAAAAGAAATGGAATAAATTGACGAAACTATCGAAGATAAAAGGACGCTTGTACCCCTCCCAACCATGATCATGTTACATATAGCACAACAATGAATCAATATACATGATCCCTAATAAAACTCACCCCTTCATGCTATGTTCGAAATCAAAAATTAAAATTTTTAAGCATTCATTTTGAATTCTTATGAAATTTATTTAAAACAAGAAAAATTACCGGTATTATTTAAAGTAAGTCTAAAACAAAGTTTCAACTTATATAAAAAAATTTAAATCTAAAATAAAAATTAAAGTTTTTAAACATTTGAAATGTTGTATATAAAAAAAATGTAAATGGGCAATTATCAAATCGCTAAATAAGAGTTAATAAAAAAATTCATTCAAAACGTATTTTAAAGAACATTATTTTTTTTTTTTTTTATTAATTTTTAAAATTGAAAAAAAATTAAAATAAAAGAAAATACTAAAAAAAAAAATATAAAAAAAATTTACCAGGACTCGAACCCGGGTCGCATAATCAGTAAATCTATAAACGCTCCGCCTCACTACGTAAGCAATTATTAAACGGTTGCGAAATTATTAATTTGAACAAACTTAATGCTTTTTAACACTCGCGATGGTTAATTTCATATAACTACAAACATATTTACAATTTACATTTTATTACCGGACCGTTAATATTTATATAAAATGATTACAAAATGTATTTATTTTTTATCAAAGTTATTTACGGGAATACAAAATTTATCATTAATACGATTTCTGTATGACGTGCTAAATTCCCAATTTTCCATATTTGATAAATACACTGAAATTTATTGTTGAGGGAAAGCTAGCTTCTATGCGCATTTCACTGGTTGCTTAGGCCAGCTCATCAGGAAACCTTTTCCTAAGATTTTAGAAAAGCTAAAAATATTATACGAATAAAACCCTAAAGCGAATAAGAATTTTAAACACTCAAAGTCTTACTCGTAAGTAACAATATCAAAGCTTAAACAAAACACCAACAATAAACAGTGAGTTTATCTTTTCTTACATCCCTCTACAATTGGTTGGGTTCTTTCCGACTCAAATTGTAGTTATAAGTGGGTAAAAAGAAAAAACAAAATTAAAAAACAAATTGTTTCATTCTATTGTCTTCGTAAGAAAACAACAAAAAAAACCAATTTGCCAATTCAGTTTTCTGCACGGGCACATGCGAGTATATTATCAAAGTTATTTACGGGAATACAAAATTTATCATTAATACGATTTCTGTATGACGTGCTAAATTCCCAATTTTCCATATTTGATAAATACACTGAAATTTATTGTTGAGGGAAAGCTAGCTTCTATGCGCATTTCACTGGTTGCTTAGGCCAGCTCATCAGGAAACCTTTTCCTAAGATTTTAGAAAAGCTAAAAATATTATACGAATAAAACCCTAAAGCGAATAAGAATTTTAAACACTCAAAGTCTTACTCGTAAGTAACAATATCAAAGCTTAAACAAAACACCAACAATAAACAGTGAGTTTATCTTTTCTTACATCCCTCTACAATTGGTTGGGTTCTTTCCGACTCGAATTGTAGTTATAAGTGGGTAAAAAGAAAAAACAAAATTAAAAAACAAATTGTTTCATTCTATTGTCTTCGTAAGAAAACAACAAAAAAAACCAATTTGCCAATTCAGTTTTCTGCACGGGCACCTGCGAGTATATTATCAAAGTTATTTACGGGAATACAAAATTTATCATTAATACGATTTCTGTATGACGTGCTAAATTCCCAATTTTCCATATTTGATAAATACACTGAAATTTATTGTTGAGGGAAAGCTAGCTTCTATGCGCATTTCACTGGTTGCTTAGGCCAGCTCATCAGGAAACCTTTTCCTAAGATTTTAGAAAAGCTAAAAATATTATACGAATAAAACCCTAAAGCGAATAAGAATTTTAAACACTCAAAGTCTTACTCGTAAGTAACAATATCAAAGCTTAAACAAAACACCAACAATAAACAGTGAGTTTATCTTTTCTTACATCCCTCTACAATTGGTTGGGTTCTTTCCGACTCGAATTGTAGTTATAAGTGGGTAAAAAGAAAAAACAAAATTAAAAAACAAATTGTTTCATTCTATTGTCTTCGTAAGAAAACAACAAAAAAAACCAATTTGCCAATTCAGTTTTCTGCACGGGCACATGCGAGTATATTATCAAAGTTATTTACGGGAATACAAAATTTATCATTAATACGATTTCTGTATGACGTGCTAAATTCCCAATTTTCCATATTTGATAAATACACTGAAATTTATTGTTGAGGGAAAGCTAGCTTCTATGCGCATTTCACTGGTTGCTTAGGCCAGCTCATCAGGAAACCTTTTCCTAAGATTTTAGAAAAGCTAAAAATATTATACGAATAAAACCCTAAAGCGAATAAGAATTTTAAACACTCAAAGTCTTACTCGTAAGTAACAATATCAAAGCTTAAACAAAACACCAACAATAAACAGTGAGTTTATCTTTTCTTACATCCCTCTACAATTGGTTGGGTTCTTTCCGACTCGAATTGTAGTTATATATTTTTGTTTTTTTTCCAAGTTATAAAGTTAATTGTTTTTTTTTTTTTTTTATTTAATTTACAAGAGACTTTGTTCAATATCATTAACAGAATGAATGTTACAAAAATGTTAATTAACATTAGTTCATGTTATTCAACATTAATTTCTCTTATGTTGACATTGAGTATACAATAGATCCCCGCAATTAAATAACACTATGGAACATTTTTGGGATTATTGTCTGGGGGGTGAGAAATTCCAAGTCAGGGTGATGGTACTAGGTCAGTATAGTAAAACCCTCAAAGGGTTTGGCGTTCGTATGTGTCAGTTTTTTTTATGACCTTTTAAATTTTTTCCTTATCTTGATGTTTTTTCGCTTAGTTGTAACATTTTGGCAAAAACGTAGTTTAACATAACTCGAGAACCACTTGTCCGATTTTGATGAAACAAATTTAGAAAAATTAAGAATTACAATTTCTCTAATCTGTTTCTATACCGTTTTCCTATATGTGCAACACTTTCGAAGTTAAAAATGAATGTATGAAGGGAAAAAAGTATTTTTTGCCTAAAAATTTACATTTTTTTTTTTTTTAATTCATAAAAAATCCAAAATGGAAAAAAGTGCCAAAACTAATTACTTTCGCGTAAAGTCACATAACTCATGAGCAAAAAAAGGCATAGATCATGAAAATCGATGCACGCGTTTCTCATTTATTCACAATTAGGTAAAAATGAATTTCAAAAATTTGCTCCAGATATGCACAACATTATTTGGAGAAAACATTGACACTCACAAGCCGAACTCTCTCATATTTTTCTACTGTACTAAAAGAGAAAAATTGATGTGGCAACACTGGTTCTGTAATGTTCACATAAAACATGCATTGTCA
Source organism: Pollenia griseotomentosa (assembly GCA_963931875.1). NCBI lineage: Eukaryota > Metazoa > Arthropoda > Insecta > Diptera > Polleniidae > Pollenia > Pollenia griseotomentosa. Next base: position 173,756,137 of record OZ007560.1, on the reverse strand, counting down.
TTATACTTCTTCTCTTTCTCACACTGGTTCTGTGATTTTTGTCATTCAACAAGTGCCGACGAACGCGAACAGTAAAAGTGATTTTTCTCCAGTTTTTTAAAAGTGAACAAAAGAGAACAGAATATGGAACTGTGCAAAGCAGATATAAAAAGCTTTTGCTACTGCTGTGGTCAATATGTCTCAACACATAAAAAAAGGGGAAATTTCAGTACTGATTTTGTTCAAACATACGAGATGTACTTCAACCAAAATGTTATAGTGAACGAAAATTGGGTACCAAATATAGTGTGTAAAAGCTGCTACAACCGTCTAATGGATTGGAAAAATAGAAGACGTGAAAGTATGCCATTCGGTATCCCAATGACTTGGACTAATCCTGGCGAAGGTCACAATCCATTGAATTGCTATGCTGTGCGAATAAAGGAGCCGCAAAAAGGATAAAAAATCGTATAATTACGTTGGTGTTGCAAGTGCCGCAACACCATTGCCTCATTCGGACCACATTCCTGTGCCAAAAGCTTCTAGCCCAGATATTTTCTCTTCTACGACTGCTCCGACATATCATGCACGTGATGATCCCCCATATGAGCCATCAGTATCCAATAAGCCAATTTTAATAAATCAAAATAAGCTTGATTCAATTGTTGCCAAGTTGGAATTAACACAGCATAAATCGGAAGAGCTGGCTTCCATTTTGAAATCAAACAATTTGTTGGCACCCGGTGTGAAAGTCACAGCTTATCGAAGTCGTCAGGCAACACTCCAAAGTTTATTCCTTGTGAATGATGAAAAAACTTCTGCATATTGCCCGGATGTAGAAAAATTGATGGACGCAATGGAAATAAAATATGAAGCAGATGACTGGAGATTATTTATTGACAGTTCAAAACTCAGCTTGAAGGCGGTTTTACCAATAAAAAACCTTTAGTTCCAATCGCCTATAGTACAGAAACGAAAGAAACATATGATGCACTGGAAAATATTTTAAAAATGGTTAACTACGCCAAACATATGTGGCGCATATGCTGCGATTTAAAAGTTGTAGCAATGCTTTGCGGTCTTCAAAGCGGCTATATAAAATATATGTGCTTTTTGTGCTGTGACTTTCACACCGGGTGCCAACAAATTGTTTGATTTCAAAATGGAAGCCAGCTCTTCCGATTTATACTGTGTTAATTCCAACTTGGCAACAATTGAATCAAGCTTATTTTGATTTATTAAAATTGGCTCATTGGATACTGATGGCTCATATGGGGGATCATCACGTGCATGATATTTCGGAGCAGTCGTAGAAGAGAAAATATCTGGGCTAGAAGCTTTTGGCACAGGAATGTGGTCCGAATGAGGCAATGGTGTTGCGGCACTTGCAACACCAACGTAATTATACGATTTTCTTATCCTTTTTGCGGCTCCTTTATTCGCACATGCATAGCAATTCAATGGATTGTGACCTTCGCCAGGATTAGTCCAAGTCATTGGGATACCGAATGGCATACTTTCACGTCTTCTATTTTTCCAATCCATTAGACGGTTGTAGCAGCTTTTACACACTATATTTGGTACCCAATTTTCGTTCACTATAACATTTTGGTTGAAGTACATCTCGTATGTTTAAACAAAATCAGTACTGAAATTTCCCCTTTTTTTATGTGTTGAGACATATTGACCACAGCAGTAGCAAAAGCTATTTATATCTGCCTTGCACAGTTCCATATTCTGTTCTCTTTTGTTCACTTTTAAAAAACTGGAGAAAAATCACTTTTACTGTTGGCGTTCGTCGGCACTTGTTGAATGACAAAAATCACAGAACCAGTGTGAGAAAGAGAAGAAGTATAATGACAATGCATGTTTTATGTGAACATTACAGAACCAGTGTTGCCACATCAATATTTCTCTTTTAGTACAGTAGAAAAATATGAGAGAGTTCGGCTTGTGGTTGTCAATGTTTTCTCCAAATAATGTTGTGCATATCTGGAGCAAATTTTTGAAATTCATACCTTTATCTAATTGTGAATAAATGAGAAACGCGTGCATCGATTTTCATGATCTATGCCTTTTTTTGCTCATGAGTTATGTGACTTTACGCGAAAGTAATTAGTTTTGGCACTTTTTTCCATTTTGGATTTTTTATGAATTTTAAAAAAAAAATATTTAAATTTTTAGGCAAAAAATACTTTTTTCCCTTCATACATTCATTTTTAACTTCGAAAGTGTTGCACATATAGGAAAACGGTAGAGAAACAGATTAGAGAAATTGTAATTCTTAATTTTTCTAAATTTGTTTCATCAAAATCGGACAAGTGGTTCTCGAGTTATGTTAAACTACGTTTTTGCCAAAATGTTACAACTAAGCGAAAAAACATCAAGATAAGGAAAAAATTTAAAAGGTCATTAAAAAAAACTGACACATACGAACGCCAAACCCTTTGAGGGTTTTACTATACTGACCTAGTACCATCACCCTGACTTGGAATTTCTCACCCCCCAGACAATAATCCCAAAAATGTTCCATAGTGATATTAAAAGAAAGGAAAAACAGTATTAAATAAAAACAAAAAAAAAAAACTGGTTGTGCTAAAAGAAAACCTACATAAGTGATACAATTTTTATTTGAAAATTTTACGAATTTGTTAATGGATGAGATTATCAACAATCTCGAGAATTTAAATATAAATAACGAAAACAATATGAATAACAACAACAACATGAATAATAACGTCAACATAGAACAACAGAGGAACTTTATCATGCAGAATCTAAGAGTGGTGCATCCTTTTACTGGGGAAAAAGATAAACTGGGAGTATTTATAAGAAGTATCGAAAGTATAATACCTAATATCACAGCAATGCCCCGGGATGATCGGGTTCTTTTCTTTAACACTGTTTTGAGTACTCTGAATGACGAAGCTTTGGACGTAGTAAGGAGAGAGCAGCCGACTGATTGGGCAACATTGAAGTTAATTTTAATTGACGAATTTGGAGAACATCAACCAATACCGCAATTAATTCTAAGTATTAACAACATTAAATTTAAAGGTAATTTTAAAATATTTTGTGATGAAATCAATAAGTTAGGTTGTAGAATAAAGGATACAATCGAATTATGTAGTGAAACGGAGGAAAGAAAATTATTTTTCAGAAATGAAGTGAACTTTAATGCTTTGAATGTTTTAAAAAAAGAATTACCCATTCATCTAGTGGCTTTACTTAACGCCAACTTAGTGACCGATTTTAGATCAGGGATTAAGATCCTCAGGGAAAATAATGAAATTGAAAATAACACCCACAATTACTTTAAACCCAATAACCAAAGGAATCTGTCACGGAATAATGTACGCCCACAGATAAATGAATTTCGTAATTTTCAACCATCTTTCCAAAATCCACAAAATAATTTTCAACCACATCCCAGGAACAATTTCCAAAACCCTTCCCAAAATTTTCAAAATAGATTCCTAAATCCACAAAATAATTTTCAACCACACCCCAGGAACGATTTCCAAACCAATTCCCAAAATTTTCAAAATAGATTCCAAAGTCGTAATTATCAAAATAATTTTCAGAACCCTGATGGCAATTATCGAAATCCAAAACGAATGTGGGAGCAAGATTCTAACCAGTCTAGGCTGCGAAGATTCGGAGTGCCAGTTCCGATGGAAGTAGAAAATTTTCACTCCATTGCCTCCAATCACTTCCCTCCATCGCAATGAGAATTAATAACAAAAATTATAGATTTCTGATTGATACGGAATCGTCAATCAGCTTAATAAAACCTAAAAGATTTCCAAACCCCCTAATAAAAGTAAATCCCATTTGCGTTAAAACTGCTACCGGAAATATAATTCTTGATCAAACACAGGATGATATAAGAACCCGCATCACAAAGGGTAAAACATCGTTTGGAATGTTGAATAAAGTCTGGCGATCAGCATTCATCTCTAAGCGCACCAAACTCAGAATCTTTGACGCCTGTGTTAAATCCGTTGTTTTATACTCTCCAAGTATTTATAAATCGGTGCCTACGGCAAATCTTACGCGTATTCTGGCCAAACACCATATCAAACGCCACAGACCAATTACCAATAAAGACCGAAATTCGACGACGTAAATGGAATTGGATCGGACATACGTTGAGAAAGCCCCCAAACAACATCACTCGAACAGCGCTTGACTGGAATCCACAGGGTAGCCGAAGAAAGGGCAGGCCTGCTAATACATGGAGAAGACTGGTTGAATCTGAGGGACTAGCAGCAGGACGTACATGGCGTGAAATTAAGGCTATGGCATTAGACAAACCGAATTTTAACTTGTTTGTTGAGGCCCTATAATAAACACAGGAAATTTTTAGTCCTATAAAAAGTGCTACACTATTATTTTTTGTTTTCGATTTTGGCAATAATTATGACGGCCTTTTCGGATTTGACAGTTTAAAAAAATTAAATGCTTTAATAAATATCTCCATGGGGTTCGTAAGATTAAATAATATTAAATACTTCTTTTTGAATGAAAATCAAAAGGAAAAGGAAGATATTGAAAGTTATTCGGTTAATAAAAATGATAGTTCTGATGTAAGGTTCGATCAAATAAAGAAACCTCAAATTGAAAATGGAAGAACTAATATTACGCAAATTAATAATCATAAATTGATGAATTGCATTAATAGCAAGTACAATGAATCAATATTTAAATTGGAACACCTCAGTAGAGAGGAATTCACAAACTTAGAAAGATTATTAAAAAAGTACAACAATATTTTTTATAGAGAAGGAGATTAGTTAACCTTCACTAATGTTGTCAAGCATAAAATCAATACTGTCCACGAAGATCCAAAAGAAGAGGTTAATAAACAAATTCAGGAAATGTTAGACCAAAATATTATATGCCATAGTCAACCGCCATATTCAGCACCGATCTGGGTTGTACCCAAAAAACTAGATGCTTCTAACATACAAAAATGGCGTATTGTAATTGGTTATCGTAAGTTAAACGATGTAACCATTAACGATAAATATCCGATACCAATTATGGACGATATTTTAGATAAACTGGGTAGATGCTTATATTTTACTACCCTAGATCTTACTAAAGGGTTCCATCAAATCGAAATGGAACATTCTGATAGAAAAAAAACAGCATTTTCCACCCAAAACGGGCATTACGAATTTCTAAGAATGCCATTCGGCCTTAAAAACGCCCCCTCAACCTTCCAACGATTGATGAATACAATTTTGGGAGATCTTGTAGGAAAAGATTGTTTTGTCTACTTGGACGATATAATTATTTTCAGCACTTCTCTGCAAGAGCACATCAGCACAATAGAAAAGGTGTTTGAAAGGCTCTCAGATGCCAATTTGAAAATACAGCTTGACAAAAGCGAATTTTTAAAGAGGGAAACAACCTTTTTGGGACATTTTATCACACCTGATGGTATAAAGCCAAACCCCAATAAGGTAAAAGCTATCCTCGAATATCCAATTCCTAAGAATGAAAGGGAAATTAAACAATTTTTGGGATTGGCTGGATTTTATCGAAAATTTATCCAAAATTTTTCCAAAATAACAAAACCCTTAACTCAATGCCTTAAGAAGGGCAATAAAATAAATTCGTCAGACAAGAGCTTTATTAGTGCAGTAGACACAATTAAACTTTTAATTACTAATGAGCCAATCTTAGCTTAAGAATTAACACAAATACAACAAAATTGTAACGAATTAAATGTAACAATTAAAAACAATAATATAATAAATTTATATAATTGTAAAATTAAAATAAGAGATTTTGAAGTAGAAGTGCTACAAGTTAACGAAAAATCCATCATATTACCTAGTGTTAAGAATATTGAAAACATTGTAAAGCTAAATTTATCTCTGCCAATCTTAAAAAAGCACATTGAATATGTAAAAAAAAAATGGTCTTCTAATTTCAATTTTTCTAATATTATTCTTAATTATTTTTCTATTTGCTAAAAATTGTAAAGGCAAGAGATTTGTAAAAAATAAAGAAAAAAACAATGAGGACATTGTGCCTTCTAAAGAGGGGAGGAGTGCATACACGAATCTCATGAATCTCATATTAACATTCCTTAAGACTGCACAAAGAATACAAACCAACAATATAAAATTAAATACAACAAAGGTTTCATATTCTGTCTTTTTTTTTAAATATATATTATTTAAAATAATATTGTTTAATTAAAAATTCTTATTTCATAAATTTATGTTTGTAATCATATTTCATAAAATTATATTTGTAATAGAATTAAGTAGAATAAGTAACTTGTAAATAAAGTAAAATCAGTTTAATATCAACTCCAAAATAAAACACTTGTTTTAATTTGTCACTTACATATACATATACATCTTATACTAAACATGTTTAATATAATTTGGATTGAATAAAATTAATTAAGAAAAAAAATATAAAAATTCGTAATAGAAATTTTATTGAATGAGTACATAAGTAGATTCTTATTTTTCGTTGAAAAAAACTTAGTAAAAAAAAGATTTCGAGTTATTTTAAAAATCAAATTCAATAAAGAATGAACAAGGCTACAAGCGCCCTACAGCTTCCAGGCTGTTAAAGATGCCAATGGTGGCCCAACCAAATACTAAATTTAATAATAAAAATATTATTTAATGTTTCAATGAAGTTTTTTATGTTAGCTTACAAGCCGTATGTAGACTTTTGTCAATGCTATTTTTTCGTTTTTTGTAAATATTTTTTAAAGTGTATATTGAAGTAAGTTGTTTTTTTCGTTTTCTATTAATAAAACAAGATTTCAAACAAACCTGCATCATTACTTTTCTTCATAATGCTTTTGGTTTCGTCAGGCGGAAAAAATGAGGGTCGTATGTAGACTTTTGTCGGCCACTGTATTTTACATTTTTCGGCGGCATGAAATAACCCCCTAATATATAACCCCCCAAAAAAATAATGAAATAACCCCCCAAAAGTTTGTACAGAGCACAACAACAATGATAATTAGCGAAGCCGGTATTTGTTATAACATTGAGGAGGAAATCCTTGCGCCCGACGGAAGGACGGCTATGCAGAGAAGATTTAGTTAGCGAAGCTAGTGTTTGTTATACCGTAGAGGCGAAAAATTGACATTCAGATGCATGGCTTCGATGCCGAAATTAAATAATAATATATCTCCCTCTACGCGATCTGGCAAATCGTATTCGGTTAAAAAGGATTGGCGTATCATAGAGAAGAAAATCCTGTACAATTAATGTATTATACATATTGGGGTCTTATTTCATTCCAGAATTTAGGGTCTTATTTCATATGAAATAAGCCACAAAAAATTAGGGTATTATTTCATTTCTGTTTGGGGTGTTATTTCATTTTGTTGGGAGTTTATTTCATTTCAAAATTGGGGGTTTATTGAATATGAAATAAGGCCCCACACTTTGGGGGGTTATTTAATTATTTTTTGGGGGCTTATATTTTGGGGGGTTTTTTCATGCCGCCACATTTTTCATTTATGAAAAAAATTCAAGAATGGTTAAATATGAGCGATCACATATGAATTTCTCTGAACTCTGGTTTTTTCCCTCGTAATTTGTCCACTTTTCCCTTTGATTTTCTCACTTTCTTTTTGCTGTATGTAAGTAGTTCTTCTTATAACTCGAATATTAAGTGCAAGATCCGTTTATAAGGCATAAACTGATATATTTCTCAACAAAATGGAAAACAACAAATCGATTGCCTGCGGATTTGTGAAGATTTCGAAAGACGTGGTGGCAGAATTTTGGAAAATATTTTACTACCTACATAAAATTTAAAAAGTGCAAAAAACTAACGTTGTAATTTAAAACGAACACCTCAAAGAGCCAAAATTGCGAAAATTCGAAAAGAAATAAGCCATAAAATTAATTAAAAGTCGCTTAAACTATACGGAATGGCAAAAATTCCAAAATTAGCGGAAATTTTCAAAAATTTAAAGCTGTAAAGAATCAGAAAACTTATAGGAAAAAATCGCTTCAATCGCGAACATGACTAAAATTCGCGAAAGTTGCAAACTTGGAAATAAACCCTTAAATTGATTTTTTAATATATCAAAAAAGCCATAAAATAAATTAAAGGTCACTAAAACTATAAGAAATAGCAAAAATTCGTTGAAAATTCGTTGAGGCGAGTTTGCAAAAAGTTAAATGCATGTTATAATGTAACCAAATTTAAGAATTCCATTAAACCGCCATATATGTATGGTTGAAATTCCTAAATTTGGCTAATGCAGGATGCCCATAGATGGGTCAAATGTATGACCAACCCCACATTATTTTTTATCTCAATCTTTAAGCGGGCTTCCATACAAAATGTTCAATGCAGACTAGAAATATATTGAAAAAAAGTCCCATAAATGCCCAGGAGTCGCCCCCAGTAAGATAAAATGTATGACCTACCTCAATTAGTTTTTTATACCCTTCACCGAAGGTAAGAGGGTATATATAACTTTGTCATTCCGTTTGTATGTTCCAAAGTATTGATCCTACGCCCTATAAAGTATATATATTCTGGGTCCTTATGAAAAGCGAAGTTGATTTAACGATGTCCGTCTGTCCGTGTGTATGTTGAAATGGGTTTTCCGAAAACTCCAGAAATGATGTGGACTAGGTTGATGCATACTTATGTCACATATACTCCGTTTAAGTTTGCTATTGAAATTCAGCCAGATCGGTCCAAAAATGACGGAGATATGAGCAAAAAACCACAACTGCCTCTGATTTTGCACAAAAATCCCTTGTTGTTGTTGTAGTTTTTTATTTCTGTATATCTTGAGAACGGCAAGAGCCAAAGTTTCCAAATTAGGTACACACATTAACGTTATCAATACACAGCATCCTACAAAATGTGGGCGGGATTGAACAAGTGGGCGTGGTACCTCCCGTACAAAAAATATCAAAAATTGTATAAAAACCGGATTTTTTGGACTGTCGTATGACCTATGGTTACGCCTTATATATCAAAAGATCGGAAATTTTTAATAGAAAATATTTTCTGAAAAACTCGGGAAAATCGGTTCAGATTCGAAAAAGTTATGACCAAAATTAAATTTTTTTAAATACACATTTTCGGAACCCATAGGTCTTTCTGAGTCCAAGTTTTATCACCAAAGTAAATGATAAATTTATTCCTTAAGACATCGGTATATAAATCTGTCAAATCGGTTAATAAATGGCTGAGTTATGTCCAAAGTACTGAAATCCAAAAAATTTTATTTTTATACCCTTCACCGAAGGTAAGAGGGTATATATAACTTTGTCATTCCGTTTGTATGTTCCAAAGTATTGATCCTACACCCTATAAAGTATATATATTCTGGGTCCTTATGAAAAGCGAAGTTGATTTAACGATGTCCGTCTGTCCGTCTGTCCGTGTGTATGTTGAAATGGGTTTTCCGAAAACTCCAGAAATGATGTGGACTAGGTTGATGCATATTTATGTCACATATACTCCGTTTAAGTTTGCTATTGAAATTCAGCCAGATCGGTCCAAAAATGACGGAGATATGAGCAAAAAACCACAACTGCCTCTGATTTTGCACAAAAATCCCTTGTTGTTGTTGTAGTTTTTTATTTCTGTATATCTTGAGAACGGCAAGAGCCAAAGTTTCCAAATTAGGTACACACATTAACGTTATCAATACACAGCATCCTACAAAATGTGGGCGGGATTGAACAAGTGGGCGTGGTACCTCCCGTACAAAAAATATCAAAAATTGTATAAAAACCGGATTTTTTGGACTGTCGTATGACCTATGGTTACGCCTTATATATCAAAAGATCGGAAATTTTTAATAGAAAATATTTTCTGAAAAACTCGGGAAAATCGGTTCAGATTCGAAAAAGTTATGACCAAAATTAAATTTTTTTTTTTTAAATACACATTTTCGGAACCCATAGGTCTTTCTGAGTCCAAGTTTTATCACCAAAGTAAATGGTAAATTTTTTCCTTAAGACATCGGTATATAAATCTGTCAAATCGGTTAATAAATGGCTGAGTTATGTCCAAAGTACTGAAATCCAAAAAATTTTATTTTTATACCCTTCACCGAAGGTAAGAGGGTATATATAACTTTGTCATTCCGTTTGTATGTTCCAAAGTATTGATCCTACACCCTATAAAGTATATATATTCTGGGTCCTTATGAAAAGCGAAGTTGATTTAACGATGTCCGTCTGTCCGTCTGTCCGTGTGTATGTTGAAATGGGTTTTCCGAAAACTCCAGAAATGATGTGGACTAGGTTGATGCATATTTATGTCACATATACTCCGTTTAAGTTTGCTATTGAAATTCAGCCAGATCGGTCCAAAAATGACGGAGATATGAGCAAAAAACCACAACTGCCTCTGATTTTGCACAAAAATCCCTTGTTGTTGTTGTAGTTTTTTATTTCTGTATATCTTGAGAACGGCAAGAGCCAAAGTTTCCAAATTAGGTACACACATTAACGTTATCAATACACAGCATCCTACAAAATGTGGGCGGGATTGAACAAGTGGGCGTGGTACCTCCCGTACAAAAAATATCAAAAATTGTATAAAAACCGGATTTTTTGGACTGTCGTATGACCTATGGTTACGCCTTATATATCAAAAGATCGGAAATTTTTAATAGAAAATATTTTCTGAAAAACTCGGGAAAATCGGTTCAGATTCGAAAAAGTTATGACCAAAATTAAATTTTTTTTTTTAAATACACATTTTCGGAACCCATAGGTCTTTCTGAGTCCAAGTTTTATCACCAAAGTAAATGGTAAATTTTTTCCTTAAGACATCGGTATATAAATCTGTCAAATCGGTTAATAAATGGCTGAGTTATGTCCAAAGTACTGAAATCCAAAAAATTTTATTTTTATACCCTTCACCGAAGGTAAGAGGGTATATATAACTTTGTCATTCCGTTTGTATGTTCCAAAGTATTGATCCTACACCCTATAAAGTATATATATTCTGGGTCCTTATGAAAAGCGAAGTTGATTTAACGATGTCCGTCTGTCCGTGTGTATGTTGAAATGGGTTTTCCGAAAACTCCAGAAATGATGTGGACTAGGTTGATGCATATTTATGTCACATATACTCCGTTTAAGTTTGCTATTAAAATTCAGCCAGATCGGTCCAAAAATGACGGAGATATGAGCAAAAAACCACAACTGCCTCTGATTTTGCACAAAAATCCCTTGTTGTTGTTGTAGTTTTTTATTTCTGTATATCTTGAGAACGGCAAGAGCCAAAGTTTCCAAATTAGGTACACACATTAACGTTATCAATACACAGCATCCTACAAAATGTGGGCGGGATTGAACAAGTGGGCGTGGTACCTCCCGTACAAAAAATATCAAAAATTGTATAAAAACCGGATTTTTTGGACTGTCGTATGACCTATGGTTAAGCCTTATATATCAAAAGATCGGAAATTTTTAATAGAAAATATTTTCTGAAAAACTCGGGAAAATCGGTTCAGATTCGAAAAAGTTATGACCAAAATTAATTTTTTTTTTTTAAATACACATTTTCGGAACCCATAGGTCTTTCTGAGTCCAAGTTTTATCACCAAAGTAAATGATAAATTTATTCCTTAAGACATCGGTATATAAATCTGTCAAATCGGTTAATAAATGGCTGAGTTATGTCCAAAGTACTGAAATCCAAAAAATTTTATTTTTATACCCTTCACCGAAGGTAAGAGGGTATATATAACTTTGTCATTCCGTTTGTATGTTCCAAAGTATTGATCCTACACCCTATAAAGTATATATATTCTGGGTCCTTATGAAAAGCGAAGTTGATTTAACGATGTCCGTTCGCTTCCCCCCTCCCCCCCTCCATTTGCATTTGTTTATATATATGTACTAGCATAATGCTCAATATGATTTTCGTTATCAGCCTTCTTTATTATTTCATCTATTTAACGAAATTATTTTAACAAATAGAAACTAGGAATTTTTGTGTCGGTTTGCTTCTTAAAAACTCGCCAAAAAAGATAAATCTACGGTATGACAACAGTGCCTATACAAAAAGAAACCAAACAAACACACATACATGGTACATACTATTTTGGTGATTATAGGCCACCTTTGCTTTATTGTGGTGAACTAAAACATAAAAAATAATTACAACTCAACTGTGTTGAGTTGTGAACTTTAAACTGACCATATTTACTTTTAATGATATTCATAAAACGTTCCTTCATGGTCCAGTTGTCTAGGGGGTTTGCTTAGGTTAGAAACTGTGAGTCCCTGGTTCGAATCGTGTTTTTTCAAAAAGAAAATTTTTTTTCAATTTTTTTATGTTCTGAAACGATTTAAAAAAATATCTACCATTTTTAACTTTTTAAATTTAATTTATAATGAAGTTTTATGTATTGTATATATGTATGTTTATGTAGAAATTATTTAGGTTTTGTCTAGTTGTATTCTGCTCGCACAATGGTGAAGGGTATATAAGATTCGGCACAGCCGAATATAGCACTCTTACTTGTTGTCCTTAACATTTTCTCAATACATACATGCCCCTTATCACCACCTTTTAGGGGGGCTCCCAAACAAATATTGCGTTTTATGAAATGCTTAAATTAATTTGTGAATAAAATCAAAAGTTGGTAACAGATTTTAATCATTTATGGCTTCTTTTTTCTACGTCCGCAAAAAATTAGAAGCCTAGCTGCATTTTCCAATTTTTTATGAATTTTTAAAAAACAAAAATTTCGAAATTTTGATAAAAAAATTATTTTTTTTCCAATTTAAAAAAAAATATATGTTTCTAAAACGACTGCTCATATTCAAATAAAAACTTTTCTTAAAGGAAATTTGATTGCGGAATTTCGAATTTTTTTATTAATTTCAATAAACTAAACTGTTTTTGAGTTACGCGAATATATGTTGTGCAACTTCCTCCATTTTCGAAATAACGATATATCTCGAAATAAGAGAGCTAACCTAAAAAAACGGTGCGCACCATTGAATTCAGCGTACCCGAATTATGCTAAAACGCCATGTGCCTGGCTTGTCTAATTTTGCAACTACAAAGTTATACCGATATAATAACACTAGTGGTGAAGCTTGTCATTCCGGGTGTGTGTGAAACGGTAGCAAAGTTCTATGGTGAATTAAAATTGTCAAAAATTTCTACGCTAATGTCAAAATTTATATCGGGTGTTTTTTTCAGTGGTATAGAACTTCGAATTGAAATAAAACACAAGAAAATCGTTTTAATGACCATCAATTTGGCTTTATTGGAAGGATAATTTTATGCCATTAATGTTTAAATATGATTTCAGGCATGTGGCCGCCGCGGCTGGCTCGAATAAAGCCAATTCTACAGGTCCAATTTTCAACCACTTTTTCGAGCATATGGGACCGTATGTCGGCAATAACGCCACGAATGTTGGCTTCCAATTCCCCTAACGTTTCTGGTTTGTTGGCGTAGACGAGCGACTTCACATATCCCCAAAGAAAATAATCCAATGGTGTCAAATCACACGATCTTGGTGGCCAATTGACAGGTCCATTCCGCAAAATTATGCGCTCATCGAATGTTTCCTTCAATAAATCGATTGTGGCGTGCGCTGTGTGGCATGTAGCGCCGTCTTGTTGGAACCACAACTCATCCACATTCATGCCATCCAATTCGGGAACAAAATAGTCGGTTATCATGGCTTTATACCGGTCTCCATTAACGGTAACTGCCTCTCCAGCATTATTTCGGAAGAAGTATGGCCCAATGACTCCACCAGCCCATAGAGCACACCAAACAGTCAGTTTTTGTGGATGTAATGGCGTCTCAAGGGTCTCATGTGGATTCTCTTCACTCCAAATGCGGCAATTTTGCTTGTTGACGTAGCCATTCAACCAAAAATGAGCCTCATCACTGAACAAAATTTTGCGATGAAAATCAGCATCGAGATCATTCTCATTTTCGGCCCATACACCAAAATCACGACGCATTGCATGGTCTCGCGGCTTTAATTCTTGCACAAGCTGGATCTTGTAAGGTCGCAAGCCAAGACCTTTGCGCAAAATCTTCCATAAAGTTGATGGACAAAGCTCCAATTGCTGTGCACGGTGGCGAATCGATTCATTCGGGTCCTCTTCAACACTTTGCTCTACAGCGGTAATTGTTTCTTCGGTGCGCACTGTTCGACGTCTCTGCGGATACGTATTATCACATAGAGTAAACGTAGTGCGAAAACGATCCATGGTTAACCGAATTAATTACTCTGATGGACGATTATGTCGACCATAAAATGGACGGAGCTTGCGGTAAACTTCGCGAACTGAACCGTTATTTTCGAAACAAATTTGCACGATTTGCAAGCGTTGTTCTTTTGTCAACCTGTTCATGATGAAATGGCAAACCAAACTGAACATAAATGACATTAGAGTTGCCAGATTTGACCACAAAATGCCAGTTTTATCTCTATTCGAAAAACAAACCTGTAAAAAAAACACCCGATACTAGACCCCAGTAGCTCGTTTCTGTATTTCTCGCATCGTAAAATTTCTTACATGAAGTGTGAAACAAAAAATTCCATCGTTTCTCGATTTATGAGATAAAAGTGTTTCTGTATTTGAATGCGAAAACAGACACAACAAATTCTGTTTATACTGGAATATTTCCAGTAATTAAGTGTCAAATAAAAGCGAAACGTCAACAAAAGAAATAAATATAATAAAAACAGGGCTGCCAGATTTGACGAGTTATCGTCATCTTGACGATTTTTTGTTCCGATATTAACAAAGTGACGTTTTGATGATTTTTTCTAAAAAAGTGACGAAAGCAAAAACAAAATCAAAAATATTTTATAATTTTGTTGTTACTTTCTATAGAAATTCATCTTGAATTTTTAAATTTCAAACACTTCTATTTTGTGGCGTTGAAAATTGAAAAAAAAAATAATATGAAAATCTGTAGAAAGCAACAACAAATTTATAAAATGTTTTTGATTTTATTTTTGCTTTTAATGAAATTGTTGGCGTTGCGTTTTACACTATAAGCCCCTTAGTCTTCGAAATAAGATAATTGTAAATATTTTTATGTATATGTTTGTTTATTAGAAAAAATATATCTTTAGAAACAAGGCTGCTTAAATTTTTATATTTATCCCTATTGTGAAAATTGTCCTCGAAATTGTTTGTTTCTTCCCTAAAAAATGTATCGGCAAATGCAAAATTTCGAGGGAAAGTAATGGACCGACTGGCTTATTTTGAACATTTAATACTTCTTATACACATATACAAAATATGATTGATATTTGATATTCTTATCTTATATGTTCACTTTTGTGCCAAAAACATTATTCCGACAAGAAAGAAATTTGTTTGTCTCCCAGTAAAAACTTTTTCAAAATGGATAACTTCTTTCACTCGTTATTAAGTAGCTTTCTTCCATAAGAACTTCGATAACTTCTTTTTTCTGGAAAAAAATGACTTACTTTTGAATTTGTTCTTTTTGGCACAACCCTTGTAAAATTCATTAGTTTTTTAGTAGAATTGTATGTAGTGCTTTTATGTGTTTCTGATTACTTAACATATTATTTTGTAGGCGAAGATTTTACTGGGTCTTTAACCCGTTTATTTATGAACCCATTTCTTTAATTTTAACTACAAGGTATTCTACTAAGTCTATTTCAGGTAAAAAAGAAAAAGATTATAGGAATAGGTAAATTAAAGATTTTTATCTCAATTATTAAATAATAATTATTAAATACCCATGAACTTTAACTATGTTTTGTTTGATTATTTTTTAATAAAAGTCGAAACAAATTTGTTTAAAATTAATTTAAAATTGCACGATTTTTAAAACAAAAAAGACGATCTTTTTTATTTTTTTCTCAGGAAATTGACGATTTTGACACATATTTATGTGGCAGCACTGATTAAAACCAAAACAAGAAAAGGCTAACAAAAATTTAAACTAACAAAATATAACAATTGTTTTTTGTTTATTTTCATCATATAAATTATGCATTTATCATTTATATTCCTTCTATTTTTTTATTTATTTAAAAAAAATAGTATAAAAACATATTTTAAATTCAAAATATCTACATTTTGTTTTTCTCGCCACCAATTTCAAATGTGACTTATTTTGACAGTTCTTGAAAGAAACTTTTCGCAAAATATTGTTATAGAAACACTTTTTCTCGCATCCTTCCAATAATTGCTGGAAAATTATTTAAATGACAGATAATTCTCGCAAAAAAAAGATACAGAAACACTTGTGTGAGAAAAACCATTTTTTGTTTCATTTTTCACTGTTTCTGTCCCGATTCACTGGTTTCAGTCGGAAAATTTTACGATGCGAGAAATACAGAAACGGGCTACAGGGCTAGTGAAATTTTATTCACCTCAACAGTGTCAAAAATTTACTTCCATGAGTACTTTGCTACCTTTTCACACACACCCTCTGTGTGAAAGTTTGTTAATTTTCATCTAAGATTTAGCAATGTCCGTCTGTTGTTGAAATTGATATGTAATGTTACAAAAATTATTAATACAATTTTGCAGAAATTCGTTTTACATCACTAGAAATCATACTTTAAAATTTTAAAAAGCTCAGTCCGTATTTGATCATAGGCGCCATATAAAGCCCAACCTCGGAGTACGCCTAAATCATAGCAATGAACGCTATTGCAGTAAAATTCGGCATGTCATAGTTTTATAATTCGTGATCATTTTACCATATTTCCTAAATAAAACGATCTGCAGAAAAGCAATTTAAGAAACATTAAATACTAAAAAAATGTATTGCTATACATACTAAAATTTCGTCTAATTAAGGTCTTTTATATATAGTAAACTATTTGTTTGATTCAGTTTAATTATTTGTTTGAAAAAATCAGGGGTTTTTTTTCAATAAACGAATTGCAAACAAATTGTTTGAATATGCAAATTTGTTTGTAGGACCGATTTCAGACAAAAAATGTTTTGATTCTACAAATTTTTTGTTTGAATTGGAAAAATAATTTTTTCTGTATACTAGAAATCACTTGAACGAATTTTCTGATGAACGATCCATAGTTTACACCTGTGCCCATGTTCTGTAACTCTCGTGTCGAGAAACTTTTCGATTGAAATGTGTGAAATAGAACAAAAATGCCGTATATTGAAACAAACAGCTGTTTTTCTCACTAAACTGTGTCTGTAACTTTTTTTGGCGAGTACAAGCTGTCACGCAAGGAAATTACTCGTCAATTTACAGCAAAAGTGTGTCTGTAACATTTTGGTGAGAAAAGTTCCCGCTTTGGACTGTCAAAAAACTCACGAATAAAAATGGGGCGAGAAAAAAATTTTAACACTAAAAAACAACTAAAAATGCAAATTGCAAAGAATAATAATAATAAAATTATGTTCTTGGCCCTTTTTTTATTGTTTAATTATTTTCTTTTACCATTTTTATAAAATATACGAATTTTTTCAAAGCTCGTTTACAAACAACAAACATTAAAGTCGCACTTTACACTATTTGGCATGGCCGACGGTTGTATTTTCGCCGCCGTCGTTGAAAATTTTTCAATTTTAGTAAATTTTGGTCGCCGTTAACTATATGTGTGACTGGCGTCCTCAACGTCTGCAATGTCACATCGGCTTCGAGTGCAATGTTATGACTTTTATAACGTAACGACGTAATCTCTTTTGATAGTTTTCGACATAAGTTACAGACACACTTTTTTCTCACTTTTCGAGAAACGATGGAATATTTTGTTTCACATCTTTTCGATGCGAGAAGTTCTCACTAAAGTTACAGAACATGGGTACTGGTCCAATATAAAATCCCCTTCTTAAAGTCACGCATAATAATATTTCTAAAAAAATCGGGATATTTTATTTAAATTAGGCAACAAATTAAAAAGCGCTGAGGTTAGGTTTAGTTAAGATTGGCTTACAATTTATACCTTATAAGCCTTTAGCGCTCTTATTTGTTACTTAAAAGCGAAATAAAAAATCGAAAGTGGATTGCACATTATATTAAAGTGGATTAAAAAATGTTATCTTTAAAATATATGTACTTTAGTTTTTTTAACCTAAGTCTAGACGAGCAATTTGCATTTGTTAACATAAGCAATAACGTCAGCAAAATGACGTCACAAACATGTTCTCCCAGTTACGAATTTTCCGAGTAGTGAGAATTGTAAGCCAAAGAGTGACACAGAGTTTACTTCTACTTACTTTGTATTGTACAATGTACAATACGTATGTACACAGTCAGAGAGAAAGTAAGTTGAATGTGGTTTAGAATTGTGT
Source organism: Pollenia griseotomentosa (assembly GCA_963931875.1). NCBI lineage: Eukaryota > Metazoa > Arthropoda > Insecta > Diptera > Polleniidae > Pollenia > Pollenia griseotomentosa. The sequence goes on along the minus strand of OZ007560.1, from coordinate 173,737,886 downwards.
GTAACACACTTTCTCATTGTACAAAGTATCCTAGGCGTAGACGCTGCTGCTTACTTTTTAATGTACAAAGTGTGTGATGGTGGGCTGCCAATAGAAAACAAGAAGAAGAACAGGAAAAACTTCGCAAGTTTTTATAGTTTTGAGGTAAAAAGCACGCGTTCTTTTACAAAATTAATTTTTTATTAATTATTACTAAAAAAAAAAGTATAAAGATGTTGGAAGGATTTAGTAAGCGTCATTTACGACGTTTGGCAGCTCGGGAAAGAAAAGAAATGACTTTATCTAGTGATTTTATTGATAGAGAAGTCGAGGAAACCAATAAAAGTGTTGAAGTATTAAATATTGGAGCAACATCGTCTACGGACAATTTTGAAGACACAGATATTGAAATGCCTTTAATAAGAGAAACTCAAAAGCCTGCATTAAAGGAATTTTAGAACATCAAGCCTTCTTTCCTCTTGAAAATTAAGAACAAATGCAAACTGTGGACCGTCTTTTACAAGAAAACAAAACCGAAATGGTGAGTTTTAATTTTTACAAAATTTTCACTCCTGTTCTTTTTAATTATTATGAATATTTTTCCAGATAAATGTTATAAAACGAATTTTGAATCCTGGAGGATTGCAGAAGAATTTTCATCGGCTCGTTGACAACAATGTAATTTTTTTGTTTAATTACGATGGCGTGAACGGAAAAAAAGCATTTAAAGATTATAAATCGTTGAATTCTGCAATTTTCGGTAAGACACATTTTATTTGATTTAGTATGTATGTACACAGAAAAAATTTTTTTTCCAATTCAAACAAAAAATTTGTAGAATCAAAACATTTTTTGTCTGAAATCGGTCCTACAAACAAATTTGCATAATCAAACAATTTATTTGCATTTCGTTTATTGAAAAAAAAACACTGATTTTTTCAAACAAATAATTTAACTGAATCAAACAAATAATTTACTGAAAATCACATAAATTTCAAACAAATTATTTTGCTGAATCAAACAAAAAAGTTTTTGCACAAACAATGACGCGCACACAAGCAAACACTCTTGAAGTAGATGATGGCAGAGCAGAGCGGCGCCAGACACACTTTTTTGTTGGAATAATTTTTGAACCAAGTCGTGTTTAACACACAATGTTTTTCGTCTTCACTCACTGTTGCTGTATCCCTTCCTTGGCAGCCGACCGACTCGACATGTTTCTCGTCATCATTTTATTTTTGTATTTGATGTAGGTATTTAACGAAACATTTTTAACAAATTGAATACGGGATTTTGTTTTTCATTCTTTTTTACCAACTTTGAAACCAACCAAACATTTTTTTGTTTCTTCTAATGTTGTTGTTGTTTCTGTTTTTATACTATTGTTTTTGTTTCATCTTTCATCTTTCTTATTGTTGTACTTTTTTAAAGCGTCCAAAAATAGAATGCACCTATGTGTTTTTTGTTGTTGTTCTTATATTTCACATAAAGAAGTGTTGCTTACGATCAAATAAAAAAATACAAAAAAACGACAACTGTAAAGAGCGTTAAATATTTCATACAAAATTATGAAAACTTGAAACCAATAACGCGTATATTATATTTTTGAATAGTTGTCAACATTTTTGTTGGTTAAAATAAAAATCAAACAAAAATATTAATTGAATCAGTAAAAAAAATTGTAGAAATTAAAAAAATTTTCAGACAAGCGTTTGTTTGCAAATAATTCAGCAATAATTTTTTCTGTGTACAGAATTTTTAACTTGTTTTTTACTTGTATAGAAGCGGTTAAAAATGATGGCTACACGTATACGGAATACGTAAAGGATATCCGTGAATCCATCAAAGCTCTAAAAAACAGAATTCACAAAATAAAGTACGACGAAAATAAGAAAACTGACAAAAAATCCGAGCAGAATGTACTCACGCCGCTGACACCACCTTAACACTTTTGTAAACTTTATTTAACTAATGCAAAAATGTATTGAATTTTATTATTTACTTATTAATTCCATGAAAAAGTTTATACTGAAATTGTATGAATAGTTTTATACATTTTTTATATTGTACCTAAAATAAATTACCTTTAGTTCGTATCTAAGTTTAAGCATAAATACATAGTATTAATCGATTTTATAAAAATGTTTAACTATACAAGTTTAATTTTTAATTACATATATATTTTTTAAACAAAAAATATCGCCATTATGTATGTTATGTGCATGATATACATTTTTTGGAAAAAACAATTGGGGTCTTCATTTAAAAATGTAAACGCCTCGTATACTGCGTAAACTGTGTAAGATTACGAAATCCTAAGCATTTTGACAACATTTACACAGTTTACGGCATATACGAGGTATTTACATTATTAAATGAAGGCCCTAAATATACTGTGAGCGTCAAAATAAAGTGTACAGCTAGTTTTCCAATGTAAGAAGTGTTGTAAGTTGTAAAAAAAGTATAATTTCTACTTTGTCAAATTTGATCAGACTTCAAGCTTGCTGTCATCTGTGAAAAATACGTTGCTCCAAAAATTGACGAAAGCAAGTTGGACAAAAAAAAACGTGATAAAAGGTAGAAATAAGAAATTCAACGGAAAAAAACAGTATCTATAGTGAAGCGTGATAGTGTTGGCTTTTGTAATACGTCCTTAAACAGATGAATCAGCCCAATAGTCGCTCAATATCAACTCAACTAAACATCTGGAAGCATTTGGACAGACAAAATAAAAAAACCATAACTAGCAAGCACTCTCTGAAGAAAATTCTGCAGGAAGAGTAGCCAAAATTGTCTACTGCGCTAACTTTAAAATGGGTGGAATCGATGCCATATAAACTAGAAGCCGTCCTAAAAGCAAAAAGAATTCAAACAAAGTATTAGCCACTTCACTTTTCTTAGTATTTTAAAACTGTACACTTTTTGTTGTTTTGTTGTTTTTGAAGTATTTCAAATTTTTAATTTTAATTTGTAATAACATTGTCCAAAGTTTTGTAAATGATAAAAAACTTCTAAAAATTTGAATTCTTTTTTACTAAAATAACACTTTTTATATTGGAAAAACAGTTGTACACTTTATTTTGACGCTGACAGTAAATACATAAATTGCGCATATACTCATAATATTTTTTTTTTTAATTCATGGAAAATGTGTACATAAATATGTATTTTTGTCTATTGTACTGTATAAAAATATTTAAGTTTTATTATATTAATTTCATAAAATAATAAAAACAATAAGTGAAGTACCAAAAATACCTTTTTTTTATTTATATTAAATAGTATGGGACTTGTTTTAATCTGTTAAATGCCTCTTTAACTCTTACATTTCAAAATTTTTATTTGAAAATTTTGAAATTTAAAGAGTTTAAGAGATATAAGAGGGATTTAATAAATTGAACGAGCACCTGTAAAAAAGTGGGTATATCTTACATTTTCCTTAGGGTGTATTTAATGTACACTTCCATATACTCAGTATATGAACAGATACTTTATGTTAACTACAGCACCGTATACTAAGTATATGAGAAAATACTTCATTTTGATTACAAAACCATAACACAAAGTACATGGAATTGTATGAAGAACGGATACTTTCTCGTATACTTTGTGGGTTGGTGGTAATCATTGAAAAAGCGGCCATGTTATTCTAAAAGTAAGCCTTAAACGTATATAGAGTTCCGAGGACTCTGTACACACAAAGAATGATATACGTATTTAAGTACGTACGTATACGTATTTAAGTACGCTTAAAATTTTTTTTCAGAGTGGAGTAAACGAATGTCTGAAGACAAAACATGAAATTTGACAGAAATCAGGTTGACAGTACATATTTGTGAAATTGTGTAAATTATTGTGTTTTCGTTTACTTATTTAAAAAAAAATATGAATAAAAATTTAAAACTTTTTAATTATTTAAAACAAATAATTGATATTGTGGAAGATGAAACATGCAAGAGAAGATACAGGATGAAGCCATTCCTTCAAAAAAGAGAGATTCACAGTTTAGATTCTTATATTTTGAAGGACATAATGTGGGATACCAACGATTATAAGAACTTATGCCGTATGGATATTGAACAATTTGAGTTACTGCTTCAATTGATAAGTTTTGAAAAAGATAATCACCCTTATTCTATTTGGCGTCGGCAATACCAACGGCAATTTTAAGGCAACAGCAATTCTTATCAAAGACAACATCAATTCTATGTTTAATTGGTATTTTGTAATAGTATTATGACGCCGTTGACTATTAATCGATAATGTTAATAAAATACAGCACATATCTCTAATAAAATAACCAGCTGATTCATTTTGTTTACTGTTTTTTGATAAGAAAACAAATTCTGTGCTGTTTGCGCAAAATTTTAAGTTAAATAAAAATTTTTTTGTAAAAAAAAAATAATGTTTAAATATAATTATTTTTTATTTCTGAAATCTTCCATTTTTTATTTGCCCAATGAAATGTTAGTGACATACATGTTAAATTTTCCCAAGTGCCTAATGGATTTCTTTACCCTTTTTAAGATTTGAAAGTTGTTTTCGGCTGAATTAACCCATTAAACATGTGTAGGAAATAACAGAGCCTCATTTAAAAAAGGGAACGTTTGTTCCAAACACAATATAATTTGCAGCAACATTGTGTTTTTTGGCCAAGGGATCGTACCGGCTCAGCGTTGGAAATTATTTCAACTTTGGACTATCCCAGCCACTAGTTTCAATAATTTTGTCCGAGACTTTGGAAGTCATGGAGAGAGAACTTTGTTTACAATTGATAAACTTCGACGTGACGGATGCTGATAAGAATGAGACTAAGTTGCATTTCTTTGAAAAGCAGCATTTCCAGGTGTAGTTGCCTGTGTACTAGAGTTGTCAATCAATTAAGAATAATTCGGTTAATCGATCAAACAAAACCAAACTCTTGTTCGAATAATTTTAAAATGGCGATTTTCGAATAACGAATAAATCGATTAATCAATGTCGATTAATCGAAATTTTTTTTTTTTTTTAATAAATTAAATAAAAGCTTAGAATTTGATTTATTTTTGAGAATATATTATATATTTTTTATGATTTTATAAATTTCTTTGACAAATATGTGTGAAACAAAATATCGGTCATATGCTCGCCACGGCTTCGGTGGCTTACCTCTTTCCGATGGTCACATTTTCGATCACTAAGAAATAATTAAGATTTAATATAGTGAATGTGCATCTCATCCTTGAATTGTTCTTGGCTTATTGACGTACACCATTGAATTTCTCGCGCAAAAGTGCCATTGTTTCGCTAACTGTGTGGCAAGTGGCACCATTCTGCTGGAACCACATATCTTCCATTTCCATATTCTCAATTTCTGGCTGCATCAGTTTTTTCAAATGTTTATATATGGGGAATTTCATGTCAAGTGACCCAATTTTTAAATCGATGACTTCCGATTTGGATGAAATTTGCACCAAGGTTAGTCCTATTGGATAGTAGTGTAGACACAAATTTTTTTTATTTTTTATCCGGAAAAGAAAGCTTATATCTTTTCCTTTAAGGTAGTTTTGATTTTTTGGAGTGCGAGTGGCTTATGTATAAAAAAAATAATTTATAACTCAAGACGTTACGAAAATTAAAAAAATTTAATGTATTTTATAAATAGAAACTGGGAATTATTTCCTTTCGTAGGTTACTTTATATTATATTCAACATTTTTTATTTTTTCGAATTTATTCTATGAGCTAAATTTCAGTTATGTATTTTAGAAAGCTTTTTTGTAATACATAGTTCTATTTGTTAAAATAGTTGAGTTAAATACATTCAATTTATAAAGTATCACTATCCAGTGTGACACAAAGAATGCTGACGAAGGCTGTAGCGGGCCAGAAAATGCATTACATTCAGCTGGTGTCTAATAATTGTAAATTTTTCTGTACATACTATATACTTCATTGCTATCCAAAGGATAGCTAAGGTAAAATGTAACAAGAAAATACAATATAATAGTCTGGTAGTGTATAAAAAGTCATTCCTAAAAATTTAAGGAATAGAACTATTACAAAAAAGCTTTATAAAATACATAACTGAAATTTAGCTCATAGAATAAATTCGAAAAAATAAAAAATGTTGAATATAATATAAAGTAACCTACGAAAGGAAATAATTCCCAGTTTCTATTTGTTAAAATAGTTGAGTTAAATACATTCAATTTATAAAGTATCACTATCCAGTGTGGCACAAAGAATGCTGACGAAGGCCGTAGCGGGCCAGAAAATGCATTACATTCTGCTGGTGTCTAATAATTGTAAATTTTTCTGTACATACTATATACTTCATTGCTATCCAAAGGATAGCTAAGGTAAAATGTAACAAGAAAATACAATATAATAGTCTGGTAGCGTATAAAAAGTCATTCCTAAAAATTTAAGGAATAGAACTATTACAAAAAAGCTTTATAAAATACATAACTGAAATTTAGCTCATAGAATAAATTCGAAAAAATAAAAAATGTTGAATATAATATAAAGTAACCTACGAAAGGAAATAATTCCCAGTTTCTATTTGTTAAAATAGTTGAGTTAAATACATTCAATTTATAAAGTATCACTATCCAGTGTGGCACAAAGAATGCTGACGAAGGCTGTAGCGGGCCAGAAAATGCATTACATTCTGCTGGTGTCTAATAATTGTAAATTTTTCTGTACATACTATATACTTCATTGCTATCCAAAGGATAGCTAAGGTAAAATGTAACAAGAAAATACAATATAATAGTCTGGTAGTGTATAAAAAGTCATTCCTAAAAATTTAAGGAATAGAACTATTACAAAAAAGCTTTATAAAATACATAACTGAAATTTAGCTCATAGAATAAATTCGAAAAAATAAAAAATGTTGTATTTTATAAAGTTTAGTACTAACCAATATTTTCGTTATGAATAACTAGTTAGTGCTAACCAATATTTACGTTAAGGTTAACTAGTTAGCGTTAACCGCTATTTAGGTTATAATTGACTAATTAAAAGCATCAGAGTAAGCAGTACAGAAATATGTTCCGTAGTGGAGTAGAATTCATTAGTTAGAAAGAGAGGCTAAATCACATGTACACAAGAGTTTCGGTTAGTTTTTTCATTTTGCTCTTAATAAACTAATAGAAACTTTAACCAATATATCGGTCAACACTACCGGTCATATAACTAGTAAAATGACCGGTAGTCTTCTTGTAGGGTACTTACAACCATGGTGGAATAAGCAGGTGGCATCGTTACGGCAACAAATACATTACACAAAATGGAAATTACATCACCGTTTACGTCAAAAAATACATTAAACAAAAATCAAAGCGTGCCGCTGAACGTGATGAAATAAATACATTTTTAGCCAATTTTTATTTAATTATGGTCAATATCTTATTTATTTTTATTTAAAATTATCAAAAACTTTAATAAAATACAAAATCACAGCGCAAATCGTGGCCTTTTTGTAAACATAAACAAAACTTTGACATAAACCTAGACAAACAATGCAAGAGCAAAAAATCGTCATCTAGCGTAGTGCTGCCATCTGTACCGATATGTTTTGACAGCTATAACTGATAGTTAATTATAACCGAACTTGGTGAAATTGGCCGTAAAAGTTTTATTTGGTTTAATATCTTTAGTTTTTCCAAAATCTTTTTGGATGAAGTTTCCTGACGATCTGGCCTAAGCAACCAGTGAAATGCGCTTAGGAATAGCTTATCCCATCAACAATAAATTTCAGTGTTTTTATCAAGGATAAAAATTGGGAATGAAGCACGAATAAAAAAATCTTTTAAATTTTTTATTAACTTAATAATGCTTTTAATACATTTTTTCTTGAAATTTGGCTACATCCCAGCAAAAACTTTACTTACAATCCTACTTTTAATGACTTCAAGAATTCATTACTTTGTAGCTTTATTCGCCACTTTTTGGATTATTAGTTATATATTAAATAATAACTTTATTATTATATCTTAAGGCGCATATAGACGACATGTTTTTGTCATCTGACATGTCAAATTTTCAAGTCACATGTAATTGTGCATGTCTGTCAAAATCGCTGTTTTACATAAGCTTTATAATATTCGGTCCCAAACGTACATGTAATTTGCTTCTGACATTGTCTCTGTTTTTTTCGCATTGTTACTGCAGAAACCAAAGTAGTGCTCGGTTTCAAAATAACTTGCTGCCGCCATGAAAAGTTTTATTTGCGCCGTAAAATAGTTCAGCCATCTTAACATTTGTTTCTTTTAATTCAAAGATACCAATTTAGGATTTTATAATAAAACGGTTTTTATATATATATTCACATAAATTCTATTCAATGGTAAGATTACACAGCCCGACAAAATTAAAAAAAATATTTGCTTCTTTGAATTTGTTGAATTGAATTCAAATCTGTAATCAGTTTGTCTCTATCAGCTCTAGTTTTCATGATATAGCTTTTTTATACCCTCCACTTATGACCTCCATTTATGACCGTCTGTTAGTTTTTTCAAAAAATTTTTTCATCAAAATTTCTTATTTATAGTTATGGTAGTTACCAAAAAAAAAATTTTTTTCCGTAAAAATTTTTTTTGCTAGCTGATTAACGGGAATTTTATATGTACAATATTATTGAGAACGTTATTTTTTCTTGTTGCACTCCAATTGAATATCGTAAGTTAGTTGCTTGTAAGAAGTGGTTTATTGCAGTTGGCAAAGTTTATTAAAAAAGTGTTGATCTATGGCAACTACCATAACTGTAAATAAGAAATTTTGATGAAAAAAATTTTTTGAAATAACTAACTGACGGTCATAAATGGAGGTCATAAGTGGAGGGTATAAAAAAGCTATATCATGAAAACTAGAGCTGATAGAGACAAACTGATTACAGATTTGAATTCAGCGCACCAAAATCAACTAGAATCAGTTGATAATTTCAAAGAAGCAAATTGAGTGTTGGCCTGTGTTATCAAACATATCTCGGTATTGTAAAAAATTAACTTCAGCCGGCTAATGATTCCGTCAATAGTGGACGCCGCTGCCGGTTTCTTGCCGGCATAGCTTTCTGATGTCAGATGGTTTGTCAGAAGAAAATAGAGCACGCTCTTATTGAAATTTTGTCAGATGACTTTGCGTCTGACTTTTACAGAAGCAAAGTTAAAAAGGTAACACACGACATGTATGTGTTTTGCAGTGGAAAATTTGACATGTCAGATGACAAAAACATGTCGTGTACGGTCGCCTTTAAATATACAGAAAAATTTGTATTTTCATTATGACAATAAAAATGTCATTATAGTCATAAAACATAGTTTTTTAATGCAAAAACTACACTGCCCCGGTAGACTAGCTGGTAGAGAGCTAGTCTATCAGCACCGAGGTTGCGGGATCAAATCCCGCCAGAGACAGAAAAAAAATAAAAAATAAAATAAAGTAAAATAGAATAAGAAAAAATAAAAATAAAATAATTAAAAAAAAAACAAAAAAAAAAAAAATTAAAAAAAAATAAAAAAATTTTTACTTTATTGACTTTGTGTAACTATATATTTTTATAAAATTTTAAGTATAAAAAAAACATATTATTTTTTAGATTATAATAGGCTAAATTATAAAGGATTACTTTTGGGACATCTCGAACAAAAATAAGTACTTCTTCTAGTAGAAAAATAAGTAGTCTGTTCGTCAAGTTCTCATTATTTTTCTGCTTATTTTGTAAGCAAAGTTTTTGCTGGGATAATTGCTGTAAAATGATATACTTATTAAAGAAAGTGGATTTTTACTCCCAATTTTTTATATTTTAATTAGGCTAAAGTTCATTGAATATAATTTTAAAGTTGATTATTATTAATATTTTTTCTTTTAATTTGCTAACCCCCGTATTCATAAACTATTAATAAATTTAACAAACGTTTATTAAGGAACATTTTCATACACAATTTGCTTTATAAACTTTTTTTTAATTTAAAATTTTTTTATGAATACAGGCGTTAGACTACGTATATAAACTGTTGTATTAAGTTTCATTTTAAAAATGTTATTAAAATTAATAAATAATAAGTAAATCAGTTACTGTAAATAACGATTTATTTTTTAATTTAAGCTAAATAAGAAGTGCTACATGTTGCATTAATTAACTCAACTTATTATTTTGTTTTATTATTTTCTGAGTTTATTTGAGTTATTTTAAAGTTTTATTTTTTGCTTAGAAAATAACAGTTACTTTTCGAAAAAAGGGCAAATTTTTCCACAAAGTCCATGCAAAAACTTATATTTGTTAAATTAAAATAAATTAATTTAAAAGATTTTGTTATTCGTGCTTAATTCCCAGTTTTTATTCTTGATAAAAACACTTGAAATTTATTGTTGATGGGATAAGCTATTCCTATGCGCATTTCACTGGTTGCTTAGGCCAGATCATCAGGAAACTTCATCCATAAAGATCTTAGAAAAACTAAAGATATTAAACCAAATAAAACTGTTAAGCGTATAAGAATCATAAGCAACAGTTCTTCTTGTAACAATATCAAAGTTTAAACAAAAACAACAACAATAAACAGTGAGTTTATATCTTCTTACATTCCCCACTACAATTGATTGGAATTCTTCCAACATAAATTGTAGTTGTAAGTAGGTTAGGAAAAAACAAAATAAAAACAAAAACAACTTGCAAAAGCATGTTGCCAGTTTAAGTTTTTTAGGCCGTGCACCCGCCAGTTTATTATTTTAATGATTAAAATAAATTTTTATATTTATTCAATTTAAAAATTACTTTTACTTAAAAATTGCGTTTTTGATTTCCAGAACACCCCTGATGAAAAAAGTATTAAATTTATTAAAGTTATACTTTGTTATGAAATATTTAATAACCCTACAAGAAGACTACCGGTCATTTTACTAGTTATATAACCGGTAGTGTTGACCAATATATTGGTTAAAGTTTCTATTAGTTTATTAAGAGCAAAATGAAAAAACTAACCGAAACTCTTGTGTACATGTGATTTAGCCTCTCTTTCTAACTAATGAATTCCATTCGACCACGGAACATATATCTGTACTGCTTACTCTGCTGCTTTTAATTAGTCAATGATAACCTAAACAGTGGTTAACACTAACTAGTTAGTCTTAACGAAAATATTGGTTAGCACTAACTAGTTATTCATAACGTAAAAATTGGTTAGTACTAACCTTCATAAAATACATTACATTTTTTCTAATTTTAATTTTTAATTAAATATTTTATTGAAGAAATTATAATCAAATTTATAGGAAATTAGACTTGAGAAAAGTATGTACCACGTATCGTTATTTCTGTGGCTGCTTTATGACGTTCCACTTCTTGCATGGGTTTGGAAATGAAGGTAAACGTACGTGTAACCAGAGTACGAAAAAAAACTGTAAAGTACACAATTAAGAGTACCATACCGTATTTTACCATGAACAATACACATACACATTCGTTACAAGAGTACAAAATAAAAAAAAAAACATTTTTCTGTTTGTGAAGGTGTGCACAAACATATACGGTACACAGCGAGAGTGAGCTGACGCACACAAACACTACAATAACGTACATAACATCTTTTAACGTACATGTACAGTATTTTTAGGGTACTTATCTGTACTTTCTATTGAACACGTATGTGTATTTAACGTGCGTGTGTGTGTGGTATGTATGTATTTTATAAAATCAAAAAAGGCCAAAAATATGATTTGAAAGCGAGTTGTATAACAGGAGTGCAGAAATATAAGAAACATGCAAAAGTGTACTAATATTTTATGGAGCAGTAAACAATTGTTTTTGTTTTTTACGCGAAGAATTAACGTGCGCGTGTGTGTGTATGTATTTTTTTAAAGCAAGAAAAAAATTTTATAAAATCAAAAAAGGCCAAAAATATGATGAAAGCGAGTTGTATAACAGGAGTGCAGAAATATAAGTTATTTATGCAGTAGAGAAAAGAACATTGCAAGTAATGATCAGTTGTAAAGTGTTAAGAGTATGCGTATATGTAAATATGTATGTATACCCAGCGGGAAAAAGAGAGCATACAGATGCCTTCTAGAAGGCCTCAGTACTTTCTTTTGGATGTACAAGGCCTGCTCGCTTCATTGCATACTCAAAGCTTTTTTACACACGTTGTCATTGCGGGGTAGGCCTTCCACTCTGGCTTCATTCGCCAGAGATTCTGAAATTCACTTAAATTAATGGCTTTTAGAAGGCTTTCATGAGATGAGAATGGGTTTCCAAGGCCTTAAATAAAGGCAATCTTAAAGAGTCCTTTAGAGATGTATTTAAAAAGGGCTTCAAGTTATTGGCTCTAAAAACCATTCATGGGATATGAAAATTTTCACTTTGTGCCAAAAATAAAAAAAAAACGAGCCAAATTTACGGAAAAGGGCTTAAACCCCTTTGTTATAGAAATGTAATTGTGCACTTTTAATGGATATATATTATATTTTATACATAATTAATAGATAGTTTTAAGGTAAAAATGGTTTTTACACTAAAAATCAGAAAACAATTAAGTTTTGATTGTGCACTTATTTTTTAATTTTTAAAATTTTTTTAATACTTTTTAGCAGTTATTTTTAGGTAAAAGAACTCTTTCTTTTAACGTATTAAACTCAACTAAAATGATTTATTCTTTTTCATTTAACTGTTCTGTATTCTGTTTTTGTCTTTTTTTTTATGCAATTTTAATTTTATAACGCGCAAAAAAACTAAATATCTTAGTCCTTCTCTTCTCATAGAAGGGAATGTTGAATATTGATCTTATCTTTTATACCTACGGAAGATCAGAAGCCTTATAAGAGAACTTATTTAGCAGTTAAATCAGAATCAAGGCGAATTCACTAGAAAGTGAAGTCAGCACTACAAAAACACTGCTTCTGTGGTCCGATTGTCAAAAATATTGCTAGTAAAAAAAGTTTGTTTACATAAAAAACTGTAGTTTGTATACAATATTTGACAACTACACCACAGAAAAAATAACCATATGTTGGCTTGACCCCACCTTCTAGTCAATTCACCTTGATCAGAATGGTAATTGAATTAAAAAAATGTCAAATCAGGCCTTTAATAAGGTTAAATAAGAAGCTGTTCTGACTTTTCCCGCTAGGTTTTGTTTGTGCACATTTGTAAGTGGTAAATGAAACGTCGAAAATTGTTGTTGTGCTATACGTTATTCGAGTTTATTTGCAGAAAAAAAAAATTAATTTTACACTCATAAAATTATTACGATACGATTACGATGATTGTGGATTATTTAATTCGTTTTTTATTTTAATAAAAATATAGTTATTTTACGAATAACAATTTTGCGAATATCTTTAAACTTAAAAACTTAGAAATGTCAAGCCAAAATAAAACAATATTAACGTTTTATAAGTATGATAAAAATTTATTCAATAAAAAATGTATTATGTTTTCTCAAGGCAATACAAGCAAATAATGAATAACTTATCACAGATCTATTTCATTGTTATTTCATTAAATTTTGTTAATTTTCATAATTAAAAACTCCGTTTGATTTTACCATTAATATATGTTCCACGTTTAAGGCTGAAAGCCTATTACGCTGGTTGGATAGTATGTATTTTAAAGATGAAAAAATTCGCTCAACGCTGACTTGTGTGGATGGTACTGCCAAAATTATTTCAGCTACATATCTTCGACAAGGAATTATTACTTTTGGGCCAATATTCTAAGATGTTAGAATTTAAAGGCAATCTCGTTTCCCGCTCATACAATATTAAGGTTTTTTCTATATCAGAAAGTATTGAGTCTGCTTTAGATGTACTAGGATCCAAATTTTGCAGATAATCAGAAAATGACTTTGCTTTTGTACTGGTGGATGGCCCCTCCGCACTTATATTTGTCAAAACGCTGCTTTCTTCAAATTTATTTTCTAAAATAAATACATCATTTATTAAAAACATAATTATTCCCTTCTTATTTTTATTTAAAATTAGTGAAAATATCAGTTGGATATTTACCAGTTATTGAATTTATCCGCTTATATAAACCGATTATATATTTCTTTGCTCTTTCTTTCTGTTGTGAGTCCATACAAATTTTAATTCTGGGATCCAAAAGTACTGCTGCGTTGAACAATTCCATATCAAATAATTTAGATTCCCGATGATTTAGTGAATTTTTTAATAATTTTGACATATCACTCGGCGCTAAATTGTCTACTTGGAATAATAAATCCATTATAATGATATATAGTTCACTATAACATAATTGCTCCGATTGCAATTTGATTGTAGCGTTGTAAACCGGTTCGAAAATATCTATAAATTCTTTAACAAAGATCCAATCATTGGAGCTTAAGTACAAACTTTGGTTTTCATTACTTAATGGGTCAATTATATCCTTGATGTCTAATAATCTTCTAAGCATATCAAGCGTGGAATTCCATCTCATAGCGCAATCTATTATTGGTTTTTTGTAGTTGCTGGTTTTTAATATATTTAAATAACTTTGTGTTCTTAATTTTTTAACTATTGATCTAATAGTGTCCAATTTATTTTTAATTTCCGGTACTTTTATAACGTCGTGTACACAAAGTTGTAGAGTATGAGCGCCACAACGAACGCCAGTTATATTGTACACTGAAAAATTTGATACAATTAAATCCATTTTGTTCTCTATAGCATTGATATCGATGTATTCTGTCGAAGAAAAGCGTTCTCTTTGTAGCGAATCTTGCAGATTTGTGTTCATGTCTTTCACTGCTTTTACCATATTCGCGCCATTGTCTGTAGTAATTGTAAAAATTTGATGAATATTAATCTCGTATTCTTTTAGAACTTCTAATATGATGGTTTTAAGATATTCACTAGTGTGACTAAATTTAAGTTCTTTTATTGCCAGAGTTTTAATTTGTATAGACGCATTTTTTATATATTGCACATTAATACCGAGAACACTTAAGTCTTGTCTTGTTGCTGCATCAATCTTTAAAGAAATCATTTTGTCTTTTAAATCATCCATTATATCTAGTTTTACTTTTTTAGAAAATGCTATTATTCTTTCAGCTACGTTATGCTCATTAACATTTATTCCCAAAGCATCAAAAGCCGGTTGAACTAATATTTTGAAAGCACGATCTTCCGCCATACGCAGTGGGCGTCCATTCTTTGTAAATAATTCTACAATCGCCAGTTCAACGTTAGTTTGATTGAAATAGGTTGGAACTGTTTTGGTTTTTAAATCATTGACTTTATTTATATTTGAACACTTTATTGCAACATAATCTGAATATAAAGTAGGGTGGAACCGTTTTAAATGTCTTTCTAGATTTCCGGTATGATTATTTAATTTTTTTTTTTCACAACTTCCATTATCACAAAATACGTCACTTTCATCGATTAAACTAAAATAATCGTGCAAATAATTATTTTTAGGGCGCGGCATCTTACATTCTTTTCAATCAAATGTTAAATGATCACTTAAAATGCATAATGATTGAAGTCAACTGAAAATTCCTAAATTTTTCGCGAAAGAAGTTGGTGCCATAATTATTGTTTCATATGCCATTGTCCACGCAAGTGCATACAAAACAAGTAAGAGTGCTATATTCGGCTGTGCCGAATCTTTGATACCCTCCACCGACAGTTCGAATGTTTAAGGAGTAATATCTGTATGATGTCTTTTTATTATTATTATCTTAAACTGTGACGATTTGTTATTAATTATGGTTTTAGGAGACTAAACTGTTTTCCGGGAGTAGGGCATATATGGGGCCTAGGGTAAATTATGTACCGATCTTCACGAAATTTCACAGTATCATTTATAGTCCTATAAAATTGTGACGAGCCAAAATTTGTTATGATTGCATTATTTTTTACGGTTTTAGGCGTACTAAACTGTTTTCCGGGAGTAGTGTTTATATGGGGCTTAGGGTAAATTATGGACCGACCTTCGCGAAATTTTACAGTGTCATTTCTAGTCGAATAAAACGGACTTGTGCAAAATCTTATGTCAGTCCGTGCATTTTTGCATCGTTTATGTTAGTTTTTGTAACAAAATTACCAAGTTTTTGAAGGTGGTGGTTCCACATTTTGATTCATAGCTCTGGTCCTACTGAACCGATTTTGCTGAAATTCAATCCCAAACTGCTTAGGATAACTACAAGCAATTTGACACCTAGTTTGTTTATTTCTTTTGAGTTTTTCGAAAGTGAGCGTGTTTTCAACAGACGGACAGACGGACAGACAGACGGACATGGCTAAATCGACTTAGAATTACTCAAGCAGCCAGAATATATATACTTTATGGGGTCTGAGATGAATAATAAAAAACTTTCACACGGAATGACAAACTTAATATACCCTCTTCACAACTAATTGTGGTGGAGGGTATAAAAATTAAATAAAAAACATTTGCCTAAAAGGTATGTATGAATATAAAAATAACTGAAACAAATTTTAAATTATAAAAAACAAGAGGACTCTTAAAATTTTTTTTTTTCAAATAAACTCGAATAACGCAAAGCACAATAACAATTTTCGACTTTTGATTTACCACTTACAAATGTGCACAAACAATTGTTTTGAGGGCGCGAAAATTCCTTAATTTTCTGCGAATTTGTTGCTTTTACGTTTTTTATGAATGATATTTCATCTGAAAGAGTTTGGTGCCATAAATATTGCTCATAAAAATAGTCAAGAAAAAAAAATTACCTTAAAAGTATGAACAATTCTTTAACTGAAAAAAATTGTTTATTATAAAAAACAAGATCAGTCATAAAAATGTTTTTTTTTTCTTTCTTCAAATATACAATGCACAAGTAAAAAATTCCTATAAAAAGGATCTTCACATTTGTACATATGTACATAGGTAGGCGTGCATATGCACATCAATTGTCTCAAATGTTGTATACAATTATTTTACAGCGTTAATGTTGGCGCCATAAGTATTGCTAAATAAACCAATGTCCATGCAAGCGCATACAAAAATAACTAGGTAAAAAAAAAAGGATTTACCTATAATATATAAAAAAAAACACAAACTCTTTTACTGCAAAAAAAAAAAAAATAATAAAAAAGAAACAAGAGCACTCATCCCAAAGTATAATATTCATACAATCAAAATATTATGTTGCTATATTCAAAAAGAAAGTTCATTTTAAAGAACTGAAAATTTATTTAATTTAAAATAAATTTTTACATTTAATTTAAAATTAATTTTTACATTTAATTTAAAATAAATTTTTACTTTAAAATAAATGAATTTTACATTAATTTTAAAATTTTTATTTTTTAAACAGCATATTCCGTAAAATTTAATAGTTGTTGCTTTTAAAAAATACATTTTAATAAAAGATTTTTTTGTGTTAAAATGACAAAAATCTTTTCTAATAAAAATTAATACTTTTTGTTTAATTTTATGTATTTTTTACACTTTTGTATTTTTTCTTCCTTGGAATGCATTAACAAAATATTCGCGAAATATTCCCTTGAATTTGGAGAGTACGAATAACGTAAAGCAGGTGAATATTCGGCATTTCGAATACGAATACAAATATTTGTAACATCACTAGTATGCACTAAGCCTATCCAATCCATTACAGGTATTATTTTATCTTTATCTGTTAAAATGCCTTTGGAGGTTACGCGATGTCCCAGGTACTTTACTTCCTTTTGGAAGTCCTGCCGTAAATATAAGTTCCAACATTTCTTCCAAATTTTTCAAGTGTTTTCCCCATGACAATAATGTCGTCAAAGTGCACCAAGCATGTCTTTTAGTGAAGATCTTTTGGCACCTGCTCCATTAAACGCTCGAATGTAGCTGGAGCATTGCAAAGTCCAAATGGCATCACATTCAACTGTCATAAGCCCGAGCCACTCCAGCACAACATTCTGCTCTTACTTTCTATACCCACACTACTGTATGTGGAGAGGATTTTATGAGTTTTTACTATTATGTATGTGTAATACATTTAAAAAGTTTAGTATACCGATTGACTCAGAATCAATTTTAGAGTCGATCTAACGAGGTCTGTTGTCTTTCAAAGTTAACCTTGTGCGCAAGTCTATACTTTCGCAATTTTGGAAAAAATTGAATCTCATTTGGGATATATGTGTTAATTGTTATTCAAAATGGTGCGAAGTGGTTCATAATATTACATAGCTTACATACAAACTTCTTTCCGGAATAGAGTTTTTGTGCCCATAAACTGTCTTGGTTTTTAGGTATTTAGGTTTTATAAGGTACAAACATATTGTGGTGCAACCTAGCAAAGCGGACCATATTTGACCATGTTTATTTTTTTTTTTTTTGTTCACACTTAATATCGGTTTTTTTAACCAGAACTTTTTTTGCGTTGTTAGCTACCGATATTGGTTACCGATAGACATTTATAAAATTTTCAAGACAATTATAGTTGATTTACAAATTTTGACTGCTTAACGACAAATTTTTTTCTTTGCTTTGTTGCCAAGTATTTTTCGAACAAAAATTTTAAAAAAGCACCCAAAATGGTGCGAAACGCACCAAGTTGACAACGCTGATCATTACTTACAACATTCTTTTCTCTGATGTACAAAAATTTTTTGCGAGAGAATGTACAGTGACAGGCAAAACCCAGGCCAAAATTTTTATTAATATTTAATCACAAGAAATTGTTTTGGTTGTAAAACTTGTTTTTTTTTTAAATAAAATCTGATTTATTTTCATCATTTTCTTCGCCTGTTAACCATGCCAAAAATTCTTTTCAATTCTAATAAAAAGCTTTTTTTTCTTATCAGTGTACTCAGTAATTTTGCTATAAAAATAATCATAATGCCTCTTAATAACATTTTCCCTATGCCATTCAAATGTTAAATAATATAAAAGACTGTGGACATTAACAAAGACATTATCATAAAATATGTTTTTAATTCCTTATATAACCATTTATCTTACACACTGTAACTGAACAAAGTTAAACACAGCCGCGCACATGTACATTCTTCGCGTAAAAAACAAAAACAATTGTTTACTGAAATAGGCACCAATACTCTGCTCCATAAAATATTAGTACACTTTTGCATGTTTCTTATATTTCTGCACTCCTGTTATACAACTCGCTTTCAAATCATATTTTTGGCCTTTTTTGATTTTATAAAATACATACATACCACACACACACGCACGTTAAATACACATACGTGTTCAATAAAAAGTACAGATAAGTACGCTAAAAATACTGTACATGTATGTTAAAAGATGTTATGTACGTTATCGTAGTGTTTGTGTGCGTCAGCTCACTCTCGCTGTGTACCGTATATGTTTGTGCACACATTCACATACACAAAAAAAAAAAATTTATAGTTTGTGTGTTAGAAAAATACGTTACAAAAATGTACAGTTTTTTTTCGTACCCTGCGTGTAACCAATTAATTGTGACCAAAAAATTAAATACATACTTCAAAAGTTATCAGGGTTTTTAATAACATTATTTGTTCCCTTATTACCACCGGCAAATCCTCAACGATTATCCTGGTCAAATCCACCATCCGCATGGCGGCTACCTGTTGGACGACCACTCCTTTCAATGACCTATGTTGTTTCCTTAGAATCCACCACCACGTCCTATGAAGCCACTATCAGTACGACCTCCTTTACCACTAGCATTCTGATTATTGGCATTATTTGGAAAATGATAGTTGTATCATTCTTACATATATGTTAGAGTGGAACAACTAATGTAAAATTGTTGCAAGTGTGTTAGTAATTCTTTTAGTTTTGGTTATGCATTTCTTGTAGGGAAGTTGGATTTTTAAAAATTTTGTTCTATTATTTGTTTTTGCTGTTGTAGGTATGTTGTTGCATATATAAATACGGGAAAATTTTTTTTGAAGTTGATGCTTATGTACCTTATAGTTCACCAATTTTAATGAAATATATGTATATCATTTTCAGGGTGTTTTTGTGCAGATATGCGTTTTGATTTATCTTGCAAACATTCGTATACACATGTATTAAGGGTTGTTAAAAATACCAATATATGTACATACAGAAGTATCTACATAGAACCTGTTGTGTTAAAATTGATGAATAGCTAATACATGCAATTTTACATCCAATCCAGCTTTCCTTCATTATTAAAATATACCATAAATTGTTGTTGAATCGATTCGACCTCACCCTTCCTCGGATTGTATGGGCTTTCTGTATTACTTTTCTGAACACATAAACTTTGCGGTGTACCTAAATAAAAGTTTTGGAGTACACAACATGCAAATGTTGTTTTCTCCACTGTCTCTACTTTCAAATTAATGTGGGTTAAAAATACTCTAAATCGATTAGAAAATATTCCAAAAGCGTGCTCAACTACATGCCGAGCTCGGGTGAGGCGTGCATTAAATAATTGTTTTTCCGCTGAATTGGTTTGGTACGGATAGGGTTTCATTAAATGCGTTTGCATAGGAAATGCATCGTCCGCAACAACAACATAAGGCAGACACCTGCCATTACCAACAACTGCATTTGGTGGTATTTCCTTGCCCTCTACCTAAATGGTTCTAAGTTTGCTCTGCAGAAAAACGCCTGCACCATTATTGCGGCCATTGCAACCAATATCAACTTATATGAATTTGCAGTTTGCGTCAACAAGGGCCATTAAAATAATGCTATTTGTTCCCTTATAATTATGATAAAATGCACCATCTCTGCGTGGTGACCGGAAGTTTATGTGCTTCCCATCCAAAGCACCTAGGCAATTGGGGAATTGCCACTTTAATGCAAACTCTTTTGCAATACACTCCCATTCGGATACGTTTTTGGGGAACTGTTGGAAAACATATTTTTTTAATAAAAGTAATATACAAAAGTTATTGTTAAATATTATTTTACTTTTCAACTCTATTTTAAGCAAAAGCTTAATTGTGCACTTTTTACCTTTAAATATGTGGCTTTCAAATTTTTCCAAATAGATTCGCAGACTTTAGGTATTACACGAGAAATACAAGTCTTTGATATACGAGTTTGGTAATCCAAACTTTGAAACGTTTCCCCTACAACATTTAGTTAAATTAAATAAAAAATGGTCTTCCTGCAAATTATGTTACTTTTTATTAACTTGCCTGTAGCTAGAAATCGCAAAGTCAATGCAAGTTTCTGTGCAGGTGTTATTGCTTCTCTCATTAGAGTGTTGGAACTTATGTCCTGCTCTACTAAATTTAGCAAAGTTTGAAATTGGTATTTTGACATCCTTAAATAATTTCTATAGGATGACTCGTCACTCAATAAGTGCTCATTTGTCAACAAAGCAAATGACCCACGCTCGTTTCTAGATTTTCTCCAAGGCTTGACCCACTGCCTATTACTACGTTTTACTGGAAGATATGTGGCCTTGCTGCTTAATTCGGTCAATGCTAATAAAAATGTTAAAATCAATAGTTAAGAAACTGGAAACATAATTTATAGTATGTATGTATGCATAGCGCTTACCTATGAGTATGTCCTCCTTTTCACTGTCATCGGAATCCAATTCCATAGCTTTGCCAATGCATTGGATAAATTCACTGAGTACTTCATTCCGAGAATTCATTTTTAATTAATTTCTTTAAAATATAAAAATTGTGCAAAATTAAAAGAGAAAACAAACAATAAAAACAATTTTGATTTATAAAATATGGCATTTTAAAACTTATATATGCATGTACTTATGCACATACGGCAATTAAAACAAAAATTTTACACAACTTTAATTTTAAATTAACATCCTGTTCATCGACTTCGAACGTTATCGTTCGCATAGAAAATTATATTTAAAACAAAAACAAAATTCGAAAATTTGTTTTTGTTTTAAATACAATTTTCTATGCGAACGTTGACTTTCGAAATCGTTAAACAGGCAGTAAACAATTGTTAAAATATTCAACACGAATTTGAATTTAAATATATTTTAATAAGAAATATGTTTTAAGCGAAATGTCAAAACGCACATATACATTCATACAAATGGAATAACAGATAAATAATAAGACTTGACTCGTGGAAACACCGAAGCTGATTCAAAGAAGAAAATGTGATAAGTTTATTAATAAGACTTGCATTGTGGAAATTGGGACAAAGCAAAAAATAACTAGCCTCATTTATTGTCGCAACAAGCACGAAGTCAAAACTTTGATATTAAATGACTATCATTTGACATCAAATACAATTCTCAAGAGTTTTTCAATTTTTTGATTTTAACATTTAAATTCAAATTGATAATAATTTGAAAATAAGCATTTGACATCAAATGTTTTATGAATTTGATGTCAAATTGGTATTAAATGTTTAATTAAAATTAAAATTAAACTTGACAATACTAAAGAGAAAAAAATATGTTAATGTAAGCATTAAAAAGTAAGAGTTCTTTAGATATAAATAAATATTAATTGCGCCACGCCAACTTTTCATTTCGTCATACCGAAGAATATGACAAAATCAAAAAAAGGTATATGTGTATGTACCTGTGTCCGTTTCCATTTTTGCCAAAGTTGATGTTTGAAATTCGTTTTATAATTTTATAATCTTAAAATCTTTTTTTAGAACATAAAAAATTAAATAAAAATAAAAAAAATTTATTTTTCAGACTCAAACTCGCAACCTCATGAGTCTCAGGCGAGAAGTTAGACAACTCGGCTACGAACGCTTTTACTGAGGATGCGTTAAATTTAAATATATTGAGTCTGCGAGTTTGTTTCTTTGTTTGAGCAGCATATCATGTACATAGTACATGATATTCGTTAAAAAACGAACACATTTCGTTAAAAAACGAAGACATGTCGTCTCACTACAAACACTTTTTAACAATGACATGGTCCATGCTTGCATTTCATCGGACTAGACCAATGAGTAGTCCATTTGATCAAAATCAGGTGGTCCAATATTATTTGCAGGGTAAACACAAAAACAAATTGGACAATACAACTAGTTTATTTGAACTTATGCCTACAACAATCATACCAACAAAGCTACTCGTACTCATACCAATTTACATTCGTCGTTGTGTCATCGAGTGGACAATGACTACTAAAATGCAAAAGCAAAAGAATAAATGCCGTTTGACTTTAAGAAATTGTGTTATTGCGTGCGCCAACCAGTGTTGCCAGTGAAATTTCGAGAAAGAACATTTTAGTTTCCAAAAAGATACACTTTTTCCCAAAAAGATACGTTTTGAAAAAAATTTGAAAATCCATTTTTAACGTTTAACATTTATTAACATAACATTTTTATTTCATATTTAAATTAATATTGTAAAGAAAATTAATTCGTATAAATTAATTTTTATATTTATTTAAGTCATAAATATTATGTACATATGTAATTTTTCAAAAGTACAGTAAGCAAACTTTAAAATAAATTATATGTAATTATCTTTGGATGTTATCAAAACAAATTCATTTTTGTAAAAATTAATATACGAGTTAAGGCGTTTATACTAAGGCGATTATATTGAAAAGTTCATATAAATTTCCTGAAAATAAAAAAGATTTTCATATTTCCTCAGAACAACATCGCACTACTAGTCATTATCGATTTAGGTGGATCGTATGTTGCAACCCCTTAATGTTTTCTTTCACCATTATTGAAGCTGCTATCAAGGCGAATTCACTAGAAGTTGGGGTCAAGTCAACATATGGTGTTTTTTTCGGTGGTCGACTTGTCAAAGTGTGTATGCAAACTAGTTTTTTATGTAAACTTACCTTTTTTTACTAGCAATATTTTTGACAATCCGACCACAGAAGCAGTGTTGTTGTAGAGTTGACCTCACATTCTAGTCAATGCGCCTTGGCTGCTTGTTTGCTCAAAATTCTCGAATGTTTCGTTTCTGTACATTTTGCGTACAGATTCAAAAGATACGAAAAATGTCAGGATTATACATGATACTTGAAGTAGTCAAAAGATACGAAAAATGTATCTTTCGTATCCTAACGGCAACACTGGCGCCAACAATAAATGCAAACAAAGTACTTTCAATAAAAAATTCACACATGCACAAAACAAATGTGTACAAAACGATGTTAAGATTACCAAAGTTGAACTTTGTTTTGCAGGCATAGAGTTAATGTAAATTTAAGCGTATGAATAAATCAACAAAAATAGTTGATTTTGCAGTTCTCTGGTACATACATAAATGTGTATTTGTATGCGTAAAATTAAACACATCAAAATAAAATACACCACTTGTGGTGAGGGGTATAAAAACCACAGCCAAGAAAAATGCAACAGCCTCTAAAACACAACAAAAACAATTACGAAAGCAATGCCTACATACACACAAAAAAATTCATAGGTAAAATTACCTAAAAATATGGTATACAAGGCAGTATCTAACTTTCTTACCCCACGTTTCCACATGCAAGTAATTACTTGCAAGTAGTGTATACGTATTAATATCGAAAATCAGAAGAAATGTCAAAAAAAAAACACAACAATTTTTTGAGTGGCTACACAGCACAGTGAAAGTTCATTTTTAAAATGTCGTCAACAAGTAAACTTCTAGCAAAAATTGCCGTATTAAACGAATTAAAAAAATTAAAAAGCGAATGTGAAAAAAATGTGGAAAAAGAAGGTTTTGGGTTTCTGTTTTCTGTCCATCTTGATGAAAAAATTATGTTTATTTTATAAAATATGTGACTACAGTATTGCCGTAGTGGCGATATCATAATGTTATAGAGAAAATATTTTGATTAACAATTTTTTTTTTCAAAATGCTTAACATTCATGATTAAAATTACTATTTAGATGCGTTGTTGTATAGTTGTGCTTTTTTTTATTAGTTATTTTTTATAAATACACAGAAAATCCGCTATAAACATAACTTTTATTTTACTAAGTACTAGAAGATTGATACAAAAGTCATCCACGGCAACACTGTTTCTTCATTTGTCATTTTACTTGCGACAAGTGTCAAAAATTTACTTGCAAGCAAATTCTGTTGCAAGTTGAGCTGCAAGTACGAAAAATGTGATGGTGTTAGTAAAAAAGTGTGAGTGTATTGAGTTTTTCGAACTTGTACTTGCATGTGGAAACCAAGGTATATTTATAGCAGGTAGTCTCGGAAAGCCAGCTGTTTATTTTTTATTTGCTTGTTTTGTGGTACGAACTGTCAAATGTTGTATAGTAAACATGTAAACAAGTTTTTTGTCTCTATCTTTTGTCTTTTTTGTCCCTTATCAACCCCTTTGCCTTTTGACAGTTCGTACCACATAACAACAAAAAAAGCCCTGTTGTTTGTTTTATTGTACAATTTTTGTAATCTCGCGGCTACCTGCTATAAATATACCTTGGTGGAAACGCTAGGTTAGGTAATTTCCATGTTCGAAAAAGCATCTAAAAATTATGTTAAAGTAACTTAAAAACTTAGAAAATTTACCAATGATAGCAAAGTTAATTTATATTATTATTTTAGGAAAATTATCTAAGTTCAATTTTGTACAAGAACATAGATTTAAGGTAAATTGACCACTCTTTTTTGATAAAATAGACATTAAAAAAATTATACATATCATTTTAATTTCAATTATAATTAAATATAAACATTCTTAACATAAGTAAAGTATGTATTTTAATGTTTAAAATTTATCAAGCATCGTCTAACATATTGACTGACAACTTCCTTTTCAACTTAACTTTGAGTGTTCAAATAACAGTTTTACCCTCAAAAAATTCATCCATATCATGGTCGACTTCTGTTTTTCAGCTTAGGCTTTTTGGCGCGCTCCTTTTTTTTCCCTATCTTCCAAGTCATTTACTCCAAATTCTTGGTCCATTTCCTCTAAAGTTTTAGCCTGTAAAACTTGATATTTACCCAAATTAGTTATATGTATATATTTGCCGATAAAAACAATTTTTAACTGTACCTGATTCGTTATCGGATTCCCCTTGCTTTAATGGGAGCAAGTCCTTCTTTCAAAGGTATTTTCTGATGGGCCTATAGTCAAATCACTTAATTCTGAAAACGTTATTTCATATTTTGAAATATTATTTATGCATTATGGGGAGATGTAAAAATTTTTTCGTAAAAACAATTCATACATTTTTTACTTATTATTTCGTAACTTTTATATTTTTTATACACGTAGTTTGTTTTATATTTTTATTTTTGTTTTGAAATTAAATTTAAATGTAAACGTTTTTAAACAAAAAAAAAATCCAAATGACAATAAAATAAAACTTCATGTATTAAAAAAATCGAAGAAGATACCTAACTCTCTTAAGGCCGTTACACACTATCCCACAAAGTCTTACGTTTTTTTCAAAAATGCTTCCCTGCTACTTTTATTCTTTGAAAATTTTTATAAAACAATAACAAATTATCATGACAGGGTTGCATTTTCGTAAATTACTAAAGACTTTGTGGGATATTGTAAAACGGTCTTCAGTAATATCAACAAAAATTTTAGGCAATACTTATTGTATATATTACCAACTATTAAAGATAATTATACTTAGTTTTTTGTTTTCATATAAAAATGCACGCCTTGGTAAAATGACCTAGATTATTTTTTTGTGTGTACAAAAATAATACGTACGGATTTAATTAAATTACATATGTACCTTAGGGTGGCCGTTATTTTTTTTATTTTGATTTCTTATATTCTCCCCCCCTAAATCGGTTCAGTTTTATGTAAAAAAAAATACAAAAAAATTTCGTAGCGATAAGTTGTGTTTTAGGGAGGGCGTCCGCCCCTCAAAGTTTGCCATCAAGCCATTTATTCAAATGTAATTTGTTTGCGTATGACTATATTCTAAAAACAACATTTTACAAGAATATGATATATGGCAATATTTTAGCTCTTCTAGTCAACAACATAAGCCTCCAAGAAAGTTTTTTGCTAAGACTAATATCTTAGAAAATAATTAAGAAAATAACAACAAAATACCAAACATTTTATATACGTTTTATATATGGGGGATTTCATGTCAAGTGACCCAATTTTGAAATCGATGTCTTCCGATTTGGATGAAATTTGCACCAAGGTTAGTCCTATTGGATAGTAGTTTAGACACAAATTTTCAACAAGATCGGTCTAAAAGTTTCTGAGTTAGTGGGGGTCAAAATTTGACATTTTGGCCATACAGGTGTTCTTTCTTATCCATGTAACTTATTACCTATTGGTGTTAGCAAAATTTGTCCCAAGTAGCTTCGATAGCTATTTGATCCATCTTTTGAAAAGAATTTTTTTTGTTTTTTTTAAAAATTTTTTTTATTTTTTTTTTTTAAATTTAAAACTTTTTTTTATTTTTTTTTTTAGCGGGTATGTTTTTTTTTTTTTTTTTTTTGTTCAAAAGAAAGCTTATGTCTTTTCCTTTAAGGTAGTTTTGGTCCCTTTTTGGGATGCGAGCGGCTTATGTATAAAAAAAAATAATTTCTAACTCTAGACAAGGGTTTTTCAATTTTTAGCATATGCAGTGTTCTTTCTCATCCATTTAACTTATTACCTATTAGTGTTAGCAGAATTTGTCCCAAGTAGCTTCGATAGCTATTTGATCAATATTCTGAAAATTTTTTTTTTTGTTTTTTTAAAACTTTTTTTTTTTAATTTTAATTTTTTTTTTTAAATGTAAAATTTTTTTTTTTATATTTTTTTTTATCCGGAATGTTTTTTTTTTTTTTTTTTTTTGTTCAAAAGAAAGCTTATGTCTTTTCCTTTAAGGTAGTTTTGGTCCCTTTTTGGGATGCGAGCGGCTTATGTATAAAAAAAAATAATTTCTAACTCTAGACGAGGGTTTTTAAATTTTTAGCATATGCACTATTTTGAATTTTTTCCTATTTGTGTTTAAGTGTTTCTAAAGCCTTAAAAATAAAACGTTTGCAAAGAAACTAGACAAATTAACCTTTCCGACGGTATGTTACAAACCCAATTATTATTTTATACCTTCGATACTATAATGCCCACAATATGTTAATCCCAGGAATAAAATCACTTTTTTTCTGTAGAAATGTTGACAAATTAAATTCTTTTTATTAATTTGTAATACAGTAGACGCTCGCAAATTAGAACCGCTTTGTTTTTGAGGCAATTCTAATTTCTGAATTATTCTAATTTCTGGACGTTTTTATTTCGAATAAAAAATTAAAATTACTTAAATTTTTTTTAATTCAATTTTATTTGATTGACATTAAATGTATTTTTTAAAATTAAAAATACCGTGACGTTTCTTATATTTGGAAAACTTCCACGGAATGCATTTTCATCTTTATAGGGATATTCCTCTCTAAATATTTTTTTAGCTTTCTCTTTAAACCACTCATACAGACGACTTACCATATTTGGGTATTCAGCGCTGTGCAAAGATTTATTGCTTGCTTCCTGATATGTGTAGAAAACAGCATTTAATATTGCTGTTCTTTGTGATTTGATATAGCTGATTGAAGATGTCGTAACATTAATATTCCCTTCAAACCCTTTGTCAAGCTTTTCTAATATTTTGACCTTCGTTTCCAATGATAAAGTGTTTTTTTTTACGTTTATTTGACATTTCGAATGATACACTTTCACATTTTAATAGAGACTTCCAAAATATGTACACATGTTTCGAATTTCACAAATAAACTAGCCACAAATATATATAAATGCGACAAAAAAACAACAAATAAGGAAACACATCTAAAATTTGGTAATTCCCTTTTTTAGTTTTACATGTTCAAACAGAATAAAAATAAATTGTGAATTTCTTGTGTTCAAATAACAAAAAAAAAAAAAAAAACGCTCTGAAATTAGAACTATAAATTCGAATTTTAGAGCGTTTAATGTATTGCAAACACTGATTCTAATTTCTGGACGTTCGAATTACTGAAAGCTCTAATTTGTGAGCGTCTACTGTAATAATTAAATTAATATATAATAATAATAATTTCTAATAATAATAATAAAAAGATAAAGATAAATAATTTAATAAAATTTATGTAGGAAAAATTAAAAAAAGAATTATTTGTCAACATTTCTACAGAAAAAAGTGATTTTATTCCTGGGATTAACATATTGTGGGCATTATAGTATCGAAGGTATAAAATAATAATTGGGTTTGTAACATACCGTCGGAAAGGTTAATTTGTCTAGTTTCTTTGCAAACGTTTTATTTTTAAGGCTTTAGAAACACTTAAACACAAATAGGAAAAAATTCAAAATAGTGCATATGCTAAAAATTTAAAAACCCTCGTCTAGAGTTAGAAATAATTTTTTTTATACATAAGCCACTCGCATCCCAAAAAGCGACCAAAACTACCTTAAAGGGTAAGACATAAGCTTTCTTTTGAACAAAAAAAAAAAAAAAAAAAAACATTCCGGATAAAAAAAAATATAAAAAAAAAAATTTACATTTAAAAAAAAAATTTTAAGTTTAAAAAAAAAAGTTTTAAAAAAACAAAAAAAAAATTTTTCAGAATATTGATCAAATAGCTATCGAAGCTACTTGGGACAAATTCTGCTAACACTAATAGGTAATAAGTTAAATGGATGAGAAAGAACACTGCATATGCTAAAAATTGAAAAACCCTTGTCTAGAGTTAGAAATTATTTTTTTTTATACATAAGCCACTCGCATCCCAAAAAGCGACCAAAACTACCTTAAAGGAAAAGACATAAGCTTTCTTTTGAACAAAAAAAAAAAAAAAAAAAACATACCCGCTAAAAAAAAAAATAAAAAAAAGTTTTAAATTTAAAAAAAAAAATAAAAAAAATTTTTAAAAAAAACAAAAAAAATTTTTTTCAAAAGATGGATCAAATAGCTATCGAAGCTACTTGGGACAAATTTTGCTAACACCAATAGGTAATAAGTTACATGGATAAGAAAGAACACCTGTATGGCCAAAATGTCAAATTTTGACCCCCACTAACTCAGAAACTTTTAGACCGATCTTGTTGAAAATTTGTGTCGAAACTACTATCCAATAGGACTAACCTTGGTGCAAATTTCATCCAAATCGGAAGACATCGATTTCAAAATTGGGTCACTTGACATGAAATCCCCCATATATAAAAGGTGGATTTAATGTCAAGTGACCCAATTTTGAAATAGATGTCCTTCGATTTAAATGAAATTTACACCAATTTTAGTACTGTTATATAGTAGCTTAGACACAAACAAGATCGGTCAAAAAGTTTCTGAGTTAGAGGAGGTCAAAGTTTGACATTTTGGCCATACAGGTGTTCTTTCTCATACATGTAACTTATTACCTATTGGTGTAAGCAAAATTTGTCCCAAGTAGCTTAGATAGCTTTTGATCAAACTTTTTAAAAAAATTGTTTTTGTTTTTTTTAAAAATTTTTAAAAATTTTTTTTTAAAATTTAACACTTGGCTAAAAAAAATAAAAAAAAGTTTTAATTTAAAAAAAAAATATTAAAAAATTTTTAAAAAAAAAACAAAAAAATATTTTTAAAAAAGATTGATTAAATAGCTATCTAAGCTACTTGGGACAAATTTTGCTAACACCAATAGGTAATAAATTACATGGATGAGAAAGTACACCTGTATGGCAAACTTTGACCCTCTCTACCTCTGAAACATTTTGACCGATCTTGTTGAAAATTTGTGTGTAAACTACTATCTAATATGACTAACCTTGGTGTAAATTTCATACAAATCGGAAGACATCGATTTCAAAATTGTGTCACTTGACATTAAATCGCCTTTTTATATATATAAAACGTATATAAAATATTTGGTATTTTGTTGTTATTTTCTTAATTATTTTTTAAGATATTAGTCTTAGCAAAAAACTTTCTTGGAGGCTTATGTTGTTGACTAGAAGAGCTAAAATATTGCCATATATCATATTCTTGTAAAATGTTGTTTTTAGAATATAGTCATACGCAAGCAAATTACATTTGAATAAATGGCTTGATGGCAAACTTTGAGGGGCGGACGCCCTCCCTAAAACACAACTTATCGCTACGAAATTTTTTTGTAATTTTTTTTACATAAAACTGAACCGATTTGGAGGGGGAGAGTAAAAGAAATCAAAAAAAAAAAGTTCTCCATACAACTAACGGCCACGCTAATGTACCTATATGTTTGCCAAAATACAATATAACATTGCCAATAAAATGAAAATATCGAAAAGTTTATAGGTAATTTTAATTCATTTTTTAGGACATAAGCAAATTAAATAAAAATCACCTGTGGTAAAAGGGTATAATAATAATTTTTTTTTTTAAACTGGGGCAACCAAGACTCGAACTTTGAACCTCAGAGTCTTAGGCGGCAAGTTACACAACTCGGCTACGAACGCTTTTACTAAGGAAGCGTTAAGTTAAAATATATTGATATATAGGAGTTTGTTTCTTTATTTGAGCGGCATATTATGTGCATACATACTATATGTTTATGGGTTTGTGTGCATAAAATTAAACGCATTAAAATAAAACAACAAAACAACCACAAGAGATTTTTTTGGAAAAATTAGAGCCAGTCGTGGTTTTTTAATCATATCTCAGCCATTTGTGGACCGATCTTGCTGAATTTCAATAGCAAGAAATGGTGGACTATATGACATAAATGGAGTCTCCGGAAAACACCTATCAAACGTAAGACGGACAGACAGACAGATCGTTAAATCAACTTCTCTCCTCATAAGAACCAAAAATATATACACAGAGAAAACAGATTCGTGATCACAACCGAATTTGGCGCCAATCGAATTTCGTCGGTTGCATGTACAGTAGTTTTGACTTAACTGCCTTTTATTTACGTGCACTTTTGACTTAAGTGCACAAAATTGATAATTTTTGGCATTATTCTTTATAATCTCATACAAATTCCTTTTCTAAGTGCACTTTCTTTACCTGCACATTTAAGATAAGTGTCCAAAATTTTTGGCATTTTAAAATTATTTTCATACAAAAAATTTAAGTTAGCTGCACTTTGACTTAACAGCCCAAAATACATATTTTCTGTAATTATGTATTCTTCAAAATCCTTGTTTACGTGTATTTTGTATAAATGCACATTTTTCATATTTTTGGGCAGCTTTAAAATATTTTCATATAAATCATCAAAGTTAGCTGCACACATGAAAAAATATGGTGGACACTTTTTCACTTAAATATCCAATTTTAGCTGTTTATAAACACAAAAATCGCAAACAAGTCAAGTTGGTATCATTATAATTCATTTATTTTGTTTGCATGTAGCTGCATTTATGCATAGTTGTAGTAGTATTTGAAGTTGACGAATGCTCTGTAGGCCAACAAAGTTCAAAATTTCGAATTTTGCGCTTCAACGGCAACGACTACTACAACTACGTATTCTGTTGACACTACTTTGAAACCGCCGTTTTTAACTTTTGACAGCTTGCAGCGCTATTCTAAACGTTGTACTACAGCGACTTTTCTGTTCCACACTTTATTGTTACCAACTTGGCTATCTCGTTCTTTATAAAAATGCACAACAAATGACTATAGGTTGTTTGAACGTCATTGTTATTATCAATTAAAACGTTTTTATTCTTCTTTTAAACACGTTACTTTAGCTGCACTTTTAAGCAGGTAACCGCAATTTAAGATAGCTGGATTTTTGATTTACCTGCACAAAAAATCGTGCAAAGGAAATTGTGCAGCAAAGTCAAAATTACTGTACTATCACACAATTCGGTTTCAATTACTGGAAAATTCGTTGCTTTGCATAATAGTTTTGATAGCAACATTTGAATATTAGTACACTATCGGTCATAACAACAGATATTGTTAGTTGTTAGTATGATTATTAGAAACCAAATTGTGCTTATACCCGAATATATGATAGCTGCAACTGAATTAACACATAATTGGTGTTCATAACAAGAGATTTGATTGTCGTTATCAATATTTTTTTTTAACCGGTCAAATGTAGCCCATAAGGGGCAAGGACTTGTCCAAAGATAACCCCAATGAATGGAAAAAATTATTTTACAGTACGATGTCCTAGGGCAGGACCATATAGCCCAGCTTGCATTACAAAGGAGAAGTCTCAAAACTACTCCATGGTATACTCCAGAGGATAAGCTTTGAAATCGTTTCAAAACGAAAACATGTCGTTAAAAACGAAGACATGTCGTTTGACTGCAAACTCTTTTTAATAATGACATGGTCCATACTTGCATTACATTGGACCAGCCCAGGATCAAAATGGATCAAGTAGTCCAATATAATTTGCAGGGTATAAAAAAAATAATACATACATACATACATATGTACGTGTATATGTTCATACCTATAAGAACCTTATTCCAAACACTTTTTAGCCAGAATTCCAACTTCAAAATTAAACACATCTATTAATCGGAAGTGGTATAATTACGAGCATCCTTATAAATCTATCAACCCGAATAAAAAACCCATACATCTCCCAACGTCAACTAATTGCCAGAAAAATAAATGCTTTGTAAGACTACGGTTATCTCACACAAGGCTTACTCATGAATACCTGATAAATAGACTCCCCTAACCGGAATGCTCATACTGTATTAATTCACCTTTAACGATTTTACATATATTGAGCGACTGCCCTGCCCTTGCTGAACTTCGCAGTACCATCTCTAATTCACAAAATATTATAAATATGCTAAAAACTCTATCCGAAAATAACATCAACATAGTCTTCAATTTCTTGCAAAATCTCTCTTTACACAATAAAATTTAATAATGCAAACTTTATATGTATATGTTAGTCGCTAGTGCTTTACAATTAAGATTTATTGTAATTTAATTATAATAAAGCTGCAATAAATGAATTAACATTTATATTACAAAATTTATTGACGAAAGCAAATTATTGATTGCAATGACCAATATTCAGTATTGCCCTGTATTAATTTCGGTTGTGATTCTAACCATTTGTGCTAATTCTTAGAACCAAATTAAATTAGTTATCATAACTAATAAAAGAATTGAAGGAATCATATTTCAGTTAGAACAACGTTTTAATTATCAAGAGAATTAAAAATCAGTTAGAACTATAAATTTTTAATAGTTGCAATAATAAATTATGCTACTTGATCAATATTTTATTACTGC
Organism: Pollenia griseotomentosa; assembly: GCA_963931875.1. NCBI lineage: Eukaryota > Metazoa > Arthropoda > Insecta > Diptera > Polleniidae > Pollenia > Pollenia griseotomentosa. Next base: position 173,703,935 of record OZ007560.1, on the reverse strand, counting down.
AACCGTTTCCCAACCAATTTGTTTTCTGTGTGTACTTTATAGGGTCTAAGAACAATATTGAAGAAATTATAATTATAAGAAATTATATTATAAGAAACTATAAGTTTGTTGTATGATCGCGGTGCTAAAACCCTCAAAATAAAAGGGAACCAAGTATTTCGTCTTTGATAGAAATAGAGGATGGAAAGAGCATTATTTCATCTTTTAGCTATGGTGCCGAACGTTTATCTCACAGTTTATTTAAATAAATAATGAATTTAAATTAAAAAAAATTAAATATTTTTATTTATGTTCCACATTGTATTATACATAGTCCACAATTGAAAAGCATTTGAGAATTAAAGGTTTTTTTCAATTTGATAATAATTTCGCCTTTTTGTTGAGAATGCTATGATTTTCAAATCATTATCAAACGTTTGTCGTTTGAGAAAACGTTTGATTTCAAATCATTTTTAATTTGAAATTAAACCTCCGTGTTTGTTGTGGTGTAATTTTTATACCCTTTACCACAGGTGGAAAAGGGTATATATAAGTTTGTCATCCCGTTTGTAATTTCTACAATATTGATCTTAGACCCTATAAAGTATATATATTCTGGGTCCTTATTAGGAGAGAAGTTCATTTAACAATGTCCGTCTGTCCGTCCGTCCATCCGTCTTACATTTGATATGTGTTTTCCGGAGACTCCAGACATGATAGCGGCTAGGGGTTTTAACATTTATGTCACCATTTCTTGCTATTGAAATTCAGCCAGATCGGTTAAAAAATGGCTGAGATATGACCAAAAAACCATGACTGCCTCTAATTTTTCCAAAAATCCCTTGTTGTTGTATTATTACTTTTTTCTGAATATCTGGATAACGGCAAGAGCATAGCATCCCACAAAATGTGGGCGGGATTAGAGAAGTGGGCGTGGTACCTCCCGTACAAAAAATATCAAAAATTTTATAAAAACCTAATTTTTTGGACTGTCATTTGACCTACGGTTATATCAAAAGATCGAAAATCTTTAGTAGAAAATATCTTCTTAAACACGTCGGTGTATAAATCGTCAAATTGGTTAAAAAATGGCTGAGTTGTAATCAAAATACTGAAATCCCAAAAATTACTCTTTTTATACCCTTCACCACAGGTGGAAAAGGGTATATATAAGTTTGTCATTCCGTTTGTAATTTCTACAATATTGATATTAAACCCTATAAAGTATATATATTCTGGATCCTTATTAGGAGAGAAGTTGATTTAACGATGCCCGTCTTCCCCCCCCCCCCCCCCCCCCTCTTTACATTTGTTTACACATACTAGCATAATGCCCAATATGATTTTCGTTATCACGCTCCTTTATTATTTAATGTATTTAACGAAATAATTTTAACAAATAGAAACTGAGAATTTTTGTTTCTATTTCCTAATTAAAACCTCGCCAAAAAAGATTAATCAACGGTATGACAACAGTGCCTATACAAAAAGAAGCCAAAAAAACACACACATACATACATGGTACAAACTATTTTGGTGAATATAGGCCACCTATTAAGGTTCACAAAGAATTTCTTATTTTTAATCTTTCCTCTTTTCCCAACAAACACGGAGGTTTGATTTCCAATTGAAAATGATTTGAAATCAAACGCATTTCAAGAAAAAGGGGAAATTATTTTCAAATTGAAAAATGCCTTTATTTTTAACTTGCTTTAAAACGAACTTCTTAAATGTGGATTATAATAATACAATGTGGAACATAAATAAAAATATTTTATTTTTTTAATATAAATTCATTATTTATTTAAATAAACTGTGAGATAAACATTCGGCACCATAGCTAAAAGATGAAATAATGTTGCTTCCGTCCTCCAATTCTTGGAAACACGAAATACTTGGCTCCCTTTTATTTAGAGGATTGTAGCACCGCGATCATACAACTAACTTCTAATTTCTTCACTTTACCTTTTTATTTTTTTTAATTTGTATTCTTATCATTGTAACTACTCACAAATACTTTTTATTTTTCACAAGAAATAAATCGTTCACTTGTAAAACACATTTAACCACGAAGTAAAAATTAAACTAGTAATTGCCATTTTTAATGTTTTAATTTAATTTTCGCTTTAGTATTGCCAAGTTTAGTTTTGATTTGAATTTAACATTTGATACCAATTTGACATTAAATTAATAAGACATTTGATGTCAAATGTTTTTTTTTTCAAATCATTATCAATTTAAATTTAAGTGTTAAAATCAAACAATAAAAAACCTTTGAGAATTGTATTTGATGTCAAATAATAAAGTCATTTCCTACCAAAGGTTTGACTTCGTCTTTGTTGGGTTAAACCTTTTCTGTATGTACACACAATAATATTTTCGCATTGTCAATATTATAAAGGTACGGTCACATATGGCAAACATTTGACAAAAAATATCAAATATTTGTTTGCCCTAATCTAACCACAAAATATTTTTGAGGGGCAAACAGAAAAACAGCTGTTTTGGGCAAACAAAATTATTTGCTAGCAATTAAAAATGCTCCTAATGTGACCATTTAACGTCAAATATTTTTCTCGTTTTTAGGCAAATATTTTTTTGTTTTTTGTTAAAAGTAGTTTATTTCTACAGCCAACATAACATTTTTCAAAAGTGGCGCAAATTTTTTTGTGTTTTCAAGACTTTCAAAACACTGAATTTTTATTTTGTGTTTTTTCTGTTCCCGTACTTTTGTGTAATTTTGTCTCTTTATGAGAGAAATTTATGCTGTCTTTCATTTGCACGAACTTTACACAAAAAGTAAAGAAACATAGCTAATATCAACTTAGAAATTATTAAAACAGGGATGTTAAAAATTTATTGCGGAAAGCTTATACCGCAGGAATGAATAATTGGAATTTGCATATCGATCGATATATATTCCGTCGAATTTTTCTTTCCGTGCGGAATCAATAATACCACCGAGTGTTTGTTTGCATCTTGTAGGCTCATAAGTCGCTGGACCAATTTTTTAAAACTTTTGACTATTTATATGTTTAATTTTTCAAAATTTTTAGTGGAAGTGGCACCTCCTATACACAGTTAGCACTTATTTTCGTCAATTTTAAAAACTTTTTGAGCTTGAGCTTTCGACCTTTTTTATAAAGAGCTCTTACAAATAATAATTTTAAGGTCTTGCTATGCGTTATGGTATCAAAGTGCAAAATTGAGTAAAATTATGCGGTAGATATTTTATATATAGATGCTTTTTGCCCGGTGGAAATATAATCATATTAAACGGGATGGGATCGAAAGGGTCTTTGACCTTATCGTTTATCTTAAAAAAATGTTTCAGTTAGACCTATGAATCATTAAAAATAGCAGATAATGCCCATCTACACTTCAAAGTATATTCTAGGCTGGGTCAAACATTTTTTTTCTTGTATCGACTTCTAATAGCGTAAATATGTTGTATTTTTGTCTGCATTACCCCCTGTAAAATATTATTAATTAATTTTTAGTGTAAGAGCCTGCGCCTTAACCTAAAATTTTATTAAATTTTGAAAATAACAACAATAGCAGTATATGCATAAAAGCATCCCAGCGGGAAAATGGAATTAATAGGAATCGAGAAAGTAATACATATATTGCATAATATTTGATTCCAGAATTCATTATTCTTAACACAGACCATGTCCTGGGATTGTAATAAATTATTTAAATGTATCCTGCGAATGAATTAAATAATTCATTCTTTAGAATAAATTATATTATTCATACATTCATAATAAGGATGAATAAATTTTAAATCTTCTGATAGTAAAGTATCCAATTTATAATCAAGCTTTTTCATAAAATTTAAGCATTCATCACATTTATCTGTAATTATACATTTAATAATAAAAATTTTAAAAATTATTAAAAGATAAAACATAAAGTACTTACCTTTTTACTTTAAATAACTTTGACCGTACGCTTTCAAACACAAACTGCGACTAAAATAAAAATTATAAGTAGGCGACATAAAGGCAGCAAAAAAATAACGGATTTTTATTAAGGAAATATGTATGTTAAGCAAAAGCACGAATAATTGTTACTAACAGAAACAATACATTACTTGTTCTGCAAATGTGGGAATATACGTGGTAATCAATGCATAATTTTTGTGTCTGATGAAATTACCTTCCCGATTCCAATGAATGCATTATTATTCTTTCGAAAATAATGCATTATTTTATTAATTATTTATGTAATCAATTCCTCATTTTCCCGCTGGGATATTACTGTATTCTTACGACTTTTAAGTTTGTGAAAATAGTGTCAGAAGCATCCATGACTCTATGCGATAAAAAATCAAAAGAAGGTTTTATATAGACGAAACTTAAATCAAGACGAGAGATGCCCAGATATGACAGTAAACAAGATTTTGTGACCAAAAAATGATTTTTTACTTTTTTTAGCATTTTTTATTTGTTTTAACGTAAGATAAAAATATATTGCTTTTAGAATATGATTCGAGAACTTTTATTTTTTCTAATACATCACTGACCCACCCTCGTAATACCATATATGCCCTACAAGAAGACTACCGGTCATTTTACTAGTTATATAACCGGTAGTCTTGACCAATATATTGGTTAAAGTTTCTATTAGTTTATTAAGAGCAAAATGAAAAAACTAACCGAAACTCTTGTGTACATGTGATTTTGCCTCTCTTTCTAACTAATGAATTTCACTCGACTACGGAACATATATCTGTACTGCTTACTCTGCTGCTTTTAATTAGTCAACACTAACTAGTTAACACTAACTAGTTAGTCTTAACGTAAATATTGGTTAGCACTAATAGTTATTCAAAACGTAAAAATTGGTTAGTACTAACCTTCATAAAATACATTACATTTTTTCTAATTTTCATTTTTATTTAAATATTTTATTGATAAAATTATAATCAAATTCATAGGAAATTATTATATTTCTGTGCCTGCTTTATGACGTTCCACTTCTTGCATGGGTCTGGAAGTGGAGGTAAACGTACGTGTAACCAATTAATTGTGACCAAAAAATTATATACATACTTCAAAAGTTATCAGGGTTTTTAATAACATTATTTGTTCCCTTATTACCACCGGCAAATCCTCAACGATTATCCTGGTCAAATTCACCATCCGCATGGCGCCTACCTGTTGGACGACCACTCCTTTCAATGACCTATGTTGTTTCCTTAGAATCCACCACCACGTCCTACGAAGCCACCATCAGTACGACCTCCTTTACCACTAGCATTCTGATTACAGCTATTCGGCGGTGTCACTTTTTCTATAGAAATTTTTTATCTCACTACTTAAGTAAAATTATATAATTAATTTAATTGATTTTTTTCTTTAATACCAATGGAAAATACTAAATTTAAAAATCAATTTTTGGGAATACAAAATTTTAATTTCAAAAGATTTTGTTATTCGTGCTTAATTCCCAGTTTTTATTATTGATAAAAACACTTGAAATTTATTGTTGATGGGATAAGCTATTCCTATGCGCATTTCACTGGTTGCTTAGGCCAGATCATCAGGAAACTTCATCCATAAAGATTTTGGAAAAACTAAAGATATTAAACCAAATAAAACTGTTAAGCGTATAAGACTTATAGCAACAGTTCTACTTGTAACAATATCAAAGCTTAAACAAAACACATCAACAATAAACAGTGGGTTTATCTCATCTTACATTCCCCACTACAATTAGTTGAAATTCTCTCAAAATTAAAATATTGACATTATTTGGAAAATGATAGTTGTTCCATTCTTACATATATGTTAGAGTGGAACAGCTAATGTAAAATTGTTGCAAGTGTGTTAGTAATTTATTTAGTTTTGGTTATGCATTTCTTGTAGGGTGGTTAACAGACTATTGGCCATTTTCTCATTAGGCGATTATCTTTTTTCCCAACGAAAAACTGCACATTAAAGAAATTTGGTTTTCTCAATGTCTCATTTGCTTTTATTTTGTCGCAATGCTAACCGGCACTCATCTGCCAATTATTTATTTTCCTTTTATTTAACGTACAGATAAATTCAATCAGCTGACTCCCAACTTTTACATGTATTTTGAGTGGTGTTGCCAACTCAAACCAATGTTTTTGTCGGTATATTGAGAAATCCAAAATCGTTAACGGGCAGTTTATTGGTATAATAAATTTATGTTTACATTAAGTAACAGACAGTTTGTCGATACATTGCGAAGATGGCCATATTAATGTTAAAGCTTAAGCTTCTAAAAAAATAATTTTTAAGTAGATGAAAAAAGTATTGGTTTTAGATGCAAAAATACCACACACAATTTTAAGGGTAAAAAAAGCGGAGCGGGTAGTTTTTGTTCCAAAACAAAAAATTGGTTATTTTTGTGTTAAAAAAAGTAACCAAAATGAGAAAAAAGTACACATTGGAAAAATAAGTAACCAATTTTGGTCAAAAGTAACCACAACGGCAACGCTGGACATGAATTGCTTGAAAGCCAATGAAAGTTCAAAGAAGAGAATATTAAGAATCATGTCAATAACGAGCCGTATGAACACAGCCTATCACAAATCGAAAAAGTTTGTCAAATGTATATATTTAGTTTTGCCAAATTACTCAAAAGTTTCTACATTTTATTGATTTAAAAAATATGTCCTTATTTTCTCTACGACCATTTTTTTTTTTAGAAAATCATTACGAATAGGGATTTTTCCCAACGTAAAACATCACTGGTTGCAAGGATGTTCAAAATTAAACTTTTTTATTGAAGTCCTTAAAATTTTAAAATATCCAATTTTTTCGCTATTTTATCATGTATGCACAAACTAAACATTCCAGCGAACTATTCAAATATTTAGAAAGCGCAGTATTTAGCACCAACTGTATGTTTTGATTGTAAATATTAATTTAAAAATATTTTGAATATGCAGCTTTCACGAAGTCTAAAGGTTTACGATACTGGATAAGTTACATAATATATTCTTGGCGAATCCATATTGAAAATAACAACAAAATAAAATTGAGTGTTAAACTAAAAAACGAAAATCAAAAACAAAAGCTGTTAGAGAAAATTGGCTGCTAAAAATACGTGACAAACAGAGATAGAAACAAAACAAGTTTGAGTGCTATATTCGGCTGTGCCAAATCTTTGAGGGTATCAAGAGACAGTTCGAATATTTCAGGAGTGATATCTACATGATATCTATTTATTATTAATTTATCTTTATAAAAATAGTTATCAGCATTAAAATTGGTTGCGGTTTAGAATTATATTAAATTATTGACCGACAATCAGAAAGTTTTATGCTTTTTTTTTAGCAATTTTAACTAGCTTGAGTAAAATATAAGCCGAACCTTAAAGATTTTCCGGAGGGGAATTTATATTGGAGCCATGGTAAGTTATGAACCAATCATTCCAAAATTCTGCATAGTGATTTCTGGTATTAAACAACATAAATTTTAATTAATTTCAAAACAGCAGTAAAATTAGTTTTAGCGTTTACAGTAAATTTCACAAGGTTGCTAAATATGGGATCTAAGGTAAATTGCATAACCTTTTTTCTGGCCATATGAAACTAAGTTGGAAAGAATTTTACCGTAGTATCTATATCTGCTACGGTTTTAATCGTTTTTAATTAATTTACCAGAGTATGCTTTGTATGGGGCCTGTAGTAAATTATGGACCGATCATCACGAAATTTATTAGTGTTATTGCTAGTTCTAGAAAATTGTGAAGTATTTTAGCCAATTTTAAGGCAATTTAAGCAACGCTGCTTACCAATATTGTAAGATCTGACCATCGTCTAGCGAAGCTTTAGTTTTTGTAACAAAATTATAAATTTTTTAGTGTGGTGTGGATTTCATTCCCAAACTGCTAAGAATAACTACAAGCAAGTTAAAGCAAGTTAATTTTGTTTTTTTTTTTTGAGTTTTTCGAAAGTGTTTCGTGTTTTCAACAGACGCCCAGACGGACAGACAGAAGGACATGGCTTTATCGACTTAGAATTACTCAAGGTGGCAGAATATATATACTTTTTGGGGTCTGAAATGAATAGTAAAAAAGTTTCACACGGAATGACAAACTTAGTTTACCCTCTTTACAACTAATTGTGGTGGAGGGTATTAAAATCCTTAGAAACACACAAATTTTCTTCATTTGTTAACCAGTGTGATTTGTAAAAGCTTTGAATCAAATCGTCTTCAAACGTCCGATTTCACAAAAAAACAAGTGAGAGTGGTATATTCGGCTATGCCGTATCTTATACCATAGTGCGATAATTACAGAAAGTTATATATGTACAATTTCGGATGTTGTTAATTGATAACCAAGATGCTTGTTCCTTATTTGGAAACTATGGCTCTTACCGTGCACCACATATACAGAAATCTAAAATATCTTTGGGAAGTGCCACGTCCACTTGTCCAACCCCGCCCACATTTTGTCGGATCTTGTGTTTTGATAACCAAGAAGCTTGTACCTAATTTGAAAACCTTGGCTCCTACCGTTCTCCAGGTATACATAAAAATAAAATTAAAAAACAACTAGGGATTTTTGGGTAAAATTCGTGGTTTTTTGCTCACATCTGAGCCATTTATGGACCGACCAATAGGAAACAATTCCGGACTATATGTGGCATAAATATATAACTACCAAGTCCCCATCATATTTTGGGTCTTCGGAAAACTTATTTCAATGAACAGACGGACATCGATAAATCAACTTTGCTCCTCATAAGAACCCAGAATATTTATACTTTATTGTGTCTAAGATCAAAAATGTAGAAATTACAAACAGAATGGCAAAGTTATATATAACCTTTGACCTTAGGTGAAGGGTAAAAAAACAGAAATGGGCAAAAACTACTTTACAAACTGTCCAGAATTTAGTGAAAAATGTATGTGGTGCATAAGAAAGTATTCAAAGTCTTTTTTTAATTAGTTTTCAGGTTGTACAAATCTTTTTTTTTTTAAATTGCTGGCAATAAAAATAAATAATGGGCCACTCACTCTATGTTGAAAATATTATTTTTTTATTTGTGGTAATATAATATTCATAATATGTATAATAATAATGTTATTGTGTTATTTGGTTTGTGTGCTGGAATTAAATTAACTACAATACAATGCAATTAATTAAATGTATTTACGCATTACAAATAAATGTTCCTTTTTACGATGAAAGTATCACTTCTAGTCAGTTATCGTTGAGCTTTGACTCAAAACGGTACCGATATCGGCTGTTTAAACGAATAGTTTTTTAAGGAAAATAAAGGATTACAATGAACGGGTAAAAACGGAACGGGTAATAACAGTGGATTAATATTTTATTCTTTATACATACATAAATAAATAATTATTGCTGTAAGTACTTTACAATTAATATTGCACATTTGTTCAATAACAATCTTGGTATAATTATGATGTTGTCAAAACTAATTAAAATTAAAAATGTATGTAGGCTTGCAAGACAATTTATAACTGTTATGTAGTTGTTTCCTTTACACTGGAAGAAATTTCAATGTTTGGCTTAAGACCACATGTCTTGAGTAAGAAACCATACCACATGCGGCGCGTTGCGGGATCCATAACAATAAAATATATAAAAAGAATAAAGCCCTGGACTGTTGCGGTAAGACAAAATAGATATGAAAATAGAATGCCAGCTTTCATTGCATTTAGAAGACCAAAAATCCACGTGAAACCTAAGAGGAAAAATAAAAGCACTAACAGACGAATCTGGGACAGAGCTAAGCCCTTTTCCATGTGACGTATAGCTCCAGCTGGATTTTTGAGAATATTGTATATGACAATGATAAATATCACCAAGTTCGCTATGATTACGAGGGTTATGGGCAAAACAATGCCTATATAGAAAGAAACACCGGAGGGATAACAGAGGGGATTCGTGGATTTGCCTTGATGGGGAATATAGGAGTCACTGTCGAACAGCAATACACAACCAACAGGAATAAGGGGCAAACCCCAGCCCAAAATAGTCGATTTGATAAAGAAACGTTTAGGTCTCGTGTTTCCAAATACCTGAACATAACGCTTAAATTGAAGATACGCTATTATGAACATCCAACAGAACTGCACGAGTACGGAATAATGAAGACATGCACCAATAGCGATACAACTTGTAAATATCCGGTTGCTTATAAGGTGATATGAGTTCTCTTCGGTGTTAACGAAGCAGAAAATAATCATTTGTAAAGCAATTGCAGCTGAGAGTTGAAGTAGAACTTTGGAATTGGCCTTTTTACGCCATGTGCGAAAAGTGCAGGCTGTCACAAATATCCCTGCAATCCCAAACAAAGAGAGGGAACAGCCCAATAGTGTAATCATATCCAAGGCCTCCTTATGAATTTTCTTCTCAATAACATCGATTTCTGAATCGATAGACAAATTATAACTGCCGCCAATTAAATATGCAAATGGCGTTAGGTGGGTACAACCGCACAACACAGTATTATTGTTTAGCACAGCTCGACTTATTAACATGATCCCATCACTCGCCCATGACTGATAATTCCAATAACCACAAAATTGCTTTTCCTGTTGGGTATCGTTAAACGTTTCGGCTTTGTCTATATCCATGTTACGGTGGGTTATAATGAGTGGTAAAATCTCGGGCAGATCCTTATCATGACCAGGAATTGAAATTGATATAACTTTACCATCTACAATTTTATCAGAAGTAAAGTTCGTTTCCTGAAACAATTTGCCATTAGCATAAATCTTGATAACTACTTTTGGTTCGGGACGCTGTTCTTGCCATGTTTTATTGGACATCATAGAAACTTCATCTAATCGTTGCCAGAGTGAAGCGGGTACAAAGGTCCCAAATGTGATATTCTGCTCATTAAGTAACTCGTCAACACTTTGGTTCGCTAAAATAAATCGATAATATTCATTCCTGAAAGCCCCTTTCAATAAACCTTCCTCGTGAAATTCTTCGCCGCTCTTGGAGTCCATTTCGAATAAAGCTATTCCTGTTACATTGGCAATCTGGGGACTGATAACAAAAATAACAAAATTTGAAGCAATTTTGATTACAACACCTACATCTAAATATTCGATGATTTCTACGTCATTGTCATCGTCATTCACAACATTATTTAGGTATTCTGAAGGGAGGCTCTGAGTGCTGAAGCTGCTAATATTCGATGGAAACGCTTCCTGTGACGAAACGTGGTCCATTAGGTATTCAAATACATCCAGGAGAATATTAGTTGAATTAAGTGCTATTGAAGGACGAATGACGTTTTCATTGACCTCGAGTAGATAATTAAAAATTCGTACTATTTCCACCATAGTTTCTGAGAAGTTTTGAGTTATCCATGTCTTATTAAAAGCATCCAAATCTAATGTTCTATCGTTGGGGGTAACCTTAAGAATATTCTTAATTGAATTTCGTATTATTTTGGCCAGAAAGTACAGATCGGCAGGAATTAAGTTCTTTAAATTAGATTTCAAAATTTTTCTAACATCTCTTATGGCTTTTTCTGGTCGATTTTTCGAAGTTTTTGTAATATCAATTTTATACAAATTGTTTGTTATAAGATTCGATTCTGTTATGCTAATACAATCGTCTAATGTTAGCTTCTCCCAAAAACCTCCTTGAATAAAATCACCATGACATCTGCGTGTGATTGGTAAACCATTTTTTTGCAAGCACAGCTTTGATTTAGTTGCTGACTGTCCGATCCGCGCCAATAGCCATTCGTTTTCGGGAAAGCAAAATTCAGTGCTACGTACTGTATGGACAAAATGAGGCTGATATTCCTTTATTAAATCAATTAAAATAGTTTTAACCCTTATTCGAATTGTTGTATCATGGCGCACACCCTCCTCGTCTTCAATGCTATTGTCCTCTTCACTTGTCTGTTCCTCGCTTCTGTCTACTGTTGACGACTTTAAAGAAGCAGTGGTATGACATAAACATATTAAATACGTCGTGTTCGGGTGAAGGTATAAAATATCCATAACTCGGACATTATGTATAACAAGATTGTCTAGATGCTTGTGATTTTTGAGGACTATTTTCATGTCTCTTTTAATACGTGTTGCTATGAATTTCATTTTATCTGGTTTAAATGTTAGTGGAAAATAATCATGACCTTTCAAAGGAAATTCAATTTGCATCGAAAACGCATGTCCCTTAATAACTTTGGCAGCGACGACTTTTGGTGACATAACATAAGTAAAATTGAAAATTGTGTGTGCTTCGCACCAGTATTGTCCCGGATCCTCACTCTCAATTTTTAATTTAAATATGGTTTTAGTTTGCGAGGTATTCTCCCATATTTTCTTCACTTTCACTTTAGATAGCTCTTCGTAATCGGCATTTGTAAAGCAATGTATACTGTTCTCTGGCTTGTCGTTGGACCAAATATAAAATTTATTATAAACTGTCAAAATTAAAGATTCAAGATCAGAATCCACTCGCAACATCATTTCTACATTTTTTCGACTTTCAATAAACTCAACGCACAAACCATGAATTTTATTTTGGGATGAGACAATTTTCATTCGATTGTTTTTTGGTTTTATGGCCCATTTTCCGTTCGGTATATTTATTGCACCCTCAACCTCAACGTATTTGTCGTTTACAATATCTAGCTCTTCGAAAATTATGTTAATAGTATTAATTTTTTTGAAGTATTCCGTAACATTAAGCATCCGATAATCGTCTGGATATTTTTGGCCATCCCATGTTATTCCATAACACTCATTAGGTCTATGACTTAAAGCACCAAAATCCTGAGGACACCCTGATTTGGCAACGAAATGTTTTTTAAAAACACAAACCGAATAATGTAATTCAGCACAATGAGTCATTTCAATTTGCATTGTTGGTTGGTTTTGCATTCCAGCTTCATTCAGTATATAACTAGCTATGCAATGTTTACCAGATAACGAATATCTGCTTGTTGATAACGGGCTCCATCTGTCGTATAATTTATTCCATTGTTTACCCGGCAATCGTATCACAAATGGATTGAAGTCATTCTCTTCATATCTTTTAATAGGCATCCAAAAACTCATAATTTTGTATTTATTATATACGAACTTTAAGACTTCACTGTCAATTGAATTAGTATGCCCCATTATTAAGTTCGATCCATAACAAAAGTGCTCGTCAAAGCTTTGTTCTCTTGTTGAAATTTTTAGACACAAGTATTCATTATTCAAAAATAATTCTATTAGGTCATCAGGGCATTTTATGTTCTTACTTTCAAACTTCCTACAATTAACTTGATTCGGGATCCATTCTCCTTTTTCAAAGTCGCACTGTCTTAAAGCAATAGATTCATTCTGCCAACACACATCTGGCTGGGATATTACGTAGTTCATACCATCCTCGTAATTTATTTTCCACTCAAATGTTCCATTTGATTGTATCTTTTCTTCAGGGCAAAATTTCTAAAAGTTAAAATAATACAAATAATAAAACGGTTTGAGAAGAACAAATTTATACATGTTGTAAAACTTTACGTACTAGTTTTGAAGTTGATGTCAAGCTTCCTCTTATTGGAAGACATTTATATATAAAAACCAATATAACGCAATTAAAAATGATGTTTAAAATCTTTTGCATTTCCTTAAGAAATAATTTTTCAAATATTTAGTATAAAAACCGCTCGCTTTGTTTTTACCTAAAGATCTAATAATTGTCTCGATAAGAGATAAGAACTTACTACTACCAGAAGTGTGCAAATAAGTAATCTTTTGTTCGTTTTGTTGGAAAAGATAGAGTTTGTTTTTTTTTTTGTTTCTCTCAATATCTTAAGTTATTTTATCTATTTTTTAAGTAAGATTAAATGATCGTGCAAATATTTATATACCTTCTATGCATGATTGTTATGCTAATGTTCTAGGGCGATCGACTCGGTTTTCCAACCGGTTTCGCATAGCAATTGTCGGTTTTTTCAAAATGCCAATTTTTCGAATGACCGATTTTTTTATTAAAACACTGGCTCATTCGATAACTTTTCGATTTGTATATGTTGCAAAAACAAAAAAATTCGTTTTTACTATATTAAAATTTAGACGAACCTTTTCTGTGGGATTAAGTATTTTTTTTTGTCAACAACATTTACTGAAATATGCATATTTATTTGTTCCTTTTAACCAGGGCTGTGGAGTCGTCCGAAAAAAGTACTAACTCCGACTCCGACTGCAAACACTGAAATTTTTTAAGTGCGACTCCGACTCCGACTCCTACTATAATCATGATGCTTAATGTATATGAGACTCAGTGATGTTAATTTTTATTTTTTCATTACCGTAGGGCCTTCTAAAAATTACCGTTTTTGAGAAGAAATTAGCGTATGCAAACATTAATGTGCTGTTTCCAAATGACAGGCGATTGATTATGTAATAAAATTATATGAAAAGCGCTCAGTCCATCGCCTGTCATTTGGTAATAGCACATACGAGCAGTACTCATAAACCATTTATTAAAATTTTAAATGTGTTTTAAGAAAAAATTTGATTAGAAATTTTTGTTTAAAAAACATTTTAAGCAAAATTATTGTATTTTTATGAATATGGCAGTAAAATATTTTGAATAAAATAGATACATACATACATATACATTAGAGCGACTCAAAATGTATGGAAGCAAAATTCGTGCTCAATGTACCCTCCTAAAAATGAACCTTGGACTTTTTTAAGATACCATTTTAAATATTTCGGCTCCAGCTTTGACCTCTCGTGAGCTGGACCATTTTTAAAAAGAGTCTATTTTTGCATGTTTTGTTAATTTGAGAATCTGTTTCCTTACCAACATATACAAATTGGGTATCATAAGAAAGGTTTGTTTAAGGCGCGTCCAACTGTATATACAATTTGTCCAAGGACGATCATCCATATCCTTTTTTTTAAGGTTTTTCTGTAAAAAAAAACGGTTTTTGAATTTTTTGTTCGGCGTTGCTTGTAATAAAAATGCCAAATTAACATATTTTAATCTTTAGTCGATTTAATTAAATACGTGTTTCAGCTTTTTTGGAAATTCGCGCTAGTTCGCGTTTTGACAAAAATGCAATGGGGTGGCAACCCTTCATTTAAATATAGCAATATGGGCATCAAATTTCTTCTTTTACCAAGTACATCATCTTTGTATGTAAATAATATTATTTTTTGCAAATTAGATGCATTTTACACGGTGCTCTGGAATATATATAAATGCAATTTTGTAGTAACTGTAATATGTTAGCGGATTTAGTTTCTAGATCATTTATGGATGAAAATAGGACTAAAGAAAGAAAAAAAGGAATGATCCACGACTTTTTGGCGGCATATTTTTTTTGCAAATTAAAAAAAAAATTAAGTCGTAGATCATTTCTTTTTTTCTTTTTTTAGTTCTATTTTTATCCATACATGATCTAGAAACTAAATCCGCTAACATATTACAGTTACTACAAAATTGCATTTATATATATTCCAGAGCACCGTGTAAAATGCATCTAATTTGCAAAAAATAATATTATTTACACACAAAGATGATGTACTTGGTAAAAGAAGAAATTTGATGCCCATATTGCTATATTTAAATCGAAGGGTTGCCACCCCATTGCATTTTTGTCAAAACGCGAACTAGCGCGAATTTCCAAAAAAGCTGAAACACGTATTTAATTAAATCGACTAAAGATTAAAATATGTTAATTTGGCATTTTTATTACAAGCAACGCCGAACAAAAAATTCAAAAACCGTTTTTTTTACAGAAAAACCTTAAAAAAAAGGATATGGATGATCGTCCTTGGACAAATTGTATATACAGTTGGACGCGCCTTAAACAAACCTTTCTTATGATACCCAATTTGTATATGTTGGTAAGGAAACAGATTCTCAAATTAACAAAACATGCAAAAATAGACTCTTTTTAAAAATGGTCCAGCTCACGAGAGGTCAAAGCTGGAGCCGAAATATTTAAAATGGTATCTTAAAAAAGTCCAAGGTTCATTTTTAGGAGGGTACATCGAGCACTTTTTTTGGTGAGTCGCTCTAATATACATATGTATATTCATTCAACTCAAAATATTTTTTTTTCTTTAATTCATTTAATTATATACTTAAAGAAAGTTATGTACTATAATAATTTTTTGAATTGTTACAGTCACAAGAAAAATTAATCCATCCGTACTTAACCAAGGCAGAGTTGTGTCAATAGTACGGTAAGTACAGATTTTTTTAAATCAAGTACAGAATGCTTGATTTAAATACGGATTATTCAAGTGCCAAACACTTAACTTTAGCCCCATTTAATCCCAGATCCGTACTTAAAATAATACGAAAACTATAGTAAAATGTATTAGCTCACGGCTATTTGATATGTAAGTATGTTTAAATACTGTTGATTTTTAAACAAACAAAAAGTTTAATATAAAATTAATAATAACTATACAAGCATAATTTCAGTTTTCTTAATTGGACTTATCGCTGTTACGAAAACATTTGCAAAAACATTACGTTCTTAATTTTTATACCCTCCACCACAATTAGTTGTGAAGAGGGTATATTAAGTTTGTCATTCCGTGTGAAAGTTTTTTATTATTCATCTCAGACCCCATAAAGTATATATATTCTGGCTGCTTGAGTAATTCTAAGTCGATTTAGCCATGTCCGTCTGTCTGTCCGTCTGTCCGTCTGTCCGTCTGTCCGTCTGTCCGTCTGTTGAAAACACGCTCACTTTCGAAAAACTCAAAAGAAATAAACAAACTAGGTGTCAAATTGCTTGTAGTTATCCTAAGCAGTTTGGGATTGAATTTCAGCAAAATCGGTTCAGTAGGACCAGAGCTATGAATCAAAATGTGGAACCACCACCTTCAAAAACTTGGTAATTTTGTTACAAAAACTAACATAAACGATGCAAAAATGCACGGACTGACATAAGATTTTGCACAAGTCCGTTTTATTCGACTAGAAATGACACTGTAAAATTTCGCGAAGGTCGGTCCATAATTTACCCTAAGCCCCATATAAACACTACTCCCGGAAAACAGTTTAGTACGCCTAAAACCGTAAAAAATAATGCAATCATAACAAATTTTGGCTCGTCACAATTTTATAGGACTATAAATGATACTGTGAAATTTCGTGAAGATCGGTACATAATTTACCCTAGGCCCCATATATGCCCTACTCCCGGAAAACAGTTTAGTCTCCTAAAACCATAATTAATAACAAATCGTCACAGTTTAAGATAATAATAATAAAAAGACATCATACAGATATTACTCCTTAAACATTCGAACTGTCGGTGGAGGGTATCAAAGATTCGGCACAGCCGAATATAGCACTCTTACTTGTTTGTTTTAAAATTGATCTATTTTTAAATTTAAAATCACCTTTCAAACGTTAAAATTATTAAACATTCATACATATGTAAGCACGTACAATATGTATACTAAAAATCCATGAGGGTATACTAAGTTTGTCATTCCATGTGAAACTTTTTTATTATTCATCTAATAAACCTGGTTTCTTGAGTAATTCTAAGTCGATTTAGCCATGTCCGTCTGTTCAAAATACGCTCACTTTCGAAAAACTTAAAACAAAAGTTCAATCTTGGTGTCAAATTACTTCTAGTTATAATAAGCAGTTTGGGAGTGACATCCAGCAAAATCCGATCAGTAGGATCATAGTTAACAATCAAAATGTAGAAGCACCACCCTTAAAAATTAACAATTTTGTTACAAAAAATTAAGTAAAAGGTGCCATAATGTACTTCTAAAACCGTAATAAATATTGCTATTATATTTAAATGTGCTTTCGTAAAGATTGGTCCATATTTTACCATAGGCCCTATATAAAATACTAAAATTTATAAAAACGTAATAAATATCGCTATCGTAATAAAATTTGGTACGTCACAGTTTTATAAGACACTGCAAAATTTCGTGAAGATCGGTCCATAATTTGCTATATAATGCCCCACATAATGCTCACTCTAGGAAATTATTTAAATACGCCAATTTTGGTTCATATGGCTAGAAATAATACCATGCAATTTTCTGAATATCGGTCCATATTTACCTTAGATCCCCTATTAAGCAGCTTACTGAAAAGCACTTTTAGCGCTTAAACAAATTTCACTACTGTATTGAAATTTGTTCCATTTTGATATTTAATAAGGGAAATCACTATACAGGCTTTCGTGATGATCCGTCCATAATTTATTTTTTTTAAAAAAACCCTTATTTCTGAAAAAAACTTTTTTTTACAAAAGTGCCAACATTTTTAAAAGAAAAAACAAAAACATGTTGTAAGGCTTTTTATATGACTGTTAAATAATTAAATGAAAAAAGTATATAGAATTCATTTTATTTAAAAATATATAAAAAATGAATCTAAAAATGTTTTTATTTTGTATACGCCCTCTGGAAAATTTTCAATATTTTGCTCTTTCTATTAATTATGTTACTAAAATTAAAGGTATTATTATATTATTATTAACTTCTTCAATATCACTCAAATAGACTAGATTTGCCACTTTTTTGCATCTCAAAAAACTTGCAAAAAAAAGGGAAAACTTGATAAATGACATGGCTGCCATGGGATAATATAAATGTCCCTCCTGAAAATCATTTTAGTTCGGCATAAACTGTTACGAATCATGATATATTATTCAAGTTAGTTTTTGCTAAGAAAAAAGCATAAGACTTTCTGATTGTCGTATTATTGGTTTGAACTGGAACCAATTTTAATACTGACGCCCGTTTTATATAGATTATTTAATAATTTATAGCTCTCATATATTCTAACTTTCGGTGGAGGGTGTCAAAGATTCGGAACATCCGAATATAGCACTCTAACATTTTTAATGTATTAGCTTTTAAATGGTTAAATATAGCAAAAAATTATTCTTTAAAATTTTAAATCGATATTTGAAATATTGCATCGTCAGTTTCGAATAATATACTTTGGAGTCGGAGTCGCGAGTTTTTGTGGGTACTACGACTGCGACTCCGACTCCGGCACAAAAACCTCAACTCCGACTCCGACTCCACAGCCCTGCTTTTAACTCCTACAAGAAGCATAGAGCGGATTCGAATTAATTTGAGTTTAACATCAATTATACATTACAATACAGTGCGAGTCAAACTCTATATGTGAAAAATGTGTTTAAGTTTTGTTATATGACTTTAATTTGTATGTTTCAAATTTAAATTTTATATTTTTTATAGTATTTACATGAAGTTTTAACTCTTTTTTTTTAAGGAAATAAAAGTCAAAACTTTTGTATAATAATTTCTCATTAAAAAACCGGTTAAATTGTCGAATAATCGATCACCCTAGCATGTATGTACCATTTGTATTTTAAAGGGTGTCCCAAAACCAACAAAAGATTTAAATTAAATAGAAAACACAGAAGTAATTAACCGTAAATTTGTATGCAATTGCATATTCATTCCCACACCACAATAGTGGAGAGGGATTTATGCGTTTCTGCTGATGTTTTTTCATCCATAAAGTCTGTGGCAATATGGAAAAAGTGCTAAGGCTGGGTTTTTGAGATCTCAGTTACACTATGTTTAGTTAATCTGAGAACGGATTTGTGTCGCCATTAACAAGTTTGTATACAAAATTTTGGTATTTAATGAAATAATAAAAAAATAAAATTTTTCCGGAAAAATCCAAGTTGCAGACTTCATACGTTAAACTTGGTTTATACATAGTCCACATCTCAAAAACCTGACCTAAGTCAATTTTTTTTTTGTTTTTTTTTTGTTTTGTAGAAAATCCATTTTAAACTTTTGAATGTATATTTTTATTCTAATAAAATCAACTCTTCTCTTCGGTTAGATTTTTTTATATGTTTTATTCCAAAACACTCCTACGGTGACCGATCGAAGATAAGCTTAAGTTGTTATTCCAAATTGAAAAAAAAGAAAAAAGTAATTTTGCTATAACTTCGTTAAAAATCGTACAAAATAATTAAAACTTTTTAACATGAAAATTACAAAGGTTATATAAACTCAAATTGTGCTTAATTTTTTCCTTTTTGACACAGAAATCTTGCCTCTTGCATATTTTATGCATATTTTACCCAGTAATCCAAGCGATATTGTAACGATATTAAAACAAATATCATATAGGTCATAAAAATTATCATATGTGAGAAAACGATATTTTTTACCAACGAAATTGTACCTTTTTGTTTCCTGATGATCTGGCCAAAGCAACCAGTGAAATGCGCATGGAAACTAGCTTATCCACCAACAATAAATTTCAGTGTTTTAATCAAGAATAAAAATTAAGACTAAGCACGACAAACAAAATCTTATTAATTAAGCTTTTCTATGTTTTTCGATTTCATAATTTTCAATAATAACGATAGTAAAATGGGATTTTTAAATTTTTCGAAAAACTTTATACTAATAATTAGGGCAACCAAAAAAAGCACTAAGAAACAGTTTTAAGCTCGTAAAAAAGCGTTTAATAACATGAAAATAAGCTGTTAAAATTAATAAAAAGCAATTTAAATTCATTGTTTATTTTCCACTTTATTCGTTTAATATGCTGTTACAGGAAATTATAGATTGATGCGATAAATTTTCGAAAAGGAAACTCTGTCTATTTGGAGTCATCACGTTCTTGTACATAGAAAAAGTTCTTTCTACGTCTAGAGATGTTAAAAAAGCAAAAAAAACGTTACTTTATACAAAACCTATATTTAAAAAGAAATAAGAGGTTACAAACTATGATGGTAAAAAGACGTTACAGAAAGAGTATTATTGTATGAAGTGACTGAGGAATTCGATCGCTAGAATACAGCTATGGAATTTTCGGGGAAAAGAACTTAAACCAGCAAATAATAAAATACGTTAATAAAAATGCTTAATGCTAAAAACCGAGAATATGATACCCAACACCACAGCATTTAAAAACAAACTTTCGAGAGTGTATATGAATATGAATCTATCTACGTTTAAAAAATCGGTTTTTTAGTTTCGGATAGGCAGAAATTTCCCCCTATCTCCCCTCATAATAACGATTTTAGCAAAAATTTATGAAATAAGTTTTTTTTTTCGTATGAAACAATGAAAAAGATAAGATAAAAATGGCAAAATAAGTAAAAAAAAGCCGATATACAAAAGTAAATAAAACAAGTAAGAGTGCTATATTCGGCTATGCCGAATCTTATATACCCTTAGATAAGAATATAAAAAAAAAAAACAAAAAATTTATATATGTATGTACCTAAGCCCGTTTCCTCTTTAACCAAAAATGATGTTTGAAATTTGTTTTATAATCTTAAAATCGTTTTTTAGAACATAAAAAAATTAAATAAAAAAAATTATTTTTGGAATTCGAACTGGCAATATCATCAGTCTCAGGAGAGAACTAAACAACTGGGCTGCGAATGCTTTTACTGAAGAAGCGTTAAATTAAAATATATTGAGTCTATGAGTTTGTTTCTTTATTTGAGCGGCATATCATATACATGTATTAATGTGCATGTGTATGCGTAAAATTAAACACATTACAAATAAAATCCACCACTTGTAGTGAAGGGTATAAAAAAAACAACAACAAAAACCACATTACCAACACTGTACTACCATAGCCACTGTATGACCGTAGAAACCAAAATTGAATTGGTTTGTATGGTATGTTTATGTAGTTTTGGTAATACAGTGTTGGTATGGTAATGTCACGTCTAACTGAACCTTTAAAGGAAAAAATTTGAGGCAGTCGTGGTTTTTTACTCATATCTCAGCCATTTGTGGACCGATCTTGCTGAATTTTAATAGCATACAATTCCGGACCATATGTGACAAAAATGTATAATAACCTGGCCCCCATCATATATGGGGTCTTCGGAAATTCTATTTCAACGGACAGACGGACATCATTGAGTGCCTCGGTAGGCTAGCTGGTAGCGAGCTAGTCTATCAGCGCCGAGGTTGCGGGCTCGATTCCCGCCAGAGACTCTGGTTTCTTTTTTGCAGACAAGCATAGAGCTTCGCGGGATTAGCTTAGGAAATTAAAAAAAAATTAAATCAACTTCGCTCCTCATAAGGACCCATAATATATGTACTTTATAGAGTCTAACATCAATATTATAGAAATTACAAACGGAATGATAAACTTATATACATATACCCTATTCACCACCTGTGGTGAAGGGTGTAAAAAGCCGATATTCCCAAAACAAGCAAAAAAAAAAGCCCCAACAACAAATATAGCTCATTTTTTTGTTTTTTATAATCGAAATTTGTTTTTAATCTAAAACATTCTATCTTCTAAACCAGAAAATAAGCATTTGATTTTTTTGGTTGGCCTACTAATAATAATATTATATCTTATAGTAAAGTGGAAATTTTTATCCTAAAAATAAAACAATTGTTGTTTTATTATTTTGGCTTGAGGTCTTATATAAATTATAAATAAAATTCAAAAACTTTTAATTTATTTATTTTTATATTTTTCCAATATTTCGGTCAAAATCTCTGACCATCATCAGGGGGATCTGGTGTTTTTTTAAAAAATACAAAACAAAAATAACATTAAAATTACAAAATATTTTACACAAACAAATTTAATATTTACATTTAAATAAATAAACAATAAAAGTTATAAAAACTCGGACAAATTTAACACTTCACTAATAAAGCTTTCTTTGATTTGTGTTTGTCTAAAAATTTAATGTCTTTTCTGTCTCTTGATCAATTATATGTAGCATCTCAAGTGTAAATCTCTTCTTGTAGTTGGACTCTCCCACCAATATGTCTACATTATTAAAATTTCGTTTATGTCCAATTGGAGTACATTGGGCTGCTAATGCAGTCTTCTGTTCTTATGGTTTATTAGTATCATTCAGAAAACGTTTTGAATAAAGGTATGCCCATGGGATCTCCAACTTCACCAGTTATTGCGGACATCATTATGAAAGAACTTTCAATAGGGAAGATGAAGAGAAAGCCAATGATTTTTACAAAATATGTAAATACATTGAACGAATTTAACAGACAAATACAATTTACGTTGGAAAAGGAAACAGATAACAAACTAGCCTTTTTAGATTTAGTTATAGAAGGACACGGAGACATACTTAAACTAGATTGGTATTAAAAACCGATGGCGTCTGATAGATTAATAAGTTTCTACTCAAAACATCCAAGAAGAACAATTATAAACACAGCGACCAACTTCATTAAGAGAGTTCTGGAAAAGTGACAAAGTTTTTCACCCAATAAATATCTGCAAAATAAGGAACATACTAAGTAAAAACGATTTTCCAAATAAAATCATTAATAAACTAATTAACAGAGTAAAACTACGATAGCAAAAGGAACAACTAAAGAAGAACGACCACCAATAATATATACCTAAGACTATAACATATGTAAAAGACTTTTCCGAAAGAATTAAACATTCCAACATTTATAGTCGGAAAAAAAATACGAATTAGCTTTTAAAACTGAAAATACTACAAAAAAAACTTGTTAAGGCTAGATTACACTATCTCACAAGTCTTACGTATTCCATAATACTTTGCGAGATAGAAATCTAATGAGTTTTGTTGCGACTGTCAAAAAATCTAATTTAACATGACAGTTTCTGTTCACACCATCACACAAAGTATAAACACTCACACATGAAATAAAATGCAATTCTGATCCAATGAAAAGTATTATTGTTTAGAAATTTTTCAAAAAACGATGAAGTCGTATGGGATGTCAAACTTTTTTCATAATACTTGTCACTTTCGTGACACATTGCATTCACACTATCACACTTTGTCATATTACTTGAGTTTTTGACATGTATTAATACAAAGTATAATGGTGTAATCTAGCCTTTAGCAATATGAAATCTAAGATTGAAAAAGAAGAAAAATCGCATTTAGTTTACAGAATACACTGTAATGGAGACAAAACTGACGCATGCGGAAAAGTTTATGTTGGCACGACAAAAAACAAATTAAAAACTAGACTTGCATCACACAAGTTAGATGAAAACGCTACTAATAAGCCATTAGAACAGAAAACTGCATTAGCAGCCCACTGTACTGTAACTGGACCACTGTACTGTAGACATATTGGTGGGAGAGTACAACTACAAGAAAAGATTTACACTTGAGATCAGTGTTGAAAAATTCAGTACTTTAGTACTTTTTCATACTAAAAATACCGCAGTGCCCCCGCGTTGTTTTTAGTACTTTTTATCCTTTGCTATTTTTAACTGTGATGTGATCATTTCAATAGCAGACTTTGGTAATCATGTGCTTGTTGCAAAATTTATGTTGTTGTGTATTATATATAATTAACGACGTTAATATTGAAATGAAAGCGAGGTCGCCTGAATTCACATTTTGCTATTCAGAATGGGATATTTGCTCTTACAAGTTGCAAGAAAATTTATAGAAAAAGATGCATTGGATAATATTTGCTCTTACTAGTGGCAAGAAAATTTATAAAAAAATATGCATTGGATAATATATTAGTGGAAAATTTAAATTTAAATGAAAACCATTTACCTTTTAATTTATCTCTTTATGGAACTCGATTTGACATATTTATAGAAACATGCAAAGTTAACAACAAAATTGTGTTTATAAATTGAAAGAAACTCCAAAATCATATGATCTGAAATTTGGCAAAACGTTTTTTTTTTTTTTTTTTGTTTAAATTATAGCAGTTTTACTCCAGAAAATATTGTTTCCGAGAAAACCAATAGCAAAATACCATTGTTATTAACAAACGAGAAAGAAAACTATTCTCAATTCCGTGTACTAGCGGATCTCTCAGAAATAAAGCATTTCAGAACTGAAAATATTTAATTAAGAGCGAAATGGATGAACTAATGTTTGATGACAATCTACGGATTGGTTTTTAAATTTTATCGATACCTAATTTTTCAGCTTCAGTTGAACGCACAAGTTAATTAGGTTTAACTTATAGCACTGTATTTAAAGCTTTATTTTTAAACGTAAATGTTTTAAATTTTTTTTAGAACTAATTTCTAAGTATGTAATATATATAAAAGTGATACTTTGCAAAGTAAAAATAAATGTTCATATTATTCAAATGTGTATTCTAAGTCAAATTACAATCCTCAAAAGCTTTTATACTTTAATAAAAAAATATATATAGTCCATGGTGAAATAAACAGGTGGCAGCACTACGCCAGATGACGATTTTTTGCTCTTGCATTGTTTGTCTAGGTTTATGTCAAAGTTTTGTTTATGTTTACAAAAAGTTCACGTTTTGTGCTGTGATTTTTGTTTTTTATTAAAGTTTTTGATAATTTTGATAAGATATTGACCATAATTAAATAAAAATTGTCTAAAAATTTATTTATTTCATCACGTTCAGCGGCATGCTTTGATTTTTGTTTAATGTATTTTTTGACGTAAACGGTTATGTAATTTCCATTTTTGTTGTAATGTTGTATTTGTTGCCGTAACGATGCCACCTGCTTATTCCACCATGATATAGTCTACCAGCCGTATTCATAAGAACTTATTGATGACTAATTGAACGTTTTTAAGCAAAAATGGCTAAAATTGTATTCAAAAACGAAAAATAGTCTATTGAACCTTGAATAAACCATTCATAAAGTAAGAGAATTTATTGTTGGATTTGCCCTTCTTTAAACCAAAAATAAAATGAGATTTTAAAAGGTGTTTGCATTTTTTGATATTATTTTTGTGAAATATGTTGAAAAATAATGACAAAAATGTTTTATTTATTTTGCTAATTTTTTTTTTTATTTTAGACACCCAATTTAAAGTTACATATATTGATTGATAATTATTTAAAAAAAAAAATTATATGATTTAAATGAATATGTTCAAGGGCAAATGCAGATATTCTCTTTAATTATTTATTAAATTATTGCAACTAGTTGTTTTTCTTTTTTTTGTTTAAAACAACAAATTATTGTCCAAAAATATAAAAAAAAAAATAAAATAAGCAAATCATAATAATAGTGATGCTAATAAAAAGTAAACAAACTTTTTATTCGACTACTTTCTTATCGTATATATAAAAAAGATTCAAACAAAAGTTTTTATGATACCTTTCGGAAACATTTTGTTCAGTCAATTTTAAACTGTGATACCAAAAGAAAGAAAGTTCATCTGTGATATATTTTATTATTTATTTTATTTATTTTTGTGTTTTATGTGGTACTTGTCGTATTGTTTGAAAACAAATTTATTTAAAATGATAAGGTAAAGATTATATATTCAATAAAATTTAAATCCCTGAGGAAGTTGAAAAAATCTCAATGAAACGTCGGAGGAGTAAAATTATGAATAAATAGTCCTTTATTTTCATTTACTGTGACCTTGAAAGCCTGACTTAGATAATTCTAAGAAAAAAACAACATAAAATAATATTTATTTTTTTTTTGATAAGAATAATTTTGAAGGTCTACAATTAAAAAAAAAATTATAAAAAAAATTTAAATATAGAATATCATGTAAACCGAATAGAAGTTTCGTGCATCACTAACAATAAAATGGCAGCCATATATAAAGAAAGTTGCCATACTTAAACAGAAAATCGCTGCAAACAGTTAATAGTAAAAAAGCTGTTAATGTACGTTTATGAATACAAATTTTTATAAGAGGTTTGTAAGACAAAAAGCGTTTAATAGTTATTACTAGGGCAACCAAAAAAAAGCACTAAAAAAACAGTTTTAAGCTCTTAAAAAAAGCATTTAAAAACATGAAAATAAGCTGTTGAAATTTAAAAAAAAGCAATTTAAAATTGTTTATTTTCCACTTAATTCGTTTAATATGTTGTTATAGTAAATTATAAGTTGATCCAATAAATTTTCGAAAAAAAAACTATGTCTGTTTGGAGTCAGCAAGATCTTGTACATAGAAAAAGATGTTATGGGAGCATATTTAAAATTGAGTATTTTCTCTGAAGTATATTTTATACGTTTGGACTCATAATTCCGCTTGGCTCCCAAAATATCCCCAATATCTTTTAATACAAAAAATCCTTAATTTTTTAATGAAACTGATTTTAATTTTGTATTAACTCTGTCTTCTATATCCCCTGGAACACGGGACATTTTTCTTACGGTCCATAACCGCTCACCAATGAAAAATTTTTTGTTTCCAATTTTGTTACAATTCGTGTAAAACCCCAAAATTTGCAGAAATTAACAATATTTGATATACAGAGAAATTCTTAATAGCTAAAACTATATTAAAAAAGCAAACAATAAGACGTTACTATACCAAAAACAGAGAGAAGGGAAGCTAGCAGACGTTACGGTATACAAAAAATAAAAAGAAATAAGACGTTACAAAATATGATGGTAAAAGACATTATAGACTGAGGAATTTGATCGTAAGAATACAGTAATGGAATTTTCGAGAGAAAAGAACTTAAACAAGCAAATAATAAAATAAGTTGATAAAAAGGCTTAATACTAAAAACAAAAACACATAAAAATTATACACAACATTATAAAAAGTAAGTTACAGTACCGCTAAGACAGAGTGGCATACAAATCAAGTAAGAAAGTATAGTCGGTCAAGCCCGACCGTACCCAACACCACAGTATTTAAAAACAAGTTTCAAGAGTGTTTGGTTATATGAATAGGGATCTATCTATATTTTAAATTTCATTAAAATCGGTTAGATAGTTACTCGTGGGCAGAAATTTACCCTATCTCCCCTCGTGGTCCTATTTTTTAAAAAATGCATACCTTACGTGTCCATATAAATATGGATCCATCTACATATGTCTTAAATTGCATTAAAATTGGTTTGATAGTGGGCACAAAGTCCCTCTTCCGGATAGCAGCTTGTATGGGGGCTATATTAAATTATGGACCGATTCGCCCTTGTGCCAATTAGAACCCACGTACCAAATTTCATTAAATTATCTTTAAAATTGCGACCTGTACTTTGCAAACGAGGTAATATGGACAACCAGCCAGCCGAACGGACATCATTAGATCGACTCAGAAAGTGATTTGATTTGAGTCGATCGGTACACTTTAGGACCAATATTTAAAGGTGTTTCTCACATCAGCACAAATGCATAATGCCCTCTCCACTCTTTAGTGTAGGTATAATACCATACATAGATAATATACGTTTTTGGGATGATATTGTTCAAGGGAAGCACAAAATATTACCATAACGTTGAACAATTTTTTTAACCTGAGTTGTTACAGCACAGAAAGGGTTGAAGTTTTAGTATATATAAAAAAAAGTTGCACATAAAAAAAATAATAATAACGATTTTTGCAAAATTTTATTAAATAAGTTTTTTTTCGTATGAAAAAAAAATGAAAAATTATCTTAAAATGGCAAAATAAGTAAAAAAAAGCCGATATCACAAAAATAACTAAAAAAAGCCCTAACAAATATAGCTCATTTTCTTTGTTTTTTTTATGATCGGAATTTGTGTTCAATCAAAATCTTTCTATCTTGTAAACCAAAAAATAAGCATTTGCTTTTTTTTTGGTTGCCCTAGTTATTACATACTACATATAAGCTAAAACTAAGAACTTTTTATGAATATGGCTGTACGTGTTTAAATTTACGAGTATAAAAATAACATTTTTAATTTATTTGCTTATTCATACAATTTTTCTTAATTTTCCTTAAAAAATACTGAAAAAAATTTACCTTACGCTTATGTATAACAAAAATATTATGTACCTTTAATATAAAAACTGTTTGCTCTTTAATAAATACATATGTAGATAAATGAATTCCAATAAAATATTTTTTGTTCTTTTATTTTCATAAATAATTATTTTATATTTTAACAAAAAGTACCGTTTGTTGGAAAAGGTGCTTTTTTAGTTAAAGTTCAGTACCATTTCAAAATTTAAATTTTGCAACACTGCTTGAGATGCTACATATAATTGATCAAGAGACAGAAAATACATTAAATTTTTAGAAAGACACAGAAAGGTGTGCAAAAAAATTTACTTTTTAATTAAATCTGATGAATTGCATCAACATTAATGTCCACAATAAATTTTGGAATCTTTCAACCAAAATTAGCAATTTTATTAACAAAAAACAAACGGCCCTATCTACAAAAGATTATATGATACGAGCTAAAAGACCTTACTAACAGTTTTCATAATATGTAACATTGTCAATTGTCAAAACAAGTCGTAGGTTTTGCAAGAAAATTAGAAGAAAAATAAATTATAAACAGCTTAAGCCAATTTATCGAATAACATATTTAATAGTAATTTGCTTCTCCTGTAAAATTTTCAAAATGTTAGATGGGGCTTTTTGCGTTTTAGGTAACGATATGAATTTACATGTTTTGAGCATTAATTTTTTCCTTCTTAGTGGATCGATTTGGCAAGGGACCAACCTCTGGTTCATATTATATCTTCTACTATAAAAAATATCAGAAAATATCAATTGAAAAACAAACAAGTAAGAGTGCTATATTCGGCTGTGCCGA
The DNA here is from genome assembly GCA_963931875.1 of Pollenia griseotomentosa. Taxonomy (NCBI): domain Eukaryota; kingdom Metazoa; phylum Arthropoda; class Insecta; order Diptera; family Polleniidae; genus Pollenia; species Pollenia griseotomentosa. The sequence goes on along the minus strand of OZ007560.1, from coordinate 173,674,541 downwards.
ATCTTATATACCCTTCACCATTGTGCGAGCAGAATACAGAGCAACTAGACAAAATCTAAATAATTTCTACATAAACATACATATATACAATACATAAAACTTCATTATAAATTAAATTTAAAAAGTTAAAACTGGTAAATAATAACGGACATCGTTAAATCAACTTCGCTTTTCATAAGGACCCAGAATATATATACTTTATAGGGTATAGGATCATTATTTTGGAACATACAAACGGAATGACAAAGTTATATATACCCTCTTACCTTCGGTGAAGGGTATAAAAAGTATCATAAAATCTCCTTTGTAATTCTGCATTTCTGTGATTAAATACCTTTCAAATGGTGTATATTTAAAAAGTATCATAAAATCTCCTTTGTAAATTGTATTCCACTCAGGTAATTGCATTTAATTTTTTTTTATATGTCTAATATTAACGAAAATTAATTAAAAAACCAGATGTTGAACGAAAAACTACAAAAAAGCTCCCCTTACATGTTCTTATTCATTTTTCATCTTATAGGTTTTAATTCACTCACCATGCACTTATAATATTATGTTTCTAAGTTAAATAAATCACCACATGCAGCACGGAAAAGTAAAATAAAGAAATTTAATTTCCCGTATTTCCCGGTTTCTTAAAAATGTCTTATAATCGAGCACCCTATTTTTTTATTATTTGATAACACTATGGAACATTTTTGGGATTATTGTCTGGGGGGTGAGAAATTCCAAGTCAGGGTGATGGTACTAGGTCAGTATAGTAAAACCCTTAAAGGGTTTGGCGTTCGTATGTGTCAGTTTTTTTTATGACCTTTTAAATTTTTTCCTTATCTTGATGTTTTTTTGCTTAGTTGTAACATTTTGGCAAAAACGTAGTTTAACATAACTCGAGAACCACTTGTCCGATTTTGATGAAACAAATTTAGAAAAATTAAGAATTACAATTTCTCTAATCTGTTTCTATACCGTTTTCCTATATGTGCAACACTTTCGAAGTTAAAAATGAATGTATGAATGTATGACACATACGAACGCCAAACCCTATACTATACTGTATACTATACTATACTGACCTAGTACCATCACCCTGACTTGGAATTTCTCACCCCCCAGATTGGCTGTTGTACTGTGTAATTGAAAAAAACAAATTTTGTATATTGTACATATGTGTTAGTAGCTAATTTGAACGCTCATTACTCCTTTCAAATGGTGTGTGTTTTGTTCAAATCAGTTGACATACAGAGGAGGAAAGTGTTCTTAACTGTTTTTCCTTTGCCGATTTATACATACTAATGTTCGCCTAATGGTCAAAATTCGACCATAATTTTTTTTGTTAATATGAAGAAAACTTAGTTCATTTAAGTATATATGAATTTCCATGTTTCGAGCAATTAGCCCCTATTACAGTTTACAACTCAACTCAGTTGAGTTGCAATTTCTTAATTTTTGTATTATGGTGTACAACTTTGCTATATTGCGGTGAACAAAAACATAACAAAAATTACAACTGATCACAACCAGTTGTCTTAATTACAACTCAACTGAGTCGAGTTGCAAACCGTAATAGAGGCCTTTATTTTTTCCTTCTTAGTGGATCAATTTGGCGAGAGACCAACCTCAGGTTCATATTTTATCTTCTTCTAGTAAAAGAAAGAAATTTGGTTTCCCGTATTTCCCCTTTTTACCTATTTTGTATTATTTGGTAATTGAAAAAACAAATTTTTTATTTATTTATTTTGCATTTGTGTTAGTAGCAAATTTGAACGCTTATAACTCTGAAATTATTGAACAGATTTTAATAAAATATGTATTCTGCATTTCTGTGATTAAATACCTTTCAAATGGTGTATATTTAGTTCTAATCGGTTGACATACAGAGGAGGAAGTTGTTCTTAACTGTTTTGCCTTTGCCGATTTATATATTGATATACCTACACTTGAAAGGTATTTACTAACAGAAGTGCACAATATATATTTTATTACAATCTGTTCAATAATTTCAGACTTATAAGCGTTCAAATTTGCTTTTTCATTTATCAATTAATCGATTGTGTGAATCAGAGTGGTCGATTATTCGGCATTTTCCAGAAACCGGTTTTCGAATATTTCGACTATATAAATCTTATGTATAAATTGGCACAGGCAAAACAGTTAAGGACGCTTTCTTCCTTTGTTTTTCAATCGAACCTCTATGGGGAAAAAAGTATCAAAAATTAAATTTCTTTGTGATTTCTTCATGTGATAATTTTTAAATTTTCTATAATATTGAACTTAGATACAAATTATTATATGTACAGGTTAGTGAGTGAACCTTTAAGACGAAAAATGTTGGTTCTTTTTGTTTTTCATGTGTTACTTTTTAATTTTTGTTAATATTCTACCTACAAAGATAAAAATAAACATGCATGGTCCTGAGTGAATAAAAATGTCTATATTTTAAATAAATTTTTTTTTACCTGTTTGTACTCTTTTTTTTTCTTAAATTTGTTTGTATTAAATTATGATTTCTTTCACAAATCTTAAGACCCATTTGGTTTTGGGATTCAAAAAACTACTATTTTTTCTGATTTTTTGAAATTTGTTAAAAAAAAATGTTTGATTAAACCACTGTGCAACATTTTTTTTGTTAGTTAAAAACCCATGATTATTATTTTTTTTATTTTATTAAGTATTTTTTAAAATTTTTAGAAACATTTTCATTTTTTGATGAAGAAAACTTTTTAGCTATTTTTTATTGGATATTGTATACAAGAAAAAGTATTCTATTTGGATTAATATTGAAAAAGTTATGAGCATTTATTTGAACATAGTTTTCTTATAACGCGATTTTTTTAATATTCGATATCTCTGTAACCACAAGCCAAAAAAATCTGAAAATTTGCTGTTGAGAAGGATCATCAACACAGTTAAAATAAAGGAAATAAAAATATATTTTTTTCCAAACTGTCCGATTTGACTTGGATTGCCCCATATTAGAGTTTTTTTTTTCCCGGACTTTTTCGATTCCCGGGAGAGCGGGAAATTTTTTTAAATTTCCCGGGATCCCGGGATCCCGCTCCATATAAATAATACAAAGTAAATTTAGGTATTAATTAATGAAAAAAAAAACTTTTATAAAAAAAAACGTAAGGGAACTTGTTTACAAAGAAAGTAAATGAAATGGTTAAATACTAAAAAATTAATTGAAGATTGAAATAGGAACTTGAATTATTATTACCTCACGCCTTTATTCCCTATTATTATGCTTTTATTCAGTATTATTATGCTCTGGATACAACAATAATAAAAACAAAAAAATTGAGGTACTCAAGATATGAAATCAAAAAGTTAATTAATAAAATAGATAAAATACTTTAAAGAAATATATAACATTTTTTAATGGCTTAGGAAATAACTTTCTGATACACTCAAAGCGCTTTGTAAGTCGTCAAAAAGTATATTCCTGATTTTATTTACTAATTATCATGTTTCCGAAAAATTTCGTTCATTTTTTACCGAGGTTGGACAAATAGTTAAAAGTGCACCGTTGTAGCATGCTTCGGATTCACAATCAGAAGCAATTTTTCCTTTTTATAAACAACGTCTATATCAGTAAAATGTATGTGAAGGTTGATGCAAAAATAGCATCAACCGGACTGCTTCTTACAAACCTTTTCATTTCAATAGGTCCATTTGTAATCTTTAGGACAATGTGTTTTTCAAGTTGTATGTTGTAGTATCTTACACGAGTTTCCAAAATGTTATTTTATTTCGGTTTCCCCGCACTTCACGGGTATATAAACCAACACAAATTTAAATTGAAATTGAAAATTTGTGTTTATCACCTAATAAACATATCGCTCCTTCATTGCATCATAGTCATATCTCAAAATTTTCAGTAACTTTAGCAAAGTTTTCCTTCATACTTTCTAGTATTATATCTCAAACTGAACCGAAGTTATAAGATATATTTTCTTTAAATCGGTACATTTTGAAAACTTTAATCGCATTTTGCCAAGATCGTTTGTTTTTGTACATATGACTATGTTGCAATAAAGAAGCGATATGTTTAGGCATCTCCTATTTTAAAGACTTGTTCATGGACAATGAAACTTAACTGCCTACATCTTATTTTGAATTAATGTACTTTATTAACTCTTCACTTCACTAAATGTAAAAATTATCAACTGTTGCACTGCCCATTCTGCTTTTAGTAGATTTATTGCATCAGGAGACATTGATTTAATACATGTACTTCTTGTAATTGATCTAATCCACAACCAATCCACAGATGCTAATTATTAGAGAATATAAAATTAAATTTCAAAGTATAAATAGCTATTTTCTCAAATTATGAGGAACTTTTTATTTCCGGGGATCCCGCAAGAAAAATCCCGGGAAAACGGGAAATAAAATAATGGAAATTCCCGGGAATTCCCGGGACGGGAAATCCCGGGAATTTTATTTTCAACCCAGCTAGCATTTGGGTGATAATTTTTTGTATAAATTACCAAAATGAGTTTTCTCAGATCAATTTTGATGATTACAAACTGATTTATCACTTGAGCGATTGAAAATGCATTAATATGTGATTCAAACATATGCAATCATTGATTTATTCATATTCTCAAAAACGAATCAGAAAATTGTATATCAATTGATTCTTTGAGGTGATTCATTTTCTCACAACGAGTGTATCATTTATTATCGAAAATTGAGCTCATATGCATTTATTTTTTTCGTGAAGCTGATTCCTCAAAGATTAAACTATGATACAATTTTAATCATATTCGAGTCTTTTTGACTCTTCAGCGCGATTAAAAAATCAGATTACGCGCCCAATTTCTGATTATAAAAAATCCATTTGCCGGGAGAAAATTGTACCCTACCCGCGATTCTTCTTGATGAGTCCTTTATAACTCGCTTTTTTACTTTTTTCATGTTTAAGTACGAGTATTATGTAAATATAATTTGCAATTTCTTTAAGCAGAAATTTATTGTTAAAGTAAAAGCTTAAAACCGAGGTGTTTTGTCGGTTTTCGGTTTCGGTTTTTAGGCATTAAAAACCGCGGTTTCGATTTCGGTTAAAACCGAACAGCAATCCCTAGATCAAATGATAAAATTTTAAAAACAATTTGATATGAATGGTCTATTAAAAGATTGTGGTAGATTTTCAAAAAAAGATTACTTGAATAATTTTTAATTAAATAATGCTAAGTATGTAGTTGAAAAATGCATACTGCTTAATGGAAAGTTTGCAGATAAATCAGACAAAAATGCTAAATTTAGCTGCAAAAATGCCAAAATGGCCACGCTGATATAGAGGAAGGTTACAGTAAAAGTGTTCAAACAAAGACTATAAATATATAAAGATGTTCCCCTGCCATATGGCCAGTCACCAGCTGCAGAATTACCAAATATGTAATAAAAAATGGGGTGGTCGATTATTCGGCATTTTTCAGAAAGCGGTTTTTATTTATTTCAACTCTATAAGTCTTATTTATGCATGTATGTATGTGCGGCATAATTTTATAAGGGAGAAGAAGCGGGCCAAACAAGTTGATTTTTTTGCCAGTTGGAACAGATTTTTTATTTATTTATTTATTTAATCAATGGACATTATCCTTACTGACTAATAACATTATTGACTTAAAATGAATAAATAACATTATAAATTTTAAAATATAGTAACCAACTTTACAGAGTATATGTAAATAAAAAATTACGAGTTCAGAAAAACAATAATTTTATGCTTTATGGAATTTAAACATAAAGAAAAATCAACAAATTGTGATAAAGAATTAAATTGTCTACATAACCTTGAAAAAGGATCAGCAATGGCGTAATTTACTCTATAAAATTTAACAAAAAGCAGATTATAATGACGAGTATTGCGACCAGGTATATTAAATTTTACAGAATTTAAAAGAAAATCACAAGAAACATTACCATTAATTAGATTAACCATAAAAGATACATTTAGCATTGTACGGCGACTTTTGAGCGATGGTAGTTTTATTAATGCCAGTCTACTAGCATAGGAAGGAAAGTTTGTCGAGTAACTCCAATGAAGATCACGTAAACAGAATAATAAAAATTGTTTTTGGACAGATTCAATACGAGAATTATGAATGTTGTAATACGGATCCCAAATGATTGACCCATATTCTAAGATAGGTCTAACGAGTGACACGTACAGTTGCTTCGTTATGTATGGATCAGTGAATTCTTTAGCCCAGCGCTTAATAAAGCCAAGAACACCACGAGCTTTATTTACAGTTAATGTAATATGCGAAACAAAGTTTAATTTAGGATCCAGTAAGACTCCAAGATCAAGGAACGAATCAACCAACTCCAGTTGATGTCCACCCAAAGCATAATAAACATCAATACAGGTATTTCTATAAAAACGCATACATTTACATTTCATTAGATTCAGCTCCATCATATTATGATTACACCATAAAAAGAAGTTATTAAGATCCGCTTGAAGATAAAAATGATCTGCAAAGCAATTAAAAGAATGGAAAATTTTTACATCATCAGCATACATCAATATATTGGCGGAGTTAATAACGTTGGGCAGATCATTAATAAACAGCGAAAATAAAAGTGGGCCAAGATGACTGCCTTGGGGAACACCGGACGAAACATAAATGTACTTGGATATACAATTATTGAATTGTACTTTTTGCTTTCTACCAACTAAATAAGAATTTAACCAGCTTAAACTTTTACCCGATAAACCAAATAAATCCAATTTAGTAAGAAGAAGTTGATGGTTAACTTTATCAAACGCTTTACTGAAGTCAGTATAAACAGCATCAGTTTGTTTCTTTTGTGTAAATGCAGAATTAATTAAAGTTGTTAAATGAAGTACATTAGTTGTAGTTGAACAGCCTTTTCTAAAACCATGCTGGCATGCTGCCAGTAACGACGAGGTGTGATGGCAGAGGAAATTTCCATAATACGGGAAAATAACCATACATAATCGACGCATTGAACATTAAAGTTAATGGCGTAACTAATGATTCAGCACACTGATTTAAAATACATGTTGGAACAAGATCTGGACCATGACTAAAAGACATCTTAAGCCTTTTTAAGTAAAGAAAAATATCATTGCTATTAAAAGCAGGGAAAGAGATTGTCTGGTTTGATGAGAGCACATAGGGATAACCATTACTATCGTCGTATGCAGCATCAGAATAAGTTGTGGCAAAAAAATTAGCAAACATATCACAAATGATCTCCGAATCTCGAGATTCTTGACAACGAAATTTCATAACAGATGGGTATCCATTAGATTTTCTTTTAGAATTGACAAATGCAAAGAACGATTTTGGGTCACGAACGAAATTGTGTTTCACCTTATTTATATATTGATTATATAAAGCATGATTCAGCAGATTATATTCTGAACGACTGACAGAGTATTTTCCATAATCAATAAATGATCCAGACTTTTTGATTTTTTTATAATTTTTATTCTTTAGGTTTTTTAGCCTAGTTAGCTGTTTAGAGTTCCAAGGTGGTCCAACTGGAGTATAAATAGATTGTTTGGGTACACACATATCAAAAAAGGCGTAGATTTTATTATAAAATATAGAAACCATCATATCAATATCCGAGCTGTTGTTTAAATGAGCAGGAAAGACGCTGCTCCAGCATGTATTTCTTATTAATTGGTTTAAAAGGTTGTAATTAGTCCGTTTGAAACAAAAAACTTTATCAACCTTAAAGGGCTTTAATGTTACTTCCGATGGAATTGAAAAACTTACTTCAATAGTGGGATGATAACGATCTTCAGGCAACGTTATAGGTTCTGAGCGAGTAATAATACAATCATCCGAATTATTTACAAACACCAAATCAAGCAGTTTACCATAGTCATTGTATACGTTATTAATTTGAAAAAGCGATAAACCAAGAATTTCATTCAAGAAGTCTTCATGACAGTTTTTATTTTTGACAGGAATTAAATAAGGCGTATCAGACATTTGCATCCATGATATCGAGGGCAAGTTGAAATTACCAACAACAAAAATAAAGTCATCATTATAAACATTTATCATAACAGAATTAATGGCTTGAACATGTTTTAAATAAATAGCGCTTTCAGAATCCGGAGGAATGTAGGAACAGGTGAAGTAAATTTTTTTATTTTTCAATTTAACCACAACAGCAACAAATTCAATACCAAGGGTATCAGTAACTACAACTTCAGATGGATATAAACAAGAGACAGCAATCATAACTCCACCACCTCTACGTGCATTTCGATTATACCTAAATATTTGGTATTTATTTGACAGAATTTCGGTATTATAAATATCATCACTAAGCCAGGTTTCAGTGAAGATAATTACATCATAGGCGAAGTCATAACTATTAACCAAGAGAGTAGACAATTTGGTATTTAATCCACGAACATTTTGATAAATAATATTTATACGATTCTTAGAGCCAATTAGTTTTTTGAAACAAATGAATTTCTAGGTGGCAAACGAGCAATATTTGTAGATCTTTGATTTTCTTTAAAGATGAATTCACGAACAATGATATTAGCAGGCCAAAAACAGGTATCAACAATCTGATCAAAGACACAAGCAGCAACAGCAATTTTAAACGATGTTATACTTCTGGGTTGAGAGTACGAAAATTTGTTTATAACAATATCAACATTAGGACCGAGTTTTGTTTTAATGTAATAATCAATATCTTCTACGGTTGTATCGCATGCCAAACGGGAAATAAATAATGTACGTTTTGGAGGCACTACAATTAATGGCTTAGGAACTGTTAAACTGGCAACATTAGTTACCACACCAGAAACCGACGGATAAGGAATAAGATCAGCAGTATTCTTAGATCCAGAAGATCCAGTACCAGAATCGGATATTGGAATATTACCTAGTGGAGGGATAACATTGGCAGGTATCATATTTATACTTGTAGGTTCAATAGGAGAACGAGGGTAAATTTCTGATGGAAGGACATTTACAACAGCAGGAAAATATGGATTTATGTTGATGTTTGTATTGGTATTATCGACAGTTAAATTTGTATCTATTTCAGACGAGGATGTAGGATGAGAATAGATGTCTTACGGAAGCTACAACGGCACCGAAACACAAATATTAGCTGCGTTCGTTTACCCCGACTTTACTTTACTTTATTTTACTGAAATGCGTTCGCGTACACATAAATTTGTTAAATTTTAATTTTACTTAGCTACTGGATTTTAATGGAAAAGTAAACGAACGCACCTATTGTTTTAAAGAACTGGGTTTAAATATTTAAAAGTAAAGTTGTGTTCACATTATGTGTATTTGTCATGTGGAATGTCACTTTTTCACATGTTAAATTTGTACTATCGTCTGAACCCCTCCAAACAAAATCATGTGCTATTTCTCTGTGTGCAGTACACATGACATTTTTTATTTAGAACGAGTTCTATTTTCAAGTGACAAACCATCTGACATCAGCTGTTTTTTATTAACAAAATTTTGTGGCGGCAAAAATTAATTGAAATTTTAATAAATATAAATTATAATAAATTTACAAGATTTTGTTTGTCGTGCTTATTCTTAATAATTATAATAGTAATTAAAAAATAACCAATTTTATTATAAAATGGAGGGAAAAATTGAAAAGGAATTAACAAAAGTAAGTACATATGTATTTTTTTTTATGACAATTTCCATATTTATTTTTATGAAAGGGAAATGGATTAATAGTTTTATGAAACAGGTATTATTAGCAAAATTTTTATTAACCTTGCAGTAGCAGAAATAGCTTCCCGCATCTGAGTGTTCTGTCTCGAGATCAGAGGTGATACCTTCTCAAGCAATTCTTCAAAGGACGAGTACGACATTCTGCAGAAACTTCTAAACGCCTTGGGATCTTTCAAACGCACTTCATCCATCACCATTGATGTAATTCCTAGTCCTTTGTCCCTTCGCAGCAACCAGTTATGGCTCCACAACATTCTATTTCTTTTGGGTCTCCCTTCTTTTTCTTCTTCTTTTCTTTTTTATACCCACACCACAATAGTGGAGAGGGTATTATGCATTTGTGCTGATGTGTGTAACGCCTTAAAATAGTGGTCCTAGACCCACCTTAGAGTATACCGATCTACTCAGAATCACTTTCTGAGTCGAACTAACGATGTCCGTCCGGCTGGCTGGCTGGCTGGCTGTCCATGTAACCTTGTGCGCAAAGTACAGGTCGCAACTTTGGAGATAACTTGATAAAATTTGGGTCATAGGTTCTTATTGGCACAAGGGCCAAATCGCAGGACCACGAGGGAAGAAATTAAATTTAAAACATAGGTAGATCCATATCTATATGGACACATAAGCTATACAGTTTTTCAAAAATAGGACCACAAGGGGATGTAGGGGGCAATTTCTGCCTCTCATAAACTTTCAAACCGATTTTAATGAAGTTTTTAAACATAGAGAAATCCATATTTATATGGACACATAAGCATGATGTGTTTTTAAGTACTGTGGTGCTGGGTATCATATGGTCGGTCTTGACCGACTATACTTTCTTACTTGTTTTATTTTAATATAAGCTGCAATTACAATACTGCTGCACGCAACTATTTGATCAACCTTTCGTTCCATATTAAAATAAAATTTTTTTAGCACAAATTAAATTTTTATACACTCAGCTGTTTTAAAATTGTTTTTTTTTTTTTTATAGGTTATGTCAAGTGTACTTTACATACCAACATGTGAACGTGTTAATTGCAAACCATATGAAAAACATAAATTTTGACATACACATGAAATTACATGTGTGTAGAAAAGTGACATTCCATATGACAAATACACACAATGTAAACACAGCTTAAATTTGAGTGGGGGTGTTGTACTGTATCAAATTTTACTTTAAAGCTTCGTTCACAATTAGAGAAACAATTTCGTTTTTTCTTCTATCTTTTTTCTTTCTAAAGTATTTCATATATTTTCCTTTCATTTTTAGAACAAAAATGTAACTAAAAATTTTTTAAAAATGTAACTAAAGTTGAGTCAACTAGAACTTCAGCAACAATTTGTATCATGGTGAAATAAACAGGTGGCAGCATTACGCCAGATGACGATTTTTTGCTCTTGCATTGTTTGTCTAGGTTTATGTCAAAGTTTTGTTTATGTTTACAAAAAGGCCACGTTTTGTGCTGTGATTTTGTATTTTATTAAAGTTTTTGATAATTTTAAATTAAAATAAATAAGATATTGACCATAAATAAATAAAAATTGGCTAAAAATTTATTTATTTCATCACGTTCAGGTGCACGCTTTGATTTTTGTTTAATGTATTTTTTGACGTAAACGGTGATGTAATTTCCATTTTTGTTGTAATGTTGTATTTGTTGCCGTAACGATGCCACCTGCTTATTCCACCATGATTTGTATGAAATTGTTTCTGACGTTTAAAATAATTTTATTTAGTTTTGAATGAAAATTTCAACAAAATGTTGTAAAAAATAATAATAAATGCATAATATTTTTGTGGCTTAAATTTGTAAACAGATTCTTAATGCAAAATGTGTGTGGTTGCAAAAGAAATTGTTGCTCTATTATGAACACCAAGTGAAAATGTTTTTTTGATTGTGAACGAAGCTTAATATTTGTAAAATATTTTTATCTAGTTATGTTTTGAATTTATGCTTTATAAATAAAATTTTTTCTTCACTTTGTATTAAGACACCAAATATAGACATTGCCTTTCAATTTTTCAAATCCTATAAGAGGGAGACATGTCTGACAAACACGTCTGTTTTGTTTGTAGGCGATCGGGGTAGAGAAGAAGAGGGGTTGCCAAACAGACACGAAATGAGTTTTCATGTTTGTTTATATGAATTTTCATGTCTTCAATTTGTATGTATATGTAAATTAGACTATGAGATATGAAAACAGACATGTTTGGAAAGACATCGTGAAAAGACAAAAGGTTTTTGGTAGCATGTTCAAAAGAGAATGTCAAAAACAGACATGTCTGGAAAGACAACGTGTAAACTCCCTCTAAGACAAAAAATGTTGGTACTTTTATATAATTATATTATAATATAAGTAAAAGTTTTGATCGACCTTTTTTTTTTGATTACTCTAAATAGTTTATATAGTTTCCTATATGCAGGCTTTCAAGGTCATTAATTTAATGTAAATAAAAGATTATGTATTTCATTTTTCATATAATCCGACGTTTCGTTGGTGTTCTTTCCAACTTCGTCAGTTTACATCATCTATAAATTATGTCACAGTATTTTGTAAAGGTGGACAACACAACACACAACTTAAAATATTAAAATAAATATATTGAAATTTAAAAAATTATCACAGAAAATTTGACCTTTTTTGATCACAGTTGTAGTTATTACTCTTTTTTTCATCTGGTAATTTTTGAATTTTTGTTAATATTCGACCTATAAACATAAAATTAAGCATGCAGAGTTCTGAATGGATGAGAATCTAAAAGGAGAGACTTTTTGATATTTTCTGATGTTTTTTATATTGAACTTACAAAATTAAATTAACTTACTTGGAAGATAACATGTGAGGGACAACTAAATCGATCAACTAAGACGGAAAAAATAAGTGCTCGAAACATGTAAATTTATACAATGTATGTGATATATATGTGAGAGGTGACTACCGTAAATTGATTGAGCTTTCGATATTTTTTTTTTAAAGGAAATGATAATAAACATTTTTAAAAAGGCCTCCTCGGGTCACATATCAAGCACAGGGTCAGCTAAAATAAAAAAAGGGCAAAGGTTTTCAAAAAGTTACTGTTTTATTGCAATGAATATAATGTAACTTGGCCATTAAAGCGTCCTATCAGGATTTGCATTTGATAAAACCTGTTAAGAGGTATGAATGTATGGACCAAATTATATCAAACGCTGCTTTAAAGAATTTTTGTCAGCATTTTTATTATGCAACCAAAGAAGACTTTACTTTATCCCTTTTGAATGATATGGTTGATATTGAAACGAAAAAGAACATTGTGGCTAGTGTAACAGAAGAAACCAAATTCGAAAATGCAACGCGATATGTTCCATCAAAAGAAGAAAGGAACTCTATACTCATTACTTGGAATGTATTTTCTTTTTATTTATTCTTCGAAGTAGGAAATAAGTATCATTATTTCCTACTTCGTTTCGTAGGAAATCAGCCTGGTAATAGAATTCATCCATTTTTAAAGCAAAATCAATAGTGATGCACTTGTTAATGACTGCGCTGAAAGAGCTAGCAATCTCACATAACAATTCCATTGACTTCTTCCAGTGCAAGAAGAACAAGGCAATACATATGTATGTACTGCAATGTGTGGAATATTGTAGACAAATTTATCCAAGTGGTTCAAAAATTATATTAAAAAGAAAATATGCTGCAACATAATTTGGCAAACGATTAAAATGTTGCCTGCTTATTTAAAATTCCTTTTATTGACAATTAAAATTAACAAAATAAAAAATTTGCGGGTCCAAAAAGAGACTGATCATAAAAAAACGCATATTCTTCTCTTTGAAATCCCGCCGCTTAGAGAAAGCGTGGCCGAAGGGGCGTAAAATTACATATAAATTTGTCAAATAGAAAAAAATTAGCGGGTACCGTGTCAACATTTCAAAAATAAGGACGATTTTATGTACATAGTCTATGTATGCATGTATAAGATTTTAACTTTAATTTCACTTACAATCTCAATTTTCTACTTTAAATATTCTTTCAGATTATAATGCATTGTTATACGACTATACTTGTTTTATTGGTATTAACTCAAGGCGGCGTCGGCTTAACTGTAAGTTAATGAAATTATTATTAATTAACATACTTAATGCTCTGAATTCAAATGACCAAAAAATGTCGCAAATTTATTAAAGCACGCGTAAAAATTCATAAGTTTCATTTACAACCATCAATAACACAGGTAGACATTTTAACTCTTTTTAAAATTTTTTTTTCCATTCCAACTGATTATTATGTTTATTGGCATGCAGAAGCCGAATATGAGCTGGGTCTTCTCTCATCGCGTTCATTTATCAGATAATGGTCCGTTTGTGTTTTTCGCACTATACTTCTCTTTCAGCCGCCATCCAGACTCAAGTGGTGGTTCAATTATTTCTATTGAATGGCTCATGATCGGATAAAAATGCCTAAGTAAGAGTGGACAAAATCTAAGATTTTTGTGGCAAGTGGCACAATTCTATTGGAACAACATATCGTCCAGGTCCATGTTCTCAATTTCTATCCACTGGAAGTCCGTTATCATCTCGCGATAGCGAACATTATTCACGGCCGACCTCATTTCAAAAGAAGTAGGGCCTGATGACGCCGCCAGCCCATAAACCACACCAAACAATCACTCTTTGTGGTGTTATAAAGTTATAAATTTCTGCATATATAAAGGGTGTTTTTATAGAGTTTAAATCATAATAAAACATAGTAATATATTTTTGATATCAATGAAACGGTCTTTATTGGATAGAAAATTTTATGACATTGATGTTTAAATATGATTTCGGCCATGTGGCCGCCACGGCTGGCGCGAAGAAGGCGCAATCTTGAACACCAATTTTCAACCACTTTTCGCATTCAGACCATCATTGAAGACATATGGGCCAATGACTCCGCCAGCCCATAAAGCGCACCAAACAGTAATTTTCTGTGGATGTAATGGTGTTTCGACAAAACCTTGTGGATTCTTCTCACTCCAAATGCGACAATTCTGCTTATTCACCTACCCATTCAACCAGAAATGGGCTTCATCGGAAAATAAAATTTTGAATGGAAATTCAAAATCAATATCAATTTGTGCTTCAGCCGATTCGCCGAATTATTTAGATTAAAAATTTCAACGAGTTGCACTCGTTGCTCTGGTCGATCCATAATGAAATGTCAAAGCAAACTAAATAAAAAGCAACTATCAGCTGTTAAATGGGTGGTCAAATAAAGCAGTGATGCCAATTCGAAGTTGTATCAATCCAAAAAATACACCCTTTAGAAAGCGAAAGAGCTAAAATTTTCAAATAAGGTACAAGCATCTTGGTTATCAATACACATCATCAGACAAAATGTGGGCGGAATTATAAAGTGGGCGTGAAACTTCTCATAAAAAGGTATATATAGGGTGTCTGGTGGCAGATTTATATTTTTAAATACGATTAAATACATATTTTAAAAAGTAATAAACGGTGCGGAGGGAGGGTAGCGCCGTTGGAATTATCGATTGTGCGGATTTGTCAGTAGCGATGTCGCCGTGATCGAGTGAGCATCGCGTGTTCGCTGTGGAGACATTTTTAAGAGTAATGATTTTTACGTAATTGCTCGTCGACAATTTTGTTCAAAGTTCGGTATTCGGCGAATACGTGATGGACAAAGTGTAAATTAAATTCGTTCGTGGGTGACTGCTTCGGCTATGAATGTCCCACGGCCAGGGCCCAGTCGATCTTCAAGGCCTCCCAAAAACATTGAACTGGTTGAAAGCAGTTTACGTGAAAATCTGCGTATTTCAATACGGAAAAGAGCAGCCTTACTGGGACTTCCAAGAGCGATTATTCATGAAATTTAAAAAAAGGATCTGAAGTTCCATCCTATTAAAATTCAAATCGTTCAAGAACTACAAGAAACTTTATATGCCATTTTTTTGAGCGACGAAAAACTGCCGTTACTGGTCTCCAAGAACCCGCAACCTTCGATTGAAACATCAAAAACCATTGCATTGCCCCATGGTAACTGTTTGGTGTGCCTTATCCACACATGAGATAATTGGACCATTTGTTTACGAAAATTCTCTAAAAACAAGGCTCCGTTTTGAACAGTGTGTTCAACTCGATGATTCGAAGACATCTGGATGACATAAAATCCATATATTGGTTATCAATACACAATATCCTACAAAATGTGAGCGGGATCAGAGAAGTGTATCTGTAGAACGGTATTTATCGGCCATGTTCTGACAATCGCACGATTTGAAATCGCAAAACGCCAAATTGATTTTATGGTGTTCCTTAACTCGTGCGTTGAGCTTGCGATCTGCTATAGCTTCTTACAAATATTATAGTTCCCTTTTGTCATTTTAAGTCGCTAAACTTCTTGCTATTGCGATAAAGCGTTTTGCGATTGTCAGAACATGCCCGTATATGACTTTCTGGTCTTATCCCACCATCGTGAAGGGTAAATAAGATTCGGCATAGCCGAATATAGCTTAAAATTAAGCTTATTCATTAAGAATAAGAACGAACAAGTTTATCGTTAAGCGATTAACATGGAGCATAAAAAATTTTGTATTTTTACTTTCGAAAAGGAGAGAAAAAGTAAATTAACACATCGTTTTGCATGCTGACAATTTTAGTTTATTTTAACACGGTTCTTTAAACCGTATTATAAGATAAATAATAAGATAAAAATGATAAATAATATATGTATGTAAATCCGTTTTTATTATTAATAATTTAGGTCAAATCAAAAAGAAGTATTGACCTATCAGCTTCACATGCACTCATACCAGATGCTCGACTCTCCAGGGATATCCTACCTGCTGGATATGAAATCGATTTACGACCAAATATTATTGATAGCACTTTTACTGGAAGTATTAAAATGAACTTAAGCTGGAGCGTACCGACTAGAAAGATTTCAATTCATGCGCATTTTGACTTGCAAATCAACGAAAGATCAATAAAGCTAGCAAAGATTTCGTTAAATTCCGGGTTTGTTAGCTAATCTCTTTATACAGACAATATAAATCTCAGACATTTTGTTTAAATTTAGAGATGCAGAGCCACAAATTGAAAATATACCAATTCTTCGTGGAGACAGAATGCCAAGAAAGACTGTTTTCGTCATTTATTTAAAGAACAAAGTAAATGAATGCACCAACTGTGAGTTGAAAATGGATTTTGAAGGTAATATTTGGGATTCAACTGAGGGCCTATTTAAGGGATCATATACACTGGCAAATGAGACGGAAAGAAAGGTTTATTTAGCAACGTACATGAGACCTAACAATGCACGTCGTATTTTTCCATGTTTTGACGAACCCGGATTTAAGGTATAGAGGCTTAATTCATTTATTTTTTAACGTAAATTGTTTTTATTATTTTTATTTGTTTTATATAACGAAGGTGCCATTTACTGTATCCATTTCTCGACCTCGAAACTATATAACACTTTTTAATACGCCTTTACTTAGAACTGAAGAATTGTGAGAATTGTAACCAATAATTTTTTTCCAAAGATCTTATTAGTTAATATTCTTTACTTTAGACCTTCAAAAAATGATGAAGATGAACTTTATGTTGTGGATTATTTTGAAACTACACCGCCAATGTCAACATTTACATTTGGATTTATCATCTCGCAATTAGAAAAGTTTATGCCTAAATATACACAGCAAATTGTTGAGCCTTATATTACTATATGGGCAACATCCGATTTATATTTTGAACTAGAGGTATTAAATATTTTCTACAAACATACATACAAATGCACATGTACGTATATTAATAAAGTGATAAACTACCTCGGATTTTCAGGAAGTCCACACTAAACTATTACAAGTCTATAATCGCTTGAGTGATTATTTTAATGTTTCAATTCCGTTGTCGAAAATTGATGTGGTAGCCATACCCGGTCTTGCATCAGTTCGGCCGGCTGATAATTGGGGTCTGTTGATGTTTAAGTAAGTTGCATAAATTAACATTTTTAATTTCTACAATCGAATTTTAGTAGAGAAAATGGAAGAAGGGCAAAAATTCCCACGAAATGTTTAATCCTAAAGGTAGAAGCACATAACACGCGTTAATTCGTCGACGTGTGTCGTGCGCTTAAAAACTTTAGCGCATCAAAAAAAATAAAAAGTTCGGTAAATTTTTTTTGTCCAATGAATGACAAAATAGCTGCGTTCGAGAACACAAAAGTTTTTACTATTTTTTACTGAACTTTACTGCATTTTACGAAATTGCGTTCGAGTACACAAAATGCAGTAAATGAGAACACAAATTGAGAGCGAAAAGTGACAGTTCTTGTCTGAGTATTTACAAATTTTTACTGCAGAAGTTTTTGCAGTAAAATTTAGTAAAACAAAAAAACATATGTTTCAAAAGGTAAACAAACAAAAGTAACAAACAAAATGCTTACAAATTGTGAAAAAATTGTTAAATAAACGAAAAGTTGAAATAAAAATTAAACAAAAACAAAATGTGAATAAATAATAATTAATTAAATTTGTATGTGAATCATTTACTGGCCTAAATGCCAACATTTGAAACTTTTTTTGTTATGTTAATTTTTTAGAGTTGTAAAAGTGCTAAGTACTTGGGTACTTAAGAAATCAATAGCAAAAAACTTTTGATGTTCTTTTGAATAAATTAACCCGCCACAAATTAGTAACATCAAATAAAATAAAAAACAAACAAATATGAAAGATTACATAAAATAATTTGTTTGTATTTTCCAAAAATGTTTGTGTTATAAAAAGTATTTAATCGAGTACCGATAAGAAAACGAGTTAAGTTGTCAAAAGTGTTAACATTTTTCAACACTTCAACTATTTGTCATCAGCTGTTGCCTTTATTTTACGAATTTTTACAAAATTTGCGTTCGCGTACTTTTTTGGACAACAGCTTTTTGTGAGAGCAAATTTTACAATTTTTTCATTTACTGCATTTTACTGTAAAAGTACTCAAACGCACCTAATATAATATGCATTTAAGGCTAGTTTATACTATCTCAGAAGATATTCCATAATACTTTGTGAGATAGAAATCTAATGAGTTTTGTTGCGACTGCCAAAAAATCTTATTTAACATAACAGGTTGTATTCACACCATCACACAAAGTATAAACACTCACACATAAAATAAAATGCTGATCCAATGAAAAATATTATTGTTTAGAAATTTTTCAAAAAACTATGAAGTCGTATGGGATGTCAAACTTTTTTCATAATACTTGTCAGTTTCATCACACATGCATTCACAATATCAGACTTTTACATATTGCTTGAGCTTTTGACATGTATTAATACAAAATATAATAGTGTAAACTAGCCTTTAGGAATATTTTAATTCTGCATTAACACATTTTGAAAATCTTACCACAGACTCGAGATAGCGAGATGTTGATGTCAGTTTTTTGATACTTTTCAATTCGATGATGCTGAAAATTTTAAATTACTTAACCATTTTTCGCCCGATTTTTATTTCCAATACGTCATTAGAAAGGTCTTGTCCACCGCTTGGAATTAATTAATCTTCAAGAAACATGTCAAAGTTAGTTTTGAGGGGGTACATCAAAACCTTTTTTTTAGTCGGTCTAATGTTCATACATACATACATACATATGTATAAAAAACTACAAAAGCAAGCGTTTTTAATAAAGCGTCTGTTTTTTGGGCCGAATAGCTGCTTTCAGTGCTCCCTTTCCAACTTGTAAAAGCCAAAATAAACCACACAAATGGCTAGGCAAGTATGTCAAAATTTTACGTTTGTACAAATGTTTTGTGTGTTACATAATTGGGGTGTTTGTTGTATGGACAAACATTTAAAGCATGTTGAAAAATGTATAATATTTGGTAGACATGTTGGATATTTGTTAAACTTTATGTGGCGTATAGTGATAAATGTAATCATTTCAGTAAGAACTTTTTAGAGTGGAGAAGTAGAAGAAGCATTAAATTAATTTTCAGCCTTGAAATCATGGAATTCGATAAATGTCATTCGACAGATTAAGAGCTGTCGTAAACATACCAGAAAGTTTTTTATAATAACTAGGGTGTTCAGTCGATAAATTCTTGTTCGATTAATCAAACAATTTTAGACGATAAATTGTTCGAATAATTTAAAATTGCTAATTTCGATTTAAGTATTAATCGAAGAATTTATATCGATTAATCGAATTATAATAATAAAGTATTTCCGTCAAATGTATAATTTTTTTAAAGTTTAAATTTTAAAGTCGAATAAACAAACCAATAGTATTTTAACTCAAAGATTTATATTAATTTATCGGGTATGTTCTAGAAATGAAATGAAGTGAAGTTGAACGATAATTAAAATTCAATAACTATTTATAACATGACCGCAGTTTTTCGTGGTTTTTAGTGTTGTTCTTGCTAAAATAATAGATACTTAAAGAATGAAGTAGATATAATGGAATATTTTTTATGAACTTTCATTACAGGGTCGTTTTTAAAATTTGCTCGATTTTAAATCGATTTCTAGAACACGCCCGTATTTTTAACAAAATAGTTCATGCATTTCTCTCTTTAGAATGAGTTTGGTAAAAAAATATTGTACGAAGAATTAGTCTAATAATGCTAAATATAACAGTACCCATGTTCTGTAACTTTAGTGAGAACTTCTCGCATCGAAAAGATGTGAAACAAAATATTCCATCGTTTCTCGAAAAGTGAGAAAAAAGTGTGTCTGTAACTTATGTCGAAAACTATCAAAAGAGATTACGTCGTTACGTTATAAAAGTCATAACATTGCACTCGAAGCCGATGTGACATTGCAGACGTTGAGGACGCCAGTCACACATATAGTTAACGGCGACCAAAATTTACTAAAATTGAAAAATTTTCAACGACGGCGGCGAAAATACAACCGTCGGCCATGCCAAATAATGTAAAGTGCGACTTTAATGTTTGTTGTTTGTAAACGAGCTTTGAAAAAATTCGTATATTTTATAAAAATGGTAAAAGAAAATAATTAAACAATAAAAAAGGGCCAAGAACATAATTTTATTATTATTATTGTTTGCAATTTGCATTTTTAGTTGTTTTTTAGTGTTAAAATTTTTTTCTCGCCCCATTTTTATTCGTGAGTTTTTTTGACAGTCCAAAGCGGGAACTTTTCTCACCAAAATGTTACAGACACAATTTTTCTGTAAATTGGCGAGTAATTTCCTTGCGTGACAGCTTGTACTCGCCAAAAAAAGTTACAGACACAGTTTAGTGAGAAAAACAGCTGTTTGTTTCAATATACGGCATTTTTGTTCTATTTCACACATTTCAATCGAAAAGTTTCTCGACACGAGAGTTACAGAACATGGGCACAGGTGTCCAAAAATGTATTAACGTAAATGGTCTTCAACAACTTCACTTATTAACCACTGACAACTGAACTATAACATAGTACTTGAAGAAGATGCTCCACTAACAAAATCAAAGAGGCTACAAGTGGTCCAATGAATAAATATTTTAAACAAGATACTTCGATCGATTCTCTAGAGGAAATTATTTGCAGAAGCATAGCAGAGAATGGAATGTCCGTGAAAAGTTACAAAAAATTCGAAGCTATATTGACTCTTTTAACATCTACATATGTGCCCGAAAGTGATACAACAATTTGGAGCTACATTGACAAGTACTAATTTTTTATAAATTTATCGAAAAAAATCTCGTAATTTATAAAATATCTAGACTTAGAATTATTCGATTAATCGAGTATTCTTAAAATTTTATTCGTTTAATCGAATAAGTTAACAATTCCAAATATCGTTTAATCGAACAAAAATAAAACCCGATTAATTAAACACCCTAATAATAACACAAAAAATTTACATTTTGCATTATTGTGATTAATAAGGGGTATGGAGTTATTTCAAATAAATTCCTTTATTTCTTTTAATTAGGAAACATAGAACATTCGCATATGGCCACAAAATATTAATTTCCAATTAATTTAAGTAATCATTTTCTCGATATACCTTTGTTTTATTTTTTTTGTTTCTTTTGTTTATATTTTAAAATAATCATATGTTTTTATTGTACTACAAAGCAAAAAATCTATTATATTTCTTAAACAAATTTCGATTCGAACACTATTGAATGCCGCAATCCGGTTTACGATACTTCACGAAATTTTATTCGTTACGAAACATATTTCGATCACGAATGCGGCTCCAGAACAAGTCAAGGTTGTTTTACCTAAAAATAATTCACACAGAACGACGCTCTAAAATACAGTAGTGTTCTGTATAATATGGAAAGTATGGTTACCGTAGCGATAATGTTCATAATGAAAATTTAAGTTTTATCAATTTTAAAAATTAATTATATATCGCACTCGTTCCTCTAAAGGGGATTAACTCAAAATTTATAAATTTTCAGTAGAGACAAAAAACTGTTTATACCCTTCACAATATTGATCCTACACCCTATAAAGTATAGTCTGTCTGTTGAAATGGGTTTTCCAAAGCCCCCAGAAATGGTGTAAATTTCTGTCAGGTATTCTTATTATAATTTTGTTATTGAAATTCAGCCAGATCGATCTAAAAACGGCGACTACCCCTAATTTTTTCAAAAATCCCTTGTTGTTGTATTTTTATTATTTTTTTTCTTTATATCTGGAGAACGACAGTTTCCAAATTAGGTACATACATTAAGGTTATCAATACACAGCATCCCTCAAAATGTGGGCGGGATTGGAGAAGTGGGCGTGGTACCTCCCGTACAAAAAATATCAAAAATTGTATAAAAACCTGATTTTTTGGACTGCCATATGACCTATGGTCAGGGCTGGGCAGTATTTAAAATACATGTATTTGAAATACGTATTTAAAATACAAATACGTATTTTGTATTTGTATTTTAAATACATGAAGTGCAAGTATTGTGTATTTTAATTTCATGTCCAGCAAATATTTTGTATTTTAAATACATACAATAAATTGAAGTATTTTGTATTTTAAATAAAGACAAAGAATCCAAAATCTTGCAATTTATACTCTGGAGGAAAATTAAAAAAAAAAAACTTAAAATGACATCTGGAAATATCAGAAGTAGAAGCAACAGTAAAGAAGACGATTATTTTGTTGTTTTCGTAGATAGAATCTAGGACATCAAATTGGGAGTTGGAATTTGTCAGTTTCCTTAGTGACAAGAGCAAAGACATTATCACTCTTGACAGCTTTCCAAATATAAAAAGAGTATTCATAGAATTTAATAAAAGCTTGTGCTCATCAGGACCTGTAGACAGATTATTTTCTTCAGCAGGTTTTATTTATTTTCCAACAAGAAACTTTTTGTCTGATGCTTCATTCAAAAATCTAATATTTATGAAAGGAAGCAATTGTTTTGTTAATTGGTTTTTCTAATGTATTTTCTGGTTTGAATAAAAATGGTGTATTTCGTATTTTTAATACATACATGACGTGAAAGTATTTGAAATACGTACATACGAAATACGTATTTGAAATACGTACAATAAATGAAAGTATTTTGTATTTCAAATACATACAAATGTGTAAGTATTTTGTATTTTAAATACATAACCTGTAAGTATTTTGCATTTTAAATACATGACCAGCAAGTATTTTGTATTTTAAATACCGCAAACCATGTATTTTTCCCAACACTGCCTATGGTTATCCCTTATATTTATATCAAAAGATCGGAAATCTTTAGTAGAAAATATTTTCTGAAAAACTCGGAAAAATACCCACTTTCAGGAACCATAGATCTTCCCGAGTCCAAGTTTCATAACCCAACAAATTTGTTCTTTAACACGTCGGTATATTAATCTGTCAAATCGGTGGGCAAGTTATTAGTAAAATACTCATAAAACGGGTTAAAAAACATCAAAATGTTTATAAAAATCTACATTTTAGAGCTGTCCTATGACCTACGGATACGGCTTGTATATCAAAAGATCAGAAATCTTTAGTAGAAAATATTTTCTGAAAAACCGTTTCAGATACGAAAAAGTTATGACTTAAATATAATTTTTTTTTGAAAAATACCCATTTACGGAAATAATAGATCTTCCCGAGTCCAAGCTTTATAACTCAAGTAAACTTCTTAAACACGTCAGTATACAAATCTATCAAATTGGTTAAAAAATGGCTGAGTTATAATCAAAATACTGAAATTTCAAAAATTACTCTTTATTATAATTAAGTTTGTTTCTTAATATATTTAATGCCACGCAAACATAAAATATAATTAAATGCAAAGATTTTCTTGGGATTCAAAAAATTAATTAAAAAGGTTTCGTTTAAATGTGCTAAATTCCCATTTCATACTATTGATAAACTGAAATTTATTGTTGAAGGGATAAGCTATTCCTATGCGCATTTCACTGGTTGCTTAGGCCAGATCGGCAGGAAACTTCATCCAAAGATTTTAGAAAAACTAAAGATATTATACAAATAAAACTGTTAAGCGAATAAGAATTATAAGCTCCAGTTTTACTTGTATGCAATTTAAGGCTGTTTTACAGTATCACACAAGTAATATGCGCCCCATACACGGTTCAATTCAGTTGTCAACTGAGTCTTTTAACTGAATTGATGCTTGGCCACATACTTCATCAACTGAATTGCAAGATTTTAAATTAATTTTAAAATTTAATGAAATAAAATACAATTTTTAAAATACTTAACTTTTTTTTACAAAAGAAACTACAAACATTAATTTTGACAGCTAATCAAGAGACTCGAGCACACACAGTACAATCGAATTGTAAGACTTAGTAGTCAACTTGAAAAAATCAAAATCTTTTGATTTTTCTTCAACCAACTCGACAACCGTCAAACTAATCAACTCAGTTGACAATTGAATTGAATTGTGTATGGTCTGCTTTACGTATTTTGAAAAAAATACAACCCTGTCATGATAAGTTGTTATTGTTTCTTGAAAAATTTTAAACTATAATTAGATCAGGGCAATGGCTTTAGAACACCCGTTCAGAGGCTAGCTAGAGTGAGAAGGCGGCTAAGTAACCTGAATGGTTGAAAGACGTCTCAGGTCAGTAGGAAGAACTTCTGAAACTTAGTTTCTGTAAAGTATCCTCGTTAAGGGCGTCTCAGGAAGTAGAAGGAACGCGAATAATCTCTGCCTTTGAAAAACTTTACAAATTGCCTGCCTGGAGGTTGCTGGCAGCCCCAGCACCAGGATCGGTTGCGGAAGCCTAATAAGCTACCGCATCTTAAATAACACTTATTAATGAAACCTCAACTATATTTTGGGGCCCTATGCTCCTTATAGGATCGTCGGGAACATATATATATATATATATATATATATATATATATATATATATAGATCAGGGAAGCATTTTCATAAAATACTTAAGACTTTGTGGAATAGTGTATAACGACCTTAAGCGATTAATACTACTTAAATAAATATACATAATTTAGAATCTAAATCTAAATTTTAGATATACGTAGATATATATAAACTTCTGTTCTTCCCAACCATGGTGAAGGGTATATAAGATTCGGCGTAGCCAAAAATAGCACTCTTACTTATAATATGTAGTCTTGTCCTCCAAAGGGGGATACAATTGTATTTTTTTTTTTTGCAAAATACTAGAGAAAGTGATCTAAGACTTTACAGTGCGAAGATATGATCACTGCACATGGATGTCTTGCAAAAAGTAAAAACTGAAACATTTTGAGTTGACTCTCTTAAGGGTGCGATATGTATAAACTTTTCATAACCAGTTATTTCATTTTAAATTTTGCAAAGAGATCAAGAACTACTTAAACGCGGATATTATGGTTTAACTCAGGAAATGATTTACCAATGGCTTGGTTCATGGGTGACTCCTTACTGGTGGAGTGATGCTCATGTAAATAAGGCTTTGTCGAGTTTTCTAGCAGCCAACATAGTATTGGAGGTACGAAGGCATCACTCAAATATTTTAAGATTCTACTAATTTCCATTTAATAAATGCTGTAGATTGATAGCGGGGTCGAGTTCAATGGCAAATATCCCATGACTGTATTGTATTCACTTTATTATGAGTTTAGCAAAAGGTATCCACATTCTCGTATAACGGGAATGAAACAGGAAACAACATCTTATAAAACGGAACTTGTTATACGAATGCTTAATTATACACTCGGAGGTTCTTCTTTTAAAGCTGGCATAAGACAATTTATTGCTGATCGTCACTTTGGTACATTTTTTGGTGATGATTTGTGGGACGCACTAACGAAACAAGCCATTCATGATCAAACGCTATCAGACCAATATAGCATTGCAGAAATAGCAGGTTCTTGGATTACAAAAGATCGGCTGCCTGTAATAAATGTTGAACGCGATTATGCAAAGAAATTGGCTGTAATAACTCAAAAGGTGTATCTGCGAGAAAGACCACATGATGTACCTGAACGTGATAAGATGTTATGGTGGATTCCTCTGGTAATAATTCGCCAAGATAATCTTAACTTTTCAAACACAAAACCCCAAGTGTGGATCGAAAAAATGAGAAGTCAGATTATTAATGATATGCCCAATCCTGATGAATACATTATAATAAATCCAGAAGAAATTGGACCATTTCCTGTAAATTATGATACCACAAATTGGAATTTGCTTTCAACTTTTCTTCAGACTGACGAAGGTCTAAAATGTATTCCCACATACACAAGGTTTTTACATTAAATTTTGTCTTACTTGATCTGAAGTGTTAAACATTATAAATATTTTTTGTTTTAGAGCCAAACTTTTGCACGATGCTTGGAATTTGGCATATGCTGGTGACTTGAGCTTTGCAACAGCCTTAAATATGACACTATTTATGAAATATGAACGTAATCACATTGTTTGGAATCCGGTTTTTACATTCATTGACCACATTGGGCGACATATTGACATGTCTAATGTTCATAAAAAATTTGAGGTGCGTATTTAATTTAAAACAAGACAAAACTTTGTTGACAGCTCTAAATTTCTCATCAAATATTTCGTTTCTAAAGTTTAGAGCATATTTATTGTACAATAGCAAATAAAATTCGGGAATTTTTTGTTACTTTCAATAAAGTTATTTATGGCTTAGTTCCAAAACATTATGTTTAACGATGCACAGTTTACTTACTTACTGTCTACGCATCGATAACTTCTTTTGTGCACTTTGGGCAATATATCATGAGCCCTATTTACAGTCTTGTGCAATTGGTCTTGCGTCGTAGCATTTTTAAAATGGTATATGCGATAGGAAACCATTACTATTTCATTTTGCGATTATATGCGTTGTACATACTTATGTTCAAAGAAAAATATTAAAAGTCGAATATTTTAAAATGTTCGTTTTTCGAATATCAAATAAACCGGTTTTTTTTGGTAAATCATTTAGACATGCTAATTAAAATAAATTTTTGAGTATATCTCAAATAATAAATTTAGTAAATTTCTATAATTTTTTAAAACCAAAGTTTTTCAAAAATTCTAAAGCTACATTCACACCTATTGAATATTTGACGTCCTACACGTAACCACTAGTTTTCTTAAGGAGTTGTTTGATTTTGCAAAACGATTGGCTAGAGCAAACATTATTTAACAGTTTCTAAATTACATTATACAATTACCATCTTAGCAATAAAGTTTAGTAAATAAATAGAAATTATTAAAAATAAAGCTAAAATTTGATAAATTCTTACTGGTCACGCTTTATTTGGATTTGATCGTCAAATATTTGTTAGGATTCCTAACCTTCAAGAATTAATTTTTATTAAAATTAACTTTTAATTATAAAATATAATTTGATTTGAATTTTTATGTATTCGAATTAAAACTGGTTAACCGGTTATTTTTAAAATGCTTAACCGAAAACCGGGTTTTTTAAAATAGCAACTATTCGGAACATTCGAAACCAGGTTTTTCAAAAAGTCGAATAATCGATCTCCCTAATTTCAATTAAAAAATTTGTGATATTTATTAAAAAATTTGTGATATTTATTAAAAAATTAATTATATTTGCACCAGTAAACAAATTAATAGTACATACCAATTTAACGATTAATTCACTTGATTTAAACGTTTAATCCCTTGATTAAACTTTTAAATCACTTGATTAAATTTTCGCTAAAACAAGAGTTTATTTTTGATCAATGCTTTTATTGGTGAACAAATATGGAGAATTTTTTCTGTGTTGTTGTTAATATTTTTACAGTATCTTCAATGTGTGTGCACACGTCAGGTATAATAAAGTAAGTACTTTTTTTTCAGTACTATTAGTATTGCAAAAGTACTGAAGTACTCCAATGACATGTTTAGTACAATTTAAAAATTGAATATGATTATATTTTTTTTTACGAACTGTTTCTTGTCATTAAAATTGACTAAAAATGTCTTGCAAGTTGCAACGGTGTGAACTTTGTACGCTATTTTCATTTGACAGATGTGTTAAATTAATGCATCTGACAATGGCACCATTGTCAGAAAAATGACAACATTGTAAGATCTGACCATCGTCTGTAGTCTAAATTTACACGTTTCATCTTTTGATGCTCAACTTCTTTTCAATTCCCTTTTGAAGATGCCAATATATTCACACGTAGCAATCGGTTTCAACTTTTTTCGGTTCAAAACAAAAACAATTTTATTAACAGCGAATCAAAGAGAAAAAGAAAAGAAAAAAATTACATACAGCCATCCTTGTGCATATGCCAACGAATAAAAACACAAAGCGTACTGACCGAGTACAGGCATCTCCGTACCAACCCCCTTTCTTCTTTCTTCCCTCACCTAAAAACATAAGAGTTAAGCATCAAAAGATGAAACGTGTGAAAGCAGACGTACGAAGCTTAATGTTTAAAGTCACATCAAACCAGTGCTGCCAATATAGCCATTTATTGGCAAGATTTAGCCATTTATCATCTCGTTTAGTCATGAAAAAGTTAACCTAGCCATTATTCAATTTTTTGGCATTTTTATTTAGAAAAATTTTCTTGACGTTTTTAAAACTTGTAGAGCAAAAAATGTTATTGTTAAAGATTCGTTTTTTGTAATAAAATGTTGTTTAGCCGTTGCACATTTTTTACTAAACATTTTACCATTTTTAGAAGTAAGACTGCATGAAACCAAAACTGTACAGTTGATATTTACTTTGACAGCAGTAGTGAAAGTAAGATTTTTCTTTTGCTTTTCCGTTCTACATAAAAGTATAAACTTTTGCTTTTCCGTTGTCAGTTTTTTTACACTGCTCTTCGTCTAAATTCCCTATTATTTACTTCATTTTTTGTTAATTATCAAATATATCCAGCCCTCACCTCGAAATTAACGTAAGCGCTAAAAATCAAATTTTACAGGAGAGTTTTTTTATTTTATTTTATACAAATTTTGTATGAAATTTGTCGCTTACGATAAAGTTGTTCTTGCTATACAATCGTAACGGTACCTTATGTGACCAGGACATTTTAGAAGATGATGCAAGTGTTGCCAATAAAGTCATTTATTAAAAAAGAAACAAAAATTGAAAATGATGTCGCTTTCGATATTTTCGCGGTTAGTACAAGTCAAATTTAAAATATTTGTTGTTATTCTAACAATAAAACTAGAAACAAATATTTGTTTGTGTTCTAGTACAATTAGGGTCAAAAAAGTACAGTTTGTTATTGCATTAAGTACAATTTTGAAAATGTCATTTATCATCCCTGGCACACAGACGTAAAAAAAGAGAAAACGGGGTGCCCTGAGTTTGCCGTTCGCAGCTATATCAACCAAATATACAGCATTGCACTTGCTACACTTTTGTTAATATCCAACTCTTAAGCTCAATAGTTGATATTTACTCGACGTATGCACCACTTAATTGCAAACATACAGCTGACACTCAGCGAATCATTTATCAATCAACTGTGAATTTCGTGTTTTCCAACTAGGATTGCGAACTAAACCAAAGAGGTCGTTCACAATTGATAGAAAATATTAACAATTGCATAAATTTGCAATCTTAAATGCACAAGATTGTGAATAGGGCTTATGTGCAGTGTTGCCAATTTAGCCATTTAGTGGCTAGATTTAGCCATTTTTCACCCAGTTTAGCCATTAAAAAATGAGTTTAGCCATTAGACATTTTTTAGCCATTTTTTAAATTGTTTAGCCATAAAATTTTATTTGTCGTTTTTCTTTTAAAAGAATAATTTTTATTTTATTATAAAAATTTAATAAGCGCCCTTAATTTAAATCACAACTTTTACAAATATGGAAAATCGCTATAAACTAAAATCTTGAAACATCTTTCATAATAAAGGGACAGTATTCCAATGTTAAATTTATAAATGGATCAACACAAATAACGCTGTTTTTTTCTGGTTGCAAGTATTTCAATAAAGAGATGCACTCTCACTTCCATGGTCTAATAATGAAGTAGAGAGGGTATTTTGCCAAGTAAACATCGTTAAAAGTAATTTAAGAAATAGGTTACATTTAGCAACCGTTAATTCGATTTTTTTAATTAGGTAAATGTTTTTACCGTAACAATAAAATGTTTTTACCAACACCACAATAGTGGAGAGCGTACTATGCGTTTATGGTGATGTTTGTAACACCTTAAAATATTGATACTTAGCCAACCTTTACTCATACAGATTGGCTCAGAATCACTTTCTGAGTCGAATTAATGATGCTTGTCCGTCTGGCTGGCTGGCTGGCTGTCCATGTACACCTTGTGCGCAAAGTGCAGGTCGCAAATTTGCAGATAATTTAATAAAATTTGGTACATAGGTTGGCTTACTGTTGTCGTGATTATGATTTTCCTTCAAGTTATTTAAAACTAATAGGCACGAGTGATTCCTATGAGATGAACAATAACGACATAGATTTTCGATGATTTAATTTTTTAAATATTTATCAAAATATTAATTTACGTTTATTCTTATTTAAGAAATTGATCTTAACTTACAATTTCATCGTAAACAACTTTAAATGAATTATTTCTGTTTTGTTATTGAATTTTAATGTGTTTTTATTTAAAAAAGCTTTTAGCCATTTTTTAGCACATTTTTAGCCATTTTTTTCGTAAATTTAGCCATTTTTGGTGATCAAGTTTTGGCAACACTGCTTATGTGACAAAATTTATTTTAATGGTCTTGAAATTTATTGCACCATTTTTTAATTACATATGTTCTTCTAGTCATTTTTAAATGACATTTCTTTTATTTTTGTTTGTTAAATATTTTAAGTTACAAGGGGGATTTGTATTCTTAAGCCTATAGTACACGGAATGTAAAAAGCCACATTCGCATGTGGCTCTGACGTAATTTTGTCGTCATCACACATCACGAACTTCCTATTGTGGCTTTGTAGTGACGTCAAAATTACGTCAGACCCACATTCGCATGTGGCGTTTTACATTCCGTGTACTGTAGGCTTTACTAACATCAAATAATGCTTCAAAGCTATTGCGGATAGTTACCCTTAAGTAATAACTTTTTAAGGCATCGCATATGGCGCGATAAAATTTTTTGATGAAAATATAAATCGTACTTCTTGACACTCTTGTCAAAACCTTCAAAGCGCTAAAGGAATCACCAATAGACAGGTTCCTCAAAGTTATTGCCAACTTTACTATGGCAATAATCGCTGCACTCATGTGTGTCATTTTTTAATTTGCGATTTAGCCTAAACGTACATACGTACATACAATTAATGGAAAGAGAAAGAGTGATATACATACATACATATTTGGCCATGATGAATCTTATATACCCTTTTGTAACCAAGATGATTGTACCTTATTTGGAAACTTTAGCTCTTGTCATTCCCCGGATATACAGAAATCAATAATGGGTTTGTGCGGGAGGTGCCACGCTCACTTCTTCAATACCGCCTTTATTTTTAGAGAAGTTTGGAATTGATGACCCAGCTATGTGTACCAAATTTAGACAATTTTTCTCTTACCGTTCTTTAGGCTGGACGTCCACACCATAAATTTAACGCTTTCTCGCTGCCTACGCAGATGTCAAAAAAGTAAAATCTGTGTTGTTTAAAGTAGCAAATTACATGAAACGGGTTTTCCAATAAGGATTTGCCAACTTTATTCTAAATAAAACGCAAACAATTTGAGATATTTTCCAAACTTGATGATAGACTTGAAATATAATCAAAACATTAATAAATGGAACTCGAGTTCGTTCATATGGCCACCGCGGGCACGTCGGCAGAGGTCGATTCGTTGTTGGGTTTGAGTTCTTCCAACGCACTATGCTTCGACCCATAGACAAAAATCAAAAAAATGTTTGTCTCAAATTGTTTTTAAATACAGATTTTTTAAAAGATAATAAGGTATCTCAATAAAATGTTAACAAAAAAATGTTTCTGATTGCTTTTGCCACGACGAGAGGGCGTTAAAATCAGAGAATTTCTTGCAAAAATGACAACAGAAAAATGGATTTTAGTTGTTTCACAAAAATAATTCTGAAAAATTCATTTTTTTAAAAAGTAGCTCGAAATTTGGTTTTCAAGTACTTTGATATATTTGCAGTTAAATTAAAATATAGAATTTAGTACATATTTATTTACAAAAAAAAACTTTTTTTATTGATTTTTATGATTTTTACTCAAATATCAGGCATTTAAGAGTGTTTAATATCATTGTGCAACACGATTTCATATTTTGAATGGTAAAAAAAAAATTTGATTATACCATTAGTAGACCAAAACTACTGAAGCATTTTCAAAATTTAGCTCGAGTTATTTTTTTATGGCCCACTCAAGGTATATTTACACAAGGTAAACTCGTTGGCCCATATGTTTGTCAGCTGTTTACCCCTAGTTGGAACCACAACGTCAAATTGCGTGTATATGAGCCATAATTTGTACATGTGTGCGTTAAATTGTTTTTGTTTTATATGAAGACTATTTTGACAAAATGGTTCCTTTTATAGAGCAGCATGTCTACACTCCCAAATGAGTCTACCTTGTGTAAATATACCTTGGGCCCACTGAAGTTTTTAATTTTTTATTAAAGGCGTTTTGAGTAAGTCAAAAAAAAATGTATTAAATCTAATTCTGAGCTGAATAAGGTTAATAGATGATCTTAATAAAATTTGATGACGGTTCGTTTTATAGAACTAGTTAGCCCTCTATCTGCCATTTTTAGGGCTCATTTCAGCCTCTCCTCATAGAACACCACAAACACGTACGTTTAAAGGGTGAAAATATTCTACAACAATTTTCTGCATCGAATTTCACTAGGGGTTGTAAAAGACCATAAGCTCGTGTGATATAAGCAAAATGCTTAAAAAAGTAAAATTGTAAATTATCATATATTATTATCAAGTTGTGTTTCAGCAAAGTCGTGTGAAATAATTCGAAAAAATGTAATAAATCTACTTTTGAGCTTAACATATTATCTAACCCTATATCTCCTATTTTTAGGATTAAATGACTCCTATTTAGGAGTCATTCAAGTCTCTTTTTTAAATATTCTTATTGAAAACCTTTAAAACGTGTGTTTAAAGGATTAAAATGTTCTGCAATCATGAAATAGTTTTTTTTACACATTCCAAACACCTTTAAAAAAAAAATTAAAAAGTTCAGTGGGCCATAAAAAAATAACTCGAGCTAAGTTTTTAAAAACCTTCGGTGTTTTTGATCTACTAATGATATAATTACATCATTTTTTTTTGTCCCATTTAAGATAAACTCGGAGACCCAAAATTTGTTGCACAGTTATGCAACTGTAGCTTTAAGTTATGTAAAACATCTCATAAATAATAAGTAAGATTCAATTAAATTATAAACAATATTCTGTTTCTTATTTAAATTACTATTGTGAAGAGTAAGTTGCAATCAGTGTTGCCAGTGGATTTTTGAAAAAATACCTACACATGCTAAAAAAAATCCGGTTATTCCCTACACGTTGAAAAAATTTCCCCTACAAAAATCCCTATGCATAATTGTCAATAAAAACAAAAAAAACATTAGTTATAAAAAATAAATTTTATTCGAATATGTATATAAAAGCTTTGACAAAAAATAAGTGCAAAACTTACACAAAAAAATAATACATAAATGGGGGATTTCATGTCAAGTACCCAACTTTTGAAATCGATGTCTTCCGATTTGGATAAAGTTTGCACCAAGGTTAGTCGGTCAAAGAGTTTCTGAGTTAGCAGTGTTCTTTCTCTTCCATGTAACTTATTACCTATTGGTGTTAGCAAAATTTGTCCCGAACAAATTAGAAAGCTTTTTCTTCAATCTTTCGAAAATTTTGTTTTGTTATTTTAAATTTTTTTAAGTTTAAAACTTATTTTTTATTTTAAAAATAGTTTTGGTCGCTTTTTGGGCCGCGAGTGGCTTAGGTATAAAAATTCAATTTTTAGCATATGCACTACTTTGAATTTTTAATATTTGTGCGTAAGTGTTTTTAAAACCTTAACAATAAAACTAATGCTGAGAAACTAGACACATTAACCTTTCCGACGGTATGTAACATACCTAACTAGCATTTTATCCTATAAGTAGTTTCGAGCGCACCTCTAACTCAGAAACTATTTGACCGATCTTATTGAAAATTTGTGTTTAAACTGCCCTTGGTGCCTAATCCTAATCGGAAGACATTGATTTCAAAAGTTGGGTCACTTGACATGAAATTCCCCATATGTATGTACTTTTAATTTAATTTAATTAAATTTTTTAGCATTAAATGATATCTTAGAGAACACATATACATACATATTAGTGTCGCGAACTTTTAAAACCACAAACAACTCTGGAAATATATCTATTTTTAAGCGATTTTAGAAACAAGAAAATAATTTTTTTTTTTTTTTTTTTTTTTTTTGGCAAGAAATTATCACTAAAAAACGTGTTTTTCTACATTTATTTCATAAATAATGCGACATAACGAAAAGTCCCTACATTTTGGAGATAATAAAAGATCTGTCCGATTTTCCCTACGCTACTTCTGGCAACACTGGTTGCGATTGACTTCGATTTTGAAGTTTTATTAGTTTTATATTATTTGCCGTTATTTATATTTTTCAAATTAAAAATGATAGCGTGACACATTTGTTTTTAAGTTACAATACATTCCAGCAGCGCTAATACGACAATATATTAAATTTTCGGAAATGCGAGAGAAATTTTTATTTTCTATAAAAATTTCTATTGTATAAAAAGTGTGTTACAAGTTAAATAAGTGTTACAAGTTTAATTTCCTTTAAGATGAGTGATCGTGAGTGCTGGTGGATGAAAATACTAACGGGTCCATCTCTATTTGTAATGTAAACAAGGTTTAAAAAATAAATTTATAAATTAATGTAACTAATCTGTGGTGATTGCAAATATTTAAAAAAATTCCAATATAATTGATTGCTGGATAGCAGCATCCTCAAACAATAAAATATCAGAGGTGTGGAAATATGTAAAACACAAGATAGGCGATTCATATTTTCATTCCAGGATGTTTGTCTGAAGAAGCATTGGAAGTCAACCATAAAAATGGAGGAAAGTGTGATTGTCTCATACTAGAAAAACGTCTCGAGAAAACACAAATAAAGATTTAATGACATATTTGCTGTTGTCTTCAGATCCCGTATTATCATCAAAGAGAAACATTCACCCCTATCGTGAATAATTTTTCCCCTTTTCACATATTTGCGATAATGAACAGCTCCCATGAAAAAAATGTAATTCAAAGGAGAATAATAACGGGAATAAATTCCCCTTATCGTGAAAAATTTTTTCCCTCGTAATTTGTTCACATTTCCCTTAGATTTTCTCACTTCATTTTTGCTAGGGAATTTAACATGTATGTTAGTAGTTCCTCCTATAAATCGAATATTAAGGGCTAGATCCGTTAATAAGGCACAAACCGATGTATTGGTCAACAAAATGCAAAACAACAGGTTGATTGCCGCCGGATTTGTGAAAGATGTGGTGGCAGAAATTTGGAAAATATTTTACTACATAAAATTTAAAAGTGCAAAAAACTAACGTTGTAATCAACCTATCCCTCCAATACTAATTATTTATATTTAGTATTTTAACTTTTAATCCAAATTTTTAATATTTTTAATTAGGCTTAAGTTCATTAAATTTAATTTTCATTAAAATGTAAATACTTTGGACGTCAAGAAGAATTCTTGACAAAAGAACGAATAAACAGAAGTAAGGAAAAAGCATGTAAAATCAATTAAAATGGATAAACATTCAAAAAAACAAATTTCGATCTACCAAAAGTTAAAATACAATTTGGTTTAAGGTTTGATGTTTGAATATTGACGTCAGCAGTCGTCGATGGCTGCGGGTGTAAAACGGCAAATCCATTTGAGGAGATCGAGTGGTTGCGATCGAAACATGTCATGGTAACCTGCCGGCCGCGGTTCGAATCCCGGCCACGGTCAAGAATGAAAGATTATCAATAACAATTTTAATCAATTTTCATGTTGTAAAATTCCTTTCTTCATAAAAATAATTTAATGAAAATTTAATTTAATGAACTTAAGCCTAATTAAAAATATTAAAAATTTGGATTAAAAAACACCACAAATAGTTCAACAAAATAACCACAATACTAATTATTTTAACTTTTCTTTTTTCCCTTTTTTCCCTTCAAGGGGACTGAAAATTTCATGGGAACAAAAATTCCACTTGTTATTCACGATAGGGGTGATTACGATTAAAATAAAATAATAGATGCTGAAATTGAGAATATATTCTTGGAGAAGATGTTGAAATCAAAGATGAGATAATAGAAGACGAGATGTGCTCTTCGTTAAGTGAAAATTGGTTTTGGGAAGAATCAAGTAGCGATGATGCTTCGTTATAAGTTTGTCTTTATATGTTTTTTTTAACGTTTTTTATTTTAGGAGTGATAAATATAATTATTAAGTTCAGCTATTATAATTTTTGTTTCAAAATCCAAAATTTTAAAAGTCTATTATAAATAAAAATCTTTCCTTTAACAAAATATATCGCACTTAATCAACAGGAGGGTATTAACTCAAAATGTTCAGTAGAAGCAAAACAATTTTAAATTTAATATTAAAGGCATATGAAAAAGAATTTTTAAACCAACCATTTCATTACCAAAAAAGTAGGCAAAATAGTAAGATATTTTTACAGCGGCTATAAATACTACGCGTCGATTTTTTTCGAAAAGTGAAAAAATAAAAATTTGGATTGATCAAGTGCGATATGATTTTTTTCATCATTTTTGAATGACGTTAACATTGCTACTTTTCCTCTTTAATTTTTTCATTTATGTTATCTTTCATTTTACCCGTTTTAGCCTATTTTTCAATTAATGATGTTTTTGTATTTTCCGCATTGATAATCTGATTCTACCCAAATTCAGCATAAATATATATCTTGCAATTATCAATTTACATACCAAAATTTATTACGATCGGAAAATTTTTTTAGGAGTGATAGCATTTTTAAGAAAGAGGATATATGGCAGGACCTTGAGTCCTTAGTCCAATTGAAATAAAAAATTTACACACGATGCTAGTTGTATGTGTATCAGCATGACCACTTTTTGTAATTTTGTGGGCATTATTGAAGCTAAAATTACATTTTTCATTTTCAGGACACATGGGAGGTAGGCGTGTCGTTGGGCCGATTTTTCCAAAAATTCTTATTTTTCTTAATTAAGCTATTTTATGCTAGTGTACCAAATTTCAAAATTATCTGACAAATCCTTCTATTTTTGTCCCTTCGTTATATGGGAACGAAGCACAGTGCAACGTCGTTGGCTTGTTGGTATAATAGACCAATGATTTGACGTAGCCCCAAAGAAAAAAGTCTGGAGGCGTTAAATCGCACGAACGAGGCGGCCAATTGACTGGTCATTTTCTTGAAATAACACGCTCACCAAACTTACTCTTCGATAAATCGATTAAAACGAGTGCTGTATGGCTTGTGGCACCGTCCTGTTAAAACTACATGTCGTCCAAGTCTATGTTTTCCAATTCCAGCAAAACATAATCGGTAATTATGGCCCAATAACGATCGCCAATTCACAGTAACTTCTTGTAACTTTTCAGTTACTTAATTGAATAAAAGATTAATAGGAGAATATAACAGCGTGTTTTCAAATTTAAAATTGTTGCCATATTATTAAAATTTAAATAAAGGTATAGACAGTAACTCATCTTTTTACACGAATAAAACTGCTATAATCTTAATCGTCGTTGTTGTCGACGAAAAAATGTGGCACAATGACGCCGCCGGTATGCAAACCGCACCAAACAGTTATTTTCGTTGGATAAAGTGGTGAGTCATGAAGCACATGTGGATTTTCACCAAACCAATAACGCATATTTTGCTTATTGACGAACCCATTTAGCCAAAAATGAGCTTCATCACCAATCGGAGAAACGTACATCGCCTCAAATGGTCCATCGGCTTCAATTCTTGAGTAGTCAGCTTGATCCTGTATGGGTGTAAACCAAGATCTTTACTCGAAATTCGCCATAAAGTAGTCTTTGCGAAGCCCAGTTTTGAGAACGCCGCGGAATCGACTGATTTGGGTCGTTTGCTACGGACGTCTGAACTTCACTTCGACCAAACCGTTATCTCACTGGCACGGCAGCATCACACAATGAATATGTAGACTCAAATTTTTGCACTAAACTTGTTATTGCTATGGCGGGAATAACGACCGAAAATTGGAGTTAATGCTCTTAAAGTTACGGTCACGGACTCCTAATTTCAGTAGTAGGTACTTTTTTATAATTTGCATACGTTGTTCGTTCGTGTACTTTACCATGATAAAAATGTTTAGTTTACTGAAAAAACGAAAGTAACAGTTAGATACTCAGTGAAATAGTGCGTTTACAAATTAAATTCAAAGTTGTCAAGTACCTATTGGAAAACCCGGCACAAAAGCGTAGGATGTCGTGAGGCGTTAAATGCGAAAAGTAGTCTTAAGCCCTTATGACACTACATTTTTTATTCATTAATTGATATAGAATTGATAGAAAGAAACAGTAAATGTAAGAAAGAGCAAACTATATGTATGTTATGTTTTTGTTTCAGGGATGGCGTTGAGAATTTTTAATATTGTACCAACAACCTTTAAAAATTATAGTTTTTTACCCTAATTGTACTAAAAGATTTTTTTTAGTTGAAATTAATTTTAATTATGTTCATAAAAAACACCACAAAAGGTATTATAAATCTTAGTTAAAAAAGTATCAACAAAAAAGAACAATTGAAACAACTTAGCCATCCCTGTTTTGTTTATTTTATTAAATGCTGCCAACTTTTTGTTTATGAGAAACCTAAAAACAAAAAGCGGTAAATCGCTGAATTTGCCCATAAACCGCTGATTCAGCAACACTTTTCATATTTCAAGCTTGAAATGTCAAATTTAAGTTAAACAAT
This sequence comes from Pollenia griseotomentosa, assembly GCA_963931875.1. Taxonomy (NCBI): domain Eukaryota; kingdom Metazoa; phylum Arthropoda; class Insecta; order Diptera; family Polleniidae; genus Pollenia; species Pollenia griseotomentosa. The sequence continues at coordinate 173,635,469 of OZ007560.1, read as the reverse complement.
TTTACATTTTTTTTGACATCACTTCATTTTTTATCGATAACTTTTTAAAAATTGTTGACAGTTTGCCATTTATCTTAATACAGCTGAACTCTTTGCACTTGGTAAATTTTTCTATTACATTATATTTGTACTGTTCACCAAAACTTGAACAATGCATTAAAAATGTAGTGTCATATGGGCTTTACTTGCTTCTTTTGTAAGCGTTACAGATAAGGTTCGAATAAATCAGCTAATTTTGAAAAATAAAATTTTATTTTTACTTAAACTGGAAACGTAGAACGCATTTGAAAGCATGACAAACATGCAATGATGAAATCAAAGGGAAAATATTACGAGGGAAAAAAGTATTCACGATAAGTGGAATTTTTTGCAGCGAACATTTTATCACGTTATTATTCTACTTTAAATAACCTCAAAAAAATTTTCGTGGAATTTTTTCATGATCGGGAAAAGGGAAAAAATATAACATAATAACGATGAAGAAATTTTGTAGAAAAAAGTTATTAACCTAATTTACATATATCACATAACTATATTTAATAAAAATTAAAAAATAAATTTCTTGTTTTAAAGACATATGTTAGAGTTTTATTGACACCTCTCTATGAAGAGCTCGCTGAGCCGAATAACAATGAAACGTGGCAAATAGATTTAAAATCAATAGCTGAAACCTTTTTATGCAGAGCTGGTTACAAACCGTGTATCGAAGAGGCCCAACAAGCATTTAAATTATGGATGGATAGCTCGGATCCAGATGAAAAAATTCTGTAGGTTAAGAATTATCAAATATTTTATATTTTTATTAACAACAGTTACACTTTTTCAGTGTCCCTAACCCGTTTATCTGTCCTGTTTTTAAATGGGGGACTATTGAGGAGTGGGAGTTTGGTTTAGAACGAGTCATAAATTTTCCAAAGACCAGAATACAAAGCGAACGAACCTACTTATTGAAAACATTGGCAGGTTGCCCAGTTCAACCTGAAAAAATTAATCGTCTGCTTAACATAACAATTTTAGAGAGTAATAGAAATTTTACAGAAAACGATATTTTTTTAATATTCAACATGTTAACCGGAGGGTCCAGTGGTTATACAACATTGTTCAATTTTCTCTCCAACAACTGGGACGTCATTAAGCAAAGGTAAATAAATGTGTATGAATGTACATATTATGTACATTATTTCTAAAAGATTTTTTTTTTGGTGGGAAAAACGTAAAACCGCATTAAAATTACTTTAAAATTTTAATGGTTTTCTCTTATGGTAAAAACTTAAAAATTGATTTTAATCACCAAATCCAAAGAATAATGCAAACAATATCAATATCACCAAAATCATTTTATTGATTACTACACAGAGAAAACAGATTCGTGATCACAACCGAATTTGGCGCCAATCGAATTTCTTCGGTTGCATGTACTATCACACAATTCGGTTACAATTACTGAACATTTCGGTGCTTAAGATAATATTTTTGATAGCAACATTTGAATTTTAGTACACTATCAGTCATAACAACAGATATTGTTAGTTGTTAGTATGATTATTAGAAACAAAACTGTGCTTATACCCGAATATATGATAGTTGCAACTGAATTAACACATAATTGGTGTTCATAACAAGAGATTTGATTGTCGTTATCAATATATATTTTTTAACCGGTCAAATGTAGCCCATAAGGGGCAAGGACTTTTCCAAAGGTAACCCCAATGAATGGAAAAAATGGCTTATTAAACAGTACGATGTCCTAGGGCAGAACCATATAACCCAGCTTGCATTACAAAGGAGAAGTCTTAAAACTACTCCAGAGGATTACCTTCGAAATCGTTTCAAAACGAAAACATGTCGTTAAAAAACGAAGACATGTCGTTTCACTGCAAACTCTTTTTAATAATGACATGGTCCATACTTGCACTACATTGGACCAGCCCAGGATCAAAATGGATCAAGAAGTCCAATATAATTTGCAGGATATAAAAAAACTAATACACACATACATATGTACGTGTATATGTTCATACCTATAAGAATACGTAAATTACTTACCCATATTAATTTAGTTTTTGCACATATTCCATTTTTGACTGCAAATATATTTTTTAAATATAAAATTAAAAATTATTTTAAGCTGGGATCACACGATTGCCGCAAATGCACCAATATGACACAATTTTTATTGTAATTTATTGACGCACAATAATGAAATTGGACCAATAAAATATTCTGAAATCACACGATTGCCCTGTTTTAAACAAATTTAATTGCCGCTAGTTGGTACAAAGCGAAATGGTTACAACAATTGCCGCAGCACAGTCACACGATTGTTCTTACTTGACAACTGCGAAAACAGCTGTTGTGGTAGCTTTTTTATTTGTTTGAAAGTTCTTGTTGGTTTGTTAATTAAATTAAATATGTTTTTTTTTTTTTTTTTCTCATTATTTATTTATTGAATCTTCATATATTAAATATGAACTAACAATAATTAATCAAATCTTATCCTAATTCTTTATATTATGTCCTGCCAGTGCAAGACAAAAATTTTCTTCATCACGGGTTCTGTATCACATTTATATATGTGTTTATCGCTCATCTTAATGGGTAAGTGCTGCAGTGTCTCTTCTCCTTAAGCGAGTGTGGCCGCTATCATTTAAAATATTTCGAGCTAGTGGATTTGGGTGCAACTCTAGCCTTTTTAAATATTTTACCGCATACTTCGTAATAATAGTCCTTACCAGTGGCACATTGAGATCCTTGTGGATATTTGAGTTTTTAACATACCAAGGGGCAGCTGTGATTATTCGAAGAAGTTTATTTTGGCGCCTTTGAATTTTTTCGATATTTGAGGCCGAGGCAGTGCCCCATAGTTGAATACCGTAGCACCAGATTGGCTTTAAAATAGAGTTGTAAAGTAGTAGTTTGCAATCGAGACTAAGAACAGAATTTCTTCCAATAAGCCAGTTAATTTGAATTGCTTTTAGTTTCATTTGAGTTAATTTTGCTTCTATATGGCATTTCCATGTTAAACGTCGATCTAGATGAATACCGAGATATTTGACATGCGATTGTTGAGGCACTAGTTGATTATTGATTTTAATAGGGGGGCATGTTTCCCGGCGCAAGGTAAATGTAATATGTACGCATTTTTGCTCATTGACCTTTATTCTCCATTGTTTTAACCACAGTTCTAGTTGAAATATATGATCCTGCAGGTATCGAGATGCTTCACGACTGTTCTCGTGTACGCTTAGGAAAGCTGTATCATCAGCAAAAGTTGAGGTGAGGGTGTAACTGTTTGTCGGCATGTCCGAGGTATATATAAGATAAAAAAGTGGGCCCAGGATACTTCCCTGAGGGACTCCAGCTTCAATTGTCTGAGGAGAACTTAAAAAATCACCTTCTTTAATCTTTAATGCTCTTTTAATCTTTAAAAAAATTAAATATGTATCATATATGTATGTATGTACTTAAACAAATTTTTGTTGAATAGTTTTATTTCAATTTTTTAAGAAATTCCAAAAATTAAGTCTGTTCAACAATTTTGTATGTTAAGGTTCGCATAGAAATACCTTAAATAAAAATATTCTCACTGAACAGCTAAATATGCCTATGAGCATACATACATATTTTGTTAATAGCAATAATTAAAATGCATAATAAATAAATAAATATTTATACTAAAAGAAACACAAAAAGTAAATTTATTAAAAAAAGGCAAATATTGGTGCGTATTGTGTTGTTTGATTGCCGCACAAGAACACAATAAATATTGGTGCATTTTTGTTATTTTTATTGCCGCGCGGTTGCATAGCAAACAGTCACACGATTGCCGCACCAGGGTTGTATTTGATTGGTAAAAGTAAGCACAATATTGTCCTTGATTGGTACATGAGCCAATTGGTTGTGCAGTCACACGATTGGGGTATTAAAAAGTATGAAAATTGGTGCATTGCGGCAATCGTGTGATCCCAGCTTTATTCTATCAAATTTTTTGACAGAAAATTTAGTAAGCAATTGGGCAAGGTATATTTACACAAGGTAGACTCGTTGGCCCATATGTTTGTCAGCTGTTTACCCCAGTTGGAACCCAAACGTCAAATTTCGTGTATATGAGCCAAAATTTATACATGTGTGCGTTTAATTTGTTTTGTTTTATATGAAGAAAATTTTGACAACTCAATTCTTTTTATAGAGCAGCATGTCTACACTCCCAAATGAGTCTACCTTGTGTTAATGTACCTTGCAATTGGGGCTTTTAACTATTTTTTGGTTGTGAATTCCGAATAATTATATTTTCATTTGTTGTACTCGAATTGAAACTATTCCAACAATCAATAATTAGCTGCAATAAATGAATAAACATTTATATTACAAAATTTATTGACGGAAGCAAATTATTGATTGCAATGACCAATATTCAGTATTGCCCAATATTAAATTCGGTTGTGATTCTAACCATTAGTACTAATTTTTAGAACTAAATTAAATTAGTTATCATAGCTAATAAAAGAATTGAAGGAATCATATTTCAGTTGGAACATCGTTTTAATAATCAAGAGAATTAAAAATCAGTTAGAACTATATACATTTTTAATAGTTGCAATAATAAATCATGTTACTTGATCAATATTTTATTACTGCAACCGTTTCCCAACCAATTTGTTTTCTGTGTGTAGTTAAGATAAGGTTAGGTAGAAACGGCAGTCAGTACAAACCTGCCATACTTCGGCTTAATGATCTATTGTAATATAATGGAGTTCCACTAAATAGAATCCCCATTGTAGAACCAACCCGAACTTCTAACGAAGTTTAAAATGCTCTCAAAACCAACGCCAAAGATAGCAGATCCCATTTCGGCCAGACTCCATCTTCCCAGTGCAGGACTGTGACAGAGACATTGTTCTATGGCTCCTTTTCATCATCGCAGCTGCGGTGGTAGTTATAGTGCCCCGGTCCGAGACGTAGTGTATGGGTACATATAAGAAAATGTCCCGTGACAACAGATACCAAAAGTGATACGTCCCTTTTGGTCATTGATAGTAAAGACATGGTTCGCCCGTCATTTATTGCCTGGCAATTTCGCATCCATTGCTCATCTGGCATTAGCAATATCGATATTCTATCGCCAAAGTTCAAGTTTGCAGGAGATCAGAGGCAATCCAACTCTTTCCAAATCTAGCGGAAACCGTAAGGTAGTGCCTAGACTAGCAAAGTCATCTGTGATCTCACTAATAGACAAAAATGTACAAAAGTACGCGAACAATAGAAAACAAAATTATACCCAAAAAAAAAAAAAAACGTTAATATGAAATATGAAACGGTTATTTTGGAATATCTCGAAAACTGTTCTACTTTTGCTTCACAATCGGATTCAGCGGACAATTTTACATAATGATTAGGTGGTGCCAGATTCATTTGGTCACGACTTTGTTGAAAATTTGTGACTCAGTGAAATCGACATTTTTTATAAGGGTCATTCTACGTAAAGAGGTTATCTGATATTTGGAATGGCGGCGTGATAAAAATATTTAAAATAATAACTTTTTTCAATATAATCGTATTTAATCAGGTAGTTTGAATGCATGTTTAATAATGGCCAGTCAAGTAATCTACTTTTACCGGTATTTTAAGTGACCAGGGGAGATACTCTACACAGGGTAAAGACATGAAGGCCAGGACAGGATACCTTACTTTACAGAGAAAATATAAATTGAAAACAAACCTTATTTTCGTAAGAATCAACTTTATTTATTCAATATTTGGTGATAGTTTAAAACAAAAAAAATTAGACTTAAATTTCCATACAGTCTTCTTTTATGTAACATAGAAAACCAAAATACTTAGTATCTGCTTACATAAACGTAGTCGAAAAAAAGTAAATTATTTAATTGCATATATTTTGAAATATATGGGAACAAAAACATATAGAGCATCTATGCTCCAATAAAAACTTTAAACTTAAATAAGAACTTTTACTTATAAAAACAAACATTAAAAAATATAACGATTGATGATAGTAAAAAGTTGGTTAGCACGATTTTTTATAATTTTTTGTATTAAATAAGGCATACATACATTTTTAAAGCGTTAAAACACTTATAACGTACTTATATAGTGGATATGTGTTGGCTTAACGTGAAATAATATACATGAAATACTAAGAAAGAAGTAATATCTCACTTCCTTATCTACCCTGGACGCAAAATCTCTACCCTGGCATCAGATGAAGCAGGGGAAATACGGCAGGGGAGAGATTTTTTTATTAAAAAACTAGCACAATCAGAAAAATGTGTATCGTAACGAAAAAACAAACTAGCACAGTAAATTATACTGAAATTAAAATAAATAAATATTACAAACAAACTTAAGCCACAAATAACAAGCGAATAAAACTCACCAGGGGAGATACATCAATCACTGACACGTGCGAGCGATCCGAGTGGTGTGGTCGAATTATCGGCCCAATAAGAGTACGCTAATGGCTCGCTTGATTTTTATTGTTAAATTCACTTTGAAGCAAATGTTCTGCAATTTAAATTTGCAGCGTCAACGCATTTTAGCGGCATTTTTAAACGGTCGAAAAATGTGCAGGGGAGGAGACTTAAAATACGAGGGACAAAAACTATGTAATTTTTTTTAATAGAATATGAAAGTAATTTGAAAGTTTATTTAAACGACTTTTATTGTTATTTATACTACTTTATGTAAAAAATAACGATTAATTGTTTAATGAATTAGTAATGTGTTAAATTTCAAAGATTTTGTTACAGAATAGTAAAGGGACAGTCCAGGGTAGATACTTTTTTCTAGGTTAACACGAAGTTATGACTAAACTAAGGTAATTTAGGTATTGCAATTTATTGTCAAAAAAGTTTACTTTATTTGTTATTAAACGCGTTTGATATTTCCACAAATTTTTTATTTATATGTATATGACTTTTTAATGTAGCCGTAGATAGTACCTCTTAACGTTGAAACACCCATAACGATACCTAAAATATTTTGGCTACAGTGATAATCTCTCTTGAGTTCCAAAATAATATTTTTCATGAACAAAAAGTTCGGTTAATTTTTTTCGTTCAATGAATGACCAAATATAATAGATATTTAGGAATTCTTTGATTCTGCATTAAAACATTTTAAAAATCTAACCGACTCGAGAAAGCAAAACGTTTATGTCAGTTTTTTGATGCATTTCAATTCGATTTTAATGTAAAGTAAAATAACTTTACCATTTTTTGTCCGACTTTAATTTTTAATACGTATGTAGAAAAGTTAGCCACCGTTTGAGATTTTAGTCAAAAATTAACCCGTAGTTGCACTTTCTTTCTTTTTTAACCATTTCATTAAAAACTTATTTTAAAACTACAAAAAGCATTTTTTGTGCAGGAAACACGTTTTATTGAGCTACTATTTAATTAACCCGTTTATGACCAACATTTCTTAGAGGACATTTAAAAAAAATGTGGAAAAAATTCAAGTCCAGTTGTGTACTTAAGGATCAGTAAGCCGGGAGTAACAGTAACAGTAACCTTACCATAAAAAAGTAAGACCAATCTATTTCTTACAGATTAAGACGTAACATCTTACTGCTAACTATAATCGTTCTAATTTCTTTACATACAACAAAATGAATCAGCTGATTTGCAACGTTACTGTTACTCTCGGCTAACTGAGCCTTTAGAAAATAACATAATTGGTATCAATGCATATTAATTATTGAATTTTTTATGTTTAAGTACATACACCACAATTAACAATGAGATCGTCTTTCCTTTTCTATTAATTTTTTTTTTTTTTCAATATCCTTTTCTTTTCTTCCCAAAATTCATAATTTTCAATTTCTATACAAACACTATTCCATTTCATTTTATTTCATTTTCAGGATATTTCCCTTTTATAATTTAAAATTCTTTTATTTATTTTATTAACAAAATTATCCTTCAAATCACAATTTTTTTTTGTAAATCTGTGTTCACACTATGAAAGTTTTCTTCCAGAAAGTATCAGTTTATGGGTGAGAGAGGAGAGAAGAATAGCATGTTCTCTTCCCCTCTCACCAATAAACTCAGACTTTCTGAAAGAAAAATTTCATAGTGTGATCCCAGACTAAGAAACTATAAGTTTGTTGTATGATCGCGGTGCTACAACCCTCAAAATAAAAGGGAGCCAAGTATTTCATCTTTCCAAGAAATAGAAGACGGAAAGTACATTATTTCATCTTTTAACTATGGTCAGGGGTGCCAAAAGGTTTTGCTAAGAAATCGGCATAATTTCAAAAAAAAAATCGGCATTATCGGCACTTTAATTTAAAAAAATCGGCAAAAATCGCCAAATTTAAAATACCTCTTTTAAATACAATAAAACATATTTTTAATAACAAAACAGAAAAATGCAGCATTAACTAAAGTTTAAAACATAATAATCAATAAAAAAGAAATGATTAATAAATAAATTGTAGTTAATTGAAAACAAATACATAAAGGGTGTTTTTTTAAGCTAGATAGAACTTTAAATTGTAAAAAGTAACACAAAAAATTAAATTTTGATGAAATAAATAAAAGAACTTTTTTTCCTTTTGAGCTCGAGGTCCTGGTTTTATTGTTAATTATTCTAATTTTACAATTTTTAATTTGCCAATATTTCGTTTTTCATTGAAAAACATCTTCTGGGCTCTAATCTAGAAATTACAAGTAACCAAAAAGAACAAATAAATGTATAAGTACAAAATATTTTAAACACTATGTATACAAAAAACAGCAAAAAACTCTTACATAGAAAAAATTATTAACGCACAAAAATCAGAAAATTAATTCTTATTATGTTGTGTCAACATCGTCTAATTATGAACTGAGCTTAAAATAAATAAATAAATAAATATTGCACTATGTTATGTTCGTTTGTTAACTAGATGTCTGTATACTCTCGCAGAATTCTCATCAACATCGGCTTTAAAATTCATCCTTGTTGTTGTTTTAATTATATGTAACATTTCCAATGTGAAACGTCTTTTATAGTTATTTTCACTCTGTAATACTTGTACATTGTCAAAATCAGGAGAGTGCTTTGTGTGTGCACAGTGGGTTAACAGTGCGGTTTTTTGTGTTGAAATTTTATTTCGTAGTTTTAAGTCTGATTTGTGTGCTGAAATTCTAGTTTTAAGTTTGTTTTTAGTGGTACCTATATAAACCTTGTCACAAATTCCAAATTCGTTTCCATTGCATGGTATTTTATAAATAACGTTTGATTTATCTAATTTTTCTATTTTATCTTTGGTTTTACTGAACAATTTTGCCAATGTGTTAATAGATTTATGGGCCATTGCGTACGTTTCATTATTAAATAATTTAGATTTTTCAAATCTCTCAGATAATACTGGAACAAATATAAGGGATTTATATATTTTTGGTTGTTGTTCACCATACAGATTCTTTGTACAATGTACAAGTATTACAGAGTGAAAATAACTATAAAAGACGTTTCACATTGGAAATGTTACATATAATTAAAACAACAACAAGGATGAATTTTAAAGCCGATGTTGATGAGAATTCTGCGAGAGTATACAGACATCTAGTTAACAAACGAACATAACATAGTGCAATATTTATTTATTTATTTATTTATTTATTTTAAGCTCAGTTCATAATTAGACGATGTTGACACAACATAATAAGAATTAATTTTCTGATTTTTGTGCGTTAATAATTTTTTCTATGTAAGAGTTTTTTGCTGTTTTTTGTATACATAGTGTTTAAAATATTTTGTACTTATACATTTATTTGTTCTTTTTGGTTACTTGTAATTTCTAGATTAGAGCCCAGAAGATGTTTTTCAATGAAAAACGAAATATTGGCAAATTAAAAATTGTAAAATTAGAATAATTAACAATAAAACCAGGACCTCGAGCTCAAAAGGAAAAAAAGTTCTTTTATTTATACATTTTAAAGGTCGAATTAAACACAATATAATATTTTTGATGAAATATTTTTTTTTATCGTTTCAGTATACTCTGACAAATCATCATGAATAGACTCACGCTTGAACAACGCTACGAAATTATCCAAATTTACTTTGAAAATCAGTCGTCGATTCGCGCAACGCAGTTGGCAACTGACCCGTTGTTTTATCGCAAAATTGTGTTCAGCGATGAGGCGCATTTTTGGCTTAACGGGTTTGTTAATAAGCAAAATTGCCGCATATGTAGCGAGACCAATCCACAAGAGACCCTACAGACTCCATTACATCCAGAAAAATGCACCGTTTGGTGCGGTTTTCACGCTGGTGGCATCATCGGACCTTATTTCTTTAAAAATGAGGCCGGAGCTCGCGTTACGGTCAATGGAGATCGTTACCGCACCATGATCAATGATTTTTTGTTTGAAAATATGGATGACATTGAGCCGGAGGAGATGTGGTTTCAACAGGATGGCGCTACGTGCCATACGGCGAACGCAACCATCGACTTATTGAAATCAAAATTTGGCGATAAGTTCATTTCGAGAAATGGGCCTGTCAATTGGCCTCCAAGGTCGTGCGATTTGACACCTCTCGATTATTTCCTGTGGGGCTACGTGAAGACACTGGTTTATGCTGATAAACCAGCAACAATTGACGCCTTGGAGGCCAGCATTGTTCGTGTTATTCGTGACATACGGCCAGCAGTGCTCGAAAAAGTGGCCCAAAATTGGACGTCCAGAATTCGCTTCGTCAAGAACAGCCGCGGTGCCCATATGCCCGAAATCATTTTCAAATGTTAATGTCACGTATTGATCTTTCGAATAAAAAAAAATTTTGATTACAATTTAATTTTTTGTGTTATTTTTTAGAATTTCAAGTTCTATCGGGCTTAAAAAAACACCCTTTATATATATTTTGTACTTTAGGGAAAATTTTTGTTAACTTTTTTTATTATAGACAAATATTTAAATATGACATGTTTATTAAATCATACTGGCTAATTCTGGCAGTCGCGATCGAATACTTTTTCGATTCGAAAGCGATTTTATTTCTAATTTTTTTTCGCGTTCAGTATCGACTGAAAGAATTAGAAAGTATTCCATCAAGACTGCCAGAATGAGCTCCCTGAAATCAGTTTCAAAACAATTCGAATTATTAAACTTGAAAATGTTCCAAATTTTAATTTTTTAGGGACCATCGATATTTTCTTTTATTTAGCTTGACTTGGCTACAAATTCTTTCATCATTTTTGAAAGATTAGAAATAAAAAAGTTTTTGGAAATGCATCACTAAAATTCTTACGTTTTAAACATGAATTTTTATCAAAAATCGTGCAAATTTACTGCACTTCCTTACATTAGATTGGCTATCGGATGTAGCTGCATCATCCTCAATTCCGTATAATCTTATAAGAATAATTTTTTTAGTCAAATCATTTTTATTGATAGGGAATGTAAATTTAGCTTACCCTTTCTCTTTTGTAAGCGTCTATTCTTTTTCAAACTCATATATAGAGTTTTTTATATGTTTCTTATAGAAAAAGATATTTAAAGCGTTGAATTTTTTCTTTTATTTAGATTTAGTTCTTTTATTCTTAATAGTTGATTATTTTTCAAATAAAATTTAACAAGTGTTGCACAAAATTAATAAGTTATACCAAAACAAACTAAAAGCTACCGTGTTGTAGTCGTTTATTGAAAAATCGGCATTTTGAAAATTTAGAGGCAAAAAATCGTCAAAATGCCGATAAATCGACAAATATGGCAGGCCTGCAGCCCGTTTCTGTATATCTCACATCGTAAAACTCTTCGCATGAAACGTGTGAATTGCAACAAAAATAGTGTGAAATGAAACAAAAAATGGTTTTTCCCACACAAGTGTTTCTGTATCTTTTTTGCAGCCCGTTTCTGTATATCTCACATCGTAAAACTCTTCGCATGAAACGTGTGAATTGCAACAAAAATAGTGTGAAATGAAACAAAAAATGGTTTTTCCCACACAAGTGTTTCTGTATCTTTTTTTTGCGAGAATTATCTGTCATTTAAATAATTTTCCAGCAATTATTGGAAGGATGCGAGAAAAAGTGTTTCTATAACAATATTTTGCCAAAAGTTTCTTTCAAGAACTGTCAAAATAAGTCACATTTGAAATTGGTGGCGAGAAAAACAAAAAGTAGATATTTTTAATTTAAAATATGTTTATATACTATTTTTTTAAATAAATAAAAAAATAGAAGGAATATAAATGATAAATGCATAATTTATATGATGAAAATAAACAAACAACAATTGTTATATTTTGTTAGTTTAAATTTTTGTTAGCCTTTTCTTGTTTTGGTTTTAATCAGTGCTGCCAGATAAATTTGTGTCAAAATCGTCATTTTCCTGAGAAAAAAATAAAAAAGATCGTCTTTTTTGTTTTAAAAATCGTGCAATTTAAAATCAATTTTAAACAAATGTGTTTCGACTTTTTTTAAAAAATAATCAAACAAAAACATAGTTAAAGTTCATGGGTATTTAATAATTATTATTTAATAATTGAGATATAAATCTTTAATTTACCTATTCCTATAATCTTTTTCTTTTTTACCTGAAATAGACTTAGTAGAATACCTTGTAGTTAAAATTAAAAAAAATCGGTTCATAAATAAACGGGTTAAAGACCCAGTAAAATCTTCGCCTACAAAATAATATGTTAAGTAATCAGAAACACATAAAAGCACTACATACAATTCTACTGAAAAACTAATGAATTTTACAAGGGTTGTGCCAAAAAGAACAAATTCAAAAGTAAGTAATTTTTTTTATCTTAATTCGAAGTTCTTATGGAAGAAAGCTACTTAATAACGAGTGAAAGAAGCTATCCATTTTGAAAAAGTTTTTACTGGGAGACAAACAAATTTCTTTCTTGCCGGAATAATAGTTTTGGCACAAAAGTATACATATAAGATAAGAATATCAAATATCAATCATATTTTGTATATGTATATAAGAAGTATTAAATGTTCAAAATAAGCCAAGTCGGTCCATTACTTTCCCTCGAAATTTTGCTTTTGCCGATACATTTTTTAGGGAAGAAACAAACAATTTCGGAGACAATTTTCACAATAGGGATAAATAAAAAAATTTAAGCAGCCTTGTTTCTAAAGGTATCTTTTTTTCTAACAAACAAACATATAAAAATATTTACAATTATCTTATTTCGAAGACTAAGGGGCTTATAGTGTAAAACGCAACGCCAACAATTTCTTTAAAAGCAAAAATAAAATCAAAAATATTTTATAAATTTGTTGTTGCTTTCTACAGACATTCATATTATTTTTTTTTCAATTTTCAACGCCACAAAATAGAAGTGTTTGAAATTTAAAAATTCAAGATGAATTTCTATAGAAAGTAACAACAAAATTATAAAATATTTTTGATTTTGTTTTTGCTTTCGTCACTTTTTTAGAAAAAATCATCAAAACGTCACTTTGTTAATATCGGAACAAAAAATCGTCAAGATGACGATAACTCGTCAAATCTGGCAGCCCTGTTTTTATTATATTTATTTCTTTTGTTGACGTTTCGCTTTTATTTGACACTTAAGTACTGGAAATATTCCAGTATAAACAGAATTTGTTGTGTCTGTTTTCGCATTCAAATACAGAAACACTTTTATCTCATAAATCGAGAAACGATGGGATTTTTTGTTTCACACTTCATGTAAGAAATTTTACGATGCGAGAAATACAGAAACGAGCTACTGGCTATAGTGCCTTATGTTTATCTCTCAGTTTATTTAAATAAAAAAGGAATTTAAATTAAATAATAAAACATTTTTATTTATGTTCCACATTGTATTATTATTCATCTTTGAAAAACGTTTAAGAATTACGTTTGATAGCAAGTTGAAAATAAGGGCATTTTTCAATTTGAAAATAATTTCCCCTTTTTGTTGAGAATGCTATGATTTTCAAATCATTATCAGACGAGAAAACGTCTGTATTTGTTGGGTACCTAACTCAATACTAACATCTACTATGTACTTTAGTAGATGTTAGTATTCGTGAGATTTTTTCAAATTTATTGGTGTTTTAAACTATTTTTACCACTAAACTATATTAAGCATAGAGTCGTAATAGAATATTTTTCTAAAATAAAATTTTCTTAATTCGAATAATTTTAAATTTATTTAGTGCTGTCTGCATTTATAAACTTTTTAAAACAATGTTTGTTTAATTTTTATTCTGCAATTTCGGAAAATATTTATTTAATTTAAGATTTCAAAAATGGAAACTGGGAATTATCTCCTTTCGTAGGTTACTTTTTATTATATTCAACATTTTTTGATTTTTCGAATTTATTCTAGGAGTTACATTTCAGTTATGTATTTTATAAAGCTTTTTTGTAATAGTTCTATTCCTTAAATTTTAAGGAATTACTTTTATAAAATACATAACTGAAATTTAACTCATAGAATAAATTCGAAAAATCAAAAAATGTTGGATTTCAAAAATGTTTTTCATACCACAAAATGTTACTCTGCTGGCTTTAATAATATTGACAACAGAAAAAAATAGTGTATAGTAAATAGTAAAAACGAATAAATAGTAAAAATTGAGAACGCTCTCTCCAGTCGGCATACTAGTTGTAAACAAAAGTATATTAAGTACCAGGTGTCTTCATTAGGGAGAGTTTTCATTATTTTCCCATGTAATGTGAAATTAATTTATTTGATTTTTGACGCTTGTTTTAGTTTTTATCTTTATTATTTTTTTTGTTTGAGGTTATATGGGTTTTAAAATTGAGAACAACATTTCTGATGGCTATACCTTGTACGATGGTTGTTAACTATGATGAAAAATATTTCCTCAGTCACAAAAAATATACAAAATTTATTTCCAAAAAGGGTTTCCTACCTGATAAAATTTTCTTTTTCTTAAGGTATGTTTTAGACCTAACAAATAATCCAAAGAAACGTGACCAGTAAATTGATCAAGCTTTAGCTTTTTTTATAACCATTTCTATTGATCTACTGTTAAATGATGATGGATATAACCAAACGTGTTGCAAAAGCAAGTATTTTTTTAACAAAACTAGTGCGTGTAGGACGTCAAATTTTTAATATGTGAACATAGCTTTAGTCTTCGTTCAGTCTTTTTTAAAACTTCATTCGTGTCCATACAAAAAACTTTTATTTTGCAGCTTTTAATCATTTTGTAAGCCTTCTCTCTACCTTTCAATAAAAATGGCAAATTTTATTGAAAATATTAAACCAAAAATTAATAGTTTTCTTATAAATTACAAGAAAAAGCAACAAAGAATAAAATAAATGATTTATTTTATGTTAAAAGTTATTGCATCAGAAAATTGACTGATGCAATAATTGCCAACATTTGAGAGAGCTGTGGCATCACTGCAAAAAAAACTTTTGACATATTTAATATGGTTGTGGTCGACCTCGACCTCATCCGCTTCACCACTCGCCGAGCTTGTTGGGCAGAACACTTTAACCTTAGCGTCCTGTACTCCAAAGAAGAGCTTCAGGCCTGCCTTCTTGAGCTAGTACACATTAGAGGTCTGCAAGAATAAATAAAAAGCAATTTCAACACACTCATTTGTTTTTTAACTGCAATGAGTCGAGCTCACAATCATAACGAAACAAATGAAAGAATAACCAAACACAAACAAATAAAAACTCATTCAATTCAGTCAACTCAAATGAAAAGAGGTGAATATTCAAGTATATTTTGAATGTAAAATTATTTAAATTTTTACTTCTCTTTTGTATTTTTTCTGTACATGCATATTATGAATGTATGTGTAAGCTTAACTCTTATAAATAAAAGAAGCCATGCCCAGCGGGAAAACTCAGAAGACCTTCTTACTTCAGGCCTTTTTAAAGGCCTGCTTAAAAGATTTTTTGATTCAATTACAATTCTTATCTAACTGCTAAAGAAGGCCTCATAGAAGGCCTCGGCTCTTTCGTATAAAAGATAAGATACACCTTCCACACTCGCTTCTATGAGAAGGGAGTAGAGAAGGAGTAACATTTTTTGTATTGTTTTTTTGCACAAGCAAGTAACATTTTTTGTATTGTTTTTTTGCACAAGAAAAAAAACAAAATCAATTTTTTGGTCCCGTTACCCTTCTTATGTACCTGCTAAAGAAGCGAGAGCGGAAGGCCTTCTCCGCAATGACAACGTGTGTAAAAAATATATGAGTATGGAATGGAGCAAGAAGGCCTTGTACATCCAAAAGAAGGGGTACAGAGGCCTTTTAGAAGGCCACTGTACTCCTTCTTTTTCCCGCTGGGCACAAGCTTACACAGACTTAAACCATTCAATGCATCGCTTATCTTAGCGATACACTTGCCTAGAAAGTCCTTTGAGAAGGCGTCCAAACATTTGATTACCAGTGAATCTCACCGGAGTCAAAACGAGGTGCAAATTGGAGAGCATGTGCTTCATAACGAGCTAAGCCAATTTGGACTCATTCGCACCCCATTGTGTTACAACAGTGGTAAGATGACCACTCCTGTCGCTTGCTAAGGCCACTAATAGATGATCCTTTACCACTTCATTAAAGGGTCACATTGTGGTTGTAGAGCAGCTCAATGGTCCTGGAGTTGTCTCGGATCTTCCTCCGTTTTGTCGGCTTATCACTCTCTGCCTGAGAGCGATTCAGCTTGGATTTTATCCTTAAACTTAAGGTACTCTTCCACTACACCACGGTTTTTAACCCGATCTTCCTCACAGCGTTAATGTAAAGTACCATTCGCAGCATTCTCAGCGATCTCGCTGAGAATTAATTGCGCCTTGTTGTACCTTTGTCTGGAGTTTTCCTCTTTTTTGTTTATTTTCTTGCTGGATTGTTTATCAGACTTGACGGTCGGTTGAGCGAGTTTTGACTGGTTTCTTATGGGCAGTGGCGTGCTTTGGCTGACACCCACGCTACCGGAGAGTACGATCAAGGTCTCTTGACTAGAGGTCAGAAGATCGTCCTCAGATGAACGATTTCTCTCATCTTGCTTTTTCATATATTTTTCAGTACTGTTACTGGGAATCAAAGGGATTTGAAGGGAAAAAGAATAATAGAGAGGATGAATAACCATTAGCTGCAAAGGCCTTTGAGTTTACTCGTTTGTGACAAGATGAAGTGGTGACAAGTCACTCACTGTTTCTGGGCACAAACTAGTAACCATATCCAGGTGGGGATGATTAAGAAGAATTTAATAGGTGAACTAGTGTTGCGGTTGTATAATACGAAAACAGAAACTGAAATTCATACGGACGCATCAAAAGATGGGTTTGGAGCGGAATTAATTCAAAAATATGACAGCCAATTTTATCATGTATCCTTTTATATAAAAAAACGTCCCCACAAGAAAGTAGCCTACATAGCTATATATTGGAAGTAAAATCAATATATTTAGCTTTCAAGAAATTTCATCATCTTTTGTGTGTTAATTTGAAGTTGGTAACAGATTGTGCTACTTTTAAACAAACCATACATCCACATGATGTAGCGCAATGGGTGATGTTTTTGCAGAATTTCGCATACACCGTCGAACATCGCACCGCAAATCGATTAAAACACGTTGATCACCTAAGTCGTTATCCACTTGATGTTATGTTTGTCTTGTCAGATATACCAGTTAGATTTAAAAAAACCCCGCAAAGTGAATGGGCCAAAGCAATCGTTGCAGACAGGTCCTCACGTAAGCTTTAATCTTAAAGGAGGCCTTGTGTATAAATGTATTGAAGGCAATTATTTGTTGTTTCTGCCAAAAACTGTTGAGCCTGAAACAGTCAGAAATGTGCATATAAACGGTAATTTTGACAAGGAAAAAATGCGTACAGTACGTTAAAAACTCTTTATTGCACACTTAGAACGTAAAGTTGAACAAATCGTACACAATTGTGTTAGGTGCATCATTTAAAAGAAAAAGTTAATTAAATAAATTTGCCAGCTTTGCGTACTGTTCAGGTGCAGTTGTTTTTGAACTGCAATTAATTAAATAAAACTTTAAAATTTATGTAAAAAGAATTAACTTTTAATCAAAAAAATATTTATTGTCTTTTCTTTTACCTACATTTTTTATTCACACAGTTTTTTAAACGAAATAAACAATGCATAATACATACAATCAAAAGAAAAAAATTTAAACGGAACGCAGAATACCAAAGTTGTCATACGGAGAAAATTTCGATTCGAAGCGAAATTCAGAATATTTTGCGAATATGAAAAATGACGATGGTTTACCAACACATGAGCATCCAACGTATAATTGTCCATGTGAAAAACATAGTGTTTCAAGATTTAATCCACATACTTTCAAGGATTGGCCTTGAGATTTATTTATTGTCCCGGTCCGCTTTGCTGGCCCTTAGTGAGCCAACACCCGAACGATCGTTAGTTGGTTTTAAGAGTATCGATATTTATTATTTCAAAAATATCGATATATCGAACGTATTTTGCTGAAACTACCAACAAATGAAACAATTTAACATACCTTTGTACATACATATTTATAAACAAAAATACAGTAGTTTTGACTTAGCTGCCTTTTATTTACGTGCACTTTTGACTTAACTGCACAAAATTGATAATTTTTGGCATTATTCTTTACAACCCCATACAAATTCCTTTTTTAAGTGCACTTTCTTTACCTGCACATTTAAGATAAGAGCCCAAAATTTTTGGCATTTTAAAATTATTTTCATACAAAAAATTCAACTTAACTGCACTTTGACTTAACTGCCCAAAATACATATTTTCTGTAATTATTCTTCAAAATCCTTGTTTACGTGCATTTTGTATGCCTGCACATTTTTCATAATTTTGGGCAGCTTTTAAATATTTTCATACAAAACATCAAAGTTAGCTCACACATGACAAAATGTGGTGGCCACTTTTTCACATAAATATCCAATTTTAGGTGTTTAAAAAAACAAAAATTGCAAACAAGTCAAGTTGGTATCATTGTAATTCATTTATTTTGTTTGCATGTACCTACATTTATGCATATGGGTTGTGGACCACAACTTGTGGTTACAGCAACTTTACCACGATTATATGAAAGGAATAGCAAATCTTAGGTCTGGAACAGAATAAAGTAGTTGTAGTAGTTTTTGAAGCTGACGAATGCTCTGTAGCGCAACAAAGTTCAAAATTTCGAATTTTGCGCTTCAACGGCAACGACAACTACGTATTCTGTTGACACTACTTTGAAACTGCCGTTTTTAACTTTTGACAGCTTGCAGCGCTATTCTTAACGTTGTACTACTGCGACTTTTCTGTCCCACACTTTATTGTCAACAATTTGGTTATCTCGTTATTTATAAAAATGCATAACAAATGACAGGGTTTGAACGTCATTGTTATTATCAATTTATTAATCAAAACGTTGATACTCCTTTTTCAAACACTTTACTTTAGCTGCACTTTTATGCAGGTAACCACAATTACGTACCTGCACATTTAGGCAGCTAAATACATTTAAGATAGCTGCTTTTTTGATTTACCTGCACAAAAAATCGTGCAAAGGAGATTGTGCAGCTAAGTCAAAATTACTGTATTATATGTAATTACATTGTTACTTTTTATTGTTTCATTTTATTTAAAAAAAAATTCAATCAAAACAAAAAATTCAATAAAAACAAAAAATTTAATTTTAACAAAAACATAAGGGAAGAATACAAAAAACCATATGAAATCTTAAAAAAAGTAAATTACGAAAAATTTAAATGGAAGTAAATAAGACATGGAAGTACCAACTAACCTTAAAATTTGAATTGCACCCCAAAAGTACCAACTTTAACTAGAAATGTTTTTGATTTATTAAGTCAATCCAGGTTGTAAGGGAGCGATCAAGGTATATTTACACAAGGTAGACTCATTTGGGAGTGTAGACATGCTGCTCTATAAAAAGAACCGAGTTGTCAAAATTGTCTTCATATAAAACAAAAACAATTTAACGCACACATGTATAAATTTTGGCTCATATACACTAAATTTGACGTTTGGGTTCCAACTAGGGGTAAACAGCTGACAAGCATATGGGCCAACGAGTTTACCTTGTGTAAATATACCTTGGGGGCGATGCTGTATGCGTGACACACTTTACTTTTTTCCTCTCTCGCCAACAACCCAGCGGGAAAATGGAATTAATAGGAATCGAGAAAGTAATACATATATTGTATAATATTTGATTCCAGAATTCATTATTCTTAACACAGACCATGTCCTAGGATTGTAATAAATTATTTAAATGTATCCTGCGAATGAATTAAATAATTCATTCTTTAGAATAAATTATATTATTCATACATTCATAATAAGGATGATTAAATTTTAAATCTTCTGATAGTAAAGTATCCAATTTATAATCAAGCTTTTTCATAAAATTTAAGCATTCATCACATTTATCTGTAATTATACATTTAATAATAAAAATTTTAAAAATTATTAAAAGATAAAACATAAAGTACTTACCTTTTTACTTTAAATAACTTTGACCGTACGCTTTCAAACACAAACTGCGACTAAAATAAAAATTATAAGTAGGCGACATAAAGGCAGCAAAAAAATAACGGATTTTTATTAAGGAAATGTGTATGTTAAGCAAAAGCACGAATAATTGTTACTAACAGAAACAATACATTACTTGTTCTGCAAATGTGGGAATATACGTGGTAATCAATGCATAATTTTTGTGTCTGATGAAATTACCTTCCCGATTCCAATGAATGCATTATTATTCTTTCGAAAATAATGCATTATTTTATTAATTATTTATGTAATCAATTCCTCATTTTCCCGCTGGGAAACTTCTTCTGTCTGTCACATTGTAAATTGGCACTATCCGGTACTGCTTCTTATAAATGCCAATTATTTAAGATCTTCATATTAGCTTAAAAAACATATGATGCATGCAGTAATGTCAATTCTTAAAAAAACATATTGTTTGAAAAACGGCTAAAATTTTGAATTTTTAATGAAGACTGACTTTAAATAATATCGAATTCGATTGTCGTATTTCAATATCGATATATCACTATTTTAAATATCGGCGATATATATCGATTATTTTTTTTTTATATCGATATTTTTGCTTATTCGTAGATGGTTTTGGCTTTGCCATATTATTTGTTTAAAGTAGAGTTTTTTTTTTCCCGGACTTTTTCGTTTCCCGGGAAAGCGGGAAATTTTTTTAAATTTCCCGGGATCCCGGGATCCCGCTCCATATAAATAATACAAAGTTAATTTTGTTATTAATAAATGAAAAAAACTTTTATAAAAAAACGTAAGGGAACTTGTTTACAAATAAACTAAAATAAATGGTTCGATACTAAAAACCCAGTAAAAAATTCGCTTACTCTTTCAAAATGAATAGCTTCTTTAACTCATTATTTAGCAGCTTTCTTCTATAACTACATCTATAACAGCAAAAAAATAATGACTTGCTTTTGAATGCGTTCTTTTTGGGACATCCCTTGTAAAATTCATTGATTCTGTCAGTAGAATTGTAAGTAGTGCTCTTATGTTTTTCTGATTACTCAACACATTATTTTGTAGGCGAAGTTTTTACTGGGAAATTAATTGAAGTATTTCAATCTTCAATTAATTGAATTATTATTATCTGACGCCTTTATTCCCTATTATTATGCTTTTATTCAGTACTATTATGCTCTGGATACAAGATAAAAAGATAACATAAACATAGAAATTTAATTCATAAAACAATAATAAAAACAAAATAAAAATTAAGGTACTCAAGATATGAGATCAAAGAGTTAATTAATAAAATAGATAAAATATTTTAAAGAAATATATAACATTTTTTAACGGCTTAGGAAATAACTTTCTGACACACTCAAAGCGCTTAGCAAGTCGTCAAAAAGTATATTCCTGATTTTATTTACTAATTATCATGTTTCCGAAAAATTTTGTTTATTTTTTACCCAGGTTGGACAAATAGTTAAAAGCAGAGTATGAAAACAAACAAAACATTTCGCAAACGTTTGCAAAATGTACAAAACTATTGAAAATTTTTAAATTGTATTGTACATGAGCAAAACCAAAACAAAAACTTTTCAAGTGTCAAAGAGAGAAAACGAAACAATTGGCTTTCCACTCATCTGCATTATTTAATTTACCGTTACAATCGTACATCTGAGTACAAAACAGATAGAGAAACGTTTTGTTTTGAGTAATTGATTTAGTTCTTGCTTGGTTTTTGTAGTGGCATAACAAGAGTAAAATCCACAATGCCTTGTCTTTTTTTTTAAATTTATTTTTTCTTTCTTTGAATTACTTTTTATTTAATTTTATTTGTTTTTTTTTTAATTACTATAGTAGTCAAAAAAAAGCATTAATAAAAACAAAAAAACCTAAAAACCTCTCTTTTTATTTCACTTAGAAACAATAGTTATATATATATGACTAAATATTATAATGAGTAAATCAATTACCAAACGTTTGTCAAACGTTTTTACTCTGAATGTTTCAATATTGTTCTTACTCTTTTCTTTTCCAGCTGTGTACTTTTATATTAATGTACAATTTGCGCTCACGAGCAAAAATAATACAAAACAAAATGGCACAATCATTCTCATTGTTTTGGTTTTGTTTTTGTTTTACTCACTGCAAAGAACAAAACAAAACGAAAGCAAACGTTTCGTTTTGTTTGTTTTCGTACTCTGGTTAAAAGTGCACCGTTGTAGCATGCTTCAGATTCACAATCAGAAGCAATTTTTTCTTTTTTATAAACAACGTCTATATCAGTCAAGGTTTATGCAAAAAAAGCATCAACCGGACTGCTTCTTACAAACCTTTTCATTTCAATAGGTCCATTTGTAATCTTTAGGACAATGTGCTTTTCAAGTTGTATGTTGTAGTATCTTACACGAGTTTCCAAAATGTTTTTCTATTTCGGTTTCCCCGCACTTCACGGGTACATAAACCAACACAAATTGAAATTGAAAATTTGTGTTTATCACCTAATAAACATTTCGCTCCTTCATTGCATCATAGTCATATCTCAAACTGAACCGAAGTTATAGCAAAATATATCTTTTAGTCGGTACATTCGTTTGTTTTTGTAGATATAACTATGTTGCAATAGAGGAGCGATATATTTAGGTATCTCCTATTTTTAAGACTTGTTTATGGACAATGAAACTTTACTGCCTGCATCTTATTTGGAATTAATGTACTTTACTAACTCTTCACTTCACTAAATGTAATAATTATCAACTGTTGCACTGCCCATTCTGCTTTTAGAAGATTTATTGCATCAGGAGACATTGATTTACGTATGTACTCACTTCTTGTAATTGATCTAATCCACAACCCATCCACAGATGCTAATTTTAAAAGAATAGAAAACTAAATTTCAAAGTATAAATAGCTATTTTCTGAAATAATGAGGAATTTTTTATTTCCCGGGATCCCGCAAGAAAAATCCCGGGAAAACGGGAAATAAAATAATTGAAATTCCCGGGAATTCCCGGGACGGGAAATCCCGGGAAAAAACCCTAGTTTAAAGCTGAACGTATTTAATTGTTTTTCAAAACAAATATATGCAAAAACACCAAATAAAATCAATAAAAAAAAATTTTAAAAAAATCGCGAAACTTATTGGACAAACTTATTTAAATAGAATCGAATTTTTTGCATCAAGAAACAAATGGCAGGGATTTCGTTAAATTTTTCAGAAAATGATAAAGAAAACTTGGTTTGATTCAATTAATTTTTATTTGAATCGACATGTTAAGCAAATCCATCAAAAGTTTTTTATTTTTTTATTAAGTTTTCTTTTTTTGTAAAAAAATCAAGCAACGAAAACTTGATTAAAGTAACTAAAGAATTAAAATAAATTTTTTTCAGCTGCTTTTAAGTAAATTTTAGTTCGCTTTGAGTCACAACTTTTTGCTTAAACCAAGCCACACATATGTTTGGAATAATAAATTATTGGGTTGGACGATAATCGTGCCAAATTTTCTTGGTTCAAGCCATATTTTCTGGTGATTAAGTAAATAGTTATTTCCGTGTAGCTCAAACGTCGCCTTTAGACTTAAAACAAGTTCTGGATGAAACTTTTTTATTCAGGTATTTGAGGAAATCGATCGATTAACATCATATGTATATAAAATATTATATTCATTAAAATTTTAAAAAACTTAGAGAGAAAAAGAGTGTAAAATATATAAGAAGTTAATTTTTTAAGATACTTTTTTAACGTTAAAATAGTATTTGGTAATTTTTGCCCCCAATTGCATAAAAAGTTTATATTCGATTTCTTTCTTTTGAAATATTCATTATCCATTACAGAAAAAGCTAAGTCAACTTTCATCAATATATAAATAGACCCAATATTTTCAAAAATTTCCAAAAAGTATTGACTTTTGGCGTGGTTGCATTTTGATAAAATTTTCAGAATATAGATAGCCCTTGTAGCTTGTGTCATAGAACTCTGAATAGCATTAATTGGAGCATAATAAAACTAGATGAACTTTACCCTTTTGCTCAATTTTGTGAAAAAAGTGTTTTCGCTCGAAATCCTTAAAAATCAAACCGGAGATATTTCTTAAATTTCTTATTCTCTAAGGTGTTTTAAACAAGTCTCTGGTGTGTAAATCCCAATTTTTTTTATATTTGAAATTGAAGATTTGAATAAAATACAAGTAAGAAAGTATAATCGGTCAAGCCCAAAAATATGATACCCTACAACACATTACATAAAAACAATTTTTGCTAGTGTACCCCATTACTCTGTAGTTGTTAAGATATCTTCATCTTGCGCCCCGTTTCCACTTGCAAGTGTAAGTTCGAAAAACCTAATACACTCACACTTACATTCACACAATTTTTTTGCTTTCAGCCAATCGGCTTTTTCCTCGATTTTTTTGTTAATAATACGTATACAACATTGCAAGTAACTACCCTGCAAATAATAGGACCAGTCCAAACACGCGTGGAAAGAGTAGCCCACAAGGGACCAGGGGGTCGATTCTGGTTCTGTGAAACTTTGAAATGAAAACTTTTTTCACATTTTCATAGAGTTTCTGATTCTCGTTTAGTGAAAAAATGATAAATAAATTCGAATGTTTTCATATGAGAAGAACAAATGGAATGAAACAAGTTGTTTTCACATTTTCACAGCAATGTGATTCTTATTCTGTGTAACAGTGCAAAGAAGTGTCACAAACTTTTCATTTATGTCATATTTTTACACTTTCATTTTAACGGTGAAAAATAATTTTAAATAAATTATTTAGAGGAAACATTGTGAACGATAAAAAATTATTTAAACAAATAAAAATAATAATCTTCTAAAAAGATACATATTTACAGATTTTTAACTTAATATATTCACATAAAATGCCAATTTTTGATAAAATACAGAATATTACTGACGAAAAACGTTCATAAAGTTTTCTTACCTTGGCTCATTCCGATTTTCTTGCGATAATTCAATTAAAACCTATAATCGTAACATTATTTGCATTAATTATATTTTTTGTGTATTTGTATAATTTTACACTTGATTAAATGACAAAGTAGATATGTAATTATCATCGGCGGTGAAGAATTTACGATCAGCAACGGCTTAAAGTAAATTTAGAGCCGCTTATTATATTTTTATGTTTTATAATAACATATTTATAAAGTAATCTTTATTTGTCCTTTTATTTGTTAATGATTTAACCATTTTTGGGCTTATGGTCGTATTTTAAAGCTTTTATTTAACTTGCAATGTATGTATGTTTGGGTGAAACCTTGAAACTCAATTTGAAGCAGATATCTTCAATTGATTGAGCTTAAATTTTGTACACACGTTTAGTTTTGATGACAATGCATTGTTAACTATGTGACGTCATACTATATCCAACATGACGGCACAGCCAAGATGGCGGGCTAGCTATTTTTAATGCACTCCTATAATATGGGTATCAAATGAAAAGTCTGCTAAGAATAACTCGAAAAATAAAATTCCGTCACACCGAATCCAATATGGTGGACTTCTGAAGCTGGAAACTAATTGTTTTTAATGCATTCCAACAATATGGGTATCAATTGCGAGTTTGAAATCAATTTGAAGAAAAAAGGTTTTATTTTAATGCGCTAAAAAGAAAAATAAAATAAGAGTAAAAAATCTTTTTACAAAACAAGTTTTTATTTAAATGCGCTAAAACAAAAGAAATTTACTTTTACTTTATATTTTTACTAGCAACTAATAGAGTCACAGATTTGCAATTTTTGTTGCAGAAATTCTTGATTTTATTGTTGAGATGAGTACCCCTCCAAAATTTTTTCACCCCTCTCACCAATAAACTCAAGAATTGCTGCAACAAAAATTGCAAGTCTGAACAGGCACTATGAAATATAAGCTTATCAATTGGCATTACACAATTTACACGATGTAAAAACTTGCCGCAAAATTTACTTGTGTAGAAAAACAAGTAAATTAAATAATTTGATGTGATTGATTTTAACTATTAAAAAATAAATTAAAAGTAAAAAACCTTTTTAAAAAACAAGCTTTTATTTAAATACCCTTAAAGGAAACTTTTACTTTAACAATTTTAATTTACCACCGGCTTAGCGCCGGTTCAAAAATCCTAAGCTTCGTTATCTGCATTTGACTTTTAAATTTTATTAATATAGTTACAAAAGTTTCACGGCTACAACGGAATGAAACACTTTTTCATTAAAAGAACGGGAATCGCAATTTGTGTAAATGTGAAGTGATAATGTGAAAAGTGCGTATGAAAACGAAAATGAAAAGTTTTTTTTCATTTCACAGTTTCACAGAACCAGAATGGACCCCCAGGACTAGTCCAAAAGTAACCCAAACGTATGGAAAAAACATGGTCTTTTTAACATTGCGATGTCCTAGGGGAGGACCATATAACCCACCTTTGGACTACTTTGGAGTAGTTTTAAAACTACTCCATGGTATACTCAGGATTAGTTTTGAAGTCGTTTAAAAACGAAAGCATGTCGTTAAAAAACGAAGACATGTCGTCTCACTACAAACACTTTTTAACAATGGCCATGGTCCATGCTTGCATTACATCGGACTAGTCCATGGAGTAGTCCATTTTATCAAAATGGATCAGGTGGTCCAATATTATTTGCAGGGTACTTGCATGTTGAAGCGTAGGGTGGGGTTTATATTGGACCAGTGTTGCCAATTTAGCTGGCTAGATATAGAAATTTTTAACCTTGTTTAGCCATTAAAAAATGAGATTAGCCATTTTTTTTAGCCATTTTTCAACCTTTTTAGCCATACAAATATTGTTGCCGTTTTTCTTCTAAAATAATAATTTTTTTTTTGTTTCTTATAAAACTGCTAAAATCAAAATATCCAGTTTTAAAAGTTAAAACATATTTAATTTAAACCACAACTTTTAAAAATGTTTAAAATCGATATAAACGATGATGATGAAACAAAAATCTTTCAAAATAAGGGAACAGCATTCCTTATTAAATTTATAAAATCGATTAACACTTATAACACTTTTTTTCTGGTCGAAAGTTTTTTAATATAGAGACGAATTTTTTTTAAATTTCAGAATTTACTATAAAGTTGCTCTCACTTCCATGGTCATATGCTGAAGTAGACATTTAGTAACCATTAAGCAGCCACTAATTTGATTTTATCAATTAGGAAAATATTTTTACCATAACAATAAAATATTTATACCCGCACCACAATAGTAGAGAGGGTATTAAACATTTGTGCTGATGCTTGTAACACCTTAAAATATTGGTTCCAAACCCACCTTTAAGTATTCCGAACGACTCAGAATCACTTTCTGGGCCGGACGGACATCTGATCGATCTCTGTCTAGGTATTGTTTAAAAATTAATGACAAAATAATAATTTTCAAGTGTTTTTATTAAAAATTTCCGACGAAAAATCCAATTTATTGTTACCGAAAATTTTTAAATGAAGTTTGATGGCTTGAATATGATGTGTGACTATCCCAGTTGGCCTTGTCGTGTACGAATCATCAATGATTCGTACACGACAATGTTAATTCCTGCACGACACGTAAGGGACAACTAATGCAAATCGTCGATGACATTTTCAAACAACTGTCGCGTAAATCGTGCTCGACACAAAGATAGACAATGTCGCTCAGCCTGTCGTTGATGACTACATGCACGATATTGTCGTCCATATAGTCGTTGATGACCACATGAACGACATTGTCGTTCACATGTCTTTGACGACTATATGGACGACAAAAGATTCTACTTTATCGTCAACGACTGCGTATAAGACAATGTCGGTGAAGTTATAGGAGTTACAGCTTACACGACAATGTCGCCTATAAACCTAAACGAAAAAATAAAAATATACAATAGCACATACATATTTTTAGAATAAGACCTTAGTCTTTGAGTTCTCAGACTTGACTGACTGATTTTTTTCACTTTGCTTTGGAAGTTTTTTATTATTATCGTTATTTTACAGTTATTTTTATTATTTATTGGGAACAAATTATTTTTGTTTGTTTAGAAGACAGCTTACAAGACAATGTCGCTCATATTGTCGTGCTTAGAAGTTGATAAAAGACAATGTCGTCGACGGTAGTTTGGCCAACAGGGATGCTAGGCATAACAAAATATTACCAACACATACGCAACCTATTGAAGAATCAGTTTGATGTGTAGTCATGCCCCTTTAAAAGCCGCAGAAAAACATCGATAGCCACAAAAAAAATTTACTATCGATAGTGCCGTCGATATTTTAACACCTCTTATTTGCAAAAAAAAAAAAATTTTTGTATTCCCAAAAATTACTTTTGATAATAAACTGGCAAGTGCACGGCCTAAAAAGAAACTTACCTGGCAACATGCTTTTGCAAGTTGTTTTTTGAATTTTGTTTTTTCTTAACCTACTTACAACTTCAATAAATGTTGGAAGAATACCCATCAATTGTAGTGGGCAGCGTTGCCACAACCAAAACAATTTTGTAACCAAAATGTAAAAATAAAGTAACCAAAAGCGAAAAAAAGTAACCAAAATTATTTTGTATCAAAAGTAATATTTTGTTCGCACTTCAGTTTAAAAATATGTCGTAAGAAGAAATTGTGTTTGTTTGTATCTTGTAGGCTCATTAGCCGCTGGACCGATTTCGGGTAAGAACAATAGGATATACAATTTTTCGAAATTTTTAGTGGAAGTGGCACTACCTATACAAAGTTTAAACTTATTTAGAGCTTTCATTCTTTTTATATGAAGAGCTCTTACTGTGTGTTATATTATCAAAGTGCAAAATTGAGCTAAATTTTGCGGTGGATCTTTAATTTATAGATGATTTTAGCCCAGTGGAATAAACTCACATTAAACGGGATCGGATCGGAAGGGCCTTTGACCTTATCGTTTATCTAGAAAAGTGTTTCAGTTAGCCATATGAAGCATGAAGAGTAGCAGATAATGGCCATTTACACTTGATAGTCTGTTAAAGCTTAAGCTTCAAAAAATTATTTTTAACAAGATGAAAAAAGTATTGGTTTAAGATGCACAAATACCACACACAATTTTTAAAGGTCAAAAAAGCGGAGCGGGTAGTTATTGCTCCAAAACAAAAAATTGGTTATTTTTGTGTTGAAAAAAAGTAACCAAAATGGAAAAAAGTACACAAGTACACATTGAGAAAAAAAGTAACCAGTTTTGGTTAAAAGTTTTCTAAATAGCGAAATGCAATCATTTTTGTGGTTTCATTACTTCCTTTTCAATAACGTTTTTGGTATATGTATGTATTAGAAGATCCACTCGATTAATCGTTGTTCGATTAATCGATGAATTTTTTCGCCATTATTTGATCGAATAATTAAAATAGCCAATTTCGAATAACTCGAACAATTTATGGCAATTAATCGATTAAAATAAATGTCTTAGAAAATTCTACTTTTTTAATTTAAAAATATTTTGTTTAGATTTCTCACCTAACAACTAAATAACATGTTGTTACCTTTTGCATTTATTTGTATTAGAACTGAGCGTGTGTGACAAATTATGTAAATCATTATTAACAGGGTTTAAAAACTGCAGTCGAAACCAAAACTGTCAAACAAAAAACGAAAATTTGTGTACAACTTTTCGCTTTTTTTAGTTGGTTTGATAGCGACTGTTTACATTTAATGAAATAGAAATAAAAGCAAAAGTTTTTTTGGCCAATGACAAATGAAGTATTGGAAGGAATGACAGTTTTTCTACTTTGACTGCAGTTTTTAAACGCTGACTATGAACGTCAAATTGGTAAATAAAATTCATCAGCAGTTATGAATGTGTAAACCATGTACTGTCAGATTATGGGTTACCTGTTATGACCCGAATGCCAATTTTTTTTTACCTCGTATCTCCTAATCGGCTGAATGTTGAGATTTGAGATATCATTAGATCCGTCTTAAGAACTTAAGTGTCCTTGTTTGATTTTCTGATTTTTATCATGAAATAGTAATACGTTTAAAAATAAATAAACCAAACCTATAGAGTATAGTTTTAAAATAAAGGAAATTTAAAGGGAATTACAAAAAAATGTCTATATAAGTTATCAGCAAAGTTCTCAAAACCAAATTCACATGAGTGAAATTAAAATAAAACGTATTTAAAAAACCATCCTGTTTTAAAGTACATATATAAAAAATCCCTTTTATATAGAGGGTGTTTTTTATAGAGGGATTAAGTTTAAATCATAATAAAACATAGTAATATATTTTTGATATCAATGAAACGGTCTTTATTAGATAGAAAATTTTATGACATTAATGCTTAAATATGATTTCAGCCATGTGGCCGCCTCGACTTATTTACGTATCCATTTAACCGGTAATGGGCTTCATCTGAAATTAAAATTTTGAATGGAAATTCAAAATCAATAACAATTTGTGCGTCAGCCCATTTGCCGAGTTATTTTGAATAAAAATTTCAACAATTTGCACGCGTTGCTCTTGAAATGTCAAAGCAAACTAAACAAAAAGCAACTATCAGCTGTTAAATGGGTGGTCAAATAAAGCAGTGATGCCAACTCAAAGTTGTAACACTCCACAAAAAACGTATATACGTTGAATTTTTATCTTTACCAGAACTTCTCTTAAAACCATGACAAACTACGGTGATCTTTAAAAAAATTCAACTGAGAATCTCCATCGACTTCAATTCAATTTCACTAGACTTCCAGGTATAATAAGTTGGTTTAAAATGTTTTTCATAACTGGCTGGCACCTCTCTTTTTCTGTTTATTAATAAATAAAAGTATTAGTTCAAATAGTTTTTTCCCATTGGATACAATTATTTGAATTCTTCGAGTTATTCGAGTAAGTCGAACAATTTAAAACCTTTATTCGATTAATCGAGCAATTTTAAAACTCAAAAATCAAATAATTCCTTACTCGAACAAAACCAAAAGTCGAATAATTGGATACTCTAGTATGTATAAATAAAGAAGGTCATAAGCACCGCGACCCAGTGGATCTTTTGTGCAGCCTGTATATCTCACCACGCCAGGTTCAGCCTACGTACAAAGCCAATTGCCTTGCCTGGTGGAAGATCAAATATTTTAGCTGGGCTTATCATATTCCCCCCGAAAAATTTCAGCCTAGAAGTCCCCAAGGCGGGACAGCAGCAAAGCAGATGTTCTTACGTCTCGTCATCAACCCAACAAAATCTGCATAACTTGGTATCTACATTACCCATTATAAACTAATGGTACCTAAGACCACAATGCCCCGTTAACAGTCCAACAACAATCAGCCTGAGTTCCCCCTTTCGAAGTAGAATTAGCCTACTCGCCCTGCCACGGGATAGGGCCACACATTTTTTGGACTGTCTTAACCCAGAGACCGACGTCCAAGTGTGAAGGAATTCACGTTCGGAGTGTCCCCCTTATCTAATCAGCAGGGACGCCAAAGAAAGGCTCAGGGCCTATAAAAGGGCGGCGAGCGCCCCTGTTTGCTTAGCAATCGGCCCTTTCGTTGCCTACATGGCCCTCATGGCCAGGTACCCAACACAAGTTTAACTCGTTGTGTTTCCCCAGATCGTTCAGGGACACAAAACAGTCCATTATCAACCTGGACTTCACCTCCGAAAAATATAGTGCTCTAAGAGCGACTTGGCTATCCGACATTATAAATAACCTCAGGGCCCTTGCCCTCCTCCTTAGACATTCCCCAGGGCATATGAGGATGGCGTAAGCCTTCGCCTGAAAAACAGTAGGCTGTTTGCCCATTGGCAAGCCTCTTTGGAAGCCCGGGCACATAATGTTTGCCGTCGTATCACCATTCGTCTGTTTCGAACCATCGGTGAACTAGACCTGGTCCGCGCACCCGCGCCACCACGATTGGTCCGCGCATTTATCCCTATCGGGTATGAGGACATTTAAATTCCTATCCAATACCAGACTAGGCGGCATGTGATCACTAACCAATATAGATGGATCTCAAGGATCCGCATGTGACCCTCAAAGTCACCTGCCCTGTATTCAGCAATGCGTGACATCCTGTTAGCACTCCTGCAGGCCACCTTCTTCACTGACGGAGGAATGTGCTATCCCAAAGCTAGAGTGGGACAGGTCCTCATGGCGCCCGTGATCGGCACGCAGATCAGGCGATAAACCTTATCGACCGTCACTCTACCTTTGACTTGTTCAGTCTTAGACCACCATGCCAGAGCGGCATAGGTTAAGATTGGTCTTATTATCGTAACAAAAGACCAGTAAATCATTCTGGGCCTCAGCCTCCATGTCCTATCGAAGAGTCTATGACAGGCATACGTTTATTGCCCTTCTGGTGACATGGGATAATTAAGCGCTGAAGTTAAGGGTTCAATCCAGAATGATCCTCAAATATTTCACCTCGTTAGATAATCCGACAACCGTACCGTCTATATTCGGTTCCCTAAGTCTAAGAATTCTGCGTTCGGTGAACGTTTTTGGTTTATTTGCTTTATAATAAAACTCTTGAGTTCTTTTAATTGCAAATAAAAATAAAGTAAACACAATGAAAAATACTTGTTCCGTTCACAAAATTTATTTAGAACTTAGTCACTTTCACATCCACTATTTACAGGTTTTATAAAATAATTTACAGCTTTATATTGTGATCTGCCAATGTCATCTGTTTATTTATTTATTGTCTATTGCAAAGTATAGAGTAGAATATTCGAGCCTTAAATTTTGCTATACTTTCATACTTAACGTCTATTATCTACATTAACATTGTTGCATCACTTATATTGAAGCTTTATTTTAATTAAACGTATATTATACAAATAAATGCAACTAATTCTTAACTATTTAAATTTAATTTCGTAACTGCATATATTGTATAAATGCTATGAATGTATTTACTCTTTATAATGGGTGATTTTTCAAGCGTATTTTTTAAAAAAATCTAATAAAACCCTCAAATTTGCATCATATATTCAAAATTTTTATTGGAATCGATAAATTGGTCTTTGCCATTTACTTCTTAAGAATAACTTCATGTAAATGTTGCCCGCGGCTTCGGTTCAAATGGTCCATTCGTAAGGTCCAATTTTGCACCACTTTTTCGAGCATTTCGTCCTGTATTCAATGAATAACACGTGTTATGCTATACTCCAAGGCTTCAGTCGTGTTTGGCTTGTCCACATAGACCAACGACTTCACATAACCCCACAAGAAATAGTCAAGAGGCGTCAAATCACATGATCTTGGCAGCCAACTCACAGGGCCATTTCGAGAGATGAACTGCTCACCAAATTCATCCTTCAATATGTCCATTGTTTCACGAGCTGTGTGGCATGTGGCACCTTCTTGTTGAAACGAGCTGTTGATTCACTAGGTCGTTTATGACGACCATAAAAAGTTCGTAACAAACGATGGACATTTCTTACAGAGCACGAATTTTGGTAATAAATTTCAACGATTTGCAGTCGTTGCTCGTTTGTGAGTTTCTTCATGATGAAATGGCATAGTATACTGAACACTTTTCACTTTCACAGATGTAGTTTGGACACAATTACCAGCCAGTGCTGCCAGCCCGAAAAACTTAATTCATAAAAAATCACCCTTTAATTGAATGTAATTTTTTTTTATTTTTAGATTTGAAAACAATTCTAACTTATGGAATAGCTTAATTGGCTCTGCTACTGGCGTTTTTACAACAAGAGAAGGACACGAAATGGTTCAAAAGTTGTACGATGAACATAAAATGGAGTTTGGCAGTGCCCATCATATAATTGAAAAGTCTTTAAGAAATATAAAAGAGGAAGAAAAATGGAGTGATGAAAATCTACCTGTAATCGAGAATTGGCTTGATGATTTTTTGGCAAAAAACAAACCGACAGAAAATAAATTCTTTGAATAAAACAAATTTAATATTGAACTATTTTAAGATTAATATATGTATGTAAATAACTTATAGTATATTTCTATTAAAGGAATAATTAATATTAGATAAAACATTTATTGCATAAAAAAATTATTAAAAAATTTTTAGTTAAAAAAATTAAATTAACTAATAATTAATTAAGAATTTTTATTTATCTACCACGTAGTAATAAAATGTGCTTTGGTCAAAGCCACTCGTTTTGTTTATTTTCCAATACGATTTGATAGTAGACTTGTCATTAAGAAAATTCAAACGAATTTGTTTGTATTTGGTACATACACATGTTCTTACCTTACTCAATGTTGGGAGCCCGCGGGATCCCAAGCCGTTTTTGGTTATTTGTAACCAAAATTGGTATTTTCTGTTTGTGGAGATGTGAATATTTTATTTACATTATTATTTACATGGGGGTGGGTGTACCTTTACTCAAAGTTTAGATAATTGAAATAGATTTTCTACTTCATGCCACTGTTGGGATCCGACAATTCTTAAATTGTAACGTCTCAATGGCAAAACTGTACCAAATTAACAAAAACTGTACCAAAATTTCGGTATAAAATAAAAAAGTATGCATAGTAATTCATTACACATTTTTATTCAATAAAAATAAAAACAAAACAAGTAAGCAAGTATAGTCGGTCAAGCCCGACCATTTGATATCCTACACTACAGTAATATAAAGACAAATTTTCGAAGGTATACTCTATTTGGGACCCATTGTGAAAGTGGCGAATATTATTTTGATATCTTTATTTATATGAGATTTGTTTGCCCTTAAGTGATTTTAGAAAGGGCGCTTATATGGGACCTATGGCTTATTTTTGACCTAACAGCACAAAATTTTTCATTACATAGTAGCTGTCGTAAAAGTTATTGCAGCCAATTTGTATGTCAATACCAACAATAATAAGCTATTTTCGGGAGTGGATTTGTATGGTCAAATATGGACCGATTTGCCCTTAAATAAGTTTGCACCAAATTTAATCTAAATACCAACATTATAAGATAGTTTATTGGCACAAAACCTCTATTCCGAAAAGAAGCTTGTATGAAGGCTATGAAGTTGTAGCCCGATTTTCAATAGGTTTGGTCATTGTGCCAATTTGAACCTATGTACCAAATTTTATCAAATTATCTCCAAACTTGCGGACGGACATTATTAAATCGACTCAGAAAGCTATACTGAAAGGTTGGTCTAGAACTTATATTTTAAGGTTTTACAAACATCAGCACAAATGCATAATACCCTCTCCACTATTGTAATAAGGGTATAAATATTTTATTGTTATGGTAAAAATATTAACCTAATTGATAAAATCGTATTAGCGGTTGCTAAATGTAGACTATTTTTCAAATTACTTTTAACGATGTCAAAGGATCAGTTAGCTGAGAGTAACAGTAACGATGCAAATCAGCTGCTTCATTTTGTTGTATGTAAAGCAATTACAACGAGATGTTACGTCTCCATCTGTAAGAAGTTTATTGGTCTTACATTTTAACGGTAAGGTTAAGTTACAGTTGCTCTCAGCTTACTGAGCATTTACTTGGCTAAATACCCTTTCTACTTCAGCATCTGCGTGCCATTTTGGCATTTTTGCAGCTAAATTTAGCATTTTTTTGTCTGATTTAGCTGCTAATTTTTCATTTAGCAGTTAGCATTTTTCAACTACATATTAAGCATTTTTTAGCATTATTTAATTTAAGATTATTCAAGAAAATCTACCACAATTTTTTGTTGAATGCACATACAAATCCCAACTCTTTTGCTATAGAAACTGTGCAATCTTTTAAAAGACCATTCATATCAAATTGTTTTTAAATTTGATCAGTTTGATTCATTAAATTCATGTTAAGCTGATTTTTCCCCTCAATTACGATTTTTAAAAATTTTTGGAATCGAAAAGAAATACCATAACTTTTGAAATAGAAAAACAAATACGAATTACATGCCGAGATTTTATAGCTCAATTAATATGTCAACTTAAGCTTCGTACAGACGGTGGTCAGATCATACAATGTTGTAATTTTTCTGACAATAATGCCATTGTCAGATGCATTAATTGTACATATCTGCCAAATGAAAATGAGCTTACAATGTTCATACAGTTGCAAGACATTTTTAGGCAATTTTACTGACAACATTGTAAGATCTGACCACCGCTTCAGACTACGATTGCCAAAAATTTTTCATAATTTAACAAGTTCCAACTTTTTTTGTGTAGAAACCAGTTTAAAAACTAATAAATGCAACCTAAGCGAACATTTTAGAGATGAAATGATTGACTTCACTTGACCCTGTGGTAAATTTGTGTCAATTGGTCCAACAGACTAGATATGGGATTTGTGAAAATAGAACAAGTACAAAAAGAAAGGATTCATGACCAGTGAAAGAAGAACCAATCCCTTAACTGGTTTATGAAGAACAAAAAAGTAGAAAAAAGTAATGAATTTCAGTACAGTCTTCACCGGTGCTGTGACACATTTTTTGGTACTTCCTTAAATTTGGTTCTTGAATTTAATTCTAGGACTTGTTTTATTGAAATAATACTACATTGTATTGAAATAGTACTACATTTTAGTAACTGACACTAAGTACGTTCATGGAGAATAGACCTGTGACTTGTCACATGGTGTCAATTGACCTCCTCCAATGACAACCCCATGTAAAAGTGATAGGTCTTATTCATATAAAGAGTTAGAACTAGAACCGGTCTCTACCACCAAAGACCTATCACGGGACTACTTCGGTGTCAGTTTTCTTCCCTCTAGGGAAATTACAACTTTGAAACATCAGTGGCAGAAACTAAATTCATATGAATTGTTTTATAAGAACTCAACAGTTGATTACTGGATAAATGTATATGGATATAAAAATGCATTAAATGAAAATCCATTCAGTGAATAAGCTTCTTTTGCAATGAAGTTCTTGGTTTTGCCATTTAGCAACGTGGAAGTTAAAATAGGTTTTTAGAATGACGTTAAAGACTATGAATTCGATACTTAATATTAGGTGTGGTTTAAAATGCTGCGATAGTTTTAAAAAAATCGTCT
The DNA here is from genome assembly GCA_963931875.1 of Pollenia griseotomentosa. Lineage (NCBI taxonomy): Eukaryota > Metazoa > Arthropoda > Insecta > Diptera > Polleniidae > Pollenia > Pollenia griseotomentosa. The sequence continues at coordinate 173,598,084 of OZ007560.1, read as the reverse complement.
ATTTTCTTCAACCTTTTAATTTTATTTCCTCTTATTTTTTAATCAAGCTCAAGGTCCGGTTATTGAAAATATATTTATTTATAATTTATCCAGTATTTCGCTGTCACAATGGACAGCTTGGATAAATTATAAATAAATATATTTTGCATAACCTGACCTTGAGCTTGATTAAAAAATAAGAGGAAATAAAATTAAAAGGTCGAAGAAAATAGACTCAATATTTTATTGTTATTTTTTAATCAGTTTGCTCTATTGATATGATGTGAGTTTATATGGAAGAATGATTTAAAATAAATCATGCATAAAGATATATTAACTAAAATAACAAAAAAATAAAACAATTTAAATTTTAGCACTATTTTTTGGCAGTTTAGGATTTTTTTAGCATTATTTTAAAGCCGATTTAAAGTATTTTTAAATATGGCCACACTGTTCAGCATTTGACCATGAAAGTGAGAGCAAGTTTGTAGTAAGTTCTGAAATTTTTAAAAAAATGTTGTTGCCGCCCGCATCTCTATATTGAAATATTTGCGACCAAAGAGAAACAGTGTTGTTTGTGCTGATCCATTATATAAATCTAGCCACTAAATGGCTAAATTGGCAGCACTGACCGTGAGCGTGACCTATGCAATTTGTTTGTTTTTCTAACAAACTCGGAGGCTTAATTTCAAATTGAAAATGATTTGAAATCAAACCTTTTCTCAAACGACAAACATTTGGTAATGATTTTAAAATCAACAAAAAGGGGACATTATTTTCAAATTGAGAAATGCATTTATTTTCAACTTGCTTTCAAATTCTCAAATGTTTTTCAAATGTGAAACTAAACTAATTAAAAAAATTTTATTTATTTAAATAAACTGTCAGCTAAGCATTCGGCGCCATAGCTAGTGATATTATAGTGTTTTTTCCGTCCTCAAATTCTTGGAAAGACAAAACACTTACTTGACTTTTTTGTCACGGCGTATCACCGCGATCGTACAACAAACTTATATTTTCTTCACTTTCTCATTTTATTTTTATTCGCATTCTTACACTTTGTAATTAATTTTTTACTCACAAATAATTTATATTTTTTTTACCAGAAATTTATGTTTTCTAGCAGCGAATTCACTTAACGTAACATGTTGTTTTTCTTTAATTGTAAAACACATTTACCATCAATCGCCATTTTGAATGTTTACAATTATTTTTCGCTTTAGTATTGCCAAGTTTATTTTTGATTTGAGAATAACATTTGATAACAATTTGATATGAAATTTAAAAAAAGCATTGTATGTCAAATTTTTATATTCAAATCATTATCAATTTGAATTTAAATGTTAAAATCAAACAATTGAAAAAGGTTAATAAGTTAATAAGCCCGATTTAGAATTTTCTAAGCAAACCAATAATTGAGTATTATGTTTGATGTCAAATAATAAAGTCATTTCATATCAAAGATTTGACCTCGTGTTTGTTGGGTTGTATCTTGATCGACCAAGTTTAATGTTTAATGAATGTGTAGAAAAATGGGGTGTGCCTTTGTGGCGGGGCATACAAGTGAGTATATTAAGAGCTGCACGTTGGGTTGCCAGACGGCCTGGATTGACCAGTTTTTTTTCGGTGTTGTTTTTAAATTAATTATATTTATTATTGAATAGAAACTGGGAATTATTTCCTTTTGTAGTTTACTTTATATTATATTCAACATTTCGAATTTATTCTATGAGCTAAATTTCAGTTATGTATTTTATAAAGCTTTTTTTACCAGACTATTATATTGTATCTTCTTGTTACATTTAACCTTAGCTATCCTTTGGATAGCAATGAAGTATATTGTATGTACAGAAAATTTACAAATATTAAACACCAGCAGTTAAATAATTTTGTTTTATATACATACAACTTTGAAAACATATTTGATTACTTACAACCATATCATGATATTCAATAGCCATAACATGATAACTTTCTATAGGTGTACTCATGATATCTTTAAGATGCAATCAAAATATCTTTACTCTAATTTGTAAAATTATTTTCCATCAGTTGTGTTGTTTGTTTACATATGTCTATAAAATTATTTGTTTGTGAGTGGTTCAGCAATTAAAAAAAATTCAAATTAAAAAACCATTTAACAAAAATAGAGACGTTGTATTAACATTAAAAAAATTGTAAAGTGCCACAAAATAAAAAATCAATTCAAAAAAATTAATTTCTAATTTTGTTATGATTAATATGACAATAATACGATAACTTCTTAACTTATTATGATTAACATGACAATAGTATGATTAACAGGATAATAATATGATTAAGGGAAAAATATTATGATGTAATATTGCGAATATATTTGATCATAATATGATTCAATAATAACCGTAATTAATATGGTGACTACAATCACGAATCTTATCATAATATGTTGCTCTTAGAATATGTTTACCTCAACCATGTTTTTTTAAATACAAATTTTTACTGCTGTTAATTGTGTTGAAGCCAGCAGAGTAGCTCTTAATAGTATGAACAAAAAAATTTAAATATTATACATACATATGTATGGGACTCCATTTTGGCGTGACGTGATATTTGTACGACAAAATGTAAAAAATTAAATCAAGAAGTCAAATTTTTAAAAAGGGTGTTTATAAATGCAAAGTAATGAACTGGCACTATATTCAGAAAAAAAATTACAACAATCGACGCTAAGGATTTGCAGATATAAGCAAAAATATAAATAAATACTTGCATTACAAAACTGAATAAGACTGCGAATTGAGCGACACGTTTTGTATGAAACCTTTTTTAGTAAGCTTTGTACTTGTACATGCATTGCTAACCAAAGGATAGCTGAAGTAAGCTTCGTAACAGAAATATACAAGCAAAAATTCTGATAGTGCATAGAAAATATTCCTGGAAAATACTGAAGGAATAAGACTATTAAGGTAAAATAGCTTTTGAAATTGTAATTTGACTTAGAATACACATTCGAATAAATATGAAAATTTAGAAAATAAGAATTTTAAAAAAGTGATAAAAAAATAAAGTTAAAATTCGTTATTTAATTTAATTAAAAAGGTGAGTTAAATGGGGGAAAGAAAAAAATATATATGTGAAAGTAGAAATGTTACAACCCAGTGTAACATTTTAAATAGAAACCTCCGTCTGAGAGATACTCCTGATTGCGTTGGGGGTAATGAAAAGGTTTAAATTATTGTTTAATAATACTGAGCCAAACCTGTCAGATGTAAAATTGTTAAAAGAAGTGGAAGAAGGTATTACTGATTTTAATACAAGGTTGGCTCAATGGATTTCAAAATATAATTTAAGCAGACAGGCATCTACTGACTTGCTAATTTTATTAAATGAAAAAATTTCCAACATACAAAAAGACGTGCGGTCACTTAAACGAACGCCTCGTGAAACTACAAAACGTAGTGTGGAACCCAGTGAGTATGTTCATTACGGAGTAGAGGATGCCCTTACCGATTTTTTAGGTAATTTTGAATATAATTGTTATGATATATCCCTTAATATTAACGTTGACGGGCTTCCTCTTTTCAAAAGTTCGCGAAAGCAGTCATGGCCTATTCTTATAAACGTTAACGGCACCAAACCCGTATTTATTGCTGGCATCTATATAGGATACTCTAAGCCACGCGATACAAACTCTTATCTCCTTGAGTTTGTAAAAGAAATGCAATTACTATTCACATAAGATCATTTATATGCGATGCCCCGGCCCGTGCTGAGCACCACAATATTTCTCAAAAATTGTGCATCGAAAATTTGCCAATTGATATAGTTAACCAATTTTCGATTGATTATATGCATGTAGTTTGACTTGGGGTTATAAAAACATTACTTATAGCCTTGACAAACATAACAAAAACAACATTAAGCATCTAACATTAATTTGCGAAGATGTTGAAATACATAGGGCTTAAAATCAAAAATTTTCAACATCTTTGCAAAATGTTCCTTTCTCATTGTATTCCATTCTACATATTTCGATTATTTTATGGCGATTTCTTTTCTGAGAAAAATGTTGCATTAATGTTACATGTTCTACATTTTGTGTTCGTTTGTACAAAAAATACAACTGTGGGAAAAATTTTCAAGTTCTTTTGTGAAAATGTTGATGAAAAACATGCAAAACATGTTACATGTTTTACCCTTACTTTTACTTAAGGGTTCATACTGCCCTGTTTTACAACTTTGGTACTTACTACTTTGTTTGTACAACCAATATTTTATTTTGTTTGTCATAATATTTTAAAAGTTTTGTCAAAAGAATTCTACATCTAAATATTCTTTGACGGCATACTCCATTTTGAATTACATCGTTTTTTTTATTTTGGTGGAAAATTCTATGTATTTATTATCATTTTAAATTTGTTCAAGCAATAAGTGATGTCAATGTCTGTTTCCAAACCGTAAAGTAAGTGTGCAGCAAATAGTCGAATAGTTTTAAAAATCGCTAATGAACTACATTAATAATAAAAGTGTAATAGTTGTAAATAAAGGCAACTAATTCTGTTCGATTGAAGTTGTACAACATGTAGCACTTCGAGTGATTATAGGTAACATGAAAAAGTGTTACATGCATATACTGTAGCATTTTTTTCTCAGAATAGAAATCGCCATTAGTGTTGTCACTGACAAAATGGCATTTGCTTTGAAAGCAGCGTTGCCATTTCTCAAGTTTTTCCTTTTTTGCAAGCCTTATTTTGCTTTATTTTTTTTATATTACTTAACAAAATTAATTCTAAACACATTTTAGTGTTATCTTCAGGGCTGTGGAGTCGGAGTTAGGCTTTTTGTACCGGAGTCGAAGTACCCACCAAAACGGGCGACTCCGACTCCAAAAGTTTTCAGCATAAAATTTTTTCTATATTTTTAAAATAAAAAAATTATTTAGTTTAATTTCTTCGAATATTTCAATTTTATTTCTTCACAATAAATTTTCAAGCTCAAGGTCACTTTTCTATATAAAAAAATGTATTATTAATCCAATATTTCTTTATCTCAATGAATAACTCCTGCAGGGTTTTTTGTTTTTTTTTTTAATTTTAAACAAATTTTTAATAACAAAATTTTATGAAACAACAAAACTGTAAACTATGAAAAATAATAAAAATTAAACAGGAAACTAAAATTGTTCTATTCCAATTTTATAAATTTATTGTATTTCCTATCTTATTCTTAAATAAATATTTTTTATAAAAAAGTGACCTTAAGCTTGAAGATTTATTGTGAAGAAAAAAAATTTTTTTTTTCATTATGTATTTATTGAATCTATATGAAGATGAATATGAACTAACAATAATTAATCAAATCTTAGCCGAATTCTTTATTTCATGTCCTGCCAGTGCCAGACAAAAATTTTCTCATCACGGGTTCTGTTCACTTATATAGGTGTTTATCGCTCATCTAATTGGATAAGTTCTGCAGTGTCTCTTCTTCAAAAGCGAGTGTGGCCGCTATCATTTAAAATATTTCGAGCAAGTGGGTTCGGATGCAATTCGAGCCTTTTTAAGTAATTTACTGCATATTTCGTAATCATAGTTTTAACTGATGGAACATTGAGATCCTTGTGAATATTTGAATTTTTAACATACCAAGGGGCAGCTGTGATTATTCGAAAAGTTTATTTTGGCGCCTTTGAATTTTTTCGATATTAGAGGACGAGGCAGTGCCCCATAACTGGATACCATAGCACCAGATTGGCTTTAAGATGGAGTTGTAAAGTAGAAGTTTGCAGTCGAGACTAAGGACAGAGTTTCTTCCATTAAGCCAATGAATTTGAATGGCTTTCAGTTTAATTTGAGTTAATTTTGCCTCTATGTGGCATTTCCACGTTAATCGCCGATCCCGATGTATACCGAGATATTTTACATGCGAATGTTGAGGAATTATTTGATTATTAATTTTAATAGGGGGCATGATTCCCGACGCAAGGTGAATGTGATATATGTATATGACTCAACTTTTGTATGATCTTTACCTGGCTTTGGTATCATGGTAACTAAGGAAACCTTCCATTTTTGAGGATAGTATGCAAGGCGTAAAATAGCATTAAAAATAATAAGAATAATTTTCTTTGCTATGCTGGGTAGCTCCAAAAGCATTTTGTTGCTGATCTTATCAACACCAGGAGCCTTCTTGGGGTTTAAATCACAAATAGCCTTTTCGATTTCTCTTATCTCAAATCTTAGGGGAATAGCTGCTCTAGCAGCAACAGGTGGTAACTCGACCACAATTTCGTGAGATACATTTGGTGTAAATACCTTTTTCAAGTGACTTACAAACAAATTTCTTGCCCAACAGCCATTCAAGTTTCTTATTGGTGGCTTAGATATAACTGGCCTTTTTAGATTTCTAGCTGCACGCCATAATGAGTAGTCTGAATGTGAAGTTGCATCAAGTTCTTTTAGATATTTTTCTAGAGAAGCTGTTTTCTAAGTCTGCAGTAACTTTCTTAGCCTTTTTATGCACTCTTTGAATAAATTCTTAAGTTGCGGGGATCTGTGCAGTTGCCACTCTCTTCGAACTCTCCTTTTTTTCAGTCAGGAGCCACTCGACATCTGTGGAATATATTTTACTATTTTTTTTTTTTTTGGCCAATACTGGAATGTTCAACAGCTAGCGGAATATTTTCTGTGCAATGGGTACTGAGATATTTTTTATATTTTAACCAGTTTATTTGTGTAGCTGACGTCGCTATGTAACCAGAGGGAGATACAATTCTATTGGTGTTTTTTATAGTAACAATTGTAGGTGTGTGATCAGAGGATAATTCTAAGGAAGCTTCAACGTGAATCGATGACATCTGGGATTTTTTGCGGATCAGCAGGCCAATATGTTGGTTGTCCGCTCATGACAACATTTAAATTAATTTTAGAGATTGTATTAAACAAAACACGACCCTTTGGTGTTATAAGTTGTGACCCCCAGAAGGAAACAGGGCCCCAATGACTTATAATATTTATCATATTGGCTTTCTGATATTGCAAATCTAGGTGGTGAGTATAAGGATGAAATTACTAGGTTTCTATTTAATTCCTCAACGCAAATGTTCATTGCTTGGAGATAGTCTTCACGATGATCACACATTAGGTAGTGTTTGACTCTGGTTTTTATCAAAACGGCAGAACTTCCACAAGCTCTATCTCGAGGGTCCTTGGTATCATATAGTACATAACCATTGATTTTAAACATATTTCTTGAGGTCAAATTAGTTTCAGAAACCATCATGACATCAATTTGTTTATTTTTAAGAAAGTATTCTAGTTCATTTTTAAACAGTTCATGGCTTATTCAGTACAGCTTGCAATATCATCAATTGCATTCTAAGAATTTCCTGCACCATATTACCCATTGTGTTTGTAAAATTATTTACTGTTTGCACTAATGTTTCCATGGTTTTTTCTAGACGACTTAAATTTGAAACTGGAGCTTCATCATTACTTGGCGCAGCACCTTGCATTGGCACATGGTTTGATTTTAGGACATTAGCGTAAGAGGTTCTGTTATTACTAGGCTGTGGAGCCTGAAAGTCATTACTGTTTACTTGATTTGTTACCTGCATTTGAGGGAGATTAGTTTTCGGCCCAACCGACTGCTTGACGTTAGTGTATACAGGGCATCCTCTATAATTGGCAGTGTGATTACCACCACAGTTGCTGCATTTTTTTACTTTGGGGTCGGTTTTAGACTTATCGCAAAGAACTGTACCATGTAATTCACCATATACTACGCAAACAGGGGGTAAGTAGCAGTATGCCTTAGTATGGCCAAATTCTTGGCAGTTCAGACATTGAACGGGACCACCTCTTTTGTGCGGCTCCTCTATAGTTATTCCTCTATACAGAATATATTCCAGATTGTAAATAGGATGTGTTTCGTTTTTTAAGCTTTACGTCGCCGGTGTCTAACTCCACTCGAAATAGTGGTTGCGGATTTTTTTCCCTATTTTTAGTATTTACTACATGTTTTACTTTGAAGCCTTTTTCTTCCAAGAAAATTTTTATTTCTTCTAGGTCCACACATGAGTCAATTCCCTTAATAACTACCTGAAGACCTGTACGGCTCTTTAGTTGGTATGTATAACAACTTTTTTTAACAGCTTCAAGTTGGTTAATTATTTTGCGAAAATCATCCTCATGTTTTAATTGTATTTTTGTTTCGCTTATACTACCACGCTTGATTGCAGCTACGTAAAACGAATTTTCACCTATCACCGAGCTCAAACTCTTTAATAGCTCGTTTGAGTCTTGCTCCCTAAGATATATCGGGGGAGGCTTGGACGATTTTAGCACGTTTGGTGCTTCTGAGGATTCATGTTCCAGAATTGCAAAACGATTTTGTGAATTTATTCTATCAAAAGATGGAACTTTTGAGGCCGAAGCAACAGCTGAAGAGGTAGGGCTGCGACCCCGCTTAAGCACTGTTATATACCTGTCCATACCAACTTGTACTTGAGGCTTTTGACAACTTTTTACTAGAGGGTTTTCCATTGTGTCTGTGTTTGAGTTCTTGGTATCATTTCAAGGCGAATTGACTAGATAGTGGGGTCAAGTCAACATACCTCACCACCTTCTAGTCAATTCGCCTTGGTATCATTTCTTACTAAAATTGCCGTCGCGGCAATACTTGCGGACTCGGCAACACTTGTCCCCACCGTTTTTGTAAACACCGATGGTGAAAGAGAAAGTGTGCGCATGATTGGCTTAGCCGTTAGGTAGTTAATATTGTTTTGTTTTATTTATTTCAGCATTATTTTCGTTAGCATGCACTGTCACATAAACATTTCTTTCATTTAGTTTTAATGTTGTTTCATTTTTTTTACTCATGCAGTAAATTGTTTTTGTTTTTCACCGTTTTACTGTGCTTTTAATATTTTTTATTGTTTATTATATTTACAACAACACCAAAAATAAGAATTTTAAACCAAAATGTTTTTTCTCAGAATATGTATACATACATATATATGTACATTCATACATACATATATATTTTTTATTTTCTTTATTTAATTTTTAGTTTTTGATAATTGTTTACTTTTATGTTAAATAATTTATGTAAAAATCATTTATTTTTCGTTCATTCGCCAAATGTTTATTTTAAAAAAATCAATTGTAATAATTTAAACGTCTGTATTACAATAAAGCACAAACCGAACTGGTAAATTTAGTAATTTGATTATCCATTGAATATTTTTGAAGATATTTTTTATTAAAGTGACATCATCTTATTTTAAAACGCAAATAATAGTAATGCAATATCTGTTCTACTTCTAAACATTCTGACTTTATATTCGGATTCCGCGGACAATTTTACATTAAGCGAGTGTGGCCGCCATAAGTTAAAATATTTCGGGCTAGTGGGTGCAGTTCAAGCCCTTTTAAATATGTTACTGTATACATACATATTTCGTAATCATAGTTTTTACTAATGACACATTGAGATCCTTGTGGACATTTGAGTTTTTAACATATACCAGGGAGCGGCTGTAATTATTCGAAGAAGTTTATTTTGGCGCCTTTAAATTTTTCCATTTTAAGAGGTCGAGGCAGTGCCCCATAACAATATTTCTAGTTGAAATATATGATCCTGTAAAAAACTGATGCTTCATGACGGATTCGAGAGGAACCTATAAAAATTGCCTTCTTTAATAATAAATTGGCGACCAATTAAGTAGCTTTCTAGCAGCTAGTGTGTATTTGCAGGTAAGTTTTGTTTTAATTTTTGTAATAAGCCTTCATGCCAGACTTTATCAAAAATTTGCAAAACATCGATGAAGAGTGCTGAGCAATATTTGTTTTCTTCAAAGGCTTTTCTTATGACATTTACTATTCGATGAGTTTGTTGAATTGTGCTATGTTTTCTTCTAAAACCGAATTGATTGTTTGGAAAACAACTATTTTCTTTTAAAATCGCTGTTTTGACACTAAAAGTTTTTCAAATTGCTTTGATATATGTATAAGATAATAAGCTAATAGGCCTGTATGATTCCGCTTTTGTATGATATTTTCCTGGCTTTGGAAACTAAAGAAACCTTCCATTTTTTTAGGGTAGTATTCAAGGGGTAAAATAAAATAAAAGATAAAGAGAATAATTTTCTTTGCTATGCGAGGTAGCTCCAACAGCGTTTTATTACTGATATTATCAACACCAGGTGCCTTCTTAGTGTCTAAGTCACAAATAGCCATATATATTTATTTTATCTTAAAACTTAGAAGAAAAGCTGCTCTAACATTAACAGGCGGTAACTCCACTGATATATCTTGAGTTAATACGTTTTTCCAATGATTAACAGTTTCCTTTTTTAATATCGTTTCTTACCCAACTACCATTCAAGTTTCTTAATGGTAGCTTAGAGATAACTGACTTAGCCTTTTTGTGCACTCTTTCAATAAATTCTTTAGTTGAGGGGATCTGTGAAATAGCCACTCTCATTGAACTCTCCTTTTTTCAGTCAAGAACCGCTCGACATCTGTAGAATATATTTCAATTTTTTTGAGGGTAATGCTGGAATGTTGAACAGCTAAAGGGTGGTTAAATTTCAAGGGCCGATGTTGATTTTGAATAAAACACAAACTATTTAGGAAATTATTGTAATTTTATGTTATTATGATATATTGGTATTACTCAATTATGTATGGAACAAAATATCGGCCAAATGGGCGCCGCGACCACGGCGGCACACCTCCATCCGATGGTCCAAATTTTCGATGACCCTGAGGCATAATGGAGGTTCTATGCCGTTAATGTGCCGAATTATCTCATCCTTTAGCTCTTGAATTGTTGCTGGCTTATCGACGTACACCTTTTCTTTCAAATAACCCCAAAGAAAAAAGTCCAACGGTGTCAAATCACATGATCTTGGCGGCCAATTGACATCGCCATTACGTGAGATAACACGGCCATTGAATTTGTTGCGCAAAAGAGCCATTGTTTCGTTAGCTGTGTGGCAAGTGGCACCATCCTGCTGAAACCACATATCGTCCACATCCATATTTTCCAATTCGGGCCATAAAAAGTTCGTTATCATCTCACGATAGCGAACACCATTCACAGTAACTGCCTGACCGGCCTCATTTTGGAAAAAATACGGCCCGATGATGCCGCCAGCCCATAAACCGCACCAAACAGTCACTCTTTGTGGGTGCATTGGTTTTTCGACAATCACTCTTGGATTATTATTCGCCCAAATGCGGAAATTCTGCTTATCGACAAATCCACTGAGGTGAAAATGTGCCTCATCACTGAAGATGATTTTCTTCGAAATTTATCATCCATTTTCATAATAAGTCTGGATAACTTTAACACGTTGTTGGATTGTGTATCTCTCCATGGTTCAAATTGAGTAAGTCTGAAATAGAGAAATGTCAAATAAAATTCGGAAAAAAACTTGGTAGGTGTGGTTCACATTCAACATCGGCCCTTACAATTTAACCACCCTTTAGTTTCAGATAACTGTCAAAATTAACAATAGAGAGATCTACATTTTCCGGTGTACTAAGCGAAATAGTTTCTGTGCAATGGGTACTAGATATTTTTTGTAAGTGTGTGATCGGAAGATAATTCTAAGGAAGCTTCAACATGAATCGTTTCTGTGGGGATGTTTTTAACCACGCCAAAATCGATAACATCTGGAATTTTTGCTGAGTTGGTTGTCCGCTCGCGACCACTTTTAAGTCCTTTTTAAAGATCGTAATCAACGAAACACGACCCAGGAAACTATGTTTAGCGTTAAAGTCGCCAGCGGCTAAGAAACGCGGTCCTAATGATTTAAAATATTTATAATATTGGCTTTCTGGTATTGAAAATCTAGGTGGAGATAAATCAAAAGTGATGTTATCTTCAATGCATTAAGCTGCCTTAATGTGCAGGTACACAATTGCGGTTATCTGCATAAAAGTGCAGCTAAAGTAAAATGTTTAAAAGAAGAAAAAAAACGTTTTTATTAATAAATTGATATTTTTAAAATTATATAAAACTAGAGTAACCCTGCCCGCGTTGCTGGTCAATACAATAACATACGTTTACGTCTTGGAAATAAAAATTAAATTTTCTAGAAAGAATACCCATTTTCCTGAAAAAGAAGTGCAAAATAATATACATTTTTTAAAGTGGAAACATTAAAAGAAAAAAAATATTGCAGAGCTTGGTGGTAAACGACATTTTTAGTATTGCCATTTTCACAAAAATTTAATAAACATGCAACATACAGTTGACCGTGTGAAAATACAGGAAATTCTAAATTATTCCGCAAACTTGCAACGATTGGCCTTGAGCTTTGTTAATAGTCATTGCAAAAGCCAAACGAACGGGAAACTGTAATCGTTGAAATTGAAATGGCATATCAGTGGGAATCACTGCGATGCTTGTTATTAAAACATCTTCGCCTTTGAATTTGCCATTTAAAATTGTTGCTTCAATTTCATTAATTTTTGGACCGCAAGTCTCGATCCGTTGGATAATTTTCGTGGATTTATATTACGAAGCATAATGATTGTAGATCCGATTTTCAATTGTAAATTATGCGGTGGCATTCCAGGCAAATCAAGAGAATTTATAAAAAGTATGTTAGGTAATGTACTACGTCTTCTTGATTCTTCACAGTGTCAACAGATTTATATGTGATCAAATCACCATCTATTTGAGATTCATCTTTGTCATTCATTGTCATCTTTATTTTTTCCTGCCAATATAGCTCTTTCACTCAACCAAGCACAATTTTTGTATTGTTGTTGCATATTTGGGAAGACTTTTCCAATTAGTTCTTCTATTGATTGTGTAAATATGCAAAAATCTCTCGGAATTGTAATGTAACCATCATTATCAATTGGCATTTAACCATCACCCATTAAAAGCAATTGCTTTGAAAATGTTACAGCTGACTGATCATTTTGCAGTTGCACACGAACATTGATGGTGAGTCTTACGCCCTAATTTTAAGAAAACCGGTTGATTAGTTAAGAAGAATATACTATATCTCCGGAACCACCGGGCCGATTTCGTGTAAACTTCAAATAAACCATCTACAGACTATCCCCAACGTACCCTACAATTTTGGTTGAAACCGGTCTACCCGTTTTCGCAGTTAGTGGTGACATCAAAGTGTACACTTCTTTTTATATATATAGATTGGAATTTTTTTAAATCAATTGGAATAATTTTTATACATTATATTCGGTAGATGACCAAGAAATAAATCCTAAAAAATCTTAATGCATAGTTATTCAAAGGCGACTTAATAAACTTAATATTATAACTACATAATATATTTTTAAACAATCAGCAGATTGAAGTAGTAAAATCTGCTAAGAATCTAGGAATATTTTTTAATGACACTCTCTTTCGTGGTCGAACCACATTAACTATGCATGTGGCCGCACCTTTTCAATGATTAGAACTCTTTGGCGGACCCAGCATTGTACACCTTTAAACTTATCTGATGTCAGTTTTACTGTATGGCTGTGAACGTTGCGTTTAACAACATTGTGCGGTACGTATATGGACTAAAAAGGCGTTATAGTGTTTCTTTGTTTTCATCGCGGCTTTGTGGCCTTTCTTTAGATAATCTGCTGAACATGAGAGTTTTAGTTTTTTTACAAAATAATATATAATATATACCCACAAACCTAAGCACCTGTACGTTTAACTTTGTATTTCTGACGTAAGCAGGGGGAAAAGAATTAGATCGTTTGGATACAAAAGTTTAATTTCGGAGTGGCATTTCTACATATTCGCAGTATCTCTCTGGAATTCGATACCCTATAGCTTTCAACTTTTAAGTAACGTACGAAAATTCAAGCAAAATATTTTTAAGCTGTTTTCAGCATAGCAGTTTGAAACATAATAACTTGAGATTAAAATATATAAAGTTATTGAAATTTTTATTGTTAAAATATATTGTTTTATGCTTTAAATTATTAAATTAAATTATTTAAAGTTTTTTATTGCTTAAATTTAATTGTTTTTTTCTTATTTATTTAAAAATTGTAGTTAGTTATTAAGTTGTTAATTAATTAATGATTTTTAGTTTAACATATTCTCAGTTCCATACTGCAAAATAAGACTATTAGTCTTGTGTATGGAGCAATTTAATTAAATAAATAAATAAATAAATAAAAATAAATAAAATTATATGAAAAGTATTGTTTTTTATGTGTAGCTAACTTTGAAAATAATTTTAAAATGCCAAAAATTTTGGGCATTTATCTCAAATGTGCAGGCATGAATAATGACGAAAATTATTCATTTAAGCGGTTAAGTCAAAATTGCACTTAAACAAAAGGCAGTTAAGTCAAAACTACTGTATAATAAAAAAAAACAGCTGTTTATACTTTTTCAATTGTCGTCTTCAAAATAATTCAGTAGCTGACTTTACGATCAATATGTTTATTTTTAAGAAAATATTCTAGTTAATTTTTATGTTGGCGGATGCCGTTTGCCTTACAAAAAGTCTGGGATCACACTATGAAAGTTTTCTTTCAGAAAGTCTGAGTTGATGGGTGCTACGCTTTGTAGGGGCCTACTTATGGATTATCAAAGTTAAAATTAGTAGAAAAATTAATTTTGTGGTAACTAAAAAAAAATTATTTTTACACGCGGTTCGAATCCCGGCCACGGTCAAAAATGAAAGATTATCAATAACAATTTTAATTAATTTTCATGTTGTAAAACACCTTTCTTCATAAAAATAATTTAATGAAAATTAAATTTAATGAACTTAAGCCTAATTAAAAATATTAAAAATTTGGATTAAAAACCATAAATAGTTCAACAAAATAACCACAATACTAATTATTTTTACATTTTTAGATTGTTTTTATTTTTTTTCTTTTGGGTTATATGTTTTAAATTATTACCCAACAAATTAAAAAAAAAAAAATTTTTTTTTAAATTTTCTGTAAAATATTCATCACAATTCGTAAGAGAAGGTATATCAAGTCATTGCTGGCATCGGCAAGTTTCCTCTTTCTTGTGAAAATTGAACACTCCTCAATACGTTTTTTTGGCCTTCCTTTTGCTCCTCTGGTTGATGTGGTGGGTTTTTCTACTGCCAATATATCCAGGATGGTGTCTTCATTAAGCCAGTCCTCGTATTTGGAGTTGAAGTTCTGAATGGTTCGATTAGATTTCACCCATTTTGCCTTAATATTTGCATATATCAGATAAAAATTTATTTTTTATAATTTCGTTTCTCTCAATATTTCCGTATAAGCTATCAAGTTCTTCTAAAGCAGCTTCCGTGAAAAACTTTGGTGTGGTTGACTTTCTAAACAGTTGAAATAATTTTAAATTGTTCAACGCCATGTTTTCAGTACTTAAATTGTTTAATGATTTCAGTAATTGTTGCGCCAATTTTCAGTCGTAGACTAATCCAGGCATTATGCTTATTTTGCAATATATAGGCTTATGCTACCATGCCTAAAAATTTACCTGTTCCCTGCATACCAAATAAGATTTGTGCCTACCTGTAGGGACCATAAGTCAATATTGTTCTTTACCATTTGTACGCCAAAGTATTGTTTAAGTGAGGTACGTACCTGCTAATTTCAATGAGTAGTTTTTTTTTCAAACTATTAAATCAAACTACTGTCAGTCAAAACATATAAGGGATGGACGCCATACAATTTCTGCAACCATGTCTTTTTACTCTTTTTTACCTCTAGAAGCCAAACGGGCACGTACGGGCAGATAAAACCTTTTGAGTTATGTAAAGAAATAATCAAAGAACAGGTTTTGCAAATATGGCAAATATAGAAAAATATAGATTTTTTTATTTTCCGTCAAAGTTGAAAAATAGTGAAAAAACGGATAGTTTTTAAATAGTGATTTACCAGGAGAAACACAAAGCAAACAGTTAATTTTTTTTTATCATTATACATTTAATAAATACATCAATCAATACAAACAAAAAATAAGGCGAGTCGTTACCTATTTTTTGTGATATTACACCTGAAATCGCAACAAATTGACTAAAAATTGTGTGTTTTTTTGAAAACCGAAAGTCGGTCAACTTTGAACGGTTATATCTTCTAAACTAAAAATGTGATATTATTATGAGTGGCATATTTGAAATCGTTGAAAAGTTTCCTATAACATGGGTTTATTCAAAACTTCGTCGGCGCTCATGAAAATTTTGATTTTTGCAACATCGTTTGCTCTACGGGCGCCACTGTGCGACGTCGAAAGTGTTTTTGTTTGTGCCATTCAGCGTCAATGGCAGTAAAGATAACAAAAGCGTTATATGCGCAAATGTCCAACATGTTGTAAAATATGGATTGTGGCCACCTATTTGATCGACGCTTGCAAGTATAGTTTCGGACTAATTGATCAAGTGTATCTACGCCGGACTTCGTTCTGTTGTAAAAATGGATTATTTTGGGTTTTTTGGTATCAGAAACAATTTTAGCGCTATGAAGTAATGTACTCAATAAAATGACAGAACGATTCTTTTTTGGCACATATGACACAATTGTAGTTTTGTTGGTTACATCAAAAAGGAATTGCAAGTAATGTGGTGGTTTTCCTTTTAGGTCGGTGAACTAAGGTGGAAGGAAGGTTTTGTTTTTAAGAACGGTACCAACGACTGTTAGTTTTTTTTTTTGTAAAAGTTCAATTCCAAGTTCATGGGAAGTAAAAAAATTGTCACAGGTGACGTTTCTACCTTTCAAATCCTTTACAAAATCCAAACTACGCGACGTCCTTGATTTTTTTCTTTCAATTTCATCGGTTTTTTTATCTCTGTGATTTCATTATCATTGGTTGCATCACTTTCACTCAAATCTGATTCACTTTGTTTATATACGGAATCAATATATGTTATCACACTATCATCTTCATCTGATAACAGATCCTTAGCTATTTCATCATCTTCTGATTCACATAACAAATCATGAATTTCATTTACGTTCAATCGCGACATTTTTTTAATTTTTTTTAGAACAACGCTTTGAAATTGTATTCAGACTAAAAAATATTCATAGTAAAGTAAAATTCTTATTTCTAAAATAACGGTAGTTTTTATGTACAAGTAGATATACACATAGATGTAAAAACTATCATGCAATTTGTATTGGGCAATTTGACCCACTTACAACTTATACGCAACTTTTTTTATGGGGACACTCTGATAGGAGATAGGATTATTTTTGTTTTTGCATTCTATGCA
Organism: Pollenia griseotomentosa; assembly: GCA_963931875.1. Taxonomy (NCBI): domain Eukaryota; kingdom Metazoa; phylum Arthropoda; class Insecta; order Diptera; family Polleniidae; genus Pollenia; species Pollenia griseotomentosa. Next base: position 173,580,911 of record OZ007560.1, on the reverse strand, counting down.
TTTTCTCGAATGATTAAAATTCACGAAGTTTCAGAACAATATATTAATAACTTTTCAAAATAAAAGTAGTTTTTTTGGTTTTGACCCACTTACATAGGATAAGGGTTAACCTCAATGCGGCACGTGTTAATGTCGGTTAAAAATCCACAATAAATTTTTAGTAACCACCCTCGTGTACATATGACAGATGGTCATAGAAATCAATTGTTTTTTTTTTTTTTTTTTTTTTAAATAAGCTTTAATACATACTATGCACATCATTGCACACATGTGGATATAGATATCTACATATTCACACACATATGTATTTATGTATGTTGTCGGTGTTAAAAACATTATTTTTAAAAATGCATCTACCATTATCTTCGTGCATGTCACAATTACTCCAACTTTCCAAGAGAGCATTGAGTAAAGCAGAGAAGTGCAGAGACTTTTTAGTTGGAAAGCAAATCAGTGATGCATTTTAGTTTTTGGGCCAAATAAACGATTCAAAACAGCCAAAATACCTTTGATGGCGCCAACATTATTTTTTTTTTAATATATTTGAATTTAGGTTTGTGTTTAAATAAAACCAATAGTAAAAGGTGTATGGAACATGTGGTTTTTTATTCAGAACAAAAATTACATTGTTTTTTAAGTATTGTTTATTAATTTTGGCTTCATTTAAATACTACACACTTTATGTTTTACAAGTATTTCTACTCAAAAGCAACACGAAATTTTATTTGTTAATTCAAAATGTTATTTATGTGTATAGAACTATTTACCTTCATAATCACATATATGAAATCCTATCAAGTTTTTGTTTGATTGGTATTTATGTACGTAGGTACTTGAAGTACATACACACTTAAATTAATTTGTATAAATAAATAAATAAATAAGTAAATAAATAAATAAAAAAAAATTACACAAGCGGTTTGACAAACAAAAAGATGTTTGTGTGAATAAAAAAAATACTTGATTTTCGTACAAGAATGCGCCACAAATTTTTTTTACATTTTTAAGCAAACCGTTTGTGTGATTTATTAGGCCCTTAACAAGCAAAACAATGTTGTAAATAAAGTTGTGTTCGAAACTGTGAAAAAGTACATTAAAAAATTTAATGCACGGTTTAAAGTACTCAGTAGATTAGAAAGTACCACAGGGCCATCAAACATTGAAAAATACCAAATATAACCCAATTGTGCCACTTTTTGCATCACTGACGCAAATTGTTTTTTGTTATCATTGTGTTTGATGACTTTACCCAAATTAAAAACCGTATCGTACATACTTATAAACATACCCGTATATTACAAATAAGTTTAATTGTATTATGTTGTGTGTTTGTAAGTTTATTTTATGTGCTATTACTTCTTCTCGTAGTATATAAAGCCGGTATTTTTAAAATACTGTGCTCAGTTGATTTCCAGATTTGTTGCATTGCGGACAGCTTTTGGATATTCTTACTCCCAAAGAAATAATAAAAGTATCGAAATACATTTTCGAAAACAAACAAAAACACATACATTAATATAGACATATTAAAAGGATTGTACAATTGCGTGCAATACACTCATTAAAGAAAGCATACATTTCATCCTTCCTACCTGGTTTTCTATTAAAAAAGAACTTATTACCAAACTTAAAGCAAAATGGTAAGTTTGAACATAGAATATTTCACAATACTATCTATTTTTTAATTCTAAGTTCAATGACTGACTGACTGCCTTTCTCACCGTCTTACTCATCAATGTATCTAACAAAGTCTTCGCAAATTAATAATGAACAAATAAAGTTGGACCATCTTCTTCATAAGTTTAAAAAAAAATGATTGTTTGATAAACAATTTCGATGATTCGTACCAATTCGGAACGGTCTCTGACCAAGTAAGAAGAATAGCAAAAAAAATCTAAAATAGGTGGCGCCATTGAAAATTAATCAGTATTCGTACCAATTCGGAATGGTCTCTGGCCACATTCGAAATTATAAAGAAAATTCATTTTCTCATACATTTTGTATGGAGTGAAGTCACAGAAGTAGTGCTGGCAAATTCTACTACTTTTCAATACTCGATACTACTCAATACTTTTCATTTGGGTACTCAATACCCGATTTTCAAACGAGTACATGCGTTGGAAAGGTATACTTTCACTGATGGTTTATAAAAAAAAACTCACGATAGGTGGCGCTGGTGTCGGGATATTAAAATTTTTTTATTGATGGTAGATAGCGCGGGGTCAAGTTGTTAACAAAATTCTACAGTATTTCATTTTTTATTTTTATTTAGAAAATCCCGAGCAGCGCCGGGACCAACCAGCTAGTAATATATAACGTAAAACGAAGTTTGGAATTCTCCTTGTGTTAATAATATTATTTCGAAACTGTTTCTTTCGACTTCTGCATAAGAAAGTAAAAATCCTTCATGTAAAACAAAAGCTTGTAAAAACAAAGGAAAGTTAGGTCACCGATAAATTAGTAATGGTGTTTCTAAATAGTTTATAATCATAAAAGTTAAAAGGCGATTGCTAAGCAAAATTGAAAATGCCTAAAAATCGGAAGAATTTTCGTTGCTCCGCATTTGCCCAACCATTAACATAAAGTGTTAATGAGTTACCAACACATTGTGATATTATTAAATAATAGAAAAGATTTTTGAATCAAATGAATATTTATGTAAAAAAAATTTCCACTGATATCGAACTAATTTGAAATAAGGCATCAATTCCAATAATAAGTCAACAAATTATAGCACGATTGGTTTCGTATTACAATAAGCCAACAAATTATAGCAAGATTGGTTTCGTATTACAATAAGTCTTAAAATGTGAAGAAATGCGATTAAAGTTTTCAAAATGTACCTATTTACACTGATTTAATAAAATATATTTTGCTACAACTTTGGTTCAGTTTGAGATATAACGTATAGAGAAGGTATGAAGGAGCACTTTTGCTTAATGCACTCCAAATTTTTGATTTTTTTAATATATGACTATGTTGCAATTAAGGGGCGATGTGTAAATGAATAACTAATGTTCATCCTGCGGAGGAAAACTTTTAAAGGACCATATATTGGTCGTGTGGATACGCTGAGAACAAAACCGTTTCGACGTAAAGTTGTTAGAACACAAAAGCATTATGCATTTGTGGATAAAAACAAGAGCTTCTTCGTCTAGGTCAGTATCACATTTATCATACAGCTGTTGTCAGGTGCGACATCAAAATATATGCGAGATGATTTTTGCCTTAATTAAAGAACAAGAAACCTAAAATGAAAAAAAATTAGGAGGGAAATAAGTATATGAGGCAAAAATTTCAAAGCCTTGCTACGGTGTGTGGCAGGACCGGATTCCTGCCTGCCGCATTGATTATAAATACAGTAATGCTTGATTTATCAAGCGTTATAGATTGAAATAAAAAACGCTGGGAAAGAAAATAAATTTCGCAAAGAATTGATCTTAACTTGTTTTCGTTATAAATACAATTTTTTATTAAATATGTTTTATGTGTGAATAAAAAACTGCAACAATGTGAAGTATTTAAACATTGAAATTACATACATATTTATATTTTCATGTGTGGCTTTGCGCCACCTCAAGAACATGATCTAAGAAGCTTAGGTTTTTTATTAATATTATTAATATATACATATACATATATATATTAGTTCATAATACAGGAAAACAAAAATAAAAAAAGTTTTTTTTTGCTGCACACTAAAATACATACATACTTACATGTGTTTATTCACTTGACAAAACCAAAAATAATTTAAGATATTTCACTTGACAAAATAAGTTAATGGATCTCTGAAAAAGAGTTGGTAAAGCATTTCGATAAAAAAAATTTTTTTTAACTACAAACATTTCGCTCCTCCAATGCAATATCGACATAATTGCAATTTCCCTAAATGTTTGAGAAATAACGTTTAAACCTTTCTTGCTTATTCAAAATACAATTTCTCCCTAAAATAAGCCTACAGAACTTTTCCGTTAGTTAGAATTAATTTTATTTTTATTTAACGTGATGAACATTAAGAAAAAATGGAAAAACGTCGATATTTGCATTGAAGAAGCGATTTATTGATTATTCACTAATATTAGATTTGTTCTGTGGTCAAATTACTAAATATGTATGTATATTGTATGTATGCATGTCTAAAGCAAAAGTTAAAAGCGAACACACTTATTTAATATGATATGAATGCAACTTAGTGCATTTAATTGTATGTTTTACACGCATACTTAAACAGAAATAAAATAAAAATACATGTAAAGGATTACACATTGGCAGTGTTACCCTTATTGCTGCAAAATTTAGCCTCTTTATTTATCTTTTTTAGCCTTTTCTTAATTTCAAAATAGCCTTTCAAAGGCTTAATTTATACATGTCAGAAGTATTTAATCAGTACTAAATGATCTAATTGAACAATTGCGTCAAAAATTGTTAGCCAATAGGGAACCCCTTCGTAAAATTGATTTTTTATCTATTGACAATGCACCTTAAATTATATAGCCAAATATATATTCTCCGATATTGATAGTGAAAAATGTAACTATACCGTTGATGAAATTACGATGATATAGGCTCAGTTTACAAATATTTTAAACTATAAATGTACCAATAAAGAATCAACAATCGGTTTTTGGCTGAAGGTGCAAGACTTAAAAAATGCGTTACAAGAAATTCCATTTTGTGGGTTTGTTAATCTAGTGCACAGAAACAAATATCTGAAGAACATTTTTAACATCACCTTTTGTTAAAACTAAAATTTTAATATTACAAACTTTTTGTTTAATTCAATGAAATATTTAGCAAAATTACACTTTGCAAAATAGCACTCAACAAAACATATTTAATAATGGAGTAATTAAATATTTCTACATATTCCATAAAAAAAGGATGTAAAGGAAGTAAAGTGAGAATTTTTACTACTTTTTTACCTTTTTTATATTTTTTTCCATTAATACAAATTTTTGGGCAACAACTTTTTTATTGACTCAATAAACTTCTTTGTTTTCTAAAATTCAATAACTATACTTAAAATTTTTTTTATCAATACCAAGCAAACCATTCTTCATAAGTCTGCTGCAAAAGTAAGATCAAGCGCAAGGCGAATTCATAAAGGTGACATTTTCGAGTCATCTGTTTATTGTTTATTTTTTGTGGGTACACTGAATGTCAAGCTTTGTTTACATTTTGTAGAAAAATTAATTGAAATTTAAAATTCAATAAAAATTGCAAAAAAAAATTTTTTAAATTTTATAAAATAAAAAAAGGGAATATATTTAAAATAGAAATTTAGAAATTAGAAAACTGCGTAAGGAATAAGTGGAGCGAGCAACAATTAATTTGCGATAGAGGAACAAGATTTACTTTCTAAAGCAATTGTGTATATTTCATAAACAAAAAAATTTCCTTTTTTTATATTTTTAACAAATATTTTTGACATTCACTCTAACTTTTTACAAAAACAAAATACATAGTATTTTTCAATAAAAAGGGATAGGTAGCATAACTCTATCTCATGATGCGGTAACCTTTATGAATTCGCCTTGATCAAGCGGTAATTTAAGCACTTCTTTAAAATGTTTCAACTTTTTTTTCTTATATGACTTTTAATAGAAAATCATCTCCAACTATTTTGATAAGATATTTAAACAAACATTTAGTAAATCTTTAAAAACCTTAACAAAAGCTAATGAATGTTTCTTAAGGCACTTGGTAAGAGAACCGTATAAAATTAAAGATCATCCGCGCAGCAATATATGCGCCGAGCGTGCGATTTAGGTGATATGTAAAACCATACGCACATTAAACTTAAAGTTTCTAGTAATTTTAACTTTTAAAATGCATATCTGTATCATTTTGACAAAACACCTTAAGTCGATATAAGATAGCAAAAAAGTTTTTAAAAAAGCTCAGTTAAAAAATCATTTTTGTCAAATAATAAAATAAACCAAATTTAAAGTGAAACTTCGTTTATAATACAAAATATTAAAACCGTAAAGAAAAATGTATTTTGAATGAAAATTCGTATGATTAACAACAGTTTTCCACTTTTTACATTTGACTTAAGATGTTTTGTCAAAATGCCACATATAAACCTATATATATTTGTACAATAATTAAAAAATCATGATTTTTAATAAAGATAAACATAAATAAAGATAAAACAACTACAATTAATGTTGGAAGAATTCCAATCAATAGTAGTGGGGAATGTAAGGAGAGATAAACTCACTGTATATTGTTGATGTTTTTGTTTAAACTTTAATATTGTTACAAGTAGAACTGTTGCTTATGATTCTTATACGCTTAACAGTTTTATTTGGTTTAATATCTTTAGTTTTTCTAAGATCTTTATGGATGAAGTTTCCTGATGATCTGGCCGAAGCAACCAGTGAAATGCACATAATAAATTTCAAGTGTTTTTATCAAGAATAAAAACTGGGAATTAAGCGCAAATAACAAAATCTTTTAAAAGATGATTTATTATAAAAAAAAATTTTTTTTAGATTTAAAAAACAAAAATTTTCACGAAAAACGTCCGCTAACTTAAGGCTAGTAAAAAAATTGGAAAATAAGAACATAATTTAGGTAATTTTAGAGTTTATATTTCACCTTAACGGAACATATATAGCTTTTGTAACTGTCAATATACTTATATTTATGCAAGTTTCAGTAAATTTTTTATTTTAAAATCTTAATATTTTGCGAAACAAGATTTATAATAAGCTAAGAAAAAGATTTTAGAATTTCCTCATGAGGAGCGCATTCTTGACAAGCACTCATATTATTTTCGACACATTTTCCGACCGACCTCGGATCGAATCCTGCAAAAAGCACTGAGTTGGAAATGCTGCAATTAAGAGACCTTGTACATATGAACTTTAATATTTCAATACGTTTGCGGCTAAATATTTTAAACATATGGGGGATTTCATGTCAAGTGACCCAATTTTGAAATCGATGTCTTCCGATTTGGATGAAATTTGCACCAAGGTTAGTCCTATTGGATAGTAGTTTAGACACAAATTTTCAACAAGATCGGTCTAAAAGTTTCTGAGTTAGTGGGGGTCAAATTTTGACATTTTGGCCATACAGGTGTTCTTTCTTATCCATGTAACTTATTACCTATTGGTGTTAGCAAAATTTGTCCCAAGTAGCTTCGATAGCTATTTGATCCATCTTTTGAAAAAAATTTTTTTTGTTTTTTTTAAAAATTTTTTTTATTTTTTTTTTTTAAATTTAAAACTTTTTTTTATTTTTTTTTTTAGCGGGTATGTTTTTTTTTTTTTTTTTTTTGTTAAAAAGAAAGCTTATGTCTTTTCCTTTAAGGTAGTTTTGGTCCCTTTTTGGGATGCGAGCGGCTTATGTATAAAAAAAAATAATTTCTAACTTTAGACAAGGGTTTTTCAATTTTTAGCATATGCAGTGTTCTTTCTCATCCATTTAACTTATTACCTATTAGTGTTAGCAGAATTTGTCCCAAGTAGGTTCGATAGCTATTTGATCAATATTCTGAAAATTTTTTTTTTTGTTTTTTTAAAACTTTTTTTTTTTAATTTTAAATTTTTTTTTTATATGTAAAATTTTTTTTTTTATATTTTTTTTTATCCGGAATGTTTTTTTTTTTTTTTTTTTTGTTCAAAAGAAAGCTTATGTCTTTTCCTTTAAGGTAGTTTTGGTCGCTTTTTGGGATGCGAGTGGCTTATGTATAAAAAAAAATAATTTCTAACTCTAGACAAGGGTTTTTCAATTTTTAGCATATGCAGTGTTCTTTCTCATCCATTTAACTTATTACCTTTTAGTGTTAGCAGAATTTGTCCCAAGTAGCTTCGATAGCTATTTGATTAATATTTTGGAAAATTTTTTTTTTTGTTTTTTTAAAACTTTTTTTTTATATTTAAAATTTTTTTTTTAAATGTAAAATTTTTTTTTTTTATATTTTTTTTTATCCGGAATGTTTTTTTTTTTTTTTTTTTTTTTGTTCAAAAGAAAGCTTTTGTCTTACCCTTTAAGGTAGTTTTGGTCGCTTTTTGGGATGCGAGTGGCTTAAATTTTTAGCATATGCACTATTTTGAATTTTTTCCTATTTGTGTTTAAGTGTTTCTAAAGCCTTAAAAATAAAACGTTTGCAAAGAAACTAGACAAATTAACCTTTCCGACGGTATGTTACAAACCCAATTACTATTTTATACCTTCGATACTATAATGCCCACAATATGTTAATCCCAGGAATAAAATCACTTTTTTTCTGTAGAAATGTTGACAAATTAAATTCTTTTTATTAATTTGTAATAATAATTAAATTAATATATAATTATAATAATAATAATTTCTAATAATAATAATAAAAAGATAAAGATAAATAATTTAATAAAATTTATGTAGGAAAAATTAAAAAAAGAATTATTTGTCAACATTTCTACAGAAAAAAGTGATTTTATTCCTGGGATTACCATATTGTGGGCATTATAGTATCGAAGGTATAAAATAGTAATTGGGTTTGTAACATACCGTCGGAAAGGTTAATTTGTCTAGTTTCTTTGCAAACGTTTTATTTTTAAGGCTTTAGAAACACTTAAACACAAATAGGAAAAAATTCAAAATAGTGCATATGCTAAAAATTTAAAAACCCTTGTCTAGAGTTAGAAATTATTTTTTTTTATACATAAGCCACTCGCATCCCAAAAAGCGACCAAAACTACCTTAAAGGAAAAGACATAAGCTTTCTTTTGAACAAAAAAAAAAAAAAAAAAAACATTCCGGATAAAAAAAAATATAAAAAAAAAAATTTTACATTTAAAAAAAAAATTTAAAATTAAAAAAAAAAAGTTTTAAAAAAACAAAAAAAAAATTTTCAGAATATTGATCAAATAGCTATCGAAGCTACTTGGGACAAATTCTGCTAACACTAATAGGTAATAAGTTAAATGGATGAGAAAGAACACTGCATATGCTAAAAATTGAAAAACCCTTGTCTAGAGTTAGAAATTATTTTTTTTTATACATAAGCCGCTCGCATCCCAAAAAGGGACCAAAACTACCTTAAAGGAAAAGACATAAGCTTTCTTTTTAACAAAAAAAAAAAAAAAAAAAACATACCCGCTAAAAAAAAAAATAAAAAAAAGTTTTAAATTTAAAAAAAAAAAATAAAAAAAATTTTTAAAAAAAACAAAAAAAATTTTTTTCAAAAGATGGATCAAATAGCTATCGAAGCTACTTGGGACAAATTTTGCTAACACCAATAGGTAATAAGTTACATGGATAAGAAAGAACACCTGTATGGCCAAAATGTCAAAATTTGACCCCCACTAACTCAGAAACTTTTAGACCGATCTTGTTGAAAATTTGTGTCTAAACTACTATCCAATAGGACTAACCTTGGTGCAAATTTCATCCAAATCGGAAGACATCGATTTCAAAATTGGGTCACTTGACATGAAATCCCCCATATGTATTGTTTATACATATGAATATTTTTTTTAGTGTGCTTGTGGTATGTCTATACATATTTGCAATTTTGTATTGTAGTACATACATATTCACGTACGTGTTCATTACAATGAAAATTGAATCTCCTGCTGAGTTTTTTTTAGTATTTTCTATTTTTTATGCCCTCAAATTGTAAGTGAGTGATAATGCGTTTTTTGTAACGAGACTTTGCAATTATTATTTATACACTTTTAAAAAAAAAAATTTGGTATTAAGTGAAAGTATCCCGTATCCAGAGTGTGTTTTATAAGCAGGGAAACCAATGTAGACAAAAACAATATATTTATCCGTTTGGAAGTTTTTAATGAAAGTCAGCAATCATTTCTTAGTGGAATGTTGTCATATTTTACTTTATGTAGCATTTATTTGCATATTTCGGTAAATTTTTTTACTGCTTACACTGCATCCATACTCTTTGATTACACATTGCAACAGTACCAACAAGGTCCAAAATGTACCAAAAAAAGTACATTTGTACCATGATTACCATCCCTGTACTGAGATGCAGTAAGGCAAGTGAATGAATCCGTAACAAATTTCAAAAAGATTAAAAATTTTAAGAGTCACGACGAATCAGGTTTGGAAGGGAGAATATTGAAGAATAACGATAACCACAAAAAATTCAGTTATTCCGCTGATTAAAAAGCTTTCTGTGTCAAAAATGTGTTGCTTCAAGATAGGAAGTCGCCATAAAAAAATTATGTCTTCCGAAAGTGATATGGTAAGCGAAACTTTCAAGTTTCTCCCTTACAAACCTGCTTCGTTGAAAGTTCCATTTTTTATTGGGCGTTAACATATTTCTTTTGACTTATATTTACATATTTTTTCTTCAAACAAGTTTTTACTCTACCAACAAATTTCCGCTAAAACGCCATGAGGTGGCCCGAGCCCCATAGTTTTTAATAACTTTTGCGGAAAAAAATTCGTTCCGATTGTTTTGCAAAATATAAGTTGAACATATAAAGCATTTTTATTGTATTTATAATGCTAAGCATTTTTTAAAACAGGACGACAGAAAATGAAAATATAGGGCTAATTTTTTCCTTAAAAATGCCATAAGATTTTTTTGTAAAAATCCTAATACAGTATAACCCGCTAGATAACCCCAAGCGTAAATGCCGTTCACGCTCATTTACCTTGAGTTTTAAGTCCTTGTGTTAAAGTCCTTGTTCAATTTTTTAAACAAAAATCCACGTTTAATTGCCATTCGCTTAATTACCCAATTCGGGTAATTGCCTTAAAAATTAAAGTCCCAAAATAAAATGTCAAATTATTATTATCAAATTCTACCTTTATTGGTCGCAAAAAACGAAACACGCAATTGCATACTTGCGATTTTCCTGTTCATAAGTTTGTATGTATGCGTAAGCTTTTTTTAGTAGGATATGACAGAACATCTCAACAAGCAGTACAGATAAAATTTAAAACAGCAAATCCAACTGTTTTTTATTGATATATCTTCAAGATTTAGCTGATACATATACAAATTTCTATGTATAAAGTATTAAAAATGGATAAAAACACTTTTATAAAGTTATTAGAAGATTATTTTAATCATTTTAATGATGAAATTGTGAAAATTTATGAATTATTTAAGGAAAAAAATAAAAACATTAAGCAGAAATCTTGGCCGGTTGTACACGATCATGTTGGCGATTCTACATTTGAGGTATGTTCAGTGGATTCTATGTGATTTATGAAGTGATTTAGTTGTAATCATGTCAATTATATGGGTAATCATGTCAAAAATATGGGTAATCATCTCGATTTTGAAGTGATTAGAGCTTAATCAAGTTCGAACTGCTTAAACGCGTTTAAGAAGCCAAATGTGAACATAGTATTATAGTATACTATTATAGTATGTTCACATTTGGCTTCTTAAACGCGTTTAAGCAGTTCGAACGTGATTAAGCTTTAATCACTTCAAAATCGAGATCATTACCCATACATTGAAGTGATTTGTTAATCACTTCAAATTGACATGATTACAACTAAATCACTTCATAAATCACATAGAATCCACTGAACATGCCTCAAATGTAGAATCGCCGACATGATCGTGTACAACCGGCCAAGATTTCTGTTGAATGTTTTTATTTTTTTCCTTAAATAATTCATAAATTTTCACAATTTCATAATTAAAATGATTAAAATAATCTTCTGATAACTTTATAAAAGTGTTTTTATCCATTTTTAATACTTTAAAGAAATATAAATTTGTTTGTTGTTTTTTTGTGTGTTTTTTTTCTTAATCATCTGTCATCTTAATCATCTCAAATGTAATGTGAACGGCTTTGATTAGCTAAATCAACATTTTGCTTAAACGCGTTTAAAAACCTAAGTGTGAACTTAGCATTAGCCAAGGAAAGAATACAGCAACAGTGAGAGATGAAGAAAAACATTGTATGTATAAACAAGACTTGGTTCAAAAATTATACCAACAAAAAAATGTGTGTCAAAGCCAGCCGCCGCGTTCTGCTCTGCCTTCAACTTCTCTTACAGTGCTTGCTTGTGTGCGCGTCATTGCTTGTGCAAAAACTTTTTTGTTTGATTCAGCAAAATTATTTGTTAAGCTTCGTACAGACCAAGGTATATTTATAGCAGGTAGTCACGGAAAGCCAGCTGCTTATTTTTTATTTGCTTGTTTTGCGATACGAACTGTCAAACGTTGTATAGTAAACAAGTTTTTTGTCTCTATCTTTTGTCTTTTTTGTCTCTTATCAACCCCTTTGCTGCTTGACAGTTCGTATCATATAACAACAATTAAAAGCCCTGTTGTTTGTTTTATTGTACAATTGTTGTAATCTCGCGGCTACCTGCTATAAATATACCTTGGTACAGACGATGGTCAGATCTTACAATATTGGTAAGCGGCGTTGCTTAGATTGCATTAAAATTGGCTAAAATGTCTTACAACTGTGTGAACATTGTAAGCTCATTTGTATTTGCAGATGTGCAAAGTTAATGCATCTGACAATCGCACCATTGTCAGAAAAATATTGCTGATGGCAACGCCTGCTTACAATATTGTACGATCTGACCATCGTCTGTACGAAGCTTTAGAAATTTATATGAATTTCAGTAAACTTTTTGTTTGATTCAGTAAAATTACTTGTTTGAAAAAATCAGTGTTTTTTTCAATAAACGAAATGCAAATAAATTGTTTAAATATGCAAATTTGTTTGTAGGACCGATTTCAGACAAAAAATGTTTTGATTCTACAAATTTTTTGTTTGAATTGGAAAAATAATTTTTCCTGTGTATTCAGGCTGGTTTTTTTTTTTGTTGCACAGTGTTATCAATGAAGTAAATTTTTTATGTATTAAACAAAAATTAACAATTAAAAGGCACCAGCAGAATGCAATGCAATTTCTATCCCGCTACAATTTCATGTATTTAATTTAATTTTAACAAATGGAAATCGGAAATGTTTCTTTTTATAATTAATTTCTTTTTATAAATAATTTCCTAAGCATGAAAAAATGTTGCCATAAAACAACAATCTTTATATTCAGAAATAAAATTTGCATAAAAACAAATGATGGTGTTGTTGTTGTCCTTAAAATATATAATGTATAGAAGTTTGTCATCCCGTTTGTAATGTCTACAATATTGGTCATAGCGAAGTTGATTTAACGATGTCCGTATTTCCGTGTGTGACCCCAGAAATTTAAATATATATTTAGCCAGAGCGGTCTACAAATGGTTAAAATATGAGCAATAAACGTCGACTGCCTTTAATTTATATCCATAAAATCCTTTGTTGTTTTTGTTTTTTATACCCTTTACGTAGTTGTTGTCAGACAGCCTGGAATGGTCTGGAATGTCCAGCATACGGACCTAAATTTTATTTTTGAGAAATTCTATTCGGTTCCAAGCAGTATTTTGCTTCCTAAAATAACGTTAACCCGTGCCGAGTTGACGACAAAGGTGTCGAATTGACCCGCGTGTGAAATATACGACTAATATACTAAACAATTTTTATTATATGCCTACGTGATGTATTTAAAATAATAAAAGAGTGTTGCCTTCAAAAATAATATTATTTTAAACACAACTGCGTTTTTAAAAATGCTCTATCACTTCGAGATTTCAAGATATCGGGATACAAATTTCGTTTTTTTTTTAATTTTATAGCATATAAAAACATATCTTTTTATAACATTTTTAGAAAATCACATACTAAATTTTGCCTTTATAGTCACAATATCTTGAATATATGTAGAAATACTAAAAAAAAAACTGCTGTGGTTCTAATAACACAGTCCTTTGGATACTCAGTTATGTTCTAAATTTTATTTCAATTTGAGTAAAAGCAAAAACTTGGAGTTATAACTAAACAAACCTTTTCCTCAGAATATTTTCGCTTCCAAGTATGTTTTTGTACAATCAGAGTAAACTTCTCTATGCTCCTTTACACAACGAAGTAAACATTGGCGCATATTCATAAATAATTACCAAGTTTTAACTGTTTTAAGTACATATTTAAGTTATACATTAAAAAAACAGCTGATTGATATCATTTTATAATTTATTTCAAAAGTACAAAATTTTTGAAGTGGTTATAAAAAAAATAAATGGAAAACATTATAAGAGATAATAAAATAATATCAGATAAAAATATGACAAAAAAACAGTTAAGGCCTCTAAAACACGCTGCAATCCATTTAAAATGCATTTCTACTACATCCAAAAAACATCCATTCAAAAAAATAAACTTGAGATGTGTTCTTATGCCTAATAAATCACTGATGGTTTAAACGCTGGTTTAGTTGAACTAAACTTGAATTTATATGTAGTTTAAACTCATCAACCATAAATCAGTTTCCCATGTATTACATGTTGTTAAAAAAATAACATGTGACAGAGTACAACTCCATCAACATTATTTCGTAGATATTCCGCACAAGTTTTTTTCATATGCATTTTGACAGCATTTCACGTGAAATGTTGAACAGAGTACCAGGCTTTAGTCGACAAAATTGTATTGAATATTTTTAACGTGAGCCAAGATAGCGTCGACGAAATAGCGTCGATTTTTGGGAATTTAAAAACCGGGAAACCCAAATACCCAAATAATGGGATTTGCAGAATAAGAACAAAAAGTTAGCGTCGAATTTAGGAATTTATTAAGGGGAAGTATAAATATTTAATATTTTAACAAAAATACAAGAAATAGTTAACACAAATTAAAAATACACTATTTGGAACAACATGAGCTATGCGTGCAAAAAATCGCCCGTGCTGTTCCCGAGATATCTGGGTTCATCCAAAATGGTCAGTAAAAAGCGTTGCTGATTTATCCCATGGAACACAGGCTTTTGCACGGTATAACTGTATATATTCTGAAAGCTAATAGTTTTCTGGACAAAAAGAGCGATGCGTGCAAAAAATCGCCCGTGCTGTTCCCGAGATATCTGGGTTCATCCAAAATGGTCAGTAAAAAGCGTTGCTGATTTATCCCATGGAACACAGGCTTTTGCAAGGTATAAACTGTATATATTCTGAAAGCTAATAGTTTTCTGGACAAAAAGAGCGATGCGTGCAAAAAATCGCCCGTGCTGTTCCCGAGATATCTGGGTTCATCCAAAATGGTCAGTAAAAAGCGTTGCTGATTTATCCCATGGAACACAGGCTTTTGCACGGTATAAACTGTATATATTCTGAAAGCTAATAGTTTTCCGGACAAAAAGAGCGATGCGTGCAAAAAATCGCCCATGCCGTTTCTGAGAAATCTGGGTTCATCCAAAATGGTCAGTAAAAAGCGTTGCTGATTTATCCCATGGAACACAGGCTTTTGCACGGTATAAACTGTATATAATCTGAAAGTTAATAGTTTTCCGGACAAAAAGAGCCATGCGTGCAAAAAATCGCCCGTGCCGTTCCTGAGAAATCTGGGTTCATCCAAAATGGTCAGTAAAAAGCGTTGCTGATTTATTCCATGGAACACAGGCTTTTGCACGGTATAAACTGTATATAATCTGATAGATAATAGTTTTCCGGACAAAAAGAGCCATGCGTGCAAAAAATCGCCCGTGCCGTTCCTGAGAAATCTGGGTTCATCCAAAATGGTCAGTAAAAAGCGTTGCTGATTTATTCCATGGAACACAGGCTTTTACACGGTATAAACTGTATATAATCT
The DNA here is from genome assembly GCA_963931875.1 of Pollenia griseotomentosa. NCBI lineage: Eukaryota > Metazoa > Arthropoda > Insecta > Diptera > Polleniidae > Pollenia > Pollenia griseotomentosa. The sequence continues at coordinate 173,565,286 of OZ007560.1, read as the reverse complement.
GATAGATAATAGTTTTCCGGACAAAAAGAGCCATGCGTGCAAAAAATCGCCCGTGCCGTTCCTGAGAAATCTGGGTTCATCCAAAATGGTCAGTAAAATGCTTTGCTGATTTATTCCATGGAACACAGGCTTTTGCACGGTATAAACTGTATATAATCTGAAAGTTAATAGTTTTCCGGACAAAAAGAGCCATGCGTGCAAAAAATTGCCCATGCCGTTCCTGAGAAATCTGGGTTCATCCAAAATGGTCAGTAAAATGCTTTGCTGATTTATTCCATGGAACACAGGCTTTTGCACGGTATAAGCTGTATATAATCTGAAAGTTAATAGTTTTCCGGACAAAAAGAGCCATGCGTGCAAAAAATTGCCCATGCCGTTCCTGAGAAATCTGGGTTCATCCAAAATGGTCAGTAAAATGCTTTGCTGATTTATTCCATGGAACACAGGCTTTTGCACGGTATAAACTGTATATAATCTGAAAGTTAATAGTTTTCCGCACAAAAAGAGCCATGCGTGCAAAAAATTGCCCATGCCGTTCCTGAGAAATCTGGGTTCATCCAAAATGGTCAGTAAAAAGCGTTGCTGATTTATCCCATGGAACACAGGCTTTTGCACGGTATAAGCTGTATATAATCTGATAGATAATAGTTTTCCGGACAAAAAGAGCCATGCGTGCAAAAAATTGCCCATGCCGTTCCTGAGAAATCTGGGTTCATCCAAAATGGTCAGTAAAAAGCGTTGCTGATTTATCCCATGGAACACAGGCTTTTGCACGGTATAAGCTGTATATAATCTGATAGATAATAGTTTTCCGGACAAAAAGAGCCATGCGTGCAAAAAATCGCCCGTGCCGTTCCTGAGAAATCTGGGTTCATCCAAAATGGTCAGTAAAATGCTTTGCTGATTTATTCCATGGAACACAGGCTTTTGCACGGTATAAACTGTATATAATCTGAAAGTTAATAGTTTTCCGGACAAAAAGAGCCATGCGTGCAAAAAATTGCCCATGCCGTTCCTGAGAAATCTGGGTTCATCCAAAATGGTCAGTAAAATGCTTTGCTGATTTATTCCATGGAACACAGGCTTTTGCACGGTATAAACTGTATATAATCTGAAAGTTAATAGTTTTCCGCACAAAAAGAGCCATGCGTGCAAAAAATTGCCCATGCCGTTCCTGAGAAATCTGGGTTCATCCAAAATGGTCAGTAAAATGCTTTGCTGATTTATTCCATGGAACACAGGCTTTTGCACGGTATAAGCTGTATATAATCTGAAAGTTAATAGTTTTCCGGACAAAAAGAGCCATGCGTGCAAAAAATTGCCCATGCCGTTCCTGAGAAATCTGGGTTCATCCAAAATGGTCAGTAAAATGCTTTGCTGATTTATTCCATGGAACACAGGCTTTTGCACGGTATAAGCTGTATATAATCTGAAAGTTAATAGTTTTACGGACAAAAAGAGCCATGCGTGCAAAAAATTGCCCATGCCGTTCCTGAGAAATCTGGGTTCATCCAAAATGGTCAGTAAAATGCTTTGCTGATTTATTCGATGGAACACAGGCTTTTGCACGGTATAAACTGTATATAATCTGAAAGTTAATAGTTTTCCGCACGGGCGATTTTTTGCACGCATGGCTCTTTTTGTCCGGAAAACTATTAACTTTCAGATTATATACAGTTTATACCGTGCAAAAGCCTGTGTTCCATGGGATAAATCAGCAACGCTTTTTACTGACCATTTTGGATGAACCCAGATTTCTCAGGAACGGCATGGGCAATTTTTTGCACGCATGGCTCTTTTTGTCCGGAAAACTATTAACTTTCAGATTATATACAGTTTATACCGTGCAAAAGCCTGTGTTCCATGGGATAAATCAGCAACGCTTTTTACTGACCATTTTGGATGAAGCCAGTTATCTCGGGAACAACACGGGCGATTTTTTGCACGCATCGCTCTTTTTGTCCGGAAAACTATTAGCTTTCAGAATATATACAGTTTATACCGTGCAAAAGCCTGTGTTCCATGGGATAAATCAGCAACGCTTTTTACTGACCATTTTGGATGAAGCCAGATATCTCGGGAACAGCACGGGCGATTTTTTGCACGCATAGCTCATGTTGTTCCAAATAGTGTATTTTTAATTTGTGTTAACTAGTTCTTGTATTTTTGTTAAAATATTAAATATTTATACTTCCCCTTAATAAATTCCTAAATTCGACGCTAACTTTTTGTTCTTATTCTGCAAATCCCATTATTTGGGTATTTGGGTTTCCCGGTTTTTAAATTCCCAAAAACCGACGCTATTTCGTCGACGCTATCTTGGCTCACGTATATTTTTATATATTATTATAACCAAAAAATAACTTTTTTAAAATTTGTGTTAATTAATTACAGAATATATCGTTCAAAATATTATCGACATTTAATTTTCTCTACATGCCAATATGCATGGTTGCATTTATTCTATCAGCTGAGAGCTGTTACTATGTACGTTAGTTATGAATTGTGAATAAGATCATAACTATCTATTAACTATTTTTTAGTTTTTGTTTTGTTAGTTACAACTTTAGTTATGATTTCTGGATATAAGCCATTGTTTCTGATCCTCATCTACCGTCATAAGACTTGCCTTAATTTGACTGCTCTTTCCGCTGCATTGTTTATTGGTTTCATCATTGATAAAGCGTTTTTGGCTTCAAAATTAGTTTCCCACGACGATAGAGTAGAAAATTACATTTAGTTGGACTCGAAAGAATATATTTTTACTTTTGATAGAAATGAAATCACAAATGTTTAATATGTATATTAGCTAAAACATAAACGATGTAACAACAGTACAAATAACTCTCTATACAAAGAACCCATAAGTTCTCTTTCGAGCTGACTTATCGATTCGCAATAGAAGAAATCTTTTTTTGATTTCACCCAGTTATCATTTTTGTTTTAGTGTGCGCGTCGACATCGTCAGATAGGGACAAAATAGCTATGTATTTCATGTTTTAAATACCATAAATGTTGGCTAAACCTATTCAAGGCAGCCTTTGAAATTATTTTGCTCGTATCGTTCTATCAACTTTAGAAAGCAATGATCTTGATATGGAGATTTTCTAAACGAATTGCAATTCGCCCATGGTTTAACGTAGGATGTTGCTATTAATAAGCACATATTTTGAAATTCTGCTTTATCTATCGACGTATGATGATCAAATTGAAAGCTTACTCGCGATATTATCAAAGAGTATCCCAGCAGGAAAATACGGAATTGATTACATAAATAACTAAAAAAAATAACGCATTTTTTTCGAAAGAATAATAATCCATTCTTCGAAATCGATAAGGTAATTTTATCTGACACAAAAATTATGCATTAATTACCACGTATATTCCCACATTTGCAGAACAGGGAATGTATTGTTTCTGTTTGTGACAATTATTCGTGTTTTCTTTTACATATTTTCTTAATAAAAATCCGTTATTTTTTGCTGCCTTTATGTCAATAAAAAGATTACTATTATTGAGGTTTTTGTTTTCCTCACGGGCTAAATCTGATTACAATCCTATGGCATGTTCTGTGTTAAGAATAACGAATTCTGAAATCAAATATTATACAAAATATGTATTACGTTCTCGTTTCCTATTGATTACATTTTCCTTCTGGGTAATGCCCTAGCCATCCACCGAGCTCGGTGTATTGCACCAGGTGGACTAATTTTTAATTCATTTCTTTCGAAATTGCCACCTAGGTATATAATAGGGAGTTCTATTAATTCTCTATAGTCATCTTTAATAATATATGCCAATAACATGATTTGTGTAAGTCTATCAAATGGGCGACTTCGGAGTCCGTAAAGTGTTTCTGTACAAGTTTTTCGCGAAATTTAAATTGATTTAGATTGACAGATTTCCAATTATCCTTCAATGGTTTGAAAAGCGTAATATCGGGATTAGGCGAAACATTTGAAATCTTAGCTTTAAAAACATTTTTCGTATATACATATGAAATATGGGCATTTCCGTCAAAAGGTCCACCGTGACCAAAATTTTAAAAGTTATTAAAATCTGATTATTTTACGATATTGTTATTGAGAATTATTTAGATTTTACTAATTTTATAAATTGACCCATAAATTTGTTTACTTAAGTTTCGTACAGAAGATGGTCAGATCTTACAATATTGTAAGAAGGCGTTGCCAACAGCAATATTTTTCTGACAATGGTGCGATTGTCAGATGCATTAATTTTGCACTTCTGCAAATACAAATAAGCTTACAATGTTCACACAGTTGTAAGACATTTTAGCCTATTTTAATGCAATTTAAGCAAAGCTGCTTACCAATATTGTAAGATCTGACCATCGTCTGTACGAAGCTTTAGATGAACAATAAGACTGCAAAGTTGTGCAAACGTAATTTCTTATTTGTGAGAATGTTTTATTGTATATTTTCTTTACTGTTATCTTTCTTAAAAGAGGTGATATTTGATGAAAATTATTCCAAAAAAATGTTCTTACATGGTCTGTTATCTAAGGAAGAGTTCTAAGAGAAATATGTTATTCGAATTAACGGTAAATTTTTATTTTGTATTAATCATTATTCAGTTAAATTATTATGGAAAAAATGTCACGTTCGAAATGTCACGTATCGAACCAGATTTTGGCTTAAACAAAAAAAAATACAGAAGATTTTGGAACCAAACCAAAGACATTTTGATGTTACATTGCTACGTAAAATTCTGAAAGTAGTTTGATTAAAAAATTGTGCCAGGTTTCACTGAATTACGCCTTTTTATACATGGCCACAAAAACTACTTCTATTTTTTCACGTTCGAACCGCTACTTCTTTTGCCATTATCTTTGACCTAGAATCGCGACCCCCATAAACTTTAGCATAGATAATAGTGCTTTCTTAGTGCTATAATTTAAGGGTAAAAGAACGTAAAAATATTTGTTGTTTAAAATGTTATTGCATTTTTGATTTTTGTACAGAGAAAAGTAGTTCCTAAAAACGAGTTAAGTTACATTCTTACATTCTGATAAATTGTTTAGGGTAATAGGTCAAGTTGTACCCTTAACACTAACAAGCATGCTTAGATACTGATAAAAAAATTTTGAGAACATACTATAAATCTACAAAGCTTCATTAAAATCGGTGTGTCATTGCTGAGTATGTTACCAACATTTTTCGAAAGAAAAATTTAATGTAAATATTGAAGTCGTAATTTAAGGGAATCATATCGCCGACCATGGCTTTTAGAAAAGCTGTAAAACACACAAAAAAAAAATTATTCATTTACAAAAACAAAAATTAAAACTATTTACAAAGTTATTATAAATTCGCAAATGATAAGAAAATATAAGTATCTTATTTTATTTTAGTTATATAATAATTTTTGTCTGCATTAGAAATAAAAATATTAGATCAGAAATTTTATTATTTTGATTTCTTGCATTTTTGTTTACAATACTTAGCTCCGTTTCAAAAATATTTAAGGGTGTGGGTAATTTATTCCGGCAACATTTTTTTATTATATTTGCTGTTTGGAAATGAGGCTGCAAAATTGATATTTGAAATTTTATTGTGAGTAAGCTATTTTGAACTTTTATTTTAGTAAACGGAAGAATTGAAAAATTTAATTGGAAAGATCTTAGACCTTAGATAAATTCTTAAAATCTGAGATATGCATTTCAACAATCCTAAGTTTTATTTTATTTGTTTTGACATTTTTTAAGTAGTTAACGAGTGACAAAATACTATGAATTGCTAAATGTTTGAGATATATGTCTAAAGCACTGTGAACGAAATCTATTTCTTGGATTATTTCTAAATGGTCTGACAAAAATTTTAAATTGCTGGGTCAACACACGAATCACTCTACATAATTATATTTTGAGTAGTTGGATGTTCTGTCATCAGAGTATTGAGTATTTTGTATACACAACTATTTATTTCGTTACCTCCACGACTGTTATTAAATTCGGCCCAAACGCAACAAATCGGGAAAATGCCGACTAAAGAGTAGCGGTCAGAGATTCTCACTACCTACTAAAATTACAAACACCTTTACAGTAAGAAATTAGTTACTCTATTTTATTTATTTATTTTTGGTTGTAAGAGCGAGTATATTTTACTATAGTATACTTTATAAAAGAGAGAACTTTTAATAATTCTTTATAACGGAGAAATATATTTAAAATATTACAGCCGTATTCATAAAAACTTATTGATGATTAATTAACCGTTTTTAAGCAAAAATTGCTAAAGTTGTATTCATAAACGAGAAATAGTCTATTGAACCTTTAATAAACCATTCATAAAGTAAGAAAATTTATTGTTGGATTTGCTCTTTTTTAAACCAAAAATAAAATGGCATTTTGATAAGTGTTTGCATTTTATAATATTATTTTTGTGAAATATGTTGAAAAAAATTACAAAAATGTTTTATTTATTAATATGGACATGTTAAATACATTTTACTATTTTTTTTTTAATTAAGACAACCAATTTAAAGTTATATTGATAATTATTTAAAAAAATTTTATATGATTTAAATGCATATGTTCAGGAGCAAATGCAGATATTCTCTTTAATTATTTATTAAATTATTGCAACTACCTAGTTGTTTTTTTTTTTGTTTAAAACAACAAATTATTGTTAAAAAATAAAAAATAAAATAAACAAATCATAATAATAGTGATATTAATAAAAAGTAAGCAAACTTTTTATTCGAATACTTTCTTATCGTATGAAGTTTTTATGATACCTTTCGGCAACATTTTGTTCAGAAATTAAAATAATATGTAGTTTTATTTGACAAGATCAATTTTTAAGGTCTACAATTAAAAAAAAATTTAAATATAGAATATCATCTGAACCGAATAGAAGTTTAATGCATCACTAACAATAAAGTGGCAGCAAAATATAAAGAAAGTTGCCATACTTAAACACAAAATCGCTACAAACAGTTAATAGTAAAAAAGCTGTTAATGTACGTTTATGAATACAAATTTTTATAAAGGGTTTATAAGACAAAAAGCGTTTTATAGTTATTACACACTAAAAGCTTAAAATAAGAACTTTTTATGAATATGACTCTTAGCATTTAACGTTTTCAATTGCACGTAAGGCAAAATGTCCAGCAAAAATCAATTTCAAGACTTTGTACTAAAATTTTGCTCTATACGTTATTAAATGAGCAATGTGGCACCAAAAGGTTATGTTTAAAAAGATATAGAGCAAATGGACACGATTTATCACAGCAATGAGGCGAGATAGCCGAAAACTGATTGCAGATTAAGAAATTTGGTGTCGAAAACCTAAGGTGGCTTTCTTAACTCAATATTTTGAAAATGGCGTATGGTGCACATAAACCCCCGGGCGACAATATGTGTATGTAAAAAAGATATTCAAAACGTCTTTTAATGTGTGCCTGTAATTGAGTAACATAAATTATCGTATGGCGTTAACTAATATTGAAACTGCTGTTCTGTATTTTGGGTTCAAAAAATATAGTCACCGTAAATGTAGAGTATTTAACAACTAGTATGTATATGGGTAGTGTACAAGAGGACACACCTAAGTTTTTTAATTTACTTAGCCGTTTAAGCATAACGCTCTGAAGAAAATTCTCCCAACGTTCAACTGTAGTAAATAAAAAAAGCATAAAAAGTAGCAAGACATACTCTACATACATATCGTTACCTAAAATGCCAACGGACGTAACTACACTTTAATTTTTTTACAGAAGAAAAAAAACATTACTAAATAAATAATAATAAAGTGTTCTTGAAGTTTGAATTTCTTTAATAAAATCGCCATTTTTTATCGTCAGCAAGTCGTTGGACAAAACGAAACACAATCAATTAATGACTCCTTTATTATCTTATTGATAATAAATTTTGTATTCCCAATAAATAACTTTGACTCCATTTTAAATTTTTGTGAACTTACGTACGTTTGCATTTAAGGTGACGATATGTATACTTACCTAAGTATGTATGTATGCACTTAAAATTAATATTTACTTTTATACAGCGATTTACAACTAAAGAAACTAATCGACTGAAACGACACACAAAAAAAATCGAATACGAGTATACATCGTATGTATGTATGGTGGTATATTGTATGTATGTAAAGGGTTTTCCAATAAGGCCTTGACAATTTTTTTTTAAATAAAACGCAAACCATTTAAAATTTTTTCAAAACTTTATGATCGATTTGAAATACTATCAAAAAATTTATGAATGGAACTCGACCTCGTTCATATGGACCCAATTTTCAATGACTCGGTCACACACTGCTGCCCGCTATTTCGCGTTCAATGCTGGCTCTGAGTTCTTCCAACGTCGCACAGTGGCGCCATTTGAGTTTTTTCGTTGCAAAAATCATATCTTTTGAACCGAATAAGATAATTGAACAGTTTAAACAGCATATGATAGATAACTGTTCAGCCTATGAAATGAGCGTTTGGAAAGGGTGCTACGCTCTGTAGGGGCCTAATTATGGGTTATCAAAGTTAAAATTAGTAGAAAAATCAATTTTATGGTAACTAAAAAAAATTATTTTTACATTTTTAGATTGTTTTTATTTTTTTTCTTTAGGGTTTTATGTTTTAAATTATTACCCAACAAATTAAAAAAAAAATTGTTTTTTTTTTAAATTTATTTTTTCAATTTTCTGTAAAATATTCATCACAGTTCGTAAGAGAAGGTATATCTAACTCTATTCTTGACTTCACATGCCGCAGGGAAGAAATAAGTGGATAGGAAGATGCTGCCAACATGTTGAAGAGGTCCTCATTTTGCCTTACCCTTGATGCTTTGAATGTGTTCTGCAATCTATATTTTTTTATAAAATTTGTTAAGAGACTACTGTGCTTCTTCAGAAAGCTCTCCAATTGGCAAAGACTGGTACTCAATTATATCTTTGCCATGCGCTAATATTTTATGGACGGTCGGGGTCAACTTCTTCTGTGGATACATTTCTGCTAAAAGAGATGCAGTTTTCGACGCATATTCTCCATATTTTGTAGATTTGACATTTTCTTTGCAGTTTAAAACATCTAAGATCGTTCCGAATCTTTTCACGATTTGATTGTCAATTCCAGTGATTCTAGTTACTGCCTCATCATTTTCAAAAAATCTCCTAGAAGTGTTTCCATCGTTTGAGTTACCGTATCCGTGCTTGGGACAGTCTACTTTTAGTCCAACTTGTTTAAAAAAAGCATCCTGTATTTGCTTCTTTCTGATCTTTTCCTTATCCTTTATTGATGTATTTTCATCGAAGTTTTCCTCCTCTTGTGGTAGGGTATACGCCAGTTTGAGCAAGAATTCCATACACCTTATCCTTGCGTGCAATGGTGACATTCCATATTCGTAATTCTCCTCATTTGTAGAATCGTTTAAATTACCAAAGTTCTTCTGACTCTTTTTGCAAATCGGGCATGACATTGTTGAGGTTGTTCCTGTCAGTTCGTTTACGACTTTTCCGTCAACCATGGTCAGATGGAACTCGTAATTGCATTCAATATATTTTCCTTCTCCAATTTGCAGCTTTGTAGGCTTAATCTTGCTTATTTGTTCTTCAATGTCCTTCACCGTGGTCTTTATGAGTTCTGCCGATTCCGTTGCAAACTGAAACATTATTGGTCGGCAATAATGCACTGATGACGGACGTGGATTTTTCCAGTGTAGGGAAACATCACATTTAAGCCGCAAAGGAACAACAGATGCCATAAACATATTTCCGTCCGATATTGTAGCGTCATCGGAAGATATCCTTTGCTTATAAACGCTTTGTCCGGATGATCCATCGCAGCCCCATTTGCTGATTAATTTCAACTTCTCAGGAAGAATTTTCACCTCATTTTCAGGAAGACTCTCCAACAACCGTTTTGCTGTATGGCCCATGAGATCCTGCAGATTGGCTTTCGCAGAGACTTCCGTAAACTCCGTATGCAGTGGTCGTGAATTTATTTTGGCTTGCGTAATATGCTTGTATCCGGGTAAAACGTCAGCGCCGTGTCGCGTTAAAGATGCCCGTAGTTTCTCATATTTCTCTTTGGAAAGTTCTAAGTTTATAAACAAGGCCAAGGCTTCTTCGGAACCATACTTTTTAATGTGTGCGTGGGAATGCTTTCCTTAATCCTTTTTAGTCGCAGTGGGCTTGCATCAGCAACAGATTTCGTTATCTGCGACCTAACTCTTTCACTATCCTTTGTAAATTTAATAGACAGCGCGTCCGATAATTGCTTCGTGGTCAAGTCATTGGTGGCATCGGCAAGTTTCCTCTTCCTTGTGAAAATTGAACACTCCTCAATACTTTTTTTTTGGCCTTCCTTTTGCTCCTCTGGTTGATGTGGTGGGTTTATCTACTGCCAATATATCCAGGATGGTGTCTTCATTAAGCCAGTCCTCGTATTTGGAGTTGAAGTTCTGAATGGTTCGATTAGATTTCACCCATTTTGCCTTAATATTTGCATATATCAGATCAAAATTATTTTTTATAATTTCGCTTCTCTCAATATTTCCGTATAAGCTATCAAGTTCTTCTAAAGCAGCTTCCGTGAAAAAATTTGGTGTGGTTGACTTTCTAAACAGTTCAAATAATTTAAAATTGTTCAACGCCATGTTTTCAGTACTTAAATTGTTTAATGGTTTCAGTAATTGTTGCGCCAACTTTCAGTCGTAGACTAATGCAGGCATTATGCTTATTTTGCAATATATAGACTTATGCTACCATGCCTAAAAACTTACCTGTTCCCTGCATACATATGGATTTAGGCTGAATAATGCATTTTGATATTATGCACGTGTCCAAATAAGATTTGTGCCTACCTGTAGGGACCATAAGTCAATATTGTTCTTGACCATTTGTACGCCAAAGTATTGTTTAAGTGAGGTACGTACCTGCTAATTTCAATGAGTAGTTTTTTTCAAACTATTAGATCAAACTACTGTCAGTCAAAACATATAAGGGATGGACGCCATACAATTTCTGCAACCATGTCTTTTTAACCTTTTTTACCTCTAGAAGCCAAACGGGCACGTACGGGCAGATAAAATTTTTGAATTATGTAAAGAAATAATCAATGAACAGGTTTTGCAAATATGGCAAATATAGATTTTTATTATTTTCCGTCAAAGTTGAAAAATAGTGAAAAAACGGATAGTTTTTAAATAGTGATTTACCAGGAGAAACACAAAGCAAACAGTTAATTTTTTTTTTATCATTATACATTTAATAAATACATCAATCAATACAAACAAAAAAAAAGGCGATTCGTTACCTACTTTTCGTGATATTACACCTGAAATCGCAACAAATTTACTAAAAATTGTGTGTTTTTTGAAAACCGAAAGTCGGTCAACTTTGAACGGCTATATCTTCTAAACTAAAAATGTGATATTATTAAGAGTGGCAGATTTGAAATCGTTGAAAAGTTTCCTATAACATGGGTTTATTCAAAACTTCGTCGGCGCTCATGAAAATTTTGATTTTTGCAACCTCGTTTGCTCTACGGGCGCTACTGTGCGTCGTCGGCTTGTTGGCATATACCAATGTACTGACGTAGCCATAAATAAAAAATTATAGAGGCGTTAAATCGCACTAACGAGGCTGCCAATTGACTGGTGCATTTCTTGAAATAACACGTTCACCAAACTTACTCCTTAATAAATCGATGGAAACGTGTGCTGTGTGGCTTGTGGCACCGTCATGTGAAATCACATGTCATCCAAGTCCATGTTTTTCAATTCGGACCAAAAATAATCGGTAATCATGGCGCGATAGCGATCGCCATTCACATTAACGTGACGATCGTTAAAAATATGGCCCAATGACGCCGCAGACGTGCAAACCGCACCAAACAGTTATTTTTTATGGATGAAGTGGTGATTCATAAAGCACATCTGGATTTTCACCAAACCAATAACGCCTTTTTTGCTTATTGACGAACTGAGTCAAAAATTAGCTTCTTGGAGCATCTTCTCCAGAGCCCAATCGTAGAACTTACGTCGCGTCAAATGGACTCAAACTTTTGCACTAAACATGTTATTGCTTGTCTACTAGGGCGAGAATAACGACCGAAAATTGGACTTAACGCTCTTACTCCGAATTCCGGTAGCAATTTTTTATAATTTGCATACGTTGTTCGTTCGTGTACTTTACCATAATGAAAATGTTGAGTTTACTGAAAAAAAGGAAATTAACAGTTAGATGATCAGTAAAATGTTGCGTTCACAAATTATATTCAAAGTTGTCAAGTACCTATTGGAAAACCCGTTATTAGACACACAGAATTTGTTTTTAATTACACAGACAACCGCTTTTCCAAAAAAATAATTTTATAATCTGCCAACCAAGACGAATGAAAAAAAATATTCTAATTTTCTTTACTTTTTTCAAAAATCCTTAGAGGGAATGTATTTCAGTACATATTGGCCAAGCTGGCGTACAAATTGGTAATGCATGCTGGGAACTATACTGTTTAGAACATGGCATCCAGCCCGATGGGCAAATGCCATCTGATAAAACAATTGGTGGTGGAGATGATTCATTTAATACTTTCTTCAGTGAAACTGGTGCCGGCAAGCATGTACCACGTGCTGTCTTTGTCGATTTGGAACCAACTGTAGTCGGTAAGTTTTACAGTGTTAGTAAGTTACTAAAGAAATAAAAAACACAACCCGTTTTATGTCTAGATGAGGTACGTACTGGTACTTATCGTCAACTTTTCCATCCTGAGCAATTAATAACGGGCAAAGAAGATGCTGCTAACAATTATGCTCGCGGTCATTATACTATTGGTAAAGAAATAGTAGATTTGGTGCTCGATCGAATTCGTAAGCTTGCGGACCAATGTACCGGTTTGCAAGGTTTTCTTGTGTTCCATTCTTTTGGTGGTGGCACTGGAAGTGGCTTTACTTCTTTGCTTATGGAACGACTCTCTGTTGATTATGGAAAAAAGTCTAAACTAGAATTTTCAATTTATCCAGCTCCTCAGGTATGTCAAACTATCACATTATATGTATTAATTTTAATGTAGCTAAATCAATTTTAAAAATTCTAAAAAGCTTATTTTCGGATCAGAGTCTACTGAAATGACCCGATATGATCTTAATTACTTTAAATTAAATTTTTTTTTAAATCCAGCTCTTGAAAAAATACGATAGTTCTGGAATTTCTATTAACATATTTAAATTGTTTATAAAATTAATTTCTTAAAATTTTGAAAATAACTGTCGCTCATTTTTAGTGATATTTAGTGAAACTTTGAGATTTTTGACTTATGATGTTGTTGCAGCAAATGAGTGATATCTGTAAATAACTAAAAACAAGAGATTTATAAACTGTTTTTGTGTAAAAACGAAAAAAGACTTAAAATTAAAGAGTTTTTTTCTAATTTCCCCCATTAAATAAATTAGAACACATATTTGTTATTTGCGATAATTTAGCTTAATTGGGTTTGAGTAAAGTTAACTTAATTAATTATTTTATTAATTCTTTTACTATTTAGGTATCGACTGCCGTTGTTGAGCCATATAATTCCATTTTGACTACCCACACAACACTTGAGCATTCGGATTGTGCTTTTATGGTAGACAATGAAGCGATTTATGACATCTGTCGTCGCAACTTAGACATTGATCGTCCTACGTACACTAACTTGAATCGTTTAATTGGTCAAATAGTGTCATCAATTACAGCGTCGTTGCGCTTTGATGGTGCTCTAAATGTCGATTTAACGGAGTTCCAGACAAATTTGGTACCATATCCCCGTATTCATTTTCCATTGGCCACCTATGCTCCAGTCATTTCAGCTGAAAAGGCATATCACGAGCAATTGACTGTGGCTGAGATTACAAATGCTTGCTTCGAACCAGCCAATCAAATGGTAAAATGTGATCCTCGCCATGGAAAATACATGGCATGTTGCATGTTGTATCGTGGAGATGTTGTACCAAAGGATGTTAATGCAGCCATTGCTACTATCAAAACCAAGCGCTCAATCCAATTTGTAGACTGGTGTCCAACTGGCTTCAAGGTTGGCATCAACTATCAACCACCAACTGTTGTACCGGGTGGTGATTTAGCAAAAGTTCAACGTGCCGTCTGTATGTTGTCCAACACAACTGCTATTGCTGAAGCATGGGCGCGTTTGGATCACAAATTCGATTTGATGTATGCAAAACGTGCTTTTGTTCATTGGTATGTTGGAGAGGGCATGGAAGAGGGTGAATTTTCTGAAGCGCGTGAGGATTTGGCTGCCTTAGAAAAGGATTACGAAGAAGTTGGCATCGACTCGGCTGAAGGTGAAGTTGGTGAAGGTGATGAATACTAAGAGCAGCATCATTATAACAAATATTTACGTATACATATATGCATGCATACAGGTACATGTTAATACGTATGATTGATTGACGAAACATTTAATTGAAACTGGAATTGATATGAATACAACCGAATTACATAAATATAAAATTTAACAAACAAAATATGCACATTAATAGTGTTTCCGTTTGCTATCGTGTCTGCAATTTTCCTAACTTTTGTTATTAACCAAGAATTTACCAACAAACTTTTAAATTAAAACAAATATATCAACATATTTACATATATTTTTTTATATTTTATATTATACTTTTTTTATTCGAAATAAAAGCTTTTTTCAATTTACTAAATTGTAAAAAATTGCCTTTCATTCATTAGATTATTGTATCAAAGCCTAAAAACTTTAAAACTCGAATGCCACATATTTCTAGCAAATTTTAGGGCGTTAAATAAATAACGTCTTCTTTATTTAAATTTTTTTAAGACAATTCAAAAAAGCTTAGTTACGAAAGTCAATTAAGCTTAGAATTATTTTAGTTGTAATCAGCTTTTAAAGAACAAAAGAAAGCGAAAGCAAACGTTTCGTTTTGTTTGTTTTCGTACTCTGTACCCATGTTCTGTAACTTTAGTGAGAACTTCTCGCATCGAAAAGATGTGAAACAAAATATTCCATCGTTTCTCGAAAAGTGAGAAAAAAGTGTGTCTGTAACTTATGTCGAAAACTATCAAAAGAGATTACGTCGTTACGTTATAAAAGTCATAACATTGCACTCGAAGCCGATGTGACATTGCAGACGTTGAGGACGCCAGTCACACATATAGTTAACGGCGACCAAAATTTACTAAAATTGAAAAATTTTCAACGACGGCGGCGAAAATACAACCGTCGGCCATGCCAAATAATGTAAAGTGCGACTTTAATGTTTGTTGTTTGTAAACGAGCTTTGAAAAAATTCGTATATTTTATAAAAATGGTAAAAGAAAATAATTAAACAATAAAAAAAGGGCCAAGAACATAATTTTATTATTATTATTCTTTGCAATTTGCATTTTTAGTTGTTTTTTAGTGTTAAAATTTTTTTCTCGCCCCATTTTTATTCGTGAGTTTTTTTGACAGTCCAAAGCGGGAACTTTTCTCACCAAAATGTTACAGACACACTTTTTCTGTAAATTGGCGAGTAATTTCCTTGCGTGACAGCTTGTACTCGCCAAAAAAAGTTACAGACACAGTTTAGTGAGAAAAACAGCTGTTTGTTTCAATATACGGCATTTTTGTTCTATTTCACACATTTCAATCGAAAAGTTTCTCGACACGAGAGTTACAGAACATGGGCACTGGTTGATTTATCAATTCAATCACGCAAGTGATAAATCAGTTTTTAATCATCAAAACTGATCTGAAAAGAATCATTTAGGTGGCTTTTACAAAAAATAATCACCCAAATGCTAGCTGGGATGTTATTTAAAAAATTTATTTAATTTCAATACATACACACAAAAAAATAATTTAGGTAATTTTACCAAGGCGTGTATAGGCAATTTATTTTTATATAAAAAGAAAAAACTAAGTTTTATTGTCTTAAATAATTGGTAATTTATACAATAAGTATTGCTTAAAATTTTTGTTAATATTACTAATTGGGTTATTCCCCTGAAAGACATAGGATTTGTATACTATACTATCATGGTATACTACATGTGTGTCAACCTAAACTACAATTAAATCATGAAACAAAGTGGTATTTTGATGGTTTATTTACTACTGTAGTATGCATACCATGGTATTGAAACTATATGTCTGTCAGGGGTATTAGGTATCTTCTTCGAATTTTTTTATAATATGTACATATGTATGTTTATTTTATTTTTCAATTGTGAAAAAAACATTCAAATATAAATGTATGTATGTTTATTTTATTTTTCAATTGTGAAAAAAACATTCAAATATAAATTTGAATATAGAATTTTTATATATAAAATTAAAAAAATTAAATTAAAAACTTTTCAATAAAGGATAAAAATAAAACGTATGTAAGTGAGTATTATTAACATAAGATAACGAACTCCGCTGAACTTTTTAAACACAAGACAGAATATGTTAACAATAAATCCAATAATTATTTATTACTTTTATTTAAGATTATTAATTTGGACGACACGATGCTGGATCAATATAAATTTTAAAGACAAGATTAGTTTTAATTCTTTGACCTCAAAAGGGCACTTGAAACCGCCCGGAACTTTAAGAAACCTCAAAACAAATTTTTCAATGCCACTCTAATATACAACAAAAAGTTTCAGTATATCATTAAATTAATTGGTACACATATGAATTGATAAATAAAAAACATATCGACCCCTTTGCGCGGAATTATCGTATGTTACAAAAACCAAATTTTACAGGACAGCCATTTTTCTACTTTTCTCTGCTTTCGCTTGCAATATCAAAATGAAAATATACATTCAATTTTTGGAGCAACGAAGTGGAATTCGCCTAAAATATTTTGTCAGGTGACGTCTCTTTGAATGTAGAACAAGATTGCATCAAAAACTCAATTTCAAAAAAATGGTGTATACGATAATTTCGCGAAAAGGGGTCGATATATTGAAATTAAAAAGGTTAAAAAAGTATGTAGAGTTTTTTTAAAAATGCTTTTTTATTAAAAAAAAAGTAGTAAATTTACCTAAAACCTATGTTCTTGTACAAAATTTAACTTAGATAACTTTTCTAAAATAAAAATATAAACTAACTTTGCTATCATTGCTAAATTTTCAAAGTTTCTTTGTAATTTTAACAAAATTACTAGATACTTTTTCGAATATAGAAATTACCTAAGTTAAACGTTTTATTACCTAAGAAACTTAGATACTGCCATGTTACCTTTGCGCTTAGTTAATTTTATACCATATTTTTAGGTAATTTTACCTATGATTTTTTTTGTGTGTATGTACATTTTTAAATACAAACATAAAAAAAAATCAAAAACAAACAACAACACACATAACATCCCATCTGCGTAAACTTCGGAATTTATTTTAAATTTCAGTCAGTCAAACCAAAAACTTCCGAACATGTCGTCTGCCTAAGTTCTTTGTTGTTCACAACTTTTCGTTTTTTGCATTTACTTTGACTTCGACTTTTTACATTGATTCTGGCAGTCGTGATCGAGTACTTTCTCGATTCGAAAGCAATAAAATATCTAATTATTTCCGTCAATACTAAATGTAGTGTATTGAAACGCTTTTGTTGGAGTTCAATCAGTAAGTGATTTTTATTGTATTCAATAAAAAAGGTATAAGTAAATAATTGCTTAACATAAGAAAAGCTTAATTCTAATAGCTTATTCTAAGAGGTAGAGAAGTGTCTGTAAGAAAGTGTGACGGCCACTGAGGTTGATTTTAAATTCAGCGGTTGTTTATATACGTAACAAGATTAAGTGTGTCCATCTCTGAGTGCCATCACCGCTCAAATGGAAAAAATACCACCCTACAACTACGGAAAGAATACCACTCTGTCACGGCGAATTGACTACAATAGCAAAGTTTGTAGACATCGCGTGGGGATACACAATTTGATAGGAAAAGTTCTTTCAATAAGTGGCGGTGTGGACGAAAAGTCGAAGTTTGCTGTGCGATAAAGTTTTCCTTAGTTCGGCATAATTTTTCAAGAGGTAATTGATCAGAATTAAAGAAACGCAACAACTAACACCTAGTTAATTACATTATCCATATAATTTTCAATTAATAGGCTTAGACGTAGAAAAAAAAAGAGCTAAAGTTACGAGGATAAAAAAAAGGGGAACAACAACGAAAATTTAGGAAAGGTTGTGAGTGGTGTAACAAGAAAAAGAGGAAAAAGGACGGTGGGGATGGTCCTGA
Organism: Pollenia griseotomentosa; assembly: GCA_963931875.1. Classification (NCBI taxonomy): domain Eukaryota; kingdom Metazoa; phylum Arthropoda; class Insecta; order Diptera; family Polleniidae; genus Pollenia; species Pollenia griseotomentosa. The sequence goes on along the minus strand of OZ007560.1, from coordinate 173,547,077 downwards.
ACAGATGGCCGAAGAACATTTAAACCGAAAAGGGAGTGTATTCTTCAATTACGCGTCACGTGGCCCGTACAAGCAAAACGATACTTTCACCGTAACCGCAACTCTACCGCCAAGCGGAAAATTCGTACCACGTGGATTTTGACAGCGTTACGTCAAAATCCACGTTTTTAGTTACAGCAACTAAACCACCTTTACCCCGTTCTTACAACAAAAGCAGCGTTACGTCAATATCCACGTTTTTAGTTACAGCAACTAAACCACCTTTACCCCGTCTTACAACAAAAGCAGCGTTACGTCAAAATCCACGTTTTTAGTTACAGCTACTAAACCAACGTTACCCCGTCTTACAACTACAACAGCGTGTTACGCCAAAACCCACACGTTATTGATTTGCAACAATAAAATCAACCTGACAACAAGTCACATCGTTTTACGCAATAAAACTAACAACGACAACTTCAGAAGAGATAAAAACAAAATAAAAAAAAAGCTAGATGGGACGCTATTCAGATTTTACCCCCCCCGGCCATCTTAATCCAATCTCCGGATCAACAGGTAAACATGTATTTTAGCCACGACACATTCGCCCTTGAGGAGCCAAACCCAGCTCGTGTTATTACCCACGTTTTTTGTTAAAAAATTGGAAAGATGATATAGGTAGTGATTACTATCGTGGGCTACTCGCTAGTTATTGTAGTTACTATTAGAACTAAGAATACACACCTAAATTTATTTTAAAATTAGTAATCTTAAAACTATAACCATACATATATTCACCATTGGTTTACCTGAAACCTCCACTACCTACTCTAATTAATTTTAGTCGTTATCGATACGGATTTTAGCCCAGGCTCTGATTTATAATCTAATTTAATCGTAAATTACATAGTTTTTTTTATGTCTTAATTTTACCCATAAATTTTTTAAATAATAAGTTAAAAGGAAAAAAAAAATTAGATAAAAGAAAAAAGACAATTTTTGTTTGTATTTTTTTTTTGAGCGAAACTATTTTTGTTATTGAAATTACAATCAGTGACTAGCCGTGAAGTCGAATCCACGCGTACGGGAAATACATGGGGAATTCATTCGAAACATCTAGGCACTTTTAATTAAAATTTAAATTGATTCCCTATAGTGAGCTTGAGTCTAGTTATATAAACTAAACTCAAGTTTAAAGTCGCGAATTTGAAATTGAATTAAATTATTTGAATTGTAGGTAAAGGCTTGAGTCCAATTTAAATACCCAAATCGGGGTTGATCGTGAAATCCTGACTCGAATTTGAACTTAATTACCTAAATGATTTTTGAACCTTTTAACTAAAAGACAGGTTGGAAACAAACTGAATTGGAAGATGAAAAAAGCAGAAAAAAAGTAAAAGGACATTGTAATATATGAATAAAATTTTCAATTTTAGTCATAATCCAAAGCCCAAATTCAGTACTAGAATTGAAAACCTTGAACTTGGTGAGGAAATAGATTCATGAACGAATCCTGTAACCGAATTTAAATATCTACTCTAAATTTAAATAATTAATTCAATAAATTAAAATTTCAAATGATTAATTCGAATTTAGTGACTTGTTCTGGATTTACCTACTGAAATTGAATTTGACCATTTATTTAAAATAAAACTTGAACAGTTGGGCAGAATTTGGGTAATTAAACCGAATTTTAACCACTTGAACTACATCCAATTTTGAATTCTTATCCTAACCTATGTGGTAGGAGGACCCAAATAAATAATCTAAACAATAAATGATTAGATAAACGTTTAAAAAACAAAAAAAAACGAATAACTAAATGGGCAATTTAATCAGTAAATGATTAAGTGACAAATTAATCCACAATTACCTAAGCAAATATTTGGTCAATAAATGATTAACTATACGAATTTATATACAAATACCTAAATAAATAATTTAACAGAAAAAAAAAAAAATACTTAATTAATAGCCTTTACTAACTAAATAAGTAGTCATTGCTAACTAATTAAATAGTCATTGCTAACTAATTAAATAGTCATTGCTAACGTAAAAAGTAGTCATTGCTAACGTAAAAAGTAGTCATTGCTAACCGTATAAGTAGTTATCACTAACCGAATAAATGGTCATCGCTGACCAAATTAATGACTGAAACTAATAAAATTAATAGGTGATAAGTAGGCATTGTATAGTGAATCTGAATTGACAGGATAGGTTTAAAAGTGAATATTCGATTGGGTTCGGACAAACGATATGAATCTGAATATGAGAATTGGCTTTGAGATTTGATTTTAAAATCGTAACTTGAATTCGAAAGCTTGAAACTTAATCAAAATACTTGAGTTAGATTTCAATTGTCTGAACAAAATTCTAATTTTGGGATAGAACAAAGTTGGATTTTGTTACTTGAACTAAGTTTCAGATTGGTCACTTGAATTTGAATTTAAAGCTCAAATCGGATAAAGATTTTAATTTTTGGGCTAAATTTGAAATCGGAATATATAGCCAGTACGTAAATTTAAATCCCAATTCAAATATTTAAGCGGCGTCCAAATTTAAATCCCTGAAATTTAACGAAATCTAAATACCTTAACTAGAATTAATTTGAATTTTTGTATATATAAAATAGTTGAATCGGATTTTAACCCGTAAATCAAATTTGAACTTACAATCCGAATTTGTACTTAAAAGTTTGAACCCCAAACTAGGTCTTAAATTAAATTAAATATTTTAACTAAAGGTTAGGGCAAATGCTAAGTGTGAATTTAAATCTAATAAAACAGATTCAAATTAAATTCGAGGTTCCAAATACAATTTAAATTTGTAATAATTTATAAGTTAAACTTATTCCAGGTTTAGCATTTTGATTCTTGAACTTAATGGGATTTGAATGTTTAGGTTGGGTTTAAATACTGAAACGAAATTTAAATATTTAGGCTAAACGTAATGGTTTGAACTAAATTTGAAATGTTTGAACTGAATTTTGAATATTTAAACTCAATTTAAATAGTTAAACTAAATTTAAAATGTGGGACTAAAATTTTAACTTAACTTATTGCTGTAAATTTAAAAAAAAAAAAAAAAAAAAAAAAAAAAAATTTCTAGAATTCTAGTTTTAAATCTTTAATGCCCGACCTATTGTTAAATTTTTAAGTAAATTCTGAAAAAAAAAATCAATAGAACCTGAATCTGGACAATGTTGCCAGTGAACTTTTTTTTTTTTTAATCTTTTGGGATAATTGTTTTTTTTATAGCTACCATTACTTATACAAATACCCTGATAATTATATTTATATAAAATATATATATAATATATATATATAAAATAATAATAATAAACCCTCGAAAATCTTGATTTTCCAAATTAAAAAAAAAAAAAATATATATCGATTCTCAAAAAAAAAAATAAAATTTAATTTTTTTTATACCGTTAATTGTAAAACTAAAACAAGTATCCATTTTTGATACCATCAATGTTCTTTGATTTGGGTACTAATGAACAAATTTATTGCAAAATAATCGGAAAACGAATTTGAAAAGTCAAGAATTTAGGGTTTTAGGCAAATAAGAACGTATTGATGAATTTATTTTCTTTATATTTATAACCAATTCTATTTACACTGTATAAATTTGCTAAATTTAAGTAGAATAGATAAGTAAATAAAAACATTTTGTAAACTTTTTTGAAATAATAGAAAACAAAATAACAATGTTTTAATTTGTTTAGAATTTGGTTGAAAGGTAACTAGCGTATGGCGAAATGGTAAGTTACGATTTGGGGCATTACTCCCAAACAATTTTTTCAGGCAATGAGTAATGCCATGGATGACGGTAAAATGTCATATGGGGTGGGCTGCCTGCCCAGGACGCAACCATCTGGTCCTGAAGACTCGAGCTCGGTCATGTCGAGAATAACGTAATCTTTTTCTTATCATCATTCAACGGTCGTTTTTGTTCAATGTTTCATGTTTTATATCGCTTCGGTTTTTTCATCTACATCTTTCGTTTTTGGCACGAATTAAGTTGTGTATGTGTGAGTAGATGGACACGAACCCCCCATTTCCGGCGAGCTTCAGCCCAAACACCAGCGTGCCACTGTCCATCGCGAAGCGAAGTTGAGAGTTTGATTTACGTCAAACTTTTCTCACGAAAATTTTCCCTCACGCTCGCATCACACAAAATGGCGCCCAACGTGGGGCCACCTCGAAAGTTAGTTAACCCTTTGGGTTAAAGTAATTTAGCCTAAAGGTGTTTTAATTCATCTTTGTCTGGCTTCCACACCTTTGAACATTTCCGGATAAAATGTTTAATCCAATAACTTTTTTTTCTTTTCATATTTTTGACGATTGTCCCGGAAGGTGTTAAATACACACCATTCCTGCGTTGCGACGGCATCGTATGGGGAAGTTAGGTATTGGGATCTCGGTTTTCTGACCTTATGACTGACGACCTATGTCCTGGAAGGTGTCAAGTAAACACCAAGCCTGAGTTGCAATGGCTTCAACATAGGAGACGAGACTGAGGGGATCGAATGGATTGAATCAACTCGAGTCCGTAATGAAAAACTTGATACGGCGGCTATATAGCTAGGTGATCGTATGTTTTCATTATTGGAGGAGAGGAGAGGAAATTTTAGGAGATTCACTTTATGTCGTTTTTGTCTTGTGTTTTCGTTTGCAGTTGATTGATGATAGAAAACTTGTTGGCAACAACACTTAGCGCACTATACGTGAAAACAAACATTTTTTTTGACATGATTGATTTTTGTACATTTGTATCATACTTGAACATCGTATGAGCTTCGAAGTTCTCATTTCTGAGGACAAAATTTCCAATGACTTTAAACTCGAGTAAACAAATTACACACATTTCGCCACTATACGTTTGTTACCCAAATTTCAACCAGAACTTTTTCGTATTTTTTAAATTAAATATTTGAAAACTTATTAACCCTAATTATTTGTAATTGAAAATATAGTAGGTTAACAATATTTTTGGTCATATTTGAATCGTTATATTAGACTTATAATCTACTAACATTACTTTAAATTATTTGCAACTAGAAAATAGTTTTTTTAATTAACAGTATTATATACATTAAAACGTATCTTTTTCCATAATACGATTATAATTTAAATAAATTTATTTAGAAATTCCTTTATCTTTGCGAATACTTTTTAATATAGGTTAATAATCAAAGATTATTTCTATAATATTTTTACACTTACATTTTTTTTTGAATTTTTTTGATAACTTCGAATTTGAAGATATAACATTTTCTTACAGCTTAAGTCTTTTTCGATATGTAAATTGTTAAATTAGATAACAATCACAATTTTACATACCTTTGATTTTTTTTATATATATTAACGATTGACATTTCTTTAGCGAATAAATTTATAGGACAAGAATCAATGATTATTTCAATGATATTTATTTTTGAAACTCCATTTTTGGCATTTTTGATTACTTTGAATTTGAAGATATAAGATTTTCCTAAAGCTTATTCTTTTCTCAATATTTGGGTTGTAAAATTATATAATAATCATAATTTTACAGACACTTGAATTTATTTTAATTACCATTGATATTTCTTTTATGAATACATTTACGAAATCTTGGCTCTTACATTTGCGATATATGATAATAATCAACGATTATTATTATAAAAGTTTTTATATAGATTTTCGATTGTTTTTTACCTTGACTTAATACATTTAAATTTAAAGACAAACTCCGTATTCATGGAGGATTATTGAATTTAATAAACGTTTATTGAGGAAAATTTACGTTCAAAAATTTTGTCTCGTAAACTGTTGTTAAGTTTAAATATTTCTTTTATGAATTCAGGCAGTCATATTTCCTTTTTATCTTTTTCGGTTTCTTGATATTGAGATTTCAAGGTTGTATGATAATTGCAATTTCACGTACACCCGGATTTTCGTTAATAACAATTGAAGTTTCGTATATAAATAAAATTGTGAAAATCTTTTGCCACATACATTTTGATTATTGCTATTTTTTTTAATTACATTTTCTTGGGATTTTAATTGGTATATTGGGATTTAAGGGAATAACTTTTTCTTAAATTTTATCTGTTTCGGGATATTGGGATTGGGAAATTACGTGATAATTTCTTAAAAATTTACATTTTAATTTTTTTTATTGAATTTTTGTATTGATCGAGGACCATTGGTTTTTCTGACTGCAGGGTATAGTATTTTCCACGGGTAATTCGTTCAGTAGTTTTTTTTGGTGTTAGATTGTTAAAGTTGAGTTTTTTTTTGAATCTGCGAACGGTTTTGGCTAAGGATGAATACTAGGCGACTCCGATCATCCAGTAGAAACCAGGCAAGCAATAGCGACGACATTCTAACCACTACGACAACCACAGTCACCAATCCAAATACAGCACCCATTGTTTCTACAAACGCGGTAACTCCGTTAATGTCGATTAGATTCCCACACGGATTTGGACCACAAACCCATTCTTCTCCTGATAGTTTTAGTACAATTCGTACACCGACCTACAGCAGCATAACTGCCAGGGAAATAAGTGGACAGACAGGTAACCAGGGTACTCGTGACTTTGTTTTAGGAAACATGAATAGAAATAATTTAGCCCCTGTTGGCGAGGAGGTCGACCCTGAAATGGTTATTACCGAGGAAGGATTGACGCTGAGGGACTATGTCAGTGCTTCGGTGGGAGCTGCACAGGCTGCAATTATGAATGAAGTTCAAAACATGCAACTTATGCTACCTCAATTGATCAGGGAGTCCTTGCGGTCCGAACGTGGCATTTCTTCGGAGAACCAGACTTTCCGAAATAATGGACCTTCTGACCCACAGCATGCCTATCGAACTCCTTTTTATAATAACAATAATAGCAGACCACCGCAAGCACCACATTTTTCACATAATGACCCTCAAGTGTTCCAACAACAACGCCCGCGTCATCCCAACTTAGCCCAACCAGTATTTAATAACATTCCTCCGAATTTTGACGAACAATACCCAGGTTTTGGAAACTCACCTTCGTTTCATGGTTTTAAACCAATAACTCCAAACCAATTGGAAAAATGGGGAATAAGGTACGATGGTACTAATAAATCGTTAACGGTTGAAGATTTTGTATTTCGGGTAGAGGCATTGAAACATGATTATAACTGTTCGTGGGAAGTTTTAATGAAAGGTTTTCATCACTTAGTAACGGGGGAGGCAAGCAATTGGTTCTGGTCTTTTAGAATGAAGCATCCGATATGCGACTGGCAGACTTTTAAACACCACATGATAAAAAAATTTAGAAATTTCGAAAGCGACTTCGAAATTCAAAGGAAAATTATGGAGCGTAGGCAAGCGCCAAATGAGTCTGCGGATGCTTTCATTACGGAAATTGTCAAACTGAAAAACCAAATGAGGGTAAGCGTACTAGAGAGCGAATTGGTAAAAATCGTTAAGGACAACCTGAAAGATGGATTGGCTCAACTGGTTTTCCCAATTAGGATTGACAGTCTGGATCAGCTACTGGAGGAGTGCAAAAGGGCAGAAAGGAATATTGCCAAGCGATCTTCGACCCGTATGCCTTTAGGTCATCCTCGACGAGTGTATGAGATGGACTTGTTTGAGCACGAGCAGATAGATGAGCAGGCACAGCAGGTTGAGGCACTTCAACGGGATAGTTTGCCAGCAAAACAGCTCACATGTTGGAACTGTAAAGCACCTGGCCACTCTTTTATTGAATGTCCCGTAGTACAACGCAATGTTTTCTGTTACAAATGTGGGTTCGAGGAGGTAACTAGCCCAAATTGCCCCAGATGTGCGGGAAACAGCAAATTGAACATGCGGAAAACTGGGCCGGCGTGTTCAAACCTAACTCCCTCCCAGTAAAAGATAATTTTTTAAATTTCATGCTTACTCAACAAGACCAACCCAACGAAATGCTTAACGTAAACCCAGACAAAGTCCAACAACCAGATAAAGAAAATGCCACGACCGAAACTAAATGTAATAAGGTATGTTTACCAACCGTCCATAATTCAAGGCCACACGGTCTCAATCCAGGCCTATCGTATGAACAGCGTTTAGAAAATTATAACCAAATTCGTTCCGAAATTTTTACAGATTATGTACCCATAGTTAGCAATAGAATAAGAAAAACCAGGGAAAGATACGCCTCAAGAAAAAAAGAAAGGAAAGTAATAGCATCCACAGTTATAGGTAGCGAGGGCGATATTAGACCCTATATGGCAGTCGAGATTAACGATTCTCAATATCAAGGCCTGTTAGATAGTGGAGCTTCGGTAAGCTGCCTTGGCCGTAATTGTATGGAAAACGTTAAACAAATGAATGCGAAAATACTTGACTTTAAATCTTCTGTGCGTACAGCGGATGGGAAACAACATTTAATTATTGGCAAAATTTTAGTAAAAATTGAATATGGGAATAAATTTGTGGAAATGGTGTTATAAGTCAGGAACTGATTTTAGGGTATGATTTTTGGAAAAAAATAGGTTTGAAAGTTTCGTTTGAAAATAATATAATCGACGAAATTTCTCTCACAAATTCGGAAGAGTCCAAAATGCATCAGTTAGCTTCACGTCAACGAAAAATTTTAGAAAATGTAAAATCATCGTTTCGGTGTTATACACAATATGGCTTAGGGCGAACAGAGATCGAAAAACACACAATAGACACTGGAGATGCACCGGCCAAGAAGATGAGACACTACCCCGTGAGTCCAGCAGTGCAAAAATTAATATACGCAGAACTCGACAGGATGATCGAACTGGACGTAATCGAAGTAGCCACTGGAGCGGAGTGGAACAACCGTATGACTTTGGTCATCAAGCCCAACAAGAACAGGCTTTGCCTCGACGCCCGGGAGCTCAACAAGGTTACGAGGAAGGACGCGTACCCTCTGCCCAATATAGACGGTTTACTGGCGAGGCTAGGAGATACCCATTTTATCTCATCAATCGACCTTAAGGATGCCTTCTGGCAAATCCCTCTGGATGAGGCAAGCAGACCAAAGACAGCGTTCACAGTTCCTGGCAGGCCTCAGTATCAATTCAAAATGATGCCTTTTGGACTGTGCAACGCTGCGCAGAGGCTTTGTCGGTTGATGGATAAAGTGGTGCCATCTGAGCTTAAGGATCGAGTCTTTATATACTTGGACGATTTACTGGTAGTGTCCTCAAACTTTGACGATCATATGGACATGCTTCGTGTTGTGGGACAGAAATTAACTAACGCTGGACTTACAATTAATATGCAAAAATCAAAATTTTGTTACCGGGAGTTGAAGTATTTGGGATACATAGTCGGCGGGGGAAAACTTAAACCCGATGGGGAAAAAGTTAAGGCAATTTTAGATATGAGTCCACCTAAAAACCAAAAAGAGGTTAGAAGATTTTTAGGCACAGTAGGGTGGTATCGCCGTTTCATCAACGATTTTTCTACTCTTACGGCACCATTAACGGATACCCTCAAAAAAACTCCTAAATTTATTTTGACCCCGGAAGCAACAAAATCTTTTGAAGAGCTCAAGCGTCGGTTAGTTACAAGCCCAATTTTGTCCAGTCCCGATTTCGAAAGGCCATTCTTTGTCCAATGTGACGCGTCAAACGTAGGAATAGGGGCGGTTCTGTTTCAAAAGGACGATGAGGAGGGCGAACACCCTATCGAATATTTTTCGAAGAAATTGAACCAGGCCCAGAAAAACTATTCTACGACAGAGAAGGAATGTCTTGCAGTCGTCTTAGCCATAGAAAAGTTTCGCCAATATATCGAGTTGATGGACTTCACGGTCATCACGGACCATTCCAGTCTGAAGTGGCTGATGCGTCAGCAAGACTTGAACGGAAGACTTGCTCGATGGAGTCTAAAGCTTCAAGGCTTTAAATTCAATATCGAGCACAGGAAAGGAACAAAAAACGTTGTCCCAGATATGCTCTCGCGTCAAGACATGGAGGAATTGGTTTTAAATAGTGGCCCATTAATAGATTTTAACTCTGAAGCTTTCAAAGATAAAGATTATCTAGCCTTAATAGATACTATAGAGCAAAATAAAGACCGATTGCCTGATTTGAAAGTGGAAGAGGGTATAGTATACAAGAAAGTCAAATTTAACCGAAACGACCCAGACGATGAAGCAGAATGCTGGAGAATATGGGTGCCGATAGATTTGACTGAGAGTTTAATTAAGAGATCGCACATTGATAACACCTCGCATGGAGGCATAGCGAAAACGTTATACAATATTCGGGAGTATTTTTATTGGCCTTCTATGGTAAAACAGATCAGGGAGTTCGTTGGAGATTGTGATACTTGTAAGGAGATCAAACACCCAAAACAAATTTTACGACCACCCATGGGCAATGAAGTCAGGACTCAGAGGCCGTTCCAGAAAATATATATAGACTTCTTGGGACCTTACACCCGAACAAAATCCGGTAACACATTTATTTTCATTGTATTAGATCACAAAACAAAATTCGTTTTATTAAAAGCCGTCGAAAGCCACAACCAAAGCGGTAATAAAATTTTTAAGAGACGAAGTATTTTACAAATTCGGAGTGCCAGAATTTCTACATTCAGACAACGGCAAACAATTCACCTCTGAAGCATTTAAAGATTTTTTGGAAATATTTGGTGTAAAACATATCCGGACTCCCATATACTCGCCGCAATCGAACGCTAGTGAGAGGGTTAACCAGACCATACTCAGCTCGATTAGAAGTTTCTTGGACCATGATCAAACTAAATGGGACGAAAACTTGTCGAAAATTGAATGTTCCCTAAGATCGACTGTTCACTCTTCCACCGGTGTTACCCCCTACTTTTCGTTAACCGGCTACAATATGATTACGCACGCCGACGCCTATGTAATTCTGAGAAAACTAAAATCGACTGAAGAGGGAGAAATGCTAGTATTACCTAAGTCATCACAAATGCAACTGATCCACCAAAAAGTGAGCGAAAAGTTACATGACGCCTATTTGCGAAATATGAGATCTTACAACCTTAAAAGCCGAAACATAAAATATACCGCTGGTCAAGAGATCTATAGGAAAAACTTTATACAAAGCAAATTTACGAAGGGCATAAATGCCAAGCTTTGTAGGCCCTGGCTGAAATGTAGGATAAGAAGAGCTGTAGGTAATAGTCAGTACGAGGTCGAGAATCTAAAGGGACAGTTGATAGGAGTGCTACACGCGCAGCACTTGAGGCAATAGATGGTTTAGGGCGTAGGAGTTAAGATTAGCTGGATTGAATAGGATGAAAAATGATATAGGTGGCGAATGGCTGAATCGAGCTGAAAGTTGGAAAAAAAAAAAAACAGTGTTAGTTTAGTTGTGACTTGTTGAAAACCGAAAGAGAACACTTCTTTTTTTTTACTTTGTAATTGGTGAAATGGAATGACCCGTATTGATATAGCTGATATAAGTATTCGAAAGCGGGTTTTGAAACAGTCGAATAATCGGGTACCTCATATTCATTTGTTATTTGATAATTGGAGAAAACACATTTTTTGTATTTTTTTTTGTACATACGCATGTGTTGCGGTCTGAATTTGAACGCTTATTAATCTGGGGGTCTGGAACAGATTTTAATGGGACATATATGGTGCACTTCAGTAGGTAAATACAGTAGTCTTCCGATTTAACGAACCAGTCCTTTGTCAGGCCTGTTCGTTAAACTGAAAAGTTCGTTATATGCCATACTTATGTCTAGTACCCGTGCTATGGATAAACAAATAATTAAAACTGTTTTATTTGTGGGTTGTTTCGGAATATATTTTGAGATCTGTATAAGATGTTAAGAAAGAAAATATTAAAAAGGGTACAATCCGTTACTCTGGTAGCGTAAAACCAAAAATAATTTCAATGAAAAATAAGTTGAAATTCAGTTTCAATTTCCTTGAAAATTGCTCATTAGGAATTTGTCGAGTAATGTTTGTTTTTTTTGAACAATGCATGCGTGAATGTCGTTGTCGAAAAAACCAAGAAAAGTTTTTCCTTCACTCTTGGAAATTCACCTTGTTTCATGACTTTCCTATTTTTAAATCCAAAGTTTGTACTTCTTGTTACTTTTTTTTGCTCAAATCCTCAACTCGCAACCCATTTTGGTAATCACCCACACATTTTAATTTTTTTCCTTTTTACTAAAAAAAAAAAGAGTCTCTTTCTTGTACTCATTTCACTGATCATTGCAACATAATTAAACAAAACTGCTACCTAAACTAAAAAAATAAAAAAAAAACGGCACCTTTTTGATACTTCAAGTAGAAATTACTTTACATTATGTTTTTTTAACTAAATCGTGAATCCTTTTTGTCCGCTAACTTGAGCACAGAAAAATATTTGTTTTGTTCACTATATAAGGTACTCAATGGAGCTTACTGGTGTGTTCGTTAAATGCGATGTCCGCAGAATCGAAGGTTCGTCAAACCGGAATGCTACTGTATCTTTCAAATTGTATTTTTTTTCAAACCGGTTGGCATACAAGGGGGGGGAAGTGCTCTTAACTGTCCTGCATTTGCCGGTCTATACATAGCCTATTCACGTAGTTACTCACCACATTTTTTTTACTCGCCTTGGGCGTCGTCTTCTCACTTCTGCCTTCCCAGGATTTTTCTTAGCAGTCACCTGCTAGCCGATCGGGTATAACGATGTGGGTGGAATTGACGTTTTTTTTAGGCCCTGCGGTCGGTTGGAAATCCTATGTGGGGAAGTTCGGTTATTACCTATTTATATGTATATTAGAAAACTAAGGTCATACGACTACTTACTTCTTTCACATTTGCCTTGTGGTGGTAATGGTTGTATAGTTTCCTTTTTTTTTTGCCCTGACGGACTGAAAAGTACTACACTGTAGTAAAACGCAAAAACACGCGAAATGCATTTAGTTTTTTGTGGGACGCTAGCCGCTCGGGATGTTGACTGGCTGAAGGTAGAAATAAAAAGGAAAGTATGGCGGCTGGAAAAATGTTAATGAAGCCGAGTTCGAAAAATCATGGGGCGTTGCTACACATCAGCCGAGAAATTATAAGGAAGTTACCAGACCGTACGATTTCCCAACTCTTTTCACTCCACAGGCTATGGGAAAAGACCTGGCTTTGTGACGGCCACTGAGGTTGATTTTAAATTCAGCGGTTGTTTATATACGTAACAAGATTAAGTGTGTCCATCTCTGAGTGCCATCACCGCTCAAATGGAAAAAATACCACCCTACAACTACGGAAAGAATACCACTCTGTCACGGCGAATTGACTACAATAGCAAAGTTTGTAGACATCGCGTGGGGATACACAATTTGATAGGAAAAGTTCTTTCAATAAGTGGCGGTGTGGACGAAAAGTCGAAGTTTGCTGTGCGATAAAGTTTTCCTTAGTTCGGCATAATTTTTCAAGAGGTAATTGATCAGAATTAAAGAAACGCAACAACTAACACCTAGTTAATTACATTATCCATATAATTTTCAATTAATAGGCTTAGACGTAGAAAAAAAAAGAGCTAAAGTTACGAGGATAAAAAAAAAGGGGAACAACAACGAAAATTTAGGAAAGGTTGTGAGTGGTGTAACAAGAAAAAGAGGAAAAAGGACGGTGGGGATGGTCCTGAACAGATGGCCGAAGAACATTTAAACCGAAAAGGGAGTGTATTCTTCAATTACGCGTCACGTGGCCCGTACAAGCAAAACGATACTTTCACCGTAACCGCAACTCTACCGCCAAGCGGAAAATTCGTACCACGTGGATTTTGACAGCGTTACGTCAAAATCCACGTTTTTAGTTACAGCAACTAAACCACCTTTACCCCGTTCTTACAACAAAAGCAGCGTTACGTCAATATCCACGTTTTTAGTTACAGCAACTAAACCACCTTTACCCCGTCTTACAACAAAAGCAGCGTTACGTCAAAATCCACGTTTTTAGTTACAGCTACTAAACCAACGTTACCCCGTCTTACAACTACAACAGCGTGTTACGCCAAAACCCACACGTTATTGATTTGCAACAATAAAATCAACCTGACAACAAGTCACATCGTTTTACGCAATAAAACTAACAACGACAACTTCAGAAGAGATAAAAACAAAATAAAAAAAAAGCTAGATGGGACGCTATTCAGATTTTACCCCCCCCGGCCATCTTAATCCAATCTCCGGATCAACAGGTAAACATGTATTTTAGCCACGACACATTCGCCCTTGAGGAGCCAAACCCAGCTCGTGTTATTACCCACGTTTTTTGTTAAAAAATTGGAAAGATGATATAGGTAGTGATTACTATCGTGGGCTACTCGCTAGTTATTGTAGTTACTATTAGAACTAAGAATACACACCTAAATTTATTTTAAAATTAGTAATCTTAAAACTATAACCATACATATATTCACCATTGGTTTACCTGAAACCTCCACTACCTACTCTAATTAATTTTAGTCGTTATCGATACGGATTTTAGCCCAGGCTCTGATTTATAATCTAATTTAATCGTAAATTACATAGTTTTTTTTATGTCTTAATTTTACCCATAAATTTTTTAAATAATAAGTTAAAAGGAAAAAAAAAATTAGATAAAAGAAAAAAGACAATTTTTGTTTGTATTTTTTTTTTGAGCGAAACTATTTTTGTTATTGAAATTACAATCAGTGACTAGCCGTGAAGTCGAATCCACGCGTACGGGAAATACATGGGGAATTCATTCGAAACATCTAGGCACTTTTAATTAAAATTTAAATTGATTCCCTATAGTGAGCTTGAGTCTAGTTATATAAACTAAACTCAAGTTTAAAGTCGCGAATTTGAAATTGAATTAAATTATTTGAATTGTAGGTAAAGGCTTGAGTCCAATTTAAATACCCAAATCGGGGTTGATCGTGAAATCCTGACTCGAATTTGAACTTAATTACCTAAATGATTTTTGAACCTTTTAACTAAAAGACAGGTTGGAAACAAACTGAATTGGAAAATGAAAAAAGCAGAAAAAAAGTAAAAGGACATTGTAATATATGAATAAAATTTTCAATTTTAGTCATAATCCAAAGCCCAAATTCAGTACTAGAATTGAAAACCTTGAACTTGGTGAGGAAATAGATTCATGAACGAATCCTGTAACCGAATTTAAATATCTACTCTAAATTTAAATAATTAATTCAATAAATTAAAATTTCAAATGATTAATTCGAATTTAGTGACTTGTTCTGGATTTACCTACTGAAATTGAATTTGACCATTTATTTAAAATAAAACTTGAACAGTTGGGCAGAATTTGGGTAATTAAACCGAATTTTAACCACTTGAACTACATCCAATTTTGAATTCTTATCCTAACCTATGTGGTAGGAGGACCCAAATAAATAATCTAAACAATAAATGATTAGATAAACGTTTAAAAAACAAAAAAAAACGAATAACTAAATGGGCAATTTAATCAGTAAATGATTAAGTGACAAATTAATCCACAATTACCTAAGCAAATATTTGGTCAATAAATGATTAACTATACGAATTTATATACAAATACCTAAATAAATAATTTAACAGAAAAAAAAAAAAATACTTAATTAATAGCCTTTACTAACTAAATAAGTAGTCATTGCTAACTAATTAAATAGTCATTGCTAACTAATTAAATAGTCATTGCTAACGTAAAAAGTAGTCATTGCTAACGTAAAAAGTAGTCATTGCTAACCGTATAAGTAGTTATCACTAACCGAATAAATGGTCATCGCTGACCAAATTAATGACTGAAACTAATAAAATTAATAGGTGATAAGTAGGCATTGTATAGTGAATCTGAATTGACAGGATAGGTTTAAAAGTGAATATTCGATTGGGTTCGGACAAACGATATGAATCTGAATATGAGAATTGGCTTTGAGATTTGATTTTAAAATCGTAACTTGAATTCGAAAGCTTGAAACTTAATCAAAATACTTGAGTTAGATTTCAATTGTCTGAACAAAATTCTAATTTTGGGATAGAACAAAGTTGGATTTTGTTACTTGAACTAAGTTTCAGATTGGTCACTTGAATTTGAATTTAAAGCTCAAATCGGATAAAGATTTTAATTTTTGGGCTAAATTTGAAATCGGAATATATAGCCAGTACGTAAATTTAAATCCCAATTCAAATATTTAAGCGGCGTCCAAATTTAAATCCCTGAAATTTAACGAAATCTAAATACCTTAACTAGAATTAATTTGAATTTTTGTATATATAAAATAGTTGAATCGGATTTTAACCCGTAAATCAAATTTGAACTTACAATCCGAATTTGTACTTAAAAGTTTGAACCCCAAACTAGGTCTTAAATTAAATTAAATATTTTAACTAAAGGTTAGGGCAAATGCTAAGTGTGAATTTAAATCTAATAAAACAGATTCAAATTAAATTCGAGGTTCCAAATACAATTTAAATTTGTAATAATTTATAAGTTAAACTTATTCCAGGTTTAGCATTTTGATTCTTGAACTTAATGGGATTTGAATGTTTAGGTTGGGTTTAAATACTGAAACGAAATTTAAATATTTAGGCTAAACGTAATGGTTTGAACTAAATTTGAAATGTTTGAACTGAATTTTGAATATTTAAACTCAATTTAAATAGTTAAACTAAATTTAAAATGTGGGACTAAAATTTTAACTTAACTTATTGCTGTAAATTTAAAAAAAAAAAAAAAAAAAAAAAAAAAAATTTCTAGAATTCTAGTTTTAAATCTTTAATGCCCGACCTATTGTTAAATTTTTAAGTAAATTCTGAAAAAAAAAATCAATAGAACCTGAATCTGGACAATGTTGCCAGTGAACTTTTTTTTTTTTAATCTTTTGGGATAATTGTTTTTTTTATAGCTACCATTACTTATACAAATACCCTGATAATTATATTTATATAAAATATATATATAATATATATATATAAAATAATAATAATAAACCCTCGAAAATCTTGATTTTCCAAATTAAAAAAAAAAAAAATATATATCGATTCTCAAAAAAAAAAATAAAATTTAATTTTTTTTATACCGTTAATTGTAAAACTAAAACAAGTATCCATTTTTGATACCATCAATGTTCTTTGATTTGGGTACTAATGAACAAATTTATTGCAAAATAATCGGAAAACGAATTTGAAAAGTCAAGAATTTAGGGTTTTAGGCAAATAAGAACGTATTGATGAATTTATTTTCTTTATATTTATAACCAATTCTATTTACACTGTATAAATTTGCTAAATTTAAGTAGAATAGATAAGTAAATAAAAACATTTTGTAAACTTTTTTGAAATAATAGAAAACAAAATAACAATGTTTTAATTTGTTTAGAATTTGGTTGAAAGGTAACTAGCGTATGGCGAAATGGTAAGTTACGATTTGGGGCATTACTCCCAAACAATTTTTTCAGGCAATGAGTAATGCCATGGATGACGGTAAAATGTCATATGGGGTGGGCTGCCTGCCCAGGACGCAACCATCTGGTCCTGAAGACTCGAGCTCGGTCATGTCGAGAATAACGTAATCTTTTTCTTATCATCATTCAACGGTCGTTTTTGTTCAATGTTTCATGTTTTATATCGCTTCGGTTTTTTCATCTACATCTTTCGTTTTTGGCACGAATTAAGTTGTGTATGTGTGAGTAGATGGACACGAACCCCCCATTTCCGGCGAGCTTCAGCCCAAACACCAGCGTGCCACTGTCCATCGCGAAGCGAAGTTGAGAGTTTGATTTACGTCAAACTTTTCTCACGAAAATTTTCCCTCACGCTCGCATCACAAAAGATACATAACACGCCTCCACTTACATTTGATTTTTAATAAATTTCAAAATATAAATTTTTATCATACTTACAATAGTACAAATTCAATAATTATGTATAAGTCATACAAATTCATATATACAAAAGACTATATCGAGGGCCTATATTTAAAATCCTCTATCTTTTAAAACACAACTTTTCAGGAGAGCGAAAAAACAGTTTTTTTCACGTATTACTTGAGTTATTAAAATTCGGTATTCTACAATATTTTTTAAATCAACTACTGAATCTCACAGATAATTGGTTTATAAAATTTTGCATTATTGGGGACTTTTTCCGAGATGGAGGGTTTTGTTTCTCAAAAATATTAAATATGTATGTATGAAAATGAAAAGATAGAGGGTTTTGCATTTTAATAAAAAGAAATTATTTAGATTTTATTTATGCCATCTGTCAAGCTTCTTACAGACGATGGTCAGATCTTACAATGTTGTAATTTTTCTGACAATGGTGCCATTGTCAGATGCATTAATTTAACACATCTGCCAAATGAAAATGAGCTTACAATGTTCACACAATTGCAAGAAATTTTTAGGCAATTTTAATGACAACATTGTAAGATCTGACCACCGTCTGAACGAAACTTCAGTGTTTAACGTGGTTTATTTAAGATAAGGGCTGATAATACAACATAAGATAAAACAAGTAAGAGTGCTATATTCGGCTATGCCGAATCTTATATACCCTTCACCATGATGAGATAAGAACAAAAAGTTATATACAGGAATAACGTTCTTTAGATAGGTATAAATAAATATTAATTGAGCCACGCCAACTATTCATTTCGCCATGCCGAAGAATATAAAAAACAAAAAATGTATATATGTACCTAGCCCGTTTCCTCTTTTGCCAAAGTTGATGTTTGAAATTCGTTTTATAATCTTAAAATCGTTTTTAAAAAAATTAAATAAAAAAAATGAAAAAAAAATTATTTTTGGGATTCGAACTGGCAATATCATCAGTCTCAGGAGGAGAGAGCTTAACAACTCGGCTACGAATGCTTTTTCTGAAGAAGCGTTAAATTAAAATATATTGAGTTTGTTTGTTGCTCAAATAAAGAGCGGCATATCATATACATGCATGAATGTGTATGAGTAAAATTAAACACATTACAAATAAAATCCACCACTTGTAGTGAAGGGTATAAAAAAAACAACAACAAAAACCACACTACCAACACTGTATTACCATAGCCACTGTATGACCGTAGAAACCAAAATTTTATTGGTTTGTATGGTATGTTTATGTAGTTTTGGTAATACAGTGTTGGTTTGGTAATGTCACGTCTAATTGGACCTTTAAAGGAAAAAATTTGAGGCCGTCGTGGTTTTTTACTCATATCTCAGCCATTTGTGGACCGATCTTGCTGAATTTCAATAGCAAACAATTCCGGACCATATGTGACATAAATGTGTAATAACCTGGCCCCCATCATATATAAGGTCTTCGGAAAATCCATTTCAACGGACAGACGGGCATTGTTAAATCAACTTCGCTCTTCATAAGGACCCAGAATATATATACTTTATAGGGTCTAACATAAATATTATAGAAATTACAAACGGAATGACAAACTTATATATGTATACCCTATTCACCACCTGTAGTGAAGGGTATAAAAATTAACAATAACAAAAGTTATAGCTACAATTTTTTTTTTTTTGCTTTTTTAAGTTTGTTTGCTGTTTGATTGGTGTAACTGGTCGTAAAAATCATGTATTCCGGTGGTAAAACGCTCTTCAAATCTTGCAAATTCTTCCACTTATTTGGTTGAATTGAAAGTGGAGCAGAATATAGAGGTTTTGGTTCAATATGTTCTGTATTAAATTTAATACGAACAGGTAAATCAATGTGATCTGTATCAAAATTTTATTTATATTTTACGCTTCCATCTGGAAGATATAAAAGAGATCTTAAATTAGACACTGTAGGATCGTTCCTTACTCGTCCTGGTCTTATTGAAAAAAAAGAAGGCAAAAGTTTGTCATCACTGTAATTATTAAAGAAATCATAATTTAAATATCCTGCATAAAACGGATTTTTCACCATCTCATTGTTGATTTTAACTGTCTTTTTGGCTTTTCTAGTAATTCTAACGTAATCGACAGCAAGTGTATAGATGGATTTTTCAACTTAATCTCTATCTTAGCATGGGCACTATCGCACTCCATTTGCGTATGGGCTTTCTCTAAGAACTTCTGTTCAATAACTTTATTGTTTTCAAAAATGGATAGAGCATTAGATAAATAATGGTTACGGTTTTGGTAGCCACAACCATCCGAGAAAATTGTAATTGGCAATGAATCTGATAAGAAATACGTTTTTAAATGATGAATAATACAGGAAACAAATACCGAAGCGGACAAATCACCATTGATTTCAAATTCATGTTCAGCTTGCAAAAAATAGCAAAAAAAAACATGTATGTATTGCAAGAACAAGTTATTTAAAAAATATTTGAAAATTAATTATTAGAAAAGATAGAGGGTTTTGCATTCAGAAAAATTAACTGTGCAAGATAGAGAAAATACAAAAATGCAAATAAAACAGCAAAAAATTATATGTTTGTTATAAAAATCACACCATAGATGAGAGTTGTTTTACTGAACATTTTCCCATTAAAAAGTCATTTTCGTGAAAATCAAAGATAGAGGGTTTTGAATATAGGCCCTCGATATAATTTATATATACAATATACATAATTTTGTTTAATTCAATGAAAGTTTGGTTTTTATACAAGAAATTATAAAAATGAAAATTAAGAAATTACAATTAAGTATATCGTTTATGAGCTCTAGGTCTTAAAACTCTTGTAAATACATTTTCGTTCTCTCCATTACGATTTGAATTTGACAAGTTATCATTACTTTCTAAATTCTCATTACATTCTGTATTAGAAGTTAATTCATCTATATCTCTATCATTATTATCATGTGACTTTTCAAAAGCTTGATTAGTGGAATTTGCATTTGAGCATGATGGTTAATCTGATAAATCATTTTGATTTTCACGATCATTTTCAATATTTTGATTCTCATTTACTCCTGCCCTAATCTGATCAGTATGCCTTTTTATAATTCTACCTGTTGAAAGAATACATTGATATGAACGTGGACCTGTCATTTCTTTTATAATGGCGGGTGCCCAAGACTTTGAATTAACGTTTGTGTAATCTCGTATGAAAACATTTTGACCTTTTTCGAACACGACCGATCTCCTACCATTGTAATTTGAAATACTTTTATTTTGTTGTTCAATAATTTTATCTTTAACGAGAGGTGGTTTGATCAGGTCAAATCGAGTTCTAATCGATCTTCCAATAAAAAGTTTTGCTGGGCTTTCATCAGTTGAGCTGTGTCTTGAATTACGGTAATCCATTAGAAAACGATTTAAAATTACATCAATAGTCTCATTCATTTTAGAAGATAAATTTGCATAAATAGATTTCTTCAATGTTTTAACAAAATTTTCAGCCTGGCCATTGGTGGCTGGATGCCCAGGAGCTGTTAGTACATGTTTTATTTTATTGTTTGAAATAAAAATTTCAAATTCTTCAGAAACAAATTGTCTCCCGTTGTCACTGACAATGGTATGAGGAATACCAAAACGACAGAAAATTTCTCTTAGTTTTGAAATTACGAAATTGGAAGTGATTTCCTTGGTTTTGAAAACTTCTACCCATTTAGAAAATGAGTCTATGACTATAAGAAAATTATAGTTTTTAATGGGACCTGCGAAGTCTATATGGATTCTTTGCCACACAGAGCTTGTAGGACTTCATGGTATAAGGATACTTTTTTCTGGACTAGCCATGAGCTTTTGACACGGAATACATGATTTGATTAAATGTTCTATGTCGGAATCAAGTTTAGGCCACCATACAAAGGATCTGGCTAGTGCTTTGGTTTTAACGATGCCTAAATGAGATTCATGTAAAATTTGGAGTATTGACTCCCTCAACTTTGCGGGTATTATAACTCTATAGCCCCATAGTAAACAATCATGGTCTACTGTAAGTTCGGAATCCTTAAAAACAAATGCCTTAAATTGTTCATCTTGAAGTTCTTTGAGTTTACCCATTTTAACAAATTCACAAACTTTAGAAAGTGTAGGATCACGCCTAGTTTCCCGAGCTATGTCCTTGAAATCTATATTCAAAGGGTTATCTTTTCGTATATAATATACAAATGTGGCACCATCATTGGTATTATCAATGTTACTACTTATTTGTTGAGGCATTCGCGATAAATAAGCAGCTTCATTCAATTCACCCTTGACATGTTCAATTCTATAATTGAAACCTGAAAGTATAAAAGCCCACCTTTGGATGCGCGCTGCAGCCATTACTGGTAAACCTTTATTCTCGCCAAATATAGCAATGAATGGTTTGTGGTCTGTTTTTAATGTAAAAACATTTCCAACTAAATATTGTTTTAATTTTGTAACACAAAAAACTATACCTAAAGCTTATTTTTCATGGGTACTGTATTTCTGTTCAGCTTTCGACAAAGCCCTTGAAACAAAAGCCACAGGTTTTAAATCATTTTCATTTTCAAGCTATGGCAGAATCTGAAAAATTGGTAATTTTGGATTAAAATGAACTAAAACTTTATCAGAAGTAACTTCCCTTTTAATAGTTTGATACGCTTCCTCACACTGTTTAGACCATACAAATTTTACATTTTTTTGTAACAATTTATATAAAGGAGTCATAATTTTTGCGAAATTGTTGACAAACTTTGCATAATAGTTTACCATGCCCAAAAATGCTCTTAGTTCAGAAACATTAGTACGAGTGGGGGCATTAGTAACAGATATTATTCTTTCTTTATTTTTCCTAAGACCAAATTTGTCAATGGTAAAACCCAAATAATTAATTTCCTCTTTGAAAAATTCACATTTGGACAAATTTAATTTAAGTCCAGCCAACGTTAGCTTATTTAATACGATTTTAAATTTCGAATGTGCTCTGTCATATTTTTACCAGACACTGTCATATCATCTTGATATACAACTACAAATGGTATACTTTGTAAAAGATTTTCCATTGTCTTTTGAAATATGGCAGCTGCAGGCTTGATACCAAAAGGTAAACGTTTCATTTTTAATGTGCCAATGTGTGTTGACCACGTACATAAAAGCTGAGATTTTTCATCAAGAATTAATTGGTTATAGGCACTAGATAAATCTAATTTTGAAAACAACTGACCACCTTGAAGTGCAGCAAAGATTTCATCAATCAATGGGAGAGGGTATTTAAAATCTGTTAGATATTTATTAATAGTAACCTTATAGTCACCACAAATGCGAATTTCGCCATTCGGTTTTAATATTGGTACAAGCGGAGTTCCCCAGTCTGAATGATCAACTGGTTCTAAAATATCATTTGCTATTAATTCTCTCAAATTCTTTCCATTTTATCTTTCCATGCTAAAGGAACAGAACGTGGCTTACAAAAAATAGGTTTTGCCTCTGTGTCTATGGACAACGAAATCTTACCAAATTTGTAAGCTCCAAGACCACTACTGAAAACTTCATGAAATTCATTCTTGATTTCTTCAGTTATAATGGAAGATTGATCAGAGTCGATAGAATTCACTTGAACAAGTTCAAAATTAAAATTTCTTAAAAAGTTTCTTCCAAATAAAGGACCGTTATTGTTATTTGTCACTATAAGTTTAACTTTTTTGATCACACCATTTACTTCAACGTTTTCAATGTATTCTCCAAACACTTCTATTTTGTTTCCATTGTAATCTACATATGGATCTTTACAAGGCATAAGACTAATTTTTTTATTTAATTTCCTAACAAATGTTTTTGATACAAAACTGCATGGAGCACCAGAGTCACACACCACATCAATGGAAATTCCATCTATTTTAATTGAAATTTTATAAAGCTCAGTTGATCATTACTGATACTGTAAATAGAAAAATCATTAGAATTATTTTCAGTAAAATCTTCACTATCTACATCAGATTCAGATACATAATTTACAGTTTTTTCTACAAACCGAAGCTAAATGTCCAATTTTGCCACAAAAATTACATTTGCTTTGTTTAAATCTGCATTTATTTGAATTATGATTTCGCCAGCCACAATGAGAACAGGCATTGTTTGTCTTTTTTTGATTTTGTTGTTTCTTCCCATAATGACCTTCATTATTATTTTGTTTGGTTGTTTTGTTTTGGTTATTGTAGTTTTTATTTCTGTATTTACCGCCCTTGACATTTGCAACTTGAACATTGTAATTGTCATCTTCTTTAGCCACCAACTTCATCTCCATAATAAGAGCTTTTCTGAGTGCTTCATCAATTGTTAATTTCTCATCTTCTTCACATAGCCGCTCAAATACTTTGTTATTTATTCCCATGATAAACCGATCCAGAACAAAAGCATTTAAGTTGTCTCCAAATTTGCAAGAG
The DNA here is from genome assembly GCA_963931875.1 of Pollenia griseotomentosa. Lineage (NCBI taxonomy): Eukaryota > Metazoa > Arthropoda > Insecta > Diptera > Polleniidae > Pollenia > Pollenia griseotomentosa. The sequence goes on along the minus strand of OZ007560.1, from coordinate 173,522,847 downwards.
AGTGCTAGTTTTTTTACTCTGGCATGCCATTCTGCTACATTTTCGTTTTCACTTTGTACCGCTGTGTGAAAGCTTTTTCGCTCACGATAAACAATAACTGGTGGAGTGTAGTGTGATTTTAATAAACTGCAAAGGTCTTTAAACGTTTTCGAAACTGGTGCATCTGGACTGCATAAATTACGTAAAGTTTCATATGCAATTGGCCCTATAGACTTTAATAAAGTAGCCTTCTTTGCATTCTCTTGGATATTCATTTCGGCAAAATTTCTCCTTCCACAAAAGCCACGATTCATTGCGGGGAGAAAACTGAGGAATGTTATTTGGATGATAGACCATAACGGTACCACTTTGCACTGTTTCTGGCATGATGAATTCTTCTTAAAAAAAAACTTTGTGGTTTTTTAGTTCTGTTTTTTTGCAGGTATATTTCAATTTATTTAAAAGAAATTCTTTTTGTTTTAGAATGAATTTTTAATTAATTTTTCTTTTATTTAACACGTTTTTATTATTGTTTTTTTTTTTTATATTTATATAAATTGCCTTTTTTAAGTTTTTAATTGTTCGTTTTATTTAAAATTTTGTGAGAATACAAATGTTTGTTTTAAATATTTATTTATTTAAGTAAAAACTGTTTTTCTTTTAATTATTTTTATTGTTGGTTTTTTTTATTTATTTATTTTAATAATTTCTTAATTTTATGGTATAATACACCAAATTTCTTTTATCAATAATAATAAAAAAAAAATTTCAGTTTTGATTTTCTTTTTAATGTGTAATTACACTTGATCGTATGTACCAACCACTCTGTTTTGTGCTCGTCGCCAATGTCGTGTATTGAAACGCTTTTGTTGGAGTGCAATCAGTAAGTGATTTTTATTGTATTCAATAAAAAAGGTATAAGTAAATAATTGCTTAACATAAGAAAAGTTTAATTCTAAAAGCTTATTCTAAGAGGTCTGTAAGAAAGCAACATAACACTAAACGAATCGGAATTATTTTTTCAGTGTTGTAAAGCATTAATTGGAGTTTCACAATACTGAAAAAATAATTTCGATTCGTTCAGTATCGGCTTAAAGAATTAGAATTAGAAACGACTGCCAGAATTAAGCCCCAGTAGTAAAAGCAACAGTTTATTTTTGTCCAATGAAAAATGAAAAAATCGAAGAAAAAGCAATTTTTGATTTTGGCAATTTTTTAAACACTGCTTCTTACATTAAAAAGACACAGCTGTTAATTGTGCGCTTATACTTTGATTTATTCAACATTATATGCAGACTTTTTTGAAATATATGCCTAACCTAGCACACCATATAAATTTGAAAAATATTGAACTATAAAGAATAAAAGAACTAAAGAAACCCAGTCAACGGATTTTTTACCAAAGATATGACATAAAATAGTTTTTAAACCTGAAACAATTTAATTCAAATTTCTTTTTCTATAAAATATTTTACATTTCAATTTGAAAGTAGATTGCCAAAAGTAGGGAAAAATTTTGATTTTTTGATACTAAAATAGGGCGTAGGGAAAATCGGACTGATTTTTTATATTCGCCGAAATGTAGGCATTTTTTTCTCATATTACATTATATACGAAATAATTGCTTGAATATTTATCTTTAATAACGATTTAATATATATAATATAAAGAAATGAAATTCTTAAGTCCAGGGTCTTGATTCTGGCAGTCGTGATCGAGTAATTTCTCGATTCGAAAGCAATTTAATATCTAATTATTTCAGTCAATAATAAACGAATGGGAATTATTTTTTCAGTGTTGTAAAGCATTAATTTGAGTTTCACAATACTGAAAAAATTATTTTGATTCGTTCAGTATCGACTGAAAAAAATTGCTTTCGAAAATTGCTTTAGAATCGAGAAATTACTCGATCACGACTGCCAGAATTAGGCCCCAGATTTTTTTTGACAAAAAAAGGATGAGTACAAATTTGAACTATTCCCAGAAAGGAAATGTAATCAATAGGAATCGAGAAAGTAATACATATCTTGTAAAATATTTGATTCCAGAATTCATTATTCTTAACACAGACCATGTCGTAGGATTGTAATAAATTATTTTAATGCATCCTGCGAATGAATTAAATAATTTATTATTAATAATAAAAATTAGTAAACGACATAAAAAAGCAAGAAATAACGGATTTTTATGAAGAAAACATGTAAGAGAAAAACACGAATAATACTCACGAACGGAAACAATTCATTCCATGTTCTGCAAATGTGGGAATATACGTGGTAATCAGTTCATAATTATTTTGTCTGATAAAATTACCTTCTCGATTCCAATGAATGCATTATTATTCTTTCGAAAATAATACATTATTTTTTTAATTATTTATATAATCAATTCCTTATTTTCCCGCTGGGTTGTCTTAACAATTTATTTTAAGTCTCAAGGATCTCATGTATGAGTAGAGAACAAACGAATATAATCGGTTTTTCTTATATTATGAAATTGTGTAATTAATATACTTTGAAACATGGATTTGGAACAGTTTTGGATAAAAACAGAAAAAATGAGAAACTATAATCACGAGGTTGTATTTCCAAATTTTCACTGGTACGGATTTTGTTTGCTTTGCCCAATGCAAATGCCGATGCAGAGAGACCACCAAAAAGCGAAACGAATTGAGCCTTACAACTTTAAGTTTAATATGTATTGTAAGATCCTTTTCGCGAAACAGTAGAATAGGCTCCATTAGTTTCGAATGCACTAATTGTCACTTTAGAAAATTCAGTCCAAAAGAAATACAAGACAATACGCTCTTTCTAATGCAGCAAGCCGCAAGCCGTTTTCTAACTTCATTACCTCTGTCATAAGTAAGCTTTAAAATACACCTTTGATAGAACCCTATTGTTGTGTATTCTGCACAAGTTCTTTATTGAATAATCATTATTTCTTAAACAGATTTATAAATTAAGTAGTAGGTAGTAAAATATTTAAAGAATGTTAATACAGTTATACATTAACAAAAAGTATTGCTGAACAAGTTTAGCGTATATAAGTATGTATGCACGTACATACGTAAATATAATTTGTACAACTGTTATTCTCAGTATGTACTTTAAATATTAACATTTACATTACTCTTTAATATTATTACTTAAGTACATATGATATGGGTGTTTACATAACATTTCTTCCCCTTTTTAGTTTTTTTTTTTTTTCATACTGTATTTAAAATTTGTAATTTACATTTTCTTTTTTTCTTAATCTATTCTTTAAAGGCAATTCATCTTTTGGGACACATCCTTCAACTGGAGAGTTTTGAGCATCAAAATACTCTTCACCCTCACTACAATCGGAATCTACCTTAGAATTTTCCGAAAGTTCTATCATATCTTTTTTGAACGGTTTTATTTGATTTCTATGAGCTGAAAACCTTCTTTTGTTAACTTCAATCAAATATAGGGATTTACTTAGTTTTTTTCTAATGAATCCTTCGATCCATTTGGCAGTGTTGCTTTGATTTGGATTAAGATACAAAATTTTTTCACCCTCTTTCAGATCAAATTGTTTACATTTTTCATTGTTTATAAAGTCGTTCTTTTCTTCAATTTTTCTTAATTTATACTTGGTAAATTTTACCTCAACATCGTTTTTAATTTTACAATAAGATAATAAAGTAATTGGTTTATATGCTAAAACAACTTCACTTGGGCAAACTCCCGTAACAGTGCATGGCGTGTTTCGATACTTAAATAAAAAATTTAATACGATGTCTTGGATGAATAAATTTTGTTCTTTACATGACAGAAAATATGCCTTTAAACTCCGCTTTACGGTTTGAACACCTCTCTCTGCTAGACCATTACTTGCTGGATGATATGGAGGACTAAATAATTGATTAATGCCATTTGATTTCAAAAATAACACAAATTCCCCACTTCGAAATTGCGGTCCGTTGTCACTTACTAACGAGTAGCAAAACCCAAAATTAGAAAACAAGCCCTTAAGTTTTTCAATAACAACCATAGCTGATGTTTTTGACAATATTTGGACGTCTATCCATTTTGAAAAATCATCGACAACTATTAATAAATCGACATTATTAAACTGAAGTAAATCGACATGAACTCGCTCGAAGGGATAAGAAGTTTGCGGCCACGTAAAGTTAGGACAATCTTTGGTTTTATTTTTGAGTTTTTGACAAGGGAGACAATTTAAAACATATTTTTCTATTTCTTTGTCTAACAAAGGCCACCAAATTGATGCACGGGCTAGTAACTTCATACGGACAACGCCTGTATGAGTGTCATGTAACAGTGATAAAAATCTTTGCCTTAAAATTGTTGGTATAACTAGCCTGTCTGCATAAAACAAACACTTTTCTTTAACTTCTAAAGACAATTTTACATTTTTAAATGGATTCAATAAAGTTACTTCCTTTGACTCTCTTGGCCAGTTATTTGTTTTTACGAATTCCATTACCTTGCTGATAATTGGGTCTTTTTCGGAATACAATACAATGTCTTTTAAGGAAATCGGAGCTTCATGATCAAAATTAAAGAAATTTATGTTTAAATTGGTAATGTTTGTTTCAGTTTCCTGAGGAAGACGCGACAGTGCATCAACATTGTTCTGTTTATTGCCAGGGCGATATTTTATGTTACAGTTATAATTTGATAAAAATAAGATCCATCTATGAAAACGCACAGAGACTACATTAGCCAACGCCTTTTGGTCTCCAAGTAGCTTTTCTAGTGGTTGATGATCGGTGTAAACTGTAAAGTTATAACCATAAACAAACTTATGAAATCTGCGGATTGCAAAAATAACCGCAAGGGCTTCTCTGTGAATTTGTGAATAATTTTTTTCCGCTTTACTTAACGTGGATGAAACCATATAACATGGCCTCTCTTGACCATCAATAATTACGCTCAGAATAGCACCAACTCCATAAGGGGAAGCGTCGCAAGCTATTATTATTGGCTTGCTTGGGTCAAAATGAACTAGTAAATTATTATTACATAATAATTTTTTTGATTCACTAAACGCTTTGGTGCACTCTTTACTCCAACACCATTTAACGTCTTTTCGTAATAACTGATAAAGAGGTGATAGCACGGACGAACTGTTGGGAAAAATTTTGAATAATAATTTATCAACCCTAAAAAACTTTGAAGTTGGTCTATATTTGTTGGCTCTGGAGCATTTAAAATAGCATCCATTTTATACTTTGATGGTTTAATTCCCTCCGGGCTTATTGTGTGACCTAAATACTCAATAGTATTTTCTAAAAGTTTACATTTGTCCCAATTAATTTTCACATTAAAATCTTGCAATCTCTTTAATACTTGATATAATTTAGTACAACAATCTTTTTCGCTAACACCTGCTACTAGAATGTCATCCAAATAAACGGCAACACTATCTAATCCCTGAACGATTTGGTCCATGACCCGTTGAAAAATCATAGGTGCAGTTGATACCCCAAATGGTAATCTACAAAATTCATATAGTCCCATATGCGTATTTATGGTCAACAAACTGCGACAGGACTTATTTGCAGACAATTGCAAATAAGCCTTACTAAGATCAAGTATGCAAAAGTACGATTTACCTCTTAAACTTGTGAGAATATCATCAACTAACGGTAATGGATATACATCCATTTCAATGACAGGGTTAATGGTAATTTTAAAATTTCCACAAATTCTTACGGTGGAATCTTTTTTTAAAATGCAAACTATTGGTGCCGCCCACGCACTATTACGGACCGACTGAATTATACCTTCTTTGCTCATGCGACTTAATTCTGCCTCAACCGATTTCTTCAAGCTCAAAGGTACTGTATATGGCTTAAAAAATTTGGGGTGAGAGTTCGGTTTTACAAAAACGTCAGCAGAAAAACATTTAAGGGGAGCTGAATTATTAACAAATAAGGACGGAAATTTATTTTTTATTTCATCCATAATACTGGTCTGGCAAAGAGATTTAACGAATAATTCATCATTTGACTTACCCGCCTCTGAATTGAAAAACTTTCGCCAATCTGGGAACAAAACATCTATCCAATTACGGCCCATTAATGGCTTAAATAACCGAATAGACCTTACTATCGCTAATTTCAATGCATATTCACCATTTACTGTTACTGGTATTTCCCCAAGAACATCGACATTTCCACCTGTTAACACTTGTAAAGGGGGATATGAAATACTTTTTAGAAAAACATTACTTAAATATAATTTAAAATCTATTAGAAATTACGGACACGACGGCTCCGGTATCGATTTCCATTTCTAAAAACTTGCCATTTACCATAACTCTATTTAACACTGGAGATTCGGTTTTATTTATCCAATTCAACGATCCCAACATACTGCAGCTCATTTATTTGGTTACTTTTGCTTGGATTGTTCCGAAACGATTTATCCCCTTTCTTAGAAAAACAAGCTTTAGCTGAATGGCCTTTTCTACCACACACGAAACAAGTCCACTCTTTGGCCGGACATTCACCACTTGCGTGCCTTGATGCACACTTCGTACATTTTTCAAATTTCTTGTATTTTTTCCATTCAGGCTTTATTTTGTTTAGTTCGTACGACGACGATGGCTGCATACTTTTTTGCTCCTTATCCACCAATTCGAATGACTGTGCTAACTTGCAAGCTAATTCCCACGTCAACGATGGTGTTGATAATAATTTTGTCTGCAACTGGCTGCTGTTTACTCCGCACACCAAACGGTCTCTTAAGGCCTCGTTTAAAAAGGTACCAAACTCACAGCGTGCTGATAATAACTTAAGATTAATTATATATTCGCCCACTGGTTCACACGACTTTAAACTTAAAACGTTACGCAATAACATTTTTTTCCGGACTAAAATGGGGTAAAACTTCCTTAATTAAATCTTTAAAAGCTTTACTTGTGGGTTTTTCCGGTAGTATGATAGACTTAATTCGTTTGTACGTTTCAGGACCCACTAATGTTAAAAACAATGCAACTTTGTTTTTTTCCTCCACATTATTAATAATAAATAATTGCTCGACCCGTTCAATATATTCCCTAAAGTCTTCACCAAATGCGAATTGCTCTATTGATCCAATAAGAGACATCACTACTATATCTATCCAGTTTATTTTAATACTTGTTACTGGGTTTTCTCCACTTCTCGTCGCCAAAAATGTTGTGTATTCTGCACAAGTTCTTTATTGAATAATCATTATTTCTTAAACAGATTTAAAAATTAAGTAGTAGGTAGTAAAATATTTAAAGAATGTTAATACAGTTATACATTAATAAAAAGTATTGCTGAACAAGTTTAGCGTATATAAGTATGTATGCACGTACATACGTAAATATAATTTGTACAACTGTTATTCTCAGTATGTACTTTAAATATTAACATTTACATTACTCTTTAATATTATTACTTAAGTACATATGATATGGGTGTTTACATAACACCTATGTAACAAAATTTTTTGTAATTGATATAATTTACTTGAAACTCGCCTTTCAGGTGTTTTCGGGACCGACGATTACGAATCTGGCATTTGATTTTGAAAATTCTAAATCCAATATGGCGGACTTTTTTTGTAAAGTTAACGAGTCGATTTTGATACATCTGTAGTGCGATTCTCTATTCAATTTTAAAATAATTTAAATTATAGAATCTGGAAATTTATTTCTCATGGTGAGTAACATTTATTATATAAATTTTCATATTATTCGAATGTGTATTCTAAGTCAAATTACAATCCTCAAAAGCTTTTTTTAACTTTAATAGGGTTATTCCTTCAATATTTTCCAGGAATACTTTCTATGCCCTATCAGAATTTTTCGTTTGTATATTTCTGTACTTTCTGTAATAGCAAGTTCGTGATGTGTGATGACGACAAAAATACGTCAGAACCACACGCGCATGTGTCTTTTTACATTCCGTGTACTGTAGGCTTTAGAATACACATTCGAATAATATGAAAATTTACATAATTTAAATTGTTAAAAATATTCAACAGCAAAGTTAACGTAAATTTTATTCAGTAACTTATTCAACAATAACGTTAACTGCTATGTTCTATCTTAATGTCAGGTATTTATCTTAACGGCAAAATATTTTTTATTGTTTATTTTAAAATTAGTAGTTATTTAAAAAAAAAACAAAAATTTTAGCAAATAAAAGCCACATTAACATTTTAAAAATTTACATTATATACATACATTTTGCGAAAATAATAATAAAAAAAAATAGTAACTAACAGTGTTTTCTTTTCTACACAAAAAATAAGTGGTAGAATTTCCAATCATGCCGCTGTAAGCAAATTTTTGCGAATTTTCCCTAATTTAGCAATTTTTACCGAATTTTTGGCATTCCTTATAGTTTTGGCGACTTTTAATCAATTTTATGGTTTTTTCGAAATATTAAACAATTTCGCGAATTTTCGCTATTTTTGCAAAAAATATTTTTTTTCAGCGATTAAGCGATTTCAAATAAATTTTACATTTTTTCCAAGTTTGAAATTTTTCGCGAATTTTAGCCATGTTCGCGATATAAGCGATTTTTTTCCTGTGGTTCTTTAGAGCTTTAACGATTTTTAATAAATAGCCGCTGTTTGCAAATTTTTGTGAATTTCCGCTAATTTAACAATGTTTACCGAATTTTTGCAATTCCTTATAGTTTTAGCGACTTTTAATCAATATTATGGCTTGTTTGAATTATAAAAAATTTTCGCTATTTTTTGTAAATTTTCCGAATTTTTGCAATTTTCGCTAGACTAGCAAAACCTAAATGGGGTTTTGTTAGTTTTGAAAGTACTTTAAGTCGTTCCACACATGAAGAAGTTTGCACTCCATGACAGTGTTCGTTAAATATACTAATTAATTAACAAAGATGCCACATGATTGAAATTTTTAGCTATGTTGTTAAAATTGAGTTACTGAATTGCTGTATTGTTACCGCAAGCAATAAACTGTACCGGTAAAATTAACGCTAACGTTAATCGTTAAAAGTTAGAGAATTCCACTACTGATCGCTGTTATGGATTGAAACTAGTTATGCGGGGGTTTTTTGGATTGTAGATTACGAATCTGTTCTTAGATTTTGAAAATTCATAATAGCGAATCCAATATGGCTGACTATTTTCTGTAACATTATGGGATTTGCTTGAAACTCTTTACTTAAAGATTGTTGGGGTCGCTGATTACGAATCTGATATTAGGATTTATTTGGAACTCATCAGTTAGGGGTTTTTAGTGTGAGTAACCTCTATACTCCAGAATAATTACACAGCGTTAAGCAGAGCCTTAAACTCCGACATTTTGAATTTGAAAAGTCTGGATACGCCATATTAATTTTTCAAAATGTAATACCAGGTTCGTAATCAGTGACCCAGAGGGCCCTTAAGTCACGAACCACAAGCAAATCCAATAATGTTATAAAAAATAATCCGTCATATTTGATCCGCCATTTTGAATTTTCCAAATCGAACACCAGAGTCGTAATATTCAACCTCAAAAACCCCTGGATGATCAGTTTCAGGCCATAAAAGTGTTCAGGTGTATCCTCAAACTTACAAAAAAAAAGTCCACCACATTGAATCCGCCATTTTGAATTTCCAGATTCGTAATCTTCGACCCCAAAAACAACCTAGTAACGAGTTTCAAGACATAAAAACATTCAGGCGTATCAAAATCCACTTGTTTTAAACAAATCCAATAACATTACAAAAAATATTCAACCATATTGGATCCGCCATTTTGAATTTTCAAAATCCAATACCAGATTCGTACTCAGCGACCCGAAACCCCTCTTATAACGGGTTTCGAGCTATAAAAGCGGTCAGGCGTTACAAAATGAGTTTATTGGCAACACTTGCATCATCTTCTAAAACATCATGGTCACATAAGGTACCGTTACGATTTTATAGCAAGAACAATTTTATTGTAATTAATACAACATTTAAAATTAAAAAGCTCTCTCGATATATTGTTACGAAAGTAACTTTAGTTAAGAATTAGTTGTAATTATTGGTCAAGAATTAGTTATAATTTATAGTTATCTTGTATTTATTAGTTTTCTTGTATTCATAAGTAATTTTATTAGCTTACGTTGTTATTAAATATTGTTATAATTTAGTACACTTCAATCCCAATGTGCAGAAAGCCCTCGAAATGACCGTTAAAAAAAACTTCAGTATAAGGGGATGAAATTATGTAAACATAAGTGCCGCCATAAATCAAATAGACGTAAAGAGTGGTGAATAGTAAAGCCTCGAACCTTCGAAAAACATTTCGATTGTTTTAGATGGCCGAATGGCAGTATAAATTCTTGCGGCGGCTAGCATAGTAAGATCATTCTAAGTTCAGACTCTGTCAATAACGTATAACGCGGAGAAAATTATAGTTGGTTGTGAATAAAATCTATAAATTACGGTTGTTAAAGTGACTTAGTACTAAATAAAGTTGTGTAAATTGTAAGCAGTGTTTAAAGTGTTGTGTTTTATTTATTTTAGTAAAGTTGCAATAAAGAACTCGAAACGGTTTATTATAAAGGAAATAAACCAAAACGTTATTGAAAGGCAGTAACGTAACAATTGGTGTCAGAAGTAAAATTGCATAAATAAAATAAAAAAAAAAGTGAAAAGAATAATAAAATAAAAAAAAAATTAATAAATAAATTAATAATAAGAAAAAAAAAAAATAGACAGCAATGAAATTTGAAGAGCCAACTGCAGGAAATAAAGCAGAGCTAGAGAAGAGGTTAAAAGATGAATTCGAGCGACGCAATATCGACATTGTTAGCCACGAATTTGAGGAAAAGGAAGAAATTTAGGTATGTACGCATGCAGTTGCTAGCAGCATGGACTTAAACACAATGTTTGCTGCTATGATGGCAAAAATGGACGAAAATTCCAAAAGCATGGTATTGATGATAAAAGAAAACTCGAGCGAAACTTCTAGAAAAATGGACGAAAATTCCAAAAGCATGCTACAGATGAAACTTCTAGAAAAATTGATGAAACTTCTAGAAAAATGGAAGAGAAGACGAGCACTATCCTGGCTGAAAATCAAGAGCATTCTAAAATAACGAACGAGAAACTTCAGGGGATTTCCAGTGAAATGAACGAAAGAGTAAACGAAATGGAAATAGAATTTAACCAGAAGCTGTCTGATGTAAAAACCCAAGTCACAGATATGAAAACGGTTTTTGATGAAAAGCTACACAATCTGGAAGCAAAAGTAAAAAGTCTACAATGCGAAGAGGGATCAGTACGGGTTATTCCAGAAGTTTCTAGTAGAATAAAGGCCCCAAGTTTTGACGGTAGTGTGCCATTAAATGTTTTTAAGTTCCAGTTCGATACAGTTGCCAACAGAAATGCATGGAACAGTGAGGAAAAAGCTATCGAGCTAATTCTTGCTTTAAAGGGGAGAGCGGCTGAAGTGCTTGAAAGTGTACCAGTAAGTAGCAGAAACAATTATGATGAAATTATGGTAGCACTGCAACGTAAGTATGGAGGCGAACACAGAAAGGAAATCTACAAGATGGAGTTGCGTGGCAGAGTGCAAAAGGCAAACGAAACCTTACAGGACTTCGCACTGGAGATTGAGCGGTTGGTACAGCTAACTTATCCTGGTGAGAATCATCCCTTTTTGGATCATTTTCAAACTGAGGCATTTGTAAACGGTTTTCTAATGCTGATGTTAAACTTGCGGTATGTGCATCACAAAAACCAACCTTTGCAGAAACTGTTTCATTTGCTTTAGCCCAGGAAACCGCAAGAATTATTTCAAGACCACAAGTAGGCAGAGTGCGAAGGCTCGATGTGACCGCCAATGGTGAAAGGGATATTGTGCCGGATATAAAAGAGGCAGTTATGGAAGCTTTAAGCGAGAAGAAAACAAAAGCTAAAATAAAATGCTATAACTGCGGTAAGGCTGGTCACATACAACGTAACTGTAAGGCACCGCAAAAACTTTCAAGATCTGCTTCACCGCCCAGAAACAACCAGCGGGGTAGTCATCACAGGAGTCGCCGTTAAGTATGGAGGGAGTGCTACCTTTCGCATCTGAGGACTCGATAATAAGTTTAGAAGTGCCAAAGAGTAATAAAAGTATTACGACATTTGGCTACATCGATGGTAAAAAGCCCATTTTGACTATCGACACTGGTGCAGGATTCTCGATAATAAGACCTGACTTAGTTAAGGGACCTGTCGAACCACTAAGCGGAGTGAGCTTGCGAACAGCTACAGGTGAGCCTGCCGATATTGTAACTTTTCATGAGTTTATTGTGGCCGACATTGTAGACGAAGTACTGGGGCCTGATTCTGGCAGTCGTGATCGAGTACTTTCTCGATTCGAAAGCAATTTAATATATTATTATTTCAGTCAATACTGAACGAATCGGAATTATTTTTTCAGTGTTGTAAAACATTAATTGGAGTTTCACAATACTGAAAAAATAATTTCGATTCGTTCTGTATCAACTGAAAGAATTAAAAATAAAATTGCTTTCGAATCGAGAAAATTCTCGATCACGACTGTCAGAATTAGGCCCCTGATTGGCGCAGATTTTATGATAAGTCATAATATAAGTCTGAATATGGGAAAGCAAATCATGTGTTTGTGTGATTATGAAATACCCCTGAATGTTGGGTATGAAAGTGAGGCTCGTGTGGGACAGCTTCTCGTTTGTACTCGTCTGGAATCGTCACCTCAGAGAAAAGTGGAAAAACGTGAAAAAGCGGTTGCTCATGTAAGACAGCTTAGCAGATTGGAAGGAGGCCGCTGTACGGAAGCATATAGAAGGGAATGCGTCAGTGAGGGTCGTTCGTTGACCCAGTAAAGCCCAGTAAAGATTGGATAACGGCGCAAATAAGAGAACCCGTATCGGCCAAGGTTATGAGTATAGGTGGAAGACAAAGTTTTAAGGGACAGAGGTTGTGCGTCGCTTCCGCAGTGCAATTGTAAAGCACTACCTATACCCGAAGATAAGCAGGTATCTTCATTGGAGCGGAAAAATCCGTACGACCATAGAAAGTCCGTGCGTGGCCATAGAAAGTTGTCCAGGTATGATCGGGTGGTGTATCCTGAAGGATCTAAGAAGGGCCAGTTGGTTTTTCCAATGAATCAACAACCAAAGGAAGGATTAGTTGCCAAGCCACAAATACCTTGGAATGGGCCATATAAGGAGATAAGGAAATTAAAAGATGTTGTATACAAAATACGGAAATATAAAAGGCCAAGGGCCAAAATGAAAGTTGTTCATTTGGAACTATTAGCCCCTTATGGAAGAGGTGATTCTGAGCCTATTCGGGACGAATAGGCTTAAGTGGGGGGCAGTGTTACGAAAGTAACTTAAGTTAAGAATTAGTTGTAATTATTAGTTAAGAACTAGTTGAATTTATTAGTTATCTTGAATTTATTAGTTAACTTGTATTTATTAGTAATTTTATTAGTTTACATTGTTATTAAAAATTGTTATAATTTCGTACACTTCAAACCCAATGTGCAGAAAGCCCTAAAAATGACCGTTAAAAAAGCTTCATTCAGTATAAGAGGTAAAATTGTGTACACATAAGTGCTGCCATAAATCAAATTAAAGTGTGGTGAATAATAAAGCCTTGAACCTTCGAAAAAACATTTCGAATGTTCTAGACCAATGGTTTTCAACCGGTGGGTCCCCTGGGGGGTCGCGGCAACGTTTCTCGGGGGTCGGGTCAAAAGCCACATTGGAGTATTAAACAACTTTTCATATTCGGATTTTCCTTCTTGAAAAAACATGTTTAATTCCGATCTCAATTCAATAACTCTTGTCAGCATATTTCCTTTGGATAACCACCTCACCTCTGTGTGATAAAGAAGGTTTTGATAGACAGCGCCCATGTCTTCACACACTGTTCGAAACAACCTAGATTGTTTAAGCAATTGTTTTGTCGTTATTTTAGCGACAATAATTAGGTTTTGTTTATTTAATCCATAAAATGTATTTTATGTTTAAAATAGCTTACATACATATAAAGATATATTCATATGTAAATGTATGAACAAAAACAAAATCCTTAATTTAAAATTTACAAAAAAAAAGCAAATTAAAAACAAAATTCTAAATGTAAAGTTCACAAAAAAAATATAAAAACAACAAATTAACCCTTCGTCTTACTCATGAGTCTGGCCAGACCTTTTTCAATGCATTTTGAATAAAAAACATGTGTAACACGGTGGGTTAATAACAATTTCATTTGTTTTTATTTTATTCTCTTTTGTGCTTTTGGTTTTTTTAACATTTTGTAGACAGAGATGTTACAAAAAAACAGCTGTAAACAATCGTTAAAAATAAGTTACTGAATCACACTATCGTTACTGCAAGCGAATATTTATGTCGACAAATATAACAATTGTCGGATCGTTAAAAGTTAGTGAATCGCACTACAGATATATCTGTTAATTCATCGAATTGTAATGAAAAGAATGAGCTGTTTTTTTCTTTTTCTATTACTTGATCGTGAATATCATTAGCTAAATCGCTTAATCTGCGTTGAATTGTGTTATGAGACAGGGGAATGGATTTTAATTTCTCGGCTTCTTTTTCGCCTATCATTATCTCAACCATATCTATGGCAGCCGGTAAAATAAGATTTTCTGCGATTGTGTGAGGTTTTCCATTTTTACCCACGAGATATGCTACTTTGAAACTAGCTAAGTCATGGTTCACATTATGAAAGTTTTCTTTCAGAAAGTCAGTGTTTATTGGTGAGAGGGGAGAGAAGAATAACATGGGGTACATGCTTTCACGTACTTGGAAATTCTCTTATGTGTTTGAATTCGTAATTAAAAACCTGAAGTTGGCTGTGCTTTTTACGCGTTTTTTTACTTTTCTTTTAAGATTGCGGCAGCAAAACTTGTTTAAAAAAATTTTTCAATTTAATTGATTAAAAAGTGAAGTTAAGAAAAAGATTTAACTAATATTTTGCTAGAACAGAATAAATTTAAATACCAACACTAATTTACAAGTAATAAATTAAATTAAAAAAAAAAAACCAACAAATTTAACAATAAAAATGGTCTTCAAATGGAAGCGGGAAAGTGTGGAAAAGTTAATTATTTGTTTGCAACAACATCCATGTCTATTTAACATAAAATCTTCAGATTATTTAGATAGAATAAAGAAGGCACAGGCATGGAATAATATTGTGGAGGAGTTGGTAGTAAATGACAGCAGTTTAAATATGCAGGAAGTCAAACGAAAGTGGAGAAATTTGCGAGTGCAGTTTATGCAGGAGCAGCGCCTCAAAAATAATACAAAAAAAAGTGGTGCAGGGGTGTCAGATATTTACATTCCAAAACTTTGGTGTTATAAACAATTGTGCTTCCTCAAAATGCATACAGAAGTACGGACAAGCAAAGACAACATCGAGGTATGCTTAGAGTCTGAATATAACAAACAAAAAATAATACTAATGGTTGGTTGACTTTGCTTTAATTTGTTTTTTAGACAGCAAGTACAGAAAACCCAATATCCGACACTGGTGGAGAAGAAAATTTAAGCTAAGAGCACCATTTAAGCCAAGAGCCTCCTAGGAAAAAACTAAAGGTAAATTTGTATTTATAGGTACATACATAGGTATAGTAGAAAAATATTAATAAGAATTTGACATTTATTCGCGTAACTTAAAAACGGTTCAGTTGATTGAATAATCCAAAATTCCGCAATAAACTTACCTTTAAGTAAGGCTAAACTTTTTTATTATCTGCGTAGTCAGTTTAGAAACATAATTTTTTTTGCAAAAAAATAATAATATTTTAGCAAAATTTTTGTTTTTTAAAAATAATTTTTTAGCTTCTTAGTTTATTCAATAAACTAACATGTTTTTGAGTTACGCGGATAGATGTTGTGCAACCTCCTCTATTTTTGAAATAATGTTATATATCGAAAACAAGAGATAAGCTAAAAAACGGTTATCACCACTGGATTCAGCGTACCCGAATTCGGTTAAAACGCCAGGTGCTCCGCTTGTCTGCTTTTTCAACTAGCACATTGTAATTAATTTACAAATATATATTTTGTATTACTTTTAGAATACAATAAAATGTTTCCGCGAGGACCTTAACAATTTTAAAAAATTTTATCCGGAAAAAAAGAAAAAAAATTTGCCTGGCTGGGAAATCAAGTTGCAACCCAAATGGAAGAAATTCGACCAGAAGACCAAGCTGATGCTGCTTGGGAAGTCCAGTGCCTCATGCGAAGACTTACAAGTAAGTCTTTGCAAAATAGCACTTTTACTTCTTCGCCAGAAGACAATTTGGAACTGTCTATCGAAGAATTGTTTGACGAAGAGTTTAGTACTTCAGAATAGGTAAAATATTTCAAGCTTATTTAAAAATCTCAAACATTGTAACTAAAAATTTACATTTTTTTCAGAAAAATCTAAATATTTAAGCTATGTACAAAATCATAGCATTGTGGTTGTGAATTCTTAATATACCAATTTTGTCATTGTGTGATGAATTTTATTATTTAGTTAAAAAACTTAGAATTTAAGAAAAAACTGCTTTTTATAATAATCTAAATATTTAAGTTATGTACAAAATCATAGGATTGTGGTTGTGAATTCCTTACAGACTCATTTTAATATTGTGCAATTTTTTTTTTAACTTAAAAACTTATTTCTGTATTCAAAAAAAAATATATATTGAATTTAATATCAGCCCAATTATGAATAGAGCTTTTTCCCGTTTTACCTATGTTTATTTAATTGTAAAAATGGGAAAAGGGAAAAAACTCCCGGGGAATTGGGAATAATTTTTCTTAATTGGGCTGTATAGGTTTACAAAACAAATTTTTTATGATAATTTTTTTTTTAAATGCTTATTACATTTAATAATCGCTTATGAATACCGGTGTATAAATTTATGAAAAAAAAAATGCTTTTTATAAAAGGCAATAAATATTCGTAGTTTTAAATTGAAAGTAGAAAATAATTATTTTTAAAGAATTGTTTTATGAATTAATTTTTATTTTTTTATAATGTTGTGTACTTATTAAACAAGTTTACAATACACTCCCGGCGAATTGGGAATTATTTTTCCTTATTGGGCTGTACAGGTTTACAAAACAAAATTTTTATGATAATTTTTTTTTTTAATGCTTATTAAATGTTTTATGAATTAATTTTTATTTTTTTTTAATAATGTTGTGTACTTATTAAACAAGTTTACAATACATTTAGTTTCCGAAAATTTTAGCCTTCGCTGACAACTTATGATATACATGTACATATACTAATTTTCATAACATTAAAATTTTTTGTCAGCTCTAGTTTTCGCGATATAGTATTATGTAAAAAATGGAGAAACTTTCACAACTTATAGTAGCATCACTTGAGAAGGGGCTTCCCTATTCAGTAAAAAAAATCCGAAATTCGACAACTAAATTGCATTAAAGACATGCAAATATTATTTTTAAATCTGCACAGCAGTTTCAGAGACATTGTAAGAGTTGGACAAAAAAAAATTTATCATTTTTGTTTTTAAGAATCATTAAAAAAATAAAAATGCAACAACGATGGGAAACCTTTTTCAAATTATGCTGCTACATGTGGTTAAACTTCCTTTATTTTTTACATAAGACTATATTGCGAAAACTAGAACTAACAATAGAAACAACTTTCTTCCTAGTAAAAATTTTACTGAAATGTATAAACCTTTGTTATATGAACACTTCCCTGTTGGCCAAACTGCCGTCGACGACATTGTCGTCAACGATTTATGCACGACATGTCCTCTATCACTTAGAATTTCTGGAAGACAATTTTGAGGAAAATGTCGTGGACGACGAAATACTCGACATTGTCTAGTGAACTGTCTTTTAAAGAAGTTTAAAAACGACGACATGACCGACAGTGTCTTTCAAGTTGTCTTTTGTCAAAAGCTATTCACGACAACATGACGGACAATGTCTTCTAAGTTATCCTCTATCAACAATTATACACGACAGTATGAGCGACAGTGTCTTGTAAGTTGTCCTTTATCTAATTGAATCCACGACAACATGACGGACAATGTCTTTTAAGTTATCCTCTATCAACAATTATACACGACAGTATGAGCGACAGTGTCTTGTAAGTTGTCCTTTATCAAAGTGAATCCACGACAACATGACGGACAATGTCTTCTAAGTTATCCTCTATCAACAATTATACACGACAGTATGAGCGACAGTGTCTTGTAAGTTGTCCTTTATCAAAGTGAATCCACGACAACATGACGGACAATGTCTTCTAAGTTATCCTCTATCAACAATTATACACGACAGTATGAGCGACACTGTCTTTCAAGTTGTCTTTTGTCAAAAGCTATTCACGACAACATGACGGACAATGTCTTCTAAGTTATCCTCTATCAACAATTATACACGACAGTATGAGCGACAGTGTCTTGTAAGTTGTCCTTTATCTAATTGAATCCACGACAACATGACGGACAATGTCTTCTAAGTTATCCTCTATCAACAATTATACACGACAGTATGAGCGACAGTGTCTTGTAAGTTGTCCTTTATCAAAGTGAATCCACGACAACATGACGGACAATGTCTTCTAAGTTATCCTCTATCAACAATTATACACGACAGTATGAGCGACACTGTCTTTCAAGTTGTCTTTTGTCAAAAGCTATTCACGACAACATGACGGCCAATGTCTTCTAAGTTATCCTCTATCAACAATTATACACGACAGTATGAGCGACACTGTCTTTCAAGTTGTCCTCTAAACAAACAAAAAAAATTTGTTTCTAAGAAGTGTTTATAAAAAACTAAAATAACTGTAAAATAACGATATGAATAACAAAGAAGCAAAGCAAAGTGAAGAAAAATAGTCAGTCAAGTGTACGAAGTCAAAGGCTAAAGATCGGTATTGTTTTTATTGAAAGTGTTTTCTCTAAATAAATTTGAATTATTAGAGCATTTAGTTAAACTAATATTTATCAAGTCGAGGTAAGTAAAACAATTAATTTTATTCATTTTTAATATGTTATCAAAAAGATCGCTACAACGTGAAATATCTCGTAAAAAACATTCTTTTTTAAAACGTTTGAACAGTGAAGTTGTACAAAATGTAAGCCGCTGTACAAGTGAGACTGATGTTAACGTTGGTCCTATAAGATCTTGTGAAAATTTGCCTAATTTAACAGAAAAGCTAAAGAAGGTTTTTTTTAAGCACAATGCAGGAAGAACGTTAGGTGACGATATTCTTACCGTTCTCTTTGATGAGGGTCTTAATGTTCCAAATAATATGAAAAAGCTTTTAAAAAGAAAAAAAAGAAGTTTTGTTACACGAACTGTTAATCCAGGAAATTATTTTCACTTTGGGATAAAAACTCAACTGTTGAAATTAAATGAGTTACTACAAAACATAGATGAGATAAAAATAGATATTGGTATAGATGGGTTACCACTTTTTAAAAGTAGCTCTGTTAGTTTGTGGCCAATTTTAGCTAAAACGGTAAATTTAGAGATAGATTGTTTGTTTCCAATTGGTATATACTGTGGAAATAGTAAGCCGGTTTCCATTAATTCCTTTCTTCATGACTTCACAAGTGAATTAAAAGACTTGCTAGCTAATGGAATTTTGTATGAAGGAAAAAAAGTTTTATTTTCTGTAAGAGCATTCATTTGTGACGCGCCTGCAAGGTCTTTTGTAACTTCTTGTGTAGGACATAATGCATTCCATGGATGTAGCAGGTGTTTACAGATAGGAAAAAGGGTAGAGGGAGTAACTGTATATTCCGTTATTCCCGGAGATAGAATAACAGATGAAATGTTTAAAAATAGGACTTGTCCAGATCATCATTCGGCAATTTTTAGAAATAGTTTTTCTGACTTAGAAGAAGTTAACATAAACATGGTTACTCAATTTCCAATAGAGCCTATGCACTTAATTGATTTAGGTGTCATGAGAAAAGTATTAAATGAGTTATTAAAAAAAATACAGAGTATTGAAAAATTATCAATAACAAATACCCTTATATCAATTGTTGGTTGTATTCCTAAGGAGTTTGGTCGCACTCCTAGACCACTAACTGAGTTAAAAAGGTGGAAAGCTACAGAATATCGGCAATTTTTATTATATACGGGTATCGTAGTTCTTAAAGACCATGTAAGCGATGATATTTTCTACCATTTTCTTTTACTTCACTGTGCCTACAGACTGCTAAGTTGCCCATATTCCTTTCAAAATAATTTAGAAGCATGTGAAATATTATTACAGGATTTTGTTAAATTTTTTCCCAATATATATGGAGAAAAAAATTTAACCTATAATGTTCATAACTTACTGCATATATGCGAATGCGTTAAAGATATGGGACTCATCACAAAATTTTCTGCATACGATTTTGAAAATTTTATGCAATCGATTAAAAAATGCGTAAAAAAACCTAATAAAATTTTACAGCAAATAAGGAATCACTTCGATGAAAAATCAATTATAATGAAAAAAAGTCTTAATTATAACAAAAGAAAAGGGAAATTGGTAACTATTAACGGTTCAGAATGCTATCTTAGCTTTTGCTTTCCAAATAATTTTTGCTTACTTAAGGATCAGTCTAACGGTTATATGGGCACAATAATAAAAATTACTAGGATGAAAGAAAATATATTTTATTCAGTAAAAGTACAAAATCCCAAAAACTTTTACACGTTACCGGTACCATCGATGCAGTTAGGCATTGGAGTTGTTGAAAATGTTGAAGGAGGTGAAGAATTTAAATTAGATATAGGTAAAGTTAAATGCAAAATGATTTGTTTACCGTATAACAATGAATATGTAGTTATACCTATGTTGCACAATTGCACATAATGATTAACATAAAAATGTTTTTGTTATTTTTTGTATTCTTTTTATTGTATTTTATTTTGGCCCCTATTATGGTTTACAACTCAACTCAGTTGAGTTGTTATTAAGACAACTGGTTGTGATCAGTTGTAATTTTTGTTATGTTTTTGTTCACCGCAAAATAGCAAAGTTGTAAACCATAATACAAAAATTAAGAAATTACAACTCAACTGAGTTGAGTTGTAAACCGTAATAGGGGCCTTATTTTAACCTTTTTTTTAACTAGAACGAACCTCTTCAAACACAATGGATGGTATTAAAGTTGATATTGACAACCTAAAAAATAAGATGGACTCCATTATTTCGCAGCAGAGAGAAATAGTTTCAATGTTAGCTGAAAATAATGTCTTGTTGAGAAGAAATTTGGGGCTGTTCGAAGTAACCCAGACTTTATTCCCAATAGACTGTGAGGAGAAAATGCGGAAGCTGGAAGTGGACTTAACCACAGAAAAGAAAGTAGAAATGGTAAATATAAAAACTATGAATATGATTATTATAATTACTTTTACTGCCTGTTTTTAGAAAATGTAAACAAAATTTTGTATGAGAAATTATATTAAAAACAAAATATAATTTCTCATACGAAATTTTCATTTTTTAAATCAGGCAGTTAATCATATAATTAATAAAACAATTTATTTCTTTTCAGTGTGGATGCATCAACCGAATTTTGGGTGGAAGTTTATCCAACATAGAAAGAATTATAAGTAAAGAAGTTATAGTATGCTTTAATTTAGAAGGGACGAAAGAAAAAAAATCTCTTAAAGATTTTGGAAACATAATGAATGTCTTATACGGTAAATATTTATTTTGCGCACACACATATATACACATATAACAAATTAATAATATCTTTTAAATCTGCAAGTTCAACCTACATAATTTTTTTTTGTTATATTTGTACTTTTTTAGAATCAACAAAGAAAGATGGGTTAACGTACGAGGATTTCAAAAAATAGTTCAGGGCAATCCTCAAATAAATCAAAAGCACATTTAACAAGGAAAAGGCCAGAAAGGAGTTTAAAGAAAATCAATTAAAATAATGAATCATTTAAAAAAAAAAATTTATTGATAAGAATAAAAGTATGATTTTAAACATATATATATTTTTATTTATTTGAATGGATTTATAGGCGAGATCGTCGTATAAGCTGTCGTCGACGACAAATAAGAATCTATTGTCGTCTACATATATAGTCATCAACGACAATATGTACGACAATGTCGTGCATGTGGTCATCAAAGACAATATGGACGACAATGTCGTGCATGTGGTCATCAACGACAAGTTAGGCGACAGTGTCGTGCATGTGGTCATCAACGACAATATTGACGACAATGTCGTGCATGTAGTCATCAACGACAAGTTAGGCGATATTGTCGTGTATGTGGTCATCAACGACAATATGGACGACAATGTCGTGTATATGGTCATCAACGACAATATGGACGACAATGTCGTGTATATGGTCATCAACGACAAGTCAGGCGATATTGTCTTGCACACATTCGGGTGTGTACACATTCGTGTGTGTACGACAAGCTGAGCGACATTGTCTTTCTTTATGTCGTGCACGATTTGCGCGACACTTGTTTGAAAATGTCGTTGACGATTTGCATTAGTTGTCCCTTAAGTGTCGTGCAGGAATTAACATTGTCGTGCACGAATCATAGCCAACTGGGTTGTTTTGACTTTTGTATGTGTACAAATGAAACTGTTTAAATAAATGACTTATCACAGTGTTTTTTTAAAGATTGTGTTAAAAAATTACTTTTGTATTAATTAATTTTTAGCCAAATATGAACTAACAAATAACGGAAAGGAGAAAAAACCAAAAAAATTATGTAAGATTGGACTTGAAGGCTTTGTATTACTTTAAAAAAAAGGTTTTTCGAAAATGCGTATTTTCTCGAAAGCATTACCGATTGGTAGATGCATCATAAATTGGTGTTCAATATGACAAATAATGACATACTTATATATACATACCCTTTTACCTTCCGTATAAAAATAATGGTCAAATAGAATTTATTTAGTTGTTTTGTATTTTCCGAAAAAGAAAACAATTACTTACTTATATTTAATTTATTTATTTATACAAAAATACATTTAATATATATGTACATACATATGAACATTAGCGTAGCCGTTATTTTTTTGATTTCTTATATTCTCCCCCCCAAATCGGTTCAGTTTTATGTAAAAACAAAATACGAAAAAATTTTATAGCGATAATTTGTGTTTTAGGGGGGCGTCCGCCCCTTAAAGTTTGCCTTCAAGCCTATTTATTAAAATGTAATTTGTTTGCATATGACTATCTCTTTAAAAAAACATTTTACAAGAATCAACTAAGGCCATCAAAACTATGCTGTTAGTTCCTTTGTAATTATGAAAAAATGCGCCGTCCTTGCGAGCTGATCGAAAACTAATGTGTTTCCCGTCTAAGGCTCCTAGACAATTGGGAAATTGCCACTTAATGGCAAAATCCTTTGCTATGACCTCCCATTCGAAAGAATTGCTAGGAAACTTAAAAAAATTATATATTAAATAAATACACAAATACAAAAAATTGTATAATTTTAATTGTATGAATTTAAGTTCATAGTACCTTCAAGTACGTTGCTTTGAGTCGCTTCCAAATGGCTTCACAAACTTGTGGAACTATGCCTGAAATAGCTGATCTTGACACTCTAGTTTGGTAGTCAATGCTGCGAAACGACTCCCCTAATGAATGCATTATTTTAAGTCTGATGGTAATGAAGTCAACTTTAAGTACTCATAAAAATTTACCTGTAGCTAGGAATCTCAAAGTTAAAGCTAACTTTTCTGCAGGACGAATAGCTTCCCTCATTGTGGTGTCGCATTTGCAAATATCTTCTTCCACAAGGTCCAATAAGAATTTAAATTGGGACTTCGACATTCTTTAGTAATTTCTATACGACGATTCATCACTCAACAAAAGTTCTGTTGATAAAAAACAAAATGATCCCCGCTCGGCTCTGGCAAGTCTCCATGGTTTAACCCACAGTTTTTTTTTCTCCATTTGTAGGCAAGTAAGTGGCTTTGTTGCACAAGTCTATTAAACCTGAAATCACCATAAAATTATTTAACATTTTTAACTTCTGGAAATATATATTCTTCTTTCCTATAAGGAGTATAGGGAAATTCTGGAAAACTAATTACCTTTTAATATTTCTTCATTGTCGTCCTCATCAATTGTTTCTCCAATTAATTTTAGCAATTCATTTATTAAAAGATTTTTATCTTTTTGTTCCATTTTTAAATAAAATTTTTGATAACGCGCCTAATTTTTGTTAAGATACATAAGTATGTCAAAAACAGAAAAATAATGTTAAAGTAAACATGCAAAAATAAAATTTCATCAATAAATTTCAATGTTTAGCCACGAATGAAAGATTAAAAGAGAACTAGAGACAGTTTCTGAAAGTAAACTTTCATAATGAGAACCGGGACTAAGAGAGTTTGTTCATTTATTTTAGTTAGCTGGTGTTTTAATGAAGACAAAATACATTACAAAACTAAATAACATCAGAATATACAGGCCTGTCACAGAAATCAATTCCGTTCGAAAGTGATTTCGTTTTATGTGAAGCAAGATACGAAATCACTTCCACTTTCGATCGGAATTGATTTCTGTGACAGGCCTGATAATATTAATAATACCTGGGGTCTAATCACCGCATACGATATCGAGCAAAATTGATCGAAATTATATATTTTGGTATCGTGAAACTCGATATCGAATGAAATGTTTTGAATTTGAAATTATTGCATTCGATACCGAGTAACTCGACATTACATTTATAGAGTTTTTTTTCGATACGTCAGTGTCTATCGTTTGCAAAAAAATTTGATAGTTTATTCGATACGATAGTGTCGAATGCGGTGATTAGACCCCTGAGTTAAACTGTTTTTTTGCTGTTCAAACATATTTAGTTTTCTTTGGAAATAATCCAACGGTTTATCTTTATCGTTTTCATGTTTTGTTGTAAGATGCCGTAGTAACTTTGTTGGTTTCATGCTTTCATGTGCTAAAACTACACCACAAATCACACACTGTGGTTTGTTGTTAATAGCAGTGAAACCGTATTTTAAATATTCATTGTCATAATTTCTTTTTTTTTTTTTTGTTTTTAATTCACTTGCACCTGAGGTAGATGGTTCTACAGGTCTTTTAAGAAACTTGTCCATTTATTAATTTTATTGTAATTGTAAACTGTTCACAACTAATTGAAAATTAGCGACAATTAATTGCAAATACTAAATATAATGCGCACATTATATAAGTATGCATTGCATCATACCGATATGTAAACAAAGAAGCAACAATTAAATACCGTTAGGTTTCTGCTGAATGATGTGTGGAAAATACACCTATACACACAAAGCTGCGTACACGTATACGCTTTATGCCACATGAATTAATCCCGTGTGTTTTGGAAAGAACAAAAGTTAAGCGGACTAAAAATTAATCTCTTCTAAATTACCTCAATGAATAGCAAGCAAGCGGTGTCATGTTTTTTTATGGATTGCTGTTCGGTTTTAGCTGAAATAATACCTAAATACCTAAATACCTTAATACCTAAATTACAAATTCTACATAATGCTCGAACTTCATGTAAAAAAATTTTTACATAACAGCCTGCAACAATGTCAAGGTATTTCAAAATTCTTTAAACTTAAAATAAGTATGTACTAAGAAAAACAAATGTTTCTTTTTCAATAAAAGACCTGAATTGAAACAAATAAAAAAATTGTATTATATAAAAAAAAAAATATGAATGTAGTTTTACTTGGATATTTTCATTGAATAATATTTTTAAACTTTGAAATCAAAAACGTTTAGGGGTCGGCAGATTTTTTGAAAACTATTTTGTGGCCGCGGATTCAAAAAGGTTGAAAACCACTGTTCTAGACGACCAAATTGCAGTATAAATACTAGCGGCGACTAGCGTAATGAGATCATTCTAAGTTCAGACTTTGTCAATAACGTATAACGCTGAGAAAATTATAGTTGGTTGTGAATAAAGAATATGAATAAAGGTTGTTAAAAAGACTTAGTACTAAATAGAGTTGAGTAAATTGTAAATAGTGTTTAAAGTGTTTGTGTTTTATTTATTTTATTAAAGTTGCAATAAAGAACTCGAAACGGTTTATTGTAAAGGAAATAAACCAAAACGAAATCAAGTGCAAACAATTGGTATTCATGTTCGAATTTAAATTTTCAAGGGTTGTTAGTTACACTTTATTTCAATAGTATTCTCAAGTAAAATGGGAATTTGAAATCAGGTGAATTTTGGTAAAATATTTTGAAATTTGAGTAGCATTTAAAAATACGTTTGAACTGAAGTTTATTTCCAGTTAAATTTAAAGCACTTGAAATTTTATTTTTGAGTGCTTATTGGCTAGTTACATTTTTTTCGCAAAATGACAGGAAAATAACGGGTGGTTAAATTTTAAGGGCCGATGTTAAATGTGGACCACACCTAAACGTCAAGTTTTTTTCTGCATTTTATTTGACATTTCTCAATTTCAGACTAACTCAATTTGAACCATGGATACACAATCAAGCAACGCGTTAAAGTTATTCAGGCTTATTATGAAAATGGGCGTTCAAATCAAAATGCATGTCGTGCACTTCGTGATTATTTCGGTCAACTTATTCGCCCAAATGTGAGTACAATCGGAAAAATCGTGCAAAAATTTGAGCAAACCAAGTCTGTAGGAGATGTGAAAACACCGGTTCACGATTTAACGATTTCTTTTTTGTCAAAAGTTATTGCTTCAGAAAATTAACTGCGGCATTACTGCATAAAAACTTTTGACATATGAGAGTGATGCGAAGTTTCTTACAAGTGATGCTTTTACGAACATTAAACTTTACTTCGGCGCAAGTGATACCCAACAACTGCATTTACGAACGTACCCTTTATCAATAACTTTTTAGGTAAAAACTGGATCTAAGAAGTAGTGGTATTATTAGAAACTACTTCGAAATGACTTTCACTTGATCTTTAGAAAATTCCGATTTATTAGCCCGTTAAGGGCCAATTTCAAAAATAAATATTTCTTGAAAGATTTTTCTACAAAACTTAAAATTTTGTCAATATACATATTTATTAAAACATAATATCTTTAGGGAAGAACACGTAATCTTTTATATACCATATTATTAGTATTTCATCATATAAAATTTTAAATATATAAGGCTTTAAAAAATTTTATTTTGGAAAACTAGTCAATTTATTTAAAAGTTTGATTAAAAATATATATCTGGTAATAATTTATGTACTTCTTACATATTCATCCCAATTATGAATGAAAATTCCCCGGGAGTTTTCTCCCTTCTCTCATTTTTCCTATGTTAATTCAATTGTAAAAGTAGGAAAAGGGAAAAAAACTCCCGGGAAATTTTTATTCATGATTGGGCTGATTGAATTATTGTAATATGTACATAAATAATAAGTGTTCTGCAACGCCGAAAAACCGCAATTCAGAAAAACTTTATTAAGCAAATATCTTAGGGTTTAATAATTATTGTTATATCGACATGATTTAAAGATAAAGCCAATTTTGTAAAAAAAAGTCAGCCACGGAGTATAAATATATAAAATTGGCTCTTAATTGGTTAATCGGTATGCCATAAACGCCATGTGGAACACACTTTAAAGAATTTTCCAATGATTCCCATATTTTATAGATTCATTTCATACCTAAAGAGATATGGATAAAGTATTTTGAAACTTTTACGACCTATAACTCCTGAACTAGAAGCGTTGGCGCGAAAAACATCTTCCTATAGAACTTCTTTCAAGGATATAAAAAAAATTATATAAATAACAATTTGGTCGATTCTTTTCTGTTAAGCAAAAAAAAAAAAAAATTTAAGAACTTATTTTTTAAATATTTTCTTATATTAGCAGCACTTTTTCTGTTTTGTAGTGGTCAAAAATAGGAATTAGTTTAATTTGACTACAACGACAAAATAAGCACAGATAACAACCTGCAGCCATGTATCCGTGTCGTCGTGAAAATAATCATTTCCATATGCACACATGAATTCTAGTTTAGACATATTGAAGTCGGTAGCTTGCTGTCTCGAATGTGTTTAAAGCATAACTTTTGATTTTTCTTAAATGTGCAATAAGTTCGAGTGAATTTTTGGTTAAATTCAAGTTTAAATCTCCTCCCATTTCACCCATTACTATTTTCTTTATTTAAAAGTGCTTTATAATACTGATTCCCATCTGTGGAAAAATCGTCATTTTGGTAGCAGCCTTGAACTTGTGTTTTGCGCCATATTTGTGATTTTTGCGCCAAATTTGCTTCTTAAATAGTGTTACAATCAAGGCTTGTTATACAGCAATTAATATTTTATAAACCTTACAATGGCTGGTGGAAAAAATGAACAGTGTGGTGCATGCCATGTGACTTTTTCAAGAGGACAGAATTGTGTGCAGTGTGATATTTGCCAGTTATGGTTTCATTCGTCATGTGAAGGTGTTGACAGTGATGAGTTTAAAGCTATGGAGAGTTTTAAGAATCTGTCTTTTATTTGTTCATCATGCTAAAAAGTTCCGTCCAATTCAATAACTTCTGTGCGTGGTGATATTGCTGCCTTAAATGGAAAATTTGATGACTTTGTAAAGAAAGGCAATGTTGATTGCGGATGCATTAAGCAAACGCTCCATGATATTGTCGCTGAGTTTAGAGCTGAAGTGTCTACACTTATCAGCAGCATTAAGTCGGATGTGAGTGACTGCAACAATCGTATTGCGCAGGTTGAAACATTTACCAGCTCGAGAATATCTATGCTTGAAATTGAAAATAATTCACTGCATCGCAAATATAATAGATCTGATATTATCATTCGTGGCTTGCCTGCAGGGTTGGATGATCTGTGTACCATTGCTTCTAGTTTGGCTACATACTATAAAGTACCTGTTAACCCATATGCTGTTAACCATGCCTGTTATATGTATAATAAGCAATTTGTGTTGATCAGATTCAACAGTGTCGCTGTACGTGACCAAATTATGCAGGCCTACTTCAAGACTGTCAAATCTCGCCCTCTGGTGGCGTGTGATGTGTTGCAAAACCCTAATGATGTATCTAGTGGTATAAAAATAAACACCAGGGTGTTTCTAAATGAACACTTTTCTCCGTCCTCTTTTAAATTAAACGCAATTTGTAGGAAGCTATTAAAAGATAAAGTTATTCTTAAATTTCGAATACTTAATGCTGATAAACCTAAATCCAAGGTCACTATGCTGGTTGGCAAGGAGGTTGTCCTGGATGCTGCTGATTGTTCTACTTTGCTAAAATCTAATGTTGCTGCCTAGCTGTTTTTCATCTGTCCGGAATGCAAGTTTTAAGAATTGTTTCTTGTTTATTATTATTTTTTTCTTTTTTATTATATTTTATGAATTCGTAAAACATATGCTAATTCTTTTTAAATTTGAATTTCTAGATTAATTTGAATTCTTATTTTCTTTTCCTTTTGTTACGGATTTTATTGACTTAATTCAAGTACTAGTTGCTTATTATTCTTATTTTGATCTCACATTATTTTATGATATGGAAATAAATAGCTATTTCATGAAAATTTTTTTTTTTTTTATTAAATTAAATCATTGTGAATTATAATGTATTTTTTTCTGCTTTGCTTTTCCCCCCTGTATACTCACATCCTATTATTATTTTGATGTCTTTTAGTGACAATCTTGGTCCTATAGTTAGGGATAGTTTATACCTGAGTAATGTCTTACTACCGTTTGAAAGTCTTTATAAAATTGCACATCCTCATTGTCGTAGTTAAACACCTATTAAGCTAGATGAGCTCAAGTCGATCATAGGTGATTGTGTGTTTGATGTAATAGCAGTTACCGAAACTTGGCTTAATGAACATGTCTCTGATCGTTCTGTGGGGATTTCGGGATATAAGTTTTGCCGTAATGATAGGCCCTCCAGGGGTGGTGGTGTTGGTGGTTATATATATCTAGAAAGCTGAAGTACAGAGTTGTTTCCAAGGTTCAAGACTTAGGATGTGAGTCGCTTTTCGTTGAATTTGTGTCTGGTAGTACTAGATTTTTATTTGGAACTGTCTATCTCCCTAATGGCTGCTTAGATATTTTTGAGAGGCTTCATTTAGACTTGTTCTCCCGATATGCTAATATTATTATCTCGGATCACTCGCTTATTTTTGCTTGCTTTGCCATCAACGTTGACTATACGGATGAGTTTTTTGAATATCGAGATTTCAACAACATAGATTGGGGGGGTTTATTCTCATTTTTAAGTGTTTACGATATGTCACAAATTTTTAATACCACTGATATTGACCTTAAGTGTACCATTTTTAGTTCACTCTTGAATGACCTCTTTCAATTTGTCCCTACTGTAGAGAAAAAATTGTGTAAGGGCATTGATGCCTGGATGAAGGTGAATACTGTTATTCGTATGAGGTCGTTACGTGATCTGTCTTTTTCGGCTTTTAAAGCAAACCCCTCTAATCATAACTGGAGAACATATTGCAGGCTTCGTAACAAAGCCAAGAGTGTCGTACGTAAGGAGAGAATTAAATATTTTTCTAAACTCTTTGACTCTATAAATTCCCGTCGCTTTTAAAGGGTTATTAAGGGACATGGTTGCATTGGTGGGGAGGATTCTTCCCCTGAACTTGATCCGAACATTGTAAATAACTATTTTGCTGGTTCTAGTGACTTTATACCTGATTTTGAATTTCTTGATAGGTTCGTGAACTTAGATAGCTCCTTTTCCTTCTCCTGCGTTAATACAATGGAGCTTTTTGATGCCGTGAATAAAGTAAAGTCTAAATCTGTTGGTGTTGATGGGATATCTATTAAATTCCTCAAATTAGTTTTTCCCTTCTTGTCTGATACTATCCTACATCTAACAAACTCAATCTTGACTACATCTACTTTTCCATCAGCGTGGAAAATTGCACGTATTGTTCCTATTCCGAAGACAAAAGTTGTTAACTGCTCGGATGTTCTTAGACCTATCTCTATACTCCCGGCATTATCTAAGGTTGTTGAGCATATATTGAAGGACCAAATGTTAAACTATGTTTCTAATAAAATTTCTGAATCACAGTATGCTTTTCGGAATGGGTTAAATACAACTTCTCTCTTGTTGAGCCTTACTGACTCGATAAGAAGTAATATCAATGAGGATAAATTGAGTGTTTTAATATTCATGGATCTCTCAAAGGCGTTTAATTCTATTAATTTTTCTAGATTGAATTCTAAACTCTCAGATGAGTTTGTAGGCTTTTAATGTCCTACTTATCTGGTAGATCCCAGTTTGTTGTCATGAATGGTGTTGCATCGAATGTACTTCCTCTCTGTTGTGGTGTGCCGAAAGGCTCTGTTTTAGGTCCATTGTTGTTCATCCTTTACATAAATGACCTCTCTAATGTAGTTGATCCCCTGAGCTGTAATTCTTATTTTTTTGCAGATGATGTTTTTCTCCTGTTTGGTGGTGATAGAGGGTCTGTTGATATTTTTGAACGCAACATTAACTCGTGCCTAGCGCGTGTCTCGCAGTGGACTACAGTAAACTTTTTGACAGTTAATACGTCAAAAACTAAGGCTTAATTGTTCGGCCCTACACCCCGTTTCTTTACTCAGTTAGTAATCCTTCTTGGTGATGATGTGATTCAATTTGTTGATCGCCACAAGTGCTTGGGTGTGGTTCTAGATAATAGGCTCTCGTTTAATTATCACATTGATGCCTTATCGGGTAGAAAATATAGTATGTTGCGTAAATTCTATTTTTTTTTTTTTTTTTTTTTTTTTTTGATGTGTGAGGTAGGGTTAAAAATGCCTTCGCACTTACAGTGACCGTCGTCAACTGCGTCGAGTGGTGTTTCCACTAAAACATTCCCTCCTCATTTTCTGTATATTTCTCCCGTTGCATGCAAGGAAAAGATTAGCGCATGCAATGTTGATGTCGCAAATTATTTATGATTTGAAGTTACGACGGGTACCGTTGGTATGCTCCTTACTAGACTGAAGCGCTTGGTAAATACCATTGCCAGATTTGTTTACAATGTTCGACGCGGAGACCATATCTCTGGCTTTGTGAAAGATTTCCTTGGATGTGATTTTGATAATTATGTGCGAGTTCGTAACTTGTGTACATTTCATAAGGTGGTAAAAAGTGGTAGACCTGTTGTACTGTGCAACTCCTTTCTTTTTTCGCCTAGAAACAGAAATCCTCATCTTAATTTTCCAAGAATATTTAGGTCTGATTTCTTCAGATCTTTTCTAGTGAGGGTAACTAGCTATTGGAATGGACTGCCATTAGAGCTGCGTATTTTTACGCACTCAAACAATGTCTTTAAGCTAAAACTTGTTAAACATTTCTCCTCCTAAATGTTCTTACTCACTGTATAGTATTTGATGTTTTTACATTACTTGGTTATGCTCTTTCCCTAACTGGGCCGTATACATAATTTGTGTAATCTTTTTACTATTTATATCTAATAATAGGATGTGTGTTATGCTTTGGGGGGCGAGTATTAGGTTGTATAATTAGACAAGTTATGGATAAAAAGATGTTTTTTTTATGTACATATATAGCATCATTTTTTATTAAATTATAAATAAACCATAATTGAAAAAGCGTTTCGTTGTAATACAATATTTCAAAAAACGTAGTGGGAAATTTTTCTTTGCTTTTTTTGAATGGAAATTCGTATGATTGAAAAATGTTTTTTTCTTCTTCAACTTTTTAAATTGACTCAAGATGTTATGATGAAACTCCACAAATATGTAGGTAGATATAAAGAATTAAATTTTTTTTCTTTTAGCTTTTAATTACTTAGGTATTAAGACTGTGTAATAAATTTTTAATGGCCCACATGGGCTTTGTATTACCTAACTGATGAATAAATAAATAAATAATTCCCGTATTCTTTTTGGTAAAGTTATTTAGTTAAATACATCAAATTCTTCAATGTAGAATGGTGACAAAAACCATATCAAGGCACTCGGCTAGTTCTCTCTCTCTCTCTCTCTGGTTCCAGGGGTAAGTGCTTGGAATTATTCTAAAATAAAGACATACACTATAAAACAATTATTAAGTATGAAGAACATTTTGAGGGGAATTGTCAAATTAATTTTGCTTTTATTAATCTTTATAATGTAAATAAGGCAACTAGTTTTAAACTATTATAAAACTGCATAAAAATTAACTAGTTGGCCTCCTATGATAACCCGACGTTAAATACGACCGTTTGATAGTCAAAAGTAAATACTTATAGCTGCTTTACACTATCTCACAAGTCTTACGTATTTAAAAAAAAATACAAATCTGTCATGATAAGTTGTTATTGTTTTTTTAAACATTTTCAAACAATAATTAGATCAGGAAAGCATTTTCGTAAAATACTTAAGACTTTGTGGGATAGTGTGGCCGTTATACAGTATATTCAGTATATTTCTAGCTAAATACTAGTAACTTTGTCTGCAGGGGCCATAACTGCCTTATAAATATTGGTATGTATTTGATAAGAAAAAAAAACTACTATGTCATGCCAAAATTTTGTGCTAGTAGATGAAGCATTAAGCGTCATATATAAACCCCCTCCCTTATCATTCATCATTGTATATGGAAACTAACAAGGGAACACTCTTATAAATTTGTCTGTAAATACTGTGGTGTAGGGTATCAAATGTTCGGAATTGACAGACTATATGAGGAGCCGCAGAACAAAACGTACTTTTTCGCATTTTTTGACAAATTGGTTTTTTGATATTTTTATAATATTTGGGTCAAGATCTTTAAGAAAACATCTTGTTAGCATATTTTTTTTCTTTTTTTACCAAGAAAATGGGTTCTAAAAAAATTTGTGCATAACAAAACGTACTTTTTTCATTTTTTTTTTCAAAACGTGCTTTTTTCATTGTTTTTGCCATTTCTTCGTGAAGTTGTTTTAATAACAAATCATTTCTTAATATTCTTAATTTGTTTGACGTTTATGTATGTCGTTACATTTTCGTTAAAATTAACTATTTAATAATGGTGACTATTCTTGAAAACGCGTCGAAAAAGTGAAAATTTTCAGTTAAACAAAAACAAAGTTAAAGAAATTGTTTTTGAAACTGGGAATTATTTCCTTTCGTAGGTTATATATTCAACATATTTTATTTTTCGAATTTATTCTATGAGCTAAATTTCAGTTATGTATTTTATAAAGCTTTTTTGTAATAGTTCTATTCCTTAAATTTTTAGGAATGACTTTTATACACCACCAGACTATTATATTGTATTTTCTTGTTACATTTTACCTTAGCTATCCTTTGGATAGCAATGAAGTATATTGTATGTACAGAAAAATTTACAATTATTAGACACCAGCAGAATGTAATGCATTTTCTGGCCCGCTACGGCCTTCGTCAGCATTCTTTGTGTCACACTGGATAGTGATACTTTATAAATTGAATGTATTTAACTCAACAATTTTAACAAATAGAAACTGGGAATTATTTCCTTTCGTAGGTTATATATTCAACATATTTTATTTTTCGAATTTATTCTATGAGCTAAATTTCAGTTATGTATTTTATAAAGCTTTTTTGTAATAGTTCTATTCCTTAAATTTTTAGGAATGACTTTTATACACCACCAGACTATTATATTGTATTTTCTTGTTACATTTTACCTTAGCTATCCTTTGGATAGCAATGAAGTATATTGTATGTACAGAAAAATTTACAATTATTAGACACCAGCAGAATGTAATGCATTTTCTGGCCCGCTACGGCCTTCGTCAGCATTCTTTGTGTCACACTGGATAGTGATACTTTATAAATTGAATGTATTTAACTCAACAATTTTAACAAATAGAAACTGGGAATTATTTCCTTTCGTAGGTTATATATTCAACATATTTTATTTTTCGAATTTATTCTATGAGCTAAATTTCAGTTATGTATTTTATAAAGCTTTTTTGTAATAGTTCTATTCCTTAAATTTTTAGGAATGACTTTTATACACCACCAGACTATTATATTGTATTTTCTTGTTACATTTTACCTTAGCTATCCTTTGGATAGCAATGAAGTATATTGTATGTACAGAAAAATTTACAATTATTAGACACCAGCAGAATGTAATGCATTTTCTGGCCCGCTACGGCCTTCGTCAGCATTCTTTGTGTCACACTGGATAGTGATACTTTATAAATTGAATGTATTTAACTCAACAATTTTAACAAATAGAAACTGGGAATTATTTCCTTTCGTAGGTTATATATTCAACATATTTTATTTTTCGAATTTATTCTATGAGCTAAATTTCAGTTATGTATTTTATAAAGCTTTTTTGTAATAGTTCTATTCCTTAAATTTTTAGGAATGACTTTTATACACCACCAGACTATTATATTGTATTTTCTTGTTACATTTTACCTTAGCTATCCTTTGGATAGCAATGAAGTATATTGTATGTACAGAAAAATTTACAATTATTAGACACCAGCAGAATGTAAAGCTAAGGTAAAATGTAACAAGAAAATACAATATAATAGTCTGGTGGTGTATAAAAGTCATTCCTAAAAATTTAAGGAATAGAACTATTACAAAAAAGCTTTATAAAATACATAACTGAAATTTAGCTCATAGAATAAATTCGAAAAATAAAATATGTTGAATATATAACCTACGAAAGGAAATAATTCCCAGTTTCTATTTGTTAAAATTGTTGAGTTAAATACATTCAATTTATAAAGTATCACTATCCAGTGTGACACAAAGAATGCTGACGAAGGCCGTTGCGGGCCAGAAAATGAAGTCAAAATTCTCACGTTTATTTAATTTTAGAAATATATGATAAACAAAAACTATTTTTTAAACTTTACTTTTGTTTTAATGTACATTTGTATTTGTTCGACAAGTTTTTAAGAATAGCCTCCAATAATTGCTATAATTTAACTATTGTTTGGTGAATGAGTATTATGAAAACAATAATTAATACAATAGTATAATTAAACATGGAATAATTACAAGAATCTGTAGAAAATTTAAATATTTTTTTAAACAAAACGTACTTTTTTCATTTTTTTTTTAGCAAAACGTACTTTTTTCGATATAAAATTGGTTTGATATTAAATATCCTTGACATTTAATGTGTTGACTTACGGCACACAGTGGTCCAAATTCTCCATCTAGCCGGAAGAAAGTAATTTTTTTACTATTTCGAAACTAAATATTTTGTTTGATAATAAGTTGACAAGTGCCCACAGTGCATAACGGTACATTTTTTATTTATTTAACTTCTGTTTCAGGTTTGCTTTCTTGTTTTAAACACACGTAATTGCTGTTTTGTTTTTCTATTATAGCTCAGTTGATATTTAGTACCGAAATTAAAGTTGTCGTGAAAAAATAAGAAAAAAGTTTTTAAATTATTTTTTTGCTGAAATTAATTTAACAAAGGTAGGAACAAATTTTACTATTTTTATATTTCAAATAAAATGTTTTGTTTAGAAAAAGAATGCAGTTTTGTACGTGTGTGTCTTATATGTTAACATTTTGTTCAATGTCCAAATTCAACTAGAGTTTTAAATGGGAATTTATAAGACTTTAATTCTATTATTTGTGGTTTTGTAATCTGTATAATGGTAGCTTGTCAATGTTTTCAAATTTAGCTGCCAGTTTTTGCCTATATGCTTTTTATTTGGTTTACAGTTTAAAATGTCCATTACTAAGAGGGAACTATTTGATGCTTGGTATAGTGAAAAACAACAAAATAAAAAACTTAATGCTGTTGTATCACATGTTTTTGATAAGATCGGGCTTCAGAATAATGAAACGGATAGCTATTGCAAACAAGTGAAACAAAACAAAAATTTTAGATAAATAAATAAATAATGTTTTACAAAAATACAGGTATATTATTTGTTTTTATTTTTTAACAAAAAATTTGCCACGCCCATTTCACCGATTGCGCCCATTTTTTTGATAAAATCTATGAACGTGCAAAGTTTCATGTCAATGCGGCTTTTCAAAAGCGAGTTATGACTTTCTTCCGGCTAGGTTAAGCATTTGGACCACTGTGCGGCAGTTTGATTCATCTTTTGGTAAGCAAAAAACTTGTTTCCATTTCCAGGTTCATACAGTTTTTTAAGGGGTCGAAAAAAATAAACCTCAATTTCCCAAACATTTTAAATATGTGAAAAAGTACTTTTTGTTCTGCGGCTCCTCATATACTTTCTAATTTGTTCTTTTTGGTAAAATTTTTATTATAATTAAACAGTAATTTGATATCAGGTTTAATTTCGTTTAAATTGGGTAATTTTGCGTCATCTCAAGTGTGGTTTTGAATTTTGCTGGTGGTAACACTGTTGTAGATAACACTGTGTCACAAATTTTCAACAACGTCTTAACCGATTGAGTCTGACACCTAATCTTTATGTAAAATTGCCCGCTGAATCCTAATGTGAAGTCAGAACAGTCAAAGATAGAACAGTTTCCAAAATAACCGTTATTGGCGTTTTTAAAAAAGATGATGTCACTTAAATGCAAATATCTTCAAAAATATTAAACGGATTATGTTTTTTAATGAAAGATTAAAAAAATGGCTAACATAACAATGGATTGCTATTGAAGATTGGCCAAGAAATGACAGAGTAACAGGGGACAAAAGTTCAAACTTCATTGAGAATTCTGACTTCATATTCGTATTCAGCGGGCAATTTTACATAAATTAGGTGTCAAATTCATCTGGTCAAAAACCTGTCACATAGTGTAATGTTGACTTTCAAATAAGAAGTCAGTTAGGCAATTTTAGAAATGAGGCTTAAACTAAAACCGTTTTTTTTTTTTTCTTTTTTGAGATACTTAAGTATCTCAACCATGCTTTCTATCAAATAAACTTCAAAAATGTACAATAATATAACAAATTATATCTACTTGATGTTATTTTAGGATGGGCAACTTGTTAATCTAGTATTTGTAATTATGCCAACCAAACTAAACTATTTGTTGAATTAGAAAACATGAAAAACTTTTAGTTAAAAATAGCTAAACATGACAGTGAGTTCGGTTTCGTTTAATTTTCAACAAGGTTGGCAACCGATACCAATACATTTTAAATTGAATACCGGTATTATTACCGATGCCGAAAGTAGTTTTTTGCATAAAGTACCGGTATACGTATACCGTTTTTCGCACAGTGGATAATATAAGGTGTATGTATCTCATAATTGATATTGGCAAATGTTTGAAACTACCCATAAAACAAGTTCTAATGTAAAGCTAAGATGGCAAGTAATAATTATTTGTTGAAATTATAGTTATTATGTCAACAGAAGTATTTGAAAACAGCGACAGAACACATTACTTTCGACTTTAAAGATTTGGGGAGATAAAACTAGACCATATTCAAGGGCGTATTTTTAATATTTATAATTATATTTTTTCGGAATGTAATACCTGTTTCGAAAGAGTTTCTTTTCCAGATTCTTTTTTTGTCATGAGTTTTGTATATATTGTTAGCAGATTAGAAATTAATTCATTTGAAATATATAATGTTTTTGGGCTTACCTTCCAAACTTTGACTAGGATTTTAACTGTTGGCGCCGTTTGCCGGCGATCTATTTTAAAATAAGATTTAAGTTTAATTTATAATCTAAAAGATATATCAAAATATATATCAAAACTGGCTGCATTTTCGTGTCTTTAAACAAACTGCATGCAAAAATGTTGAGCAACTAAGAAATTAAAAAAAAACAATTTAATTAGCTTTTTTATCTTGGCAGGTTTGCGTTTCTTATTAAACAAGAAAATAATTTACGTGATTTGTCAAACAAAATATTCTTATAATCTGCTTAAACTATTTGGTTTTTCACAAAAAACAACGGATATTAAAATGAATAATTTTAAGTGCTCAGTGCGCCTATTAATGCTTGCCTTTATTGCAAGTGGTCAGAATCTGTTAAGTGCTACTAAGTTTTTACGAAAAAAACTACCAGTTTCAGAAGATTATCTATTATATCTATTATATCTATTATATTCTATATCTACTTATATTGAAAAGTTTCAAAAATCGGAAATGCCAAAGTTCGTTGGCAGAATGCGAACAGAAGTGTTTCCTGAAAGAAATGACGATTGGCTAAATAGAGAATTTTTTGTTTCTATGCCAGCAACAGGTAGTTCCTTAAACTCTTTACAAAATCGAGGAAGACCATGCAGCTCTTATCAGACAACATCGAAATCAACAAAAAAAAAACGTAAAAATACTTCCTTATGTAAAGATAATGGATTATATAATCTTCATGATACGTATACCCAAGTACTGCGGCCAATTGGTGAAACGAAAATTATTAAACTGTTGAGGTCTCTTTCAAAAGCCAAAAAAAGAAAGTTCTAAATACTCTGGAAGAGTCTGAAATTTCTCAAGCATATTATAAATTGATTTTTTGAAAAGAAAATTTCCTGTATTTCCACCATATTGTTACGAAAGTAACTTAAGTTAAGAATTAGTTGTAATTATTGTTTAAGAATTAGTTATAATTATTAGTTATCTTGTATTTATTAGTTATCTTGTATTTATTAGTTATCTTGTATTCAT
Organism: Pollenia griseotomentosa; assembly: GCA_963931875.1. NCBI lineage: Eukaryota > Metazoa > Arthropoda > Insecta > Diptera > Polleniidae > Pollenia > Pollenia griseotomentosa. The sequence goes on along the minus strand of OZ007560.1, from coordinate 173,483,364 downwards.
AAGTAATTTTATTAGTTTACATCGTTTCTGTTATAATTTAGTACACTTCAATCCCAGTGTGCAGAAAGCCCTAGAAATGACCGTTAAAAAATCTTCAGTATAAGAGGTAAAATTATGTAAAGTGCTGCCATAAATCCAATTAAAGTGTGGTGAATAGTAAAGACTCGAACCTTCGAAAAACATTTCGAATGTTCTAGACAACCAAATTGCAGTATAAATACTAGCGGCGACTAGCGTAATGAGATCATTCTAAGTTCAGACTTTGTCAATAACGTATAACGCTGAGAAAATTATAGGTGGTTGTGAATAAAAGCTATAAATTACGGTTGTTAAAAAGACTTTGTACTAAATAAAGTTGTGTTAATTGTAAACAGTGTTAAAAGTGTTTGTGTTTTATTTATTTTATTAAAGTTGCAATAAAGAACTCGAAACGGTTTATTATAAAGGAAATAAACCAAAACGTTATTGAAAGGCAGTAACGTAACAATTGGTGTCAGAAGTGAAATTGCATAAATAAAAGTGGAAAAAAATATACATAAAAAAAAAAAAAAAAATAGACAGCAATGAAATTTGAAGAGCTTAAAGCAGAACAGCTCAAGAAAGAATTGGACAAGTTGGATCTGCCAACTGCAGGTAATAAAGCAGAGCTGCAGAAGAGGTTAATAGATGAATTCGAGCGACGCAATATCGACATTGTGAGTAACGTATTCGAGGACAAAGAAGAAATAGAGGTATGTACTCGTGCAGTTGCTAGCAGCGTGGATTTCAACACAATGTTTGCTGCTATGATGGCAAAAATTGATGAAAATTCCAGAAAAATTGACGATAATTCCAAAAGCATGGTACAGATAATCAAAGAAAATTCGAGTGATATTCTAGCTGAAACTTCTAGAAATGTAGAAAAAAATGGTAAAGGAGAATCCAGTTACCATATTAGCTGAAATTCAAGAGCATTCTAGAATAACAAACGAGAAACTTCAGGAGATTTCCAGTGAGATGAACGAAAGAGTAAACGAAATGGAAAAAGAATTTAATCAGAAGCTGTCTGATGTAAAAACTCAAGTCACGGATGTTAAAACACAAGTTACGGCTTTTGATGAAAAACTACACCATCTGGAGGCAAAAGTTAATAACATTCAATGCCAAGAAGCACCAGTGCGACTTATTCCAGAAGTTTCTAGTAGAATAAAGGCCCCTTGCTTTGACGGTAGTGTTCCATTAAATGTTTTTAAGTTCCAGTTCGATACAGTTGCGAACAGAAATGCGTGGAACAGTGAGGAAAAAGCAATCGAGCTAATTCTTGCTTTAAAGGGGACTGCGGCTGAAGTGCTTGAAAGTGTACCAGTAAGTAGCAGAAACAATTATGATGAAATTATGGTAGCACTGCAACGCAAGTATGGTGGTGAACCCAAAAAGGAAATCTACACAATAGTGTTGCGTGGCAGAGTGCAAATGGCAAACGAAACCTTACAGGACTTCGCACTGGAGATTGAGCGGTTGGTACAGCTAACTTATCCTGGTGAGAATCATCCCTTTTTGGACCATTTTAAAACGGAGGCATTTGTTAACGGTATTCGTGATGCTGATGTTAAACTTGCGGTATGTGCATCACAAAAACCAACATTTGCAGAGACTGTTTCATTTGCCCTGGCCCAGGAAACCGCAAGAATAATTTCAAGACCACAGACGTACAAGGTGCGAAAACTCGATATGGCTTGCGAGGACGAAAGCGAGTTAATAAAGGAAGTGAGGGGCATGAAAGAGGCACTTTTTAAGGCTTTAGGTAAAAAGCAATCTAAAAACAAAGTCAAATGCTATAACTGCGGCAAGACTGGTCACATACAGCGTAACTGCAAAGCACCAAGAAAACGTTCAAGATCTGCTTCACCGCCAAGAAACAACCAGCGGGGTAATCACCAATCTTCACAAGAATCCCCGTTAAACTGAAAAGAGCTAGCACTGCGGGGCATGAGCTAGCTCCCACATCTAAGGGCCCCACAATCTCCTTCTCAGTAATGGAACAGAGTAATAGAAACCTTACTGCTTGTGGTTATGTTAACGGTCAAAAACGGGTTTTGACTGTGGAATCTGGGGCATCACATTCGATAATTAGGCCTGATTTAATACAACAGCCCATTGAACCACTAAGGGGTGTGAGTCTGCGAACAGCTACGGGTGAGCCTGCCACCGTCTATGGGAAAGTAAAAGTAAAATTAAGTATAGGCAATACAAGCGCTCACCATGTATTTATTGTGGCTGATATTGTAGACGAAGTACTGATTGGCGCAGATTTTATGATAAGTCATAATATAAGTCTGAATATGGGAAAGCAAATTATGTATTTGTGTGATTGTGGAATACCCCTGGATGTTGGGTATGAAAGTGAGGCTCGTGTGAGACAGCCTCTCGCATGTACTCGTCAGGAATCGCCAGCTCACAGAAAAGTTGAAAAGCGAGAAAAAGTGGTTGCTCAGGTAAGACAGCTTAGCAGATTGGAAGCCAGGCACTGTACGGAGGCAGATAGAAGGAAATGCGTCAGTAAGGGTCGCTCGTTGAAGGTAGCGCCCAGTAAAGATTGGATAACGGCGCAAAGAAGAGAGCCCGTATCGGCCAAGGTTATAAGGGCCAATAGTATAGGTGGAAGTCAAAATTTTAAGGGAAGCTGCCCAAAGCGTGTGGCAGCCAGGAGCACAGCAAACAGAGGTTGTGCGTCGCTTCCACAGTGCAATTGTAATGCACTATCTATACCCGAGGATAAGCAGGTATCTTCATTGGAGCGGAGAAATCTGTACGACCATAGAAAGTCCGTGCGTGGCCATAGAAAGTTGTCCAGATATTATTGGGTGGTGTATTCTGAAGGATCTAAGAAGTGCCAGCTGGTTTTGTCAATGAATCAACAACCAAAGGAAGGATTAGTTGCCAAGCCATAAATACATTGGAATGGGCCATATAAGGTGATAAGGAAATTAAGTGATGTTGTATACCGAATACAGAAATATAAAAGTCCAAGAGCCAAAATTAAAGTTGTTCATTTAGAACGATTAGCCCCTTATGGAAGAGGTGATTCTGAGCCTATTCGGGACGAACAGGCTTAAGTGGGGGGCAGTGTTACGAAAGTAACTTTAACAAATAGAAACTGGGAATTATCTCCTACGAAAGGTTTAGTTTACATCGTTTCTGTTATAATTTAGTACACTTCAATACCAATGTGCAGAAAGCCCTAGAAATGACCGTTAAAAAAGCTTCAGTATAAGAGGTAAAATTATATAAAGTGCTGCCATAAATCAAATTAAAGTGTGGTGAATAGTAAAGACTCGAACCTTCGAAAAACATTTCGAATGTTCTAGACAACCAAATTGCAGTATAAATACTAGCGGCCACTAGCGTAATAATTCGTTCTAAGTTCAGACTTTGTCAATAACGTATAACGCTGAGAAAATTATAGTTGGTTGTGAATAAAAGCTATAAATTACGGTTGTTAAAAAGACTTTGTACTAAATAAAGTTGTGTTAATTGTAAACAGTGTTAAAAGTGTTTCTGTTTTATTTATTTTATTAAAGTTGCAATAAAGAACTCGAAACGGTTTATTATAAAGGAAATAAACCAAAACGTTATTGAAAGGCAGTAACGTAACAATATATTAAATTCGGCAAGCAAGTTGATACCCCCTAAAATTAAATCTTTACAAGATGTACTTGATCGCACATCAGACAGAATTGTAATGATGGAGTCTGTGAAAAATAAAATTCTTCAAAGATTAACGGCCTAATTTATAAAAAAATAAAACCGGATAATAAAGGGTTAATAAAATGGATTTTCATACAAAATCCGTTTAATAAACCCTTTATTAACATGTTTTATTTTTTATAAATAAGTCTGTAACTCTGTACTGTCACTTTGTCCTGACGAACCAAAGTGAGTAGATAGATAGATAGGTAGAATAACTTTGTTGAGTATATAAAAAACAAATAATGCAGTAAGAGGCATTAGCTGCGTTCGTTCACCCCAAAATTTGTACAAATTTGTACTGGATTTTACTGAAATGCGTTCGCGTACACATAAATTTGTTAAATTTTCATATTACTCAGCTACTGGATTTTACTGGAAAAGTAAACGAACGCACATATTGACATACAGCCTGTTTTTGTAAAGCACAAGTCTTCTTACTTAAAGTTTTCGTATTGATACGATAATGTTTAAAATTTGGTTTTTAAAAAACATTTAAAAGCTTTCGTCTATTCATGATTGACATAAATAGAGCTTTTCTCTTTCGTGAATCAACATTATTGCCAATGCATTAATTTTCCTACATTTCTATTATTTTTTCATATCAAGATTTTCGGCCGTATTCATAACAAAAAGTTAGCCACAGTTTGTACACTACGTACAACGAGCTGCTCACTAGAATGCCCCCTACAAGAAGTAAATGAGCGAGTAGTCACTTTTTTCATGTTGGTCTTAAGAAAATGATAGAAAGAAATGACAGAAAACTTGATTTCGGTCATTTCATTCTATCATCTTCTTGTAGGGCCGATTAATCTTAGCAGCTTGTTGGCACAGAGTTGATTCATAACGAACTTTTCTACATCTGCCAACTTTTAATAAATCAACTCTGAATTTTTATGATGCCACATTGTATTACTTAAGGCCCAAATACACTGGTCAAAGGCTTGACATCAAGCTCGTGTACGTGTGCTTGACATTTGAACATACATTTGCTGGATGAGCTGTCAAGCATTCATTTTCCATTTTATTTTGAAGTGACAACAACAGGAGCAAAAAATATTAAAATATAGATAAAAAGTGTTTAATTGTTGCTTTTTAATTAATAAAAACAAAAATTGAAGAAAAGAAGAAGAAAATTATTAATTAAAAAGTTTCCCATAATTCCATCATTGTTTTTTTTTTCCTCCAAAGCATTTTTTTTTTCATCCGACATTTTTAGCGACTGTTCGGTTTGAAATCACGTTAAAAGTGTGTGGGTGCTTGATGAGTAACGCCAATACATTCATCAAAATCACTCGTCAAGCATGCTAAATATCTAAATTTTTTGATTTTCCATCAAGCATCGTCGGTGTCACACATACAAACTCATTTTCACTAATACTACCACAATGCTGGATGGGAATTTGACCAATGTATTTGGGCCTTTAAAAATGTAACACGTGTTGCATTAAATCACCGCTGGTTTTGGCATTTTTTTTTTTTTTTTTGTTTTTTTCCCACATAAAAAAACAGTAAATTAAAAGAAACAGACAACATTTTTTAACATTAAACAGCTGTTTTTAAAAGTTGGCTAACGTTTGGCAGCTCGTTAACAAGAGTTTAGCAAATCGTTAGCCAGAGTTTGGTACGTGTATTATGAATACACTTTGTGCTAACTGCATGCCAAATTTTCATTATGAATACGGCTGTTTGTGTTTGTGGTTAACCCGGGCTTTTGTTTTCAAAAATTAAAATTTAATTTAATAAACAAAATATTCTATAAAAAGTGTTAGTAAATTAGTAAAAAATTAAAATGTTGAATGAAAATGTTAAAAATAATAGCTATAAATAAAAGAAATATATAAAGAAGATCTTTTGCTACAGATCAACATATAGTTATGTGGAAGATATTTGCGTCATAGCACTCGTTTTTTGGAACTTTCGGAAGAACGGTGTCACTCTGTACCCATGTACATTAAGGTTGGTCGAAATATAAGTTGTGCCAGTCACTTTAGCTTTCAATTAATTCATTTTTAAGCCCCTTTTTTCTTTTCGCATACATCTTACAATCAACCAGGTAGAACCCAAAACAAAAATATTTTCACCAGTGACGCCCTTGAATAAAAGATATTTTTTTTAAGTTTCATAAACTTTAAAAATCAAGCCATGAAGAACGATATGCGATATAATGAGATCGGAATTTAAATGGCGGCGCTATGTATAAAAAAAACAAAAAGAGCTGCATTTGGGGGCGTGTCAAAAAATTTTACATTTTAGAAGCTTTATTGACATACCTTTTAATTCTAGGGGATGACTGGCACAACTTTTTTTGTATGAAGGTTGGCGCGCTCTAATTTACATACATGCATACATATATTTAAGCGTATGCAGTTGCATTGTTTCTAGAATTTTTTGAACCTGTAAATACATGCATGTTTATGTACATAATTATAAGAAAACCTTTACAGAATATTTTTTAATAGTATTAGTTTTTAGGTTTATTTTTTTAAAATATCCCAGTTATTTTCCATTTTTTGTGATTTGTTTTCAAACGAATGCCTTTTACTTATCGTCTTCTGTTCACTTTTGTTTTCATTTATTACGAAGATGTTAATTTTATAAGAGAACAAAAAATATTTTTTTTTTCATTATTTATTTATTGAATCTTCATATATTAAATATGAACTAACAATAATAAATCAAATCTTATCCTAATTCTTTATTTTATGTCCTGCCAGTGCAAGACAAAAATTTTCTTCATCACGGGTTCTGTATCACATTTATATATGTGTTTATCGCTCATCTTAATGGGTAAGTGCTGCAGTGTCTCTTCTCCTTAAGCGAGTGTGGCCGCTATCATTTAAAATATTTCGAGCTAGTGGATTTGGGTGCAACTCTAGCCTTTTTAAATATTTTACCGCATACTTCGTAATAATAGTCCTTACCAGTGGCACATTGAGATCCTTGTGGATATTTGAGTTTTTAACATACCAAGGGGCAGCTGTGATTATTCGAAGAAGTTTATTTTGGCGCCTTGGAATTTTTTCGATATTTAAGGGCGAGGCAGTGCCCCATAGTTGAATACCGTAGCACCATATTGGCTTTAAAATAGAGTTGAAAAGAAGAAGTTTGCAGTCGAGACTAAGGACAGAATTTCTTCCAATAAGCCAGTTAATTTGAATTGCTTTTAGTTTCATTTGGGTTAATTTTGCTTCTATATGGCGTTTCCATGTTAAACGCCGATCTAGATGAATACCGAGATATTTGACATGCGATTGATGAGGAACTAGTTGATTATTCCAGCTTTAATTGTCTGAGGAGAACTTAAAAAATCACCTTCTTTAATAATAAATTTTCGATCGACCAAGTAGCTTTCTAACAGCTTGTGTATGTTGACCGGTAGGTTCAGCTTCAATTTATGTAACAAACCTACATGCCAGACTTTATCAAAAGCTTGAGAGACATCGATGAAGAGAGCGGAGCAATATTTTCTTTCTTCAAAGGCTTTTCTTATGGCGTTTACTATCCGATGGGTTTGTTCGATTGTGCTATGTTCTCGTCTGAAACCGTATTGATGGTTAGGTATACACCCATTGTCATTTAAAATTGGGGTTAATTTGGACGCTAAGAGCTTCTCAAACAGCTTTGATATATTAGATAATAAGCTGATAGGCCTATATGACTCAACTTTGGTGTGATCTTTTCCTGGCTTTGGTATCATCGTAACTAAGGAGACCTTCCATTCTTGAGGGTAGTATTCAAGTCGTAAAATAGCATTAAAGATTAAAAGAATAATTTTCTTTGCTATGCTGGGTAGCTCCAGAAGCATTTTTTTGCTGATCTTATCAAAACCAGGAGCCTTCTTGGGGTTTAAATCACAAATAGCTTTTTCGATTTCTCTTATCTCAAATCTTAGGGGACAGCTGCTCTAGCAACAACAGGTGGTATTCGGCCGCAATATCGTGAGATATGTTTGGGGTAAATACGTTTTTTAAATGATTAACAAACAGATTTCCTTTCTCAACATCATTTCTTGCCCAACTACCTACCATTCAAGTCTCTTAATGGTGGTTAAGAGACAACTGGCCTTTTGAGATTTCTAGCTGCACGCCATAATGAGTAGTCTGATTGTGGGGTTGCATCAAGTTCCTTAAAATATTTTTCCAGAGAAGCCGTTTTCTGAGTTTGCAGTAACTTTCTAAGCTTTTTTGTACTCTCTTTTAGTAAGTTCTTAAGTAACGGGGATCTGTGCAATTGCCACTCTCTTCGAGCCCTCCTTTTTTCAGACAAGAGACGCTCGACATCTGTGGCAATTCTGGAATGTTGAACAGCTAGTTTCAGAAAACTGTCAAAATTGGCAATAGAGCGATCTACATACTCCGGTGTACTAAGCGGAATATTTTCTGTGCAATGGGTGCTGAGGTATTTTCTATATTTTAACTAGTTAATTTGCGTAGCTGTCGTCGCTAAGTGACCAGTCGGAGATACAATTCTATTGGGGTTCATTATAGTAACAATTGTAGGTGTGTGGTCAGAAGATAATTCTAAGAAAGCTTCAACATGAATCGTTTCTATGGGGATGTTTTTAACCACGCCGAAATCGATAACATCTGGAATTTTTTGATGATCAGTAGGCCAATATGTTGGTTGTCCGCTCGCTACCACATTTAAATCCATTTTAGAAATTGTGTTAAATAAAACACGAGCCTTTGGTGTTATTAGTCGTGACCCCCAGAAGGTATGTTTAGCGTTATAATCGCCAGCAGCTGGGAAACAGGGTCCTAATGATTTAAAATATTTACAGTATTGGCTTTCTGATATTGAAAATCTAGGCGGGGAGTATAACGATGAAATTACTAGGTTTATATTTAATTCCTCAACGCAAATGTTCGTTGCTTGGAGATTATCTTCACGGTGATCAAACATTAGGTAGTGTTTGACTCGGGTTTTAATTAAAATGGCTGAACCTCCACAAGCTCTATCTCGAGGGTCCTTGGTATCATATAGTATATAACCATTGATTTTAAACGTATTTCTTGAGGTCAAATGAGTTTCAGAAACCATCATGACATCAATTTGTTTGTTTTTAAGAAAGTATTCTAATTCATTTTTATGTTGGTGGATGCCGTTTGCGTTCCAAAAACAAATTTTTAAACATTTCATGGCTTGTTAAGAACAGCTTGCAATAACATCGATTGCATTCATAGAATTTCCTGTAACATATTACCCATTGTGTTTGTGAAATTATTTACTGTTTGCACTAATGTTTCCATGGTTTTTTCTAGACGACTTAAATTAGAAACTGGAGTTTCATCATTACTTGGCGAAGCGCCTTGCATTGGCACATGGTTTGATTAAAGGACGTTAGCATACGAGGTTCTGTTATTACTAAGCTGCGGAGCCTGAATGCCATTAGTGTTTACTTGATTTGGTACCTGCATTTGTGGGGGATTAGTTTTTGGTCCAGCCGACTGCTTGACGATAGTATATACAGGGCATCCTCTATAATTGGCAGTGTGATTTCCGCCACAGTTGCTACATTTTTTTAAATTGGGGTCATTTTTAGACTTATCGCACTAGAGTGTACAATGTAATTCTCCACATACGACGCAAACAGGGGGTAAAAAGCAGTATGCCTTAGTATGGCCAAATTCTTGGCAATTAAGACATTGAACGGGACCATTTCTTTTGTGCTGCTCCTCTATAGTTATTATTCTGTAGAGAATATATTTTAAATTATAAATAGGATGCGTTTCATTTTTTTAAGCTTAATGTCGCCAGGTTCTAATTCTACCAGAAATAATGGCTGGGGATTTTTTTTCCCTGTTTTTAATATTTAAAATATTTAAAACCCTTCTCTTTCAAAAAAGTTTTAATTTCATCTGGGTCCACGCATGTGTCTATGCCCTTGATCATTACCTGAAGACCTTTGCTGCTCTTTAGTTGATATGTGTAAATGCTTTTTTAAGGGCTTCGTATTTGTTAGTTAATTTACGAAAATTATTCTCATGATTTACCTGTATTTTTGTCTCGTTTATATTTCCACGCTTGATTGCAGCTACGTAAAACCAATTTTCACCTATTACCGAGATCACGCTCTTTATTAACTCTCTTGAGTTTTGCTCCCTTAGATATATCGGGGGTTTCTTAGAAGATTTTATAACGTTTGGTGCTTCCGAGGATTCATCCTCCAGAATTGCAAAACGATTTTGAGAGTTTATTTTATCAAAAGATGGTACTTTTGAGGCCGAAGCAACTGCTGCAGAGGTAGGGCTGCGACGCAATTAAAACGAAAATCGCTTAATTGAGCAAGATGTGCAATAAACCGAAACACCCATGTGCAGATAGAAAATAAAACTCATTTCTTTATTTACTTTATATAACATTTATTTATATAACAAAAACATGACACAAGCCGCAAAATGTTATTTTTTACGTTTGTAGAGCAAAGACACATTAAGAAGACGGCAACAATTAACCGAAACAATTGCTCTTGTTAAATTAAAACGGGTATTTTTACATAGACAGTTATACTGAATGATTTCGTTCCATGATTTTTAGTGCAATAAAACGGGAAACTTAATTAAGCGGGACTCAATTAACGAATACAACTGTATAACAATATTTTAGTGTTCGATAAGTTTTAAGCTTTAAACTCCGTGAGCAAAAATTTTCGGTAACTTAAGGCATTTATTATAAAGTTTGCTAGGTTTTTCTAAATACAACCATCACATGTTCCGTTCAATGAACTTATTAACGTATTTTGATCAAAATTATTTTTCGCGAGAAAACTAACCCTAAATTCTCTAAGTATTGGGCATGGGCCCATAAAGTGTAATAAATGTTTATCTTCCTCCATACTACATAACTTGCAGATTGCAGAAGTGTTACTGTTAAATATAGATTTTGCAAGATAGTATTAATAAAATGAAAGAGCGTCAAACGACGGTTTGAGACAGCTTTAGATTTGTTTGCCTGTGACACTTCTAAAAAGCACAAGTATCTTTTGCATTTCATGGGTGCTGGGGCATACGACATTTTATGTGATAAGCTGCTTCCAGATACGCCAGAAAATAAAACATATGAACAACTGCTAACATTATTAACTGAGCACTTTGATCCCACACCCAATGAGTTTCTAGAAAATTATCGATTTTATTTGCGAAAGCAGAAGGACGACGAAACCTGTATGGATTGCATGGTGGCACTGGGCAGGTTACCATCACACTGCAGCTTTGGTGCTTTTTTAGATACGGTCTTAAGAAACCAACTTGTTTTTGGTCTTAGAAACCCAAAGATCCATAGCCGGTAGGGGCCGCTGAAATAGGGGGTCTAGAATTTTACCAGCATGGAATAAAAGTGGTTGTAGTAGATCTTTTTGGTGACAAAAAGTACAACAAATTCCGGAAGCGGGGAAGAGAGATGATATGAGTAGGAAATGTTGGTGATGCGGTTGTTCTTCTCATCCTGCCAATCAATGCAGTCACAAGGAAAAGGACACCTCCGGCGAGTCTGTATAAGAGCTTAGCGGCAGTTACACCAAATTACGGACGAGGAGGCAGATATAAATACGGATGAAACCAGGGTAGAAGAATTGATGCAAATTTACGAGGGAAAGGTTTAACGTATTGATAATAACCGGGTAAATCGTTCCAAGTTATTTTGTAATCTACTTGTAAATAACTCATGTTTATGTTTTAAAATTGATACTGGTTCTCAGGTGACGACCGTTAGCTTGACAGACGCTAAAAGACATTTCGGCAAGGCGGCCATACATTCAAATGATTTTTCGCTTTATAGCTATTGCAATACCCCTCTTGATTGCGTGGGCTACATAATAGTGGTGGTAAAAACTCCTGCACCAAGTCCGCCCGTAAAATTATATATTGTACGATCTGAAAGAAAGCCGTTGTTAGGTCGAAAATGGCTTCGCTCGATTAAACTCGATTGAACACAAATCCTTGGTAAACAAATACAACAATCCAACGTGAATGAGGTCTCATTGGGGTGAGTGAAGACAAATTAAAAAATATACTTAATAAATATGCAAATTTGTTTGACCCTTCAATAGGCAAAATAGAAGGTTACCAGGGGCCTTACCGCGTAATTCGATTCGAAAGAAAAACTGATCGAATTCGATAGATTTGTACTATGTAGTACGATTTTCGATAATCAACTATCGAAAGTAAGGACATTTTTTTCGCTGATCGAAAATAAAAATTTCCCTTTCGTAAATGCAACCGTGTAATACGAAAACGATTGTCAAAAAGCTTGAAAACATTCGTAAATTATTCGAAAGCAATTTTGGCAGTGAAAATTTAAAAAAATTATGTATTATATTAATTTTAAACAAAAAATTTAATGGTTTAAAATACAAAATGAAGAGTAATTTTTATATAAAAAATTGCTTGACATGTCGTCTTTAATATGATTGTACACATACATAAATGAATACTTGTTAAGTCTAAATTTTTTAAAAAACTAAAAGAAAACACAACACATTACAGTAATCTTGGCAATAAAACATTTTTCTTACTTACTTTTTTCGCTTAGATTCATGATATTGGATGCTAATCTCATCATTTACACAGTACGAAATACTTTTCGATTCGAAAGTTCTGTTCGAAACGATTTTCGATACGAACAAAATTACGCGGTAAGGCCCCAGGCCCGACTTCAAGTTCAGGATAAATCAGTACCCAAGTTCTTGAAAGCAAGACGCGTTCCTTTTCCATTATTAGACGCGGTGGATCATGAACTTAATAAGCAAGTTAGCGAGGGACTCTTAACACCATTAAAAACTGCTGAGTGGGCAACCCGGTTGCCGTTGTTCCGAAAAGAGATCGACAAGTCAGAATTTGTGGGAATTATAAAATTACGCTTAATCCTGCTCTAAAAGGATATGAGTATCAGCTTCCAACGGTAGATCAGCTGTTTAGCTCGATGGCGGTTGAAACTAAGTTTTCAAAGATTGATCTTTCAAGAGCATACTTACAGCTCGAATTTCACCGAGACGACCGCCACTTATTGACCTTTAATACTCATAAAGGCTTGTTCGAACCAACAAGGGTAATGTTTGGAATTGCATGTACTCCGGAAAAATGGCAGCAGTTCATGAAGCAACTTAAGGGTATTTCGGGAGTGGCGGCGTTTTTGGATGATATCCGAATTACTGCTGAAACTAATTTAGAACATTTAGCCAGAATCGATGAAGTGCTGAAACGGTTGAATAATCACTGCATGCGTATAAATTTGGAAAAATCTGAATGGTGTTACGAACCTTGTGTCGGCCTCTAGACTCCATCATTCCAACTAACTCAAGCGGCATCATCTCTGGGAGTAGTTCTCAACCCTTGCGATGGCCAAGATTCGCCACAAAATAAAAATTAACAAAAAAAAACTACTTTACAACAAACAAAGCGAAACCATTACTCATAGGAAGACAGATGTAAATCCTCAATCGCCCATACCCAACCATGGCCGCATCTCATCCACCCAAAGTTTAACGCGGACCCCGCTACCCGTCCATCACATCCTCTCCATCAACAATCCAAAATAATAGATTTACTCACTCATAATTTTTTCCATTTTTTAAAACAAAATCAAATTTATTATCATATAACTAATGCTAGACATTACTAAATTTTGATACAAATACATAAAAACCAAAACATTAACGTAACTTATTTTTAAAACTATAAACCCTTACATATAAAAACTAATTGCTTATTCTTTTCATTTCCGGACTAAGATAAATATACTTCCGTTTTACTTTAATTAGTATTATAAAATAGACTAAAATTTAATTAATTAATGTTCATGTCAAAAATTCTTTAAAACCACAAAAACATATAACAACGTTGGCTTAAATAATAATTATTCAAAAATTAAAATCAATTGTTTTTCACTTTTACTTGCTGCAAATTTTCTTTTTGCTTTCATTCAATAAAATCTTCCATTAATTCCTTTTCCGTCCTCAGATTATACTTAAAATTCAAAAATTCATAAAATTAGGTATTTTTAAAACCTAATTTACAACTAACACGTATAAAAGACACTCCACACTACAATAATATAACTTAACCACAAAAACATCTAACAAAGGATCGAACAGAGCGTTATTTAACAGGCTTCACTACAAATTCCTGCCTGACCGATATTTTTCTTCGATAATTAACCTACCCTAAAAGAGCTCTCTGAGGGTCTTATACTACCAAATAGAGATATTTTTTATTTTCTTTTCCGCGTTCTTATTTTTAAAATTGAGTTCCTATGCGATCCCTTTTACAAAATACTTTACACAATAAACTACACTTCTTATATTTTTAATCTAAACTTATAAATTAAGTATTAAATAAAAATACATATACTTACACTTAAACTTATTTTTCCTATTTCTGATAAGATGTTATAAAATTTCTCACTGGGTATGTTTTCCAGAGCCAAGTTTAAAGATTGGACTTTTCCACAGGAACTTTTGCTTAAAGGCTTTGTTCCACGGAAAAAGCTGTTTTCAAAATATCACTAAGCTTTCCTGTACACTAACTGATATTGCCAATATAAAATAATTTTTCACTACACCGGATGCCACTAGTTTTTGGTCACTAAACTGCTTAATTCACAAAAAAAAATATTAATTCATTACCTTTTTCTATATTTATTGTTGTACAAGCAGAAATATGAAGCTTACAACTGTTTGATCCGTGATCCAGGTTACAATTTATACTCCCTAGGACAACTTCCCTGGTGTAGTGGCTTCCTTTCTACTTCGTTCTCACACTTTCTCCGTTGGCAATAAATTATTCTGCAGGAACACCTAGTTAATAATATTTCCAACTTAATAACTTTAATTTTTTTTTTACACGCACTATCTATATTTAATATACTAACTTACTTTTATTTTTATATTTCTGCCACTTAAATTATTATATATATTAAACTTTTAAACTTATACAAAGTAACACAAATTTGAAATTCTTCCACTTGGCACTTAACCTTATTGTTCACTTGCCAATCTATAAGTGATCTAAAAAAATCCTCACAATTTTTTCTCAGGCTTCAGCTACCAATATTTTTATTATACAGCAACAAAACAAAAACATAAAAAACAAGTACCGAAACGTAACATGCAAATTCAAACAGTTCTGACAAAAAAAATTGGGGTCAATAACCGTTTCCCTTTGGCCTTGAAAACTCAAGCAGTTTCACAGAGAAAGTCTATCCTAATTTTCTCTTCCTTTGCACACTAACAAAAAATTGATTCCTTTCCAATTGCAACTCTATGCATACTATTCTAATACAACTCTAAATTGAAAGCTCACTTTCCAGAAAGGACTTCCAGTCTGCATATATTCAATAAAATATTTGTACACCCTTATCCAAAAAAAAACACTCAAAACCAATCAAAAAGAACTTAAACAACTAATAACAATTAAAGAAAAAACCTTACTTGTTAAACAAAAGCAAACTACACAAACAAAAACACAACCATCAGTAACACTTCGAAAATTCTTAGACAAAACAAAAAAAAAACACAAGCAACAGAAAATCATAAACAACAAAACTAAAAAATTTGCAGGTAAGAAACCACAGAAAATTACTACAAGTTCATCCAGTTTCTCCCTCTTAGGACCTAGCCAGCCGTGCATAACTAAGGCACATCTGGATTCAACACCCTACATTGTATGCTGAACAACAACACATACATATGTACATATATTTTGGTGCTTCTTAAATTCACCCCCGCAACAATGGATGAAAGATCAGATCGAATACTGTGGTTATGTTATAAACAGAGCTGCCATACAGAAGATAAAAAGCAAAATTACAGCGATCCTAGAAATGAGACAACCTACAAACAAAGATGAAGTCCGTGCTTTAGTAGGATTAATCCATTATTATGGAAGGTTTTTTAAGAACTTGAGTACTATTATCTACCATATCAACAGGCTCTAACAAAAAAACGAGCCGTTCGTATGGGGCTCATTATGTGAAAAATCATATTTGGAAGTAAAAAATTAAATGCAGTCTGACATTATTTTGGGCCATTACAATGCTAAACTGCCTGTTGTACCTGCGGTGGATGCCAGTCTGTATGGCGTTGGAGCGGTTTTAAGCCATGAATATCCGGATGGATCTGAGAGACCTATTCAATTTGCATCTCAAACCTTATCTAGTGTCCAACAAAAGTACTAGAGGCTTACGCTATCATTTATGGAGTGTGGAAGTTTTACCAATATCTCTATGGAAGGAAATTTAATCTGGTAACGGATAATAAGCAGCTGTCGCAAATATTTTCTCCTCATAAAGGACTTCCAAGGTTAGCGGCTACAAGGATGCAACATTATGCCATATTTTTGGGGTGCTTTGACTACGAAATGAGAGTAAAAAAATCGAATGATAATGCAAATGCTGACGCGTTTTCGCGACTGCTCAGCCTTGATAAATATAGGTTAGGTTAGGTTCCATTGGCAGCCGTGATCAAGCACAGCTCACGTGGGTTCATTAATTAGTTCCCGTTGTGTTACCATGTCACACCGTCTCCCATGGGTCCTAAGTTATCTGGCTGCTAGTATTACCACGCAGCCATCCGGTCGATTCAGTAAAGGAGTGGATCCTGTTTACATCAACATCAGAGAGACAAGTTTTGTCCCCAAGGGCTCTTCGACCAAACATTTCGAGTCTTAGATCTCCAAATACCGGGCAATTACAGAGAAGATGTTCCGTTGACTCTTCCTTCTCCTCCTCGCCGCAACTTCTACATAAGTCATTGTAAGGGAGCCCCAGCCTCTGGGAGTGCCTCCCAATGGGCCAGTGGCCAGTTATAACCGCAATCAGGTTTCTAAGATGATGTCTGGACAGCTGTAATGCCCGCCGTGTCCTTTTCTCATCTATGATGGGCCAGATTTTCTGGTTTCCCCACAGGTAGTTTCATCGTGCCACCTCTGACTAGCGATAATATGAAACTTGTGCGCCACATTATATGTTGAACCGTCTCGATTCAAGGTGGTGCCTGCATACGCCAACGAATCCGCCATGCAGTTCCCCAGTATGTCGCTGTGTCCGGGGACCCAATTAAGGGTGACCAGTGAATGTCTCGCTATCTCCTCCAGAGACATCCGGCATTCTCGGACAATTCTCGATGTGATGAACACATTCTCCAAGGATCTTATAGCCGCCTTGCTATCGGTAATAATGTGCATATCCCTTCCAGATATTTTACCGTACCGGATGCGCCTCGCGGCTGTGTGGATGGCCATTATCTCGGCCTGGATGACACTGCAGTGGTCCGGCAGCCTCATAGGAATGCTCCAGTTTAGCTGCTCGGAGTATATGCCAGAACCGACACCATACAGTGTTTTAGACCCGTCCGTGAAAATTTGAATCGCATTCGCGGGAATTTGTAGGTCATTATAGTTGACCACGTTATCTAAATTGCTTACCGTGAAGCCAGGATTGAAGATTGGCTCGGGTGTGACATAATCAACATCCATGTGCCAATTAATTTCATTCAGAATATTAGCATGTCCGATATTGTAATCCCTCCATGCTCCGGTGGCCCTTAGTCTTACCGCCGCGTTCGCAGCTAGCCTTTTCGCCAAAATGTCTGGTGGTAACCAGTTTAAAATCGTAAACAGTGCCTTAGAGGAGGTTGTTCTAATGGCACCTGTTACCGCTATCGCCACCATCCTCATTGTACGTTCAAACCTAGTTTGATGACTCTTCACCCTGAGCGCCGACCACCAAACAGCCGCCCCGTAGAATAGAATGGGTTTAAAGACACATTCGTATAGCCAGTATATATTCCTCGGGTTAATTCCCCAGTTTAGGCCAATGGCCCCTTTGCAGCAATATAATGCAGTTGCCGCCTTATTAGTCCTGGAAATGGTGTTCGTCCTCCAGTTCAGTTTGCTGTCCAATATTAGCCCAAGATACTTGGCGCTGTTCCAGTGAGACAGTTCCAGTGAGACCCCCTTTATCCTCGGGGTATCAAATTCGGGAATTTTATATCTCCTTGTGAAAAGTACCACTTCCGTTTTGGCAGGATTTACATCCAGTCCACATCCCTGGCACCATTTCGTTAGGACGTCCAATGCGGACTCCATTAGTTCAGACAATAGTCTGGGATCTTTACCCAGAGCCACAACTGCAACGTCATCCGCATATGCAACCGTTCTGCAGCACGTCCTTTCCATGGCCCTGAGTAGGGTATTCATATTCAGATTCCAAAGTAATGGTGAGAGTACACCACCTTGCGGGGTGCCCCTAGTCGCAACCTTGGAGATGTTCGAGACGCCCAAGTTGGATTCGATACGCCTGAAGTGCAGGATATTGCTGACAAATGGAATGATCGCCGGGTCGATTTCCAAATGTCTCATTGCGTTAATAACCGATTCAGGTCTAACGTTGTTGAAAGCGCCCTCAATATCCAGGAATGCAACTAAAGCAAATTCCTTGTAGTGCAGGGATCTCTCTATGTGGCCCACATATGAGTGGAGCGCAGTTTCCGTAGACCTTCCCTTCATGTAGGCGTGCTGAGCCAGTGACAAGGAATTGTGTCCTAACGATGATCTAATATGAATATCCAAAATCCTCTCCAGTGCTTTCAGTAGAAAGGAGGATAGACTAATTGGTCTAAAGTCTTTAGCCATAGTGTGAGATGTCTTCCCACTCTTGGGGATGAAGACGATCTTAAATGTTGTCCAAGTTGATGGGACATGTGAGAGACTCAGGCAGGCTCTAAATATTGCCAAGAGCCATGGCATCAATATTCCCAGGTTCTTTTGTAGGTCCGCTAGGATAATGCCATCCGCGCCTGGAGACTTAAAGGGATGGAAGCTTTTGACCCCCCATTCCACACGATGGCGAGTTACCGGAATATTGGAGATATCCCGAGTGCCACTAAATGTTACCTCCCTAGGCACATCATCAGTGCAACCTGGGAAGTGTGTATTCATCAGGACCTCAAGGGTGTCCCGACTGTTTGTGGTCCAGGATCCGTCCATCTTCCGTATATACGATGGAATAGCTGGTTTAGAGGATAAAATCTTACGTAGCCGACTTGTCTCCGAGGAGTTTTCCACATCGCTGCAGAATTTCCTCCATGACTGTCGCTTTTCCTTCCTGATAAGATTTTTGAATCCATTTACTGAGGAATTGTAATTGTTCCAAACACCATTACGTTTTGCCTCATTAAAGAGTTTCCTGCTTACTTTGCGTTTTTCAGCAATCTCCGCATTCCACCATATGGGCTTGGCTTTGCCCCTCATGTCGATTCTTTTACAGGATTCGTTTGTTGCCTCAATTAAGACACCAGTCAATGACTCCACTGCGGAGTCGAGCATGGACACACTGTCTATGTGAACCGGGCACATAGGCAGCTTGTCTCTGAGTACACTCGCATAGATAGACCAATTGGTCCTTCTTCTATTCGTGTAGGGTTTAGCTGAATCAACTCTAAAGGAAAAATTGAAATCAATATATCAATGATCAGAGAAGGAACAGTCCTTTAACACGTTCCAATCGCTTATCATATCCGAGAACTTATCACTAATAAGCGTAATATCAAGAACCACCCTTCTGTTAGTCACAATAAAGGTGGGCTCACTACCCCTATTAACTACTGTTAGTTCGTTTTCTACTATGAAGTCTAAAAGCGACTCACCTCGTGGATTGACATCCGAGCTTCCCCAGACGGTATGATGTGCATTAGCATCAGCACATATTATTAGGGGGATGTTGCGCCTGTTAGAATACGACATCGCCTTCCTGGTTGTGGAGTTTGGAGGATTAACACCCTGGTCATGTGCCATGTAGCAGCTCATAAGCCTTATCGCTAAAATCAGAAAGAATGAAAGCTTTAAGGATGTTTTTGACCATAACACAAGCCCTGGTCTTACTTTGATCGGCTGCGTACAGAGTACTATAGCCGTCTAAACTGAGTCCGCAAACCCTGTCTCTATACAACAATGGTTCTTGGATACAAATAAGCTCTTCCGTGCCTGAAGCCAATCGGAGGAGAAGGGCAGCTGACGCCGCTTTAGAGTGATGAAGGTTGATTTATGTAACCTTCATCATAGTTCATCGCTATGGACGACTGTGACGTTGGCATCCTCTGGGTCGTCGTCCGATTCCAGAAGGATGTCCTCATCGTCCGCCACTTTCATCTTGCCAAAGAAGTCAACCTGTGGCCGATGACGTAGCGGAATCGCCTTCCATATGCTCCGTTGATGCTGTTGTTGTGCTGGTAGTCACCGGAGCTAGAGGCTTCCCTTTGTCATCACCTTTGTAGACTCGGAGGAAGATAGTTCCAAATCCATAGAATATCTTCCCCTGTGTCTTCCGAAGTGACGGCAGAGAGTCACTGTTTATTATAACAGTGGCCTTCCTGGACTCTTCAACAGATTCAGAAACCCTCCAGTCCTGTGTGGGTAGCTGGGGGTTACTGATCTGTATAATTTCCAGGATCTCCTTGGGGTCGGATGGCTCAGCGGGGATCTTGGCAATAGATCTGGGCCTTTGCGGTACATCGGCCAGAGATATTGCCTCAATCTTAGCGCCCTGCCAAACTTCCCCCAGGGACTCCACGGCATCCTTGTACAGCAGCGCTGAACGCTCATCTGCACACGCTATCAGTTTAATGTGACCCTAATACCAGCCGGCATCTTCACATTGTGGTGGTGGTCCAGGGTTACCCCTTAAGACATTCAGAAACGCCCTACTAAGTGCGACGAC
This sequence comes from Pollenia griseotomentosa, assembly GCA_963931875.1. Lineage (NCBI taxonomy): Eukaryota > Metazoa > Arthropoda > Insecta > Diptera > Polleniidae > Pollenia > Pollenia griseotomentosa. The sequence goes on along the minus strand of OZ007560.1, from coordinate 173,462,925 downwards.
AACCAGCTTCCAGTTCTTGGATGACGTTGCGGTCAATGATCGCCCAAATGAGGTGGTCTTTAGCCACATCTTTGTACGACCTGTTTTGCGGCCGTTGAGGCGTATATTTGGACCGTTTAGTCCCAGGAAGTGTGTCCTCTCCTGAACGTTGCCGTTTAGGCGCTGCTTCGGTTGGCTTCCGTTCATAATTGCCTTCCTCTGCAGAGGGAGATCCACGTTTTAAACCCTCAATATGGGTTTTTGCCCACTGGAGAGAGGTTTTCTCCTGCTCAGTGAGCTCACCAACCGGTTTTTCACCAAGTCGGCTAATAATTTTGTAGGCGGAGCGCCTGGTTGTGAAGGCCCGTTTGGATGCATTTATGCGCCTTTGGGGTTTTTTGATAAGTGCCGTAGAGGCTGAGGGAGGTGCATCAGAGGGCATCGAATCTTTCTTCGTGTGCTCTCTTTGCACAGGTTTCGGCACATGGGAAACTGGATTTCTGGCAGACTGAATCTGTACCGTCAAGCCAGCACCCGAGGAAGGGGTTTTGACAGGTTTTTCTCCCGTCCGGACCTGGGAAGCCTTAGAGGTACCTGGTTTCGAAGAACCCTGTACCAAGCTTGGTTTTCGACCGCCTGAAGGCTTAGTCGTGACGAGTTTTTGAGCACTAGTAGCTTACCGTCTAGCAGAGCCTGGAGCAACCACCTTGCTAGACGAGGTCTCAGTAGCATTTAACATACTACAGCCTGATACCGACGCTGTAATAGTAGGGTCTCCGGGGATTATAAAGCCCTTTGCCGGATACTTAGGGCATGAATTTTCGGACATTTCGGGGGGGGGGTGAATTGGGGTTGCATTTTATGCCTAACTGCCAGGCGAAAGGATACCTGCCGCTCCCACAGAATACCACAGAACTGTCACGAGACGGAAGATTTTGCGTTTTTGCTTGTCTCTTTTTAAGAAAGCTGCCCTTTTTCATTTCTCTTTGCATCATCATTTATGCCGCAATACAATGAACACAAATTTATTAAGTTGAGATTTATTTGCAAAGCTTTTGTAAAAATTAACTTTTAAGTTTACCACAACACAAGTAAATAATCATCCCAATTATGAATGAAAATTCCCCGGGAGTTTTCTCCCTTCTCTCATTTTTCCTATGTTAATTCAATTGTAAAAGTAGGAAAAGGGAAAAAACTCCCGGGGAATTTTTATTCATGATTGGGCTGAATATTTAAGTAAATAAATAACATTATTAAACAAAAAAATATTAATAAATATATTTTTTTTGCACAAAACACAACGTTTGTTGAACTAATGCATTTTTTTAACGTGGTCTGTGTTTTGTTATTTTTGTTTTGATCATGCCATTTGTGTTGATTGTTGCTGCCTGTTTTTACACATTGCCACTTCCATACCAAAAAAAGCTTTCTGTCTTTTTCTTCGAAAGCTGCCCTCGCAACTGATTTGGGCCTTTTTCACACGTCACTTTTTACAGTTCTGTAGTATTCTGTGGCCGCTCCTCTGGAGACAGACGCAGACCATCAGCCGCTCAATATGAGAACAGACGCTGATGGATTTTATTGCGGACCGACGGCCTTCAGAAGGCCTTACAGTTGACCGAAAAGGCCAGCGGACGCATAGTCATTAGCCGCTCCAACTAGGAGAAACAGACGCTAATAGACAGGTGGGGTAGTTCTTGGTTTGTACTCGGCTTAGACCCTTCTGGCATGGGAGGCCCTACCGGTCTTGACTGACCGCCAGCATGACTCTAAACGTCCTTGTACTTAAGCCCTCGCATCGCGGCAAGATGACTACCCCATTCGCGAGGGTTGATAAATATAAGGATTTAGAAGAAGTGTTTATTTTCGAGATTTAAACAATCGAGAATTTACAAGTCACGCTTGATGAATTAAGAAAACGTACAGAAAAGGACCGTGAGGTAGCTTTACTTCTTGAAGGCTTAAGACATGGTCGTGAATGCGAGGCAAAATATCGTTTTGGTGTCTCCCAGACCGAATTCACTTTGAAACAAGGATGTTTACTTCGAGGCATTAGAGTCTACATACCGAACGTGTTGCGTAGTCGTATCCTGGAGGAATTGCATTCTGCCCATTTTTGCATAACCAAAATGAAAAGCCTTGCACGCGGTTATTGTTGGTTTCAATCGCTGGATAAAGAGATAGAAAACTTGGTGTTGAGTTGCGCAGAATGACAGTCGGCGAGGCGAATGCCCACTAAAACAACACCAGTTCATTGGTGGAACGCAGCAAAGAAACCGTTTGAGCGCGTACATGCCGACTTTGCTGGACCATTTCTTGGAAATTATTTATTTTGGTGGATGCATACAGTAAGTGGCCGGAGGTGCATATTATGTCCAGTATAACAACAGAAGCGACCATTCAAATATGTCGCGAAATTTTTGCAAGAATACGAACGCCAAATATATTCGTTAGCGATCATGAAACGCAATTTAAATCAAAAGAGTTTCAAAGTTTTTTATTAAGTAACAGGATTCAGCATAAACTGGGGCACCCTATTATCCAGCAACCAATGGTTTGGCGAAACGGTTCGTCCAGACAATCAAAAACGAATTAAAAAGCATCAAATGTTCTTCGGACATTATTAAAGAAGAAATTGCCCAAAATTTTGTTAGCATATGTTTGGAAAACAGATTCAGTCACGTCTGGGTTTAATTACATATACCAAACGAAACAATTTTTAACGAACACGATATACCAAAAAAACAATTCAATGAGGGGAAAGTGTATCTGCAAAAGATTATATGACAGAGAATAAGTGGCAGTTTGGAAAAGTGTTGAGGAAATTGGGCGATTTACATTATGAAATTGAATTGAATGACAAACGTGTATGAAAGCGGCATATAGATCAGATCCGTAAGGTCGGGGAAGAGTTACAAACATCAACTAAGAACACAAATACTTTAGATATAAAACAGCGGACAACCATCAATTTACCCCAGAATTGGAAGAAGATGGTGGCAATGGCGACCTGTCGAAATGTCCAATACAGCAGGAGGGAGAAACGATAATTCTCTGACACAAACACTGTTACGACGTTCAAAAAGGGTAATCAAACCACCGAGTCGGTTAAATATATAAGAAAGCGAAATTTTTAGGGGGTAAAAGTTGATATGTCTTGACAATTTATAATAATAATGGGCAACCAATTTAATAATGTAATAGAGTAAGAAGAGAATTAAGAGAATAATAAAGAATAAATTACGCACTTGAATTCAGCGTTAGCAAACAGAAGAACACGTTTTACTGGGAGTCGAATTCGGATACAACTAGAGTGACCAGATTTTTAAAAAATATAAAGATAAATCATGCTTGAAATAGAGCTAAAAAAGGAAATTTAAAGCAAAAAAAAATAAAACTAAATTTGTATAGCTCCTTGTAGTAACTTTTAATTAATTCGATATTTTTCATAGATTAAATACTGTTTAAGTAAGTATATACTTATGTATAATACCTTTGGCGTTATTCTTAAAGGGCAATGTCAAAATACTCATATTTGAAAAATTACATTTGAAGTTTTTATAAACAAATTTTTTAATTATATGTAGTTGAGAATAATTCCAAACTTTAATTATCAACTTTGACTTAGACATATAATATGTGTGTTCATTTACTAGCAGAAACATTCAACAGGGAGTAAATTTAAAATTTACTTTTGCATTTTCTGGCCGCTTATAGATGGAATATGTGGCAAATATGCTTACATCGCTAAATGGACTATCACGTAAATCCTATATTAATTTTACTTATAACGACAGAAAAACAGATTAATTGGAATACCTATATCGCTAAAGTGACTAAAAATTGTTGTGACTAGAAACGAAAAGTACTGTATGCTTAAACTTTATTTTGAATTCTCATGAAATAGGCTAGGCTTGAAACTTACTCAAGCTTTGCTTTTGTTCAATAATTGATTTGTAGTCTTGCTATTATCACTGGAATATGGAATATAAATATATATTTGGTTTTTATAAATGACATAAACTTATTTATTATTTATTCAAAAAATATTTCGAAGTGTAACTTTTGACAAAAATTCTTAACTTTTTTGAAAAATAGCGTAACTTATCTAGATCAAATCTGCAACATAGATTTCTTCTGCGCTGCCAGTATATTTCTCTTTTAACTAAATCACACATTAGTTTATTTGGAAAAAGTGTTTTATTAATTTTGAAATATAAATAAACACGAAATTTAAATTAAAACAAGTTAGAGTGTTATATTCGGCTGTGCCGAATCTTTGATACCCTCCACCGACAATTTGAATATTTCAGGAGTGATATCTATATGATGTATATTTATTATTAATTTATCTTTATAAAAACAGACATAGCAATTGGTTGCAGCTTAGACCATTATTATATTATTGACCGACAATCTTGAGTAAAATATCTTGGGTCGTAACAGTTTAAGCCGAACTTAAATGATTTTCAGGAGGGGGATTTATATTGTAGCCATCGTAAGTTATAAACCAATCATCCCAAAATTCTACAGAGGTATTTCTGGTATTAAAAACATTAATTTCAATACAGTGGTGACATTAGTTTACAGCGCTTACAGTGAATTTAAAAAGGCTGCTAAATATGGTATCTAAGGTAAATTATGAACCGTATATCACAAAATTGCATGACTTTTTTTATGAAGCTAAGTTGAAAGAAGTTTTACCGTAATATCTATATCTGCTGCGGTTTTAGGCGTATTTAATTAATTTACCAGAGTGGGATTTATATGTGGCCTATAGTAAATTATGGACCGATCATCAGGAAATTGATTAGTGTGATTTCTAGTCATATATAACTGTGAAGTATTCAATTTTATTCTGATAGCATTATTTATTAGGGTTTATATGGGGCCTAGGGTAAATAATGGACCAATCTTCAGGAAATTTCAGTGACATTTATAGTCCTATAAAGCTGTGACGTACCAATTTCTATTATGATAGCATTATTTATTATGGTTTTAGGCGTACTAAACTGTTTTCCGAGTGTAGGGTTTATATGGGGCCTAGGGTAAATTATTAACCGATCTTCATGGAATTTCACAGTGTCATTTCTAGTCCTATAAGACTGTGACGTGCCATAGTTATGATAGCATTATTAATTATGGTTTTACGCGTTCAAAACTGTTTTCCGGGAGTAAGGTTTATATGGGGCCTAGGGTAAATTATGGACCGATCTTCACGAAATATTACAGCGTGATTCCCAGTCGAATAACACGAATTTTGGCAGTGTCATTTCTAGTCCTATAAGACTGTGACGTGCCAAATTTTGTTATGATAGCATTATTAATTATGGTTTTACGCGTGCAAAACTGTTTTCCGGGAGTAGGGTTTATATGGGCCCTAGGGTAAATTATGGACCGATCTTCACGAAATATTACAGCGTGATTCCCAGTCGAATAACACGAATTTTTGCAAAATCTTATATCATTTCGTGCATTGTTCCACAATTTATGTTAGTTTCTGTAACAAAATTATCAATTTTTTTAAGGTGGTGGTTCCAAATTTTGAGCCATAGCTCTGATCCTACTTAACCGATTTTGCTGAATTTTAATCCCAAACTATTTAGGATAATTACAAGCAATTTAACGCCAAGTTTGTTCATTTCTTTTTCGAAAGTGAGCATGTTTTTAACAGACGGACATGGCTAAATCGACTTAGAATTACTCAAGGAGCCAGAATATACATAAGCCCCAATTTCACTTGTAACAATATCAAAGCTTAAACAGCTTTATTTAATATTGTTTGACAGTACTGTAAGTATCTTATGACAAGTATTCAATGAAATCAGTTTGAACCATTTACAAATATCTAAAGAACTTTTTTCTATATCCTGGTGCTATTTTTTTGACCGCAGCTGTAAATACTTTACGGGGTCTGAGATGAATAATGAAAGTTTCACACGGAATGACAAACTTTGTATACACTCTTACAACTAATTGCGGTGGTGGGTATAAAAACAAAATGCATTTTTAACCATTCATAACTTTTTCTGTTATGATTTGAATTTATGATACAAATACAAATTAAAGCTTAAAGTCCACATATTCAGCAAAAAAACAATCATACAAAAGTTCTCATCCATTCAAAAGTTACAGATTTTTGAACCATAAATGGCCAAAATTTTCCACTGTCGGTCGGATACTGATGAATCCTTAATTTTTTTTTTTGTTTAAAAAAAATAATCAATTTTTGCTCATTTTACCATGAATTGAAATTAAATTTGTTGTTTTTAAATCTTATTAATATCAATTTCAAATAACAATATCCAACGCTGTTATTTTGCATACTAAAAAATTACTTACTTTTAATTTTAACTTGAACTTAAATTTAATATGCGTATCGGTATCGCATTGTATAAAAAGTCGTATCGTTACATAGCTAGTAAAATGAATCAAATTTTATATTTTTTAATCTTTTTATTTATTTTACATTTTCATATGACTATAAATAATTCTTAAATTATAAAGTACAGCAAACAAATATATTACAATAATTTTCTCAATACTAAAGTTTTAAATCTACTCCATAGGGGTACCACTTCCCCTGCTCCTATCTTTTTTTTTATTTTCAAGGCATAGGGGTTTCTATTAAAGAAAATTGGTCCAGGGGTTATTAAAAAATGCGATATTTAATATTTGCGATCTATGGAGAATTTAAATTCCCATACTTTTTTATCTTAATTTAATTTCGGACACATGAAAACCTACTGTGGAAAATTTTAGAATATTGGTCTAGCGGTTCAGTAGATGTGCGATATTTAACATTTGGCGTTTGGATATTTAACTTCCCGTGCTCCTACCTTGTTTTAAATTTGGGGGCAATGGGCATCTCCTGTAAAAGCTTTACAAAAATTGGTCAAGCTGTTCTGTATATATGCGATTTTAAAAATTTGAGAACTATGGGGGTACCACTTGCCCTGCTCTTTTTTTCTAACTTATTTTTCTTTCAAGCAATTGGTCCAGCGTTTATTTAGAAATGTGATATTTAATATTTGCATTCCTAGGGCGGTAGCACATTTCTTGCTCCTTTCTTATTTTTTGTCATTCGCGAATAATGGGGACTACCACTTGCCCTACTCCTTATTTTTATTTCAAGACATAGGGGATTATACTTTAAAAATTTCAAGAAAATCGTTCCCCCGTCCTTTAGATATGCGATATTTATTATTTGCGTTCTATGGGGATAACACTTCCCATGCTCCTATCGAAAAATGAATAAGCCTAATTTAATTTCGGGGATACTCCTATAAATGTCAAGATTAGGTCTAGTAAACAAAGATTTATATATAAAATAATCAATACAGTGCTAATAATAGTTATGAAATATACCAAACAATAACAATAGATTTTACAGTGGGAGTAGTAGTAGAGGTACATACCATATCATTTTCCAAACCGATTACATACTTCAAAATTTCAATGAAATTCCAAGACCGCTATTGTTTATATTTTTTCTAGTCATAGCTGAAAACTAGTAAGGTTACTTCTCCAAATCTGTAACACAATATTAATGCTCAAATAAAAAAAGAATCAATTAGTTTATTTTTACACAAAATTCTAGTGTGATGAAGAGTTTAATCTTCAAATCTTTTACCAGTTATCACATGTACATTAACTGCATTAGGTGCTGGAGTTATACATATGATAAGATATACCCATAATGAAGTTATGAATGCCAGAAGAAATCAGTTTAATATTTATTTAGAATAGTTCATTGAATTATTCTTGCATTCACAATTTCTATTGAAACGATACAATTTTATCTGCAAAGACTGTAACAGTTTCTGTTCCATGCTACCAAAAACTTTAACCGCATTCTGTAAAAAGATTCAATTCAGTGTATCAGTAACTGTGAAGATAAAACATTTCATTGTTCACTCTTACTACATTTAGTAGAGTTTATGGTACAACCCACCTTAGCTACTAGATGCTACATATTGTGCGAGCTCTATACACCAGTCTCAAACACTCACCGCAGCATCAGTGATGATCCATTGGCCTGAAATGGCGAGAGCATTGTTAAGTAACCAACTCGTCAAAAACTTGGAAAAAATAATAAAAGCAAAAATACATAATTTTTTGCTAAGGTCGCAACTCAATCTCTTACTTCTACTCCCTTATTATAAACACTAATTTTGAAGTTAACTTATACTTAAGTCATACCTTATTTTAATACAATAGTGACAATAAATTTTTATATAAAAATAATACCTATTCTAAATAAAAAAAAACAACTAACCGATGAAATTTTTATAAATAAAAATTCTAAAATGTAGACTGTTCGCTCAAAAGCTGAAGTGGTGGTGTTCGACATGATGGGGTCCAATTGTTAGATGAACAAAATACATCTGTGGTCAATAAGTCTCCTTCTACATCAATATAATCACTACCCTCGCTCTTCAGTTCTGCAGTTGGAAAGCTTCTTAATGACGAAGACGCAACATAACTGTGGTCATCACTAACGCTTTGCAAGTCCTTATCACTTTGTAGAATAACTGATTTAGGTAAAATTAAATTATTTATATAATTATCATTTTTATCCCATATATCATCCCATGTTGAGGACGTGGGCAAACTGGTACTGCTTCCATTATCCATATCTGTGAAAAAGTTGGGAAAAGCAGAAAAATCATATGAAAAATCACCGAAACTTTCCAGGGAGGCATTAACACTACCATCAGAGGGTGCATCAAAATCTATTGAAAGAGGGCCAGCATCGTAAAGGTTACTGCATAAACTTGTGGTAATAATTTTATCTCTCGCATCATTGTAAATAGAGTCCTCAATACTGCTAGTAACAGAGAAAGGCGATTGCCCAGATTCGGAACTGTGACGGAAATTAAGTGCATTTACAAGTCTCAATATTTCAGATCTATTTGTGATCAAATTCTCAAAATATTTCTTTTCTTGCTCTAGACGCTGAGCTATTTTTAACTGTTGCTTAAGCGCTTTTGCTAAACCCCGATTAGCTTTTCGGGCGACCTGTAATTCTTTCTCAATAGTTTCTAAGTAAATTTTCTTTTTTCGTCTGTTTTCTCTTGCTAACAAAGCATTACGATTGTAGACATTTGGATCGGGTCTTCTTGTTGGCATTTTTTTTTCACCATTTCGCTTTTTTGAGGTTATGGAATTTGTATATTTTATTTCCGACGCGTTATTTGTGAGAGAGACAGCCTCGTTGTGATTATTTGCAAGCCATACAGATTCAATTTCCGAATCATTATCATCTGAACTGCTCATTAAATAAGCACCATCTTTTTCTAATAGCTTTTTAATATCTTCCATTTTTATGAATTTCGTTGTTGTGTATTTTAGCGAAAGCAATAAATAATACAACTATTATTTTGATCACTTTTTAACAAAGTTTAGAGTACTTTACCTTTTTATAATAATTTTTTCATTCAAATATTCCAAAATGCCCTAATTATATAATTGAAATTAAATCAACGGCTCAGTGCTTCGTAAAAGATATTTTTACTATAAACGTTTAAGAAAATAATAAATCGTTACACGAAAAACAAATACGATTATTTGGTACTCGCATGAGTACAAATGCAAACCCGAAGGTTGCCAGAAATGAACTACACAATGAATACATGGCGTTTACATATGCTAGTACTGGCGAGACAATAGCAATACATGCAAACTTTTTTACTAAACCTCACACTTTTCCAACTGTCTTGTCTTCTGTCTAGCAAATTTTGCAGACAGAAAAATTGGACAGTGATTGCTAAGTCTGAATTTACACGTTTCATCTTTTGATGCTCAACTTCTTTTAAATTCCCTTTTAAAGATGCCAATATAATCACACGCAGCAACCGGTTTCAACTTTTTTAGGTTCAAAACAACAATAATTTTAATACCAGCCAATCAAAGAGAAAAAAAGAGAAAACAATTACATGCAGCCATCGTTGTGCAAATGCCAACGAATAAAAACACAAAGCGTACTGACCGAGTACAGGCATCTCCGTACTAACCCCCTTTCTTCTTTATTCCCTCACCTAAAAACATAAGAGTTGAGCATCAAAAGATGAAACGTGTGAAAGCAGACTAACAGTAACCTGAAGTTTTGTTATATGTTATATATTTATTCATATGTATGAATAAATAAATACATAAATAATAAATAGTTAATTGTTATCTATCTTTGTACAATATAGTTGATTTAAGCTATTTTTTAATATGTTTACATAAAACACGTTTAACTGGAACTCCGAGTAAGTGCAAAAGTTTGCATATATTGCTTAGACTATAGTTTAAAGGGCATAATAAACCACACAAAATGCTTAGTAAACACACACATTGTTTACGTTTGGTGTTTGCCAATAAACCACACAAATATTCTCCGTACAAACATTAATTTTTTTTATATGAATGCAGAAGCCAATAGTGCTGCGGAAATTTTGTGGCTTTTTGCTTAAAACGGAGAAGAAATATAACATAGAGGCAAAGAATTTAAAGTAAAAAGTGATTTAAACAACGAGCTGTTTTGTGGCAAAAAAAAAAAATAATTATTATTTAAAATTATTTTAATGATTCTTCTTAAACATTTAGCATTGGACGCCACAAAAAGTTTGACAAATATCCAAATATTTCTACAATCATTGCTTTAAATGTCCAAACAGCAAACACCCCAATTAATACCACAAAATATTTGTACTAACGTAAAATTTTGACATGTTTGCCAAGCCATTTGTGTGGTTTATTATGCCCTTAATGATTTTTCGAACAAGTGGTTAGAGACGTGGTATTTAAAATTCGCTTTGTGCAATACGACACATCAAATGACATTCGGCATGAGCCAGGAAGTTATGTAGATGTAGTTAGAATAAATTGCAAAAGTGAGACTTGCATGGTAAAATAATCGGATAGCGCGCTTTATAGGGCAACGTAGAATTTCCTAATCTTCCATTAGCTCGTAAAATACCATTAGTATATAAAAAGGGATTTAATCTAAGTAGAAAACTTACTTTAGATATGGATTCTGAATTCGATAAACAGGTATTATATTCGATCTCATACTAGGGAATGGTAAATCGATTTCGATTGCAATCAAAAATCGATTTTGTGTTAAAAATGGATTTTTTGCAATCGAACTTACTTATTCGATTTTATACTGAAATCGATTATTGGTCTTCTAAAATCGAATTTTTTTTATTTTTATCAACATTTTGGCAATTCTTAGTGCTGGTTCCCACATGACAAGTTTGACTCTGGAACAAAATTCTTTTTTGACCAAATGATTTGCAGCAAAGTTCAGCATGTAAAAAAGTGGGATGAAGCCCCACTCAAGGCGAATTAACTACAGGTGGTGTCGAAACGGCATCTGAGTTTGACAGTTCGAGCTTATATGTTTTGATTTGTTAGTGTTTTGCCAATAATGGTTGACATTTCGAGCTAATGGCACTTACAATTTTTATATTTCCCAAATAAATGTTCTCCAGTATTAATTCATTAAGTGGTCTTTTATTAATTCAGAAACGTGTACATATATGAAGTAAAAATTAAAGAGATAACCTAACCTAATATTTAGAGTCTGTCAAAAAAACGTTGATGGCAAAAGTCGATAAAGAGTTGCCACAGCCTCAAGATTAATACGATACTGCCAGAATCAAATTCTCATACGCAACATTTCTTCCCCCGCTTAAGGAGAAAACAACACCTTTGGTCTTCTTTGCCTAGTCGAACGTCTTGGGACCTCTATTGTGTCATAAGGTGTATTGTTTGGTTCATTACTAATGGAAGTTGACAAATTTGTCTCTGGGGGTACTATGTGTTTGGGTTCTTGCGCATCAATATCCTCCGCCTCCATCAAAGGCGTACCCTCAGATGATCTTGTTCGCAGCGTAGTGTACGGCTCTCTGCTGTTTGGGGTACTAGTAGCAATTTCGATTCCCATGAAAGGGTCATTATCGTTATTTGTTGATTGAGTGTTTGACTGCGCAGCAGCGTTGTCCATTCCTATCGTGGTAGTTGCTTTCCTTCCACATTCTTCGTTTCGGTTTTGCTTGTTATTACCGCTTGAGCCTCGAATTTGATCAACATGTCTTTTTACGAGTTTGTTCCTGAATTCTATTTGGTAGTGTATATCACCAAGGCGGGCTCTAATAACACCCGGTAGCCATTTTTCCATTCGGGGGTTGCCGGACAAGAAATAGACTGGCTGATTAGGTTTAAATGTTCGAAAATTTGGACTGAATTCAACATATTGTTTTTCTTTCATCTTGCTGGTAGTGTTATCTGGTCGGACCAAGTCTAACCGTGAACGCAATAGTCGGCCCAAAAATAGTATTGATGGCGGTTGGCCAGTTGCAGTATGCGGTGCATTTCTGTACTGCTGTAAAAACTGGTTTATGTTGCTTTGAATAGAAGACTTTGTCGAGCCCATAGCTTTAAGGGCATTTTTTATGGTTTGGACACTTCGTTCTGCCTGCCCATTAGTCGCCGGGTGGTACGGGGCCGTTTTCTTATGATATACCACCCACTTAATTTCAAAAAGTTACAAAATTCAGCAGACGAAAAGTTGGTCCCATTATCAGATACTACAGTTTGTGGAACACCGTACGCGCTGAAAATTTCATCCAGGATTTGAGTTGTTGCACTTGATGTTGTTGATGTTGTAATTTTTACCTCCAACCATTTGCTATAAGCGTCGGTCACAATCAATAGCATTACTCCTAGGAAAGGGCCAGCGTAATCAATGTGAATACGCTCCCAAGGACCACTAGGATACTCCCAGTGATGATTACCAAATCTCTCTGGTTTATTTGCATGGGTTGCACACGAGTTGCATGATTTTGCTACACGCTCAATATCACTATCAATGCCGGGCCAGTATACAAAAGAGCGCGCCAGACCTTTCATTTTTACAATGCCAAGATGCGAGGCATGTAAGTCATTTAAAATATTTTCGCGTAGTTTACTTGGTATTACGATCCTGTGTTCAAAAGTTAAACATCCAGCAGATAGTCTGTAGTTGTCCTCAGGTGACTTGTAACCAGCATTTCTTAGACTTCGGCCTGTTTCTAAGATTTGAACAATCTTCCCCAATTTAATATCTTTCCTTGTTTCCCTGGCAATAGCCTCCGCCCTTATTGGCAGTTGGTTGACCTGGCCGATGATAAAATTGTCAAACGAGTCGAACTCCTCTTCGCAAAGTTTTGTACCACAGATTTTGTGCACTCTTAGAGGTATTCTCGAACAAAAATCAGCATTGGCATTTTCTTTGGTTGGCTTATAAACGACTTCATAGTTAAAGTTGCTCAAGAAATCTGAGTAGTTTGCCATTCGACTTACGCACAGCGCCGATAAACCTTTGTCGGGGTGTAAGATTTGTGATAATGGTTTATGGTCCGTTATTAATGTAAAGTGTCTGGCATATACGTACTTAAAAAACTTTTTTACTGCCCACACGATCGCCAGCGCCTCTTTATCGATTTGTGGATATCTCATCTCTGTTTCAGTCATAATGCGGCTTGCATAGGCAATTGGTCTCTCCAGACCGTTTTTAAGTTGATGCGATAATACCGCCCCAAGGCCGTATTTGCTTGCGTCAGTGGCCAATATTAAAGGAAGGGAAGGGTCGTATGGGGTTAAAACTTGCGGTGATATAAGCATTTCCTTAATATTGGTATACGCCTCATTTGCTTCCCTATTCCATTTAAATTCCTTTTGAAGTAACATATCTCTTAGTGGCCTTGATACCGTAGATAAGTTAGGAATAAATGCATTGTAATACGTAGCTTTGCCTAAAAACAATTGAAGCTCTTCGGGTGTTGTCGGCTTTGGCGCATTCTGAACGGCTTCAATATGTTTGTTGGATTTATGGATGCCATGGCGATCAATTTTATGGCCTAAAAATTCTACCATTGGGGTAGCAAATACGCATTTTTCTCGATTTAAGTGAAGTCCCTCTTCCCTCATTTTATTCAATATTGATCGAAGACTTGAAATCATATGCTGGAAGTTGTCTGCATATACTAGGATGTCATCAAAAAAACATAGGACATTTGGTATGTCCTTTAACAAATTTTCCATGCGCCTCTGCCAGATTGCTGGGATGTTAGCAGCGCCGTATACCGCCCTAGTTGGCCGAATTAGTCCATGAGTTGGTGTATTTAGCGTGAGTACATGCGCAAACTCATCGTCTATTGGCAAGTGCGAGTACGCGTCCGTCACATCAAGATGACAAAAAATCGTTGAACCTCGTATTTTATTCAGTAGATCTTCTATTTTTGGGATTGGGTGTTCGTCAATGATTATACGTGGATTCACTGTCGGCTTATAATTTCCTGTGATGCGAATACCTCCACCTTTTTTTGTTACCACATGTGTTGTTGAAGCCCATTCGGAGTATTCAACCTTTTTGTATATACCAGCTGTTATTTTCTTGTCTATTTCTTTTATATAAGCTTCTCTAAGTGCCAACGGAACCTCTCGCGCCCTTGCAAAAATCGGGGTGGCATCTGGCTTCAGGTGTATTTTTGATGGCGGTCCCCTTAGTTTGCCTGCAACCGTGCTAAATATATCTTTAAATTCGTTTGTTACCTGATTCAGTTGTTCTTTTTGTTGTGACGATATTTCCGGGCAAGTTGTTGTAATGCTGTTAATCTGGTTGGGTGGTGTAAACATTTTAACAAAGTCGATTTCCTTTGCGAAGGTTGTTATCCACTCTCTGCCCATTAGGGTGTCAAATTTACCATCTACAATGTATAAATTAAGTCTACAGAGCGTATTTCCTATACTTACATTGACAGGGAGGCGACCCATGCAAGTCACCTTATGGCCGGAGTAGCTTGTAAATTGTCTGTCTGTAGCTTGCAGTTTAAAAAAAGGCTTTATTTTTCGTAACGAATTTATACTCATTATCGAACAGGGAGATCCGGTGTCGAGTTCCATATTAACCGCACGGCCATCTACAAGTGTTGTTATTAACTTCCTTCGTTCGACCTCATTAAGTTCACAATTTCTATTTTATTGAGTTTTTGCACCATGTCGGTTGGGTCCTCACCCTCTGATTCTGATATGCGATGCGTTTTACTTCGACACATTTTTGAAATGTGTCCTATCTTTCCACACCGATAGCACTTGGCTTGTTTAAATTTGCAATTGTTTCTAGCATGTCTACCGCCACATCCCGCACACTGTGCCTGTGCAGATGTCCCACCCTTATAAGCATTTCGTTTGTAATCCACCAGCGAAGGGTGTAGTCTATGTATCTCCTCTTCATGGCCCCGTTCAGATGGGTTGATTTCCGTAGTCGTAGACTGTGTGAGTTCCATATTGTGCGCAATTTCGTATGCTGCGGCAAATGTTTCAGGTTGCTTACTGATGATTTCATCACAAATATCACGCGATCTCATACCACAAAGGAGCTGTTCTGTTAGCATTCGGTCCAGGAAGTTATCATATTCACAATGAACAGCATTTTGTTTTAGACGTAAAGCAAAATTTGAGATAGGTTCGTCTTTGTCTTGTATCACTTTACGGAACTTAATACTCTCCGCATATTTATTTTTCTTGTTGTCAAAATGATTAGTTAGTGTATTTTTAATTTCGTCAATTGTAAGTGACTCTGGACTCTTCGGGCTGATTAGTATTTTCAATGCGTTATTAAGTTCTGCCCCCATGTGAACACGTGCATAATTATGGTATTCAGCCACAGGTATTTTGGACAGTTGTAGTGCCCATTCAAAGCGTTGAAAATAGTCGGCTACGGATGAACCATCCTCCCTTTTAAACTCAGGCATAGAGAAAGCTGGTGACTTTGCAGAAGTTGACATCGAAGGATTCATGTCCGCAACAGCCGCTTGTGTTGCATCTATAACTGCCCTGCGTATGGCCTCAGCTAAGGAATCCGTCAAATTTTTTAGCTCCATATTCTCCATTAAGTGTCTTCTTTAATCCCACTTCTGACACCACTTTTATATTTCCCAAATAAATGTTCTCCAGTATTAATTCATTAAGTGGTCTTTTATTAATTCAGAAACGTGTACATATATGAAGTAAAAATTAAAGAGATAACCTAACCTAATATTTAGAGTCTGTCAAAAAAACGTTGATGGCAAAAGTCGATAAAGAGTTGCCACAGCCTCAAGATTAATACGATACTGCCAGAATCAAATTCTCATACGCAACAACAATGCAATGCAAAAAACCCTATGTTGTTTCTGTTGTTTTTGGATTGTTGTAGTTCCGACACCACCTGTAGTTGAATTCGTCTTGGCCCCACTGAAGCAAGATTTTTTGAAAACAACCATAATTCCGCCGTGGTCACGTTAAACTTTAATTTTATTTTTTAAATTTGTAAACAACAGTTTTTTATTTTAAGTGACAGCTGATCGAAAATGTACTACTATGAATTAACAAAGTCACAATAGTACATTTTTATCGAATGCGCGCCATAATACCAAATTAAAATTCGTTCGATCAGCTAATTCGACTGCTGTCGAAAATCGAATTTAGTCCATAATAGGCACCAATATCTGATATAATATGTGAGAGAACGTCGGCAGAATGAGAGAACAAATTTCTTCATGTTAGTCTTAATATTAAACAAGAGGAACACGTATCTTATAAGATTTCATAATCGAATGACTCTCGCACAGTAAACTTGTGTCGTTTTTATTCTTTTTTTTAGTTTTTTCTTGTTTTTTTCCACTATTTTTACAAAAAAATTTAACATTTTAATAAATGCGTCTTATTATTGTTTTTTATGTATGCATGTATGTGTATTTTTGACAGCTCAACTTATAAGATAGTTGTTATAAGATTTCTCATAACAACTGTCTTATAAGATTTATAATAATATTAATATTAACACTATTTGAGGGTCTTCACGTAAGATAAAACTCTCTGCGATTGAATTTGACGTTCGCTGATATAAAAATCTTATATCTTATCTCAGGTGGAGACCCTATGTAAGAGACAAAAGATAATGACAAAAAACTTGTTTACAACATGCAACATTTGACAGTTCGTATCGCAAAACATGCAAATAAAAAATAAACAGCGGGCTTTCCGAGACTACCTGCTATAAATATACCTTGCAAAGAACTTGTAATAAAAATAAAGTGGAACAAAAGCTGCCCCACCAAACTCACATCTACATTGATAGAAAATTTGATTAAACAATTGGATAAAAACAGAAATAACCACAACAAATCTGCAAACATAGGAAAAGAAGAGACCAAATTTTACAGTGTAAAATACATACCTGGGTTAACCGATAACAATAACATACGGTCGTCAATAAAAACAAACAACATCTGGAGACTGATTCTGGCAGTCGTGATCGAGTAATTTCTCGATTCGAAAGCAATTTATTATCCAATTATTTCAGTCAATACTTAACGAATTGGAATTATTTTTTCAGTGTTGTAAAGCATTAATTTGAGTTTCACAATACTGAAAAAATAATTTTGATTCGTTCAGTATCGGCTGAGATAAAATTGCTTTCGAATCGAGAAATTACTCGATCACGACTGCCAGAATTAGGCCCCTGTTTTGCATACAAACTCAATATGATATTTAACACAATTTTTTCTAGAGTAAAGGCGCTAATTAATAAACAACAACAAAGTCACATTGTATACGAATTACAATATGAAGGAAATGACACACAGCAATGCGAGCTAATTTATATAGGAACAACAAAACGTACACTGGACACAAGAATGGGAGAACACAAGATGGACATAATGCGGAAAAAAGAGACAACAGCACTAGCACAACACATCCTAAATACTGGTCACACAATAAAGTTCCATGATGTTAAAATTTTAGATAAAGAAAATAAAGAAAGGAAAAGATACACAATTGAAAGCCTTAGAATACAACAACAAATGAAGAGAACAATGAATTTGAAGGAAGACACAAACAACATAAATGCGAGTTATATTGTTACCATTACTTGAGCTGTGATATATTTAAAGTTTAAAGTAGTATGTATTTAAATATTAAAATTATGTTTTATATTTGTATGCTCCTGGGTACAATTAAAACGTTTTAATGTGATTAAATTTCATATTGTTAGTCTTTATTGTTTATATGTTACATTATTGTACTTATTTTATTGTTTTATAATTTTAAATAGACAATCCCTTGAAAAAGTCGACAAACAACCGACGAAACGTCGGGAACAAAATATTGTAATTAAAAATTGAATTTTATTTACATTGAAAAAATTTAGGCCCTATTAGCTTGACAAAAATAATATTCATAAACAGTTGTTTTTAATTCAAAAAACATTATAATTTGAAGTATGAATCAAGGTATATTTATAACAGGTAGTCTCGGAAAGCCAGCTGTTTAATTTTTATTTGCTTGTTTTGCGATACGAACTATCAAATGTTGTATAGTAAACATGTAAACAAGTTTTTTGTCTCTATATTTTGTCTTTTTTGTCTCTTATCAACCCCTTTGCTGTTTGACAATTCGTATCGCATAACAACAATAAAAAGCCCTGTTGTTTGTTTTATTGTACAATTGTTGTAATCTCGCGGCTACCTGTTATAAATATACCTTGGTATGAATCTTTTAGTAATTTTTTCATAATATTTTTCGTTTTATTTGTTGCAGATCAGCGCTGCCACTGGAAATTTTCTATTTTCGACCAAACTTGTTAACCAAAATCCTTTGGACTCGACCAGTTTTCTATGTTTGATACATTTAACAGCTAATTTAAGCAAGTTCAGTTATAATTAGCTACCAGTTATAGCTGTTAGCTTAAATTTTTTTTTTTATACCTTTAATATAAAATTAAAAATTATTTATCTTTTACTGAAAATTTTTAAATTTTGAGTTAATATGGGGCCGTAGGTAAATTATGGACCGACCTTCACCATATTTGGTGTCATAAAAAGGTTTTTGTTGAAATGTAATGACAATCAGTGCATTCCGTTTCAAATTTATGTTAGTTTTTAGGGAGGTAGTTCCACATTTGGGAGCTTAACTCTTTTTGTAATAAAAACATCTTTGAAGAACTAGAAACAATTTGAAACCCAAACGGCTAAATCGACTTAGAAGACCCATAATATATATACGTTATGGGCTCTTCGATGAATATAAAAAAAATGATTCACATAGAATGATAAACGTATTAACCCTTTATACACCAAGGCTGATTAATACTACATTTACACCTACGCAAAATCTAGTACTTACGAGATTTCGAGCCAAATCTAGTTGTTTTTGACTAGATTTCCCATACAAAACAAAATCTACTTCGTGACAAGATTTCGACGAAATCTACTCAAAATCTAGTAGTACTTAATGATGCAACTATGGTTTTTACAATATAGCACTAAAAAATATTTCCCTGCACAAGAAAAAATGACATTAAAAAAAAACAAAACAAAAACTGTTAAAAAAAATACTAAAAATTTTTATAAAAATTGTAAAAAAATTAAAAACACGAATAATATTGATAAAATAAATATCGTTGATTATTAAAAAAAGGTAATGCAAATTTTTTAATGTATATTTCTTTTTGTGTTTGTGTGTGTAACGAAAAAACTTTAAGTCAGCTGTTGTGTTATAAAAACAAAATCTCGCTAATGTCAAAAAAGTACAATGTAAACGCACTAGATTTCGAAGAAGATTTTAAATCAAATCTACAAGATTTCGGCCTAATGTAAATGTAGTATAAGGGTTTAAAACTGTAAAAAATGTTATTTAATATGATAAATTAAATTTCTCCTTAATGCACAATTTGTTTAATGACAAAATTGTTTCAGAATTCCTACTTCGTAATGTTTAGCTTTCTGTTTCTATTCGCCCTTCCAGAAATAACATTCCCCTTAGACTTTAATATTTTCATTCTCATTATGCAATGTTTATACGTATATTGATTTCTATGACCACTTTAATATCTTAAAATAGCTTTAATCCTAATTTTTGTTTCGATTTTGTTATATATGTATATATGTCGTTGAATATTTTCATTCTTTCTGATTACAGTGATGAAGATACTACAACTGTTGCTCTTGAGACACCGGACGGTATAGTCTGGATGGTCTCAGCGTATATGGCGCACGACCACGGGCAGGACCCACCCAATGGGCTCATCCGTGATGCAGTTATAAAGGCCGCGGGCACTGGAACTCCGGTTATCATCTGTGCCGATGCTAATGCGCACCACACTATATGGGGTAGTACGGACACGAATGTAAGAGGTGAGTCACTATTTTCCTTTATTATTAACTATAATTTAGGAGTAGTAAATAGGGGCTGTGAGCCTACGTTTGTTGTTGCAAATAGGTGTGAGGTTCTTGATGTCACGCTAGTTAGTATAAACCACATCGATATGATCGAGAGCTGGATGGTGTCGAATGACTGTTCGCTCTCTGATCACAGATATGTGGAATTCAGTCTAGGGCTTAGGTCTTCAGGATCGATGTCTATATTGAACAGGAGACGGACGAACTGGGGGATTCAATACTCCTCTCTGGTCCGGTCTCTACCTGACCCTCCTAGGGTTGACGATATCGGAGGGATCGATGCAGCAGTGGATCTGCTTTCGAACTCACTGCAGTTGGCGACTTCCCTGGCGTGTAGGCCAAGGGTGCGTAGGGGCAGGAACCGGCCACCATGGTGGGATCCTGACATTGCGCAGGCGAGAATTGACTGTCGTAGATTGTTCAATGTGGCAAAGCGCCGAGGCAACTGGGCGGACTATAAGTCATCATTGAATAGGTTTAGAAACTTGGTTAGATCTGCGAAAAGGTCTGCTTGGAGGAACTTCTGTAGCGGCGTGGAAGGATCCTCTGAGACGAACCGTTTACGTAAGGTAATGGCTTTGAGCCCGGTTGTTCCGACATACGTCCGGAAATCGGATGGTAGTTGGACTACGAATAGTCTAGAAACACTGGAGGTGTTAATTGATACTCACTTTCCTGGAAACTCCCAATGGGGTACACGGGATCCAGCGTGGGAGGCGACTTCCACTCCAATGTCCATTCCACTGGACTATGACAGGATTAAATGGGCCATCGATAGCTTTAGCCCATATAAATCTCCGGGTATGGATGGAATAATTCCGGCGGACCTGCAGAGGAATTCGACCCTGATAATACCCTGGTTGCTGGCCATATATAGGGGATGCGCTAGATTCTCGTATCTCCCTGTGAAATGGACCCTGTGTAGAGTGGTCTTTATACCCAAGGGGGGTAAAGCTTCTCACACCGAGCCGAAGGACTACAGACCGATCAGTCTTGCATCCTTTCTTCTTAAGACTCTTGAGAGGGTTATCGATGTGCACTTGAGGATGACCATCCCAAGGGGTTTACTTTCTGCCTCTCAACATGCCTATACGAAGGGCAGGTCTGTTGAGACGGCTCTTCACTCTCTGGTTGGAACAATTGAGAGATCGCTCGAATTCAAGGAGTACACACTTGTGGCCTTCCTCGATATTGAGGGGGCCTTCAACAACGTCAACCCGGACTCTATTGTGACGTCCATGGGGAATCTGGGGATCGACGTTGGCATATGTAGATTTGTTGACAATCTACTGAGGAATAGGGTCATTTGCTCTACAATAGGTGAAACCAGTGTTCAGAGGCTGGTGAACAGGGGTACTCCCCAGGGGGGAGTTCTATCCCCACTATTGTGGAACCTGACTATGAACACCATGTTGACAAAGTTGGACAATATGAGGATAAAGGCAGTGGCGTATGCTGATGATGTGTCAGTAGCTATAACAGGGAAGCATTTGGGCGTAATGTCCCAGTGTATGGAGGCTGCCCTGAGGGTACTAAGCACCTGGAGTGCATCATGCGGTCTGGGTGTAAATCCGTCTAAGACGGAACTGGTACTCTTTACGAGGAAGTATAGGACCGAGGACTTTAAGCTTCCGAGGTTAAACGGAACTGAGCTTCAGATATCTCGCAGTGCCAAGTATCTGGGCGTGGTTCTGGATAGCAGGCTGTCATGGGGACTAAATGTCCGGATGAGAGTGGAGAAGGCAATAGTTGCCATATATGCGTGCAGGGGTGCAATAGGCAGAAACTGGGGTATGAGCCCGAGGTGTGTCAATTGGATCTTTGAGGCAGTGGTAAAGCCGACCCTGTACTATGGGGTCGTTGTATGGTGGACTGCACTGGAAAAGGGCATACACCGCGGGATGCTTGAGAAAGTATACAGACTTGTCGCGTTGATGATCACGGGATCTATGCGATCTACTCCCACGAAGGCGCTGTTCACGATTTTGAACTGGCTTCCGGTGGATATAGCGGCCAAACAGTTGGCTCTTTGCTCGGCGACACGGCTGCACGCGGCTGGCGGCTGGTCGACCCGTGACTATGGACACGCCGGGATAATCAGAAGTACGATTGTCCCTGATGGAGTGGACTACTGCACTCCGGTACCGTTCTTTGGTGCGGGGTTTGTTACACGAGTGGCGCACGGAAACGTGCTCTTGGATACTTTCCGGGAACCGACCCTGGGGGTCTATACCGATGGTTCGAGGAAAGGTGAGAGGGCTGGCGGAGGTTTCTTCATAGAGGAACTGGATGTGAAGGTTTCCTTTCGTCTGCCGGATGGATGTAGTGTCCTGCAGGCGGAAATCTCGGCTATAAGGCGGGCGGCAAACTGGCTGAGGTATCATCGCATATCGGGAGATATACGTATATTTACTGACAGCAAGGCTGCCCTTGCTTCTTTGGCGGGTGTCTACTCGACATCTAGGTTGACTGCAGAATGTCGGATGTCTTTGAATGAGATTGCGAAACATTCAAGGGTAACGCTTATATGGATACCTGGTCACTCGGAGTGCCCAGGCAATCTAGTGGCAGATGGGCTGGCTAGACAGGGTGGTCGCATGGATGACGTATTCATCGATCAATTTGTTGGTCTTCCAATAGCCCACTGTAAATTACTCATCGAGCGCGAGTCTTATAGAATAGCGCAGATGCGGTGGACCTGTGAGTCCACCTGCTTGATATCCAGGATCCTCTGGCCTGGATATGACAAACGGAGAACTGGCTCTCTACTTGGGTTCAGCAGGAACCAAATTAGGTTGGTGATATCGGTTTTGACTGGACACTGGCCGGTGGGGACCCATGCTGGAAGAATGGGTCTGGAATTCAACGACTATTGTAGGAGTTGTCAGAACGAGGAGGAAGAGGAGACTGTGCTTCACTTCCTCTGTCACTGCCCTGGACTGCGGGGCATAAGGGAAAAATACCTGGGGAGACCGGTGTTTTCCTGCTTGGGGGATCTGTCTGGGATGGAACTAAAATCGCTCCTTCTCTTCACTAGGAAGACGAAGTGGTTGGAACTTGCAGTGACACCATCTGAGTAACTGCTCCAATGGATGGGCATTGGCGCCGGGTATCACAAAGGGACCAATTGAGGACCCAAGTGAGCCGTCTTCTGATGGCTGCCCAAGGAACCTAACCTAACCTATATATGTATTTATTAAACGTGCAACATTGCCCTAAGGTTTAGCCTACCATCCGACCAAGCACATAATTTTTGACAGCACGGAGTTTATTACACAAACAAATTTGCCTGTTTTTGTTGTATTGTTGTACAACAACACCTAGTGCTGCCACCTTGTAGTAATTTCACCATGAGCTGTGCTACTTTTTTTCTTAATGGAGACCCGGGGTAACCTCCACGTAGCAATATTTATTGCGGCAACCTTCAAATTTGATTACTCCATTAAATTTGCGACGTATAGACCGCATATTGCCATGAGTTGCAATCCATTGCGCAATGATTGCTCTTCTGATTGCTTGAGCAATTATTGCTTAAAGAGCATATAGACGACATGTTTTTGTCATCTGACATGTCAAATTTTCAAGTCACATGTAATTGTACATGTCTGTCAAAACCGCTGTTTTACATAAGCTTTATAATATTCGGTCACAAACGTACATGTAATTTGCTTCTGACATTGTCTCTGTTTTTTTCGCATTGTTATTGCAGAAACCAAAGTAGTGCTCGGTTTCAAAATAGCTTGCTGCCGCCATGAAAAGTTTTATTTGCGCCGTAAAATAGTTCAGCCATCTTAACATTTTTTTCTTTTAATTCAAAGATACCAATTTAGGAATTAATAATAAAACGGTTTTTATATATATATTCACATAAATTCTATTCAATGGTAAGATGATCAAACATCTCGGTATTGTAAAAAATTAACTTCAGCCGGCTAATGATTCCGTCAATAGTGGACGCCGCTGCCGGTTTCTTTCCGGCATAGCTTTCTGATGTCAGATGGTTTGTCAGAAGAAAATAGAGCACGCTCTAACTGAAATTTTGTCAGATGACTTTGCGTCTGACTTTTACAGAAGCAAAGTTAAAAAGGTAACACACGACATGTATGTATTTTGCAGTGGGAAATTTGACATGTCAGATGACAAAAACATGTCGTGTACGGGCGCCTTTAGCAATCTGCTGTCAAATCAGTTGTCATTTATCTGACATTTCATTTCTCTGTACGGTTGTTTATTTATTTGTGTGTTTATTTATTAAAAAAGCACTCAAGAGCCGCCAAGTGCAAAAATCCTTCAACAAAAAACAGTATGTATATTTTATATTTTTAATATATTATTATATATGTATTATATTTTTAAAACGTCAATATCAACAAAAGCAAACGGCGAATTTGTTTTTTTTTTTTTGATATTTTTGTAAATTTTTATTTTTTTTTTTTAATAAAACAATACAAGTTCTAGGTTTTTTTTCAAACGCAAATTACCAAAAAGTAATACAAAACACAGCTACGACAATTACAATTAATTATTTTATTAATTTAAAAAAGAAAATTTAACAACCACTTCAAAACACAACATAAAACATTTGTTATAAATACAGCCACAAAACTTTATACAACTTCTCGCGGTGAAAATTGCAAATTTATGGCAAATCAATTTCAAGTGTTCTTCAGCAATTATTGCTCCAGTGTTTTTGCTTGTACTTAAAAAATTGCTACGTGGAGACCCAGCGTTAAAAGTTGCTTGTGTTTTTGACATATCGACATTGTTGTGTTTTTGGTGTTGTTAGTCCCAATTTACAATGTGGCAAGTGAATGGTAGACAGACGAAGTTTGCCGGTAAGGGGGCGACGCTGTATGCGTAACACACTTCACTTTTTTCCTCTCTCGCCAACAAACTTCGTCTGTCTGCCTTTCACTTCCCACATTGTAAATTGGGACTTACTTGTTGTAGTATCGACACTACCAAGGCCTATCCAATAGGTCTGCTTAAGAAGCAAAAGTTGTTTACTTTTTCCTTACACCCAGGCTACAACTGACATCAAATGGTTAACATTAACACTAACATCAAAAAAATATAACAAGCACGTTAATAATTAATATTGTTATTTTTAGCGATGTATACTATGAAAAGTAATTTCTTGGGAATACAAAATTTTAATTTAAAAGATTTGTTATTCGTGCTTAATTCCCAGTTTTTATTCTTGATAAAAACACTGAAATTTATTGTTGATGGGATAAGCTATTCCTATGCGCATTTCACAGGTTGCTTAGGCCAGATCATCAGGAAACTTCATCCATAAACATTTTGGAAAAACTAAAGATATTAAACCGAATAAAACTGATAAGCGTATAAGAATCATAAGCAACAGCTCTACTTGTAACAATATCAAAGTTTAAACAAAAACATCAACAATAAACAGTGAGTTTATCTCTTCTTACATTCCCCACCACAATTGATTGGAATTCTTCCAACATTAATTGTAGTTGTAAGTAGGTTAAGAAAAAACAAAATGCAAAAAACAACTTGCAAAAGCATGTTGCCAGGTAGTTTTTTTAGGCCGTGCACTTGCCAGTTTATTATCAAAAGTAATTTCTTGGGAATACAAAATTTTAATTTAAAAGATTTGTTATTCGTGCTTAATTCCCAGTTTTTATTCTTGATAAAAACACTGCAATTTATTGTTGATGGGATAAGCTATTCCTATGCGCATTTCACTGGTTGCTTAGGCCAGATCATCAGGAAACTTCATCCATAAACATTTTGGAAAAACTAAAGATATTAAACCAAATAAAACTGTTAAGCGTATAAGAATCATAAGCAACAGCTCTACTTGTAACAATATCAAAGTTTAAACGAAAACATCAACAATAAACAGTGAGTTTATCTCTTCTTACATTCCCCACCACAATTGATTGGAATTCTTCCAACATTAATTGTAGTTGTAAGTAGGTTAAGAAAAAACAAAATGCAAAAAACAACTTGCAAAAGCATGTTGCCAGGTAGTTTTTTTAGGCCGTGCACTTGCAAGTTTATTATCAAAAGTAATTTCTTGGGAATACAAAATTTTAATTTAAAAGATTTGTTATTCGTGCTTAATTCCCAGTTTTTATTCTTGATAAAAACACTGCAATTTATTGTTGATGGGATAAGCTATTCCTATGCGCATTTCACTGGTTGCTTAGGCCAGATCATCAGTATTCTGTGCTTATGTTGTAAGATATGTACTTACGTGTTCTCCACCTAAAACACATTGGCAATTTGACGAAGTTATTCTGCCGGCGTTATTGTGTTTTTGACATTGTACAATGATTTTACAAAAACAAATTGCTTGTGGTTTTTGTACGAGTTGTACTTGTTGTAGTACCGAGATTACCTGGGATGAATTCGCCTTGATGTTTACATTCTTGAAAAAAAAAATTTTAAAAAAATCATCACTCGTAAAACTGCTCTGAGTGGAGAAGCAGCTCGCGCTTTTTGTCATTATTTCTTAAGGACAAACAGGTCGTTCTTGTTTGTCTGCTTTTTGTGCGTTTTGCGTTGTCACCCCGCATTGGTTAGTGGTTCGGCGTCGTATAACTGTACCGAGTTACAGTTTTTGCGGTTTCCACATTAACTATATGCAATCGTTTTTAACCTCAATGTTTTAATGTGTTGTCTAAATTAACTGGATGTGACTGGTGGAGAACCATATATAACTCGGACGTTTTACTGGTGGAGTACCAAGGAAATAACTCAGAAGTTTACTGGTGGAGACCAAAATACTCTGGAGCGGATTCTGGAAGCTCTCGCCTTCCTATACGAAGGTTTAGGTCGAACGAGGTTTTGTGGTTGAAGCTCCAAAAATTGTGTGATACCCTGGCATTATAACTTAAATAGTTCGCCAAAAACTTAGTTTTAAGCAAAATCAAAAAAAAAAAAATAAAAAAATCATTTATGTGCGGTTTTTAAATGAAAATTGTGCATAACAATTAAAATATTTGCAAAAAATAAATCGTATGTGGTTTTTATATGTGCGTCTTTAGTTGTGCTAACAGTTTTTTTTTTAATAATAAATAAAAACAGAAATAATTGTGTATGTGACCACGTCGTGTGTACGTTTGAAAAATGCGTATATTTTTGATATGCGCTTGTGCGCCACTTTCTTTAAACGTCCAAAGGACTTGTAGTGAAAAAAAGTGGAAAAACAATTGTTTTTAATTCAAAAAACATTAAAATTTTAAGTATGAATCTTTTAGTAATTTTTTCATAATATTTTTCGTTATATTTGTTGCAGATCAGCGTTGCCACTGAAAATTTTCTATTCGACCAAACTTATTAACCAAAATCCTTTGGACTCGACCAGTTTTCTATTTTTGATACATTTAAGCAACCTTAGTTATAAGTAACTACCAGTTAAAGCTGTTAGTTTAAAAATTATTTTTTTATATATGTACCTTTAATATAAAATTAAAATTTGTTTTGCTTCTACTGAAAATTTTAAAATTTTGAGTTAACATGGAGCCGTAGGTAAATTATGGACCGACCTTCACCATATTTGGTGTCATAAAAAGGTTTTTGTTGAAATTTAATGACAATCAGTGCATTCCGCTACAAATTTATGTTAGTTTTTAGGGAGGTAGTTTCACATTTGGGAGCTTAACTCTTTTTCTAATAAAAGCATCTTTAAAGAACTAGAAACAATTTGTAACCTAACATAACTTGATTCAGTTATGTAAATAAAAGTCTGTAATTGTATTTTCAGATTGCTTATTTATTAACTAATAAAGAATGTGTAGAATATATATGATGCTTAGTGAGGTTTACGAAGAAGCAGACGAATGCATAAAAACTCATGATTAGTGATGTCAATTGTTCGTTTTCTAACTCGCCAAGTTACAGTAGTGTCAATGTTCACTACACTACATAACCCAAACGGCTTAATCGACTTAGATGACCCAGAATATATATACTTTATGGGATCTTCGATGAATATTGAAAAAAAAAATTCACATAGAATGATAAACGTAGTAATATGATAAATTAAATTTCTCCTTAATGCACAATTTGTTTAATAACGAAATTGTTTCAGAATTCCTACTTCGTAATGTTTAGCTTTCTGTTTCTATTCGCCCTTCCAGAAATAGCATTCCACTTAGACTTCAATATTTTCATTCTCATTATGCAGTGTTTATACGTATATTGATTTCTATGATCCTTTAGCATTTAAAATGGCCACTTTAATATCTTTAAATAGCTTTAATCTTAAGTTTTTTTCGATTTCGTTATATATGTTTTTATTAAACATGTAACATTGCCCTAAGGTTTAGCCTACCATCCTACCAAGCGAAAATTATCCGACCTAATGTTGTCGGAAAAGACAAACAATGGCAACATTGTTGCACATAATTTTTGACAGCACGGAGTTTATTACACAAACAAATTTGCCTGTTTTTGTTGTATTGTAGTACAACAACACCTAGTGCTGCCACCTTGTAGTAATTTCACCATGGTATAAACAACATTAGGTGCGTTCCAAAAGATCTCGGTCAATGGTAAACCACCTAACCCTACAGCCACACGTGCAATAACGCCGGCAGAATAACTTCGTCAAATTGCCAATGTGTTTTAGGTGGAGAACACGTAAATATCTTACAACATAAGTTTAAAATGAGTTTATTTTCGGAAAACTTATTTTGCGCTTTAATTTAAATTATTTATCAGCCACGCGCGTATTATTGACAAGTTGTATAAAAAAGTTAATAAAAAGCAACAAAAAAAGCTGTCTGTCAAACTTAAACGTCAAGTTATGTTATAAAATAGCTTTCAAGACAGATTGCTTAACAGCGCTGTTAAAACACAAACAAAACACTAACATGAGGAGGCTATACCTAACACTAACATGATGTTAGTGTTAATGTTAACCATTTGATGTCAGTTGTAGCCTGGGTGTAACCAGAAAAAAATTAACGAGAAATAAAATTTTTAAATTTCAAACAAATAATTTTTTTTTTAGTTAATTTCGATAAATTTCAATTCAAAAATTAGTAGCTATAAAATTATAAAGTAAATTTCAAAAAGTCTTACAGAGCTTCAGGAAAGCAATGAAAACAAAACTAAAACAAAAAATTCAAATAAATTACATTGTTCTTCATACAAAATACAAGTGTATCTGGCCAGATACATGTGCTAGGTATGTGATGTGTAGATGAAAAAAATCCACATAAATTGTTTTTGTTGTTTTTTTTTTAAAAGTTTTTTTCATAAAGCGATAGCTAACAATATTTGTAGAGGGTACGTGCAAGGTATATTTACACAAGGTAAACTCGTTGGCCCATATGATTGTCAGCTGTTTACCCCTAGTTGGAACCCCAACGTCAAATTGCGTGTATATGAGCCAAAATTTCTACATGTGTGCGTTAAATTGTTTTTGTTTTATATGAAGACAATTTTGACAACTTGGTTCCTTTTATAGAGCAGCATGTCTACACTCCCAAATGAGTCTACCTTGTGTAAATATACCTTGGGTACGTGGAGACTCAAACACCTAGCTGAATTAGAAATTAATTAAATAACTGTTAAATTCTTAAAAGATCTGGCCAGATACATGTTCATGACGGAGGGTTATGTGATTTTAGACGCTTAAAAGCCACAACATTATAAAACCAAAACATTTGCATCATTGTAATTTTTTATATTTTGTTCTTTTTATATTAAAAATTAAGGGAAATATGTATGCAATAATGTTTTTAGCACTTTCATTTTTTC
Source organism: Pollenia griseotomentosa (assembly GCA_963931875.1). Lineage (NCBI taxonomy): Eukaryota > Metazoa > Arthropoda > Insecta > Diptera > Polleniidae > Pollenia > Pollenia griseotomentosa. The sequence continues at coordinate 173,432,944 of OZ007560.1, read as the reverse complement.
ACAAAAACCATGTATTTTGGTTTTTAATATGTTTCTTAATTAAAACTAAACTTTTTCTTTTGCTTGTAAATTTTCTGAATTATTGATTGTTTTTCTTGTCCGAACGTACCCAAAAAAATTCGTGCAAATTTATACAGGAAATGAAAAAAATTACTCTCTCAATAACTCTCTTGATTGCACAAAAATTGTTACTCCCAGTCTACAACTGACATGAAATGCTTAACATTAACACTAATATGATGTTCCTGTTAAGTATAGACTCATCATGTTATAGGTTTTCTCATGTTATAACACGGTTGTTAATGCAAATGTTTTAACAACGCTTTTATAACATCGTGTTATAACAGCAAATCATGTTAATTGTAGACGTGGAGTTAAATGGAACGCTTTTGGGTAACTTTGTGCAAGTTCGGACTGTTTCGTTATGCATGTGGAACCCAGCTATTATTTGTTATGGTGTATTTTGTGGTGAAATAATTTTGTAATTTCACCATGGTTTGTTTAGTTTCGGTTTGATTTGTTGACATGCGTTAGAGAGTATCGACGAAAACAAATCAGCCACCTCATCTCTTGTCTTTTTTTTTATTGCTGCCACAAGGATTTTTATTAAGCAGAAAAATTTAGACAAATATAATGAATTTAAAGCACTTTTTTTTTATTTTACTATGTGTTTTTGTAAGCTATGTGAATTGTGTCATGTTTCATTTGACACCAAATACCCAAAAATGTCTTAAAGAAGACATACAGGCCAACCAACTTGTAATGGGGGAATATGAAGTTTCTGATGTACCCGGGCAAGTGATTGATTATATTGTAAGTACTTCTTCTTCCAGATACATGTATACTCATTAAATAATATGATTTACTTAGGCTCGTGATACAAAGGGTCATATATTATCTCAAAAAGAACACATTACGAAGGGAAAATTTAGTTTTATGTCCGAGGTTTATGATACTTATGAAATTTGCTTTATATCAAAGGTACCACCACGTAAGTCATAAATGAAACTCTAAATGTAAAGACACTATTAAAAATAAACTTATTTCTACAGACCAACGAGGAATTGCCCAAGAGGTTTCTCTTGTGACCAAAAAAGGTGTTGAAACCAAGAGCTATGAAGGTGTAAGTAATGATATAGAATCACTATTGTATGTATGTATTTAAACCTGATTTTATAAATAATAAGATTGCTGAGGCTTCAAAAATTAAGCCACTGGAAGTTGACTTGAAACGCTTGGAGGATTTATCAGATTCTATTGTAAGAGACTTTGCTTTAATGCGTAAACGAGAAGAGGAAATGAGAGACACTAATGGTAAGTTAAAATTGTTGCAGTAGCTTATAACAAACAGAAATATATATATTATTTTCGTTTTTTTTTTTTCAGAAAAAACAAACAGTCGTGTTTTGTTCTTTAGTATTTTCAGTATGTGTTGTCTTCTTGGATTGGCAACATGGCAAGTTCTCTATCTGCGCAGATATTTCAAAGCCAAAAAACTTATTGAATAGGTTTAAATTTTATTTTACATGTGCTCTACATTGGGTCGTATAACTTTCAGCCAGAAAATGAAGACAACTGGCTTTTTATCATGTCTTATCAATTTCATTTAAAATAGTACTATTTGAGGGTTTCCATTTAAATTAAATAAAATGTTTAATTGATGACTTCGCGATTTATTCTTAATTTTAACCAAACTTTTTGACTTCACAAAATAGTTTTGAGCTGCTTTGAACCAAAAACCGATTTTCTGGACTTTAAGATACTGTTAGGAGTTACTTTTCACGTGTAGTGCAGGTGGCGAATTACGGCATGCGATTTCGATTGAAACTTGCATTTAAATTGTATTGTAATTGCCGAACTTAGTTTTTTCCAACCAAATTTGGTCGGATGGTAGGCCAAATCTAATTTTTACAAAACACAATTTTTTTTTTTTGATTGTTGCCGAACTTGGTCTTTTCCAACCAAATTTGGTCGTATAGAAGGCCAAATCTAATCTTTATAAAACACAATTTTTTTTTGATTGTTGATGAATCTATGGATCTGGCAATGAAATGTATTACATAAGTAGCAAGTTTGACGGTGTTAGTTTTATAAAGGATAGCTTTGTCACCTTATTTCGGCTTATCGAGTCAGCTGATTTCCTAAACGCAATGTTGCAAAGCATCACTAACAACAAATACGTTGAAAAGGCATAACAAATAAAATCAATGCACGAATTTCGGAACCGTTATGCAGTGAATACAGTTACCATGCTAAATTGAACTCAAAGCATTCACCCCTATCGGGAATAACAAGTGAAATATTTGTTCCCATGAAATTTTCATTCCCCTCGAAGAGAGAAAGCAATCGTGAATCTCACATAAAAACTTTTAGCTATCAGTTCCAGTGAATGTAAAAAAAAGAAGAAACATTCGAAAAAGTTATAAATCAATGAATTTTTTGTTAAAATATATACACGTAGTATATATTTAAAGAAAAGTTAAAATAATAAAGTTAAATAATTAGTATTGGAGGGATAGATTGATTGCAACTTTAGATTCTTTCACTTTATAAACTTTATGTAGTAAAATATTTTCCAAAATTCTGCCACCACGTCTTTCGGAATCTTCACAAATCCGCCGGTAATCAACCTGTTGTTTTGCATTTTGTTGACCAATATATCGGTTTGTGCCTTATTAACGGATCTAGCCCTTAATATTAGATTTATAGGAGGAGCTACTGACACACATGTTCTGTTCTCTTGCAAAAATAAAGTGAGAAATTTTAAGGAAAACGTGGACAAATTACGAAGGAAAAAACTTTTCACGATAAGGGGAATTTATTCCCGTGAACATTTTTTCACGTTATTATTCTGCTTTGAATTACCTATTTTTCATGGGAGTTTTTCATGATCGCTAACATAACTTTATTTTAGTCATTAATTCAGTAATTAATTTATTGTAGTAATTAATTCATAGGATACAATAAAGTCTTATAATAGTAATTAATATTAGAATAATCAAAAGTGTGTTCTTTTAAAAATAGGAAGTCAACAGACAGAAGAAGGAAAAACAAATTAAGAAATGTCATTGTACATATTTGCCGATTCCTCAGGGTTGCCACTATTCAGTATATTTTGCAGTTCATCCCCCATTAGATAGTCCTTCAACCTCAGCCTCAGATAAGTCTACCCCTTCGGTTACCGGGACAGGTACGATATCACTAGTTGTTGTGTCTTCTAAAATTACATCCTCTTCCTGATTGGGATTTGAGTCCAGTGCAACTGCTGTCGGTGGTGTTATGTTTTGATTATTGGCCGTTGTTGTCGGACTAGAAACTCGAGATCGCAACTGATCAACGTGTCTTAACTGTATATCGCCTTCTACCTCGACTTCGTAATTTCGAGCAACTGCAGTTCTTACTGTACCTGGCAACCATTTTTCGTCCCTTCCAAAATTCCGGGCCCATAACAAAGCTCCTGCCAAGGCGATTTCATACAAGGTGGTCTTATTTAAAAACGGATGCAACACTGTAAAGTACTTTAACGTTGTGTCAAAATTATACAACACTGTAGTAAACACAATAGCTGTGTACAAAAAAAAAATATGTATATGCTGTCATTTTTCATTTTGTTTTTAATTTTAAATCGTGTTTTGTGGAATGCAATAATTTAAAAATGTGTGCTTAGAAAAGAGTTATGTTTATACCCACATCACAAAAGCGGTTAGAAAATCTTATTTGAAAGATCCTTAAGGTGGTTTGTTTTATTGAAATTGTTTTGACAATAGAATTTGCATGTTAAAAAAAAACGCTCTTATTTAGGAAGCTCAGTAATTGTTATATATTGGGAGTCGCAAAAGATTAATTCGATGATGGTTTGACGAAAGATGAACAAAGTGTAGCATTACAGTTTTTGTACTCTTGAAATAATTATTAAATGATTGTTTTAGGACTTGGTTAGCATTCCACGGATAATCATCTGGGGCCTGATTCTGGCAGTCGTGATCGAGTACTTTCTCGATTCGTATTACTTCTTAGTAAATAAAATCTATGAAATGGTATCAGATGACAGTTTATTACTAAAATCTGTCTTAAATTGTTTAAATTGCTAAATATTCTTTCCGCAGCAGCGTTTGAAAAGGGTAAAATAAAAATATAGTTAACAACTATTTGCAAAGTAGGGAATAATCTGTCTCCCAAGAAATTTTTTATTTCAAAAAACCTTTTCCAATAATCTTCTGGCTTCAAATTATTATGAAGCTCAAATTTATCAAAGTCTAAGAGTGCATGTTTCCGCCACTCGTTATCAAGGTCTTGCAAATCGATATTTAAGGATGGCAATCTTTTTTTTAAGCAAATACAATGATTTAGGTTGAACATATTGACCAATTTTTGGATCAACAATGTCCACAATTGTATAAATCATCACTCAAATCAAATCTTGTCTTTATTTGACGAATTGTCTCGATATAAAACTCCCGGCAATCTTGAAGTATAATTTTTTTTCAGAGTTCGAGGTTGGCGCCAACGATTCATGAGCAGCAGTACCAATATTTGTTAACATATATATTACTAACTGATTGGTTGATTTACCATAGGCGTTGGGATTTCAAAACATTATTTGCATTATTTCGGATTTCATTTTATACAATACTGGCTTTTCTGATTGAAAAGAGTATTAAACGGAGTTAAAATATCTAAGGCGTACGATAAAAATTCTAAATAAATTCTGGTTCTTCCATCATCTAATGCATGCAGCATTGAGCATTTTATCAAAACAACATCTGGCTTTTCGTCTAACAACAACTTAGCTACTAATTATAATTTCCAAACATAACATTAGGTGTATCTGATGCAAATCCAACTATATTTTTTAAGGGATTTCCTTTTTCTATAATTGTGCTTTTAAGAAGCTTAAACATTTCTTTTGCAGTCGATGATCCACTCTCTTTGAAATAAAAAACAAAAGTAACGTATCCGGGATGTTTCGTCGTTATAATAAATTGTTGTAAAAGCAATCTGCTTCGTTGTGCTAACATTTGTTGTTTCATCTATTATTAGGGAAAACACGATTTTCTTCAATTTATTATAAAGCTCCTCAGAGAAACTTGGGCCTAAAACGTTTTTCACCAAAGCTTTGGTTTTTGTTCTATGAAGGTTAACATCTTTAAGTATGTCGGAGTCTGGCAAACATTAGATCGTCTATTAATCTAAATGTCAAATGATTAGTAGTTAATGTTCCAACCATTTTTAGTTCAGCTCTCTTAACGCTTCCATTCTTTGATGTTGAATTCTGTGTCTTGAAAAAACTGGCCTATGGCACAAGCAACAACACCAAAACATAGCTGTGCTTTCAACGCCACCTGAAAAATGAATTCGCCTTGGGTGCAAGTTTGCAAAATATTTTTTAGTCATAATAAAAATTCTTATGTGATAGAAATGGAGGTACATACATTTTTAACGCAAATGTTAGAAACTGTTTAAAAAATTAATAAAAAAAAGGGCTACAAAACGTTTAAATTGTAAATTACACATGAATAACACATGACCAGCTATGGGCACCACTACATTGAAAGCTTTGCTCCTCTCCCCATTTGAATTTTGCATCCTTTTTCAAAAGCCGATACAGTGGCTCCAGCACGTTGGCTTTATTCCGAAAAAAACGTTCACAAAAGGTTGTCAAGCCCAAAAATGCTTGCAGCTGTTGTTTTTTGGTTGGTTCCGGTGCTTGAGAAATCGACCTGATCTTATCATCGGTCGGTTGAACTCGGTACTGATTTATCTTGAATCCCAAAAACTCTTGAACTGCGAAAATACATTTGCTCTTCTTCAGTCTAAGGCTGGCATCTTGTAGTCGCCGGAAAACAGCTTTTGTACGCTCCCCCATCTCTTTAGCCGTCTTCCCACCAATCAGAATATCGTCAAGATAAGCCACTACACTTTCTAGTTTACTTAACAGGTCCTCCATAATACGTTGAAAAATACTTGGTGCCGTTGAAATACCAAATGGTAACCTGGCAACCTCAAATAGGCCACGGTGCGTGTTAATTGTCAATATTCTCGCGGATTCTTTATCTACCTTAACTTGGGTATACGCCCTGTCCAAGTCCAACCTGGTCAACCATTCACAATTTGCTAACGTCGCCAGGACTTCTGTATTTTTGGGCACCGGGTAGGTCTCCTTACAAATGATTTGGTTTACCGTGCACTTATAATCACCACTATCTGCCTTTATCACTGGAACGATTGGAGTAGCCCGTTTGCTAAACTTCACTATTTTTAAATTTTCGTTTGCGCCCCACTCTTTCAATTGGGTTCTGCCATGGTGAAATTACTAAAAGGTGGCAGCACTAGGAGTTGTTGTACAACAATACAACAAAAACAGGCATATTTGTTTGTGTAAAGTTGTCCATTATGTCAAAAATATGGATTTTCACTACACCAAAATATTATTGTTAATGAAACGTCATTCCTTAAAAAAATATAAGCAATTTCCAATAAATTTAATTTTATATTAGAAAGGCCTCAAACAACATCTTCAAGGTCGTTCTCTTTTATATAAACGTTAGGAGTATGCCGTAAAAAATGTTTAAATTGCGACAATTATGAAAGTTTTGAATCTGACTTAATTTTATTTGTTCAACGTGACTAATGATAAATACAATATTTAGCTTAAGATTTTATCGTACTAATTAAATCCCTTTCACTAGCTCACTTTTGGATTTAATACAGCGTAGCAATCAATGTGTACCAAATTTAAATTAAAACGAAACCAACTTTGAGGGTTTGAATTGTGAACTTCATAACTTTTTGACGAGTTATTCGGGCATATTCTAGAAAACGAAATGAAGTGGATTTAAAATGGAGCCAATTTTAAAAACTACCCTGTACTAAAAGTTCATACAAATATTTCATTTTATCTATATAATTTTTTGAGTACCAATTAGCTTTTTAAGATCATATCTTAAAACAAAGAAAAACTACGGTCATTGTGTAAATAATTGAACCTAAAATGTAGTTCGATTTCAATTTCACTTCATTTCGATTTCTAGAACATGCCCGATAATCATAAACTACAAGCCACTTCACTTATAGCTGATGCTTCCTTAAGTGTACCTCTCTGATTGTTGGATGAGTTTTAATTTTAAAATGAAAAGTTAAATTTATCTTATTTATAATTGGTTTCTCAAAATAAAACAGTAATAATAATAGATCAATAAATCTACTTTTTTAAATATTATCCTGCACAAATTGATTTGTTTATCACAAAAAATATTTTTTTAAAGAAAATTGAAATTTTTTGACATCTCCTAAGAATAAACAAATAATTTTGACGTTATGGAAGTTCACTGCCACATTCTAGTTATTTCACCATGGGTTCTGATAGTGTACAATTCCAGGTTGTGGAATTTCTCATGAAATTCCCCCTCACTCATAATTGACTGACTTATCACAAATTGTTACGACTCTTCGAATGTGCGAGATAGTTGTACTATTCACTGATAATATAAAGTTCTGGTTTCCGTCGTTCTAGGGGAAGTTAATTTGATTCACATAATTTCCGTTAATTGCTTTTCCAGCGTGGGTAATATTTTTAACCGATTTGGTCTTCGTTATACACGCCTTCTCTATGTGTCCCCGCTTTTTACAGAAGTGGCAATCAACATCTTTAAATTTACATAGGTCCGGCGAATGTCCACCACCACCCTTTTCCTTTCTACCGCTTCCAATTTTGTTGATTTCCGGCTGATTAGCTGGTGTTTTTAATGCGACAAAATTTTTCTGGGCCTCTTCACTGGCGATGGCTTCCTCTTGTGCAATATGTAGGGTCAGTCTGTCGTTTGACAGCAAACATTTTGCAAACTCTCAGCTCTCAATCCACACACCAATCTGTCACGCAAGATTGCATCCAAATCCTTGAACTCACAATGCTGGCTCAATTTACGCAGGGCCGCTAAGAATTCTGCCACCGATTCCCCCTCTCTCTGGTCCCTGCGGTAAAACTGAAAACGCTGTATTATCTGGTTTGGTGTTCGGCAAATGTTTTTGGATAACAAATCTACGGCCATTTTAAACGTGAACGATTAGGCCAAAATGTTTTCCGGGGTGGCTATTGACTTCTGAAGTGTGTATGCATCTGTTCCACACGATCAATTTTGACAGTTATTTTAACTAGCTGTTCAACATTCCAGCAAAACCCTCAAAAAAACCAATAATAATAAAATATATTCTACAGATGTCGAGCGCCTCTTAAATGAAAAAAGGAGAGTTCGAAGAGAGTGGCAATTGCACAGATTCCCTCAAATTAAGAAGTTATTAAAAGAGTGTACAAAAAGGCTAAGAAAATTACTGCAGTCTCAGAAAACGGCTTCCGTGGATTTAACTCCACAATCAGACTACTCATTATGGCGTGCAGCTAGAAATCTCAAAAGGCCAGTTATATCGAAACCACCATTAAGAAACCTGAATGGAAGTTGGGCAAGAAGTGATAATGAAAAAGGAAACCTGTTTATAAATCATTTGAACAACATATCTGACGATATAGCGGATGAGTTACCGCCTGTTAATGTTAGAGCAGCTATTCCCCTAAGATTTGAGATACGAGAAATAGAAAAGGCTATTTGTGAATTAAACACCAAGAAGGCACCTGGTATTGATAAGATCAGTAACAAAATGCTTTTGGAGCTCCCTCGCATAGCAAAGAAAATTATTCTTCTTATTCTTAATGCTATTTTGCGCCTTAAATACTACCCTCAAGAATGGAAGGTCTCCTTAGTTACGATGATACCAAAGCCAGGAAAAGATCATACAAAAGTTGAGTCATATAGGCCTATCAGCTTATTATCTAATATATCAAAGCTGTTTGAGAAGCTCTTAGCGTCAAAATTGATCCCACTTTTACATGACAATGGGTGTATACCTAACCATCAATTCGGTTTCAGAAGAAACCATAGCACAATTGAACAAACCCATCGGATAGTAAACGCCATAAGAAAAGCCTTTGAAGAAATAAATGCTCCGCTCTCTTCATCGATGTTTCTCAAGCTTTTGATAAAGTCTGGCATGAAGGCTCGTTACATAAATTGAAGCAAAATTTACCAGCAAACACGCACAAGCTGATAGAAAGCTAATTTGTCGGTCGTCAATTTATTATAAAAGAAGGAAACTTCTGAAGTTATCTCTTCTTACATTCCCCACCACAATTAATTGGAGTTCTTCCAACATTAATTGTAGTTGTGAGTAGGTTAAGAAAAAACAAAATGCAAAAGCATGTTGCCAGGTAAGTTTTTTTAGGCCGTGCACTTGCCAGTTTATTATCAAAAGTAATTTTTGGAAATACAAAATTTTAATTTAAAAGATTTTGTTATTCGTGATTAATTCCCAGTTTTTATTCTTGATCCAAAGATTTTAGAAAACTAAAGATATTAAATAAATAAAACTGTTAAGCGAATTTGAATTATAAGCACCTGTTTTACCTGTAACAATATCAAAGCTTAAACAAAAACAACAACAATAAACAATGAAATAAACTTTTTTTACAATCCCGACTACAATCGGTTGATTTTTTGTCAACTCTAAATGTGATGTATTTTACTTTGTTTATTTTTTAGTTATAAATTACTAAAAAAAAGGATGCATTTTTTGTTTTGAACCGTTATTGTTATGAAATAAAAAAACGATGACCAGTTAATTTTTTGAAAAAAAAACAATCGTTTTTTAAGTTAATGAAAAGTTTATTCCCATTATGAAATTCAAAACAAAACTCGTGAGTTTGCAAATAAAAGATAGCAAGTGTATATTTGTATATGCATGTGTAATTTTGGCATGATCCACGTGTAATTTACCATTTCGTTGGTGGCAGCACTGCTTGCAAGTAGTGTATACAGGGCTGCCAGATTTGACGATTTATCGTCATTTTCTGTTTTCTGTTCCGAAATTTACAAAGTGCCGATTTGCTGATTTTTTTCTAAAAAGTGACGATTTTTTTCAGTCTCCAAAGTCTGAATAAGACATTAAATTTTTTAACAATTTCGTTTTTTAATCATGGAATGTTTACAGCCGTACCTTAACAAGAGCGGAAGGCGGAAAGTTTTCTTTCGCTTAGCTTTTACGCTGATGTGCCATACAAAAGCAAGAGCGTCAACGTTTTGTCACGAACAGTATTAATAGCTTTTTGAACTGTCAAAATCGGTTTTTTCAATTGCAAAGCGTTTAGGCCGCTCTATTCAAAAACTAGAAAACGCGTGCCGCTTCTGTTTAGGTACGGCTGTAATATGCAAGTCTTAAGAAAATCTTTGATTATTTTCAGAATACAAAAACAACAATGTTACACCTTTTACGACTCTCTGTGTAAATCATATTTTCAACAATTATACGGCAAGCATTTCACAGGTTGTAAGAGAATATCTACATGAGTCTCGTACGATTCTTGACATGAAAGTCTCGTTAGATTATCTTTACCCACGTCTTAAACGATTCCCACAACGATTACACGATTGAAAATGCTAGCTGGGTATGAAATAATTATGTTTTTGTTTGAATGTTTTTGGGAGAGTAAGACCAATCTCTGTCGGTTGAAAATATCTCAAAAAGTATCCATTGAAATCTTGCAAGAAAACAGCTGATCGGTGTGTAAACAATTGAAATAACAAAGAAAAAGAATTTTAGCATATGTGTACGCAAAAGTGAATTCTCGCGGTAAATTAAAAAGTTATTAATTAAAGTGAAGCCTAAAAAGTGTTGTAAATTAAAAAAACTTGTTTATAACACTCTTATTAATTCCTCTTCGCTGTAATTGGTCTCTATTTCTTCCATATACAGCTTTACACAATTTCTTTCTTTTGGCTTCATAAGAAAAATAAAGTACTGTTAATTATACTTTGATTACACTAACATATAAACAATTCCAAATACTCGCCTCTTCAATTGCAAAGTTTGACCCACAAAGTTCTGCTGGTGCTATCGGTTGTGCCATCTCCAATCCACTAACGCCACGGTCGCACTGTATATTTGGACATTTCTAGCATGAAGTAAAATGTTTTGTTTATTATAATTTATTATAAACGCTAAAAATCAACACAATTCTAACTACTTACTTCTGCCATTGTTAAATTTCAATTTTTATTTTCATTTCACAAAAATTATTTCATTCAAACAGTAAATAAAAACAGCTGTTAAAACTAGTTGCAAACTCTTACAAGCGGAAATTTCTCCAGCAACATTTTGCAAATTCTCTAACTTCCAACTGTCAAAAAATTCTCTTTTTGGCTCTCTCGCTGCAAGAGATTTGGAGTACGCAAACAACATTTTGCAAGATTTTGCAACATTTTACACAAAATGATGCAAAATATGTGTACGCAGACAGACCTATGTATTATCAACGAAAAATCGAGGAAACAGCCGATTGTTTGAAGGTTCAAAAACTGTGAACTTGCACTTGCATGTGAAACGGGGGGTTAATAAACTAATAGAAACTTTAACCAATATATCGGTTAACACTACCGGTAAATAACTAGTAAAATGACCGGTAGTCTTTTTGTATGGCTACTCATTGGACCATGAGTAAATCATTAAAAAAATAACATTTTCCTGTTTTTCATCTTTCAAACATAAAAATAATAGGTATTTATTTACTTTACTAGCAGAAACTTGCAACGAGAGAGTAAATATAAAATTTACAGAATTTTTCTCCAAGTTACTCAAAAAAATAAAAAAGTAAATGAACGCTTTAACAGTAAAAACTAGCAGGTCAAGCATATCCACAATATTCAGCTGTAAGATACGATATTATATCTTAATTAATTCAGATGTTTGGAACTATTTCCGCAAGAATATTGTTCTTAAATTTTAGAAAAAAAACAGTAGGTTGTCCTTTTTTTTAGTGAATTTTCCTTTTGATAAATTATGACTTCTCCTTAAACTTGTGATGCGTGCGTAAGAAAAAGTTTTGTGAGACATTTTGAACTAAATCAAACTCTCAATTTCGCTTCGCGATGGACAGTGGCACGCTGGTGTTTGGGCTGAAGCTCGCCGGAAATAGGGGGTTTGTGTCCATCTACTCATACATAAACAATTTAATTCGTGCCAAAAAAAAAAAAAAACGAAAGCTGTTGATATACCGAAGCGAACAAAAATAACATTGAACAAAGACCGATTGTTGATTGATGCTACTGAAAACTTTACAGCAGTTTTTGACAATATTGCCTTGAGTCCTCAGATCCATATCTTCTTGTCCTGGACAGGCTGCCCACCCCATATGACATTTAACTGTCATCCGTGGCACTACTTATCACCTGAAAAATATAATTGTCTGTAGTAATGCCCCAATTCGTTACTTACCACTTATTTATTAATTGTTCAATCGCCCACTCAACGAACAAATTATCAATTAAATAAACGGGTAGAACTACTCGCCTGGTGAGCCTGATGTTATCCCTTTCCCGAGAAACGACATTGTTTTTTTTCCGTTCGCTTACCTTGTTTTGTCATTATTCCTCGTGTTGACTTGTGTGGATGAATGGTGTTCGGCAGGCTGCGCCTGGTCCTCGACAATGTTTCCGTTCAGTTGGTGTACATAGAGATGTTGCTGGGAAGGTGGGGTCAATGCTGGGTTTAGTATTGATTCGCCTTTGGATTTTTTTGTTTGTTTTTGGCGAATAAGAAGGAAAGGTAAAAATGTATTTGTTGTGGTTATGTTTATGTGTAAGTTGTATTCCTATCCGTTTTTTTCTTTTTACGCGGTAAGCCGTGAAGTAGGGTGTTTCGCAGATTCTCTTATATTGCGGCCGAAAATATCAATCAATTATTTTAGGTGGTTTAAATAACGCAAAGTTCCGGTAGGGTTGCTACGTCCAGTCAAAGTTGTTACATGTGCACGCTCTTTCCCTTTTCGAGCCTGCTAGTAGTCCCGCCGTCTGCGCACACGTGCAGCCTGTAACAGTTAACCCAGTGTCCACTAACAGCGTGTTTAACAACCAGGCTGGTACATAGTTGTACACAGCGAAAAGATTGCCTAGTGAGGCAACAAACCAGGTATCTTACTCAGCGATGGCCACGTGCGCAATAAACTCCCACTACCTACATTTGCGTCTGAATTCTTCTCGTTCAAAATCCACGTTGCGGCCGCAATCAAAAAAAAAAAAAAAAAATCAGCACACCACCTTTTTGCAAAGAAAAATATTTTAATCTTTATTTTTTTTTGAACCTTTTCTTTCTTTTTAGCTTTCCTTACCTTCATGTGTTCCTATTCCAATTTTTATTTGTTTCTTTTTTCCTATACTATAAACCTTCCAGACCGGCTTCTGCTTGACGAATTATGTGAACACGCCATTTTAGAAAAGAACGAAGTGCCCTTTTCAGCATCCCATTGTTGAACATACAGCTCAGTATATTGTACAGTCGTTTTTTCTGCATTCTATTTCAACTCTGTCTTTGTGACAGGGATGATCGCCAGAGATGGGAACCTTGCAAAAAAAAAACGCTAAATTGCCAACAATTTTGTTTAACCTCTAGGTCCGTCACAAAACCAGCTCTTTTCACATAGCCTGTGAAGCGAAAAGAGCTGGGAAACCAGAGGGTATGGCAACTCGAATTTTTTTCCCGGACCTGACTACTAGTACCCTGCAGATAATATTGTACTACGTGATCCATTTTGATGAAATGGACAAGCATGGACCATGGTATTGTTAAAAAGAGTGTGTAGTGAAATGACATGTCTTCGTTTTTAAACGAAATGTTTTCGTTTTTAAACGAAGGTTAAACTAATCCTCTGGAGTATACCATGGAGTAGTTTAAAAACTAGTCCACTAGAGTATGTATGAACATGGGGTAGTTTTAAGACAACTCCGTTGTAATGCAAAACTGGGTTATATGGTCCACTCCTAGGACATCGTAATGTTAAATCGACCATCATTTAGCCATATATTTGGAGTACTACTACTCCTTTATGGACTAATCTTTACATGCATGTGTGGACTAGTCTCGTTATCTGCAGGGTAGTGTACTCACGCCCTAAAATTTCGTCAGATTCGCCATATTCATGCGAACCGGTCAGGCTTTCTTTTCAAATTGTGCCGTAGGCGAGGGTTAGTGAAAATTCCCAAATTTAAAAAAAAAATTGCGTTTCCCTCGGCCGTCATTCTCCTTGAAATAAAACGTTCATTTTCCGTTCCAGCAAAATAATATTCATCCCAAGTGAGAAAAAAAATTAATTGCAAATATTTCAGCTATCCGTGCTGTTGTATTCCCTTTGAATATCTTACCCGTCAGTCAAGGTATGTATCTGCACAGTTCGTAAGTGAACAAATTAAGAAAAAAATATCCCTAAACATCGAATTCTAAAATCCATGGCCGGTGCACTGTAACCGATGATTCCCTTATTTTCTTCTAATCAGCCCAACTGGACGAATTCCCAAAGTTTGCCAGTAGTGTGTTCCAACTACAACAAGAGCCAAGCGGCCCATATTATTCCCGTTAAGAAGTGGTGACGCCAAGGGAATCGAATCTGCTGTGATGCCAACACCAGACGACCATAAGCAGGGAATATTGGCCAGCAGTAAGGGCTATGTTCCAAATATTTTCCTTGTTCTCCTTTTCGAACCAATATCCCAAGGTATGTACCATTTTGTTTATTTCCAACATTGCATACAAACGAGAAATCCATATAAATCCACAATAAAAGTTATAACGTTAATCTCCCGCCTTTCGTGCAACTACTCAATTTTAATAAAATTAATCTATTTACTAAGGCGGCATTTACAGTATGCAATTGCCGTCGCATTTTGCGAAGAAGAAGGGGTTAAATAATACTAGATTCAGACGGTTATTTTTCTCATGTTTTTTTTTTTACAAATAAGCGAGTACTGAAGAATTACCGATAATGGACAACAACTCTACCCTGAACTCTACACTTTAGCCAGGGCCTACAGAGCTTCGCATTTATACTCTTAGAAAATGTACTCCGTACGAAATTTTCTCTATATATTTCGTATCCCTACTTTTAAGGTTATATGACTTAACGTTTCATTGACCCTTTGGTGGACTAATAACATCCGTGAGGACTTTGGCAGTATTAGCATCTCTCCCTCTTCAGATGATTTTAATTTTCGCAATATTTCATATGCATCAGCATGAGTAATCATGTTGTAGCCTGTTAACGAAAAATATGGGGTAACACCGGTAAAAGAGTGAACCGTCGACCTGAGGGAACATTCGATTTTAGATAAATTCTCGTCCCACTTAGTTCGATCCTGGTCCAAGCAAGCCCGAATCGAGCTAAGTATGGTCTGGTTCACCCTCTCACTGGCGTTTGATTGAGTTGAGTATATAGGATTTCGGATATATTTCACACCAAATATTTGTTAGAAATCTTTGAACTCTTCAGAGGTGAACTGTTTGTCATTATCCGAGTGTAGGAGTTCAGGCACTCCAAATTTGTAAAATACCTCGTCTCGTAAAAATTTGATTACCGCCCTGGTTGTGGCTTTTGATAGGGCTATCAATAACACGAATTTTGTATTCTGATCCAGTACTATTGAAATAAATGTATTTACGGATTTTGTTCATGCATAGGGTCCTAAGAAGTCTATGTATATTTTCTGAAAGGGTCTTTGAGGCTTGGCTTTATATCCCATGTGTGGTCGTAAAGTTTGCCTTGGGTGTTTTATCTCCTTACAAGTACTACAATCTCTAATGAAATCCCTGATCTGTTTTACCATAGAAGGCCAATAAAAAAACTCGCGAATATTATATAAAGTACCAACATGGAATTTATAAATCAAACTGTGGGTTAATTCACTCGGCACCCATATCTTCCAGCGTTCAGCCCCATTATCTAGGTCGTCTCTGTTGAATTTTACTTTCTTATATACGATGCCATCCTCCACTTTCAAGTCAGGTAACCGGCTTTTTTTTTGCTCTACAGTGTCTATTAGGGCTAGATAATCTTTATTTTTGATGGCTTCAGAGTTAAAATTTATCAATGGGCTACTGTTCAAAATCAGTTCCTCCATGTCTTGACGCGAAAGCATATCGGGGACAACGTTTTTCGTTCCTTTTCTGTGCTTGATATTAAATTTAAAGCCTTGAAGCTTTAAACTCCATCGAGCAAGTCTCCCATTCCAATCTTGCTGACGCATCAACCACTTCAGACTGGAATAGTCCGTGATGACCGTGAAGTCCATCAACTCTATATACTGGCGAAATTTTTCTATGGCCAAAACTACTGCGAGACATTCATTTTCGGTAACAAAATTTAGATTTCTGCATGTTTATTGTAAGGCCAGTTAACCTCTGTCCAACAATACGAAGCATGTCCTGCGCGTGTATCACACCTATCAACTGTCCCTTTAAATTTTCAATCTCATGCTGACTATTGCCTATAGTCCTTCCTATCCTACACTTTAGCCAGGGCCTACAGAGCTTCGCATTTATACTCTTAGAAAATGTACTCCGTACGAAATTTTTTCTATATATTTCGTATCCCTACTTTTAAGGTTATATGAGTTACCGTTTCTCAGGTAAGCATCGTGAAGTTTTTCATGCACCCTTTGGTGGACTAATAGCATCCGTTAGGACTTTGGCAGTATTAGCATCTCTCCCTATTCAGATGATTTTAATTTTCGCAATATTTCATATGCATCAACATGAGTAATCATGTTGTAGCCTGTTAACGAAAAATATGGGGTAACACCGGTAAAAGAGTGAACCGTCGACCTGAGGGAACATTCGATTTTAGATAAATTCTCGTCCCACTTAGTTCGATCCTGGTCCAAGCAACCCCGAATCGAGCTAAGTATCTTTGAACTCTTCAGAGGTGAACTGTTTGTCATTATCCGAGTGTAGGAGTTCAGGCACTCCAAATTTGTAAAATACCTCGTCTCGCAAAAATTTGATTACCGCCCTGGTTGTGGCTTTTGATAGGGCTTTCAATAACACGAATTTTGTATTCTGATCCAGTACTATTGAAATAAATGTATTTACGGATTTTGTTCATGCATAGGGTCCTAAGAAGTCTATGCATATTTTCTGAAAGGGTCTTTGAGTCTTGGCTTTATTTCCCATGTGTGGTCGTAAAGTTTGCCTTGGGTGTTTTATCTCCTTACAAGTACTACAATCTCTAATGAAATCCCTGATCTGTTTTATCATAGAAGGCCAATAAAAAAACTCGCGAATATTATATAAAGTACCAACATGGAATTTATAAATCAGACTGTGGGTTAATTCACTCGGCACCCATATCTTCCAGCGTTCAGCCCCATTATCTAGGTCGTCTCTATTGAATTTTACTTTCTTATATACGATGCCATCCTCCACTTTCAAGTCAGGTAACCGGCTTTTTTTTTGCTCTACAGTGTCTATTAGGGCTAGATAATCTTTATTTTTGATGGCTTCAGAGTTAAAATTTATCAATGGGCTACTATTCAAAACCAGTTCCTCCATGTCTTGACGCGAAAGCATATCGGGGACAACGTTTTTCGTTCCTTTTCTGTGCTTGATATTAAATTTAAAGCCTTGAGGTTTAAACTCCATCGAGCACTTCAGACTGGAATAGTCCGTGATGACCGTGAAGTCCATCAACTCTATATACTGGCGAAATTTTTCTATGGCCAAAACTACTGCGAGACATTCATTTTCGGTAA
This sequence comes from Pollenia griseotomentosa, assembly GCA_963931875.1. Lineage (NCBI taxonomy): Eukaryota > Metazoa > Arthropoda > Insecta > Diptera > Polleniidae > Pollenia > Pollenia griseotomentosa. Next base: position 173,415,326 of record OZ007560.1, on the reverse strand, counting down.
CAAAACTTAGATTTCTGCATGTTTATTGTAAGGCCAGTTAACCTCTGTCCAACAATACGAAGCATGTCCATATGATCGTCAAAGTTTGAGGACACTGCCAATAAATTGTCCAGGTATATGAATACCCTATCCTTTAGCTCAGATGGCTCCACTTTATCCATCAACCGACAAAGCCTCTGGGGCGCGTTGCAAAGTCCGAAAGTCATCATTTTGAATTGATACTGAGGCCTGCCAGGAACTGCGAACGCTGTCTTTGGTCTGCTTTCCTCTTCCAGAGGGATTTGCCAGAAGGCATCCTTAAGGTCGATTGATGAGATAAAGTGGGTATCTCCTAGTCTCGCCGATAAACCGTCTATGGTGGGCAGAGGATAGGCATCCTTTCTTGTAACCTTATTCAGCTCCCGGGCATCGAGGCAAAGCCTGGTCTTGTTGGGCTTAATGACCAAGGTCATACGATTGTTCCACTCTGCTCCTGTGGCTACTTCGATTACGTCCAGTTCGATCATCCTGTCGAGTTCAGTGTAGATCAATTTTTGCCCTGCTGGTCTCACGGGGTAGTGTCTTATCTTTTTGGCCGGTGCATCTCCAGTGTCTATCGTGTGTTTTTCAATTTCCGTTTTTCCTAAGCCATACTGTGTATAACACTGGAACGATAATTTTACCTTTTCTAAAATTGTTCGTTAATGTGGCGTTAACTGGTCTTCATCTTGAACTCTTCCGAATCTGTGAGTAAAATTTCGCTAACTATACTACTTTCAAAAGAAACCTTCAGACCTATTTTTTTCCAGAAGTCATATCCTAATATCAGTTCCTGACTTAAATTTGGTACGAGATATAACATAACCTCCACAGATTTATTCCCATATTTAATTTTAACGAAGATATTGCCAATATTTAAATGTTATTTCCCATCCGCTGTACGCACAGATGATTTCAAACCGAGTATTTTCGCATCCATTTGCCTTGCGTTCTCTATACAGTTTCGGCCAACGCAACTCACAGAGGCTCCACTATCTAACAGGCCTTGATATTGGATTCATTGATCTCCACTGTCATATAGGGTCTAATTTAATTTTCGCTGACTATAGCTGTAGATGCTATAACTTTCCTCTCTTCTTTTCTCAATGAGTATCTTTCTCTGGTTTTAAGAATTTTGTTGCTTACTATGGGTACATAACCAGCAAAAATTTCGGAACGAATTTGGTTGTAGCTCTCCAGATGTTGTTCATACGATAAACTTGGGTTGGGACCGTGTTGCTTTATGTTATAAGTTGGTTTCAAACAATAATTTTTTTCTTTAGTTTATATTTCCTCATCATCCTTAGTGTTGGTCTTGGCACTTTCTTTAATTGGCTTTCTGAATTTGTCCATCGTTGGGTTTACGTCAATCATTTCGTTAGGTTGGTTTTGTTCAGTAAGCATGAAATTTAAAAAAAAAAATATTTTACTGGGATGGAGCTAGGTTTGAACACGCCGGCCCAGTCTTCCGCATGTTCGGCTTGCTGTTTCACGAAAAACTCGGACATGTTGGGGTAGTGACCTCATCGAACCCAAATCTGTAGCAAAAGATTCGGCGCTGTACTGCTGGACATTCGATGAAGGTGTGTCCTATTGCTTTGCAGTACCAACAAACGAGTGACGTTGAAGACAAATTTTCCCTCTGCAGAGCTTCCACTTGGCGCACCTGTTCGTCTTCTTCATTGTCGCACATACTGACTTCATACAATTTGCGAGGATGGTTTAAGAGTACTCAATGAGATGATCGCTTCGCGATGTTCCGTTCCGTTCTCTTGCATTGCTCCAGCAACTGATCTAGGTTGTCTATTTTGAAAGGAAATATTAATGGGGCTATGCCGACCTTCCTTTACTATTTTTACCAACTCACTCTCCAGAACGTGAACTCGCACTTGGTTCCTAAGGTTGACTACCTCAGTTATAAAAACGTCCGCCGACTCGTTCGGTGTCTGCATGGACAGTTGTAGTCCTGTCTCAGTGCCTCTACTCTAAAAACGAAGTCTTCCACGGTAAGTGATTTGTTGGTTTCATCATACCGAATCCCCCACTTCCCAATTTAGTTTGGAGCAATGGGTCTATACCCCGGGAACTGAGGAGAATTTTCAAAGCCTGGATATTGTTCAAAGAAATTCTGAGGGGTATAACCGAATAAGGGTTGTGGCATATAAATCGGGTAAAGCCTTTGTTGTTGTGGTCTCGGAGGGTTATCCTGCTAAGGACGCTGTACCTGAGGTGGTCTATTTGGGTGGTTATTGAATGGCGTTCCGATTATCATTGTTGCCAAAAGAGTCCCCGCGTTCCGAACGCAACGACTCCCTAATCAGTTGTGGTGACATTAGCTGCATATTTTGCACCTCTCTCATAATTTGAAGCCGACTGTTGCATGGAGCATTGTCACGTACCAATACGAGTTCAAATAATTAATTTCCCAACTCTTCCCATCTACGAAAAACAATTTTGACCCATTCATTGTCACTGACAACACCAAACGGGTTCCTAAGGGTGTGCATTTGAATAATGCTTGATGTAATAATTGCACCAGTTAAGTGTATGTTTGGCCTCGATTTGGAAGTGCGCGCATGTTAGTACGACAAAATAAGTTTAAGTTGGTCTGGTCTATCCAGACCACTTGTTTTCCAGTACCCATGTTCTGTAACTTTAGTGAGAACTTCTCGCATCGAAAGTATGTGAAACAAAATATTCCATCGTTTCTCGAAAAGCAAAAAAAAAATGTGTCTGTAACTCATGTCGAAAACTATCAAAAGAGATTACGTCGTTTTGTTATAAATGTCATAGCATTGCACTCGAAGCCGATGTGACATTGCAAGCGTTGAGAACGCCAGTCACACATATCGCTGACGGTGACCAAAATTTACTAAAATTAAAAAATTTTTAACGACGGCGGCGAAAATACAACCGTCGCTATACCAAAAATTGTAAATGTTTAATGTTTGTTGTTTGCAAACGAGCTTTGAAAAAATTCGTATTATTTTATAAAAATGTTAAAAGCAAAATAATTAAACAATGAAAAAATATTATTATTATTATTCTTTGCATTTTTAATATGTATGGCTGTTTTCCTAAACGTGTTTTCACAGTGTATCAATACAGTATTGACACCGTGTTGATGCATTGTATACTTTTATTTTCACCTACGTTGTATTGTATATGTTTTGCATCTTCATTTTTTTAACCTGCTTTATTTGCTTTTCTCTGCGCAGTGACAACTACAAAGTTTTTATGGTTGCATTTAAGAACATGTTGCCATGTATTACTACAATGCAACAGGCGTTTAGGAAAACAGCCTTTTTTAGTGTTGAAATTTTTTCTCGCCCCATTTTTATTCGTGAGTTTATTTGACAGTTCAAAGCGGGAACTTTCTCACTGAAATTTTACAGACACACTTTTTCTAAAAAAAAGTTACATACACAGTAAAGTGAGAAAAGCAGCTGTTTGTTTTAATATATGGAATTTTTGTTTCATTTCACACATTTTAATCACAAAGTTTCTCGACGAGAGAGTTACAGAACATGGACACAGATCTGACAAAATCGTTAACTTTGCGGTGCTGAACGATTTTCTTTATTAAGCTGACTGGCTGTTGATATGGGTTGCATATGAACAGCTATTATAAATTTTAAATTACAATTTCTCAATTTCATTTAGAATTTTCTCAATTTCAAATTAAAATTTCTCAATTTTAAGTTAAAATTTCATTTTGAATTTTCTTAATTTCAAATTAAAATTCTTAATTTCACTTGTAATTTTCTCAATTTCATCGAGAAATTTCGCATTTTTCCGATTTAATGCGCACGTCTCGCGGTCTTCTTTTCAACTGTTGAAAATTGATTTTTTACTTGTTGAGTTGCTGCTTTGGTACTCTCTTTGCTTGCTTTTTTGATGAGGTGACCAGCTTTTCGTCGGCGAAGGACCATGAATATATTCCCGTGTGTAGGTATTTAGAGTTAACCGGGAATAGATGTATGTGTGTGTGGGATTGGAGTGAGACGTATGAATGCAGCAGGTATGCTTAGAATAATGTATAGAGGGAAGGTAAGTATTAATGTTAATGATTGTATGTAGGTGAATTTAAGTTAAGTAGAGATTAACGAGGTTAACTTAAGAGACTGGTTAGGTGACCAGGGATGAATAAGTGGACTGTATGTTATGTATGTGAATGTGTATACTTGCGTGTTTCCCAGAGAGGAGGAAGAGGGAGAGTATGATGATGAAGGGAATGTAGAGAGCTTCCTGACCGAGCTACGTCCGAATGAAAAACCAGCGAGTAGTTAAAGTATGAATCCACAAAGGTTGTTCTTTATTTAACCCAAGATGAGTTTAACTTTTTATAGATTTGCAATAAGTAAAGCTTTGGTAACATATATTTAATAATAAAATTCTAGCAATGAAAATTCAAGTAGGGAATTAATTTACACTTTAAGGAATTCAAAGTAAATAGTAGTTTATAGTTCAAAGAATCAAAGTTAAGTGAAGGAGTTTAAGCTAATTACCAACCACGGAGGCTAGGTAGATAGCAAAAGATGGCTACATTGACATGGCGGGAAAGATGACAATTAAAATGTTAACTTATCCGTGCAATGACATTTGCTTTAATTGATTTAACGTAAAGATACAGTGGTTTTCAAACTGTAGTTATTAAATTCATTTGCGTTACAAATTCCACGTTATTGTAAATTCAAGTTTAAGAGGCAAAAGTGAGGTAAATATAATAATATAAAAATAATATAAAAATAAGGATGAGCACGTTATGCTAGTTTGAACACATATGGATAATTTTGAAGAATTTGAAAAAGAGATATTTTCGTTGTTTATTATAAGATTTTTAGTTTTTATTCGATTTTAGTACATTATGGCTTATCATTTTTGTAATCAAATTGACTACACAATAAAATTAAAAAACTGTGGAGCTTGTAATTGATTGTGATACAAACCATTTTCCAAAATGACCCTAATTGGTGAACATTAAAATTTTAATAAAATGGTTCACTATAACTCAGGGGCCTAATTCTGGCAAATTTATTTCTTATTCTTTCAGTCGATACTTAGTGAATCGAAATTATTTTTCAGTATTGTGAAACTCAAATCAATGCTTGACAACACTGAAAAAATAATTCCGATTCGTTCAGTATTAACTAAAATAATTAGATATTAAATTGCTTTCGAATCGAGAAAGTTAATATTTAATATCTAAAATTTCTCAGGTCCGGTTAACAATGCAATGCTTAGTTTCTGAGATATAAATAGCGAAATTTCCAAAAAAAACTAAGAATTTTGCATTTTTTGGTTTTTTGTTAGATTTTTTGCAATTTGTGTCCGAACCAAACATTCTATCAATAAGCGGCACGAAGGAATTTTAGATATTGAAGTTTGCATAAAAGGCTTTAGTCATTTTTGTGCCAATTGAAATATGAAGTTAGGATTTTTCCATTTTCACATAATTCTGTCAGAATTTTGTTATCAGTGTACTGATAAAGTTTTTATCCTAAATGAAAGATTAAAGTGACGGTTCACACACGTCAAGTTTGACTTGACAAATCTGGAGTTTTTAGGAGAGAGGGGAAAAGAAATTGCATTCTAGTCAACACTAGTCAACACTAGTCAACAAGGTTTTGGAATCGAGCAACCAAATATCTTTCCTTGGGTAATTTGGTGTTTTTCTATCACGTCAGGTTTTCGAAATACAAAAAATGTTTTTATTCGTCTTTTACAAAAACGGTATTTAAAAATCAATGAATTTTTAAAGTGAATAGCGTTATTTGAACGTCGTTTGTATATTGTTGATTGGGTTTCACGTATAAGAGTCCAGCAATAGTCTACCAGCATGCTTTTGTCCCAAAGCCCTTGATAATTTCTTTCAATTTTTTATTAAATCTTGTGCGTCGCTCACTGAACCTAGGTTTTGCGGAAAAAAATCTAAATGCGAATGAAGAAAATGCAAAACATTATCAGCGTCCACGGTTTGCCCAAGTTTCTGACTGAGTCAAAAAAATTTATCAAGATCCAGACGAGCAAAAAAAAAAATGGATATGTAAATAAAGGAGAGAGTGCGTACTTTAAAATGGTACTATGGTTTTTAGGAAATATGTGTTAGGAATTCCCTAAGGTTTTAGTACATCAAACCTTAAATTGATGTAAAATTTAACACATTTTAAAAATAATATAAAAGCGATGTTAAACGTGATGAAACATATCGCTCCTTTATTGCAACATAGTCATATCTTTAAAAATAAAATTGGCGGTAAAATAAAAAAGACCAGACCGCTATTTTAAAAGTAGCAACACTGTGCGGCACACACTGGTTCATATTTTTATTCATATGAAAGTAAATACTAGTTAACCTCGGGAGCCAAAAAATTTTAACCCTTTTAAACTATTTCATTGAGAACAGGGTGGTCCAAAATGGACTTTCTCAGTATTTAATTATAGTTATGAATTTCATCATCAATTTTTAAAGTTGAAATGCTCATAACTTTTTTGTTTTTCAAGATTTTTTAACCGAATAAGTTTTGCTTATTACTTTTTTCTTAACTATTAGCGGTTTAACGCATTAAACTCTGCGACCTGTAGAATTATTTAATTTTAAGTCCTGAGCGTCAAAATGAGTCAGACAAAAATCTATACTCGTTTGAATTCCGGACTCTAACCTACATTTCTATACCCAATTGTACACTGACTGGCTCCGACCTTGCGAACTACAGCAATTTCTGTGATTCACGGTTAGATATTTGGTTCAAAAAATAAATCCTACAAGGAAACGTTACTGAAATTTGAAGAATTTTCGACGGTTAAAACAGTTTCGGCCAAAACGGTTCTAGCACGTCAGGTTAATTCGCAAATGGTAAAAATTGCTTTTATTGTCATTTTTATGAATTTATTGTGGATGAACGGAATGCTGCAAGACGAATAGGCGACATAAATTGACTAACACGTTTGATTTCTAAATAGTTTAAAGTTAAAAGGTTAAACATTAGTAAATAGCCACAACATAAACTAAATTCAAAGTTAAAATGCCTGAAAATTGCAACTTAATATAAAAAAAAAATGGAAGTATGAGGAAGATGGTAAAAAACTAGTACCAGTTTTATTTTATGTTTAAACTGTATGTAAAAGAAATCAGAAATCATCAAAAAGGAATTAAAATTATGGATTCTTTTCAAATCCAGAAACTGCTGCATCTATCACAGGAGTACATTATGAATAAACAAGACGATTCCAAATCATATTAGAAGTTATAGCATGTAGCTGAAAGGTTAATGCAAAAAACACCAATTTTTTATAAAAAAAAATATTCTTGGAGACTTATGCCAACCACAGTTCATAAAATTTTGTATCATGGGGTAAAAATAGTTCAACACAATATGTTAACAATTGGAGATCAATCTGCAGAAGCGCAAGAAAAATTTAACAATGACTACTGTACCGATTCAACTCGGTGTGCACACGAACGCATGGAAACACAGAACATGGAAATCGCCACAGGGATCAACACTTAACCTAATATACAACTCTTCGGTGATTTAGCTGCAGATTGGATGCGGTGGCAACCAGGGTTCTACTGGGATTAGATAGGGGTGGTCTTAGAACACTTATAGGGTTCTTGACGGGTCATTGTCCTGTTAGGGCTTTTACGGCCAAATGGGACACCATACCTGACTTCTGCAGATTATGCGATGATTCAGAGGAGCTGGAGACGATCGAGATGTACTCTGCCATTGTCTCAGGATGCAGGGTTTCAGACAGAAGTGGCTATTAGATAGGTTTCACGACATAGGTTTGTCAGGGAAATAGTGCTGCTGTTTCTGTTGAGGGGACTGTAGAGAGGGCAATGGTTCTACGCGATACCTTCTAACTTTGTAGCTTTCTTGATTCTATCCATCTCATACTTCTGTTCTTTACTTTTCACTTTCTCTACTTTTTCTTTTCGTTAAAGGGATTCACAATGGACCGTATTGGTCTCCGAGTGAAGGTGTGCCCTTGGGCACATAGCCCTTCTTAGCCTAACCTAACCGACCCTAAAGATAAGTTTGTTATCATGGGGAAAAAATTAGATTGATAAAGAAAAAAAGGTTAGGCTCAAATTAAAAAGGGTAACGTTTTTGTCAACGTTGTCAAACGTTTTCCGCGAAATATATCTATTGCTAGAAAGGTGGTACTAAAAGGATTGTCAGCACAGGGTTACAGCACAAGTAAAAAAAAAAATTAATTAATGTGTTTGTAAAATTTTATCCTTTAAAATCAATCATATTAGTACGAAAACTTGAATACACTCGTACCGGTAAAGTAGTAATCGCGGTACACTATTAATTGGTTCCTTAATAGATTGTTAACAAACAGATTGGCAAAAACAAAAATAAGAAAGTAACAGAAGAATCAAAGAGTTCAAATATAAGTTGTTTTGTTAACAATGTACACAGAAAAAATTATTGCCGAATTATTTTCAAACAACCGCTTGTTTGAAAATTTTTTTAATTTCTATAAATATTTTTACTGATTCAATCAATATTTTTGTTTGATTTTTATTTAACCAACAAAAATGTGGACAACTCTTCAAAAATAAAATAAACGCGTTATTGGTGTCAAGTTTTCATAATTTTGTATGAAATATTTAACGCTCTTTAATGTTGTCGTCTTTTTGCATTTTTTTATTTGATCGTAAGCAACACTTCTTTATGTGAAATATAAGAGCAACAACAAAAAACACACACAGTCTATTTTTGGACGCTTTAAAAAAGTGCAACTATAAGAAAAACAATAGCAGACACGACATTATAAGAAACAAAATCCCGTATTCAATTTTTTAAAACTGTTTGGTTAAATACATCAAATACAAAAATAGAATGATGACGAAAAACATATCGAGTCGGTCTGCTGCCGTTTTTGGTTACATTTCTTCTTTAGCAAAGGAAAGGATACAGCAACAGAGAGTGATAAAGAAAAACATTGTGTTGTGTGTATAAATAAGACTTCGTTCAAAAATTATTCCAACAAAAAAATGTGTTTCAAAGCCAGTCGGCGGCTCTGCTTTGCCGTCACCTTCTCACACAGTGCTTACTTGTGTGCGCGTCATTGCTTGTGCAAAAACTTTTTTTTTTTTTATTTTGAATTTCAGTAAACTTTTTGTTTGATTCAGTTAAATTATTTGTTTGAAAAAATTAGTGTTTTTTTTCAGTAAACAAAATGCAAATAAATTGTTTGAATATGCAAATTTGTTTGTAGGACCGATTTCAGACAAAAAATTGTTTGATTCTACAAATTTTTTGTTTGAATTGGAAAAATAATTTTTTCTGTGTATTAACTAACCAATTAGCAAAGACACAAATAAGAAAGTTAAAGAAAGACAAAAGCGTTCAAATATTATTTGTTCGGGTTATTGTTATATTGTAAATGTTTAAACTAAGCAAATAAAAGAACAAAAGAAAACATACATTTTTTTGAGTAAATTATCACCAAAAAGAAAATTGAATTTGTAAATGAAAAAATACCAAACGAGAACGGAAACGTAAAAACAATATAACAGAAATTAAACCTCAAATAATTTTTAAGTATTTTTAAATCATCAACAAATAACTGAATAAAATGAAAGAGAAAACCTAGAGCAAATGGGAATAAAACGTTAAGCAATCCGGAAATTGTTAAATTAGTAGCAAATAAGTTAATGAAGAAAAAGGGGTTAAGTAAACAAAAACAAAATTTTTAATAGTTGTTTAAAGTTAACAATAGGAAGAAGAAAGATAAAATATCGATGCCAAAATTAATAAAAAAAAAAAATATAAAACCAATTACAAGAATAAGAACTGAGATATATACTGTATTAAGACGTCGTAGGGTATAAGATAGGAGGATAGGGAACTGAAATCAATAATCATAACGAATATGAAATTCGGTGTAAACAATTTGTAAAAAATAAGATAAAACATATTTAAATTAAATGAAAATTGAATTTGTAAATGAATGTACTAACGGTATGATATAATGGATTGATTTACTCTAGGGTCAGGAGGTAAGTTTGTGGTGCTAAGATTAAATAAGTGGGGTTTGATTTCTGCGAACGCTGGTTGAACTTTTCAGGTCATGCTTGTTCTTCTGTATTGCAAAGAACCTTCACCCATGCCGCGAGCCATAGCCAAGCGTTAATTACCAAGTAGCCAGTGGGCAATACGGGAACAAGTCCGGGGGGAACGGTTGATGGTGGGATGATAGGGTTGGCCTTAACTCACTCGATCATTTCATTTGTGTAAGTTGGAAATATATTTTTTTGTAATTCCAATCTCGGGGTAGAAACATGACACTACAGATTCTTCCGCGAGCATAATATAAGAAAAATGTCCGGATGTTGTGCTACTGAAATTCTTATTACTATTTTGTTGTACACATCAGACTCATATATGTCCAGTATTTTTCAAAATTGTAAATCAAAGATATTTAGAAGAAATTTGTATTAATATTGTTTAATTTAAAGTATTTTAAGGATTATCAATATTACTTATTAATCGACCTTTTTCTTGAATTTGTTATTATTTTCTTAGAATTTATCTAAACAGGCTTTCAAGGTCATTTGTATTTAAATAAGAGATTATTTATTTATATTTCCATCCTACGTTTCTGGGATTTTCAGTTTGTTAAATATTTAATCTTTGTTTGTGTAACAGTCGGTTTGTGCTTTGTTGTGATACAGACGTGTATTCTTAACCCGAATACGATTTGTATTATTAGTTATTTACATTTGATTTGTTATATAAATCTTAAGCGAATGGACGCAATAAAAAGATGATTTTTATTTAAATTATTTAACATAAAAATGAACAATTATCAAAAACAAAAAAATTAAATAAAAGAAAAAGAAAAAAAAAATATATATATTTATATATAAATATATATATTACGGGTATAACCAAAATAAGAACCTATCATTACGGTATGGGCAATGTTATACTGATATTAAAAATCGATATCAGGGGTCATTTCGGTCCAAAAACCTTCGGCACCGAATGCAATTTCTAAAACACCAAATGTTTTTTTTTTTTTAATTGTAATATAAATTTTTATGGTGGGTATCCTTCCCTTGTACCGTTTTTTTGGTTTCTTTTTTTGGAATGCAAGGAATCGCCATTTCATAAAAAAAACACGAAATGCAAAGACCAGCATGGCTTTCGACGTTAGAATTATGGATTTCCTGTAAAACTGAAAAAAATTATAAGCTAAAACTTCATCGCGATCGGTGCCGAACCTTTTTGAACGCTCGCGAAAAAAGGAAGGCACATTTCTTCATATCTTTTTATGCACTATCTCACTATGATAGGTCCTTTTTGATATTTGCAAAAAAATGCAAATGGTTATATCCCTAATATATATATATATAATTACTTTCAATTATTTAAGCTTGAGGTCTTTTTATTTATAAAATATTCTTTTATTTTTTCAATATTTCGCTAACCTTTGGTTAGCATCGTCAGGAAAATTAACAAATTTGAATTAAAATAACAAAAACGATAACAAAACTATGAAAAAATTTTTTGTCATAAATTAAATTCAAAAACCTATTTGTCATAAAAATTTTTTCAAAAACCATAAAAACAAAAATAAAATATAACTAAAGTATAACAATTCATATAAACCGAAAAAATTTTCTATCTATAAAACAAATTCAAGAACCGTATGAACAATAATAATAAATATTCTGGCTAAAGAAAATTCCTATAAATATAAAAATTCTTCTAAACTATACTTATTTCTATCTTACATATGTACTTATAAAAACATTTTAATTATCCTTATTTTTATTCTTACAAACTAATATGTATCATGACCTAAGGACAAGAAGGTCATAATTTCCATGTAATTTAATTGCAAAATGAACCCTCTTGTTCCAAGGCTGTGATAGGTATATTTATATTAATATATCTTATCTTCTATCTCCTAATAACTAAATTCCTATAATTATTCGCTATATGTTCTGTGTCTGCTTTAAAATTTATTCTCTGTGCTGTTGGTGTATTAATTATGTGTAACATTTCCAAAATATATCTGCGTTTGTAGTTTGTTTCTGTGTTTAAAACCGATGCTTCTTCAAAATTTGGATAATGATTAGATTGATAACAATGATGGCTTAATGCTGTCTTTTTAGAATTAATGTCCCTATATTTTTGATCGGATTTATGTCCCGCAATTCTAGTCCTTAATTTGTTCTTCGTTGTACCTATGTAAACCTGGTTGCATCTTTCATTTTGATTTCCCTTACAAGGAATTTTGTAAATAATGTTTGACATATCCCATTTACTACACCATTTTTCATTTAAAATGAGAAAATTCTAGATGAAATTGAGAAAATTCCAAATGAAATTGAGAATTTCATTTTGAAATTGAGAAAATTCCAATTGATATTGGGAATTTCAATTTGAAATTGAGAAAATTCCAAATGAAATTGAGAATTTCAATTTGAAATTGAGAAAATTCCAATTGAAAATGAGAAATTCAATTTGATATTGAGAAAATTCCAAATGAAATTGAGAATTTCAATTTGAAATTGAGAAAATTCCAAGTGAAATTGAGAAAATTCCAAATGAAATTGAGAAAATTTTTAATTGATAAAATTGAATTATGTATATAATTTGTATTATATTCATACAACAAACATACATAACTCACATAAGGATCGAAAAAAATAAAATAAATATAAATCGCAGCATTATTGACCAACAGGCATATCTTCCAGATCCAGAGCAGATTGGTAAAACGTTGTAGTATGTTGTATGGTGCAATTAGTACATCAGGAATTATTCAAATGGACACCCGGAGGGGTTCATTTAGTGCTGTCAGCGCAAATGAATGGATTAGAAGTGTTTTTCGTAGATGGGAAGAGTTGGGGAATGAATTATCAGAACTCGTGTTGGTATGTGACAATGCTCCATGCCACAGTCGGCTGCAAATTATTTTTGACAACTCTCCAGCTACGCTATTCACCGATGCTTAACCCTATTGAAATTATTTGGTCAAAAATAAAAAGTATGGTGAAAACAAAGATGAATGTACCGAACGTAATTCCCCCTATGTAGGAGAACAGAGGCTTGCCATTTTAGAACAGGTGATTAATACTTCTAAGACATGTATAACTACTGGAGATTGCAGTAGAGCCATACAACATACTACAACGTTTTACCAATCTGCTCTGGATCTGGAAGATATGCCTGTTGGTCAATAATTTTGTATATTTGTATTTATTTTAATTTTTTTCGATCCTTATGTGAGTTATGTATGCATGTTGTATGAATATAATAAAAATTATATACATAATTCAATTTTATCAATTAAAAATTTTAATTTCTCAATTTCACTTGGAATTTTCTCAATTTCAAATTAAAATTTATCAATTTCATTTGGAATTTTCTCAATTTCAAATTAAAATTTCCCAATTTCATTTGGAATTTTCTCAATATCAAATTGAAATTCTCAATATCATTTGGAATTTTCTCAATTTCAAATTGAAATTCTCAATTTCATTTGGAATTTTCCCAATTTCAAATTAATATTCTCAATTTCAATTGGAATTTTCTCAATTTCAAATTTTAATTCTCAATTTCAACTTGAATTTTCTCAATTTCAAATTAAAAATCTCATTTTCATTTGGAATTTTCTCATTTTCAATTAAAAATGGTGTAGTTCTATCTTTTGTCTTGCTAAATAAACAATTCAATGTGTTATAAGCTTTAAATGCTACTTTATATTTGTTAGTGTCAAAGATTGCCGACTCTTTTATTCTTTCTGAAACACTGGCTATGTATGATAATGATTTATATATCATTGGTTCTATTGTTCTCGTAATCCTTATATTCCTATTACTCCTATTTTTATATTGATTAATTAACCCATTACTTAAGCTATTTGGAAAATTATTTTCCCTTAATATATTCCTAATTTTAATTATGTTTTTCCTGTGATAAACCTTGTCACTAATTGTTAGTACCCTATTAATTAAATTTCTAGCAGTATTTATAATAATCCCTTTACTGTGTCCAGAATAATAATTTATTAGTCTACCTGATGCTGTTGGTTTTTGATACCAATCTATTAACAAATTATTTCCCTTTCTTATTATTAAAGTATCCAAGAAAGGTAATTTTGAGCTACCTTCCATTTCCAAAGTGAATTTAATATTACTATTAAACTCATTAAATGTATCCAACAAGTTATTTATTCCACACTCATTAATAATGCAGAATAAGTCATCAACATATTTTATCATTATTTTAGGTTTAATATTTAGTTTTTCAATAGAGGTATCAAGTAACCTTTCCATTACAATATCTGCTACAATGGGAGAAGCAGGAGATCCCATTGGAAGTCCCTTCAGTTGTGTATATACTTTCCCATTACAACTAAAGTATCTGTTGTCCTCTATACAAAATTTCAAAATTCTTAAAAACAATCCCTTGTCAATTTTCGTATATTGCTCTATTATATTCCATTTTTGCTCTATTATTTCAAGTGCCAAAGTGACTGGTACACTCGGAAATAGCGATACCACATCTAATGAAATTAACTTTTCATTTGTCTGAATAAAATGATTACTTAACTTCTCTTTAAATTGCACTGAGTCTTTAACATTATATATAGAATGTTCAGTTATTCTTTTTAAAATATTCGTTAAATATCTACACAATTCATAAGAAGGTGAGTTAATAAAAGAACATATTGGTCTCAAAGGAAAACCAACCTTGTGGATTTTTGGTAAACCATAAAGTTTTGGAGAAGTAGCAATATTCGTTTTTAGTTTATGTCTTTCCGATACGGATATAATTTTTTGCCTAAAAAGTTCTTCTATAATTTCATTATTAGTTTTTTCCAATTTATTCGTTGGATCCCTATTAATTAATTTATATTTTGTATCATCTTCTATGATATTATTAATTCTTATGTCATAATCTTCTTTATACATAGCCACGGTTGTGTTACCTTTATCTGCCTTTAATATTAATATATTCCTATTTCTCTTTAAAAAACTTTTCGTCTTATTAAATTTATCTAATATAAACTTATCTCTGTTATCTAATCTCATTTTGTTTAAATGATTGTCCAAAATAGTTGATAATTTATTTCTAGCTATTTCCTGATCCTCCTTCCCATCTATGGTTTGAACTAAATCCTCTCCTTCTGTTATCATTTTTAGCTTAGGGAAATTTTCCCTCTTAACTGGTAAAACATATTTTGGTCCTAATGATAGCATCCACTTAACATCCCTTGGAATATCCTCTTGAGTTTTATTTACAAAAAATTTATTATTTATTCTAATTCCTAATTCCTCATTTTTTAATTCCCTCAGTTTATCATATTTCTTCCTATGAATTCGTCTTACCTTTTCATTTAAAGAAGCCTCAACTCTCTCCTCAAATTTTAGAAATTGTTCAATTTCATCTTTTGTTAAACATCTTTGTAAATTTCTAATCACTATCTCCAAATCTCTTTGAAAAAGCTTCAGTATTTTGTGTTTCTGTTTAAGTGTTAATCTTAAAATCTTATTTTGTAATTCGTGTACATACTTATAACTAGTTTTTTGAATCTCCGGAAGTCTCCTCTCCATCTCATATATATTTATTATACCTATCACAGCCTTGGAACAAGAGGGTTCATTTTGCAATTAAATTACATGGAAATTATGACCTTCTTGTCCTTAGGTCATGATACATATTAGTTTGTAAGAATAAAAATAAGGATAATTAAAATGTTTTTATAAGTACATATGTAAGATAGAAATAAGTATAGTTTAGAAGAATTTTTATATTTATAGGAATTTTCTTTAGCCAGAATATTTATTATTATTGTTCATACGGTTCTTGAATTTGTTTTATAGATAGAAAATTTTTTCGGTTTATATGAATTGTTATACTTTAGTTATATTTTATTTTTGTTTTTATGGTTTTTGAAAAAATTTTTATGACAAATAGGTTTTTGAATTTAATTTATGACAAAAAATTTTTTCATAGTTTTGTTATCGTTTTTGTTATTTTAATTCAAATTTGTTAATTTTCCTGACGATGCTAACCAAAGGTTAGCGAAATATTGAAAAAATAAAAGAATATTTTATAAATAAAAAGACCTCAAGCTTAAATAATTGAAAGTAATTATAAATAAAGGTCAAATAAGAAAAAAGAACATTTAAAATCAAGAGCACGAAGAGATTCAGAATTCATTATGACGTATAATAAATTTAAGAAGAATCAACAAACAAGAAGTTTAATTAATAAATACAAAGCTATAAGGGACCGTATTATTAAAACAAAATCATCAATAGTTTTCTTAATGAGATGCAGAAATACAGGGATTATGCCAAAATTTATATCAAATTCAACCAAGAACATAATAAATATATATGAGATGGAGAGGAGACTTCCGGAGATTCAAAAAACTAGTTATAAGTATGTACACGAATTACAAAATAAGATTTTAAGATTAACACTTAAACAGAAACACAAAATACTGAAGCTTTTTCAAAGAGATTTGGAGATAGTGATTAGAAATTTACAAAGATGTTTAACAAAAGATGAAATTGAACAATTTCTAAAATTTGAGGAGAGAGTTGAGGCTTCTTTAAATGAAAAGGTAAGACGAATTCATAGGAAGAAATATGATAAACTGAGGGAATTAAAAAATGAGGAATTAGGAATTAGAATAAATAATAAATTTTTTGTAAATAAAACTCAAGAGGATATTCCAAGGGATGTTAAGTGGATGCTATCATTAGGACCAAAATATGTTTTACCAGTTAAGAGGGAAAATTTCCCTAAGCTAAAAATGATAACAGAAGGAGAGGATTTAGTTCAAACCATAGATGGGAAGGAGGATCAGGAAATAGCTAGAAATAAATTATCAACTATTTTGGACAATCATTTAAACAAAATGAGATTAGATAACAGAGATAAGTTTATATTAGATAAATTTAATAAGACGAAAAGTTTTTTAAAGAGAAATAGGAATATATTAATATTAAAGGCAGATAAAGGTAACACAACCGTGGCTATGTATAAAGAAGATTATGACATAAGAATTAATAATATCATAGAAGATGATACAAAATATAAATTAATTAATAGGGATCCAACGAATAAATTGGAAAAAACTAATAATGAAATTATAGAAGAACTTTTTAGGCAAAAAATTATATCCGTATCGGAAAGACATAAACTAAAAACGAATATTGCTACTTCTCCAAAACTTTATGGTTTACCAAAAATCCACAAGGTTGGTTTTCCTTTGAGACCAATATGTTCTTTTATTAACTCACCTTCTTATGAATTGTGTAGATATTTAACGAATATTTTAAAAAGAATAACTGAACATTCTATATATAATGTTAAAGACTCAGTGCAATTTAAAGAGAAGTTAAGTAATCATTTTATTCAGACAAATGAAAAGTTAATTTCATTAGATGTGGTATCGCTATTTCCGAGTGTACCAGTCACTTTGGCACTTGAAATAATAGAGCAAAAATGGAATATAATAGAGCAATATACGAAAATTGACAAGGGATTGTTTTTAAGAATTTTGAAATTTTGTATAGAGGACAACAGATACTTTAGTTGTAATGGGAAAGTATATACACAACTGAAGGGACTTCCAATGGGATCTCCTGCTTCTCCCATTGTAGCAGATATTGTAATGGAAAGGTTACTTGATACCTCTATTGAAAAACTAAATATTAAACCTAAAATAATGATAAAATATGTTGATGACTTATTCTGCATTATTAATGAGTGTGGAATAAATAACTTGTTGGATACATTTAATGAGTTTAATAGTAATATTAAATTCACTTTGGAAATGGAAGGTAGCTCAAAATTACCTTTCTTGGATACTTTAATAATAAGAAAGGGAAATAATTTGTTAATAGATTGGTATCAAAAACCAACAGCATCAGGTAGACTAATAAATTATTATTCTGGACACAGTAAAGGGATTATTATAAATACTGCTAGAAATTTAATTAATAGGGTACTAACAATTAGTGACAAGGTTTATCACAGGAAAAACATAATTAAAATTAGGAATATATTAAGGGAAAATAATTTTCCAAATAGCTTAAGTAATGGGTTAATTAATCAATATAAAAATAGGAGTAATAGGAATATAAGGATTACGAGAACAATAGAACCAATGATATATAAATCATTATCATACATAGCCAGTGTTTCAGAAAGAATAAAAGAGTCGGCAATCTTTGACACTAACAAATATAAAGTAGCATTTAAAGCTTATAACACATTGAATTGTTTATTTAGCAAGACAAAAGATAGAACTAGTAAATGGGATATGTCAAACATTATTTACAAAATTCCTTGTAAGGGAAATCAAAATGAAAGATGCAACCAGGTTTACATAGGTACAACGAAGAACAAATTAAGGACTAGAATTGCGGGACATAAATCCGATCAAAAATATAGGGACATTAATTCTAAAAAGACAGCATTAAGCCATCATTGTTATCAATCTAATCATTATCCAAATTTTGAAGAAGCATCGGTTTTAAACACAGAAACAAACTACAAACGCAGATATATTTTGGAAATGTTACACATAATTAATACACCAACAGCACAGAGAATAAATTTTAAAGCAGACACAGAACATATAGCGAATAATTATAGGAATTTAGTTATTAGGAGATAGAAGATAAGATATATTAATATAAATATACCTATCACAGCCTTGGAACAAGAGGGTTCATTTTGCAATTAAATTACATGGAAATTATGACCTTCTTGTCCTTAGGTCATGATACATATTAGTTTGTAAGAATAAAAATAAGGATAATTAAAATGTTTTTATAAGTACATATGTAAGATAGAAATAAGTATAGTTTAGAAGAATTTTTATATTTATAGGAATTTTCTTTAGCCAGAATATTTATTATTATTGTTCATACGGTTCTTGAATTTGTTTTATAGATAGAAAATTTTTTCGGTTTATATGAATTGTTATACTTTAGTTATATTTTATTTTTGTTTTTATGGTTTTTGAAAAAATTTTTATGACAAATAGGTTTTTGAATTTAATTTATGACAAAAAATTTTTTCATAGTTTTGTTATCGTTTTTGTTATTTTAATTCAAATTTGTTAATTTTCCTGACGATGCTAACCAAAGGTTAGCGAAATATTGAAAAAATAAAAGAATATTTTATAAATAAAAAGACCTCAAGCTTAAATAATTGAAAGTAATTATAAATAAAGGTCAAATAAGAAAAAAGAACATATATATATATATATATATACATATATATATGTATGTATGAATGTGCATACACATGTATGTATAGTATCCCTGCAAGCATTTTATGAAAAAAATGATCATATTCGAGCCATTTATGACTCCATTGCGCGTTTCAAATAGGCATATATGAGCTCATTGTCTGATCATAAAAAATTGTTTTCTCGGGAGGAAATGGTACCTACCCGCGACTCTTCTTAAGGAGTCTTTTATTACCCGCTTTTCTGACAAGTTCCGACTCATTTATAACTCATCTATATATAGATTAGTAAATTGTATACATATCGACCCCTTTGCGCGAAATTATCGTATATGCCAATTTTTTTGAAATTGAGTTTTTGATGCGATCTTGTTCTACATTCAAAGAGACGTCACCTGACAAAATATTGTAGGCGAATTCCACTTCGTTGCTCCAAAAATTGATTGTATATTTTCATTTTGATATTGCAAGCGAATGCAGAGAGAAGTAGAAAAATGGCTGTCCTGTAAAATTTGGTTTTTGTAACATACGATAATTTCGCGCAAAGGGGTCGATATACTGAGCAAAAATATTTTAGTTTCAATTTCTTATTTTTGGTGTTACATATTGTAAAATATAAAAAATAATAAAATATTAAGATAAAAAGTGAAACACTATAACAACTTTTTGTATGTGTAAAAACAATGAAACAACAATTAAACTAACTGCAAGAAATGTATATGGGGGATTTCATGTGAAGTGACTCAATTTTAAAATCGATGTCTTCCAATTTGGATGAAACCAAGGTCCTATTGGATAGTAGCTTAGACACAAATTTTTAACGACATCGGTCAAAAATTTTCTGAGTTAGAGGGGGTCAAAGTTTAAAATTTTGGCAATACAGGTGTTCTTTCACATCCACGTTAGCTATTACCTATTGGTGTTAGCAAAATTTGTCCCAAGTAGCTTAGATAGCTAATTGATCAATCTTTTTTTTTAATTTAAAACTTTTGTTTTTTTTTTAAGCTGGAATGTTTTTTTTTTTTTGCTCAAAAGAAAGCTTATGTCTTTTCCTTTAAGGTTGTTTTGGTCGCTTTTTGGGCCGCGCGAGGCTTATAAAAAAAATAGTTTCTAACTCAAGACGAGGGTTTTTCAATTTTTAGCTTATGCACTTTTTTGAAATTTTTCCTATTTTTGTTTAAGTGTTTCTAAAACCTTAAAAATAAAACTTTGCTGAGAAACTAGACAAATTAACCTTTCTGACAGTATGTAACATACCCAACAAGCATTTTATACCACAATATGTTAATCCCAGGAAGAAAATCACTTTTTTTCTATAGAAATTCTGACAAATTAAATTCTTCTTATTAATTTGTTATAATAATTAAATTGATATTTAATTATAATAAAAATAAAAAGATAAATAATTAAATAAAATTTAATCTTAATCACATTAGATCCTTTTATATCATAACTAGTTCTACACTTAATTTATTGTAGCTGATGAAGCGTTTAAGTCTTAAAAATTTTTAAATACAAAGTCATCCTCTTTCATCCTCCCTATTTATTGCCTTTATTTTTTGCTTTTGCCAATCCTTTCTTGGCGTTACTAGGTTCAGCTGTTGATTTCGCTGCTGTTTTATTTTTTGGCATTGGAAAGAAATCGCATTGAGTAGAGGCATACAACTTTTTCCTTCCAACCTTCCATCGACAAGCGGTATAAAAGCATGGCCATCGATTGTTACTGCAGCATCGAATCTGCTCTTCAGTGTTTTCAATGTTTCCTTCTGACTCTCTTTGCTACTTAAAACTATTTGAGTTTCTTTGCAATAATTCTTTGCCCAATGGTTATACTTCTCTGCATTTCTTTTGAGGTTTGCTCCAACACCATTACATGTTACTTTACCATCACATGCTACTTTACCAGGAAAATCTTTTTCATGAGCTATAAGATTTTAATATGTTGACGAGCTCCGTCCAAAACGTAGTATACCTTCTCTACCGTAAATTTAGATTTTAAAAACTGCAACGGTATCATCCCAGCAAAAACTTTACTTACCTGGTAAGTTTGCTAGTAATGTTGGAGAAAAATAAACACTACTTATTTTTCGGCCGAATAACTACTTATTTTTGTTTGAGGTATTCAGTACTTATGCTGTAAACACATAGACCACAGCAAGCTACAGACTACAATATGTCAAAAAAAAAATACGCACGTTCAAACGAAGACGATTATTTTAAGGCCAACACAGCTACAGGCTACACGACTACGATTGTGGCTGTCGCAAACTTTAGAATAATTTCTAATTTTAAAGCAGGGGTGTCAGCGTCATACACAATTGTGTAAAGGCCCAACCAGAATGTGCATAAACAAACTTAAGCTACTGTCAAAAAGAAAACAAAAAGCGTCTCAAATGCTTTTAAAACAACAAAAAGAAAATAAAAAAACATTGATTCCGTACGGAATGAGCGATTAGTTTCGCACCTTGCTTAAGCAAATGACAGTTTTTTAAAACTTAACATAAAGTTTCCTAAAGTTCAATATGGTTTTACACATATGATTTACATGTATTTGCTCAGTTGCTTAAGTCACGTTATTCACATTCTGGTTGGGCCTTAAATTAATTCACACACATTCTTCACACGCATTCTTACGCTCTTTCATTTAGTCCACGAGAGTACACAATTAGTAGTCGATTACCAAGCGACGAGTGCACATGCGGCGGATGCTTACGTATTTTTTTATCTTTATTCAGAATACTTGTCTCTTTATTCACTAATACTAATATAAAGCAATACAACCACAATTGACATCACTGTTTTAAAGGCGGCAATGAACAGATTAGTGTTGCCAACATAATAAAAAATGTGAAACAAATTGAAAATTAAAAAGAAACATGAGGAAATAGACATTTTTAACAAAAATATATCAGTGAAAAATGCAAAAACTTAGTGCTAAAAAAAAAATTTAATTTTTGTTAAACATAAAAGTACACAGAAAAAATTATTGCTGAATTATTTTCAAACAAACGCTTGTTTGAAATTTTTTTTAATTTCTACAAATTTTTTTACTGATTCAATTAATATTTTTGTTTGATTTTTATTTTAGCCAACAGAAATGTTGACAACTATTCAAAAATATAATAAACGCGTTATTGGCTTCTAGTTTTCATAATTTTGTATGAAATATTTAACGCTCTTTATTGTTGTCGTGTTTTTGCATTTTTTTATTTGACCGTAAGCAACACTTCTTTATGTGACATATAAGAACAACAAAAAAAAAAACACATAGTCTATTTTTGGACGCTTTGAAAAGGTACAACTAGAGTAAAAAACAACAAAAACAATAATAGGTAATAAACGTTTCACTCTTTTTAAACAACAACAACATTAGAAGAAACAAAATAAATTTTTTGTTGGTTTCAAAGTTGGTAAAAAAGAATGAAAAACAAAATCCCGTATTCAATTTTTCAAAAATGTTTAGTTAAATACCTACATCAAATAAAAGAAATAAAACATGTCGAGTCGGTCTGCTGCCAAGGAAAGGATACAGAACAGTGAGTGAAGAAGAAAAACATTGTGTGAACAAACAAGACTTGGTGCAAAAATTATTCCAACAAAAAAATGTGTCTCAAAGCCAGCCGGCGCCGTTCTGCTCTGCCTTCATCTACTTCTACAGTGCTTGCTTGTGTGCGCGTCATTGCTTGTGCAAAAACTTTTTTGTTTGATTCAGCAAAATTATTTGTTTGAAATTTATATGATTTTCAGTATACTATTTGTTTGATTCAGTTAAATTATTTGTTTGAAAAAATCAGTGTTTTTTTTCAATAAACGAAATGCAAATAAATTGTTTGAATATGCGAATTTGTTTGTAGGACCGATTTCAGACAAAAAATGTTTTGATTCTACAAATTTTTTGTTTGAATTGGAAAAATAATTTTTTCTGTGTACCAGCTTTAAACAAAATATAAATTCGACTCAGTACTTAATTTGTATTAATGTATATAACTTTTTAGTATCCTTAAATGAAGTTCTAAAAATGATGTAGATGTAGTAAAAGTTCCAAGTTACTTTATCCATATATCTTTAGGTATAAACTGAATTTTAGCAATATGAGTAGCATTGAAAAATGTTCCAAAATGCCCTTGACATGGTGTTTTAAACGTACCGATACTATTAAGAGACAATTACAAAAATGAATACTTCTTGCCTTGACTGTTTTTTTTTACAAAATTGGCTTTATCATTAAATTATGTCGATATAACAATAATTATATAAACATCAAATACCTTAGAGAACACTTCAAACTTTCGGATGATTATTAGGGCTTTACTTAAAGTTTTTCTGTATTGCGGGTCTTCGGCCATTTGGAGCAATTTTTAATAATGTCCATATTACAATAATTAAATATGTTTCAAATACATAAATTATTACCAAACATATATTTTAAGTCAAACTTTTATATAAATTGAGTAATTTTCTAAAATATAATTTTTTAACCCCCGTATTCATAAACGATTATTAAATTTAGCAAACGCTTATTAAGGAGCATTGTCGTAGAAAATTTGTTTTATTAGGTATAAAATATTTTAATAAATACTAGCATAAATATTTGTCATTTTATATGATGGAGTTTCCAAAAATATAGCATATAAAAGCTTGAAGTGTTCTCTATAACACGTATAAATAATATTACAGAAGGTTTGACTTAACTGCCGTTTGTTTAAGTGCACTTTTGACTTAACTGCAAAAAATTACTATTTTTGTCATTATTGTTTAAAATACCATACAAATTCCTTTTTTAAGTGCACTTTCTATACCTGCACATTTGAGATAAATGCCCAAAATTTTTGACATTTTAAAATTGTTTTCATACAAAAAATCAAAGTTAGCTACACTCTGATTTAACTGCACAAAATACATATTTTCTGTAACTATTCTTTAAAATTCTTGCTAACGTGCCTTTTCTATACCTGCATATTTATCATATTTTTGGGCAGTTTTAAAATATTTTCATATAAAACATCAAAATTAGCTGCACACATAAAAAATATGGTGGCCACTTTTTCACATAAATATCCAATTTAAGCTGTTTATAAAAACAAAATTCGCAAACAAGTCAAGTTGGCATCATAATGATTCATTTATTGGATTTATTAATTTATTTATTCAGTCTATGGAAAACAAAATTCGTTACAGACTATGTAACTAAACTTACATAGAAAAATATATTACAATGTTACAAAAGTTAATAATTGGAATATATAAAATTTATAAAATACTCAAAAGAAATAACTTTAAATCATCTTTTGATGTGCAAAATTCAATATGCGATTTAGATCTTTTCTGAAGGCATACATTTAATTTATTAATTTTATGAAATCTGGATAAAGTGCAGTTAAGTTTTCCTCAAGTTTACAGATGGTATATTGAATGGCATTGAAGATAACAATTCCTACCCCTGAATTAATTACATGTATCATAAATTAGTAGGATAGACTGTAATTTTCTACGGTATTCTAAAGTTATCAAACCAATTCTGAGACATTTAGACACATAAGAAGCAAAGTGGAATTGAGTATGTGAACGTAAGGCATATTTAATAAACACACCTTGTACTCTCTCAACACGAGAAATGTGAATGGAAATATACGAACTCCAGATAACTGATAATAATAATAATAGTTTGCGGTTACAGCAACTTTACCACGATTATATAAAAGGAATAGCAAATCTTAGGCCTGGAACAGAACAAAGTAAATGTAGTAGTATTTGAAACTGACGAATGCTCTGTAGCGCAACAAAGGTCAAAATTTCAAATTTAGGCTTCAACTTCAACGACTGCTACAACTTACTATTCTGTTGACACTACTTTGAAACTGCCGTTTTTAACTTTTGACAGCATGCAGCGCTATTCTTAACTTTTTACTACAGCGACTATTATGTTCCCCACTTAATTGTTACCAATTTGGCTATCCCTTTCTTTATAAAAATGCATAACACTCCTCTTTCAAACACTTTACTTTAACTGCAGGTAACCACAATTGCGTACCTGCACATTAAGGCAGCTAAATGCATTTAAGATAGCTGCATTTTTGATTTATCTGCACAAAAAATCGTGCAAAGGAGATTGTGCAGCTAAGTCAAAATTACTGTATATCGACAAATTTGTAACATAAACTCCATTTTGTAAAAAAGTCTTTCAAGAAATATGAATTTTTAAATTAGCTCCTCACGGATTTATAAAAAATTAATTTCGAAATATGTACTGTTACAATCAAATTTTTACTTAAAAAAATATAAATAAAATATTCTAAAACTTTGACGACTTCTAATTCCTAAACCACGTGCATTTGCGCAAAAAATATGTGTATACATAGTTATATTAGCATTTTTTATTTTGAAAGCAGGTTATATACATTTTGTATTGAACCTTTGTTAAAATAATTGATAAGCATTGATAATATAGAGTTTTTTTTTATTTTAACGTAATAAAATGTATAATTAACAAGTATTTATATTTTTACAGTCTTTAATTAAATTTATGCAAAAGTCGTAATTATGTTGTTCCATTTTATAAAAGTAAAAAAATAAAAATGTATAGTGGCACCACTGAAATATAAAAACATTCTGCACAAAAACAGCTGTTTATGTTTTTTGGATTGTAGCTGCTGTCTTCAAAATAATTCAGTTTCTGACTACACGGCTCCATATGCAACCAGCAGCATTTGTAGTCGTGTGTTTGTGTAGCCTGCTGTGGTCTATGTGTTTAGAGCATTACAATACACTTACTAGAAGTAAAAAATTTAGTTATTATTTCACTACTAGTAAGTTGAATTGTAAGTACATACAATATAGTTACCAGAATCCAAAAAATCACTGGTTAATAGACCTAATAATAGGGTATTCATTCGGTTAACTGATTAATTACTACCCGATTAACTGATCGGTTTATTTAAAATTGGCAATTTTCGATTAACGATTAAACCGGTTAATTTCAGTCGATTAACCGATGTAACAAATTTTTTTATTTTTTTGTAGTATTATAACATATTTTTTGTGTTTTTAATTATTTGTTTCGTCTCATATAAAACAGGTATATGTTTAAAAAATATTTTCTTCGAGCAATACATACATTCTTAAAATACAGTACAAAAACAGAAACTAGGGGTTCGGAAATACATTTTTTGTAGAATGTTCGGTGCTGAGCTTTGTCAGGATGAGTCAGATGATGACCTCACAATAGAAAAAACTCTCTATTGTAACACAAACAATCTTTAAAAAAATAAGCCGAAATAATGGCATAATGGAAGATTTTATGTGTTGAGAGAAATCCTGGAAAAGAACTGAGAAATAAGATAATATGTATCATGATACAAAATAACCAAGATAACGCATTTAGCTTTTAAAAATTAAATGTTTCTGCGCATCTACGTCACATCAGCGTATAAGTGCAGCTAAAATATAAAAACACAAGCAAACAAACATGTGCATAATATGATAAAGTGACGTCATATTAAACAGTTGAATTTTGTAAACATGTGCAATGCGTTATCTTGTTTTTATCATTCATGAATCTGGATTATGGGTTGCTTCCGATTTCTGCAACATCTTCGATAAGTGAAAGAATTTTTTCCAAGTCAAGTTTTATCAAAACTAAAGAAAAGAATCGCTTAAATCCTAAACATTTAAACCAAATTATTTTTCCAAATGATTTTTTTATAACCCAGTTAAAACTTCGCCTACAAAATAATGTGTTAAGTAATCAGAAAAACTTAAAAGCACTACTTACAATTCTACTGAAATGAATAGTGCCCAGTAAAAACTTTGCCTACGAAATAATGTGTTGAGTAATCAGAAAAACATAAGAGCACTACTTACAATTCTACTGAAAGAACCGATGAATTATACAAGGGATGTCCCAAAATTAACGCATTCAAAAGCAAGTCATTATTTGTTTACTTTAATACATCCAGAAAAAAGTAGTTATAGACAGTGATGCCAACAGTAGGGAATTTTCCCTTTTTGTAGGGATTTTTTCGGAAAATTTCAAGCGTAGGGAAAAAAGGACAGATGTTTTATTTTAAGGCAAATGTAGGGAATTTTCAAAATATTATTTCATTTTCAATATACTGTCTAAAAATTCGTAAATATTCGTCTTATTTCCATTTAAAAATTAAAATTTTTCATATACAATACCACCAAAGTACAAATGTAGTATTTTTTAACAGAAACCCTATACCATGAGTCCGTCCTCACAGCCTGGCAATCTGCAACAATTGCCAAAATAATATACTGAAATATTATTCGCAACCTAATACATAATTGGGAGGCGACGAATATTTTCGTTCGCATATGCGGACTATTCTTCTATTTTTGCTATTTGCATTCGCACTCACATTCGCTAAAATGAATGCGAATATTAAAAGCGAATATCTAATTAATGAAATGTTTGCATAGAAATTAATTTGTAAAAAAACACACCTTCTTAACTATGAGAAATAAAACAATATTATTTTGAATTTTCAAATAATGTCTAATGAAAACTTTTAAGGATAAGGCAGGATATATTTTTAAAAGAATTTTTTTTTATATTTCAGTTCAGGGGAACTGAAGAAAACATTTTTTTTTAAATTTTGCAGAGCCTTCCCTTTTATTTGGTATCAAGTTATTAAAAATAAGTATTCTTGAAAAAGATTAAGCTCTTCAAAAAGGACAAAAGACGAGGAAATAAAAATCAAATACGAAGTTTGACTATGTTTCGTCTTTAGATTAAAGGATATATAGTGGCGTTCCTGCCAAAAAGAAAAAAATTGAATTTGAATTTTATACATATAAATTTTTATTTTGGATTTTTCTTGCTGTTAATAAACGCTTTTATAACAATATTTACAAACTGTCAATAAAATAGGTTCTTATTTGTTTGCCTGTTGCTAAAAACAATAAATTTTTAACGTAGGACAAAGTGTAGGGAAAAATTTTTTGGTTGTAGGGAAAAACAGGATTTTTTTCTTCGACACGTAGGGATTTTGTGAAATTTCTCCTGGCATCACTGGTTATAGAAGTTGTTATAGATGTAGTTATAGAAGAAAGCTACTAAATAATGAGTTAAAGATTTTAAAAAAGTAAGCGAAGTTTTTACTGGGTGCAAGGGATGTCCCAAAATGAACTCATTAAAAAGCAAGTCATTATTTTTTTACCTACATACATCCAGAAATAAGCAGTTTTAGAAGTTGTTATAAAAGCAGTTATAGAAAAAAGCTAGTAAATAATGAGTGAGAGAAGCTATTCATTTTGTAAAAGTAAGCGAAGTTTTTACTGGGAAGATCTTTAACTATTGAAATTAATAAAAAAAAATCTCACAGTTTATTTTTTTAATAAATACATAAAAATATTTTGTATAAATTATAAAATATGTTTTTCATATATATGAATTACTTTTTTGTTTGCTTATTTTAGTTCGTTATTTTATTGTTTTTTTTTACTTATGGACTCCAATAATAAATAATTTTTGCATTTTTATTAATTGAAATTACTTAATTTATAACAAAACTTTATAAATCGGTTAACCGATCAATAACAAAATTAACCGATTATTAACCGATTAAACCAAAACCTCGGTTAATTAATCGAGCGATTAACCGATTAAGGCAAAACCCGATTAAATGAATACCCTACCTAATAATAAGTAGTTTTTGAGTATGTTACTAGAAAGTAAATATTCAGTATTGAAAATAAGTAGTTATTGAGCTGATTATTAGTAAGCAAATGTTCAGTAGTGAAAATAATAGAAGTAAGTAGTTGCTGAGGTCATTACTAGCAAGTACTTATTGAAGTTTTCAGAATAATGACAATTGTAATAACAACTACTTACCAGGTAACGTATGAAATAACTACCATATACTACTAAAAATCAAAAGGTTTTTCCTGAGATGTTTTTAATTGTCGGATATGATTTATACTTTTGTGTTCCAGTTTTTCATGTTTCATGTATAAAATAACTACTGTGAATATAGTTGTTTGGTCGTTATTGAAGTGGAATGACTGTATGTCATCCTGAATAACATATTTATAGTTCTCTGCGAAATCAAACGAAATAAAGAATTCACCAGACTTCAAAAGTATCTTAAAATGATCACTGCTCTTTGACTAAAAAGTAATGGGTTCTCAAATTTAGCAATCCTCTACCCATTTTTCAACAAAATCATGCACATTTGAAATAACTGTTTCAATGTGCATTTTTCAGCTTGAAGCCAAGAGATTTCCAAATGTCTTATAATGAACATAATGATGACAATATGACAATAAATAGTTTTTTAAGATCATGTAGGTAGTACATTTTACTAATATTAACTAATTATAATTATAATTATAATAATAATAATAATTATAAACTACCTGTTAATTTTTACATTTAAAACATAATGTTGAATTAACTCCCTCTTAACTTCTACCTTTCCACCCACTTTTTAAAGTCAAGTGTCATAAAATAAAAATAAACTGGTATTTCGGAGAATGGCCATAAAATATTTCCACCTGATTCCAAAATCTTCCTGGGGCACTAAGTGTTACGTGCGTTCAAAACTACTTAAAGCACTGATAAAAAAGGGCAGATAAAAGACTTTGGCGTTGGAAAATTAAGCAGCAAAATCAACAGCTGCGCATGGTAATGTCAATAAAGGATTGGCAAAATCAGAAAATAAAGGCAATAAATAGGGAGGATGAAAGACTTTGTATTTGAAAATTTGCAAAACTTAAACACTTCATCAGCTACAATAAATTAAGTGTAAAACTAGTAATGATATAAAAGGATCTAATTTGATTTAGATAAAATTTTATTATTATTATTACATATTATTATATAATTAATTTAATTATTATTACAAATTAATAAAAAGAATTAAATTTGTCAACTTTTTCTATAGAAAAAGTGATTTTATTCCTGAGACAATATTCGTGAAGCCATTGGTGAAATACAGCTTCACACAATCGATAATGTGCTTAAAAATTGGACCGATCGTGTAGGCTAAGAAATTTGAGAAAATATTCAGTAGTTTTTTTTATAGCATTTGCAAAAAAAAAAAGTTATTTGGCGGACCCTTTATATTTAAAAAAATAAAAGCCAAAGCTAGTGGCGTCATCTACTGTTTTTCAAAACAAATCTATAACAGGCGCTTAAATTGTCACTATCTTCTTTTTATTCATTGTTCTGTTTATTTTATGGTGAATTCTTAAGCTTTCTGTTGTATATCTTTTCCTCACGCTATTTACCTTGTCTAGTATTCTTATGTTGTCAAAATCAGGTTTGTGTTTTGTTTGTAATATGTGCTGTGATAATGCAGTGCTTTTTTTGTTTTTGTTTATGTCTGAATTGTGTTCTCCCATTCTTGTCTCCATTCAATTTAAGCCAATTCAATTTAATTAAATTTAAGCCAATTTAAGCTCCTGTTATAGAGTTGTTTTGAAAAACAGTAGATGACACCACTAGTGTTGTTTTTAAAAATATATTAATGTAATACAAATTTGTTTCTTTTCACTGTAAGTTCGTTACATTTATATTTATTGTATTATTAAATGTTGATGATTTTATTTTATATTAATAGACGAATCCCCTGAAGAAGTGAACATAAAATTCACGAAACGTCGGGAAAAATGAAATAAAAAAATTTTTATTTTCACAAATGGAGTTAGGCCTCACCAGCTAAATATATAATAAAAAATATATTAATACAAACAAAAGAAAGTGGCCAAAAATAAAGAAAAACAAATAGTAACTACCTTTTACCCTCGGTGTTTACAAAAACGGTTGATTGTGATACATTAAAAAATATTAAACTCTCACTAGCGCCAGGTAATCTTAAGAAATGACACCATTAACTCAAACACAGACGCAATGGAAAACACTCTAGTAAAAAATTATCAAAAGCCTAAAGTACAAGTTGGTATGGACAGGTATATAACAGTGCTTAAACGGGGTCGCTGCCCTACCTCTTCAGCTGTTGCTTTGCCACAAAAGTACCATCTTTTGATAGAATTCATTCACAAAATCGTTTTGCGATTCTGGGGGATGAATCCTCTGAAGCACCAAAAGTGATAAAATCGTCCAAGCCTCCCCCGATATATCTTAGGGAGCAAAACTCAAATGAGCTTATAAAGACTTTGATCTCGATGATAGGTTGAAATTCGTTTTACGTAACTGCTATCAAGCGTGGTAGTATAAACGAGACAAAAATACAAGTTAATCATGAGAAGGATTTTCGCAAAATAATTAACAAATTTGAAGCACTTAAAAAAAGCTTTTCTACATACCAACTGAAGAGCAGTAAAGGTCTTTAGGTAGTGATTAAGGGAATTGACTCATGTGTGCACCCAGAAGAAATAAAAACATTCCTAGAAGAAAAAGGCTTCAAAATAAAATATGTAGTCAATATTAAAAATAGGGGAAAATTACCCAACTACTATTTTGAGTGAAGTTAGAAAAATTTGAAAATTATTCTGTATAGAAGAACAACTATAGAAGAAACACACAAAAAAAAAAATGGTCTCGTTCAATGTTTAAACTGTCATAATAAGGCATATTCCCAAATTCTTTGAAGAAGAAACCATATCTATACGTTGATTGTTTAAAATTATTTAAAAATATGTTTGCAACTCTGTAGATTTCCTATGTATAACAATACATTTTGATTTCTGTGGACTTAGTAGCAACTTGTTGGCATTTGCCCACAGGTGTAGGGTCTTTAAATCGTCAGTTAGCTTACTAATATTTTCAGTTATGCATTCAATGGCACTACTTAGATAGAGCTGGACATCATCATCATATAACTGAATGTTAGATTGTTTGAGACAACGTGGTAAATAATTTACATTTGTATATAGAAAAAAGTAGCGGCCCTAAAATCGAACCTTGTGGGACTCCTTTGGGAACAGGCAAAGCAGTAGAATATTTACCATTTAGAAAACAGATTGAAAACGGTTGCTCAATTTGCGTAATGTTTAGATGTTCTTGAGAAATTGAAAAATTTATGAAGTTTATAGCAAAGTATAGAATGTGCAAGACTAAGATGTTGACTTTTCCAATGTCAATTTCAGACCGAATATTCTCACAGACGTCAATTAAAGCTGTAACGCAGCTATGTTTTGCTCGAAAAAGAGACTGATAAGGTGTAAATAAATTATTGCGTCCTATAAACTCGTATATCTGAACGTGCATGAGTCTCTCCATGACTTTTGAAAGAAAAGGAAGCAGAGCTATCGGTCTAAAGTCTGAATTTGATTTGGGTATAGGTATTATCTTTGCTTACTTCCAGCGTGAGCGAAAGATACATGTGGTCATAATTGTGTTAAAGATATGAGTAAGAAAGGGTAACAACTGCGGCAAAAGTATTTTAATAAAACGTGGATCGATGTTGTCAATTCCAACAGCATTTGACTTAACTAAAGATATACACATCCAAACCTCAGCTTCATTTACGCAGCGAAAATTGGATTCATTGTTAATTTCAATGTTTTGCATGGCGCTTAAATAGTTCATTGTTACTATTTATATTTATGTCATACTTTCCGATTCCAATATCACGAATTGTTTGCCAAGATTTTTTATGAATTTTGGCTTTTCTTATTTCACGGTTTACTTCCATTCTTAATCTGCAGTAATCAACTCTTAGATGATTGATTTTAAAATGCTTCCAGCGCGAGTAACCATCATCTCTTTTTTTTTAATAATAATAACTTTTACAATGATCACACATTAAGCTCTATCTCGAGGGTCCGTGGTATCATATAATATATCCATTAATTTTCATCAATTTGTTTATTTTAATGAAAGTATTCTAGTTAATTTTTAAGTTGCTAAAGGCCGCTTGCGTTCGAAAAACACATTTTTAAAGAGTTCATGGCTTGTTAAGGACAGTACAGCAATAACATCGATTGCATTCTTAGCATTTTCTGCATCTTATTGCCCATTCTTGGCAGTTTAAACATTGTACAGGACCATTTCTTTTGTACGGCTCCTCTTCGTGATTCTTCTGTACAGTGTAAATTTTTTCAAACTGTAAATGGGAAGCGTTTGGTTTTTTTAAGCTTAACGTCGCCGGGTTCTAACCCCACTCGAAATGGTGGCTGGGGATTTTTTTATTTTTAATTTGTTTTAAATTTTTTTGTAGCCCTTCTCTTCTAAAAACGTTTTTATTTCATCTGGGTCCATGCATGAGTCAATGCCCTTAACCACTACCTAAAGACCTTTACTGCTCTTTAGTTGGTATATATAAAAGTTTTTATAAGTGCTTCAAATTTAATTATTACTTTACGAAAATCGTTTTCATGATTAACCTGCATGATACAAAGAAAACAAGATAACGCAAGATCACATCAGCGTATATGTACAGCTAAAATAAAGAAACATAAGCAAACAAACTTGTGTATAAAATGCTGATGTGACGACATATTGAACAGTCTAATTTTGTAAATATGCGCAATACGTAATCTTGTTTTTATCATTCTTGATTAACCTGTATTTTTGTCTCGCTCTCCACTATCCATCAACTTGGTAAGAACAGCATGTCGCACATGAATTCTACTCGTGTAGGCGGTTCATGTTCCGTCCATGGGCTGCCATCGTTGCCTAAACATTCGTCTTAGCATCCATTTGCGCCATGATGTTGGCCATAGAATGTATTTTCTGCATACAACCAAACGCCACAACAGCAACTTTGTGATCTCTGAACGCCGCACCTATATAAATCAGAAAAAGGCAGATTGGACGTCCTCGCAGCAGCCGCTTGCTTCATTCCTGCCGGAAGGATTCCGGTCTTAAGACCAAATTTCCCGGCGTCAGCGAAGGTACTCGCTGAAGAGCGGGACGAAATTCGCAGAGCCAACCCGAGTAATCCCCGAATCGGCCAACTAAACAGGTACATCAGCAAGTTGGTAAACAAATATAGACGGGAAAAATGGTTAAATAATTTAAAAACATGCAACCTAACCTCCGGAGCCAGCAAGCTATAGGCGACTGTCAGATCTCTGACGAATCCGCAGAAGCGTGACGATAGGGTGTAATGGCCGCGTATGGGGGGGGGGGGAAGTTTCAAAATTTTCCCCAGAAGGAGAAATAAAAAAAAGATGTAGCAGTTGCGAATATTTTAACTACATAGAGTATCCCACGTAGCAATACCACCCTATAATAAGGCTGATACGGTGTATTCACTTAGGAAAAATCCAGACGGAGGCCCTATTGAACCTACCCATTTTGATTTTTCCTAAGTGAATACACCGTATCAGCCTTATTATAGGGTGGTATTGCTACGTGGGATACTCTATGTAGTTAAAATATTCGCAACTGCTACATCTTTTTTTTATTTCTCCTTCTGGGGAAAATTTTGAAACTTCCCCCCCCCCATACGCGGCCATTACAAAAATGGCGCCCAACGTGGGGCCTGGATTCTTCGATAGGTTCTGTATCTATGCATGTATTTTTCGGGGATTCAGGTCTTAAATGAGGGGCATTGGGAACTTTATTTTACAATAATATTTTCTCTATGGCTCCTGTGTAGCAGGATAATCTTGTTTTCACGAAAATGGTTCTGTTAATCGGTTTCTATAACGTAAGGAGAATTTTGTAAGTTAAGACTTTTGTTGAGACAAGTGTTGCGTAATATATGGTAAACCCGACCTGGAATTCGACTATTTGTGGTTATAATAGTACGAATAGATTCGACCGGTTGACAGTTTAGTATAGCTTTGCGAGTTCTTGTTTTTCAAAAATCTGTACTTTTAAATTCAAAGGATTTTTGATTCTTTGTTTAAGTTCATATGAGAGCTGAACATATTTTTTCTTGGAATATTGAAATTTGTGTTTTTTACGAATTTTAATCCGTTCAAATATTTTCATAATTCGAATACGAATTTCTTCGAAAAATCGAAGTCCATGCAATAGCCAGGATTTTGTTTTTAAGGTGTCGAATTTAACTATATTTTATTTCTAGTTTTCTCCAACCCCTAATATAGGATAGTCTTGGATAATAATTTTTGTATTTTCGGTCTTTTGCGGGTATTTTAATCCGAAGCTTAGTGATACAAGGAGAGAAAGAACTCTTTGGAGAAGTGATTCACAGAAAAAATTATAAGTAGTTTTTTCAAATTCAATGGTTATTAAATTGGAACATTTATTTTTTTGTTGAAGGAAAATAAAAATAATAATTTTGATTTAATAACCATTTTAGTTGTTTTGAATTAAAATAATAATTAAATAGAAAAAAATTATTTCTTTTAAAATAATTTAATCGTGTGAAATTGTTGGAAATTTTCGAAATACAAATTTTCAAAATCAATCAACACATTGTTTATACCGGCAAAGTTTTTTTGATCGTTTTTTTTAATTAAAATTAAAAATATCATTTATTGAAAGGAAAAATATTCAAAAAGTTAAATTTTTAAAATTTTTGGTAATCAATATAATCATTTTGGTAGTAGGTGCAAAATCAACAAATGGGTTGCTTGATTCTATGAATAAGGTACAAATTCGGTGATTAGAGAACATTTTTAAGTCTTTTGGGTGTTGGGAACGGGATATTGTACAGTTCATAGGTCATTCTGAATATTGAATCCAGTTGTTAGATTTGGATCTATTATTGTCGTGGGGTTGAATTGGGATTATACTCCACCAAGTAGTAAGAATAATTTTGAAATTGAAATAGTTATATTTTTATTAGATAGGATTGGATTTTATTACTTTCAATTTCCATTTAGTTCTCAAGTATAGAATTGGGAAAAAACATATTAGTAGGCTATAGAATTTTGCAAGATGGCAGTTAGACGTAGTACGGAGGATATACGGGCAGTTACGGAAACCCCTTTGGGGCCAGCTTGCTTGTTGTGTGAACGGGAAATGCCAAATAACCTTGATTGCGTATCTACTAGTTGCGAACACATTTTTCATAAGGGATGCATAACCGGCTGGTTACTTAACTCACAGGAGTGCCCTAACTGTAAAAAATTATGCCACCGAAAAGATTTGGTTCCTGTTTCTAAGCCAGGTATTACTACACAGGGTTCAAAGTATCGCGGTAGGGGTCGTGGGTCGGCTACGAAGAAATATAATACTAGAAGCTCTAGGGTACAAGAGGCGAGCTTGGATTTTCCGCATGCAACTCAGGAAAAAGCAGAAGAAAACGTTGCTGTACCAGGTAACTCGCAAGACTTTAATTATTCCAATAACATGCAAAATTATTCACATAGTCTTCACAACTCTACTAGAAATACTACGGATAACTCCAATAGAGGGCGTCGAAATAATCGCAACCTTAGCCGCATGTCACAGGTGGTCGAAACCACAGTACAGCGAGTTTTGATGGGTTTGAACATAAGTCCTGTACCACTGCAGGAAAACATTCAACCACTACCCAACCAATATGAACAACCAAATGCTTCTTCTAATACCTATCGTGATCAAAATCAGAACATCCTTGCAATTCCTAATAATGGTAACAGAATAACGTCAATTAATCTTAACCCCGATAGGATAACATCTATGATCCAGAGTTGGAATGTGAAATTCGATGGATCATCGAAGGGGCTGAGATGTGAGGAATTTCTATATAGAATACATGTTCTGACAGTAGAAAATTTTAATGGGAACTTCGAGGACACGGTATGCAAAAATATACATGTGTTGTTAACGGGAAAAGCCAAAGATTGGTTTTGGCGTTACCATAGACTTGTTAGGCGTATTCAATGGGACTCATTTAGTGCAGCTCTTAAAAAACAATACCAAGACTTTAGGACCGCATTTGATATCAGAGAAGAGTTACATAACCGTAAGCAAAAACCAACAGAATCCTTTGAGGTGTTTTACGATGCGATCACGGAAATTATGGATAAGTTAACGGTTCCGTTGGAAGATGAGGAAGTAATAGAAATTATAACCAGAAATTTAAAACCAGAAATACGCCATGAGTTACTATACGTGAAGGTTCGATCAATTGGTCATCTAAAGGAACTGTGTCAAAAACGGGAATTACTTTTTAGGGAGGACAGTTTCCGACGTAGTCATTCATTGCTGCAATGGAAGCGCAGGGCATCGTAGAAGAAAATATGGGTAATGAGGAAAAAATAAACACAGAGATTCCAAGTTTTGAGATTAATGCCATATCTGACTCCGAAAAAATCATTAGATGCTGGAACTGTGAGGAAGAGGGACACTATTGGGACATGTGCCTCAAAGAGCGTAAAATCTTTTGTTATGGCTGTGGTCTCCGAAATGTTTACAAACCACAATGTGTAAAATGCTCAACTAATACAAAAAACTTAAAAAACTACCAGTACAACAACAACTATATGAAACCAAAGTAGATTCAAATAATGCGAATGAACTGAATGAAAAATTAGAACTAGAAGAAAATAAAATTAATATCATAAGGAAAAAAAATAATAATAGTAATAGTATCGAAAATAATAATGAACTTGTTAGTAAAACTAACAGTTTATATCCTATACGACCTTTGCATGAACGATTAAGGGAGTATATCAAAGCAAGATTTCGAATATTTAATGATGAGGATTTAGATCATAGGGTGGTTAAAAAATATAATAGGTCAACAGTGCGCATGAGGAATTTTTACCGAAAAATTAAAAACTTGCAACGACTTTGTGTATCTTCAATCATAGATTCGGAAAACGATGGTCGATTATATGCCGAAGTAACTTTCTTGAATAGTGTGGAGCTAGGATTGTTAGATACAGGTGCGAACATAAGTTGTATAGGCAAGGATTTAGCTACAAAAGATTTTTCTACAAATGCTGGTTTTAAGAGAATAAAATCTACAGTGAGAACGGCAGATGGGCAAGGACATGATGTTATAGGTTTGCTTGAAGTCGAAATGCGTTATAAGAATACCTTAAAAAAGATACATTTGTATATTGTTCCGAACTTAAACCAACGGTTAATTTTAGGTTTAGATTTCTGGAGATTGTTCGGTTTGATGGGTAATATTGTATCTGGGATTACGATAGATAGCTCTCGGGAACACAACACATATGACGATAAATATCCTTTAACTAATTTACAAAGACAGCAATTAGAGGTCGTGAAATCGTTGTTTCCAAATTTTGAAGTACAAGGTCTGGGAAGAACTACATTGATTAAACATAAGATCGATGTAGGTTCGGCAAAACCAGTAAAGCAGAGATTCTATCCCGTGTCACCAGCGGTAGAACAATTGATGTATTCGGAAATCGATAGAATGATTAGTTTAGGGGTAATAGAAAAGAGTAATAGTGCCTGGAGTTCTCCAATGAGGATGGTGGTGAAGCCGGGAAAGGTGAGGTTGTGCTTAGACGCCAGAAAAATTAATGAATTCACTGTAAAAGATGCATATCCTCTCCCAAATATTGAAGGAATTTTCGCACGGTTACCAAAAGCAAATATTATAACTAAAATTGATTTAAAAGATGCCTATTGGCAAATTGCCTTAGAAGAAGAAGCAAAACAAATAACAGCATTTACCATTCCCGGTCGACCACTGTACCAATTTACAGTAATGCCATTCGGTTTATGTACAGCACCGCAGACTATGTGCCGCTTAATGGATTCTATTATTCCCCCCGAACTTAAGCATTCAGTTTTCGGCTACTTAGATGATGTGTGCGTCGTTTCCGATACCTTTGAAAACCATATTTCGATTTTGATGAAACTAGCTGAACAATTCAAGACTGCAAACTTAACTCTGAATGTAACGAAGAGTAAATTTTGTGTAAAAAGAGTACAGTATTTAGGGTACATTATAGGTGATGGTGGGATTTCAACGGATCCAGAGAAAATTGAGTCGATTTTAAACTGGCCAACTCCGAAAACCTTGAAGCAAGTGAGAGGTTTTCTAGGCTTAACGGGCTGGTATAGGCGATTTATTGCGAATTTTGCTGACATAACACACCCCATAACGGAAGTTCTTTCAAAAAAGAGGAAATTTGAATGGACCAAAGAGGCAGCTGAAGCCTTTAAAAGGATCAAAAACATGTTGACTACTGCGCCCGTGCTAAGGAATCCCGATTTTTCCAAGAAATTTTTCATACATTGTGATGCGAGTGATTTTGGTATAGGGGCCGTATTAGTACAGCTAGGTGATGATGGAGAAGAGTGTCCGGTGGCGTTTATGTCAAAAAAATTAAACACTGCACAAAAAAATTATTCCGTCACGGAAAAAGAATGTTTGGCGGCGATCGAGGCTATTGAGCGATTCCGATGTTACGTTGAATTACAGAATTTTGAGGTGGTAACTGACCATAGTAGTTTAGTGTGGTTAATGAGGCAACCTAACTTAAAAGGTCGACTTGCTCGCTGGGTTCTAAAGCTACAGGCATACCAATTCTCTATCAGTCATAGGAAAGGAAAGGACAATATAGTGCCGGACGCTCTTAGCAGGATCTACGAATTCGACTTAGCATCCCTGGAACTTATAGGACCCGAAATTAATTTGGACTCTGTACACTTTTTAGATGCCGAATACACAAAGATGAGAGACAAGTTTATCGGAAACGGGAGTTACTACCCCGATGTCAAAGTGATTGATCGGTATATTTATATTCGAACAAAATTCTCTACAGGTGATGAGGTGGCCGATTCTAGCGCTTGGAAATTGTGGATTCCTAATAAACTAAAATCGGAGATATTAAAACGATTTCATGACTCGGTGTTAGCTGCACATGGTGGCACTGGCAAAACCTTAGAGTTGATTCGCAGACACTTTTACTGGCCGGGTTTAGCAAGTGATGTGAGAAATTATGTTAAAGACTGCAAAATTTGCAAAATTACCAAAGCATCTAACCAAAAACAAGCACCAGAAATGGGTAAAATGGCCATATCCGAAAGACCTTTCCAAAGATTGTACGTAGATCTTCTAGGTCCCTATCCGAGGAGTAAAAAGGGGTATATTGGATTACTTATTATATTAGACCATTTTTCCAAATATCACTGGTTATGCCCATTAAAGAAATTTACGTCTTCGTTGATAATTGAGTTTATGGAAACACAAATATTTCATCAATACGGTGTACCAGAAACCTTGGTAAGCGATAATGGAAGTCAATTTAAAGCAAATGAGTTTAACGCATTGTTAACGAAGTATGGCATAAATCACACCTATACAGCTTTATATTCGCCGCAAAGCAATGCCTCCGAAAGAGTAAATAGATCGATTATTGCTGCAATAAGAGCCTATTTAAAGAAAGATCATCGCGAGTGGGATGTCAATATATCTTCTATTAGCTGCGCTCTTAGAAATTCCTTTCACAACACTATTGGCCTATCACCCTACCACGCGTTGTATGGGTTTGACATGGTAACACATGCTTCATCATTTAAGATGTTAAGAGCCGTTGAGTGCTTAAGTAGCTCGGATATAACACTTGACACTGACGATAAGTTGACAATTCTGAGGAATCAAATATCGCAAAATATGAAGAAGGCATATGAGACAAACGTTAGGCAATATAACTTGAGGGCAAGACCAATTAATTATAACGTCGGTCAGGAAGTATTTAGACGAAACTTTGCGCAAAGTAATGCTGAGCAACGATTTAACGCCAAATTGAGTCCAATATTCGTGAGAGCCAGAGTAAAAAAAAAGTTAGGAAACTGCTATTATGTTCTTGAGGACATAGAGGGCAAAAACATAGGAACTTATCATGGCAAGGATATAAAACTGTAGAATATTTCCGGCTAATCTGCTTGGAACTCTTCCATATTATCCGGTTTTGTAATGGATGAGCCCAAATTTGTGCTAGGTTATTTTTTTACCTGAATCCGAATCTCTATTGCATTAGTTATATATTCAGTTGAATTCTATATTCCCATTTGCAATATCTTTGATTTGAAAATTAATTTTTTTAACGACATTTCAACGATTATAAGGAATATGTTCAGTGAGAGCTTTGCCTTAATATCAGTTAAAGTGCTACCAGATTCACGTTAGTTAAACGTATCTTCCAGCATTTCCAATAAAATCAATATAAAATAGACCTCGTGATGTGCAAAGCATCAAGATATCCAGAAGCAGTAGACGCCATCATTCTTTTTCAATTTAACTCCCGAGCTTGCAGCAACGTTGAGTGCATATATTCTCCTTCAACATTAATTCTTAACCAAATAAAATTGCAAGTCAGCCAGAGGTAATACATAATTATAGGCTTAACTTTAGTGTTATCTTACTGATTAAAATATGGAAAATAATAGGAGAGAATTGATTGGTTTTTTGTTCTTCATTGAAGAGTAATTATTTTTCCAAATATAATTAAGAAGACAGCTATAACGACAGAATTGAAGGGCATCCAATGACAACGTGAAATATTTGGTTAAGAAAGCAGGAAAGACTGCTACCATCTTATAAAATCAATACTGCTGAAGAAATAGAAAAAAGGAGGAGTCAGCTCCTCAGTTAAAGGGTTAAATTTCGAACTGCTCGACACATTTAGAATATTTCAAAAAAAGGTAATTTTAGTAAATTGGAAGTTTTAACATTATTTAACATTTGCATTTATTAACTTCTAACTCTTTTACTAGTTTCTTTTCGAAGAGGCCTTCTCATATTGTTTCCAATTACGTCACCATCGACCCAACAAGAGAACGGGTGCTAATTCTCTGACACGACAAAATAATTTTTGGAAAGTGGTTTGCTAATACGTAGTTGTAGCCAGAAAACCAGTTTCGCATGTAACTTGAAACCAAGCCGACGTACATCGAGAACAGGCAGAGTGAAGTTTTTTTTCTTAAATGGAGTTTGATATTATCGTTAGCTCTGAAAGTCGTTGGTATTACAAGTGTTAAATTAAGTGTTATGTGAAAAGTCATTGTTACTAGTTGGCCATAACTTAAAAATTAAGAGGAAAAGGTTGGTTGTCATAACAGGTTGCACTCCTAAATTATTTATTACACAGAGTAGCGAAAGTGGAAAAAAATGGTTGGGCTAGTCGCCAAATAAAATTTTAAAAGATTCCAACTAGAATTTAAAAAAAAAAAAACCAGTGATTACAATAATGATTTCAAGGCAGTGCATAAAAATCACAGATAGCTTGAAAAGTTGAAGCTAAATATCTAAAATCAGGACAGTTTTTGTTTTATTAAATTTACATTTTTGTTAAAAATAAAAAGAATTAAAAAAAAAAAAAAGAAAAAATTTACTGGCCTAATATTAATATTATTTTTTTTATTTTTTTTAAATTGCCTGTGTATCAAATATTCCAAAATTGTGATAAATAAGAAAAAGTAAATCGCAAGAAGTAAAGGAAAAGAAAGAAAGAGAAAACAAGAAAAAAAAACTAGGTATTAAAACACCAACAAAAACAAAATCAACAAAAAGAGACAAAAAGAAAAGGAAAAAATAACTGCGTAATTTGTTTAAAAATTAAGGTATAACGCAGCCAATATACATCATCTTCTCTTCTCATTTATACACTTAACAGCAGTGACCTGGAAAGCTTTTCAACATCTCTGCAAGTAAGTACATGAATTTTTTTTTTTGCATTTACATAATCTCTGTTAAGTACCTTCTGTACGATATTTAATACCGTAGTTACCAATATCATGGAACTCTAGTTCTTCTTAATTATTATTGGTATCGGTAATTGACGAGTATTGGAACTGACAAAGCTTAGGTAATAAAATTTTTTTTTGTTTGTTTTTGTCAATTCTGTATCTTTTTGTTGGTATAATTTGGCAATTATGTGTCCAAACTGGAAAAAGAAAATTCCCACCTCTAATTTAAAGGAACCTTTGGTAGTATTCAATGGAAGATATAATAAATGAGATTTGCATGCGAAACCTATAAAGTTTTGTAATTAATAATTTTGCTTGGTAAATAAAAAAATAAAAAGAGCCAAAAATTCTAACAATATACCACAGAAAGAAACAGTTTTGATTTCTTTTTCCTCCACTTTTTCTTATTTCAATAGAGGAATAAAATTGGTATTCCGAATAAACAAACAGAAGCAATACACAAATAAAGTTAAATGCCAGAACATAAAATAACATCTAATAACTAACTAAAAGAAATTACAAAAAAAAAAAAATATTATTATTGTAAACGATAAAGTGATAAATATAGTATTAGAAGATCGATATTGATAAAAAGGACACCCTATGTTGGGGTTTCGGCGTTTTGGTTTCTTACGCGGTTTGTCAGGCGATGGTTAAATTTTGGTGAAGAAGTGTAATCAGATTTAGGAATGCAACGACAACCCAGAAAAAAAAATAATTAAAGAAAGAAAGATTTGTAAGTTGATTAATAGTTCAGAATTTTCTAGAGATTCTTTGTAATTTTCTTTCCGAAAATTTTGTTAAATTTGAAATTTGTTTAATATATATCAGTAGATAAGTAGCTGTTAGGATCAGCAGATTTTTTTTAGGAATTTTGTAAATCTATCGAAATGTGCAGAAATAAAATTTTTACTTGAAAATAAATATGGAATAATGATGGAGTAAAATTTTATACGGCTTATCCTTTGGGGTTGGGGAAAATTTGATTTTTGTTAGGGTTCTTCTTAAAATTAGTTTCGTGTTAGAAGAACCATGGTTTGGGAGGGTTCTGAACACGGGGTATTTACATCTGTACCCAAAAAGTTACTTTCGACGCTGCATCCCTATCTAGATTTCAATAGGCTATAGACAATTTTTCTTAATTTCTTTTGGGGAATCAATAGTTAATAGGTTGTACACATATCCATATTTGTTAGCATCACTCCAAATCCGGGACTCTTTAATAATAAAAGGTAATGGTGTTTCGAGTTGACAGTGGTCAAGAACCTCCCCACATCACTGAGTCTAGCGGCTAAAACGGGTCCCATCTATCTGCTGTCACTCGATAATATTGAGGGGTAAAAAAAGTAGTTGGGTGTAAGCAGTTCGTATGAGAACAATAACGGAAAAATCAAAATGGGTAGGTTCAATAGGGCCTCCGTCTGGATTTTTCCTAAGTGAATACACCGTATCCCCACGTTGGGCGCCATTTTTGTAATGGCCGCGTATGGGGGGGGAAGTTTCAAAATTTTCCCCAGAAGGAGAAATAAAAAAAAGATGTAGCAGTTGCGAATATTTTAACTACATAGAGTATCCCACGTAGCAATACCACCCTATAATAAGGCTGATACGGTGTATTCACTTAGGAAAAATCCAGACGGAGGCCCTATTGAACCTACCCATTTTGATTTTTCCGTTATTGTTCTCATACGAACTGCTTACACCCAACTACTTTTTTTACCCCTCAATATTATCGAGTGACAGCAGATAGATGGGACCCGTTTTAGCCGCTAGACTCAGTGATGTGGGGAGGTTCTTGACCACTGTCAACTCGAAACACCATTACCTTTTATTATTAAAGAGTCCCGGATTTGGAGTGATGCTAACAAATATGGATATGTGTACAACCTATTAACTATTGATTCCCCAAAAGAAATTAAGAAAAATTGTCTATAGCCTATTGAAATCTAGATAGGGATGCAGCGTCGAAAGTAACTTTTTGGGTACAGATGTAAATACCCCGTGTTCAGAACCCTCCCAAACCATGGTTCTTCTAACACGAAACTAATTTTAAGAAGAACCCTAACAAAAATCAAATTTTCCCCAACCCCAAAGGATAAGCCGTATAAAATTTTACTCCATCATTATTCCATATTTATTTTCAAGTAAAAATTTTATTTCTGCACATTTCGATAGATTTACAAAATTCCTAAAAAAAATCTG
Source organism: Pollenia griseotomentosa (assembly GCA_963931875.1). Classification (NCBI taxonomy): domain Eukaryota; kingdom Metazoa; phylum Arthropoda; class Insecta; order Diptera; family Polleniidae; genus Pollenia; species Pollenia griseotomentosa. The sequence goes on along the minus strand of OZ007560.1, from coordinate 173,370,350 downwards.
CTGATCCTAACAGCTACTTATCTACTGATATATATTAAACAAATTTCAAATTTAACAAAATTTTCGGAAAGAAAATTACAAAGAATCTCTAGAAAATTCTGAACTATTAATCAACTTACAAATCTTTCTTTCTTTAATTATTTTTTTTTCTGGGTTGTCGTTGCATTCCTAAATCTGATTACACTTCTTCACCAAAATTTAACCATCGCCTGACAAACCGCGTAAGAAACCAAAACGCCGAAACCCCAACATAGGGTGTCCTTTTTATCAATATCGATCTTCTAATACTATATTTATCACTTTATCGTTTACAATAATAATATTTTTTTTTTTTTGTAATTTCTTTTAGTTAGTTATTAAATGTTATTTTATGTTCTGGCATTTAACTTTATTTGTGTATTGCTTCTGTTTGTTTATTCGGAATACCAATTTTATTCCTCTATTGAAATAAGAAAAAGTGGAGGAAAAAGAAATCAAAACTGTTTCTTTCTGTGGTATATTGTTAGAATTTTTGGCTCTTTTTATTTTTTTATTTACCAAGCAAAATTATTAATTACAAAACTTTATAGGTTTCGCATGCAAATCTCATTTATTATATCTTCCATTGAATACTACCAAAGGTTCCTTTAAATTAGAGGTGGGAATTTTCTTTTTCCAGTTTGGACACATAATTGCCAAATTATACCAACAAAAAGATACAGAATTGACAAAAACAAACAAAAAAAAATTTTATTACCTAAGCTTTGTCAGTTCCAATACTCGTCAATTACCGATACCAATAATAATTAAGAAGAACTAGAGTTCCATGATATTGGTAACTACGGTATTAAATATCGTACAGAAGGTACTTAACAGAGATTATGTAAATACAAAAAAAAAAATTCATGTACTTACTTGCAGAGATGTTGAAAAGCTTTCCAGGTCACTGCTGTTAAGTGTATAAATGAGAAGAGAAGATGATGTATATTGGCTGCGTTATACCTTAATTTTTAAACAAATTACGCAGTTATTTTTTCCTTTTCTTTTTGTCTCTTTTTGTTGATTTTGTTTTTGTTGGTGTTTTAATACCTAGTTTTTTTTTCTTGTTTTCTCTTTCTTTCTTTTCCTTTACTTCTTGCGATTTACTTTTTCTTATTTATCACAATTTTGGAATATTTGATACACAGGCAATTTAAAAAAAATAAAAAAAATAATATTAATATTAGGCCAGTAAATTTTTTCTTTTTTTTTTTTTTAATTCTTTTTATTTTTAACAAAAATGTAAATTTAATAAAACAAAAACTGTCCTGATTTTAGATATTTAGCTTCAACTTTTCAAGCTATCTGTGATTTTTATGCACTGCCTTGAAATCATTATTGTAATCACTGGTTTTTTTTTTTTTTTTAAATTCTAGTTGGAATCTTTTAAAATTTTATTTGGCGACTAGCCCAACCATTTTTTTCCACTTTCGCTACTCTGTGTAATAAATAATTTAGGAGTGCAACCTGTTATGACAACCAACCTTTTCCTCTTAATTTTTAAGTTATGGCCAACTAGTAACAATGACTTTTCACATAACACTTAATTTAACACTTGTAATACCAACGACTTTCAGAGCTAACGATAATATCAAACTCCATTTAAGAAAAAAAACTTCACTCTGCCTGTTCTCGATGTACGTCGGCTTGGTTTCAAGTTACATGCGAAACTGGTTTTCTGGCTACAACTACGTATTAGCAAACCACTTTCCAAAAATTATTTTGTCGTGTCAGAGAATTAGCACCCGTTCTCTTGTTGGGTCGATGGTGACGTAATTGGAAACAATATGAGAAGGCCTCTTCGAAAAGAAACTAGTAAAAGAGTTAGAAGTTAATAAATGCAAATGTTAAATAATGTTAAAACTTCCAATTTACTAAAATTACCTTTTTTTGAAATATTCTAAATGTGTCGAGCAGTTCGAAATTTAACCCTTTAACTGAGGAGCTGACTCCTCCTTTTTTCTATTTCTTCAGCAGTATTGATTTTATAAGATGGTAGCAGTCTTTCCTGCTTTCTTAACCAAATATTTCACGTTGTCATTGGATGCCCTTCAATTCTGTCGTTATAGCTGTCTTCTTAATTATATTTGGAAAAATAATTACTCTTCAATGAAGAACAAAAAACCAATCAATTCTCTCCTATTATTTTCCATATTTTAATCAGTAAGATAACACTAAAGTTAAGCCTATAATTATGTATTACCTCTGGCTGACTTGCAATTTTATTTGGTTAAGAATTAATGTTGAAGGAGAATATATGCACTCAACGTTGCTGCAAGCTCGGGAGTTAAATTGAAAAAGAATGATGGCGTCTACTGCTTCTGGATATCTTGATGCTTTGCACATCACGAGGTCTATTTTAGATTGATTTTATTGGAAATGCTGGAAGATACGTTTAACTAACGTGAATCTGGTAGCACTTTAACTGATATTAAGGCAAAGCTCTCACTGAACATATTCCTTATAATCGTTGAAATGTCGTTAAAAAAATTAATTTTCAAATCAAAGATATTGCAAATGGGAATATAGAATTCAACTGAATATATAACTAATGCAATAGAGATTCGGATTCAGGTAAAAAAATAACCTAGCACAAATTTGGGCTCATCCATTACAAGGGTCTCGATTACCTTCAATACTAACACGATATCGGACTCCAAACGGTGCTCGAACTACTTTGCGCGGCAATTTATAGAGCACCTCGTCAGAAATAAGGCGACAAGAAGTATCGTGAGGAAGGTACACTGTCTTCAAGTCATCGACACAGCATACGCTTTTTCATCGAGTGAGGTTGCACAGGTCATCAGGGCAGCTAAATCCTCCAAAGCCCTTGGCCCTGACGGAATAGAGTATTTAACGAGCGTCCTCAATTTATCACTAACCACCCTAATAATACCCGAAGCCTGGAAAGTGGGTAGAGTGGTTCCCCTACTAAAGCCGGGGAAAGATGCGACTCAGGGAGACTCATACAGGCCGATCTCCCTTCTTTCACCCGTCGCCAAGATACTTGAGGCATTACTCCTCCCGGAGCTAGTGGAACTTCTCAAATAGGCCAACCATCAGCATGGATTCAGCAAGCATTCAGCACAGCAACTGCTCTTACCGCCATCTCCACGCAAATCAGCCATGGCCTTAATCAAGCTCGACCGTGTAAAAGAACGGTCCTAGTGGCTCTTGACCTGTCGAAGGCCGTCGATACTGTCAACCATGCCATTCGTTTGTGGAGTTTAGAAACAAGAGGTCGAAGTGCCGTAGAATAAAACAGCGAGTTCCCCAGGGTGGAGTTTTATCCCCGATCCTGTTCAACTTATATATGTCTTAACTCCCGACACCTCCCCAAGGTGTCCAATTAATATCGTACGCAGACGACTGTACTATCATGGCGACGGGCCAAAACATCGATGACCTTTTAGTTTGGTAAACGGTTACCTCTATGACCTGGCGAACTTCTTCCACGCGAGGAATATGAACATCTCTCCCGAAAATCATCGGCGACTCTTTCCACGACATGGACAAAGAAAGTGGGGTTACAGTTGAATGTGACTGTCGACGGCACCATAATTCCGACTTGAAACCATCCAAAAATATTGGGAGTCAGATTTGACAGCCTGTTCATGTCATCGGCGCATGCCACTGCAATCTGCGACAGAATGCGGAGTAGAAACAAGGTCCTCAAGTCTCTTGCCGGCAGCACTTGGGGCATGGAAAAGGAAACCTTGTTAGCTACATACAAAATGATTGGCCGGTCAGTGGTTAACTACGCAGCGCCTGCGTGGACCCAAAGAGTCAGCTATACTCAGTGGAAGAAGCTTCAGAGCTGTCAAAATGCCGCCTTAAGGACCGTAACAGGCTGTGTTCGGATGACATCAATAAAACACCTGCATGATGAAGCGAAGATGATGACGGTCAAGGAACATAACATAATGCTGACAATGCAGTTTCTTCTGGGATGTCATCAGAGGGGACATCCGAATTACCATCTCAGCTCTGAATGCAGTTCATAGGGAGTCGGCGGAGAGTGCGAAGAATAGCCACCGAGATAATATCGTTTTAGGAGGTCGTCCCCCACCAGTTGCAAATGAAGAGCGGGACTTACCACGACGGACGATAGTAACATTTGCGCAATTGAGGTCAGGATGGTGCGCTCGTCTAAACTCATACTGGTCAAGAATAAATAACACCATCCCTGACCTTTGCCCTGCATGTGGAATAGGCCCTCACGACGTACGCCACCTATTCAACTGCAGTTCAAACCCAACCCAGCTAAAAGCAGTGTCCTTATGGACCTGCTCACGTGTGGTAACACAGCTACTGAGCCTTGATTTAGCTGAGTTGGATGGACAGAGCGAAGAAGAAGAAGAATAGAAACTAAATTTTATACATACTTGTTTTTCAGGTCGAGCTGTTACAACAACAAAAATTGTGGTCAATCAGAACATGAACGTCAACACGTATTCGCCACATACAAGAACGTGAACAAATTAATACCGTTGCTCTGCCGGCGTTATGGTCATGGCATGTTCAATATAATCAAATGTGTACAACTATAATGTACTTAAGTAACTTTTCTTCAAGTTTCGTCAAGTGTCGTTTGCTTAAGCATACAGCAAAACTACGTGAGCCAAGAAAGCGTCGAATTTGGGAATTTAAGAACCTGGAAAACAAAATACCCAAATTATGGTGATTGGCAGAATAAGAACAAAAAGTTGGCGTCGAATTTGGGAATTTAAAAAGGGGAAGTAAACATAACTAATATTTTTAATAGAAATACAAAAAATAGTTAACACAAATTAAAAAATACACTTTTAGACACAAAATGAGCGATGCGTTTGTTCCCGAGAAATTTGGGTGCATCCAAAATGGTCAGTAAAAAGCGTTGCTGGTTTATCCCATGGAACACAGGCTTTTGCACGGTATAAAAAATCGTTCGGTTTGTTTCCGGGAAATTTGGGTGCATCCAAAATAGTCAGTAAAAAGCGTTGCTGATTTATCCCATAGAACACAGGCTTTTGCACGGTATAAACTGTATATATTCTGAAAGTAAGTCGTTTTCCGGACAAAATGAACGATGCGTGTAAAAAATCGTTCGGTTTGTTCCCGGGAAATTTGGGTGCATCCAAAATGGTCAGTAAAAAGCGTTGCTGATTTATTTCATAGAACACAGGCTTTTGCACGGTATAAACTGCATATATTCTGAAAGTAAATCGATTTTCGGACAAAATAAGCGATGTGTGCAAAAAATTTACCAATTTGAATGCACCCAAATTTCTCGGGAACGAACCGAACGATTTTTTGTACTTATCGCTCATTTTGTTCCTAAAAGTGTATATTTTAATTTGTGTTAACTATTTTTTGTATTTCTATTAAAAATATTAGTTATTTTTACTTCCCCTTTTTAAATTCCTAAATTCGACGCTAACTTTTTGTCTTATTCTGCAAATCACCATAATTTGGGTATTTTTTTTTCCCGGTTTATAAATGACCAAATTCGACGCTATTTCGTCGACGCTTTCTTGGCCCACGTAGCAAAACTTATCGTACTTTGCTTAAGGAATCAGCTGTTTCTTGGTTACTTCTTAATTTTTGTATTTATTTTTTTTAAATTAATAAAAATAAGCATGCTCATGGAAGAAAATTTTTTAATTGTAGAGACTACAAAAATTTTGTCAAAGAATCGATATTTTAGGGACATACCTACTACAATACAGCCACCCAAAAGTCGCTAATATTTTGCTTAAGCATTTGACAGGCTTTTCGTTAATTTTTGACAGTAGCTTAAGCTGGAATAAGCATATTATAGTTAGACCTTTAGACGATATTGATGACGTTTGGTGCTTTCGAGGATTCCTCATCCAGAACTGAGAAACGATTTTGCGAACTTGTTCTTTTGAAACCTTTTCGGTATACATAGATTACTAAACAGATATGTCACTAGACGGAAAATTTTGCGTTTGTTTTTGTCTCTTTCTTCGAAAGCTGCCCTTTTTGCAAATCTCTTTGCATCATCTGTTATGCAATGAACACAAATTTATTAAGTTGAGATTTATTTGCAAAACTGTTGTAAAAATAAATTTTTAAGTTTACCACAACACGAGTAAATAATATTTGAGTAAGTAAATAACATTGTAAAACCAAACAATACTACTAAAAAAAAATTTTTGCGCAAAACACAACGTTTGTTGAAATAATGCATTTTTTTAACGTGGTTTGTGTTTTGTTATTTTTGTTTTGATCACGCCATTTGTGCTGATTGTTACGGCCTGCTACTAAATACTGCAACTTCACTACCAAAAAAAGATTTCTGTCTTTTTCTTCGAAAGCTTTCGCAACAAATTTGGGCATTTTTTACACGTCACGTTTTAAATATCTGTTTAGTAATCTGTGCTTTTGCGCCCGAAGCAACTGCTGAAGAGGTAGGGCTACGACCCCGTTTAAGCACTGTTATATACCTATCAATACTAACTTGTACTTGAGGCGTTTGACTTTTTACTTGGGATTCTGAATTTTCCTAGTGTATTGCTATCGATATTATTTATAAACACAGAAGGTGAGGGAACGCGCACGAGCAATAGGTTTAGCCGTTAGGTATTTGTTATTATCGATTCTTTTGTTTATTATTTTGTTTTCGTTTACACTCACTTTCACATAAGAATTTCTTTCATTATGTTTTATAGTTTTCTCATTATTCAAATTCATAAAGTTTTTTCTTTACTGATTACTGTTTATTTAATTGTGCCCTTAAATTTATTTATTGTTTACAACAATACCGAAAAATAAAAACAAAAAATGCTTTGCACAGATCGTATGTACAGTGTACATACATACATATGTACATGGTGAAATTACTACAAGGTGGCAGCACAAGGTGTTGTTGTACAACAATACAAAAAAACAGGCAAATTTGTTTGTGTAATAAACTCCGTGCTGTCAAAAATTATGTGCAACAATGTTGCCATTGCTTGTCTTTTCTGACAACATTTGGTCGGATAATTTTCGCTTGGTAGGATGGTAGGCTAAACCTTAAGGCAATGTTACACGTTTAATAAATACATATATAATAAAATCGAAAAAACTTAAGATTAAAGCTATTTTAAGACATTAAAGTGGTCATTTTAAATGCTAAAGGATCATAGAAATCAATATACGTATAAGCATTGCATAATGAGAATGAAAATATTGAAGTCTAAGTGGAATGCTATATCTGGAAGGGCGAATAGAAACAGAAAGCTAAACATTACGAATTAGGAATTCTGAAACAATTTCGTTATTAAACAAATTGTGCATTAAGGAGAAATTTAATTTATCATATTACTATGTTTATCATTCTATGTGAATTTTTTTTTAAATATTCATCGAAGATCCCATAAAGTTTATATATTCTGGGTCTTCTAAGTCGATTTAGCCATTTGGGTTACAAACTGTTTCTAGTTCTTCAAAGATGTGTGAAACTACCCCCCTAAAAACTAACATAAATTTGTAGCGGAATGCACTGATTGTCATTAAATTTCAACAAAAACCTTTTTATGACACCAAATATGGTGAAGGTCTGTCCATAATTTACCTACGGCTCCATGTTAACTCAAAATTTAAAAATTTTCAGTAGAAGCAAAACAAATTTTAATTTTATATTAAAGGTAAACTAAAAAAAAGTTTTTATACATACCAACTGAAGAGCAGCAAAGGCCTTCAGGTAGTGATTAAGGGAATTGACTCATGTGTGGACCCAGCAGAAATAGAAACTTTCTTAGAAGAAAAAGGTTTCAAAATAAAACATGTGGTAAATATTAAAAATAGGGAAAAAAATCCCCAACCACTATTTCGAGTGGAGTTGGAGCCCGGCGACGTTAAGCTAAGAAAAAACGAAACGCACCCTATTTACAGTTTAAAATATATACTGTACAGAAAAATCACAATAGAGGAGCCGCACAAAAGAAATGGACCCGTTCAGTGTTTGAACTGCCGGGAATATGGTCATACTAAGGCATACTGCTACTTACCCCCTGTTTGCGTAGTATGTGGTGAATTACATGGTACAGTTCTTTGCGATAAATCTAAAAATGACCCCAACGTTAAAAAATGTAGCAATTGTGGCGGTAATCACACAGCCAATTATAGAGGATGCCCTGTATACACTATCGTAAAGCAGTCGGTTGGACCGAAAACTAATTCCCCTCAAATGCAGGTAACAAATCCGCTAAACACTAATGACATTCAGGCTCCACAGCCTAGTAATAACAGAACCTCCTACGCTAACATTCTAAAGTCAAACCATGTGCCAATGCAAGGTGCTTCGCCAATTAATGAAGAAACTCCAGTTTCTAATTTAAGTCGTCTTGAAAAAACCATGGAAACATTAGTGCAAACAGTTAATAATTTTACGAACACAATGGGTAATATGATGCAGGAAATTCTAAGAATGCAATCGATGTTATTGCAAGCTGTACTTAACAAGCCATGAACTGTTTAAAAATCTGTTTTTGGAACGCAAACGGCATCCGCCAACATAAAAATGAATTAGAATACTTTCTAAAAAATAAACAAATTGATGTCATGTTGGTTTCTGAAACTCACTTGACCTCAAGAAATACGTTTAAAATCAATGGTTTTATACTATATGATACTAAGGACCCTCGAGATAGAGCTTGTGGAGGCTCTGCCATTTTGATAAAAGCCCGAATCAAACACTACTTAATGTTTGATCATTGTGAAGATTATCTGCAAGCAACGACTATTTGTGTTGAAGAGCTTAATCGAAACTTAGTAATTTCTTCTTTATACTCTCCACCTAGATTTGCCATATCAGAAAGCCAATATTATAAATATTTTAAATCATTAGGACCCTGTTTCCTCGCCGCTGGCGATTATAACGCTAAACATACCTTCTGGGGGTCACGACTTATAACACCAAAAGGTCGTGTTTTGTTTAACACAATCTCTAAAATGGGTTTAAACGTGGTCGCGAGCGGACAACCAACATATTGGCCTACTGATCAGCAAAAAATTCCAGATGTTATCGACTTTGGCGTGGTTAAAAACATCCCCACAGAAATGATTCATGTTGAAGCTTCCTTAGAATTATCATCCGACCACACACCTACAATTGTTACTATATCGAACCCAAATAGAATTGTATCTCCGTCTTGTTACTTAGCGACGTCAGCCACACAAATAAATTGGTTAAAATATAAAAAATTTCTCAGTGCCCATTGCCTAGAAAACATTCCGCTTAGTACACCGGAGAATGTGGATCTCTCTATTGTTAACTTTGACAGTTATCTTAAACTAGCTGTTCAACATTCCAGCGTTACCCCCAAAAAAAATTAAAAATAATAAAAAATATTCTTCAGATGTCGAGCGGCTCTTGACTGAAAAAAGGAGAGTTCGAAGAGAGTGGCAACTGTACAAATCCCCGCAACTTAAGAATTTATTAAAAGACTGCACAAAAAGGCTAAGAAAGTTACTGCAGACTCAGAAAACGACTTCTCTAGAAAAATATCTTAAGGAACTTGATGCAACTCCACAATCTGACTACTCATTATGGCGTGCAGCTAGAAATCTAAAAAGGCCAGTTATATCTAAGCCACCATTAAGAAACTTGAATGGTAGATGAGCAAGAAACGATATTGAAAAAGGAAATCTGTTTGTTAGTCACTTGAAAAACGTATTTACACCAAATATATCTCACAATATTGCGGTAGAGTTACCACCTGTTGCTGCTAGAGCAGCTATTCCCCTCAGATTTGAGATAAGAGAAATCGAACAGGATATTTGTGACTTAAACACTAAGAAGGCACCTGGTATTGATAAAATCAGTAATAAAATGCTTTAAGAGCTACCTCGCACAGCAAAGAAAATGATTCTTTTAATTTTTAATGCTATTTGCGCCTTGAATACTACCCTCAAAAATGGAAGGTTTCCTTAGTTACCATGATACCAAAGCCAGGTAAAGATCATACAAAAGTTGAGTTATATAGGCCTATTAGCTTATTATCAAATATGTCAAAGCTGTTTGAGAAATTATTAGTTTCAAAATTAACACCGATTTTAAGTAAAAATAGATGTATTCCAAACCATCAGTTCGGATTTAGAAGAAAACACAGCACAATCGAACAGACTCATCGAATAGTTAATGTCATAAGAAAAGCATTTGAAGAAAAAAAATATTGCTCAGCACTCTTCATCGATGTTTCGCAAGCTTTTGATAAAGTCTGGCATGAAGGCTTATTACATAAATTGAAAAAAATTTACCAGCAAACACACACAAGCTGCTAGAAAGCTACTTAGTCGGTCGTCAATTTATTATTAAAGAAGGAAATTTCTTAAGTTCACCTCAGCCCATTGGCGCTGGAGTCCCACAAGGCAGCATCCTGGGCCCTCTATTATACTTAATTTATACTTCGGACATGCCAACAAGCAACTACACCCAAACTTCAACATTTGCAGACGATACAGCTTTTTTAAGCGTCCACGAAAACCGTTATGAAGCATCTCGTTACTTACAGCATCATATATTTCAACTAGAAATATGGTTAAGACAATGGAGGATAATGGTCAATGAGCAAAAATGCGTGCATATAACATTCACCTTGCGCCGGGAATCTTGCCCCCATATTACAATCAATAATCAAAAAATTCCTCAACATTCGCATGTAAAATATCTCGGTATACATCTGGATCGGCGATTAACGTGGAAATGCCATATAGAGGCAAAATTAACTCAAATGAAACTAAAAGCCATTCAAATTCATTGGCTTATTGGTAGAAACTCTGTCCTTAGTCTCGACTGCAAACTTCTTCTTTACAACTCCATCTTGAAGCCAATCTGGTGCTATGGTATTCAGTTATGGGGCACTGCCTTGGCCTCTAATATAGAAAAAATTCAAAGGCGCCAAAATAAAATTCTTCGAATAATCACAGCTGCCCCTTGGTATGTAAAAAACTCAAATATTCACAAGGATCTCAATGTTCCATTAGTCAAAACTACTATAACAAAAAATGCAGTAAAATATTTAAAAAGGCTTGAACAACATCCAAATCCACTAGCTCGAAATATTTTAAATCATGGCGGCCACACTCGCCTAAGAAGAAGAGACACTGCAGCACTTATCCAATTAGATGAGTGATAAACACCTATATAAGTGAACAGAACCCGTGATGAAGAAAATTTTTGTCTGGCACTGGCAGGACAAAAAATAACGTATTAGGTTAAGATTTGATTAATTATTGTTAGTTCATATTTAATATATGAAGATTCAATAAATAAATAATGAAAAAAAAAAAAAAAAATATTAAAGGTATATAAAAAATAAGTTTTAAACTAACAGCTATAACTGGTAGTTAATTATAACTAAACTTGCTTAAATGTATCAAAAATAGAAAACTGGTCGAGTCCAAAGGATTTTGGTTAATAAGTTTGGTCGAATAGAAAATTTTCAGTGGCAACGCTGATCTGAAACAAATAAACGAAAAATATTATGAAAAAATTACTAAAAGATTCATACTTAAAATTTTAATGTTTTTTGAATTAAAAACAATTGTTTTTCCACTTTTTTTCACTACAAGTCCTTTGGAGGTTTAAAGAAATTGGCGCACAAGCGCATATCAAAAATATACGCATTTTTCAAACGTACACACGACGTGGTCATATACACAATTATTTCTGTTTTTATTTATTATTAAAAAAAAAAAAACTGTTAGCACAACTAAAACGCACATATAAAAACCACATACGATTTATTTTTTGCAAATATTTTAATTGTTATGCACAATTTTCATTTAAAAACCGCACAAAAATGATTTTTTTTTAATTTTTTTTCAAGAATGTAAACATAAACAAAAAAAAAATTACATCTTTGGGTTTTCACCACAGTTAAGCAAAAAATTACCAGATGCCGTAGTGATGCCACCTTGTAGTAATTTTACCATGCATATGTATATTTTTTGCTTCCTTGTAGTGCTGGGAAACTATCGATACTTTCTACTATCGATATTTATCGATAGTTAAGATTTCACTATCGATATTACTGTCGACTTAATGTTTGTACTTGTGCAGGAAAATTTTAACTAGTTTTTATCAGGCTACAGTTCGTTGTTCTTATCACTTTATTGAACGTATGAAAGGTATGTATGTATGTATATACGCACGTTATTTCAGATGACAGTTTTTTAAATATTGATAAGTACCTTTCTTAAGGAACCGAAGTAGCAGGGACTGACTATAAGATATTCTAGCTACCAGCTAGCCTCGGTAGGCTAGCTGGTAGCGAGCTAGTCTATCAACGCCGAGGTTGCGGGTTCGATTCCCGCCAGAGCCTCTGGTTTCTTTCCTGCAGACAAGCATAGAGCTTCGCGGGATTAGCTTAGGAAATTAAAAAAAAAAAAAAAAAAAAAATTATTTTCTCAATGGGTTTTGAATCTCAACCCAAAAAGGTAATCAATCTAGCGGACTTATCCTCTAATGGTCGTTCGTTGTTTTGTCCCATGCTCGCAATTGCAATTGCATTTGGATTTGAATTTTTTTTACAGAATTACAAAAATATTTGACATTTTAGTCCCTATATAAACATGTTCAAATTTCGACTTAAAGGCCTTTAATTAGCAGTAAAAAGCACAGCTTAGCAATCCATATCACTTGCCATTCCTGTTGTTTGTATTCATTATTGCTGTAATTCAGCGCGGATTAATAAAAGCAAGTAAAAATTGGCGGCAAAAAACTGTGTGTGTATAGCTGCTGCTGTAAGATGTCTTCATAGCTGTATTTAAAATAATAATAATATCGATATTGATATTTTTAATATCGATATTTTCGATATTTTAAGACTATCGATCATATCGAAAGTACTATCGATAGTTTCCCAGCACTACTTCCTTGTATTTTTTAAGCCCTAACATAGGGTCTCCACCTGAGATAAGATATAAGATTTTTATATCAGCAAACGTCAAATTCAATCGCAGAGAGTATTATCTTACGTGTCGACTCTCAAATAGTGTTAATATTAATATTATAATATATATTATGAGACAGTTGTTATGAGAAATCTTATAACAACTATCTTATAAGATGAGCTGTCAAAAATACACATACATACATAAATATAAAACAACAATAAGACGCATTCTTTAAATTGTTAAATTTTTTACTGCAATTAGTGAAAATCTTGTGATAAGTGTTTAAAAAAACAATATTTTAAACAAAAACAAAAGAAAAAACTAAAAAAAAGAATAAAAACGATACATGTTTACTGTATGAGAGTCATTCAATTATGAAATCTTATAAGATACGTGTTCCCCTTGTTTAAGATAAAGATTAATATGAAGAAATTTGTTCTCTCATTCTGCCGACGTTCTCTCACATATTATATCAGATATTATCTCAGGTGAAGACTCTGTGTAATGACACCTACTTTTTTTCGTCTTATTTTAATCTGACATTGAAAGAGTGTAATGCATGGTTAGAGAGAGACAAATACACAAAACATAAACAAATATTTTTTTGACAAATGACATTTCAAAGAAGACGTTGATAACAAACACCGTATTTTTAAATTTAATAAAATTTTTTTAATATAAATTATACATTAAAATGGCAAAAGCTTGGTCTGAGAATATTGTTTTCTTTTTGATTGATGCGGTGAAGCAAGTGCCTTTTATATGGGACGTGAAATCAGCAGCATACAAAAATAAATTGAAAAAGCTCCAATTTTGGGAAGAGCTAACTACAAAAATTAATGCAGAGCTTTGTCCAAACATTCCATACGATTGTAGTAAGTTCTAGTAAGGCATGTCATAATGTCTAATTAATCAATGCCCCTTTTCTAATTACATTTTTATTTGTCGGACCTTTATTTAGAAAAAAGCGGCTGATAGAAGTATATTACGACAAAACAAAATGTAAAAATAATGCTGCTGTTGATATCCACATTATCAAATGACCGCTAATAAATTTATATTATTTTTACATTCTTTTAGATGATGTTAGTAAAAAGTGGAATAATTTAAAAACGTATTTCAATTCGGAACACATAAAAGCCATAAAAGCTAAAAAAAAAGTGGAGAGAGCGCTGAAATATCAGAAAATATTACAACCTTCTGGAAGTACAGCCAATCTATGGAGTTCCTAGTTCCTGCTAATGAAGCAACTCCTTCAGTTAATAATTTTAACAAGAAAAATCTAGCTGTAAGTATTGTTTACTAATCACGTACATATGCAATATTTTATTTTAATTGATATATAAAGTGTTTTAACGATATTGAGTTAAAACACGTCAAACCATCACGAAAAAAAGGCATTTTCGGCATTATCACCTCCGATTTCAATGAAATTCAACACAAATGTCATACACTATAAGAGTATAATTAAACAAAAAAAACTTGACCCCAGATCCTTTTGGGTTCCGAAATATGACGTCATAAAAAATGTGAAAAATGTTAAAAAATCACAAAAGTCTCCTTACAAAAGGGGATAAAACTTTTGAACTATGCAAGATAATTTAGTTTTTTTGGTATCGTTTTAAAGGTGAAAGTGCACCCTTTAAAATTATATGCATATTGTGTTTTTTTAAGAAAAGGTCAAAGGTCATTTTTTGGGGTCTTGAGTTCAAAGGTCCATATCTGAAAAAGTATATTTTTTAAAATTCTTAAAGGAGCATATAGACGACATGTTTTTGTCATCTGACATGTCAAATTTTCAAGTCACATGTAATTGTGCATGTCTGTCAAAATCGCTGTTTTACATAAGCTTTATAATATTCGGTCACAAACGTACATGTAATTTGCTTCTGACATTGTCTTTGTTTTTTTTGCATTGTTATTGCAGAAACCAAAGTAGTGCTCGGTTTCAAAATAGCTTGCTGCCGCCATGAAAAGTTTTATCTGCGCCGTAAAATAGTTCAGCCATCTTAACATTTTTTTCTTTTAATTCAAAGATACCAATTTAGGATTTTATAATAAAACGGTTTTTATATATGGGGGATTTCATGTCAAGTGACCCAATTTTGAAATCGATGTCTTCCGATTTGGATGAAATTTGCACCAAGGTTAGTCCTATTGGATAGTAGTTTAGACACAATTTTTCAACAAGATCGGTCTAAAAGTTTCTGAGTTAGTGGGGGTCAAAATTTGACATTTTGGCCATACAGGTGTTCTTTCTTATCCATGTAACTTATTACCTATTGGTGTTAGCAAAATTTGTCCCAAGTAGCTTCGATAGCTATTTGATCCATCTTTTGAAAAAAATTTTTTTTGTTTTTTTAAAAAATTTTTTTTATTTTTTTTTTTTAAATTTAAAACTTTTTTTTATTTTTTTTTTTAGCGGGTATGTTTTTTTTTTTTTTTTTTTGTTCAAAAGAAAGCTTATGTCTTTTCCTTTAAGGTAGTTTTGGTCCCTTTTTGGGATGCGAGCGGCTTATGTATAAAAAAAAATAATTTCTAACCCTAGACAAGGGTTTTTCAATTTTTAGCATATGCAGTGTTCTTTCTCATCCATTTAACTTATTACCTATTAGTGTTAGCAGAATTTGTCCCAAGTAGCTTCGATAGCTATTTGATCAATAATCTGAAAAATTTTTTTTTTGTTTTTTTAAAACTTTTTTTTTTAAATTAAAAATTTTTTTTTTAAATGTAAAATTTTTTTTTTTTATATTTTTTTTTATCCGGAATGTTTTTTTTTTTTTTTTTTTTTGTTCAAAAGAAAGCTTATGTCTTACCCTTTAAGGTAGTTTTGGTCGCTTTTTGGGATGCGAGTGGCTTATGTATAAAAAAAATTATTTCTAGCTCTAGACGAGGGTTTTTAAATTTTTAGCATATGCACTATTTTGAATTTTTTCCTATTTGTGTTTAAGTGTTTCTAAAGCCTTAAAAATAAAACGTTTGCAAAGAAACTAGACAAATTAACATTTCCGACGGTATGTTACAAACCCAATTACTATTTTATACCTTCGATACTATAATGCCCACAATATGTTAATCCCAGGAATAAAATCACTTTTTTTCTGTAGAAATGTTGACAAATTAAATTCTTTTTATTAATTTGTAATAATAATTAAATTAATATATAATTATAATAATAATAATTTCTAATAATAATAATAAAAAGATAAAGATAAATAATTTAATAAAATTTATGTAGGAAAAATTAAAAAAAGAATTATTTGTCAACATTTCTACAGAAAAAAGTGATTTTATTCCTGGGATTACCATATTGTAGGCATTATAGTATCGAAGGTATAAAATAGTAATTGGGTTTGTAACATACCGTCGGAAAGGTTAATTTGTCTAGTTTCTTTGCAAACGTTTTATTTTTAAGGCTTTAGAAACACTTAAACACAAATAGGAAAAAATTCAAAATAGTGCATATGCTAAAAATTTAAAAACCCTCGTCTAGAGTTAGAAATAATTTTTTTTATACATAAGCCACTCGCATCTCAAAAAGCGACCAAAACTACCTTAAAGGGTAAGACATAAGCTTTCTTTTGAACAAAAAAAAAAAAAAAAAAAAACATTCCGGATAAAAAAAAATATAAAAAAAAAAAATTTTACATTTAAAAAAAAAATTTTTAATTTAAAAAAAAAAGTTTTAAAAAAACAAAAAAAAAATTTTTCAGAATATTGATCAAATAGCTATCGAAGCTACTTGGGACAAATTCTGCTAACACTAATAGGTAATAAGTTAAATGGATGAGAAAGAACACTGCATATGCTAAAAATTGAAAAACCCTTGTCTAGGGTTAGAAATTATTTTTTTTTATACATAAGCCGCTCGCATCCCAAAAAGGGACCAAAACTACCTTAAAGGAAAAGACATAAGCTTTCTTTTGAACAAAAAAAAAAAAAAAAAAACATACCCGCTAAAAAAAAAAATAAAAAAAAGTTTTAAATTAAAAAAAAAAAAATAAAAAAAATTTTTTAAAAAAACAAAAAAAATTTTTTTCAAAAGATGGATCAAATAGCTATCGAAGCTACTTGGGACAAATTTTGCTAACACCAATAGGTAATAAGTTACATGGATAAGAAAGAACACCTGTATGGCCAAAATGTCAAATTTTGACCCCCACTAACTCAGAAACTTTTAGACCGATCTTGTTGAAAATTTGTGTCTAAACTACTATCCAATAGGACTAACCTTGGTGCAAATTTCATCCAAATCGGAAGACATCGATTTCAAAATTGGGTCACTTGACATGAAATCCCCCATATATATTCACATAAATTCTATTCAATGGTAAGATGATCAAACATATCTCGGTATTGTAAAAAATTAACTTCAGCCGGCTAATGATTCAGTCAATAGTGGACGCCGCTGCCGGTTTCTTCCCGGCATAGCTTTCTGATGTCAGATGGTTTGTCAGAAGAAAATAGAGCACGCTCTAACATAGCGTCTTTACCTGACAATTTTTTGTCATACCAAACGTCAAACTTCATATTAAAAAAACGCTGACAAAAATTTTCGAGTTTTTTTTATATAGACTTTGACGTTTGGTATGACAAAAAATTGTCAGTTGAAGACGCTATGTAATTGAAATTTTGTCAGATGACTTTGCGTCTGACTTTTACAGAAGCAAAGTTAAAAAGGTAACACACGACATGTATGTATTTTGCAGTGGGTAATTTGACATGTCAGATGACAAAAACATGTCGTGTACGGGCGCCTTAAAAAACATATGTCAAGTATTAGACCCTCTTCTACATTTCGAGAAAATTTAAAGGTGGAGACTCGATTGGTGTCAAAATTACAGACCAGAACGTGATCCTAAGTATGTTTTGTGTTCATACAAGATAAACTTGTTTTTTTTCATTTATTATAAATCCGATGGAATAATGAAAAACACAAATTTTATTATTATATCGAGCTGTCTTGTACATAATACTGTAGCAGTCCATTTATTCCACAAACTCCCTCATATATTTTTAAAAAATAACTTTAAAAAAGATCCACTAAAAATAATATACTTCTCGGATGGATGTGCAGGACAATTTAAGAATAAAAAAAATTTTGTGAATTAGTGCTATCATAAGGCAGATTTCGGACAATTTAAGAATAAAAAAAATTTTGTGAATTAGTGCTATCATAAGGCAGATTTCGGATGATGCTGAATGGCAATTTTTCGCTACTAGCCATGGAAAAGGCCCTAGTGACGGCCTTGGAGGCACAGTCAAAAGAGGGGTACGTAAAGTAAGCTTACAACGACCACTAGATAACCAGATCACAACGCCACAACTCTTGTTCGATTGGTGCCAAACAAACCTTAAAAATTGCAATTTCATATATCTTTATGAAGATGATCATAGAGAAGAAGATGAATTTTTAAGAGAACGCTTTTTTGGGCTACGCACAATTCCAGGTACACAAAAATATCATTGTTTCATTCCTGAAGGAGAAAATAAATTAAAAGTAAAGATTTTTTCAAATGATTTAATTGAAAATGTTCGTTACTAATTTATGTTTTACTCTCTGAATAAATGTTATATTTAACCCAACCTTTTAAAGGTTTCAAACAATTTTTGTAATAAATTTTACAAATTTAAAACATAAATTACCAATTAAAAGTTTTAAGAAGTATTATATATAATAAATTTAATACAAAAAAATTACCTGAATTATATAATTGTTTTGTTCAAAACTTACTATTTTTGTACTACATTTTAAATTTACATTACAAATTTCAACTGAAAGCTTTAAACAGTATTATTTAAAAAAAAAATTAATTGAATTATTTTAATGTGTTGTTCAATATCTTGTAATAAAAAAATAAATGAAAACTATAATGTCTTCTTCAATAATACAATATAAATAATTCGCATGGGAAATACATTTAGAATAATAAGCCTTAATGTCTTATTTAAAATCCAACATAAAATGTTTATCTTGTATGAACACAAAACATACTTAGGATCACGTTCTGGTCTATAATTTTGACACCAATTGAGTCTCCACCTTTAAATTTTCTCAAAATGTAGAAGAGGGTCTAATACTTGATATAAGTATGTTTTTTTAAGAATTTTAAAAATATACTTTTTCAGAAAATGACCTTTAACCTTTTCTTAAAAAACACAATATGCATATAATTTTAAAGGGTGCACTTTCACCTTTAAAACGATACCAAAAAAACTAAATTACCTTGCATAGTTCAAAAGTTCTATCCCCTTTTGTAAGGAGACTTTTGTGATTTTTTAACATTTTTCACATCTTTTATGACGTTATATTTCGGAGGCCGAAAGAATCTGGAGTCTGAAAATTTATGTTTTGTTAAAGTCCAATAACATACAACAGTTGTGGTGAATTTCATTGAAATCAGAGGTGTTGTTTCCGAACGGCATGATGGTTTAACATGTTTTCACTCTATTATTTTTTTTATTCTTATAGGAATTGTACACCGATATTGAAATTTTAACGGACTATGACAATCTTAATGATTCTACCACCGAAAGTGAAGTACAATTTGAATTGTCACAACATCCTTCTACCAGTTCATCCTCAAAATATGGTGGAAAGCCGACAAATATTTCCCGTAAAAAAAGAAAAATTGATGCAGATAATTTGCAAGAAATTTGTGAAAGTTCCAACAAACTGATTGAAGTTCTTACAAAAAAGCTTTCGACTGATGAGCCAAATGTCGCATTTGGTACATTTGTTGTTAATGAAATTAACAACTTGTCCAAAGAGAAGCAGTTGACCGCTAAATCAATAATAACACAAACAATCTTTGATCTGCAAAAGGATTAACACAAAATATATCCACTATTTTGATGTCAAGGCTGTACTATTTTTACCTTTGTTTAACATTACCAATTTTAACTCTGCTATACTTTGAATAACAAAAAAAAAACGTTAATTTAGTTTTAGTTCTTTTATTTATTATATAATAGTGAATGATGTACTTGTTTATGTTTATGTTTATGTTATTTTTTTTATTTTTTATTAATATAAAGAAAAAAGACAATTTAGAGTCTAAACACAATGTAACGATAATTTACTGCGGTGCGATTTTTCATACGATTTTGAAGTAAAAAACCGCAGTGCGGAACGGCATAAAATTAAAATCTATTTTATTTTCATTGCGGACTTTCTTTCTCTCTCAACAAAGCGAATTTAATTCGCCTTGTCTCTCAATTTTTGATACTCGTTCTCATTTTGATGTTGCCATAGTTTTTGAATAATTGGCTTTGTTCACAACATTATTGAAAACAAACAACATGATAAAAATGTATGCACAAATAAATTAATAAAAATTTAAACAAAAAATGACAACTATTTCCGTCGCCGTCTTCCGTTGTATTATGTTTATTTTTCTCTCCCGCAACGAGAAATCGCACCGCACCGCAAACATTGTGTTTAGACTCTTAATTTCAAATAGTAAATTGTATGCATATTAGGGTGAGTCTTATTTTTCATATTTGTGAAATTGTAGTGAAACTTTCCCTAAAAATGTTCTTCCTATCAAAAAACTATGTTTTGCCAAAATTTAGGCTGATCAAATATCGGGAAAGTTTAAAGGTACATTAACAAGGAGAAAAACTAATTTTTTTTTTCAGTTTTTGTAAAAATTTTGACATTAAATTATACCTTTTGCAATTAAATGTACAAAAATCGAAATGTTTACGAAGTAATCATTCTAATGATATATAAAAGACAAAGTTTGGTTAAAAAATTAAAGTTATTAAAATTTCCCCATGCCATTATCGTGTCTCGAGTCACTGGAACAAGAAATATAGAAATTTAATTACATATTTTGAGAATTATTTGAAAAAGAACTAATTTTTTATTATTCTTCGTCTTTTATATATCATTAGAATGATAACTTCGTAAACATTTCGTTTTTTTTTTTCCTTGTTAATGTACCTTTAAACTTTCCCGATATGTGATCAGTTTTTTGATAGGAAGAACATTTCTAGGGAAAGTTTCAGTACAATTTCACAAATATGAAAAATAAGGCTCGCCCTAATGTACATATAATGTATTATTTCTAAGGAAAATTATTACACTTCTGCCACAGATAATCAGCCAATGTATTTCTTATTTTTTCGCCGCTTTTTTGGCACTTTCTTCTTTGAGATAACATATTTTTGTAACTGCTATCGTTTATTAGTTCAATTTCATCTATTGATAAATCATCTAAATTATTACTATCAATAAGATTTGAGCTTCTTAAAAAATTGTGAACGCAAACAGAAGCTAACACTACTTTCGTAGCCTCTTTAGGCTCTCTGTGGATAGGGGAAAACAGTACTCTAAATCGGCTTGCCAATAACCCAAATGCATTTTCAACGACTCGTCTACTTCTTGACAACATTATATTAAAATATACTTCTTTTTCACTCAGATTTCGATGAGAATACGGTTTAATCATATAATCAGTTAATGCAAAAGCATCGTCTGATAAAAATGTGAATGGCGTCACGACATCAGAGCCAGGTAAATTTTGTGGGGGTGGAATATTGACTTCTTTGTTTTCTATGGCATATTTAATATCAGAACGGATCCATACACCAGCATCTCCCATTCTTCCATTCATTCCAACGTCAGCATACAAAAAACGTTACATTGCATCAGCTATACCCATTATTATTATTGAATTAAACCCTTTATAGTTAAAGTAAGTCGATCCAGCCTTTTTACAACCAATGATGTTGCAATGCTTACCTAGAAGCATAAATTTTTTACAAAATGCACCTGTTTATTAAGAACATGTTAACGGAATGGGTATAATCTTACCGTCTATAGCCCCTACACAATTAGGAAAACCCCACATGTCTAAAAAATCTTTTGAAATTGTGCTCCATTGTGTCTCACTCCGTGGAAACTGCAGAAATTCTTCATTTAATGCCGTATACAAAGCCGGAATAGTTTCCCTAAGGATTTTGCTTATCGTTGATTGCTGAATTCTAAATGGAAGCTGTAACGACGACTGCGTTTCTCCTATTATGAATAAAACTTACTGAAGGAATTGATTATTAAATATAGTATGTTACGTTTATTTACCTGTGGCAAGATACCTTAATGTAACAAGAAGTCTCTCTTCCGATCCAATACAATTTCGAAACCGTGTATCCTGTTTTGTAATGTATGGCCTTACCTTCTCTAAAATTGTTTCAAATTGATAAGGTGACATTCTTAAAATGTTTCTATACAGTTTCGAGTCCTCGCACTTAATTTCTTTGTATAGTTTGTGCATAAAACCTTCATCTTCTCTGAGAAGAAGCCATCGGGAAGAAAATTTTTTTGATTTTTTATATTTATTTTTTGTAATAAGTTTAATAATATTAAAACTATTTACTAATGCCAAAGCAGCAACAGCCTCTTCCATTTTTTACACCACTCAATTAATTTTAACGGCTTAAATCAAGTTTAGGCACGCAGACCCAAATAAAAAAAAGTACCTAGGCTGATAGATAATTGAAAAATAAGAAGAAAAAATAAAATAAAAATATTGGCGCAAACGCTTAGTTTTCGAGTTATGAACGTTTTAAGTTTTCATATAGATGTGCGATTTTCCATTACATTTCTAAAGCTGTATGCGTAATATTGTTGGTTTATTACCGTATTTCTTGCTATTCAGAAAAGTTTTAGTTAGCGAAGCCGGTGTTTGTTATACCAAAGAGGAAAAAATCCTTGCGCCCGGCCGAAGGCCGGCTATGCAAAGAAGCTTTAGTTAGCGAAGCCGGTGTTTGTTATACCATAGAAGAGAAAATCCTTTGCGCCCGGCCGAAGGCCGGCTATGCAGAGAAGCTTTAGTTAGCGAATCCGGTGTTTGTTATACCATAGAAGAGAAAATCCTTGCGCCCGGCCGAAGGCCGGCTATGCATAGAAGCTTTAGTTAGCATGAAGTTCTTGTTTGCGACATTGGTGTTTGTTATTTTATAAATTTTGTATTACACTTTTTATACCCTCCACCACAATTAGTTGTGAAGAGGGTATACTAAGTTTGTCATTCCGTGTGAAAATTTTTTATTATTCATCTCAGACCCCATAAAGTATATATATTCTGGCTGCTTGAGTAATTCTAAGTCGATTTAGCCATGTCCGTCTGTCCTTCTGTTGAAAACACGCTCACTTTCGAAAAACTCAAAAGAAATAAACAAACTAGGTGTCAAATTTCTTGTAGTTATCCTAAGCAGTTTGGTATTGAATTTCAGCAAAATCGGTTCAGTAGGACCAGAGCTATGAATCAAAATGTGGAACCACCACCTTCAAAAACTTGATAATTTTGTTACAAAAACTAACATAAATGATGCAAAAATGCACGGAATGACATAAGATTTTGCACAAGTCCGTTTTATTCGACTAGAAATTACACTGTAAAATTTCGCGAAGGTCGGTCCATAATTTACCCTAAGCCCCATATAAACACTACTCCCGGAAAACAGTTTAGTACGCCTAAAACCGTAAAAAATAATGCAATCATAACAAATTTTGGCTCGTCACAATTTTATAGGACTATAAATGATACTGTGAAATTTCGTGAAGATCGGTACATAATTTACCCTAGGCCCCATATATGCCCTACTCCCGGAAAACAGTTTAGTCTCCTAAAACCATAATTAATAACAAATCGTCACAGTTTAAGATAATAATAATAAAAAGACATCATACAGATATTACTCCTTAAACAATCGAACTGTCGGTGGAGGGTATCAAAGATTCGGCACAGCCGAATATAGCACTCTAACTTGTTTTTAAATAAATTATACACTTAGTACACAAAAACTGTAATGTGAGCTTAAGAGTAATTTTTTTTTAATAAATTCTATATATCCAGAAAGATCTAGTCAAAGCCTTAAAAATGAGACCAATATTACCCATACAGCTTTAGAAATGTAATGGAAAATCGCACATATATATGAAAACTTAAAACGTTCATAACTCGAAAACTAAGCGTTTGCGCCAATATTTTTATTTTATTTTTTCTTCTTATTTTTCAATTTTCTATCACCCTAGGTACTTTTTTTATTTGGGTGTGCGTGCCTAAAGCCCTTATGACACTACATTTTTTATTTATTAATTGATATAGAATTGATAGAAAGAAACAGTAAATGTTAGAAAGAGCAAACTGGAGCAAACTATAAAAAATGTAAACAAAGTTTTGTAGTTTTTTTTTTCTCTTGTTATGGTTTTGTTTCAGGGATGGCGTTGAGAATTTTTAAAATTGTACCAACAACCTTTAAAAATTGTACTTTTTTACCCTAATTGTACTAAAAGATTTTTTTAGTTGAAATTAATTTTATTTATGTTCATAAAAAATACCACAAAAAGGTATTATACATCTTTGTTTAAAAAGTATCAACAAAAAAGTACAATTGAAACAACTTAGCCATCCCTGTTTTGTTTATTTTATTAAATGTTGCCAACTTTTTGTTTATGAGAAACCTAAAAACAAAAAGCGGTAAGTCGCTGAATTTGCCCATAAACCGCTGATTCAGCAACACTTTTAATATTTCAAGCTTGAAATGTCAATTTTAAGTTAAACAATTTTACATTTTTTTTGACATAACTTCATTTGTTATCGATAACTTTTTAAAAATTGTTGACAGTTTGCCATTTATCTTAATACAGCTGAACTCTTTGCACTTGGTAAATTTTTCTATTACATTATATTTGTACTGTTCACCAAAACTTGAACAATGCATTAAAAATGTAGTGTCATATGGGCTTAAACTAGATTTGTTCCATTTTAACAGTCAAAATTGGTTTTTTTTAAATATTGTCAATTATTTTTGATTTTTGTAGGTTTGTTTACTATTAGTGTTTTTTTCCAATGTTGCCTATTTGTCAAGCTTAAAAAATTAACTAAAATAGCTATATTCGAGTATAAAAGAATTGAATTGGCACCACAGAATAATTTTAAGCTTGAAATGTCAATTTTAAGACACATACTTTCTTATTTTTTTTTGACAGATTGCACTTTTTATCGATAAAATGTATAAGCGTTTTGACATTTTTGGATTTTTAGGAATATAGTTGATCTCTTTGCTATTGATAAAATTTTATATTACAGTATATTTGCTCTGTTCTTCAAAATCTTAAAAAGTCGAAAAAAGTAGGTGTCATTAGGGCTTTAATGTTTATATTGTTCACATTTATTTTAAATAATTTAAGGGAAAAATTTATATATAATTTATGCGTCCATTCGCTGAGATTGATATTGAAAAACAAATTTATGTTAAAATATAAAAAATCGTATGAGGATATAAAAACCACGTCTGTTGTCAACGAGCACGACCAAGGCGAATTAATACAAGGTGGTCTTGGCTTGCTACGTAAGCAACAGCTGAAAACTAACCTTGTGTCAAAATGATATACTGTAACTTTTGTTGACATTTATATTTACATGTTTGTATGTTAGTGCACAGCTAATTTGTTTACTGCAGTGTTGTATTATTTTGACACAACGTTAAAGTAGTTTACAGTGTTGTATCCGTTGTATGAATTCGCCTTGGTTTTGGCTGTTTCGTGCAAAAAGAATTTTATTCTCTCAAACCAAGGCGAATTAACTCCAGGTAAGCTCAACTCGTCAGCCGTTCATCAGCTGTATCCACGGCGAATTAAAAAAATGGTGAAACGTCAAAATATTATTTTGTTTCTATACTGAAATTTGACAACAAGTCAGAAAATTGCAAAAACAAAATACATGAGACTTTTTGTAGTTGTAGAGTTGCACTTACCTGTTATAAATTCGCCTTGCTCTCAAACCCGCTTTCATTTCATAGATGGGGGTAGTGCAATCATTTTGCAGTTTTAACTCGCACTTAAGGCCGTTATACACTATCCCAGAAAGTATTTAGTAATTTACGAAAATGCAACCCTGTCATGATAAGTTGTTATTGTTTTTTAATAATGTTCAAAGAATAATTAGGTCAGGGAAGCATTTTTGAAAAATACGTAAGACTTTGTGGGATAGTGTGTAACAGCCTTTAGTGATAGCGCAAAAATATTGCAATCATTTTGTTGATGTTAAGTGATGAATTGAAAATTTGCTGCCTCACCAAACATGAGTGATAGTGATGTTAAAAAAGTTTGCATTAAAAAAAAAATAGTTTGATTTAAAAAAAAGCAATCACCAGCTTATTGCAACTTTTTTTTCTTCGCTCATTTGAGTGTTGGTTGCACTAAATTTAAAATTAAAAACTTGTTTTTTCATGATTGAAGCCAATAATTATACCGTTATTGACAAAATTTCTTTTTGTTTAATGTTCTTTACTTATGCATATCCTCAAAAGAAATCAAACACCATGCACATACAAAGTTACATTTTTTTAATTTTAGTGAGACAATATTTGTATGCAGCTTTTTTGATTGCATGTCCAAATTTTGCACTATTTGATTTGAGTGTAGATTTTTGCTTTTATATCTGCGTTTAGTGTTGTGAAAAAATTTGCAATATGACTAAATTTTTTTTAGTGGTAGTTAAAAACATAACAATCATCACTTAAGCTTGTAAAAAAGAATGCAAACTAATTTTTTTGCAGTTTTATTTAGTGATAGTGCACTGCTGATTTAAATAGATATTTAGTGCACTATCCTCAACTACATATGTTTCATTTACACAAATTTAAAGTACGGAAACGCTTTTCGTGCAAATTTGGATTCCAAAGTAGAGTAAAGCAACAGAGCTACCTATATATTGTTTTATTAAATAACATTTGGTGTCAAAACAAACTTTTTTTAACATTCTGATTTAACGAGATAAACTGTGGCAGACGTATTTATTCATAACAAAAAGTTAGCCACAGTTTGTACACTACGTACAACGAGCTGCTAACTAGAATGCCGGTTAAGCAGCTTGTTAGCACAAAGTTAATTCATAACGAACTTTTATCCGTCTGCTAATTTTTAATATATCAACTCTGAATATTAATGATGCCGCATTATATTGTTAAAAAATGCAACACGTTTATCATTAATCATCGCTGGTGTTGTTATTTAATTTTTTTTGTTGCTTTTTCCTCCACATAAAAAATTTTTTAATATTAAAATAAATTTAAAAAAGGCAGTAAATTAAAAAAACAAACAAAATTATTTAACATTAAACGGCTGTTTTTCACAAGTTGGCAAATGTTTGGCAGCTCGTTAACAAGAGTTTAGCAAATCGTTAGCCAGAGTTTGGTTAGTGTATTATGAATAAACTTAGTGCTAACTTCATGCCAAATTTTCGTTACAAAAACGGCTGAAGATATTTATATACAAGTTATAGAAATTTTTTCATTTAAAAATTATAAATGTTTTCAATAAAAATGCCTTTAAAAATCATACATTTCGTTGAAAAGCGCAAAATTTAAAAAAAACGTATTTTATGAGAAAAACTAAAAAAAACTTTTGAAAAGAGGTGTACATTAGTTAGAAGTAATATATTTTAGAATTCTTTACAAAACAAGCAACAGCATTTTTTAAGGTTGTATAGCAGTAACTTTTTTGAGCTAGTCTAATAAAAAACAAATGATAGTTACACTGTGCTAGAATTTGACACTTTTTTTAGACAAGCCGGGCACATGGCGTTTTAACATAATTCAGGTACGCTGAATCCAATGGTGCTTACCGTTTTTTTTAAGGTTAGCTCTTGTTTTCGAGATATACCGTCATTTCGAAAATGGAGGAGGTTGCACAACATATATTCGCGTAACTCAAAAACGGTACAGTTTATTGAAATTACTACCTTTAAGTAAGGGTTTACTTTTTCTAATACGCGCAGTCGGTTTAGAAACGCCCCTAGGGGAATAAAATGTATGACCGACCTCAATTACATTTTTGCCCTTAACATTTTCTCGAGACATACTTGCTCTTTATCTCTACTTCTTAGGGGGGCTCCCCTAATTAAAAAAAAAAAAAAAAACAAATATTGCGTTTTATGAAATTCTTAAATTAATTAAAAATGTTCGTCTTTGGTGAAAAAATCCAAATATGTTAACAGATTTGAGTCATTTATAGCTTGTTTTGTTTGCAACTTCGTTTTTATATGTTTGCAAAAAACTAGAAGCATACATGGGCTGCATTTTCCAATTTTTGAAAAACAAAAATTTTAAAATGTTGCTTAAATATATTTTTTTTTCGCCAAAAAAAAAAAAACGGTTGTGCATATGGGCATTTCCGTCAAAAGGTCCACCGTGACCGAAAATTTAAAAGTTATTAAAAGCTGATTATTTTACGATATTGTTATAGAGAAATATTTAGATTTTTCTAATTTTATAAATTTACCCATACATTTGTTCACTTAGATGAACAATCAGACTGCAAAGTTGTGCAAACGTAATTTCTTATTTCTTAATGTTTTATTGCATCATAAAAATGATTCCAAAAAAATTTTCTTACATGGTCTGTAATCGAAGAAAGAGTTTGAAGAGCAATATGTTATTCGAATTAACGGTAAATTTTTATTTTGTATTAAGCATTATTCAGTTAAATTATTATGGAAAAAATTGCACGTTTGAAATGTGACGTATCGACCCAGGTTTTGGCTTAAAAAAAAAAACCGAAGATTTTGGAATCAAACCAAAGACATTTTAATGTTACATTGCTACGTTAAATTCTGAAAGTAGTTTGACTAAAAAATTGTGCCAGGTTTCTCTGAATTACGCCTTTTTATACATGGCCATAAAAACTACTTCTATTTTTTTCACGTTCGGACCGATACTTCTTTAACATAGATAACAGTGCTTTCTAAGTGCTATAATTCAAGGGTTAAAAGAACGTAAAATATTTGTTGTTTAAAATGTTGGGTATGTTCGTAAATGCATCACTGCGCTGCATCAGAAAAGCAAACTTTTTTTAATGGCGTTAAAAGAATAATTATAATTTTTTTTATTGTGTGACTATTATTTTTGTGGAGTATTTCACAATTTTTTGGTCCACATTGACTTCACTGATAAATATATAACCATTTGAAATCACTGATGCAGCGCAGTGATGCATTTACGAACGCACCCGTTATTGCATTTTTGATGCGTACGACTGTCCCGTTCAACACTTTGGAATTACCCATATTATAAAAAGGTTAACCTTATTATTGCGGAATTTCGGTTTTTTAGTAATTGCAATTAGCTAAACCGTTTTTGAGTTACGCGAATAGGTATATGTTGTACAACCTCCTCCATTTTCGAAATAAAGGCATAACTCGAAAACAAGAGCTAACCTAAAAAAACGATTGAAACCATTGGATTCAGCGAATTATGTTAAAACGTCAGGTGCCCGGCTTGTCTGTTATTTCAACTAGCACAGTGTTGTTGATCACTGCGTTTCCTTTCACATTTTTATTGAATATGTTGATACTTTATTTCTTATGCATGAACTTACACATTGACATATGTACATACATAAATAATCTTTACGAATTGGCCACGTTTAACAACATTAATAATTTATTTTTTAACAGCAATAGATAAGGAAAGAGCCAGACAAGAAAGAGGTACTATTGATTAAATATAATTAAGTATATGTATTATGTGTGTGTGTGTGTACACGATTTATATCTATTTATATTTTATTAACGATGCATGTTTATAACAAAGCCTTCTCCATGTAACACATCCATATTTAACTTAAACAGTTGTTTCCTTCAGTATGGACGACAACGACTGGTTATTTTGAATATTATTTAGAGTTATTCGACTAACATCACACTCTTCAGATTCTGCCGTTACTCCTCTATTAAGTATTTCGTAATCAGTTGCTGAAGAATCGCTGCAAATATTACTGTCATCTGCGTTTAACGAATGTATTTGAATATACCGAGTTTTAGCACTTATGCAAGACAAATTATCATTTTGTAAAGAAACATCCAGTTGACATTGTTCTTTCCACACTACTTCGTCACCCAATGTTTCGTTAATAATCATCTGTAGTTCAAGTGGAATATAAGCTACATTTTTATTCATTCCTGAAATACAACATAACATACACATCATTTGAAAGTGAAACAGATTCTATATAAACACTCGTACAAAACAAAGTGTTTTTTATAACAGGATTAACAAAACAACTAAATTTTTTACAAACTACATCAATCATAATACAAACATCACAACATACAAAAATTTTTGGAGGCAACACAAAATAATTTGTACAAAAAATAACAAAAATATATTTAACACAATGCAAACGAAAAATTCAAATTTTTTTTTATTTATTTAAGAGTGAGTTTTTAACATCGGGTTAATTCTTAGCAGCAAACTAAAATTAATTAATTTGAAAACAAATTTAATTAAGCTATAATTTTGTTAACCGCTTTGTGGTAATGGTAGCTTAAACCTCGCAAAATAGGCAAACTGAATAACCAAAAAGGAAGCATCATATTTTTAAATGTTAACTTTTTACCAATTCGTTTTGCAGTTTATACAGAAAAGAAGAAGATTCCGCCCTTTTAATTTTTATAAATGAAAATCTCAACAGAAAATTATAGCGCGAAGGGAAAAGTTGTCGTCAAATAGTGAAAAAGTGGGGCAATATTTGCGAAGCGGACAACCCAATAAAAAAACTTTGTTGGAATTCCTTTTTATTTGGCATAACAATAGTTGCAGTAGATATGAAAAAGTGTGCGAAATATTTTTTTCTATGATGTGTATTTGTCGAGTTACGGGGTGGTAAAGTGCTGCAGTTTTTAAAAAAAATTTTTTTTATATAATTTTTTTTTTTAAGTGTTTATTTAAAGAAAATTCATGTTCTTAAAACTATAAATAAACAAATAGTAATTATAAAATATTATTATACATAGTCTCAAAATCGGGCTCTCAAGTATACTACTTATATATGACCATTTTAATATTTTTTAGAAATAAATATACGAATTTTTTTTTTCCTTTAATTCCCTGTGGAACATAGGGCCGCAATTTTTATATACATAAGTATACTTCTTTATTTATATAATAAAAAGTTCTGTCAAGGAATAAAAGTTGGAATTGGAGATTTTAGTTAAGCGACCAAAATTTTCTTTTATTAATGTTTTTTTTAAATTATTTTTTCGAACTAAAAACTAATCAAACAAAAAAAATGTAATGACCAATTTAAACAAAATTTTTTCTAATATAGCCCTATTTTTTGACCGTGTCCTTATTATATTGTAAAAGTTTTATAATGGGACTTCTATTAGTTTCAAATTATGCAAATTTCTTTACACTCGTACATGCGGTTATTGCAATGTTAACCGTAAAAGACAGGAAAGAATGAGTTTAAATTGAATTTAAATTGTTCTATCTTCGACCTAATTTTTTAATTTTCTTTTATTATGAGCTCTTTGTAAGTTTAAAAGTTATGCAAATGGTGATTTTAGGCTGGTTATTTAAGTTTGTACATTTATACAATTATTAAACGTTTCTTATACATACATATAAATATATGTTTTATATTTTAAACTTTAAATTTTTAGGTCCCACCTTATAAAACTTACATTAAATAAAATATCACATGTAATGTTTTGTATACATTAAATTTTAAATTTAAAGTTTAAAATAAGTATATGTAAATACATTTACTTGCTTATGAAGATAAAGGTTTTATTTTACAAACGGTGTCTATCATAGAACTAGTGCTTTTTACAAGGATGCCTTCGTGTTTAAGAATAAAAGCATGGTAAGTTTAAGTTCCTGGAATTGTGATTGCGGAATCAAACCAAGGTTGCAGAAAAGTTCTTTCACGTTCAATATCCTTTTTGGAGGAGTAGTATATTGCAGTTTTTTTAGAGAAGATTTTGCCCAGAAATTATTGCTTTACTTGC
This sequence comes from Pollenia griseotomentosa, assembly GCA_963931875.1. Taxonomy (NCBI): domain Eukaryota; kingdom Metazoa; phylum Arthropoda; class Insecta; order Diptera; family Polleniidae; genus Pollenia; species Pollenia griseotomentosa. The sequence goes on along the minus strand of OZ007560.1, from coordinate 173,338,638 downwards.
AGGTAACTGCAGACTACTACGCTTCGCTAAAAGCTTGAGGTTTCCTCCAATACCGTCACATGGCCCCTTTCCGTGAAAAGTTGCGTACAAGTGTATCTCGGCATCCGTAATAAAATCATGTTTATAATTAAATAGATTTGCAAAATTGAATTTATTTTTAAAATGTTGTGGGGCCCCATCAGTTATCTATGTATGTATATTACTTTCGACGAATATATATATTTTTCCAATAGATGATTGTGAAGTTTTTTTTTGTAATAATTAAAGCTAGATGTATCATGCTTTAGGTCATCTGAAATCATAACAATGCTTCCGTGTTTTACTTCACTACCATCTCTGTAGTAAATAACCGAAGTCAAAAGTGTTGCTTAGTCGTTGTTCTAATGAAAAGATGGGACAGAATCTTGAACTATAAAACTATAGTTTTCTGCAAAATCACACTGGACGACTATATCACCTTCGCCGATACATCCTTAAGTTTCTTTAAATAAACTGCCTGTTCTGCAATATAAGCCTGAGGGTTTAATATATCCAAGGCATCACAGAAGGTATCTAAAAATTCATCAGAGGGTAATACGTGAGTAGATAATGTTAACCGTTCTGCGATAAGCCAACTTTCAAATTACTCTTCTGTTAAATGATTGTTGTCGAATATCATTTTCTGATGATCGCGAATTGCATTCAAGCCAAGACAAGATTTACAGTATTAATTAGGCGGTGATTTTGAAGTTATGCGAAGGCAATCCCTATAACATACAAGTTTTATTGCAGTTCCTGGTTTTACGTTGGGAATATTTCTGCCATTCAACATAAGTTAAACATTTTTGTGTTTAAAACATACCAGGTTTGCTCCAGGGGCGTCAGCGAGAATCAATTGTTTGAGTCTTAAATTAAAAAACTTTGATACGCCAATTGTAACCTTCGGCCGTTCCTCTTTGAATTGCTTAGAAAGTTTATTAATGCTGCACATCAACAGCTGTTTTTGTACGTGCATTCTTCTCCAATCGACTGATTTAACAGATATAACATATATTATACCGGGCATAATTTTGTTATTGTATTTCCGTAGATAAAAGCATTTAACTAAACTTTCTGTTTCAATAGGTAATTTACGCCCACCTCGTGGGTAAGGAGATAACACGATACCGAGCTCATCTACAAATTCCTTTGCTTTTCTCGCTTGTCGCCTAAATGTTCCAAACTCTTTAGCTAGCTTATTTTCACTCCATGACATAGGTGCTATGGTAAGTATCATGGTCTTCATAGAAGTAGAAGGGTTACCAAATTTCTTCTTTAAAATTCTTGGTCTTCTTTTTGTGTGTCTTGGATCACTGGATCTTCCGTAATTATAGGTGTGTATTCGCTTCTTGTCGAACTTGCACTTGGTGTTTGAAAACTTTCACTGCGATTCACAGTAGCTTTCTTAGTTCGTGAAGGCTTTTCAGCTTAAAGTCTTTTCCTGCTGATATCACATACGATCTTTGTTTTATAAAGTCCCACTTTTGAGCTAAATATTGAGAAATATTTCTTGGTTTTTTCTTCACTCCATAATTTAATAAACCAATAGGATTCAAACAATTGTTACTAAATGTAGTCATTATAATTTGCCAATCAGTACAACACGCTGAAGTAGTTAAAAAGAGCTGATATGTTTAAAAAAATTCTTTAAATACCACACAGAAAAAATTATTGCTAAAATATTTTCAAACCAACGCTAGTTTCAAAATTTTTTTAATTCCTGCAAATTTTCTTACTGTTTTAATTAATATTTTTGCTTGATTTTTATTGTATCAACAAAAATGTTGACAACTGTTAAAAAATATGATATACGCTTTATTGGTTTCAAGTTTTAATAATTTTGTATGAAATATTTAACGTTCTTTAATGTAGTCGTTTTTTTTGCAATTTTTTATTTAATTGTAAGCTAACACTAGTTTATGTGAAATAAATGAAAAACAACAAAAAACACATACAGTTTAAATTTGTACGCCTTAAAAAATTACAACAATAAAAAAGATGATAAAATAAAAAAAAAAAAAAATTTTTAAAAACGGATCATTTACATTTTATTTATAGTAAATTAATTTTACATTAATTTTTAAATTTTTTATTTATTCAACAGCATATTCCGTAAAATTTAATAGTTGCCACTTTTAAAAATATATTTTAACCGACCAAAATTTAAATTACATTATAAAAAAAGTACGGAAAAACATTATTTTTTGGTAGTTTGTTTTTTAATAACAAACAAAAATGTTAAAAAACAAGTAAGAGTGCTATATTCGGCTATGCCATCTGAGATAAGAACAAAAAGTTATATTCATAAATAACGTTCTTTAGATAGGTATAAATAAATTTTAATTGAGCCACGCAAACTTTTTATTTCGCCAAACAAAAAATTTATATATGTACCTAAGCTCGTTTTCTCTTTTGCCAAAGTTGATGTTTGAAATTCGTTTTATAATCTTAAAACCGTTTTTTAGAACATAAAAAAATTAAATAAAACAAATGAAAAAAATTCTTTTTGGGATTCGAACTGGCAATATCATCAGTCTCAGGAGAGAACTTAACAACTCGGCTACGAATGATTTTACTGAAGAAGCGTTAAATTGAAATATATTGAGTCTATGAGTTTGTTTCTTTATTTGAGCAGCATATCATGTACATGCATTAATGTGAATGTGTATGCGTAAAATTAAACACATTAAAAATAAAATCCACCACTTGTAGTGAAGGGTATAAAAAAAACAACAAAAAACCACATTACTAACACTGTATTACCATAGCCCCTGTATGACCGTAGAAACCAAAATTAAATTGGTTTTATGGTATGCTTTTACTGAAGAAGCGTTATGCTTTAAACACATTCGAGACAGCAAGCTACCGACTTCAATATGTCAAAACTAGAATACATGTGTGCAAATGGAAATGATTATTTTCACGACGACACGGATACATGGCTGCAGGTTGTTGTCTGTGCTTATTTTGTCGTTGTAGTCAAATTAAACTAATTTCTATTTTTGTCCACTACAAAACAGAAAAAGTGCTGCTAATATAAAAAAATATTTAAAATATAAGTGCTTAAATTTTTTTTTTTTTTTGTTTAACAGAAAAGAATCGGCTTGAAACATGAATATTAACTCGGCTCAACACCAAATTGTTATTTATATAATTTTTTTTATATTCTTGAAATAAGTTCTATGGGAAGAGGTTTTTCGCGCCAACGCTTCAGGAGTTCAGGAGTTAAAAAGGTCGTAAAAGTGTCAAAATACTTTATCCATATCTCTTTAGGTATAAAATGATTCTATAAAATATGGGAATCATTGGAAAATTCTTTAAAGTGTGTTCCACATGGCGTTTATGTCATACCGGTTAACCAATTAAGAGCTAATTTTATAATCCTTGGCTTATTTTTTTTACAAAATTGGCTTTATCTTTAAATCATGTCGATATAACAATAATTATTTAAATCTAATGGCAATTTCTTTTCTGAGAAAAATGTTGCATTAATGTTACATGTTCTACATTTTGTGTTCGTTTGTACAAAAAATACAACTGTGGGAAAAATTTACAAGTTCTTTTGTGAAAATGTTGATGAAAAACATGCAAAACATGTTACATGTTTTACCCTTACTTTTACTTAAGGGTTCATACTGCCCTGTTTTACAACTTTGGTACTTAATACTTTGTTTGTACAACCAATGTTGTACAAATATTATGTTGTTTGTCATAATATTTTAAAAGTTTTGTCAAAAGAATTCTACATCTAAATATTCTTCGACGGCATACTCCATTTTGAATTAAATCGTTTTTTTTATTTTAGTGGAAAATTCTATGTATTTATTATCGTTTTAAATTTGTTCAAGCAATAAGTGATGGCAATGTCTGTTTCCAAACCGTAAAGTAAGTGTGCAGCAAATAGTCGAATAGTTTTAAAAATCGCTAATGAACTACATTAATAATAAAAGTGTAATAGTTGTAAATAAAGGCAGCTAATTCTGTTCGATTGAAGTTGTACAACATGTAACACTTCGAGTGATTATAGGTAACATGAAAAAGTGTTACATGCATATACTGTAGCATTTTTTTCTCAGAATAGAAATCGCCATAAGATATTTGCTTAATAAAGTTTTTCTGAATTGCGGTTTTTCGGCGTTGCAGAACACATTATTTATGTACATATTACAATAATTCAATCATCCCAATTATGAATGAAAATTCCCCGGAAGTTTTTCTCTTTTCCTACTTTTACAATTGAATTAACATAGGAAAAATGAGAGAAGGGAGAAAACTCCCGGGAAATTTTCATTCATAATTGGGATGAATATGTAAGAAGTATACATATAAATTATTACCAGATATATATTTTTAATCAAACTTTTAAATAAATTGACTAATTTTCCAAAATAAAATTTTTTAAAGCTTAATAAATTTAAAATTTTATATGATGAAGTTACTAATAATATGGTATATAAAAGATTGAAGTGTTCTTCCCTAAAGATATTATGTTTTAATAAATATGTATATTGACAAATTTTAAGTTTTGTAGAAAAATCTTTCAAGAAATATATATTTTTAAAATTGGCCCTTAACGGGCTAATAAATCGGAATTTTTTAAAGATCAAGTGAAAGCCATTTCGAAGTAGTTTCTAATAATACCACTACTTCTTAGATCCAGTTTTTACCTAAAAAGTTATTGATAAAGGGTACGTTCGTAAATGCAGTTGTTGGGTATCACTTGCGCAGAAGTAAAGTTTAATGTTCGTAAAAGCATCACTTGTAAGAAACTTGGCATCACTCTCATATGTCAAAAGTTTTTATGCAGTAATGCCGCAGCAGAAGTTGCTGCAGAAACTTTGGCAATTATTGCTTCAGTTAATTTTCTGAAGCAATAACTTTTGACAAAAAAGAAATCGTGTAATCGTCATTTATAAGAAAACTGTTACTTTTTGGTTCAATATTTTCAAATGAATTTGTCATCTTTATTGTAAAAAGTATTTTTATTATTATTTAATTTTTGCTTATTAAATTTTTGAAATTTCAAAAATTCAAACTTTGCACAGCTGTTGTGCAAAGTATCAGCAACACAACTGCAACTGGTAATCACGCATCAGCAACAACATTTTGCGTCACTGCAGCAGTGATACATAGTTTTTATGCATTTACGTACGTACCCAAAGTGCTCTGAAACTTTTACGAACTATACCACGTGTGTTGAAGGAACAAATTTTCTTATTTCAAAAGCATTTTATATTTATTTTTTGTTTAATCCGCCGTTAAAATTATATTGTTTGTTAGTTACAAAAACAACAAAATGAAAATATTTTATTTTTTTTTTAAATAAATTCATTTGTTGATAATCTTAAATTAAGTTTGAACAAGAGTCTGCAATTATGCATGTTTTTCCATTTTATAAAAGAAAAAAAAAATGATAGTGGCACCACTGAAATATAAAGACATAGTAAACAAAAACAGCTGTTTGTATTTTTTCAATTGTAGCTGCCGTCTTCAACATAATTCAGTAGCTGACTACACGACTAAAATTTCAGCCAGCAGCATTTGTAGTATTGTGTTCGTGTAGCCTGCTGTGGTGAATGTGTTTAATGCATTAAATTAAAATATATTGAGTCTATGAGTTTGTTTCTTTATTTGAGCGGCATATCATGTACATCAGCGGTGGGCGCTGGTTTGCCTGGATTACGAAGTTTTTCGGGTTTTAACATTTACTCTTCGTGTTTTTTTGTACCAGAGCTGCTACAGATACAAAAATTTCCCTACTTAGATATTCCCAAAAATCCCCAAAACATACCATACACTTGTTTTATTATATTACTTTTTTAATAAATAAAAGTACGTTTAAAATAGAGAAAATGAATAAAAAACTATTTTCTAGCAGTCAAAACAAAAAGAAATAACAATATCTGAATAAATTTACCGTATAACACATACACGTGTTTGTGTGATGTTGTTTTCGCTCATTTACTATTGCCCACAAACTGAAAATCTTGAATTCATTGTTTCAAGCATAAAAAGTGACAAAGGCAACCCGAAAAACAAATACAACAGAAAGAAAAAAAATAAAATTTTATTCAGTTGCTCTATAAATTTCAACGAAGCAGGAGTGTTGCGCATGTTGTTATTTTGGCAAATTTTGCAATTTCGTAGTGGCACACTGACAATATATTTATTGTGTTGTGATCAAGCTGTGCTCATGTATGTTTATTTTTCAGCTTGTTTTAAAAACATTTCAGCAATCATGTGGGATGATGAATTATATAATAATCAAGTTTTTTACTGAATTCCTTTTTTTTTTGCATATTTACATGCCTATAGTACACATTTTAAAGTTTTTGCTCACGGCCTTTTCGATTTCAGGTGACCATATGTATATATATATTTTAACGTTAGTAAAAACTTGATGATTTATATAATAATATTTTTTACTGAACTCCTTTTTTTGTATTGGATATTTACATACAGTTTGAAAATCTTTTCTCTAAGTGTAAATCAACTAATTTACTCTCTTTTATTCAATGTTCTCTATCTGCCCTTCGCTGATGTACATGCATTAATGTGTATGTGTATGCGAAAAATTAAACACATTACAAATAAAATCCACCACTTGTAGTAAAGGGTATAAAAAAACAACAGAAAAAAAAACACATTACCAACACTGTATTACCATAGCCACTGTATGACCGTAGAAACCAAATTGAATTGGTTTGTATGGTATGTTTATGAAGTTTTGGTAAAACAGTGTTGGTATGGTAGTGTCACGTCTAATTGGACCTTTAAAGGAAAAAATTTGAGGCAGTCGTGGTTTTTTACTCATATCTCAGCCATTTGTGGACCGATCTTGCTGAATTTCAATAGCAAACAATTTCGGACCATATGTGACATAAATGTATAATAACCTGGCCCCAATCATAAATGGGGTCTTCGGAAAATTCATTTCAACGGACAGACGGACATCGTTAAATCAACTTCACTCCTCATAAGGACCCAGAATATATATACTTTATAGGTTCTAACATCAATATTATAGAAATTACAAACGGAATGACAAACTTATATATACCCTATTCACCACCTGTGGTGAAGGGTATAATAAAGTTATTCGTAAAATAACTACCTATATTTTAATTCAATTTTAGTATGTAGTAAGAAAAACGAATACTATAACCCATAATCAGTTACTGTAATAATTTTATGAGTGTATTAATAAAACGTTTTATGGTTTAAAGTTGGTAAAAAAAAGAATGAAAAACAATCCCGTATTCTATTTTGTAAAATTTTTTTGTTTAAATACATCAAATTTTAAAAGTAGAATCATGACATAAAAAATTTCGGGTCGGTCTGCTGCCGTTTTGCTTGAGATTTCTTTTTCTTTAGTCAAGGAAAGGATTCAGAGACAGTGAGTGCAGAGAACCAAGCCGATCGGCGCAAGCCGATCAGCTCGCCGCCGCCGCTTGATTTCACCAAGCCGCGCCGCCGCCGACTTACACGGCTTAGACGGCTCAATTAAAGCCGCCGATGACAGCAGCTGAGCCGTGAAATTTCTTAATTCGTGTGACTAAGTTTATTTTACAGATTTGCGTTTTAATGTATTAATTTCTTTGTCAAAAATGGTATGTTTTAGCATCAATGTGCAACATTCAAGTGCCGTTATATTTTCTTAAAATTTTTCAAAGCGTTATTGTACTTAACAACTTTTTCTTAGTTTTTTGAAAATATAATTGGTTAAATGCTTCTTTCGTTTTCATGAATGCATACATACATATGTGAATCTTTATTAAAAATAATTTTTACACAAATATTTTCATGATAACAAATTTAACTTGCAATATTTTTAAATAAACTTTCCATGTTCATATTAATATTTTGATGGACTCTTATTTAGGACACAACACCGTTTGAACATACAGAATTTTTTTTTCTCAAATATTTTAGTACTATACACATATGTATTTCAAAACATATCGATTTAGAAGTTCAGACAAAAAACTTGGTAATAGCAAAATATCAGTGAATGCTTTATTGAAGTAATCTATTTGAAAACTTGTTAAATTTAAAAAAAAAAATATGTGAACAACATATTTTTTTCTTGCTTTTAACTAATTAGTGGTATAATTTTGACCACAATAATTAAATTAAAAAAATAGCTTTGCTGATAAGTTCAGGTTAAGGAAATTTTATATTTAATTATTGCAGAAAGCTTTACTTTTTGTAAATGGATATGGGTATGTGGTCCTACAGATAACATCAGTTTAAAACAGTAATGAAAAAAAAAACGAAATTGCACTATCCTTTTATAATTATTTAATGTTTTGTACTTTAACATAAAAATAAATAGATATAGAAATGATTAATAGTTTTCCTTAACTGCCCGTCTACAACTGACATGATTTGCTGTTATAACTTGATGTTATAAAAGCGTTGCTAAAACATTTGCATTAACAACCGTGTTATAACATGAGAAAACTTCTAACATGATGAGTCTATACTTAACCATAACATCATATTAGTGTTAAAGTAAAGCATTTCATGTCAGTTGTAGACTATAACAATTTTAAACATTTCAAGCCGACATTTAAGCCGCCGCCGATTCATTGACGCAAACGCCGCCGCCGCCGATCAATTATACCCACGCCGCCGCCGCCGATCAAATGCCTTCGGCTTGGTTCACTGAGTGAGTGATGAAGAAAAAATCATTGTGTGTAAACAAGACTTGGTAAGAAATTGTTCCAACATAAAAATGTGTCTCAAAGTCACCCGCCGCTCTGCTCTCCCTTCATCTTCTCCACCAGTGCTTGCTAATGCTGGGTACACACAATGCAATATACATGCAATCTACATCAATGCAATCTCAAAATATCAATACGTTTTGATGTTGATGCAATTTTGTTTGCTCGATTGCGTAAATGCATTGCATTGTGTGTACCCAGCATTAGGCGCGCGTCATTGCTTGTTAAAAAAGAGTTAATTAACTTTTTTGTTTGATTCAGCAAAATTATTTGTTTAAAATTTTTATGAATTTCAGTAAACTTTTTGTTTGATTCAGTTAAATTATTTTTTTAAATATCAAAAACAAATTTAACTAATAATCACAATTATCTGTTTGAAAAAGTCAGGGTTTTTTTCAATAAACAAAATGCAAAATAAATGGTTTAAATATGCAAATTTGTTTTTAGGTCCTGTTTTAAACAAAAAACGTTTTGATCCGGAAAATTTTTTGTTTGTATTGAAAAAATAATTTTTTCTGTGCAGTATGAGAGTCTTAATTCTTACACGCATATTTTTTATTACTTTTTTAAGAGCACATTAATACAGGGACCGAAAATAACAGTTATATTCGAATTTTAAAACAAAAAAAGCATATAAAAGTAAATGTCGAAAAACTGATTCAAGTATACCATATTGATCCTTATAAACTTGTCTATGATAAAATATATTGAATTTTAAAATTTTGATTTTTATTTTTTGACCAAAAATAGCAGTAATTTTTTGATTTTTATATTTTCTTTCAAAAATAAAAGTTATTCTTAAAAGAAATGTACGTGTAATGATATTTTAGTTGACTTTAAATGTTTATTTTAATATGTAATCATCACTGGGATTTCTTATGCACATAAAATAATTATTTAAAGTCAACTAAATTATTATTGCACGTAAAATAACTGTTATTTTTGTTAAAAAAAAAAATAAAAATAAAACAATAACAGTTATTTTTGTTCAAAAAAATAAAAATCAAAAAATAACTGTTTTTATCTGACTTTTATGAAAAAAGGAATAATTGTTACGGTCCCTGCATGCATGTTATATTTTTTACTACCTATTTGTGTAGTGGGAAAGGATTTCACAAAAACTCTTCTGGGGACTAGCAATTTTCACATTAATCTATTGAACGTGCACATTTAATTTTTTATTACCTGCCAGTGTAGTGTAGGTAGTAATGGATTAAAAAAGTAATAAAAAAAATTAAATTTAAATTGGTCATTGCAGGTTTTGATGAGTTAGGCATATTCATAAATTTGGACAACTTTTAAAGAGCAAAAAATTAGCCGTAGGCTAATTTCGGTAAAAATAAAATTAAAAAATTAGGTCGAAGTTAAAAAAATTTAAATTTAATCCAGCGTTTAAAAAACTGCAGTCAAAGCAGAAAAACTGCCATTTCTTCCACTTCTTAATATGTCATTGGTCACAAAAAACTGTTTTTTTTTACTTCTGATTAATTATATGTAAATAGTCGCTGTCAAAACAACTCAAAAAGCGGAAAGTTGTACACAGAAAAAAATTTTTTTTTATTTAAAGATCAATCGATTCTTATATCATTTAAAATTTTTTTTTTTTTGTTTTATTAGTGTCTAGTTCGAAAAAATAATTAAAAAAACATTTTTTGAAAAAAAAAACGGCAACACCTTGACATATAAACATCAGAAAAAAAATATTTCGCACACTTATTCATATCTTCTAGAACTATAATTATGCCAAATATAAAGGAATTCCAACAACATTTTTTATTGGGTTGTCCGCTTCACAAATATATCGGCTAAAAACAAAAGGAAATAATTTACATGGATAAGACAACACTTTTTTGGCTAAAATAACCGATTTTTTAAAAAATAGCGCCTAAGCTACTTTCCAATAGGACTTGGTTTATTTTATACCGATGGGAATACATCAGTTTCAAAAGTTGAGTCACTTGAGATGAAATCCCGTTTTAAAGTTGAACTTCTGTTAGTCGAAAATTTTTTAAGTCGAGGGAATATCTTGCCATTAGCGGTGGACAGGCTAATTCACATGATTTTGTTTCTATAACTTGAATTCTTCAACTTCTTTATCTTGAATTTTTCTATAACTCAAACGCGTGACCACACTTCCACAAGTCGAATTTTTTTCCAAAAATTTTTTGCCATCTTAAATTTTTGTTTTATTTAAAACTAATTAGCATTTAAAATATGACATTTATCTTAAGTGAAATAAAATTTGATGAATCTAAATTCAATAATTCTAAGTTTTTGCATGTAAACAATTATCAAATCACACAATATTTCATTAAATGAAATCTTTAAATGTGTACATATGTATTTGTACGAAATAAAATTAAAACAACATACATATGTATATACCGAACGAATTTAATTTTTTGTTGTGCATTTATTACAAAATTCCCTAACTTGAAGTTTCTGTAAGTCGAACTTTTTTGTCGGGATAATGGAGTTTCGAGTTATAGAAGTTCTACTGTATACATATATACATTATCCCATTCAACTTATGATGACTTTAAGTTACCGGTTTTCCTGTTGAAAATATAATCAATTGCAAACTTGTGTACATTTTGTATATTTTGTTTAAAACAGACATATTGAAGGCTTCATGGGCATGGTTTGACTTCTAGCTGCTGTAATCCAATTAAGGACTGCTAGTATAAATTTTGACATTAGCGTAGAAATTCTTGACAATTTTAATTCACCATAGAACTTTGCTACCGTTTCACACACACCCTTAGTCTTAATCTTTTTACTAAATAGATAAGATACTGGTTCAAACGAATCGATAATTATTTCTTTATTTTTAAAAATCGATGAGACCGTACTAGCTGGGACAACATATTTATCGACTGATTCCTTTTTAAAATTTTTAAAATACTTAACAACAAAAATTAATTTTGACAGCTGATCAAGAGACGGGCACAAACAGTACAATTGAATTGAAAGACTTAGTAGTCAACTTGAAAAAATCTAAATCTTTTGATTTTTCTTCAAACAACTCGACAACCGTCAAACTAATCAATTGACAAAGCCATACACGCTTTGATTTGGACAACAACCGACTCAGTTGACAATTGAATTGAATCGTGTATGGGCTGCTTTATAAATTGCTTTCTTGTTGGCATCTTAAAAGTAAATTGATTGCAGCCTACGTCACAGCTTTCAATTTACGTAAATTTTGACAAGCAGTATATCGTCGTTCGTAAATTATTGTGTTCTATAACATATGTTAAATAAAACCATATAGAACACAATAATTTACGAACGACGATATGTAAAAGACTATCAAGAAAAACTTGATCGTGTGGCTGCAGGGTTATATTTTACTTAACCGACAAACATTTTTATTTGCCATGTAATAAGCACCTACAAATAATTTTAATATTTTTAACACTTCTACATAGATCTGATATTTACGCCTATAAACACATACAATGTACAAAAAGGTATTTCCCCAAAAAAAGAGCAAAGTTAAATATAAAAACCTGCTAAACAAGCAAAAGAAAGCGAAATAAACAAACTAAATTAACAAAACAAGCAAAAAACTTCGAGTTATAGAATTCATATGTAAGTATTTGGTTCGAGTTATGGAAGTTAAAGTTACGGAAGGAGAATTATATGCAGTTTAGTTGAAGTTAGAGAAGTTCGAGTTATGGGAGTTCGACTGTATATATATAGATATATGTATTATCTTGTATTTATTAGTTATTTTGTATTTGTTAGTTATTTTATTAGTTTAAATAGTTATTGTATAAGTTATGCATAATTTTACTGTAAAAATCACTGTACAGAATTTTCTAGTACAAATATAATGTTAAAATTGTTATGTATAATTGTACTTCAATTATCAATAACCTAGCAAATAATCAAGATTATCAAGCGACTTTCAAACATCTCTCTGCGGCTCATTTTCGCTACAAAAACATTTCTCAAATTTTAAATTTACAGATTTTATACTTTTTGTATTAAGTTTTCCTGGTTAAAAACTATTTGGTTTTACTTACTTTTGTAGTAATAGTTAACAGAAGATTGTATGTGAAATTTTTTTTTCGATTTTCAGTTAGTATTTTGTTAAAACTGTATGTGACAATTCACAACTTTAAGCTTGTTAAAAACGTTGACAAAAAAGGTAAGGTATTGATCTAAAATGTCTGGATAGATAGATCCCTAGCAATATAATTCGCTTAATTTCATCTAACTTATTTTATATAATTGCTAAAAACGGAAAATAAAGGCCAAAAATATCGTAAATGTTATACATACACTTTTTTACGTTTTTATAAAGGAATTTTTATACTCTTCACCACAACTTTTTGTGATGGGGGTATACTAGGTTCGTCATTCCGTGTGAAACTGTTTTTATACTCATCTAAGACCCTATAAGGTATGTGTATGTATGTATTGAGTAATTCTTAGTCGATTTAGCCATGTCCGTCTGTCCATCCGTCTGTTAAAATCTCAATTTCGAACGACTCAAAAAAAAGATACATATTGTTATCAAATTGTTTTTAGTTCTCCCAAATTCTCCTAATCAAAATGTGGAAAAACCACCCTAAAAAAATTATAATTTTGTTACAAAAACTACCAATGTTAAATTAACATGGCGAAATGTTGATTGAGAATCATAGTAAATTTCTGCAAAAGTATGCCCTTTATTTAACTTTATCATTATTTCGTATTAATTTTAAATGAAAAATATTAAAATAACCTTAAATGAACTGAACTGGCAAAATAAAATAAAGTAATTTGTTTTTATTTTTGTTTTTTCTTTTCCCACTTACAACTACATTTAGAGTTGACAAAAAATCAACCAATTGTAGCCGGGACTGTAAGAAAAGACAAACTCACTGTTTATTGTTGTTGTTTTTGTTTAAGCTTTGATATTGTTACTAGTAAAACTGTGGCTTATAATTCTTATTCGCTTAACAGTTTTATATGTGTAATATCTTAAGTTTTTCTAAAATCTTTGGATAAAGTTTCCTGACGATCTGGCCTAAGCAACCAGTGAAATGCGCATAGGAATAGCTTATCCCTTCAACAATAAATTTCAGTTTATCAATAGTATGAAATGGGAATGCAGCAAATTTAAACGAAACCTTGTTACCTTAAATCACGTTTATTTAATATTATTCACTGTTAAAATAACCTTGTTCAATACTGAATTCATAAAAACCTGTTTTTATGTATCGACTCTATTTTAAATTGTCTTGGTTTCATGTTTATTTTAAATGAAAAATGTGTAAAAAAATTGTTCAATATTGAAACAATAAAAACCTGGTTTACTTGTTTTGGATTGGAAAAAAGCATACATGTTAAATTCCAATTAGAATTAGCAATTGATGCAATTAGTTTATATTCTCTAATTGATCAAACAATTAGAATTAGTTCAACTAATTCCCATTAGCTAATTAAAATTTTTATTCCAATGGTAAAACTAATTGCAATTAGTTGCCATTAGCAAAAAAAAAATTGGTTAACATTTACAATTAGAAATCTAATTGACTTCTGATAATGCAATTAGATATTCAGTTAGCTCGAATTAGAATCAATTATTTTGATATTTTCAAAAACAAAAAAAAAACTACAATATTCATAATATGAATTTCACACATATATTTATATTCAATTAATCGGGCTTTTGCTTTAATTGGTTAATCGCTCGATTAATTAACCGAACCGAGGTTTTTGTTTAATCGGCTTATAATCGGTTAATTTTGAATTTCACACATATATTTATATTCAATTAATCGGGCTTTTGCTTTAATCGGTTAATCGCTCGATTAATTAACCGAGGTTTTTGTTTAATCGGTTAATTTTGTTATTGATCGGTTAACCGATTAATAAAGTTTTGTTATAAATTAAGTAATTTCAATAAATAAAAATGCAAAAATTATTTATTATTTGGAATTTATTACCAAAAAAAAAAAATTACATAACAAACAAAACAATTCTTGAACTAAAACGGGCTAATAAAAAAGTAATTCATAAATATATATGTATCATTTACCCCTAATTTCACCAAGTTCAGTTAAAACTAACTATTACTTTAACTTCTAGTTAACAATATGTTTTGGCAGCTATAACTGAAAGTTAATTATAACTGAACTTGGTGAAATGTGGGGTAAATGATACATATATATTTATGAATTACTTTTTTATTAGCCCGTTTTAGTTCAAGAATTGTTTTGTTTGTTATGTAATTTTTTTTTGGTAATAAATTCCAAATAATAAATAATTTTTGCATTTTTATTTATTGAAATTACTTAATTTATAACAAAACTTTATTAATCGGTTAACCGATCAATAACAAAATTAACCGAATTTAAACCGATTAAACAAAAACCTCGGTTAATTAATCGAGCGATTAACCGATTAAAGCAAAAGCCCGATTAATTGAATATAAATATATGTGTGAAATTCATATTATGAATATTGTAGTTTTTTTTTTGTTTTTGAAAATATCAAAATAATTGATTCTAATTCGAGCTAATTGAATATCTAATTGCATTATCAGAAGTCAATTAGATTTCTAATTGTAAAGGTTAACCAATTTTTTTTGCTAATGGCAACTAATTGCAATTAGTTTTACCATTGGAATAAAAATTTTAATTAGCTAATGGGAATTAGTTGAACTAATTCTAATTGTTTGATCAATTAGAGAATTTCACAAAAGAATGTTAATTAGCAATCATTAGCATTAGCTAATCATTACTTAACATGTATGGAAAAAAGCAACACCATAAAAAGAAAAACATATATTTTTTTTATTTTCATGTTTAAAATATGTTATAAAAAGAATACAATTCCCGTATTCTTTTAGTTAAAATTATTAAGTTAAATAGTACATCAAGTTTTCAAAGTTGAATGATGACGAAAACCATATTGGGCCATTCTGCTGATGCTTCTGTTATCAAAGGAGAATACAAAATAAGTGAAACATGTGTTACAGGGGTAAGTGTTTTGAATTATTCTTAAATAAATGCATATGTTGTCTTCTGAAGCTTCTTCACACTGTTATAACACACTCAAACCAATTTGATTCTACATGAAATTCACGTTGTTTCAACTTGAAATAACTTTCATTCAACGTGATTCGGATTGTTATTTCAATATAAATGACATTTTGCTCTAACTTTAATGCAATGTTAACTTAACATGAATTATAGTTATTTTAAAAGAAAAAAATGTTGTTCGCAAGTTATTGTAAAATCATGTTAAAGCAGTGATGTCAACTGTGGTTGTATTCAGGGCTGCCAGAAATTTTCAGCAAAAAATCTTAATTTCACCAAAAAAAATCTTATTTTGGAAAAAATAACCTTGTTTTTGGAAAAAAGTGTTTTTTTTTATTAAAATTAACTTTAAAACATATCAATATGTATTTCCACTGTTGCCAACTTTTTTTGAAGATTTCCCGCCAAATCGGACTTCAAAACCGCTAGAAACCGCTTAATATTCAATCTAAAATCTAAAAATTTTTTTAAGTTTATTTATATAAATCTAAATATACAGGGGTGTCATGGAAATCGAAAACGTAGAACGAAAGAAGTTTAAGAGTCGTTTTTCAATAAGATTTCTGTAATAAAAATTCTTTCGTTTTACGTTTTTGATTTCTATGACACCCCTAATAAGCTGCTTTTTTAAAGGTATTTCGATGCACTTAAAATTACCTTTTCGGATTAAGCATTTTTCCATTAAATGTTTTTGCTTTTATTTAATTTTTGCGAACCTTAGTCTGATTTGCAATATTTTCTGTTTTTGCAAAATAAAAAGCGCGCAAAACTTACACCAACCATAATATATATAGCGTTGCTTAACCTACTGTCAAAAAATAACAAAAAGTCTCTCAAATGTATTAAAAAAAAAACAAAAATAAAATCAACAAACATTTGATTCCGTACGGAATGTGCGATTAGTTTCGCACCTTGCTTAAGCAAATGACAGTTTCATAAAATTTAACAAAAAGTTTCCTTAAGTTTAATATGGCTAGCCTAATATGATTAACATGTATTAGTATATTTGCTTAAGCCAACTTAAGCACATTATGGTTAGGCCTTAAGTATTTTTTTGTCCAGTAAACCGCAAGGTTGCATTATTAAGTTTAAAAATTTTCAACTGGGAACAAAGAAGGTTTTTTTTTAATTGAACCTAACCTTCGTCTAGACAAAACAAAAAATCTTGTTTTTGGGGAAGAAATCTTAAAATCTTTTTTCGGTTAAAAAATAAGGTAAAATCTTACTTCTGGCAGCGCTGGTTGTATTGCTTTATACAGTAGTTTTCGGTTAATTGAGCCCCGCTTAATTGAGTTTCCCGTTTTATTGCACTAAAAACCATGGAACGAAATCATTCAGTATAACAGTCTATGTAAAAATACCCGTTTAGTTGAGTTCCGTTTAATTGCGTCACCCGCTTAATTATTTCGCAAAATAAGACCACATTGCGAAAAACAAAAGCAAATGTTTCGGTTAATTGTTTCCCTCTACTTAATGTGTGTTTGCTCCACAAAAATCAAGAAAGTCATGTTTCATGTTTTAGTTTTATAAATAAATGTTATATAAAATAAATAAAGAAGTGAGTTACATTTTCTATCTACACATGGGTGTTTCGCTTTATTGCACATCTTGCTCAATTAAGCGATTTTCGTTTTAATTGCGTCGGCGACTCAATTAACCGAGTACTGCTTAATTGAGTTCCCGTTTAATTGCGTCAAAAGTCGTGCATTTTTAGAAACTCAATTAAGCGGAAATAACTGTATTAGTATTAGTGAATAAAGAGACAACCCTGCAAACAATTTCCATCGCCGAATCATCGCCCGCGAATCGCCGGCAAGTTGTCTAACATCGCCGCGATGCATCGCGTGGAAGCTTAATGCGAATCGCGAAAACGTTCGCATGTGTCAACCGCGCGAATCGCGTATCGCGATTCGCTTGAACATCGCGTACCGCGATTCGCGTAAACATCGCGTACCGCGATTCGCGTGAACATCGTGTACCGCGATTCACGTGGTTGACACATGCGAACGTTTTGCCGATTCGCCAGAGGATCGCACTTAGCTTCCACGCGATGCATCGCTGCGATGTTAGACAATTTGCCGGCGATTCGCGGGCGATGATTCGGCGATGAAAATTGCTTTCAGAGATATATTAAATAACACACCTTTCACAAATCACTTGCTCAACTGGAATGACAATTTTGCTAATTGCCCTTGAAACCAAATATTTATTTTCCCGTTACCTTAAAAAAACAACAAGAGAAAAAAAATTCTTTCGAAAGTTATAAAAAAACACTGATGATTGCCGCTACTTGTGTGCGCTCGCATATTCATCGCCATAGGCGATGGTTAGCGATTCGTATTCCCTGAGAAGGATCGCGGAATCATCGCCAAACAAGCAATCGCCAAAAAATTTCAAAAATGTTTGAAGGGAAGTTTTCTCAATAAAGACAAAAAAAAAAAAAAAATACGCAAGCATCCGCCGCATGTGCACCCGTCGCTTTATAATCGACGACTAATTGTGTACTCTCGTGTACTAAATGAAAGAGCGTTAGAATGCGTGTGAAGAATGTGTGTGAATTAATTTACACAATTGTGTATGACTCTGACATCACTGTGTTAAAGTAACAAGAAGTAACTATGAAGCAAAATCACCACTGAAAACGGTAAAATCCACCTTGTTTTCGACGATTTTACCTTGATTTTTTTCCGAGTTCACTTAATGTGTTTTTGCTCCACAAAAGTAAAAAAAAAATATTTTGCGGCAAAAAAGTCATGTTTCATGTTTCTGTTATATAAATAAATGTTATATAAAATAAATACCCAATAAGCACAAATTTATTGTGAATTCCAATGTTGGAATTCCAGTGTGAATCCAAGCTTGAATTACATTTGAAATCCATCCTCTTGCCAGTCTGTTTGAAGTTTGTTAAAAAACAACAACAAATTTGTTTGAAGCATATGTTATTTATGGCACAGAGTGGATGCAAAATCATTTCCGGTGGTGATGATGATGATTTTATAATTAAATTTTTAAATTCCGGCGGCTGGATACGAAACACTGCCACCTAAAGAACGTTGTTGAAAAACAACGTCGGTTGGACATGAATTCCACTGTTATTCAAGGCCGGAATTGCACTGTAATGGTACTGTTTTGTTCGGCTGTAATTCAATGGTTAATTTTGCTGGATTCGCTATTGAATTCAACTGTGTTTTAACTGTAATTCAACACTGGAAATTGGAAATTGTGACTGGATTTCAAATGTAATTCCACTTGAATTCCAGCCAAAATGCTTATTGGGTAAAGAAATAAGTTTTATTTTCTATCTACACATGGGTGTTTCGATTTATTGCATATCTTGCTTAATTAAGCAATTTTTGTTTTATTTGCGATGGCGATTCAATTAACCGAGAACTTAACTGAGTTCCCGTTTAATTGCGTCAAAAGTCGTGAATTTTTATAAACTCAATTAAGCGGAAATAACTGTACAAAAAAATTGTTCAAAAATTGGTCAATTCTTATATTTATTTCGCTCTATTCGTATTGCAAATATTTGCCTCAAATGTTTTTGTTTACTCTCAACAGGTGTGCTCAATGGGCTGGATTAAAAAAAAAATTGACAACTGAAAGCTTCACAAATGTGCTGACAATCACCGGGAAGCCGAGGACGCTAATAACATTCTATTTTCTGTATCATCACCTTGATGAATTCTTACAGTTCTACACAAAAACAATACAAAGGAAAAAAACTAGATGCATTTCTTGCAGAAGTATAGGTGGATTAATAAGGTAACCCGGTATGAAGTTATCGAATACGCAAAGGACACTAGCTAAGAAGGACACACCGAAAGATACATGTCCCTGAATGTTCTATCTACCCCAGATGAGGATGCAGTTTCAGAAATTGAAATCATCAACTTTGCAGGCGTCAATGGATATCGCCTAAAACAATGTTCTTTTCTTTTCCCCCGTAGTATTTGAATAAAAGTGATATTGTTTCGATATCGAAACGACATCATAAGTGAAAATAGTTTTCGAATTCGTTTCGTTTTACGGATTTGTACCTTTCCTTATAATATCGTTTTTTCCATTATATTATGATATCGTATAGAGATTTTAATTTTAAAGCTGTATGTATTTGATATGCATCCTTTTGCAATTATTCTTTCAAGAGATATTCATAGTTTTCTGCAACAAAAATTTTAGCATTAAAAAAATTTAGATTCATCTTTAAGGCTCTAATTATGTTAAATGCAACGCATCGCCAAAAGAACTGAAAGCAAAAAACAAAGTCATAAATATTTTGTAATACATATCCACAAAATTTTTTGGAATTTATCGAACAAAATTAGCGATTTTATATATGATATGATAAACGCTAAAAGAACTAAATAACAGTTAATATTCAACATTGGCAATTGTTAAAACAACTGGTGGGTTTTACAAGAAAAATAAATTTTTAAACAGTTTAACGCAATTTATCATTTTAAATAGTTTTTTGCTGCTCCTGTAAAATTTTCAAAATGTTATTTATGGCCTTTTGCGTTTTAGGTAACGATAGGTTCTATTATTTAAAACAATATTGTTACGATATCTCTTTTTCTCAATACATACATATTTTCTTTCCAATTAAAAAACAAACATTTAAAAAACATAAAAAATTGTTTAAACAAATAAAAAGTTCTAATTTGAATAAACTACGAATTATCTTTATATAACTATTACAAAAAAAAAAACTGTAAATATGTAACACCTAATTTTCACGACGATTTAAAGGACTTGTCTTTGTTATCAGCCATTTTGCGGAGTACAATTCCATTCGGAACCGAAGAAAACTTATTTGTTTATTGATAGAAAGTGTTTTTTGATAGTTTTTTGGTCTTTCAGATACAGAAAACTCCTATTTCTTTCATGAAAACAAAAATGGTTTCATTGCGAAAATTCTTTTCGTCATTTTCTGAAGCACCAAAATATGGAATGAATTCCATTTCCGAACGACATTGTACTCTGTGACATGGCTGTATATATTTTTTTTTTTAAAACTTCAGAAAACTTGTTAAATTTTTACCATGTTTCCCTTTTTTGCAGTCAGAGCTAATTTTTCTGATTTCCTTAGTTTCTTATTCGTATAAAAGTATTTTAAATTTCCTTATTCCACATAATTTTGATATATGTAGATTGAATTTTTTTTTTTAATTAAATTTTTTATTATTTTGTATTTTAATAAGCACTTGTCACTCTAAAATAAGAATAAAACATAAATTAAAAAAGCACAAATAAGGGCAAAGAGGAATGTCAAAGAAGAAACACAGAAAATACGATTCGTGTCTTTTTTTCTACCCCGCTCGCTATCAAACGAAAAAAGACATGATTTTAAAATAGTAAAAAAAATCATTGTGAAAATTGAGAGTTATAAATATTAAATTGAACATGAATTTTAATATTTGTGTTGCAGAAAAATTTCAACATCTCTTAAAGAAAAATTTTTTTATTACAAGAGAATGTATGCATATCAAATATATCTTTAAAATCGTAATCTCTAAAAAACTGATGTATTAAAAATAAAAATGTTATAAGAAAAGGTACAATTAAGTTCGTAAAAACTATCGTTTTCGATTCGAAAACGAAGCATCACACATAAAAGCAATGCAAAAATTTCGCAACCATTGTGCAATCATAAGATTATCATGCAATAATGAACTCAAGGCATGTCTACAGAAAAGTTCTGAAGTTTGTAAGATCTTTACCTTTCAGTGTTGCATTGCAACACTGCGTTTATGAAGTCAGTCAATATTTACTCCCCGTCAAGGCGAATTCATAAAGGTGACATTTTCGAGTCATCTGTTTAATGTTTATTTCCTTGGGTGTTTACTGAATGTCAAGCGTTGCTTACATTTTATGAAAAAATTTGTTAAAATTTAAAATTCAATAAAAATATAAATTCTTGAAAAAAAAACTTATTTAAATGTTATAAAACAAAAAAGTGAAAATAAAATATAAACACAAGGATTTTGAAAAGGTGTAAGGAATAAGTAGAGCTGCAAGAAATTTGCAATACAGGAAAGAAATTTACCTTCTAAAGCAATTGTGTATATTTTATAGACAAATATAATTTTGACATTCACTCTAACTTTTTACAAAAACAAATTACATAGTATTTTTTCAAAAAAAGGGATAGCTAGCATAACTCTATCTCATGATGCGGTCACCTGTATGAATTCGCCTTGCTCCCCGTCTACAACTGACATGATTTGCGGTTTTAACGTGATTTTATAAAAGCGTTGTTAAAACATTTGTTATAACATAAGAAAACCTCTAACATGATGAGTCTATACTCAACACTAACATCATACTAGTGTTAATGTTAAGCATTTCATGTCAGTTGTAGACTGCACGTTATACCAATAAAGAAGATATTTGTGATTAAATTGGACACTTTATAAATGATGCTATACCATTCAAATCCGAGCTTAGGAAAAAAAAACCCAAATGTTGTTTAACTAGTTTCGATTAGTACATACTTTCAGAAACTTAAATCAATATGTAGTGCATATTTTATGTTCTTCACTGTGTTATACCAAAATTGTTGGCAGTTAAAAAAAGATCTTTTAAAATTAACAAATTGAGGGGCAGACAACACAGAGGCAAGTTATTGTAAACATTAAGTACTTTCGGTCGATAAAAACAGTTTAATGTCATTACACGGGTCTGAATTTTTGTAGAGTGATAGCTATTAATATCGGATGTTTATTACTGCATTTAACTAATTTTTTTTCCATATATTTTTATACATTGTAGACAGTAATTTGGTGCGAAGCAACGTTTATTACTTATATTTTTTCGGTGTGTTTTGAAAATTTTCAAATTTAATTTTTTTTATGCACTTTACTTTTTTTGACTAAAAACCTCGTTCAGAATAGGCAGCAAAATGTTCACTCGTGTTCAAAATACAGCAACACTTTTTTTACAAACTCACACATTTTGCATTAAGAAACCCTTTGCAAATTTTGCCAACAACAATATTACTTATACATATTATTATTTAAAACATTTTGTAAAAATTATCTTTCAAAATTAAATAAAATAATTATAAACCATGGTAGAATAAGTACAAGGTATAGTCATTAGAATTTTTGTTCTCAATTTTAATCGCCATATAACGTCAAACAAAAGAAATAAGGAACAAAATTAAAACAAGCATCAAGAATCAAGTAAGCGCTTACCTGGTACTTATTCTACCATGTTATAAACGTCATTTTTATACAAATTGTTGCTGAAGTAGACTCAAATTTTTAAAAAACTTTAGTTACATTTTTGTTCAAAAAATGAAAGTAAAATTTATAAAATTCTTTGGAAAGAAAGAAGATAGAAGAAAAAAAATTGTTCCTCCCATAGTGAACACGTTTTAATATGACCTAAAAGAGTATAACTTATATTTTTTTGTATATAGAAACAAATATTTAACATATTACGGGCGAAATATTTTTGGGTTGCCAATGTTATTGTAACGGTCCTATGCTCCTGGATGTACTATATGTTATTGATTGAGAATTTGATAACTCCCGCTAATGCATTCAATTTAAAATTTAAGCAGTGTCTTATATCGTTTTGAGTTTTTGCTGTACTAGTTTGAATATTTAAGGAATTATTGTAATCATTTGGAAAGATAAAATCATATTCTTTTTTTAATATTTATTCAATTTGCCAACTTTTAAAAATTCAATTGCTGAAAATTATATTCTTTATTAAGTAAAACAAAAAAAAGAAAAATAAATAAAAATCATTTTAAGTTTAAAAAATAAACAGTAATAAATATAGGTAATAATGGAGATTGCTTTAAAATAAACTGAAAAATTAATTTAAATAAGGGTATACATAAGTATGGTCACAAGGTCGAAAAAATATAATAGCAGTATTGACGCTTTGTAGTAAACTAGCATTGTAGATATAGCTGATCTTGTGGATATGTGGATAGTATGTATCAAGGTGAATTCAACTACAGGTGGTGTGGAAACGCCATCTGATTTCGACAGTTCGAACCAATTTGTTTTGATTTGCAAAGACCATGTCATGACCATGTTGCTTCGCGTTGCGTAAACCTATTGCTTCACGCTTTTCTGTCCAAGTAAGAAACGTCACGCAAAGCGTAGAAGTTGTATCTGACACGGCCTTTAGTGGTTTGCTAGAAATAGATGACCGTAAACACCTATGTTCTCCTTGGATTGTTGTAGTATCGATACCTCCTGTAGTTGAATTCGTCTTGTTATGTACATAAGTATTTTCAAATAAGCAAAACATATCGTTTTACTATTTTTAGAATCAAAAATGGTGGAAAATATCTTTTTACTATTTTAAAATAAAAAATGGTGGAAAAAAACCAACATCAGCATTTTCGATTTATTTCCACAAAAAAGACGCTCACACATTGAAGATTAAAATATAGTATAGGTATCTAAAGGTTTTTAAATGTACTACCAAGCGTCAATTCCGCTAAAATTTCATTATTTACAGATTCAAAAATCATGACTGAACTGTAACAAACTTAGGCTCTAATTGTGTAAAACGCAACGCAACGCCAAAAATTACACTGGCGTTTTACACACAATTAGGGCCTAAAATTTGATATTATAAATTCTTGGGATTAAATACATTTAATTAGTAGAAAATAAATTACAATGATTTAATTTTCGAACATATTAAATATGTAAATAAATTGAAATATTTGTATATAACATCAGTAGAAGTTTAGGAACTAATGTCTGTTTAAATTTATACATACAGTATGCAAAATCCACATTCGTACACCCTTAATAGAATAAGTAATTTAAGATAAAAAGTTTGCATGTATTGCTACTGTATTGCCAGTACTGGCAAATGTAAACGCCAGGTTATACGTAGCCTTTTCGCAAATAAAAATTATTTGCGATCAACTAACATAGGGTCTCCACCTGAGATAAGATATAACATTTTTATATCACCAAACGTCAAATTCAGAGTATTATCTTACGTGTAGACTCTCAAATAGTGTTAATATTAATATTATAATAAATCTTATAAGACAGTTGTTATGAGAAATCTTATAACAACTATCTTATAAGATGAGCTGTCAAAAATACAATAATTAGACGTATTCATTAAAATGTTAAATTTGTTTCTACAAATAGTGAAAATCTTGTGATAAGTGTTTAAAAAAACAATTTTTTTAACTTAAAAAAAGAAAAAACTAAAAAATAGAATTCGATTCGATTCATTCGATTATGAAATCTTATAAGATACGTGTTCCCCTTGTTTAAGATTAAGATAAACATGAAGAAATTTGTTCTCTCATTCTGCCGACGTTCTCTCACATATTATATCAGATGGAGAAAGGTTGGCATCACTGACTATATACATACACAACTTTTTTAAAATTTTTCTAAATTATTGAAAATAAATTGTTTTTAACAAAACTTGGTAAATTTCTTTGTCTCGGTTGATAGCAGGAGGTGCAATAGAGATGCCCTCAATGGAATGCGATGAGAAGGATGATGAACAAGCGTCGGTTCAACCAACATCACTGGGTACCAGTGACATTGGGGAGTGTGATGGCATTTGGAATGCTAAGCGAGGAAGATTTGATGATCCAGGTTCAACAATAGCAACAACAACAGCAATATTAACAACAACAGCAACATCAAGAGCCGTAACAATGGTAGAAATTCTGGTAGATTGGCGAGGAAACAATTTTGCACACCAATTATTTTGTACAACGTAAACGTAAAACATCTGGTAGATCAGTTGGAGGCGAGGGCAACCAAAATTGATTTTAAGATAAAAAATATTAACAGACACAAAAGCAAATTGTTTTTTTCAGATTTGAATGTTTATAAGGAGATGATGGCATTGTTAAAAGAAAAGAAAATTAATTCCTACTCTTTTACACCAAAAGAACTTCGTCAATTATCTTTTGTTATTCGAGGTCTATACTACAAAACAGAAATAGATGGTAGATTGGCGAGAAATTCTGGTAGATTGGCGAGGAAACAATTTTGCACACCAATTATTTTGTACAACGTAAACGTAAAACATCTGGTAGATCAGTTGGAGGCGAGGGCAACCAAAATTGATTTTAAGATAAAAAATATTAACAGACACAAAAGCAAATTGTTTTTTTCAGATTTGAATGTTTATAAGGAGATGATGGCATTGTTAAAAGAAAAGAAAATTAATTCCTACTCTTTTACACCAAAAGAACTTCGTCAATTATCTTTTGTTATTCGGGGTCTATACTACAAAACAGAAATAGATGATATTGCAAATGCTTTGAACGCAATAGTTCCCAATGTGGTCTCAAAGGTGTCAAAGTTTGAAACAAGTTATTCGAAAAAAAATAACACAGAAACTGGCCTTTTTTAGTAACCTTGCAGCCAGGCAAGGGTCTTAAAGATATCACGCACATAAAATACATATTAAATCAGTCGTTTGGTTGGGAGAAAATAAAGAGAAATGAACGTGAAATTCAATGCCGCAGGTGTCAGCTGTGGGGCCATATGGCAAAAAATTGTAATCGTGAATATAAATGCGTTAAATGTGATTGTCGACACAACCCAGGCGAGTGTGAAAAAAAGGATAAAGAGAGCTCTCAACCAGTCTGTGTAAATTGTCAACAATCGGGTCATCCAGCAAATTGGAGGGTGTCCAGCGTATCAAAAATACCTGTCTGAAAAAAAATCCAGGCTTAAGAAAGTACAAGATAGAAGAGATACAGTGGCCAAGAATGTTGGAAATATATTTCCGGCCTCTAGGAGAATACCAGGAAAATCATAATCAAGCCATTTTCATGAGCCTGTCAATACAGACGAGAGTCATGTCCACCAGAACACTAAACCCCCCATAGTTATGGAATTTTTAAAGCTGGCAAAATACTTCATGGAGCCTCAACAAATGACACTTGAACAAGAGACTCAAAACTTTCTCGATAATTACAACAAAATGCCAAAAGATGTAGCTAAAACTGAATTCAAGAAGCTACTGACAAAAGTTCAAAATTCCTATGAGCCGTAGAAGCTTGAACTTTTTAACATTTAATGTTCGGTCACTTGTAGATACAAGTCGACGTTTAGACCTTTTAGACATCTTGTTTTATAACAATATTGATGTTGCGTTTATTCAGGAATGCCATCTTAGGGGTCACAACAACAATATTAAACTTAATGGCTACAACTTTATCTATGATAATTCTCCGATTGGTGTTGCAATAGTTATTAAAAGCTCAATCTCTTACAGCCGATATATGATAGATGACTTAGGGTTCCATGGTACTTTTGTCAAGATCGAGATGCTAATTGATAATGTCCGTAAGCAATTTTTGGAAGGATCTGTTTATATTCATGCGAGTTTGGAGGTATGTGAATGTATAGTGGACTCTCTTAATTATTAAGTGCAGCTAGTGGTTTTGATGGTATGCTCATAGGAGATCTTAACGCTAAAAATCCAGCATGGGGTGATCATTTGGCTAACGGCAATGGAAGAGCGTTACTCAATTGGCTACAGGATCATACCCTAGAAGTGACTCGTTTATCTGATAGTAGGCCATCCTATCCAAATGGCTCATCATATCTTGACCACTTTTTGGTCAGCTCTAATCTCGTAATTCAAGATAATCCAAATTTTAAAATTTCAAGCTTAGCTACTTTTTCAGACCACTTCCCCATTAAGTTGGAATTGAAGTTTAATGCTGTGGACTTTCTACTAAGGCCCCCTAGATTCTATATAAGTTTTAAAAACACCAATTGGCAAGCATTTCGACGCGATATGGAAGTAGCCACATTTAGTATAATGCCCACGGAAACTAGAAATCTGAAAAATGAAGAAATAGACCAGTTATTAGACGAATTAACGTCTATTTGTACTTCTATCTCTGACATCCATTCCGAGAAAATTACGCTGAAAAATCACAAGATACATGTTTCGGACAAAATTAAGATTTTTTTCCGCATTAAACACAGGTGGCAGAAAGACCTGGGGCCTTATTCTGGCATTCGTGATCGAGTACTTTCCCGATTCGAAAGCAATTTTATTTCTGTCAATACTGAACGAATCGAAATTATTTTTTCAGTATTGTGAAACTTAAATGAATGCTTTACAATAACGAACAAATAATTCCAATTCGTTCAGTATTGACTGAAATAATCAGATATTAAATTGCTTTCGAGTCGAGAAAGTACTCGATCACGAATGCCAGAATCTGGCCCCTGAAAAAAATGTATCATCGTGCGGGTAACAGACTTGGCAATGATTACATAACTCTCTCAAAACAAATACAACTACTGAAAATTATAATAAAAGAGCTGGTTAACATAGAATAGGCGGAAAAATTCAGGCAGCGGCTGCTAAATATCAAACCAGGTCCTTCGGCCTTTAGAGAAATCTATGGTATGATGGGCAACAAAAAAACTCCCTTTTGCGATAAGCTTATAGCGGATAATAAGATAGTAGAGGACGATGAGGAAAAGTGTGATATTTTTAAAAACTTTTATTCCCGGGTATATAGTGAAAAATTACCAGAAAATCCTGTTAGGGATCTTGAAGAACGTGTTACGTCATGCATTTCCAATATATCTTACTCAATTTACTCTTTTAATGAAACATTTAATTCGCTAGAAAATGAAGATTCCAAACATTTTGTAAAAACAGTTGCAGTAAAGGAAATTATAAAGAGCGTAAATAACAAAAAATCATGTGGCATGGATGGCGTCACCAATTATATAATAAAAAAATTTCCTGACACCTCACTGGAGTTTTTAACAATAATTTTTAATAATTGTCTAAATAACGGCTATTTTCATACATGCTGGAAAGTAGGTAAAATTCTTCCTTTGAAGAAGAATCCTAATAGCGAAAAGCTAGACGAATTTCGAACCATTTCCTTACTATCAAATTTGGGGAAAGTACTGGAACACATCGTAAAGCAGAAACTGGAAAATGATTTGATAATAGACCCAATATCGTGCTTTCAATTTGGCTTTAGAAAAGCTCACTCAACACAACATGCGCTTTTAAAATTCCACAGTGATGTGTCTCAAAATTTAAGGGACCAAAAATGTACAATTGCTGTATCCTTATATATACAAAGAGCATTTGATGCGGCATGTCATAAGGGCATATTGTATAAATTGGTTGATCTGGGAATAGACCCATATCTGGTGAAGATGCTTGCGAGTTATCTCTCGGAGCGTAAATTTCGCGTCCAGTTGAATGAGACGCGCTCAGAGTTTGGAAAAGTGGAGAGTGGTGTTCCGCAGGGTAGTGTGTTGGCCCCGTTGCTCTTTATCTTATACCTTCATGACTTTCCACATGAGGTTTCCGATTCTAAGGCGGTACTATACGCAGACGATTGCTTAATTTATTCGCATGACATTTATCCGATCACCTGTTTGAACAAAGTTTCTGTTCATCTTTCAGCAGTAAATAATTTTTATAAAATGTGGGGCATTCAAATAAATGCTGCTAAGTCTGAAGCAATTTGTATACGAAAGGCTTCTGGGAAATGTCCACGTTTTGTTGTACCCGAAAGTAAAAGCCTTCACTTGACTCTTGGTAATATTGAAATACAATTTAAATCAACCATCAAGTACCTTGGAGAAAATTTCGATAAGCTACTTAAGTTTAATAATCATGGAAGAGCTGTACTGTCAAAATGTAGGAAAATTGCTGGTATGTTCTCAAGACTTATGAATAACAGTTATCTCCCAGGGAAGACAAAGATCCTTATCTACAAAGTGGCCATAAGGTCAGTGCTGATATATGCCTTCCCTATCTGGTTTACGATTTCGCCAACGGTCGCCAAGGAGCTTGAAGTTTTTGAGCGAAGAATCTTGCGATGGTGTATAAACAGAAACTTCGAAACGTACACCAAAAGATACTCCAACAACTACATCTATGGTAAATCTGCAGTAATTCCACTCTGTCGTTATGCCTTTTCTTTACAAAGAAAATTTGTCGACAAATTGGTTACACATGACAATATTATGATGAGTCAAATTTACGTAAACGAATGTAATATAAACTGGTCACAAACTGACTACCTATCTCCGGTTGGTACCCTGCTAGAGGAAATAACCGAGCTGCCTGATCCCTTCCAATTGCCAGATTTCTACCAGAAGTCTACAATGGGAACCCATAGGGGATGAGATGCCATTTTTTTTTCTCTGTATTTATATGTAGTATACGTTCATGTACATAATACCTTTTAATGTAAACATTTTTATATGTAAATTATGTGATAACTTCATCTTTTGATGATTTCGATTTTATCATTAATCCATCTGTGATAAAACCAATGTTTTCAAAAGTAACACACGGTTAACAGTGTGTATAAATAAGTGTTAAGTGTTATTTAGTTTTAGACCTTTATTAACAGATTTACTCTGTAGGAAACTGTTAATGTCGGGAGCAAACATAATTTTTTAATAATATCATACAAAAGTACAAACAGTACAATCGAATCATATTCATTTTTTGCAAGTAGCGTCTTCATTCATAATTTGTTAGAGTAAAACGTAAATAGCTCTATAAGTAAAATAAGTTTTTTTTGACAATTGTATCTAATTCATTGTTTTCAAAAAAGTCTCAATAAAAATTTTACTTACTTACTTACTTTACTATTATATCAGATATTATCTCAGGTGAAGACTCAGTGTAACCGCCCGTCTATACCAAATATAAATATTGCGACATAAATTGCAGTAAATGTCAAAATTATGTTATATTTAATGTAGGCAGCACTCTTTTTATGTTGCAATAATTGTTAGTCAATTTTCGTTGACAATTATTGCTAACATTAAACGTCAAATTTGGCTGTCAATTGAAAAAAAAGATTAAAAAAGATAAAAACAAGTAAATGGACTATATTCGGCTATGCCGAATCTTATATACTCTTCACCATGGTACGCTATAAACAAATATACGGTGACCGTCCGTTCAGTATTATATAGATTCTGGGGTCTAGTTACCGAATACCATATCGAGAAAAATTGATCGAAATTTTTTATTTTGATATCATGACTCTCGATATAGAATGAAATGTATAGTAATTTGAGATGATAGCTTTCGATTTCGAGTAACCAAAGACATTACATATATCGAGTTTTCATTCGATACGTCAGTGTTTATCGTATGCAGAAAAATTCGATAGTTTACTCGATACGATAGCTTACTCGATATCGAATGCGGTAACTAGGCCTCTGGAAGTCGCTACTGCAGAAATCGATGTTATTGTTGGAGTGTTGTGAAAACTCAAATAAATGCCTCACAACACTAAAATAGTAATTTCGATTCGTTCAGTATCGACTGAAAGAATAAAAAGTAAAATTGCTTTCGAGTCGAAAAAGTATTCGATCACGACTGCCAAAATTAGCCCCCAGTAATGTATTTCAGATATTGTACTGTATTTAATTTATTATTCTCTATTTGAACAAATGTATTTCACTTTTCTCATTACTGGAAACTTGTAAAATTGGTCTTTAAAGCTCACTTGTTATTTGCATACATATTAGGGTTTTTTTCCCGGGAATCTCAATTATTTTATTTCCCGTTTTCCCGGGATTTTTCTTGCGGGATCCCGGGAAATAAAAAATTCCTCATAATTTCAGAAAATAGCTATTTATACTTTGAAATTTAGTTTTCTATTTTCTTAAAATTAGCATCTGTGGATGGGTTGTGGATTAGATCAATTACAAGAAGTGAGTACATGTATTTAAATCAATGTCTCCTGATGCAATAAATCTACTAAAAGCAGAATGGGCAGTGCAACAGTTGATAATTATTACATTTAGTGAAGTAAAGAGTTATTAAAGTACATTAATTCAAAATAAGATGCAGGCAGTAGTTTCTTTGTCCATGAACAAGTCCTAAAAATAGGAGATACCTAAACATATCGCTCTTTTATTGCAACATAGTCATATCTACAAAAACAAACGATCTTGGCAAAATGCGATTAAAGTTTTCAAAATGTACCGATTTAAAGAAAATATATCTTATAACTTCGGTTCAGTTTGAGATATAATACGAGAAGGTATGAAGGAAAACTTTGCTAAAGTAACTTAAAATTTTGAGATATGACTATGATGCAATGAAGGAGCGATATGTGTATTAGGTGATAAACACATATTTTAAATTTTAATTTAAATTTGTGTTGGTTTATATACCCGTGAAGTTCGGGGAAACCGAAATAAAATAACATTTTGGAAACTCGTGTAAGATACTACAATATACAACTTGAAAAACACATTGTCCTCAAGATTACAAATGGACCTATTGAAATGAAAAGGTTTGTAAGAAGCAGTCCGGTTGATGCTATTTTTTGCATCAACCTTGACATACATTTGACTGATATAGACGTTGTTTATAAAAAAGAAAAAATTGCTTCTGATTGTGAATCCGAAGCATGCTACAACGGTGCACTTTTAACTATTTGTCCAACCTCGGTAAAAAATTAACGAAATTTTTCGGAAACACGATAATTAGTAAATAAAATCAGGAATATACTTTTTGACGACTTACTAAGCGCTTTGAGTGTATCGGAAAGTTATTTCCTAAGCCGTTAAAAAATGTTATATATTTCTTTAAAATATTTCATCTATTTTATTAATTAACTTTTTGATCTCATATCTTGAGTACCTCAATTTTTATTTTGTTTTTATTATTGTTTTATAAATTAAATTGTTATGTTTATGTTATCTTTTTATCTTGTATCCAGAGCATAATAATACTGAATAAAAGCATAATAATAGGGAATAAAGGCGTGAGGTAATAATAATTCAAGTTTCTATTTCAATCTTCAATTAATTTTTTAGTATTGAACCATTTCTTTTACTTTCTTTGTAAACAAGTTCCCTTACGTTTTTTTATAAAAGTTTTTTTTATTAATTAATAACAAAATTTACTTTGTATTATATATATGGAGCGGGGAAAAAAACCAATACATATACATTTGGTTCATCAATAAAAACAACTTCATTTCTTCGGATATGCAATTATGTAATTAAATTCGTTATAAAACGAATTTTCTATTAAATTTTGTTAACCCTTCTGCACTCCTTGGGTCAATTTGACCCAATTTTGGTTTTCAAACGCAAAATTTGTCTCTTTAAATATAAAATATGGACGTGAAACTTTAATTTATCCATTACAGGGACGAAAATTATAAATTTAAATGAAAATGAGAATAATAAAATTTAAATTTTTCCTCCCCCCTCCACATTTAAAAACACGATTTACACACATTTAATATCCTTTGGGTCAATATGACCCAACACGCGATATTGCAAGTTTAATTCCACCTTAAAATTGTTTTCCTATTGAATATAATTGAATTGAGTTCATCTTCATTCAGAATCATCGATCAATAATTTTTTCAGTCAAAAAGTCAATAGAATCGCTTTTATTTTTAATAATACTTAAATATGAAATGTTGTTTACATTTTATTGTTGGGTCATATTGACCCAAAGGATCATAGGAAGGGCACATATCCAAGGGATGCAGAAGGGTTTAAATAGGCGATGATAAGGGGATGTCTCGGGTTGCGGACTCGAGGGTCTGGCCTGGCGCGCGGCAGGAAACTTGGTGCTAGCCGCACGTAAGGCGAATTTGGGTTGAGTAGGATTTCTCTCGGGTTAGGTCCGATACTTTCTTTTCTTATCTATCATTGTATCTTGTCTTATGCTTTCGCTCTTTTTTTCACCTACTTTCCATCTTTATATGTATATCTAAAAAAGGCATCACAATAGACCATATTGGTCTCTGGGTGAAGGTGTGAAGGAGACTTCCCTCCAGCCTTTCTACCTACCTACGCCTTGAGTAATACCCTCACGAATGGAATAGCCAATTAGCTTATTACCTAATGTCAGAATTAACACAGATTTTAAATGAAATTATCAGCCTGTTCGTCGATTTCGAACGTTAACGTTCGCATAGAAAATTACATTTAAAACAAAAACAAATTTTCGAATTTTGTTATTGTTTAAAATATAATTTTCTATGCGAACGTTAACGTTCGAAATCGCCGAACAGGCTATATATGTAATCCAAAAGAAAGCCCAGCGCAATTGAACAAACTCAGCGAATAGTAAATGTAATAAGAAAGCCTTTGAAGAAAAAAAATATTGCACAGCACTCTCCATTCGCAAGCTTTTATAAAGTCTGGCATAAAGGCTTATTACATAAATTGAAGCAAAACATAACAGCAAACATGCACAAGCTGTTCGAAAGCTACTTAGTTTTTTAAGTTCTCCTCAGCCAATTGAACCTGGAGTCCCACAAGGCAGCATCCTGAGCCCTATATTATACTTAGTTTATGCTTCGGACATGCCAACAAACAACTACACCCAAACTTTAATATTTGCCGATGACACAGCTTTCCTAAGCGTATACGAAAACTGTCATGAAGCATCTCGTTACTTGTATTTGAAAAGTGGTTAAAACAATGCAGGATAAAAGTCAATGAGCAAAAATGCGTACATTTAACATTCTCAATACGTCGGGAAACATGCTTCCCTATTAAAATCAAATAAACTCAAATTTAACTAAAAGCAATTCATATTAACTGGCTTATTGGAAGAAATTCTGTTCGTAGTCTTAAAACCAACCTGGAGCTACGGTATTCAGTTATGGAGCACTTTAAGGACGCAAAAAAATTCTTCGAATAATTAAAGCTGCCCCGTCCCCTGGAATGTAAATAACTCAAATATTCATAAGGATCTCAATGTACCATTAGTTAAAACTATGATGACGAAATATGCAGTAAAATTTTTAAAAAGGGTAGAATTGCATTCGAATCCACTAGCTCGAAATATTTTAAATGATATTACTACAGGATTATCCGATTAGAAGAGCGCTAAACACCTACAAATGTGAACAGAAACCGTGAAGGAAAAAAGAAAAACATTTTCGTCAGGTACTGGTAGGATAAGATTTGAATAATTATTGTTAGTTCATATTTAATATATGAAGATTCAATTAATAAATAATGGAGAGCAAAAAAAAATAGTATATTAATTTTTTTAAGCTTGTCTTATTTATATACCAATATTAATTATATATAACAAAAAAAAAGATGTATGTATAATAAAATTAATATGATTGTATAAGAAACCTCAAGCTTAAAAAAATAATATACATTTAAATAATAAAGATCAAATAAGAAAAAAAATTATATTAACAAAAATAATTTTTGCAAAATAGCATCACTTTTTACCCTTCTTCATTAATTTTTTTTTAAATTATGAGTTAACATATGTAAATACTTTTTCCCTTGCCCTCAACAGGCCGTCAAGACCTTCCATTGTTATGTTTGCTCAAGAACAGAACGTTGGCAGAATTAGCGACGCACAATTGTTTATGTTCTTCGATATAGGGAAAACCAAGGTTTATTAACACAAGTTAGACTCATTTGGGAGTGTGCTCTATAAAAAGAACCGAGTTGTCAAAATTGTCTTCATATAAAACAAAAACAATTTAACGCACACATGTACAAATTTTGGCCCATATACAAGAAATTCTGCTTGCGTGCTCGTTAATTGCAGACGTGTTTTTTTCTTTTAACTCGGCATACGGTTTTTTTTTTAACATAAATAATTGTAAATATATTTATAATATCATATTATTTTTTTTTAAAAATAATATAAGATCAGCGAATGAATGGACGCTTTAAAATAATTTTTAAATTAGTGAAAATAAAATTTATAATACAAATATTAAAAATTACAAATAACAAAAATATATGTATGCACACACATACATATACATACATACATTTTAAAGCAAAAACATTTCTTGTTTTTCTTTATTCTTTTTTTTATTCTCAGGGTTTTTAAACAACAAATAAAAAGAAGAGCACAATTAAACAAACAGTAATATATAAAAAAAAACTCTTATGAATGCGTATAATGCAAAAACAATAAAACATAATGAAAGAAATGCTTATGTTACAGTGAGTGTTGACGAAACAAACGTGGAAACAAAAAAAAGAATCGATGATAGCAATTACTTAACGGCTAAACCTTGTAACGTGGTTTTGTCGTTGGCTGGGGTAGTTCAGCGGTGTCCAGGGTCGACTTACGGAATCCACGAACCTTAAGTGAAAACACGGATCATTTACCCCTTTTGGGTTAGCAATAATCTCTTAACTTTATTGATTAATTTAAAATTAAATTACAATTCTTTGTAAACTTTATTTAAAATTACCAGCAGCACAGCAAACAGGCAGGAATTCGGCGGATTCTCCTCGGCTAGTGTGTTCGGGTCGGTATCGGGTGGGGGAGTCTGGAATTCGGCGGATTCTCCTCGGCTAGTGTGTTCGGGTCGGTATCGGGTGGGGAGTCTGGATCGGGTCCCTGGAGTGATCGGCGGTGATGAGGTGGCTCGTTCTGAGCATTCGCTACAATATTACAATTTGTTCTTATGATTAGGCATCTAAATATTACAATTCATCCTTATATACTAAGCTAACTACTGATTTACTAAGAGAGGACTGGCGACCGAAGTCCCAGTACAAAAACTGTTAACCGAAGTTACAGTACAAAAACTGTTGACCGAAGCCACAGTACGAAACTGTTAGCCGAAGCCACAGTACACAAACTGTTAACCGAAGCCACAGTACACAAACTGTTGACCGAAGTCACAGTACCAAAACTGTTAACCGAAGTTACAGTACAAAAACTGTTGACCGAAGTCACAGTACACAAACTGTTAACCGAAGTTACAGTACACAAACTGTTGACCGAAGTCACAGTACCAAAACTGTTAACCGAAGTTACAGTACAAAAACTGTTGACCGAAGTCACAGTACAAAACTGTTAACCGAAGTTACAGTACAAAAACTGTTGACCGAAGTCACAGTACACAAACTGTTAACCGAAGTTACAGTACACAAACTGTTGACCGAAGTCACAGTACCAAAACTGTTGACCGAAGTCACGGTACAAAAACTGTTAACCGAAGTTACAGTACAAAAACTGTTGACCGAAGTCACGGTACAAAAACTGTTAACCGAAGTTACAGTACAAAACTGTTGACCGAAGTCACGGTACAAAAACTGTTAACCGAAGTTACAGTACAAAAACTGTTGACCGAAGTCACGGTACAAAAACTGTTAACCGAAGTTACAGTACAAAAACTGTTGACCGAAGTCACAGTAACGAAACTGTCAACCGGAGTCGCAGTCCAAGGCAACACCCGAGTTAATACCGGTGTCGGCGACCGTCGTGCAGAAGGCGGGGACTAAGTCGACTTTAATATGGCAAGATCGTAGGTGCAATGAAATCGCCCCGATTGACTCTAAATCTAACCTACTTATTCAACCTTTTTCATAAACTAAATGAGAATTCTCATAACCAAAAGGGAACATTAGGGGGTTTCATGTGTAAGTGGATAACATTAGGGGTTTTCATATGTAAGTGGATTATAATATTATTTTAAATAAAGTATAATGCAGGTATAATATTACTTTCCCGAAGAATAAAATATAATTATATGGTTTTCCTTTTCCTAATAAAAAGAATAGAATTTAATTATATGTGGCGTAGATTTCGGTGAGTATAAGTAAATCTACGTTACATTCCCCCCCTTCTTTGGAGAAGGCTGTGTTGACACAGAACTATTTTGTTTCGTATGGGCGAGTTTTCGGTCTAGGAGACCCACACTACCACTAGGGTAAAATTGACCTTTCCCAAGGAAGAAAGGCTCAGCCCTTTTCTATAATTAAACAATAGTATCTCATTTTTTTTTTTTTTTCCCTTTTAATTAAATGGTCTGTCCTACAGCCTTGTATTTAACTTAAAGATAAGTCTGTTCTACAGCCTTGTTATTTTCTTAAAACTATAATACAAAAATGGTTCTGTTCTACAGCCTTGTAACTTACTAACTACTATACAAAAAAAAAATATGAAATTGGTATTAGCAACTTAAATAACTAACTTAACTAACTATGAGCTCGTTTTACTCCATTTTTACGATCTTCTGCAGATGGAGGCATCGGAGGCGAGCGTGTGTCTTGTTAAGCACAGTCACCTTAACCGGGGGCCGAACAGCACGTCGTATGACGAATTGTACGTGCTTGGTGTAGTGTGGTGGGGGTCGGATGTGGATCCCCTTCCAGATTTCATCTTCGGTGAACTGATGGCCGTTGTATTTTATCTTACGAGCAGGCTTGCGGTGCTGGGCTCGTATGGCTACTTCGTGGCCAGAGTTGGATGGGCCTGGACGAGCACTTGGTTGGTCACCCGGAGGCTTGGGTGATGGCTCGCTGATGATGTTCGGCACGGCTGACGGGGTTGGTGGTCTTATGGCGTGACATCTATCCAGCAGTGTTGGTGGCGGGGCAGCTGCTATTCGCACCATTCTTCTTGGCTGGCCTGGGTTACAGGGAACGAGTGGAGGTGGTCCATTGCCAACGATCGGTGGTGCTACAGACTCTAGTGGGATGACCACGTTGCTAATTATTCGAGGTCGAGCCTCTACAGGTGGCCGGTATGGTAAGGGCTTTGCTGCCGCTGCCTTGTTATGTGCTATACGTTTACGCTCCATGGTACTACTGCACTGATGACCTTAACTACAATTCTTGTGTACTTATGACTCTGCGTCTATTAACTCAATGAGAATTATTGCATTGTTAAGATAATTTCACCTTTCTCAGGTAGTGGTTTATTTGATTACTTGGGGTTGTTGTCTAAACTACAAGAGTTGAGTTGAATTTCGGCTGGGGTTGTGACTCTGCTTAACGATGCTAAATGATACGGTGGGTTGATGGCGGCGCTACGGCGAATTATGGCCGGTTATGGGCTTCACTGAACA
Source organism: Pollenia griseotomentosa (assembly GCA_963931875.1). Lineage (NCBI taxonomy): Eukaryota > Metazoa > Arthropoda > Insecta > Diptera > Polleniidae > Pollenia > Pollenia griseotomentosa. The sequence continues at coordinate 173,300,047 of OZ007560.1, read as the reverse complement.
ATGGTAAACGATAACTGGGTGGATGACTTTACTTATTGTGAGTTATTGGGTCGAGTGAACAAAAGGGTACATAGTACTAGCCCTAGCTTTTACTTTTATGCTGAAAAGTTTTAACATTTTTTCCAAAACAATTGTTAAAACAGCACATTTAATTTTATTTTGTTTGTTTGTCAAAAAAAAAAAAAAAAAAAAAAAAAATTTTGTGGCAACGTCAATGATTATTATTTATTATTGTTTAGCCAGTTTTACAAGATTTATAAAATATTAAAAAAAAAATATAGCTACCCCTTTATTCACGCGGCCCATTGTGACGCGGTGGTTGATAGTTAAGCCGAAAATGATGTTTTATGTGGTTTTAGGCTTGGTGGCCGTCTCTATGGATATGTAGTTTAAGATCCTGCACGTGGGATCTAATAGGGTTCCCGTTCTCGGTTGCTCTGTTTGCCGTGTTGGTAATTGTGGGCCGATTCCTCCTCGATGGCGGCGGTGGGGTCTTTCTCGCGTTGCGATTTAGAATCGGGTCCCTGCTCGGGCGCCATTTGTAACGTGGTTTTGTCGTTGGCTGGGGTAGTTCAGCGGTGTCCAGGGTCGACTTACGGAATCCACGAACCTTAAGTGAAAACACGGATCATTTACCCCTTTTGGGTTAGCAATAATCTCTTAACTTTATTGATTAATTTAAAATTAAATTACAATTCTTTGTAAACTTTATTTAAAATTACCAGCAGCACAGCAAACAGGCAGGAATTCGGCGGATTCTCCTCGGCTAGTGTGTTCGGGTCGGTATCGGGTGGGGGAGTCTGGAATTCGGCGGATTCTCCTCGGCTAGTGTGTTCGGGTCGGTATCGGGTGGGGAGTCTGGATCGGGTCCCTGGAGTGATCGGCGGTGATGAGGTGGCTCGTTCTGAGCATTCGCTACAATATTACAATTTGTTCTTATGATTAGGCATCTAAATATTACAATTCATCCTTATATACTAAGCTAACTACTGATTTACTAAGAGAGGACTGGCGACCGAAGTCCCAGTACAAAAACTGTTAACCGAAGTTACAGTACAAAAACTGTTGACCGAAGCCACAGTACGAAACTGTTAGCCGAAGCCACAGTACACAAACTGTTAACCGAAGCCACAGTACACAAACTGTTGACCGAAGTCACAGTACCAAAACTGTTAACCGAAGTTACAGTACAAAAACTGTTGACCGAAGTCACAGTACACAAACTGTTAACCGAAGTTACAGTACACAAACTGTTGACCGAAGTCACAGTACCAAAACTGTTAACCGAAGTTACAGTACAAAAACTGTTGACCGAAGTCACAGTACAAAACTGTTAACCGAAGTTACAGTACAAAAACTGTTGACCGAAGTCACAGTACACAAACTGTTAACCGAAGTTACAGTACACAAACTGTTGACCGAAGTCACAGTACCAAAACTGTTGACCGAAGTCACGGTACAAAAACTGTTAACCGAAGTTACAGTACAAAAACTGTTGACCGAAGTCACGGTACAAAAACTGTTAACCGAAGTTACAGTACAAAACTGTTGACCGAAGTCACGGTACAAAAACTGTTAACCGAAGTTACAGTACAAAAACTGTTGACCGAAGTCACGGTACAAAAACTGTTAACCGAAGTTACAGTACAAAAACTGTTGACCGAAGTCACAGTAACGAAACTGTCAACCGGAGTCGCAGTCCAAGGCAACACCCGAGTTAATACCGGTGTCGGCGACCGTCGTGCAGAAGGCGGGGACTAAGTCGACTTTAATATGGCAAGATCGTAGGTGCAATGAAATCGCCCCGATTGACTCTAAATCTAACCTACTTATTCAACCTTTTTCATAAACTAAATGAGAATTCTCATAACCAAAAGGGAACATTAGGGGGTTTCATGTGTAAGTGGATAACATTAGGGGTTTTCATATGTAAGTGGATTATAATATTATTTTAAATAAAGTATAATGCAGGTATAATATTACTTTCCCGAAGAATAAAATATAATTATATGGTTTTCCTTTTCCTAATAAAAAGAATAGAATTTAATTATATGTGGCGTAGATTTCGGTGAGTATAAGTAAATCTACGTTACAACCTATTACTCGAACGCGTTCCCTCTCACCCTCTTTGTTTACAAATACGGTCGATCGTAATACAATAACAAGTTTGTTAACTGCAAGCGCTGCCGCAGTGCCAAAAAAAACTTTAATCAGTGATGATACGGTTAACCCCAAAACAGCCGCTATGGACAACTCAGTAACTCAAGTAAAAACTTCTCAAAAGCCTACAGTACAAGTTGGTATGGACAGGTACATAACAGTGCTTAAACGGGGACGCAGCCCTACCTCTGCAGCAGTTGCTTCGGCCTCAAAAGTACCATCTTTTGATAAAATAAATTCTCAAAATCGTTTTGCAATTCTGGAGGATGAATCCTCTGAAGCACCAAACGTCATAAAATCGTCGAAGCCTCCCCCGATATATCTTAGGGAGCAAAATTCAAATGAGCTCATAAAGAGTTTGATATCAGTGATAGGTGAAAATTCGTTTTACGTAGCGGCTATCAAGCGTGGTAGTATAAACGAGACAAAAATACAAGTAAATCATGAGAATGATTTTCGCAAAATAATAAACAAATTTGAAGAACTAAAAAAAAGTTTTTATACATACCAACTGAAGAGCAGCAAAGGCCTTCAGGTAGTGATTAAGGGAATTGACTCATGTGTGGACCCAGCAGAAATAAAAACTTTCTTGGAAGAAAAAGGCTTCAAAATAAAACATGTGGTAAATATTAAAAATAGGGAAAAAAATCCCCAACCACTATTTCGAGTGGAGTTGGAGCCCGGCGACGTTAAGCTAAGAAAAAACGAAACGCACCCTATTTACAGTTTAAAATATATACTGTACAGAAAAATCACAATAGAGGAGCCGCACAAAAGAAATGGACCCGTTCAGTGTTTGAACTGCCAGGAATATGGTCATACTAAGGCATACTGCTACTTACCCCCTGTTTGCGTAGTATGTGGAGAATTACATGGTACAGTTCTTTGCGATAAATCTAAAAATGACCCCAACGTTAAAAAATGTAGCAATTGTGGCGGTAATCACACAGCCAATTATAGAGGATGCCCTGTATACACTATCGTCAAGCAGTCGGTTGGACCGAAAACTAATTCCCCTCAAATGCAGGTAACAAATCAGCTAAACACTAATGACATTCAGGCTCCACAGCCTAGTAATAACAGAACCTCCTACGCTAACATTCTAAAATCAAACCATGTGCCAATGCAAGGTGCTTCGCCAATTAATGAAGAAACTCCAGTTTCTAATTTAAGTCGTCTTGAAAAAACCATGGAAACATTAGTGCAAACAGTTAATAATTTTACGAACACAATGGGTAATATGATGCAGGAAATTCTAAGAATGCAATCGATGTTATTGCAAGCTGTACTTAACAAGCCATGAACTGTTTAAAAATCTGTTTTTGGAACGCAAACGGCATCCGCCAACATAAAAATGAATTAGAATACTTTCTAAAAAATAAACAAATTGATGTCATGTTGGTTTCTGAAACTCACTTAACCTCAAGAAATACGTTTAAAAACAATGGTTATATACTATATGATACTAAGGACCCTCGAGATAGAGCTTGTGGAGGCTCTGCCATTTTGATAAAAGCCCGAATCAAACACTACTTAATGTTTGATCATTGTGAAGATTATCTGCAAGCAACGACTATTTGTGTTGAAGAGCTAAATCGAAACTTAGTAATTTCTTCTTTATACTCTCCACCTAGATTTGCCATATCAGAAAGCCAATATTATAAATATTTTAAATCATTAGGACCCTGTTTCCTCGCCGCTGGCGATTATAACGCTAAACATACCTTCTGGGGGTCACGACTTATAACACCAAAAGGTCGTGTTTTGTTTAACACAATCTCTAAAATGGGTTTAAACGTGGTCGCGAGCGGACAACCAACATATTGGCCTACTGATCAGCAAAAAATTCCAGATGTTATCGACTTTGGCGTGGTTAAGAACATCCCCACAGAAACGATTCATGTTGAAGCTTCCTTAGAATTATCATCCGACCACACACCTACAATTGTTACTATATCGAACCCAAATAGAATTGTATCTCCGTCATGTTACTTAGCGACGTCAGCCACACAAATAAATTGGTTAAAATATAAAAAATTTCTCAGTGCCCATTGCACAGAAAATATTCCGCTCAGTACACCGGAGTACGTAGATCGCTCTATTGACAATTTTGACAGTTTTCTGAAACTAGCTGTTCAACATTCCAATTTTGCCCCAAAAAAAAACAAAAACTATTAAAATATATTCTTCAGATGTCGAGCGGCTCTTGACTGAAAAAAGGAGAGTTCGAAGAGAGTGGCAACTGTACAGATCCCCGCAACTTAAGAATTTATTAAAAGAGTACACAAAAAGGCTAAGAAAGTTACTGCAGACTCAGAAAACGGCTTCTCTAGAAAAATATCTTAAGGAACTTGATGCAACTCCACAATCTGACTACTCATTATGGCGTGCAGCTAGAAATCTAAAAAGGCCAGTTATATCAAAGCCACCATTAAGAAACTTGAATGGTAGTTGGGCAAGAAACGATATTGAAAAAGGAAATCTGTTTGTTAGTCACTTGAAAAACGTATTTACACCAAATATATCTCACAATATTGCGGTAGAGTTACCACCTGGTGCTGCTAGAGCAGCTATTCCCCTCAGATTTGAGATAAGAGAAATCGAACAGGCTATTTGTGACTTAAACACTAAGAAGGCACCTGGTATTGATAAAATCAGTAATAAAATGCTTTAAGAGCTACCTCGCACAGCAAAGAAAATGATTCTTTTAATTTTTAATGCTATTTGCGCCTTGAATACTACCCTTAAAAATGGAAGGTTTCCTTAGTTACCATGATACCAAAGCCAGGTAAAGATCATACAAAAGTTGAGTCATATAGGCCTATTAGCTTATTATCAAATATGTCAAAGCTGTTTGAGAAATTATTAGTTTCAAAATTAACACCGGTTTTAAGTGAAAATAGATGTATTCCAAACCATCAGTTCGGATTTAGAAGAAAACACAGCACAATCGAACAGACTCATCGAATAGTTAATGTCATAAGAAAAGCATTTGAAGAAAAAAAATATTGCTCAGCACTCTTCATCGATGTTTCGCAAGCTTTTGATAAAGTCTGGCATGAAGGCTTATTACATAAATTGAAGCAAAATTTACCAGCAAACACACACAAGCTGCTAGAAAGCTACTTAGTCGGTCGTCAATTTATTATTAAAGAAGGAAATTTCTTAAGTTCACCTCAGCCCATTGGCGCTGGAGTCCCATAAGTCAGCATCCTGGGCCCTCTATTATACTTAATTTATACTTCGGATATGCCAACAAGCAACTACACCCAAACTTCAACATTTGCAGACGATACAGCTTTTTTAAGCGTCCACGAAAACCGTTATGAAGCATCTCGTTACTTACAGCATCATATATTTCAACTAGAAATATGGTTAAGACAATGGAGGATAATGGTCAATGAGCAAAAATGCGTGCATATAACATTCACCTTGCGCCGGGAATCTTGGCCCCATATTACAATCAATAATCAAATAATTCCTCAACATTCGCATGTAAAATATCTCGGTATACATCTGGATCGGCGATTAACGTGGAAATGCCATATAGAGGCAAAATTAACTCAAATGAAACTAAAAGCCATTCCAATTCATTGGCTTATTGGTAGAAACTCTGTCCTTAGTCTCGACTGCAAACTTCTTCTTTACAACTCCATCTTAAAGCCAATCTGGTGCTATGGTATTCAGTTATGGGGCACTGCCTCGGCCTCTAATATAGAAAAAATTCAAAGGCGCCAAAATAAAATTCTTCGAATAATCACAGCTGCCCCTTGGTATGTAAAAAACTCAAATATTCACAAGGATCTCAATGTTCCATTAGTCAAAACTATGATAACGAAATATGCAGTAAAATACCTAAAAAGGCTCGAATTGCATCCGAACCCACTAGCACGAAATATTTTAAATGATAGCGGCCACAAGAAGAAGAGACACTGCAGCACGTATCCAATTAGATGAGCGATAAACAACTATATAAGTGAACAGAACCCGTGATGAAGAAAATTTTTGTCTGGCACTGGCAGGACATAAAATAACGTATTAGGTTAAGATTTGATTAATTATTGTTAGTTCATATTTAATATATGAAGATTCAATAAATAAATAATGAGAAAAAAAAAAATATACAAGAAATTTGACGTTTGGGTTCCAACTGGGATAAACAAAAATACATTGTTGTGTTTTTGGTGTTGTTACTTGTTGTAGTATCGACATCACCGTTTACATGAATTCGCCTTGTTGACATTAAGGTATATTTACACAAGGTAGACTCATTTGGGAGTGTAGACATGCTGCTCTATAAAAAGAACCGAGTTGTCAAAATTGTCTTCATATAAAACAAAAACAATTTGACGCACACTTGTACAAATTTTGGCTCATATACACGAAATTTGACATTTGGGTTCCAACTAGAGGTAAACAGCTGACAAACATATGGGCCAACGAGTTTACCTTGTGTAAATATACCTTGGTTGGCATCTTTATCATTTTTTACACAAACAAAATGCTACTAAAGGCTAGTTTACACGGTAATACATTGTACTACGACATGATGTTTAATGAGAAAAATCATATCATGTAAAAGCAAAATGTATTAAGCAAGAGAGAATACAAATACAAAATCTGACAAGCGGTCGGTAAATGGTTTTTTTCTAAAACATTTTAGAAACTTATGTATTCTCATCACACCAAAGGTGTATTTTAACAGAGTATATTGAAGGTGGTAGCATTTTTATACAATACAAAAACAACTCAGGAAATGTTCATGTTGTTCTTCTTAAAATTGTAAAACTGCAACCATCTGCTTTTTTGTTATTATTTTTGATTTTACTTATACCATCCGTGTAAAGGTCAGTTTACACGGTAATACAATGTATTACGACTTTGTAGAATCAAAATATTATGAAATTCCCTCCGTGTTTAAAAGAAAAAAATAAAAATCTTTTGTAAGTATAATTCATGTTTACACGGATGGTATGAGTAAAATCAAAAATAATAACAAAAAAAAAAAAAAAATCAGATGGTTGCAGTTTTAAATTTTTACAAAAACAACATGAAAATTTCCTGAGTTGATTTTAGTTGTTTTTGTAATTGTATAAAAATGCTACCACCTTCAATATATTCCGTTAAAATACACTTTTGGTGTGATGAGAATACATAAGTTTCTAAAATGGTTAAGAAAAAAAGCATTTAACGACCGCTTGTCAGATTTTGTATTCGTATTCTCTCTTACCTAGCATTTACACATGCCACTGCCAGTTCGAAAAACTCAATACACTCACGTTTTTTTACTAATACACTCAAATTTTTCGCAATGGCAGCATCAGTGGCAGCAAAAATTGCATGCGAGTGGAAATTTGGCACTTGCTTGCCACTAAATGACAAAACGATGAACAATGTTACCCTGTTCAAAATTTAATGCAAATTAACTGGATTATTGTCAAATTGTTATTAAAGTTTTAACATGATACGTTTATTATTATGATTAATTTTTTGAAACGCGCATTAATAAAAGCAAGTTTGTTAATTATAGAGCATTAATAATGTATAAATATATATAAATAAATGTAAAACATTTCCCGAAAAATGTGCCTATATGATTAACTCGGTAACTCTATTTAGTTTTTCGGTACTTTTTTTTTTAATTTGAGAAGTCAACAAATTATCTTAAGTTGACGCTTCAACGACATTTTGAAAATGAACTCGCAGTGGCATGTGTAAACACAAAAGCCAATGGCATGAGATTCGACTCTTTCGAACAATTTTTCTTTGATAATATGTATACAACAGTGGCATGCCACTACTTGCATGTGTAAAGGCAGGGTTACTCAATACATTTTGCTTTTACATGATAAGATTTTTCTCATTCTACATAATTTTTTGCAATGTCGTAATACATTGTATTACCGTGTAAACTGGCCTTAAACATGAACTATACTTAAAACAGATTTTTATTTTTTTCTTTTAAGCACGGAGAGAATTTCTTATTATTTTGATTCTACAAAGTAGTAATACATTGTATTACAGTGTAAACTAGCCTTAACTGGGACATGAAACATGCGTTCACCTGAACTACTATCAATGAAAAATGTCACCATTTCTTATTTTTTTTTTAAAATACTTTTTTCTATTTCTAATTTTTGCATCTTTTTTAATATTATTCCAACATACGAATATGAATTTTGTTTTTATTATATACTGAATTTCGTAATTTTTCTTTAGTTTAACTAGTGAAAGGAGTATATTTGTATTTGTTTTGTTATATAAAAGCTCCCTGCCGCCAAATGAGTAGGTTACTACAAAAAAAACCAACTTTAAAAAGTTAGCTTGTATAGACTTACTTAAAGCCAACTACTACGCAATGCAAAATTTACATTAACCAAAGTGTATACAAACACTGCGTAGTATATTTTAAGAAGAGAGAGCCAAGTCAATTGGCAAACAAACGGCTCCAAGACCCACAAAAGATTTCATTTATTTAGGGTCATTACTACAATATACGAAGTAGAAATTGGTAATCGGTTATGGCCAGGTTATAGTATAATGAAAAAATTAAAAAAAATAACTAAGTAAAATTTTTCGATTTCGACAGGTGATTTAAATCGAAGTGGGAACATAGCATTACTTATAGTTTTGCATTATAACAACTTTTTTATTGTCATTATTTTTAAAAATATTAAGTTTGTAACAATCGGCCTTAACTTAAACTAACTTAACTTAAAGCTAACTTAAAGTAGTAAGTTTATAGCTAGCTACAAATAGTTAACTTTACGTTAACGGATAGGTAGCTAACTTTAAAGTTAATTGAAAGTAATGCAGAGTCGGACAATTGACTACTTCCTAGGACATCGCAATGTTAAAATAGTTAGTTAATTCCATTTAAAAGTAGTGCAAGTGTCAACCACCACTACTTGAGAAATAGTTAGCTTTCAGTTAATTTAAAGTAAACACAAATAAATTTTTATTATTTGACAAATAAAGTTTATGAAAAAAATGTATGTTGTACGAACTTAGATTTTGCATACTGTGCATATGCATGTATGTATATCTTATTATGTTTATAAGAGTGCTCTAAAAAATTAATTTGCGAATTTCGACCGTCCTCCCCAGAATTGGTCTATGTATTATAGATACACGTTGTGTAAAATATTAAGAAAATAGGATAACATTAACTGGCGCCGCAACAACGCTGAAGATTGATTTATAAGGGAAAAAATTAATTTTTTTCAGTTTTTGCAAAAATTTTGATTACTTTTGCTATTTCATTTCATTTCATTTATTTATTTTCATATAATATTATTTTCATATAATATTAATATTATTTACATTTAACTTAAAGTAGTAAAGAGTTTAAGAACATTTGTTCCTATTCTACTTAATAATAAATTTTAAATTAGTATTATTTACATATGTACATTTTGTTCTATTTTATTAATTGGAGGAAAAAAAGATACAAAAACCTTTGTGAAACATGGGTTATAGGATAAAAGGAAGCTTAAGTAGTTAAGATAAAATTATGCTGAAATAAGTTCATTAATATGGGTGTATTGTGAGAATTCACATCTCCTGTTGAAATTTTGTGTCAGTCGATCAATCTTATCGTTAACGAGCTCGAAATTTGCTAGTGCATGCAAACGTCGGGTGGAGTAGTGCCAGGGTAGTTTGAATATCATTTTTAGTAGCTTATTTTGTGCTACCTGTAGTTTGCTTAAGTGGCATTTTGCGGACGTGGACCATACTGCACAACCGTAAAACATTATGGGATGAAATATTGCTTTAATAATCATTTTTTTGTTTTCGATATTTAATTCAGAGTTTCTGCTAATAAGCGGATACAATATTCTCGTAAATTTGTTTATTTTGTTTACCAGATAGGGAATGTGATGGTTAAAGTTTAGTTTGGTATCGAGTACAACTCCTAGGTACTTAACGTTGTCTTCCCAATGAATGTCGTGGCTTAAAAATTGAAGAGGGCTTTGAGGAATGAAGCATTCTTTACGTTTTCTCGTAAAATAAATGGCCTGGGTCTTCTCAGGATTAACTAAAATATTCCATTTATTGAAATAATTCTGTAATTCAGATAGAGCTGATTGTAGGCTAGATATAACATTTGTTGCAAAGGCATCTGAACAGAGTATTGAGGTGTCATCTGCAAATATTGATGTAACACAGTCGGGAAAAGTTGGGATGTCAGCAGTAAAGATGTTGTATAAGATGGGCGAGAGACAAGACCCTTGGGGGCACCCCGCAGTTATATTTATTTCTTGTGAATAAGTATTACCAAGGTAAACATTGAACGACCTGTTAGACAGGAAGCTTTGGATGATTTTTATAATCTCTATGGGGAAGTTGAATCTGTTCATTTTAAAAATGAGCCCGTTATGCCAAACCGAGTCAAATGCTGATTTTATATCTAGGAGGACCATTCCCGTAGATAAGCCATTCTGGAAATTATTTTTTACTAATTTTCTGATTTTTAATAACGGTTGAGAGGTGTTGTGTTCCCTTCTAAAGCCATATTGTTGGGATGGAAGAATACTGTGATTATCAATAAATTCAACTAATTGTTCTTTAATTACTTTTTCTAGCACTTTGCTTATAGAAGAAAGCAAGCTAATAGGTCTATACGAATTTGGCGAATTTGGCGGTTTGTTTGGCTTAAGAATAGGAATTGTTTTAGACACTTTCCATGAATGGGGAAAATAGCACAACTTAAGGCATGCATTTAACATTGTTGTTAGGTAATTGATACCTTTACTTGGTAGATTTTTCAGGCACTTGTTGTTGATACTATCTAACCCGGGAGATTTTTTATTTTTAAGACTTTTTAATATATCAATAGTTTTTCCCCGTGTTAACCAGTAACTACTTTGTGGGCTTGGATTAATGGATCGAATTTGGTTTGCGACGTCGTCCACCTCTGTAATCGTTGAGTCATCACTGAGATGTGTTGAAACAGTATGATTTAATTTGAAAATTTGCGCCAACAATTCACTTTTCTCCTGTTGTGTGAAGCAAACAACGTTGTTGTGTTTTAGGATTGGAATGCATTTGGATTTTCTTTTGAGTATCTTTGACGTTTTCCAAAAAGCGGAGGAAGATTTATCTAAATTAGACAGCATGTTGTTCCATGAAATATTTCTAAATTGGTTAATTTCAGCTGCAATGTTTTTGTTTAAAAGTGACATTTGTTGGTGGTCATGTAAGTCTCTATAGCGCTTCCAGTTTCGCCTAAATAGATTTCTTAATCGAATCATTGATTTAATGTTATTGGGCAAAGGTTTGATTGTAGGATTTATACTTTTTTTGGGTACGCTGTCATCGATTGCCATTTTTATGGTGTTACTGAACACATTAACCATGTTATCAACCTGGCTGCTATTTGTTATTTCGGTTATATCTTCAGACGCTGGGAGATTTCTGTTAATATATTTAGCGTAACGATTCCATTTAGCTTTGGAAAAAACGTAATAAAGATTGTCTACATTTTCATATTCCATATTTATAACACTGCTAATTGGCAGATGGTCAGAACTTAGGTCGTTTATGACTCTAACAGCTGACATGTTTTGTGAAACGTTAGTTAAGTATAAATCTAAAGTAGATGGCTGCTTGTTTGGATCGGCAGGAATATATGAGTGTTCATGAGGAAAGACTATTTGTGTTTGGTTTAATTGCAGTTTACTATATAATATATTTCCCCAACAATTATTTCTTTGACAACCCCAGTAAATGTGTCTACTATTAAAATCGCCCCCTAGTATATATTTTTCGTTTGAACTAGTTAACTTACGAATATCAGATATAAATAACTGTTTTCGGGTATTGTCGCTTCCTGCTGATCCACCGGGGAAATAGCATGAATAAATGTTGATAGTGTCATTACCAGTAAATATTTTTATTCCGATATTTTCAATAAGAGTAGTAGTTTGTAAAGGTAATAGCTGGTGACGTATATTTTTTTTTATCAATATTGCTACACCACCACCTCTGCCTTGTTGCCGATCGTACCTATAACAATAGAAGTTTTGGTGTCTTATGGAAAATTTGTTATTTAGCCATGTTTCGCATAATAAACAAATGTCAACATCAGAATTTACCAGAAACTGGAAAAGCTCATCCTTTTTTGTACGAATGCCACGGGCATTCCATGATATTATCTTAATATTAATGCTCATTTGAAAAGGAATTTGCAAGCAAGGTCAGTAACAACCTTGAACTGGTCTTCGCGAGATTTACAACTCTTCAAATTAGAGATTAACTCAAACGTAAGGTTTTTTATTTCCTCAAAAGAAAACAAATTGTTATTATTGTTGTTATTATCATTATCATTGGTAAAATTTTGGTTGTAGGCTTGGTTGTTACCCGAACTGCTAGCAGTTGGCCTTTCCGGTTGATTTAGTGTATTTGGGAAATTATAATTATAATTTGTATTTCTAAATTGAGGAGTTCTTTGGTTGGGTCTCCGGGGTTGAACACGTTGCCTAATTTGAATGTAGGTTCTTCTACTTGGACATTCACATAGCTTTATGTGTACCATTGCAGTTGGCACATTTCTCGAAAGTTGCATCACACTCCGTTGTTTTATTTCTCCCGGCACATTTGGCACAAAACGTTTTGACTTTACAGCGACTAGAGCCATGACCGAACATCTGACAGTTATAGCACTGGGTCAAATTGGATCTGTTGGGTTTTTGATATTCCCATCTAACTTTTATATAGTTTAAGGCTGAGTAGTTTTGCCTCAATTCCTTAATCGTGATGGATTTACGTTCAAAGTAAACTACAAAAATTACTTGTTCGTTGTTGTCTCTATCTTTTGTAATTATTTTGACATCTGTACATTTTAGTCCCAACGCTATTAGACGAGCTTTTACAACTGCAGGGTCGGTTTTATCAAGCCCTAAGAGCACAGCTTTGACAGGTTTTTCATTTTTCGAAGCATATGTAAAATATTCATACTGAAATTTATTTGTTAGTGCATCACACACTGCATCAAAATCGTTTTTATTGGTGCAAAAAAGTTTTAACCCAATGGATATTTTACGCATTGAATATTGTGTTATTTTTAATATTCTACATACTTCATGTACTTGCTCTATTTTGCATTTTAATATTGTTATTGGTGGTATATTAACTTTAACAGTTTTTTCGATAACAACTTCATCATCGAGATCTTCAATTGTTTGCAAAGGGGCAAAAAAGTTTTGATTTTCAGTTCTCTGAGAACTGTTTGGTTTATTTTTTTTACTCATGTTATGCCTAGAAGAGGCAGAAACATCATCTCCTCGCACACGTTTAATTTTGTTTTTGTTTTTTTTTTTTTATTAAGTTATTTTTTGTTATTAAAGAATAAGAAAAAATAGCTGTAAACTTTTTAAACTTAAATTCAAAGCAGCAGTACAAATCACGACCATACGTATCAAACGATAGTACAAGACTGACTTTTGCTATTAAATGTAAAATAATCGAAATGTGTACGTAACTATCGTTCTAATGAGATATGTACATATAAAAGACTTACGTTGGTTAAAAAAATATAAAGTTATTAAAATTTCGCCAGGCCATTAAATGTGTAGTAACAAAATTTAAATCTTTTGAGAAATTCAAATTTTGATATTTTAAGTTCAATAAAATCATAGATGGGTGTAGTGCACTCATTTAGCAGTTTCAACTCACACTTAGTGATAGTGCAAAAATATTGCAACCATTTTATTGATGTTGAGTATTGAATTGAAAATTTGCTGCCTCACTAAACATGAGTGGTAGTGATGTTAAAAAATTTGCACTCAAAAAAAAATCGTTTGATTTAAAAAAAAAGCAACCATCAGTTTATTGCAACTATTTTTTTTCTTCACTCATTTGAGTGCACCTAAAATTGTTGTACTAAAATTAAAATAAAAAACGTGTTTTTTCATGATTAAAGCCAATATATATACCGTTATTGGCAAAATTTTATTTTGCTTCATGTTCCTTGCTTATGCATATACTCCAAAAAAAATCAAAAACCATGCGCATACAAAGTTAAATTTTAGTGATACAATATTTGTATGCAGCATTTTTGATTGCAAGTCCAAATTTTGCACTATTTAAATTGAGTGCAGATTTTTGCATTCAATCTATGTTTAGTGATAGTGAAACAATTTGCAATATCACTAAAACTTTTTTAGTGGTAGTTAAAAAATAACAACCATCACTAAAGCTTGTAAAAAAGAGTGCAAACTAATTTCTTTGCAGTTTTATTTAGTGATAGTGCACTGCTGATTTAAATCAAAATTTTGTGCAGTACCCCCAACTATGAATAAAATAAACACATACTAAGTTTTTAGTTAAACTATACCTGTATTAACTTGTATATAGGCATTTCCACCGAAAACTATACTTTTTGTAACGTAACAAGTAATTAAAACTGCGCTGCGCTTAGAGCATTGACAGGTTATACGGTGAGATCTTGCCTGGTCAAACAATGTAGGAACGCTCTAAGGGAGCTCATGGGGCTATTCCCAATAAGGCTGTATTGGGTACCCGGACACTGCAAGATGGATGGTAATGAGGTAACGGGCGAACTCGCGAGACATGGTTCAAAATTAGACTTAGAGGTAAGGGACGGGCGGTAAAATTACTATGGGGTGATCTAAAATAGATTCCGCGATACCTTTAACCGGCCATGGATGGATAGAACAGATTGCAGTTAAAAAAAAAATTTTTTTTTGGTCTTACCCACGAATACGTTAAAGATATCCTAAGAAGTTTAAACCTCATATACAAGTAAAAACAGGTATATTTTAAGTAAAAATTAGCTCTTATTCAAATATTTTTAAAGATATGTAAATAAGACCGTAGTTCAAAAAAAACTTTTCCCGTACACCCTCTAATATAAAGTATTTTTGCAAGGTTTCGAAAAAAATTCATTTTTTTTCTTTGCCGAACGTTTGTTATATCTTAGGGATTTACAGTCCGATCTTAAAATATGAGATATCAATGTTTTTGTCTCTCGGAGACCAGTGTTTACCCCTCAGAGGCCATTGAGTATCTCGTTCTAGTATTTATCCGCCAGATCTCTGTTTGTACAACCCTAACTATAAACTTTTTCTAAGGAAGTATTTCGATAATTCCAGCAGAAAATTTTTTAAATTTTATTATACAAACATATATACCGTCATTTCGAACATGGAGGAGGTTGCACAACATATAGCGTAAATCAAAAACAGTTCAGTTATTGAACATTTCTTGTTGAAGTGACCTGAGATGCATTACTGGCCTGCGGAAATTTTAATAACTTTAACATTTTTTAACCAAATTTTGTTCTTTTTATCTCGTTAGAACACGGAAAGTACTATTTAGTACTATGGCTTGAACCAAGAAAATTTTGCATCATTCTCGTCCAAGCCAAAAATGTAAGAAAAGATAAACTTACTGTTTATTGCTGATGTTTTGTTTAAGCTTTGATATTGATACAAGTAGAATTTTGAGTATTTATAATTGTTATTCGCTATACAGTTTTGTTTGTATTATGTTTTTAGCTTTACTAAAATCTTTGGAAAAAGGTTTTCTAATGATCTGGCCTAAGCACCCAGGGAAATGCGCATAGAAACTAGCTTTCCATCAACAATAAATTTCAGGGTATTTATCAAAAATAAAAATTTGGAAATTTAGCACGTCATAGAGCAATCTTGTTTTTAATAAATTTTGTATTCCCAAAAATAACTTTGATCAAAAATTTCTTATTGTAAACACATATGCGGCTTGGTTTAAGCAAAAAAATTTAAAATTTACTTTAATACATCTAAAAAAATTTATTTTAATTCTATAGTAACTTAAATCAAGTTTTCCTTGCTTATGGCCAATTTCACCAATTCTATTTAAATATCATTTCATATTTAAATATTATTGTTTATTTTATTTTTATTTGACATGAAAAACGAATTTTAAACATAAATGGATATTTGAATAAATTGGTGAAACTGGCTATAATTACTTTACAAAATACAAAGAAAAGCCTGCATTTTTACATAAAAACGTGTAGCATTAGTTAGTTTAAGAAAACTTGATATACAAATAATAAACTTTAAATTGATTTGATTAACAAGTCGACTCAAATAAAAATTAAAGGCTCAGTAAGTCTTTACTTTCTGTTTCTATTCTGTTCCGTGCCGTTCTGTTACGAAATTGTAATAGTTACTTTTTCTGTAGCAACTTATCTGCCATTTATGACAAACTTATTAGTTTTGCACCGTCCATTGTTTTATTCCAATAACTTTAATGCACATAAATTTGAAGAAATTAAATTTTATGAATCTTAAAATCAAAAAACAGTTTATTTCAGTATAAATATGTATTTTTTATTTTGCAGTCACTTACAATTACTTAACAAGTTTTTGATTTTAACAAACTGAACCGCAACAGAACAGAAAAACTAATCAATTTCACAGGTTTTTTAATAACAAAAACAAAACAGCTGATTCGTAGCAGAACAGAAAGTAAAGACTAACTGAGCCTTAACTGAATCAAACCAAGTTTTCTTGAGCATTTTTTGAAAAATTTAAATAAATCCCTAGAATTTGTTCATTGATGAAAGAAATTCGATTATATTTTAAAATCAAGAAAACCAGACTAATATTTAATAAATGCAGCTTGATTATAGAAATATATTTCTTATTTTTAATTAAAACAAGCTACTATTGTATTTCCTTTTTTAAGAAATGTTTGATTATATACCAAAAACGTGAACTTTTTGATCATGAGAAAATATTTCTTTATTTAAGAAAATTTTACTAAATACGGACGAAATAAGTTAAAATCATGAAATTATTTTTGGATTTAGAATTTTGTTGTTTTAAGAAACGAAATTGATTAGTGCCGGTTCACACACGTCAAGTCATGAGTTTTGAGGAGGGAGCGGAAAAGAAAGACACTCACTTTAAAAAATAAACTTCTTTCAGTAAACGATTATTACGTACAAATTTTGATTTTTTTACATTTAATTGCAAAAGTAATTATTTAATGACAAAATTTAAACAAAAAACTGAAAAAAACTGATTTTTTCCACTTGCAAATGCAACCTTCAAACTTCAGCGTCGTTGCGGCGCCAGTTAACGTTATCCCATTATCCCAATATTTTACACAACGTATGTAAATCTACAATACATAGAGCAATTCTAGGCAGGGGAGACGAGTCTTGACATTTTTTCGTTCATACAATCTTGGAGAATTCTAATGTACATACATGTAGTATGCATAATATGTATTTATAAAGATATTCTTAGAAAAAGAATTTTTTGCTAAACAATTCTAGTCTCTTTGACCGGAATTGAGGTAAGTAATAAATAAATCATTTTAAAAATATAAAAATAATTGACCAGCAATAAAATTAAGTAATAGGTATAATTATTAAATTTAAAATGCAAATTAAACTACATATGTATGTATGTATAAAAAAAATTATAATAGCAAAAATATTAATTGTTTAAGATCGTTTTCATTTTTAATATCTTGATGATAATCTCATTATTATCACATAATTTTGAAAACGATAGTAACAATGTAACTAAATATTTATATATACTTTATATAGATAACACAACATTTAGTGAATATTACAACATTTGGGCAAGCAACTATTTGGATACTGCTGCACAGCTGCGTTGGCCGAAGACTGGCAAATATCACCAACATCTTCAACATCACTATTCCCAACAGCGTCACCATCCTTTTTACTATTAAATTTTAAATTTTGTATTGAAGATTTTTTTTGCAAGTCTTCTAGTCTTGATTTAAGCTGGACAGGTGAGACAACTCCTCTCTGTTGCGTTTTAATGCTATGGCCGCTACTGACAGCTACGTTTATGTGTTTATTACTGCTTACACAATCTTTAACAACATCAATATTTAAATCTGACAAAGTCTGCTCTTCTAAAGTAACTTTATTACAATCCACATCTAATAATTGCCTAGAATCCATAGCGGGACTTCGACTATCACTCGAAGTCGTACTAGTGTAACTATTTAGTTCTGGACATGGAGAGTGAGACTCGGCGCTTTCAGGTGTGTAGGGGTCCTGTCGTTTTTGGGAAATATCAAAATACGTACTAAGATGTTGAGTGTCAATTCTATTTACAATAATATTATTTGTTAGCATTAGCCGTTTTGAAATAAGTCGATATCTTGGTTCTGATGGCTGCTTTTTAATTATGTTTCGACATTCAGGACAGATACTACCATCGACGGAATCATTATCAACTTTATTCTCAGCGGTAATTTGTGAACACATACAAACATGAATATTATCCGAATCTATAATGTTAATGCTAACCAGAGGCCACTTTGTTGTTATTGTATTCTCAACATGTTCATAATTTTGACTAGATTGTGAAGCTCCTACAGTTTGTGACAACTTTCTCACAACATCACCAACACTGTTTTCTAAAGAAGATAGATGTTGGTCCCTATGTTTTTTATTTGCATCTGTTTTAATATATTTATTCAATTCTTTACATTCAAGTAATATTTCATTATATATTTTGCTATCATGAGGACAGTAAAATAAACGATCTGCAATAACGTTGTACAGTTCAGCAGGTCTACATATTTGAGTGACATTTTCTGCTGGGATTTTATGTGATGTTGATTTGTTGTTATTTGCATTCAATAAAAAGCAACTACAACATCTATAAGTACCTTGATTGGATTTTAAGCGAATATTTAAATAAACAGGCTGAAATTTCCGCGAAAAACCAAAAAGAAGGAAAAAGAAATTTATATAAAATTGTAAATAAAAAAGATGAATATTTTTGACTTTATGTAATAGACCTCATAAATACAAGTACCTTATGATCTCCCATGCAAACCTCTTCACCCATTATGCTGTAAATATTTGGAGACTCTGTTTCGTGAATAATTTTCTTTGCTTGACTACTCATTACGACACGGTCACACCAGGATGGGCAACGAGTTGACATATAGTCTGTTGGCATTTCAGGATCTTCTTCGTAAGGGTAAGATGGTGGAAATTTTATTGGATACTCTATTAGGAACTCCGCAAGCGGTTCAAGCTCCCGATCAAACTTTTTTAACTAAATTTAAACAAAAAAGAATAAATTACATTTGAATTTTTTATGAATTATTTAAAGTAAAAATTTACCCAAGGCTCTTTAAATTTTAATTGATGATCAGCATGATTAAACTCTTTTTTTCCAACCGTCAAAATATTATCTCCGCCTGAATTGCGATAATGAACCTTTGTACAGTCGTTTTTCATGCTATGCATACGATGAGCAGTCAGATTTTGAGTTAATTCCTGAAATATTTTGGTTAAATTATATTTACAGTTTCAGAACAAATAGACGTAATTCAAACTAATTTTAGCTATGAAATTTAATATACTTCAAGTATGTTTGTATTTCATAAAACAACCTAGACATATTCAAAGAGCTATGTAGCGGACATATCATCGTATGTGTTCTGATAGTCGTCATCAAGTCTTTAAGCAAGTACCTGTCGTACACTCCATGAAGGAAAACAATAGCGGTAAGTACCATCGTACAAAGCCGCAAACCATAGAAGAGGAATCACATGCGGTTTGCAAGGTCGATTAGAGGACCTGGGCCCTGTTTCTTTAAACTACAAGTTAGAAATCTACAAGTAAAACACATTAAAAACGCACTTATTCTCTGATATGCAGGCAAAGTTTTCATGAATGAATGAATCCGCCGCCTTATCAGTTGGTCTTAAGGTTAATATTGGCAAAACAGAGAAAATGAGTATATGCGTGAACACCGATTAAAGATTAAAGACTCAAAAGCTTGAGAACGTAAAATTTTTCTGCTACTTGGGGAGCATTTTCGATAGGAGTGGTGGATCCTTAGCAGATATATCGAGCGCAATCATTTGGTCAGCTTAGCCCCGTCTGGAACTCGTCTTACTTATTACGACGGACAAAGCTAAGCCTACTCAATACGAAAAATCTACCTTTTTGCATTCATTCAAAGGCTTAAGAAAGATTATCCTTCAACAATATCAAAAGAGATGAGCAAATTCTGGGAATGCTTATCTGGGATTTCTAACAGATGTTGTGTAAAAATACGTAAATATTTGTATTATTTTTTTAACAAGGTTCTGTTTGTCGTGCTTAATTCCCAATTTTTATTCTTGGGATAAGCTATTCCTATGCGTATTTTACTGGTTGCTTAGGCCAAATCATCAGGAAACTTCATTCAAAGATTTAGGAAAAACTAAAGAAATTAAACATATAAAACTTTTAAGCGAATAAGAATTATAAGCAACAGTTTTACTTGTAACAATATCAAAGCTTAAACAACAACACCAACAATAAACAGTGAGTTTATCTTTTTTTATATACATTCCCCACTACAATTGGTTGGAATTCTTCCAACATTAATTGTAGTTGTAAGTAGATTAAGAAAAAACAAAATAAAAACAAAAACAACTTATCTTATTGTTTTCGCCAAAAAATAAAGTAGTTATAAAGAATTACACAACCGGAAATTCTTATTTGCAACATAAACGCAGCAAATTTATGAAACGGAACCAGATTGACCATCAAAAACTGTTAACCAAATTTAATCGAGGCAACAAATTCCGATGATTTCCAACGATTTACCATTCCGATTCAAGCGGCTCCTATTCCCTTTGCGTCTTGCCTTTGCTATTAACATCAACAAAGCACAGTCCCTGCAAAGGTGACATGCCTAAACGGCAACGTTCGGAGGAGGAAGCTGCAGACGTGAAACAGCAACCAGGGACAAAACGTCCTAAAATTACACCGAAACCGATGAACAAGTCCTTCAGATAGGTAGCCAAGTCACCTCGTGCGGGCTTTTATCGACAAAGGTGTTGATAATGGTGCCATCTCTCATACCAAGTGGGACCTGGTAAAACAGAACTTGATGGGGGTGTTCTGAACGATCCTCAGGGAGAATCTTTGATCACTCGGGTGATATGGTTGATGAGGACGTGCTTCTGGGATCTGACCAGGAGGACGTCAACACAGATTAACCTCCACCATTCTAAAGAAGCATCCGCTGCATTGCTCCCCCGGATGGTAGAAAGAGGGGAGGAGCTCGTGATTGTCCAAGAACCATGGATTTACAAGAATCTTGTTTGCGGAATTAATCTCAAAGGCTACAAACTATTGTTTGCGATAGGTAGAGGTAACATAAGATTTTGTGTCTTAGCTAAAAACTTGGATCCTAGGAATTATTTTTAACATCGGTTAGGTAGCGCTTAGGTAACCGCAAAAGTGAAAAGTTTCCCGAAAATGTTTTAATTTCGTTTGTTTTTTTCTTTTTCTTTGCTTCAACATTGAGCTACTATGCTATCTATAACCATATACGGTCACCACTACGTTATAAAAGACCATAAAAAAAGACCCGTGTTTCCCATTTTTGCCCAAAGTCATTAACTTCTTTTTTATGGGCCCCCAAAGATTTGGGGCCTCGGTGTAATTTTTGCAAGAAAGTGACCATTCTTAACACCGTTTAGGTAGCGCTTATGTAGCCGCAAAAGTAAAATGTTTCCCGAAAATTTTCAGTTTTTTTGATTTTATATGTTCACAATTTTCACTTTGGGCGCTTTGGTAAGTTTTTTTTTGTGTTGCACTGTGTAATAAATTGATGACCGACTACGTAGTTTTCTAACAGATTGTGTGTATTTGCTGGAAAATTTTGCTTCAATAGATGTAACAAGCCTTCATGCCATACTCTATCAAAAGCTTGGGAAACATCGATGAAGAGGGCGGAGCAATATTTTCTTTCTTCAAAGGCTTTTCTTATGGCGTTTACTATCCGACGGGTTTGTTAAATTGTGCTATGTTCTCTTCTGAAACCGAATTGATGGTTATACACCCATTGTCATTTAAAACTGGGGTTAATTTTGACGCTAAAAGCTTCTCAAACAGCTTGGATATATTAGATAATAAGCTGATAGGCCTATATGACTCAACTTTTGTATGATCTTTTCCTGACTTTGGTATCATCGTAACTAAGGAGACCTTCCATTCTTGAGGGTAGTATTCAAGGCGCAAATAGCATTAAAAATTAAAAGAATGATTTTCTTTGCTATGCTGGGTAGTTCCAAAAGCATTTTGTTGCTGATCTTGTCAAAAGCAGGGGCTTTCTTGGGGTTTAAATCACAAATAGCCTTTTCGATCTCTCTTATATCAAATTTTAGGGGAACAGCTGCTCTAGCAGCAACAGTTGGTAACTCGACCGCAATATCGTGAGATATATTTGGGGTAAAAACGTTTTTCAAATGATTAACAAACAGATTTCCTTTTTCAATATCATTTCTGGCCCAACTTCCAATCAAGTTTCTTAATGGTTGTTTAGAGACAACTGGCCTTTTGAGATTTCTAGCTGCACGCCATAATGAGTAGTCTGAATGTGAAGTTGCATCAAGTTCATTTAGATATTTTTCCAGAGAAGCCGTTTTCTGAGTCTGCAGTAACTTTCTTAGCCTTTCTGTACAGTCTTTTAATAAATTCTTTAGTTGGGGGATCTGTGCAATTGCCACTCTCTTCGAGCTCTCCTTTTTTCAGTCAAGAGCAGCTCGACATCTGTGGAATATATTTTAATATTTTTTGTTTTTTCGGGGCCAATGCTGGAATGTTGAACAGCTAGTAATATTTTATGTGCAATGGGTACTGACAAATTTTTTTATATTTTAACCAATTTATTTTTGTGGCTGACGTCGCTAAGTAACCAGTCGGAGATACAATTCTATTGGGTTCATTATAGTAACAATTGTAGGTGTATGGTCGGATGATAATTCTAAGGAAGCTTCAACTTGAATCGCTTCTGTGGGGATGTTTTTAACCACGCCAAAATCGATAACATCTGGAACTGTTTGCTGATCAGTGGCCAATATGTTGCTTGTCCGCTCGCTACCAAATTTAAATTAATTTTAGAAATTGTATTAAATAAAACACGATCCTTTGGTGTTATAAGTCGTGACACCCAGAAGGTATGTTGAGCGTTATAATCGCCAGTGGCCAGGAAACAGGGTCCTAATGATTTAAAATATTTATATTATTGGCTTTCTGATATTGCAAATCTAGGTGGGGAGTATAATGATGAAATTACTAAGTTTCTATTTAATTCTTCAACGCAAATGTTCGTTGATTAAAGATAGTCTTCACGATGATCACACATTAGTAGTTTGACTCGAGTTTTTATCAAAATGGCAGAAACTCCACAAGCTCTATCTCGAGGGTCATTGGTATCATATAGTGTATAACCATTGATTTTAAACGTATTTCTTGAGGTCAAATGAGTTTCAGAAACCATCATGACATCAATTTGTTTATTTTTAAGAAAGTATTCTAATTCATTTTTATGTTGGCAGATGCCGTTTGCGTTCCAAAAACAAATTTTTAAACAGTTCATGGCTTGTTTAGTACAGCAATAAAATCGATTGCATTCAGAGAATTTAGTTCTTAATGACTTGGAAAATCTCAAATAAAATGATTTTGCAATTTCTTTCAATTTATAAACAATTTCATTATTACTTTGCATGTTTCTGTAAATATGTCAAATCGATTTCCACAAAAATTTCATATAAAGGTAAATGGTTTTATTTTAAATTTTCCCCTGACATATTATACAATGCATCACTTTTTATAAAATTTCTTGCCACTTGTGAGAACAAATATTTTCTCATCTGGATAGCTTAATATAAATCCTGGCGTCATCGCTTTGCATTTCAATATTAACCTGGTAAATTATTTTTAATATTGTACAACAACATACATTTTGCAACAAACACATGGTTTCCAAAGTCTGCTATCGAAAGAATCACGTCACATAGTTTTAGCTTAGCGCTGAGTTCTGAATGTTGCTAACATATTAAAAGTAAAAAAGCGCAAAGGATAAGAAAGTGCTAAGAACAACGCGGGGGTACTGCGGTATTTTAAATATGAAAAAGTACTAAAGTACAGAATTTTGTACCACTGATTAGGACTCTATCCCTAACTAAGGCGTTAAAATGGATCATATTCGTCTGGGTGAATGTGAAGTTGACTTCGCATCAGCCTTTCTACCTAACCTAACCTAACCTACATATATGTTAAGAAGTTTTGTTTCATTCTAAGGAATGTTTAGGCAATATAAGCAGTAATGGCAAAAATAAGCGATTTAAAGGAAAATATTTACTTGAAAAGAAGTAGTATTAAATTTAAGCATTATACATTTTAGCACCTTTATTTTTTGTTATTTTTTTAGTCCAACTAAGCTCCGAAAATGTTTAAGATTTGGTCATACTGATAAAACATACAACATACATATGTATGTACTTGTTTTTATGAGAATACATACATAAGTAAAACTTGAACAAGTACATGTATTATTAAAAACCATTCTTTCAATAATTAGACTGTGCTTGAAATTGACACTTTTTTTAGACAACCTGGGCACTTGGCGTTTTAACTTAACTCGGGTACGCTGAATCCAGTGGTGCTAGCCGTTGTTTTAGGTTAGCTCTGGTTTTCGTGATACACCGTTATTTCGAAAATGGAGGAGGTTGCACAACATATGTTCGCGTAACTTAAAAACCAAAATCCGCAATAAAATTTCCTTTAAGAAAAGTAATATGCGCAGTCGTTTCAGAAACATAATTTTTTTTTTGGAAAAAAAAAATTTTTTTTTATCAATATTTCGAAATTTTTGTTTTTTATCCCCATTTCTTAAGGGGGCTCCCATACAAAATGTTCAATGCAGACTAGAAATATATTGAAGAAAAAGTGCCATAAATGCCCAGGAGTCGCCCCTAGTGGGATAAAATGTATGACCGACCTCAATTAGTTTTTTGTCCTTAACATTTTCTCGAGACATACTTTCCCCTTATCTCTACTTCTTAGGGGGGCTCCCGTACAAATATTGCGTGTTATAAAATTCTTAAAAGTTGCTAACAGATTTTAGTCATTGTTTTGTTTTGTTTGCCTAGCTGCATTTTTCAATTTTTTATAAATTTTTAAAAAACAAAAATTTCGAAATTTTGATTAAAAAAATTATTTTTAGAAAACAAGTTGTATCTTTCTTAAAGGAAATTTTATTGCGGAATTTTGGTTTTTTTTTAGTATTTTTTAATAAGCTTAAGCGTTTCTGAGTTACGCGAACATATGTTGTGCAACCTTCTCCATTTTTAAAATAACGGTATATCTCGACAACCAGAGCTAACCTAAAAAAAAACGGCTAGCACCACTGAATTCAGCGTTCCTCGAATTAAGTTTCAAACGCCATGTGCCCGGCTTGTCTATTTTTTTAACTAGCACAGTGTTATTATAACCAAACGAATCCTCTTCAGTGTAGTACATGAAATACTGTAATTAGCGTTCATCATATACTTAAAGAATGTCTAGTTTCTAAGATGGCTAATTCTTTAGACCAAATTCTTGATTAATCAGATCCTGTTCAACAGGAAACATAAACTACTTTAAATCAACTAAATACTTTTGATATTTAGATTAGTAATATTATTTTCTCTCTTGTAAACTGTTTTTGTATGTTGCCCGCATTATGGTCTGGTTACCCTGCGCTTTTTTGTGTATACTTTCTAAATTTATTGACAAAGTATACATAAGTATATTGATAAATAAATAAATAAATAGACATACCTTGATAACTCCTTCTGTATCACATCTAAAATTAAAATCGCCAAAAACAAAAAATGGTGCAAGTCCATTCTTTTCGTCCAAATGAAATCTATTTAAAATTAAATACAAATTAAAAAAGTGATATTCTGGGATCGCAAAATTTCAAAGCTTACCTTTCTAAAGTATGTACCAGAGCTCTTCTTCTTGTTTTACAATAAACGGAAGGAAATTCTTCACAAGCTGCCAAATTTGATGCATCATGAAAAAGATGTATATTGACTAGATCAAAAACAGTATTATTAAGTTCCCAACGTGTTCTCATAAAACCCTTCCTAGACCATTTGCACTAAAACAATTAATTAATTTATTTAACATTAAAAAAAAATATTTTGACGATGTCATATCCAGGGTTAAAAAAACTGCAGTCGAAACCAAAAACTGTCGAACAAAAAACGAAGATTTGTGTACAACTTTTCGTTTTTTGAGTTGGTTTGACAGCGACTGTTTATATTTAATGAATTGGAAGTAAAAGCAACAGTTTTTCTTTGGCTAATGACAAATGAAGAATTGGAAGAAATATAATTTTTTCTACTTTGACTGCAGTTTTTTAAACGCTGGTCATATCATCGTGTATTATTGCTAATAGTTACTACAAGACATACATAGAATGCTACTAAAGTACAATATGCGTTTTTAATTTAATTTAAAAAATAATACAGTGTGGAACAGTGGCACGTTTTCAAAATAACATAGTGTAGTTCGCAGACGTTATTAATTATATTATTTTGTAGTTTGCAGAATATCGATTACACCTTCGAAATATAAAGTATTTAAAAAGAACTAATTTTTGAACAAAGTCACTTCTTTTCCGATTTTAAATTTAAAGACGAAAAGTTTAATTATTCTAAGGTGTATGTATAAACATTTTAGATTAATTATCAAAGTAATTTTTGAGAATACAAAATTTTAAATAACAAGATTTTGTTTGTCGTGCTTAATTCCCAATTTTTATTCTACGACTACGACAACGACACTCATAATAAGGCCGATTAATAAAAAAGTAGTTTTAATTTTTTTGTTCATGTATTTTTATATACAACAACCATATTTTGTTAAGTTTTAACAATATGAATAAAATAGCTTTTGCACGCGGCTTCGTTCGCGTAGAAACTCTCCTAAGTAACGATTGAAACTATTTATGAGTTTGTTGATTAAAATGGCTACTTTCATAACATTTTAAGGAGAACAATTATTTATCAAAAATAAAACTTTTTTTCTATTACATATGGGTAATTCCATGTCAAATCGACCAAGAGTGGGATTTTTTTTCAAAAGTTATGTCATTATTTCGTCGAATAAGCCGAATGTGTTCAGATTATTTCTTCAATATCTCGAAAACTACCTTCTATACGAAGATGATTTTAATGTCATTTTAAAGAGAATACTTGGGTCTACAAACCATATATAAAAAAAACAAATTTTTTTTTGAAAAATGTAATATCTGCAAAATATTAAATTTTAAAAACGGACTAAGTCCAAAACCCTATTTGTAAAATCCTGAAACTTTGAAGAAGGTATTTTTTTTTCTTTTTTAAGATATGATTTTTTTCTTTCGCAACATTTAATAAAACAATCTTAAAAAAGAATTTTAATATTGTAATTTTGAGCAATAAGTACACTCTGCTAGTTGCAAAAAACAGACAAGCCAGGCACCTGGCATTTTAACTTAATTGGGGCACGCTGAATCCAGTGGTGCTAACCGTTTTTTAGGTTAGCTTTGATTTCAAGATATACCGTTATTTCGAAAATGTAGGAGGTTGCACTGCATATATTCGCGTAACTCAAAAACGGTTTAGATTATTGAAATTACTAAAAAAAAAAAACCGAAATTCCGCAATAAATAATAAAGTGGGGTTGGTCATACATTGACCCATCTAGGAGCATTATACGTGCTCCACCATACAAATATGGCGGTTTAATAAAATTCTTTAATTTAGCCCCTGCAGCTCGTAGGATGCTCCTAGATGGGTCAAATGTATGACCAATATTTTTTCAATATATGGTTTGTAGCCCCAAGTATTCTCTTTAAAATGACATTAAAATTATCTTTGTATGTAAAGTAGTTTTCGAGATATTGAAGAAATAATCTCAACACATTCGGCTAATTCGGCGAAATTATTACATTTAGAATATGACATAACTTTTGACATTCGTTCATATATGTTCCTTATAGGATAAAAGGAACCTTCTCACCAAATTTCATTAAAATGGAAAGGGGTCGGGTCCCACTCTTGATCGATTTGACATGGAATTACCCATATATTTTCGAATCTATTTGTTTTGTACTTAAAGTATCTCTTTATACACCATGTTAGATATATATAATAAATATATAATAATTAAATTAATTTTGAAAATTTTGGAACTCCACAGGATAGTGTACAACCTCATCCGTATGCACTACACTATCTACATGTAGTTATTCGCATTCTGTTCCTTCAAACGATGTTATCAAAATATCATAAACTAGCATATATGTACTTCGTTAGCGTCTCCTTTTTCTTCGTGGACATATTTTTATGCCAAAGTTAATTTTTTCTAGGTTTAAACTTGTTTAAATTCTTGCATTTAACCCGCTGCTTTAGTAGAAGCAAAAAGCTAAAGAAAAATATCAAATTTCCCATATTTCCTTTTTTGGGTACTATATTTTTCCCCCATTTCTAAAGTATCAAAAATTTCAGTATTGTAGTGGCAGCCCATAATTAAGTACGAATATGTCAATAAATGGAGAAAAATTTTTTGTAAAAAAAAGTCCCAAAAATAGTTACGATGTTCACCCCTTAAATGTTCGAATTTCGAAAAAGTACCAAATTCGTATACGTATTTTTTTTGATAAGTTTCGAATGTGCTTTGTTTCTATGTTTATTGGTCCAAAAGATAGATGGGGTGGCAAAAAATTACTAAAATTCAGATTTTACCCGTTTACTCCCTAATAGGGCCGAATTTCAAAAAAGTACCAGACTCCTGTCCGCTTATTTTTCTAAAGAACAACGATAAGTATTACATTTATTTTTCATCTCTTTTAGTTTTGGAGATATAAGGTTACCGAATTTTCCCGTTTTTACCTTTTTTTACCCCTAAAACATTCGAATTTCGAAAAATCCCGTCTTAGTGGATCGATTTGGGGAGTGACCAATCGCTAGTCCAAATTTCAAGTTTCTAGGGTCAGCGGTTTGGACTGGACGATGATGAATGAGTCAGTCAGTCAGTCACTCACGCAACTCTTTTATAAATATAGAAGATAGATGACTATTACCTAGTTGCCTCACGGTTGTAACAGGAAAAGCTAGGGATAAAACGGTCCTGGCACTAGCATCGGTATACTTACTATACGAGGCTACAGGTCCACATGGTAAGAAAGTGCATGAGTTGTTGAAGTACTCAAGCAGAAGGGGCTTGAGGCTGGTACTGAGTTGTGACGCCAATGCACGTTATACCCAATGGGGAAGTGCCGACATCAAAAAAAGAGGTGTCTATGTTTGATATTAATTTTGCCAGCAATCTTTATAACTGGAATAGGGTGAATACGACCACGTTCAGAACTAGATATAACATTGACGTAATAGATATAACATTGACGAACTTTAGGGACTTAGTAGAGAATTGAAGGGTTGCTTTGGGATTTTCCTTCTATGACCATAGTCGTCTGTCCTTAAGTTTGATCTTTTAAAGATCAAAAAGGTGTCCATATAGGAAATCAAGGAGGACGAATTGGGAGTTTTTTTCGTGATTGGTGAATAGTAACCTAAGAGTTACACACGATTGGAGGTCGACTTCGACTGGTGTGGAGCAATTGGTAGGCATTTAGCTTTCCGGGAATGCGCACGCTACCGAGATGGTGGACAGGCGAGCTGAAGACTCAAAGGTCCACTGTAGGGAGATCGATTATTCGACTTTTTTTAAAACCCGGTTTTCGAATAGTTGTTATTTTTAAAAAACGGCTTTCAGTTAAGAGTTAGAAAAATAACCGGCTAACCGGTTTTAATTCGAATAAATAAAAACACAAAAATCAAATTAGTGTTTGAAATAAAAAGTTAATTTAAATAAAACAATTCACTAAGGAACCAACAAAATTCTTTTTTTTAATTTTTAAAGAACTTTAGTTTTAAAAAATTATAGGAATTTAATTAATTTATTATATATTTGAGATATTCTCCCAATGAATGAAATATTTGAAGGGGAAACGAACGCTTAAGGAAACTGGTGACTACGGGGAGTTCTGTTTCTGCCGATTGGCGAAGTCATGCAAGTGGCGAACTGCATGGGTGACTGATAAGGGTCTGGGAGTCAATCCGGAGAAGACAGAGTTGGTTCTTTTTACTAGGAAGTACAAGGTGGGGAATTTAAGGCTGCCGGTACTAGGGGAAGTAGAGCTTAGGCTATGTGATAATCATATGTTTCTAGAAGTTTTTCTGGATAGTTACCTGTATTCAGGAGGGATCTTAATGCCAACTATGCTTGCAGATCATCAACAGGTAGGATCTGGGGACTCCGGTTATCAGTGGTGGGATGGCTGTACACTTTGGTGGTTAGACCCATTCTTACGTATGGATGCTGTGTTTGGATAAAGGCATAAAGGCTGGCTTGTCGGAGGAACCTTCTGTCTAAGGCGCAGAGGTGTGTTTCGATCGGAACAACAGGCGTCCCTGTATGTTATTCTACATTTTCTGGCTATTGAGCAGTATGTGATGGGAATGGCAGCAAGGAGCATTCTTAGACTGAGGAAGTTAGGACTGTTATGAAATTTAAATAGGATCGATTTTGGGCGTTTGCCGGGGATTATATTGCCGTATAGGGAGAGCTGGTCAGGTCCGGGCAGATTGTATAGGGTGTTTGCTATTTGCAATGATGTTTCGAGGATTTGGGTCATCTACATTGAGGATCTGGACATTGGAAGATCATATAGGCTTCCTGACGACTGAAGTGTACTCCGACTGAAGTGTAATCCAAGCCAGTGGATAATTGTAGGTGGATTCTAGAAGAAATCTTAGGGGAGTATGTGGTGAGGCTGCACTGGGTACCGGGGCGGTGCAATATCACCGCAAATGAGATGACTGGTGGGTTAGCGAGACTGTGCTCGTAAATGGAGGATCCTGAATATTAAGAAGCGGTCAGGCCTCCAATGGGCTTATATTTTGGAAGGATCATGGAAAGGGTTCTGAGCGGGACTAATTAACTTTGGGGGAACCGAACGGACTGCAGCGTATATCGTGCGCTGTGGCCGATGCTTAAGCAGTTGCTGCTGGGCAGGAGTAGGGTCTGCGTTAGGACTATAATGGGTATTATCATGGGCCAATGTATGATAGGCAGGATGGCGGTGAGAATAGGATCTGACTTGTCGGATATATGCAGGTTGTGTGAGGACCCAGAGGAGTTAAATAGTTGAGCACCTTCTGCGTCACTGTCCCAGGCTGCAGAACAGCAGGCTGAGATGTCTAGGTAGTAGATTCTTAGACGAATTGGGAGATGTCTCGAGATGCGGGCTCGAGAATCTGACGGGATTCGTAATTGGGGTGACCTGGCTGCGCAACAGGAGACTGGCTACATGTAGAGCAGTTACCTGTTTAGTAGGGTTGCCCTTTCTTATTTGGCCCGAATTTTATCTTCCATTACTTTCTCTATTTTTGTGGTTTCACTTTTTATTGTTCCTTTTCTTTTCTAATTAGTATTCTATCACTAACAGAGAACTGCAAAAATCACTATTTTTCTTGATTTACTCATACGCTTAAATTTACATTAACTCTATGCCTGCAAAACAAAGTTCAACGTTGGTAATTTTGACATCGTTTTGTAAACAATTGATTTGTGCATGTGTGAGTTCTTTATTGAAAGTGCTTTGTTTTGCATTCACGTAGTCATTGTCCACTCGATGAGACAACGACGAACTAAATTGGTATGAGTACGAGTCGCTTTGTTACATTAACAATAACAGCAATAACAACAATACATTGTACATACAGAACTGCCTAGCTATTTATTTATCGCCCAACATTTCAAAATTCATCTTTTAATTTCGGAGATATTAGGTTACAGGTTGTAGCCGTTTTTAAACTTTAAGCGATCGAATTTCAAAAAATCTCTTTTTAGTGGATCTACTTATTAAACCGCGTACCGAGTTTCAAGTCTCTAACTTCAGCCGTTTGGACTGGGCGTTGATAAGTCGGTGAGTGAATAAGGCCTTGTATTTTTATGAATAAAAAAAAGCAGAACACTAAAAATAAGAATACTTTTAGTTGGGTTGTTCACGAAAGGCGGATTATCAGGTTATATGGTTATGTAGTTATATTAACAAGAAACAAAATTTATTTAAAAAAAATTTAAATAAATGTAATTTGTTGTTGTGAATATAACTAAATAACCATATAACACAATAACCAGCCTTCCGTGAACAACCCAACTGAAAATATTTTTCTAGAAAAAGAAACATTTGTTTTGTTAAAAAAAAACCGATTATATGTACATTAGAGCGACTCACCAAAAAAGTACTCGATGCACCCTTCTAAAAATGTACCTTGGACTTTTTTTAAGATGACATTTTAAATATTTCGGCTCCAGCTTTGATCTCTCGTGAGCTGGACCATTTTGAAAAAGGGTCTATTTTTGCATGTTTTGTTAATTTGAGAATCTGTTTCCTTACCAACATATACAAATTGGGTATCGTAAAAAAGGTTTTTTTTAAGGCGCGTCCGAGAGGTTAAAGCTGGAGCCGAAATATTTAAAATGTCATCTTAAAAAAGTTCAAGGTTCATTTTTAGGAGGGTACATCGAGCACGAATTTTGCTTCCATACAACTTGAGTCGCTCTAATGTACATACAATGTATTCCATAGTAAATCAAATTTTATTTTAAGGTACGATAAATTATCGGTGGAAATAAATTACACTTTAATTTTTTTTCGTCTGAAAAGCCAAAAAAATAATTTTGAATGGTAATATCAGATTTTGAGGGGTCAGCAAAAGATTGAAAACTACAAAATGATATACACAAGATCTATAATCAACGTTAGATAATTTAAAAATTACAGAATTTTGAACAGAAATAAAACTGTGGCATCTTGACAAAACATCTCAAGTTTAAAACGTGGAAAAAAAATGTTGTTAATTATACGAATTTTCATTAAAAAAACAGTTTTGTTTATGTTTTTAAAATGTTGTATTATAAACGAAATTTTTCTTTAATTTTGCATTATTTAAAACATTTAAAATAAAATATTTTTTTTTTAATTTTTTAAGCTTCATTCACAATCAAAAAAACATTTTCACTTGGTGTTCATAATAGAGCAACAATTTCTTTTGCAACAACACACATTTTGCATTAAGAAACCGTTTGCAAATTTTAGCCACAACAATATTATGCTTTTATTACTATTTTTTTACAACATTTTGTTGAAATTTTCATTCAAAACTAGATGAAATTATTATAAATGTCAGAAACAATTTCATACAAATTGTTGCTGAAGTTCTAGTTGACTCAACTTTAGTTACATTTTTAAAAAAATTTTAGTTAAATTTTTGTTCTAAAAATGAAAGGAAAATATATGAAATACTTTAGGAAGAAAAAAGATAGAAGAAAAAACGAAATTGTTTCTCTGATTGTGAACAAAGCTTTACAAATTAAAAATATTTCTTCAGTTAGAGTATTAAAAAAGAATGTAGTATGGTATTTCTATTTTAAATAATACATGCATATTGCACTGGTTTTTCTAAAGAGAGTCAACTCAAAAATTTACAAATTTTCAGTAGAGGCCAGCGTCGCTATTTGTGAAGAGATCCCTTTGTTGCTAGTTTTTTGAAATGCAAAAAGGTTTTAAATTTAAATAAAGTTTTTTTAAAAATATACATATAATTTAAAATTTGCAGTATATTACATGAAAATATTTAGTATTAGTTTTGTGCGATTAAACGATCTTATATTTTCTCTGTACTTTATAATTGCAACAGTGTGTAATTGTGTTTACTCCTTCATACCTTTAACATCCCAAATATATTTTTTTAGGTGCTGAAGTACCTTAAGCACTAGATTCATATAAGTTATTAGAATATGATAAATGGACTTAGTGTAGAACTTTGTAAAGGTCTACTAAAACGTGCGATTTTAATAACGAAATTTTTGTGTAATAAGAGGTAACCAGTGCCCATGTTCTGTAACTCTCGCGTTGAGAAACTTTTAGATTAAAATGTGTGAAATGAAACAAAAATGCCATATATTAAAACAAACAGCTGTTTTTCTCATTTAACTGTGTCTGTAACTTTTTTTTGGCGAGTACTAGCTGTCACGTAAGAAAATTACTCGCCAATTTACAGAAAAACTGTGTCTGTAACATTTTTCTGAGAAAAAATTCAACATGAAAAAACAGTTAAAAATGCAAAATACAAAGAATAATAATAATAATATTTTGTTCTTGGCACATTTTTTATTGTTTAATTATTTTGCTTTAGACATAGGGCCTGTTCGGAAATGCATCACTGCGCTGCATCAGAAAAGCAAACTTTTTTAATGCCGAAAAAAAATTATTTTAAATTTTTTTTTATTGTGTGACTACTATTTTTGTAGAGTATTTGACATTTTTTTGGCCCACATATACTTCACCGATATATATTTAAGCATTTGAAATCACTGATGCAGCGCAGTGATGCATTTCCGAACAGGCCCATGTTTATATGTACATTATACGAATGTTTTCAAAGCTCGTTTGCAAACAACAAACATTAAAGTGGCACTTTACATTATTTGGTATAGCCGACGCACAGTGGGGCCTTTTGACTTTTTTCGTTGCAAAAATCATAACTTTTGAACTGATAAAGATATTTAAAAATTTTAAAAAGCGTTTGAAAGGAAACTTCTTTAGCTTTAATATACATGATTTGCAAGGTCATAGGTTAGGCGCGGCACTGTGAACAGTGTCTGCTTTCGACTGTTTTTATTACAAACATCATAACTTTTGAGGTAAGAAAGATATTTTAATAAAAATGAGTATCATTATTGGAGGCACTGTGCACATTGGTTTTTTTGTTGAAAACATCATAATTTTTGAAGTTACCAAGAAATTTGTAATGGGGAAAAAACACTGGATTTTTAAATCTTTTAGGATCAAAATAAGTGCTCCCTTATTGTGATAGGCATTGGACACGATGACACGTTTGACCTTTCTTGTCGCAAAAATCATATATTTTGAAGTAATGATATTTTTAAAATTTCTCAAACATTTAAAACACAACTTTTTGTGCTTTAAATGACATTCTCATAGGGAAGTCTAGAAAAAATGCTACTCTAATATAACATGTTATATTAATATGTCTTTTTATTTATATTACAGATAAAAATTATTGAAATATTTTTAATACTAATTTTAATTTATAATATTATTTTATAGTATGATATATTATAATATGATATTGAGTTATTTTTATTAATTTTTTTAATAGTTAGTTTTCTTCAAAATAGTCATTAACATTTTGAGCGATTTGTAATAGACTTAACATATCGGAGCTATATTTATATTCTTCCAAATCCTTTCGAGATCTTACATGTCTCCGCGATGAAATCAGTGGGTCTGAAGAGGCCGCCAACATATTAAAAAGATCCTCATTCTGTCTAGTCCGTGAAATTTTGCAAGTATTCGCATATCTAAAGTGCTTGTAATCTTTGTTTTTGCATTCCTGGGCTTCTTCTGATAACTCTCCAATTGGTAAGCATTGATATTCAATTAAATTTTGGCCATGAGCCAAAATCTTATGGACCGTATGAGTAAGTTTCTTCTCAGGGTACTTTTAAGCCAAAAGCTGGGCAGTTTTTGATGCATAATCCTGAAACTTTGGGCCATTTACCATTTCTTTAGAGTTTATAACATTTAGAATAACTGCCAAACTTTTTATAATATGGTTGTCGACACCAGTAATTTGGGCTGTTACCTCATCATTTTCAAAAAACGATCTGGACATGTTACCATCGTTAGTATTTCCATATCCCTGCTTTGGGCAGTCTATTTTTAGTCCAAGGTTCTTAAGAAATTCATTTTGTATAATATTTTTTCGAGCAGTTAGTTTTTCTTTTGGTGTTGCATTCTCATGAAAACTTTCTCCTTCTCTCGGAATTGTGTGCGCTAATTTTAAAATAAACTCCATGCACCTAATTCTGGCATGTAACGGAGAAATTCCATATTCATAGTTTTGCTCATCACTTGAATCATTAAAATTTTGAAAGTCCTTCTGTGACTTTTTGCGAATTGCACACTTCAAAGTTGAAGAAGTATCTGTTATTACATTTAAGACTTTGCCATCAATCATTGTAAGACAAAATTCATAATAAATGAAAACCTTTTT
This sequence comes from Pollenia griseotomentosa, assembly GCA_963931875.1. NCBI lineage: Eukaryota > Metazoa > Arthropoda > Insecta > Diptera > Polleniidae > Pollenia > Pollenia griseotomentosa. The sequence goes on along the minus strand of OZ007560.1, from coordinate 173,263,903 downwards.
TCCATTCTTCATTTCAATAACAGAAGGCTTTAGTTCGGAAATTTGCTTTTTTATATCGTTTACTGTAGACTTGATTATTTCTGAAGACTCCTTTGCATATTTAAAAAATATCGGACGGCAAAAATGGACTGACGATGGGTGAGGATTTTTCCAATGCTCAGAGATTTCACTTATAAGCCGTAAAGGAACTATAGAAGCCATAAACATATTTGCATCTGTAATAGTTATGTCAGTTGTCGATATTGTTTGTTTGTAAGCACTTTGACCAGATGATCCATCACATCCCCACTTGCTTATCAATGTAAGCCTATCTGGAAGTAATGCTCTTTCTTTTTCAGGAAAACTTTGAACTAAGCGTTTAGATGTATGATCCATTAAGTCTTGCAGTTCAACTTCTGCTGATACTTCAGTAACTTTTACATTAGATGGTACTGCTTCTTTTTTGGCAGAGGTAACCTTTTTATATCCAGGAAGAACATTCACATTATGATTCTTTAAAGAGCTTCGTAAAATATTATATTTCTCCTTTGACAATCCCAAGTCCATAAATAACGCTAAGGCTTCTTCTATGCTATACTTTGTGGGTAATGCATTCGGAGGAGTTGGAATACTTCTTTTAATCCTTCGCAGTCGATCTGGGCTAGCAATCTCCACAGCTTTTGTAATATCAGACCTTGATTTATCTTTATCTTTTACGTACTTAAGACATAATGCTTCTGACAGATTCGATGTAGATATATCTTTTGTAGCATTTTGAAGTTTACCTTTTATTGTGTACTCCGAACACTCGTGTATAGTTTTAGCAGGTCTTCCTTTTCTGCTGTCCAAAGATGTATGCGGTTCTTCGATGTTTTCAAAAGTTGTTACTCCATTTAGCCAGTCTGAGTACTTTTCCATAAAGGTTTTTGTCGTACTGTTTAAGGCAAGCCATTTTCTACGAATATCCAAGAAAACGAAGTGAATTTTGTTTTTAACATCCTTTTCCTGGTATCCAGGTAAACCGTGCAATTTTTCCACAATAGCCAAATTAAATACATTTTCATTATGTGATTTTCTAAATAACTCAAACAATTCCGAATTTTTAAATGACATTATGAGTTCTGGTACTGACCACTACTTTTGCAAAGTAAAACTTTAACTGATTGCATTACACAATTGCAGATTAATTTATACCCAAAAATAAAAAGGTTCAAGCTACCTGATTAGCGAAACATAAATCTAGGCCACAATTAACTGGATTATATACAACTGCAGTTTTTATTTTATTTAGTATAAAAACCAAGTTTTAAAACTACCTGCCTATTTTCATAATGTGTTCTTAAATTTAAATAAATAAACAAATTCTAATAATTATGCCTACCTGATTGACACAAGAAAATATTGTTTATAAATAAGGCTACATACATATTTATAAGGAGGCACATATGCATACATTAACAGAAATATGTCAGTCAGTTCCACTTATATTTACATTTTTGTGCTGTAAGTTAAGCCTGTAATTTTTTGTGGCCCAATTTAGCGAAGTTATTTAAAGTACTGTGTAGTAAAAATGCTAAAAAAAATATGGGCGTGACCATTTTTGCCTATTTTTAGATATTCTCTATTTAATTTGTAAAAAGTACCTAAATATAGGGTGTCTGAAAAACGGCAACTGCCAAAAAAGTATGGCCAAAATTCTGTAACTTTTGAACCGAAGGAGATATTTTAGTGAAATTTTTTTAACCGACAGATAGGTTCTTAAACTATTCTCCACTTTAAATTTCATTAAAATCGGTTGAGTAGGTATTGGGGAATTTAAGGGCAAAGTGGAACTTTAGATTTTTTAACTTTAGCGTGAAATATGTTTTTTTCTTATTTTTGTTAATTATTTAAAAATGTCATTTTTGGATTTAAATACACTCAAAATACTCAAAATTTAATGTTTACACTAAAAAAAATATTAACATAAAAAAAATAGTAAGATCAACTGGAAATTTTGCTATTATAACTGAAAAATGAACAATATTTTGCTGTCAAATTCGTCTACACTTAAAAAAAAACTTTAGAAATATTATCTAAAATCTTGCTATTACTACAGAAGAATCTATTATTTTTGCTGTAAAATTTGTTAATTTTAGCAAAATAAGTCCGCTGAATTCTGATTTATTTTAAATTTTGATACGAAAATATAGGTATTTATTTTTTTAATGTTTCTTATTTATTAAAACATTTCATACATATGTGGATAAAAACCTTTTAAAAATAAAAGAAGCAATAGATTTTAATAGCTTGAGGTTTGAGGTTATGTTTATTATTATTTCTTACTTAAACAATGTCTGTCTTGGATCTAATGAATTAAAATTATTGTTCATTTAATTGAAAGATTGATTGCAAATATACCATATTCTGTTCTGTGTTATTTATGTTCTTTAGTAGTTTTTTGACTTCTTCATCTAAGTCCCGATGTTCCACTTTCCATTGATTTCGAATACTGCAGATGAACGGATCTGACGTTGCCAAAAATATATTAAATAGATCTTCATTTGTGGCATTTCGTGAAAATTTTCTAGTATTGTGCTCTCTATAAAATCTGAAATCCTTATTCCTTTTTTCCTGAGCTTCCTCTGATAAATCTCCAAGTGGCACCAACTGTTATTTAATGACATCTTCTCGATTTTGTGAACTTTAGCAGACAAATTTCTCCATGGGTACTTGGTCGTATACATTTTTGCTGTTTCCTTAGAAAAATCTCCAAATTTTCTAGAGTCAATTTCTTCATTGCACGCAAGTACTTCTAGGATTATTGTAAATCTAAAAATGAGGTTCAAATCAACACCTGTTATTTCAGATGCAGTTTCTGGATCTGAAAAGAATCTTCTTGCGGTATTGCCATCATTTGTATTACCTGACCCTTGTTTTTGCTGATCTATAATCAACCCAAATTTGCGATATTCATCTTGAACATGTTATCTTTTTGAACTTCTTAACTCCTTGTTGGATTCGTTGTTTCTTATTGATCCTGAAGATCCGAAATTCAAAGCATAACTGATTTTTAGTAAGTGTTCCATAAGTCGTATTCTTGCATGTAGTGGTGATAATCCAAATTCATATGCATCCGTATTATCTAATGATTTTGTCGGGACTTGGTTTAATTGGCTTGTTGTTGCATGGCATATGATGCAGCTGGATGCAGCCTTCGTGTTAGTCAAAGCCTGGCCTACTTTTCCATCTATCATTGTTAGCACTAATTGGCAGCTAACTTCCATTTGCTGCCCATCTAAATCTAATTGTAATAGCTGTAGTGTTGCAATTTGCGCCTTGATACCACTAACTTCTTTGTTAATGGCATCATGAGTTTCTTTTTTGAATTCAAATTTGATAGGCCTGCAGTATTTCGTAGAAGATGGTGTCTCATTTATCCAAATATCCTTTGTTTGCGTTGTACTAGTCGAAGGCTCTGAATCTTCCAAAATCTTTTTTAATCGCAATGGTACAAATGAAACCATGAACATATCTGAGTCCAAAATATTTTCACATACTACTTGTTTGTATTGTTTTTGGCCGGAAGAACCATCACATCCCCATTTACAAAAAAGAATTTACTTTGTGTTTCCATATTTCTTTATCTCTTTTTCTTTTATTGATTGTAGCAAGCGTTCGGCTGTGTGATCAAGTAGATATTGTAGTTGTACCTCTGCCGAAATTGGTGTGATTGTAATAGTGTCCTTTAATGGCAAACAGTCCATTTCAGCAGCTGTAATGTGATAATATGCTGGATACAGATTTGAGCCTCTTTCAATCGCACGCAATCTGAGGTGAATATATTGCTGTTTTGTTAATTTCAAATCCAGAAATAATGATAATGCCTCCTCATTTTTTGAATTGTTTTGCATCGCTCGGAGTTGGTATACTTTTAAGAATCCGTTTTGTTCTCAATGGACTCAATGTCAATTGTTTCTGTGATCGTAATTGATGTAGGAAAGTATCTTGAATATTTTCATATCCGATTTCTTCATTGATATCCTTAAGCTTCCGCCTCTTAGATCTATCGCTACAGTTGTCCAGCGATTTTTGTAGTCTCCCACGATTGTTTTGATTTGTAGTTTCTGAATTGATCTGCACAGAAAGTTCGTTCTCTAACCAGTTTACAAAGCTTTGCTATAATCAACTTTCCTGTATCGCTGTTTTAAATGTTTGATGAAAACAGATAATTTATTTTTTAAGTATAATTGTATTTCAGTGCTATAGGAATTTAAGTTTCCTTTTTTTCGAATGTAGTTTTTAACATCTTCCTCGTTTTTGTTTCTAAAATACTCTCCGGCCAATTCTCCAAGTTTTTATGAAAAACGTTGTTATTGCTCAGATATATTATATCCACTGAGTTTGCATCCGAATGTCACTTGCTTTTAAACCTTTTAATACTTTTTTCATACCAAATGCAGGTAGAATAAAAAGGATTAAAAGACTTAAAATCCTTTTATTTATGTGCTATAAAATACCTGACACAAATTTAACAACGCATTGCATAGTTATAGGGTCATAGAATATTATTAGAGTCATAAATACAAATAAAATAAATAGACAAAAAAATTAAAAATCCCTTCTAAAGCTAATTTGAACGTAGTGTAACGGAAAAGTTTGAATCAGGGCACCTATACGTTTTTCTGAGATCATCGATAGGTAAGAGGTGGGGGCTTCGGCCGTCAGTAGTGGAATGGCTGTACACTTCGGTGGTTAGACCCATTCTTACGTATGGATGCTGTGTTTGGTGGGAGTCAATGAGATTGGTGAGTCGAAGGAACCTTCTGTCTAAGGCTCAGAGGTGTGCTTCAATCGGCATGACAGGTGCCATGAGAAGTACTCAAGCGGCCCTGGATGTCATTCTACATATTCTGCTTATTGAGCAGTATGTGATGGGAATGGCGGTCAGGAGCCTTCTTACACTGAGGGAGTTAGGATTATTGGGGAATGTCACGCAGGGTCACTCACGGATCCTGGGTGAGATTGAGGCTGGTGGCTATTGCCTGGGATTACCCGGCTCCACTGACTATGTGGGCACTAGGGTGGATTTTGGGCGGTTGCCTGAAGTGATAGTACCTTCTAGGGAGAGCTGGTCAGGTAGGAGCAGATTATTAAGTGGATTTGCTATTTTCACTGATGGCTCGAAGATGAGGGGCACGGGTGCGAGGGTCTACATTGAGGATCTGGACATCAGAATGTCATATAGGCTTCCTGACGACTGCAGTGTTTTTCAGGCGGAGGTTCTGGGGGTCTTGAGGGCCGTAGAACTGATGAGGGACAACATTGGCAGGGGCTCGGAGGTCAAAATATATGTGGACAGCCAGGCGGCTCTTATGGCCGTAAGGGGCTGTTATGTGAACTCCAAGCTGGTTGATGATTGTAGGAGGGCTCTGGGGGAAGTCTTAGCGGAATACGTGTTGAGATTGTGCTGGGTGCCGGGTCACTGCGACATAGGAGGCAATGAGGTGGCCGACGAGTTAGCGAGACAGGGCTCAGAGAAGGAAGATCCTAACTGCGTAGAGGCGGTTAGCACTTCAATGGGCTTCTATTTTGGGAGGATCAGGGAATGGATTCTGGGCGCGACCATTCGAGCCTGGGGGAACCGAACGGACTGTCGGGTACCGCGGACGCTGTGGCCGGTGCTTAGGAAGTCCGATTCGGAGTCGCTGCTGGGTAGGAGTAGGGTCTGCGTTAGGATCATGATAGGAATGATCACGGGCCACTGTATGATGGGCAGGATGGCGGTGAGGATTAGATCCGACTTGTCGGATATGTGCAGGTTGTGTGAGGACCCTAAGGAGTTGGAGACAGTTGAGCACATTCTGTGCCACTGTCCCAGGCTACAGGGTAGCAGACTGAGGTGGCTGGGCAATAGATTCCTGGGCAAATTAGGGGATGTCCGGGTTGCGGACTCAAGAATCTGATAGGATTCGTAATGGGGATTGCCTGGCTGCGCGAGAGGAGACTGGGTGCTGGTCGCACGTAGGGCGAATTTGGTTGAGTGGGATTTCTCTCGGGTTTCGTCCGAAACCTTTTTTCATATCTATCTTTTAAATCTGACTTATAATCTCGCTGTTTATTTCACCTACTTTCTATCTTCATATGGCTATCTCTAAATAAGGCGTCACAATTGACCATATTGGTCTCTGGGTGTAGGTGTGAAGGAGACTTCACACCAGCCTTTCTACCTACCTAACTACCTACCTTAGTTTTAATATGTTTACTATTAAATAAAATTAAAATTTCGGAAATCGGTGACAAACAAAAATTGGACTTTTGGCCAATGAAATATAATTTTCAGCCACTGTGCGACGTTATGTTAAAAGCAACAAAAGTAATGTATTTAATAAAATTTTAATTAGACGATTCTTTTTTTTTTATTTATTATTGTATTTAGATTCAATAATCATTAAAAATTACCTCTGGAAAAAAATGTTGCGGAAATTTTGATTTCTCTTTACTTGATATAGTTTCTATATTGCCAGAATATATGTTTTTTCCTTCAGCCGAATCCCAACTATGAGTAAGAAAATTCCACATTTTTACACTTTTTAAACTATTATGTACAAAATAGAGGTTTCCAAGTGCCTAAGTAAAATAAAAAAAAAAATTTATGAAAACTTCAAAACATATATTTACCCATTATTTGTAACTTAAATGGCATGCTACATAATGTTTCGTTTAGAAAAACCAAATTCGCGACATTTTTGGGGGACCATATTATATACATATATATGTATGTACATATATTGTGATATATATGTACCTACATAGGAATTTAAAGCAGACAGCTGAATATTAATTCGAATAAATTTTTCAAATCACCTAGAAAACTTGCATATACATTAAAGGGCTGCACAAGCACATTCATTTTACCACATATAATAAGACTTTCGCTGAATTATGCCTGACAACGGTAAAAAAAAAGATAAAAACAAATTGCCGAGACAAGGACTGTTTTACACGTATACGAAAAAACGAATGTGAGTTTGTTCTATCCCAACAAACACCGAGGTTTGATTTTAAATCGAAAATGATTTAAATTAAATGACAAACGTTTGATAATGATTTGAAAATCATAGCATTCTCAACAAAAAGGGGAAATTATTTTCAAATTGAAAAATACCTTTATTTTCAACTTGCTTTCAAAAGTAATTCTCAAATGTTTTTCAAATGTGGATTATAATACAATGTTGAACACAAATAAAAATATTTTATTTTTTTAATATAAATTTATAATTTATTTAAATAAACTGTGAGATAAACATTCGGCACCATAGCTAAAAGATGAAATAATGTTCTTTCCGTCCTCTTATTCTTGGAAAAACGAAATACTTGGCTCCTTTTTATTTTGAGGATTGTAGCACCGCGATCATACAACAAACTTATAATTTCTTCACTTTCCCACAAAGTAAAAATTTATCTAATCGCGAATTTTAATGTTTACATTTATTTTTCGCTTAAGTATTGCCAAGTTTAGTTTTCATTTGAATTTAACATTTGATACCAATTTGACATCAAATTGATAACACATTTGATGTCAAATTTTGATTTTCAACTCATTATCAATTTGAATTTAAATGTTTAAATCAAACATTTGAAAAACGTTTGAGAATTGTGTTTGATGTCAAATGATAAAGTCATTTCATATCAAAGGTTTGACTTCGTGTTTGTTGGGATGTTTGTTCGTTCGTATATTGTGTATGTTAATATAGAGTTCATTTTACGAGTTTATGGCATAATGGATAAGTAAACATTAACACTGATTGCACTGACAACACGTGTTATTCGTTATACGAATTTCATATATTTCAACTTAAACTGAAAGATTTCTTTTGCTAATGCTGCATAAAGAAGAAAGAAAAACAACAAACTAATTTTTTTGTTTTTTATGCCTTATAATTTTGTAAAGCTGTTGTTTTTTTTGCAATTGCAAAAAATAAATTAAAACACAAATGTTCGCTTTGTTAAGGTTATGTCAGATAAAACTTTTGGTTCGCGTTGCGTTAGACTGCTTTTTTCTTTGAAGTCGGTCCGATATTTACATTATACGATTTTTTTCGTAACAACTTTTTCTGTGCCACCGAACTTAAATACATTTTTCGTCAAATGAGAGAACGAATGAGCGAAAAAAACGAATCGAAGAGTACACTCGATTGTGTACCCCTTTTAATTCCTCTCTCCCCTCTCGCCAATAAAGTAAGAATCGCAACGACAAAAATCGTATAATGTGAATGGGCACTTAGAGATTCGCTTTGACATCTAAGATCTAAGGTTAGGCAACTCTCATCTTTTTGCGCACTTTGACAATCTGCTAGTATAATTTTTTTTATTTATTTTTTTTTCCGCACCTAATGCGTGAGTGTGTCAAAGTTTTTATTGTGTCATACACCTTTTGCTTTACGCTTTTCTGTCCAAGTAAGAAACGTCACGCAAAGCGAAGAAGTTGTATCTGGCACGGCCTTTAGTGTTTTGTTGTTGGCTTCAAACTCAGTCCGTACTGAGAAGAATGCACTGTTTTTCGTTGGATTTTTTGTCATTGACATAAACTCACTCTTACTCATAACCTGTTGGTTTTGTTTTTCGTTGGATGCTGTTGTTGTTTGCATTAACTCATTCGTTTTGAAAAATAAAAATATACGACCTGAAGTAACTGTTTTTGTGTAAAATGTTTTGAGGACGAATTTTAGGCTTTATATACATACATAGATACATACATACATACATATGTAGATTCTTTTCACGAGCGTTAATATTTAATAAGACATAATGTTTAATTTGCACTTGTTGCATTTGTTTAAGTTGCACACTATTGTATTCATATGTATATGCCTGAATCTAAGGTTGTTGATTGTTGAAGCAAAATGTTTTAGAATTTTAATTTTGTTTTATACTCGCACTACTTTTTCATGCGTTTCAATAAAATATTTATAGTGTTACTTTTATTTAGGAAAGACGTACATATCTAACATATTACATTTTTTTTAGTGTGAGACATAAAACTTGATAAAAAAAAAGAGTATACATATCACAAGTAAAAAAGTATAGTGTACACCATCTTTAGTAAACATTAACTGATTGCAGCAGTTTTTAATGGATTACATACATATCGTCATCTTAAAGACCTAATAACCTATCTCCAAAAATTTTAAAATTGAATATTTTATGGATTTTTATTCCCTATATCATAACGCATATGTATGCAAAATTTTGATCATGTAATATTACAAATAACAAAGTTTTTGTACCTAGAGGACCGTTACGCACAAAAAAAGAGAAAAATAAATCTTCAAAAATCACGATATAAGTTTAGTTTTGTTGCATAGTGTAATTTAAACAAACATTAAGTACTTTTTTCTTTTGCTTGAACCAGTAAAAAATACTATAACTGTTATTATTTAATGTATATAATATTCATACATATGTATAAAGAAATTGTTATTTATTCATACTAATTAGTACTGGTGATAGGTTATTTGGTTTGAGATTTTTACAATTTCAAATAACCTAAGTGACATTACATAAACTGTGTTTAGAAAAACCAAATTTTCTCTACCGATATATATTTCTGGTTTTATTTTAATCAAAATGTGTAATTTTCGTTTCTATTTTGTAAATAGTTCAAATTTTATAACGTTTTTTCCCTCTCCTGTAAACTTTTGAAAACCGCAGATAGTCTGGGTTCACACTATGAAATTTTTCTTTCAGAAAGTCTGAGTTTATTGGTGAGAGGGAAGAGGGAAGAGAACATGCTTTTCTTCTCTCGTCTCTCACCCATAAACCCAGATTTTCTGAAAGAAAACTTTCAAAGTGTGAACCCAGAAAAATTTCATAGTGTGATCCCAGACATAGGTTATTTCGTCTTTAAGGTGACGATATGTAATGTTTTAAATTTCATTAAAATCGGTTTGATAGTTTCTGAGTGGCAGAAATTGCGCCCTATTTTCCCTCGTGGGCATATTAAAAAAAAAAATGCATAGCTTATGTGTCCATATAAACATAGATCTAAAGACCCTATTCCGGAAAGCAGCTTGTTTGGGGCTATATCAAATTATGGACCGAGCCCTATTTCAATAGTTGGGTCTAGGACCCATTTTTGAAGGTGTTACACACATAAGCACAAATACCGTCTTCACTTTTGTGGTGTTAGTATAAAAGGCTTATCAGGTATGTGATGGAAATGATTTTGAAAAAAAAAACGATTTGAAATCGAGATAAGTCGTTTTCAGTTACTCTAAAAATTCATTTCTAATATATTTTCCTGTTTTTTCTTGCCTAGATTCTATTTATTTTTTATGATATAAGTTAACTGAACTATATTTTGAACAAAAAACCAGGGCTGTGGAGTCGTCAAGACATAGTTCTAATTTCGCCTCCGACTCTATCCGCTGACATTTTTTAAGTACGACTCCGACTCCGACTCTTACTCTAACTTTAATGCTAAATGTATATGAGGCTGATCCTTTTTTGACTTTACGCTTTTTTTTAATGGTTAAATATAGCATTTTATGAACAATTGAAAAGAATGCCAATGGGATCTCCGGCATCACCTGTGATTGCAGACATAGTTATGGAGGAGCTATTGGACAAGGCTATGGAGCTAATGGAGGTAAAACCCAGATGTCTCACCAAATATGTCGATGATTTGTTTGGAATCATAAAAAAGGACAAAGTTGATGAAACACTAAAAATCATAAACTCACACAACCGACAAATTCAATTTACCATGGAGATAGAATGTGATAGTAAACTACCGTACTTGGACTCAATAATAATAAGACAAGGAAACCTGCTAAAACTGGATTGGTACCAGAAACCATCGTCGTCGGATAGATTAATAAATTTCTATTCGAAACATCCAAAACGAATTCTAAATACTGCAACCAATTTTATCACCAGGGTTTTAGGTGTAAGTGACAATCAGTTTCACAAGAAAACTTTATATAAAATTGAGGATACTTTAAGAATGAATGACTTCCCTAAAGAGACAATTAACGATTTGATAAAACGTCTAAGAAATAAATGTCCCATAGCTAGTGCTAGAGAATCGGAGGAGAAAATCTTTAAATCAATCAGTTATATACCGAACTTTTCTGAAAGAATGAAAAATTCTAATATATATAATAAGGACAAGTTCCAGTTAGCCTTTAAATGCAACAATACTGTTAACAAATTATTCAGCAAAACAAAATCAAAATTGAAAACTGAGGAAAAACAAAACGTAGTATACAAAATCAACTGTAAAGGTAGGCACAACTAAAACGAAATTAAAAACCAGACTCTCATCACATAAGTCTGATATAAAAGCAACTGACAAACCACTGGAGCAAAAAACAGCACTCGCGGCCCACTGTGCAATTACTGGACATACACCAAATTCGATGATGTTAAAATATTAGTAGAAGAGACCAATTATGCTAGGAGATTTACTTTGGAGATGCTACACATACTTGACTTTGACACAAATGAGAGATTAAACTACAAACTGGATACAGAAAACATCTCAGCTCACACAAACAAACACACGATACACAAAAACAGAAAAAGACCAAAATAAAATATAAAAAACATTAGTTGACAAAAGCTTACGGCTGAACAACAACTCAAGAAAGTGATTTTTTGTTTTCGTTTATTTAGTTTTAAATGTAATTATATTTTTTATGTTTGAAATGTTTTGTGTAATTTTTTATAATAATTTGTGCAATATATTTTTGTATTTTTTATATAGAACCATTGAAGATGGTCAACAAAGTTGACCGAAATATTGGGAAGGAAATAATTCCCAGTTTCTATTTGTTAAAATAGTTGAGTTAAATACATTCAATTTATAAAGTAACACTATCCAGTGAGACATAAAGAATGCTGACGAAGGTCGTAGCGGGCCAGAAAATGCATTACATTCTGCTGGTGTCTAATAATTGTAAATTTTTCTGTACATAAAATATACCTCATTGCTTTCCAAAGGAAAGCTAAGGTAAAATGTACCAAGAAAATACAATATAATAGTATAGTATATAAATGTATAAAGTCATTTCTGAAAAATTGAAGGAATAGAACTATTACAAAAAAGCTTTATAAAATACATAACTGAAATTTGGCTCATAGAATAAATTCGAAAAAATGAAAAATGTTGAATATAATATAAAGTAACCTTCGGAAGGAAATAATTCCCAGTTTCTATTTGTTAAAATAGTTGAGTTAAATACATTCAATTTATAAAGTAACACTATCCAGTGAGACATAAAGAATGCTGACGAAGGCCGTAGCGGGCCAGAAAATGCATTACATTCTGCTGGTGTCTAATAATTGTAAATTTTTCTGTACATAAAATATACCTCATTGCTTTCCAAAGGAAAGCTAAGGTAAAATGTACCAAGAAAATACAATATAATAGTCTGGTAGTGTATAAAGTCATTTCTGAAAAATTGAAGGAATAGAACTATTACAAAAAAGCTTTATAAAATACATAACTGAAATTTAGCTCATAGAATAAATTCGAAAAAATTAAAAATGTTGAATATAATATAAAGTAACCTTCGGAAGGAAATAATTCCCAGTTTCTATTTATCTTATGACCTAATGCCGAACAATATTAACAAACAACAAAACAAATCTCACTACAAACTTCAAAATTTTTAAAGCAGACCCTCTTAAATTTTTTTTATTTTGGAAAATATTAGAAAATTTTGTATGCCGAAAAATTTTGGAGTCGGAGTCGCGAGTTTTTGTGATTATTTCGACTTTTTTTTAAATTGCTCGAAATTCATTACACCTTTTAAGAACGATCCTTTTGAAATCGATCGACTTTCATCACATACCTGTATGTATAGTTTTAGAGCTATGAGAAAAGAATGAAAGGTCCTCCATTTATTATAGTTCTACAAATCCATAAGTTTTTTGTACATTCTTTTTTTTTAACAAGTTTTATGCCTTAACTAGGGAATGGTTAATCGATTTCGATTCGAATCGAAAATCGATTTTATATAAAAAAATGGATTTTTCACAACCAAATTTTTATATGCTGATATGTTATACTGAAATCCATTAATGGGTTTTGAAAATCGAAAATCCTCTTGTTCTTTACACAACAGGTGAATAAAAACATTGCATTCCTATGGAATTACGCTATTTTAACAGACTAGTGTGTGAGCGATATTTAAATCTAGTTTTAAGCATAGTGAAAAACCGAAAGTAATTTATCCTAGCAAATACGAAATTTTAACTTATAAAAAAAAAAATATTGCTAAAATTTAGAAATTTATTTTTATAATTTTAAAAATTTTTAAATTAAAATTTTTAATCAAGAATACAATTTTAATATGTGAAATGTACATACATATTGTACTGGTTCCTCTAAAGGGAGTCAACTCAAATGTTACACATTTGCACTTTTTGCAGGAAAATGATAAACAGTGGTCATATCTACCTTCTGTAAGTCTTAACTAAATATTTCTAGTATTTTTTTGAGTTGCGATTAATCGATTTCAAAAAATCAAAATAAAAAGACAATCGAAAAATCGATTTTGGAATCCATTTACCATTCCCTAGCCTCAACCTTAAAAAAAATTATATTTATATGTATGTTATATACACCTTTTCTAAATTAAAGTAACGATATAGCCTTTTTAATATGACGAGTTTTAAAAAATTGTGATAAAAAACATAAAAAAATTTTTTAAAACTAAAAAAAGCATTTGTGAAAATTTTAATTGATTTTAATTCTCAACCTATAAAATTATATCCTTCATGAAATTGGTCAAAGTTAGGTATTATTTTCTGACATTTTTACGCCGTATTCATAAACAATTATTAAATTTAACAATAGTTTATCAAGTAAAATTTTCATAGAAATTATGTTTTGTAAACCTTTATTAAATTAAAAATATTTTTATGAATACGGCAGATAACTGATTAAACATATTAAGCTAACCAAATGCAAACAAATTGATATTGTTGTAATTTCCATAGTCCTTTGAATTTGATTTTTCTATGAATTGCACTAGTTTTTACGATATAAAAAAAGTTACCGTAAAGTGTTCAGCAGAATTAAAATCTTCATCCATGTAAATGCGTATAAATTCAAAGTTTAACATTTGCGGAGCTTCACATAAACCTTTTATAAATTCTTGGACATATTCCATTGATTTTTCATAAGTTTTTCCACCCACTTCCTGTAAATGAAGTGCCAAAAATTGTGGTTGTAGTTCCTCAACTTTCTGAAGGAACACTTCTAGCCAAGGACGGAGAAGACGAAGGGGCTAATGTCAAAAAAAAAATAATCAATAACATAACAAAATTCAGTAACTTATATAGGTTCAAATATTAAATACATACGTCCTCAAATAAACTTCCAACGTTAGCTGTTACCAAGAGAACATCTACATCACCAGCACTAGGTGCCGACGTTGTGAAATCCATTGCTTTAATTGTTAAACACTGTTTAAGTTTATATGTATAAATATATTTAAAATTTTGGCCTAATACGTTTAAAAATTTTGCAATTGTTTTAGTTTTTTAATGAATACATATTTCCCAATACTTCCCTATCCTTTAGTATAAAGGTAGTAAAAACAGTGGAATGTTGGTCATCAGTGTCCCTTAGTCGACCATTAAGTACTAATATTGCCCCTTAATGCTTAGAAGCCTTCCACGATGACTGCAAATATTTGTATAATTTAATTAGCGAAATTTCAAATTCTCATACAGAAACTTTACTTATTAAAAAAATATTTTTCTTCATATCACAAGAATGAAAACAGAATACAGACCAGTGATGCCAGCAGAAATTTTTTTCCCTACAACCACGGTTGATAAAGTTGTTACAATTGTACTTTTTTTGGTAGCAATTCAAAACTAAAAAGTACGCTGATACTCCCGTAACTCATTTGGCACTATTTCCAAATTGTTCAAACCTATTGTTAATTTATATAAAATGGCAACTCGTATTTACTTGTTCATTTGGAACAGTGTTCGAAAATAAACACTTATATCGCTCCAAAGCGTTCGGTTCGGAAGATTTGTGGAAATCACAAACGCTAATAGTGTGTTTTTTTTTATTTATTTATTTAGCATACATGCTATTATTTGTACAATTTTATAACATTATTATAATGGATTTTACAACATTAAAACTTTTGTTTGACATATGAAATAATGTTACGTTCAAATATAAAAAAATTGTTTTCATATTTTAAATTTTCTGGCATTTCATTAAATAATTTAAGACCATTGTAAAATAACAAATTTTGACAGAAATTTGTTGAACTGAAATTTAATCTGAAATCATTTTCGTTGCGCAAATAATAGGATTGAACATCAGACACGTAAACTAAATATATTTGCATGTATTCTGGCAATAATCCATTTTTGATTCTGAAAATAAAAATTAAAGCATTCATCACAAGTCGCTGATTTACAGAAAGCCACTGCATTCTTGTTAGCATTTCTCTAATATGAGTCAGTGGATGGCACCGAAGAATACAACGCATTCCTTTATTTTGAAGTTTTGCCTTCATAGTTTGGCTTCCCAGAAATAATAACGTTAAGCAGTATTCATAGAAAACCATTAAAAAAAATAACGTTTCCCTGTTAGCCATCTTTCGAACACAAAAACTAATACTGTTCTTATCCAACTCAACAAAATATGAGAACATTTAATTCCGGTTTTTTTAAACACAACCTTCATTGTGTTCGGTTCAGCTCATTAATGTTCCTCCCTTTTGCCTGGTAACAAAAATACCAAACATTTTTTACAAAAACAAACTACACATAAGAAAAAAAAAAACAAAAAGCCAGCAAACTAAAAAAATTAAACTTGATGAACTCAAGGCTAATTAAAATATTAAAAATTTGGATTAAAAACCATAAATAGTTCAACAAAATAACCACAATACTAATTATTGTTAAAAAAAAACTAACGCACGAGCTCTATGTGCACATTTGTCTTTCAAGTTGTGCTGAATAAGGTCAACAAGAACAACAAAGACAAAAAACAAAAAATGTACTTTGGACTTCAAGAAGAATTCTGAACAAAAGTAAGGAAAAACATGTAAAAAGTCGTCGATGGCTGCGAGTGTAAAGGCCTAACCATAATATGTATAGCCATGCTTAACCTACTGTCAAAAATTAACAAAAAGTCTCTCAAATATATGTAAAAAAACAAAAACAAAATAAAAAAACATTTGATTCCGTACGGAATGTGCGATAAGATTCGAACCTTGCTTAAGCAAATGACAGTTTCATAAAACTTATCAAAAAGTTTCCTTAAGTTCAATATGGTTTGCCTCATATAATTAACATGTATTCGCACATTTGCTTAAGCCAACCTGAGCACATTATGGTTGGGCCTTAAGACGGCAAATCCCTCTGAGGAGATCGAGTAGTTGCGATCGAAACATGTCAGGGTCACCTGCCGGCCTGGGTTCGAGCCCAGCTACAGTCAAGAATGAAAAATTATCAATAACAATTTTAATTAATTTTCATGTTGTAAAATTCCTTTCTTAAAAATAATTTAATGAACTTAAGCCTAATTAAAATATTAAAAATTTGGATTAAAAACCATAAATAGTTCATCAAAATAACCACAATACTAATTATTAAAACATTAAAATATAATGTTGGCCTACAGTATCGCTACAACTGTTCTTTTTTTAACGAAGAACAGAACACTATTTAATGTTCGGCTCTTTCTTGAAATAGCTACGAACGGTTTTAAGGGTTGTGTTGGTCTACACAATCACTAAAAAATAGATATCGTTCTTGGGTGTGTGAGCTGAACGCTAAATAAAGTTCTGTTTATTTTCGAACACTGATTTGGAATAAATAGCAGGTGATTTTAATAATCAGCTGATGTATTCTAGTTGCTGTTAAACTTAAAAAAAAAAACTGCAAAAAACGGTACGGATATGCTTTGTTATAGTATAGCAATCATCTTGTTGAAGGCCAAACCATAATATGCATAGCCTTGCTTAACCTTCTGTCAAAAATTAACAAAAAGTCTCTCAAATGTATTAAAAAAACAAATTCAAAAAACATTTGATTCCGTACGGAATGTGCGATCCGCTTCGTAGTTTGCTTAAGCAAATGACAGTTTCATAAAACTTAACAAAAAGTTTATTTAAGTTCAATATGGTTTGCCTCATAAGATTTACATGTATTCGCACATTTGCTTAAGCCAACTTAATCACATTATGGTTGGGCCTTAATATACATAGCACGCGACTAATTTTTTGTAAACGATGAAAGTACTGATCGCAGCATAATAAAAAATTTGGCTGTAATAAATTGAATTTTCGGTAGTAAATGACGCGACCGCTTTTTAGGAATAGTTCATATAGAGGACTGCACTGCAAATGGGAAATTTTATGCAACAATAAAAATGTGAGATAAAAGTAATACAGTATTCCACAAATAATTAAAATTCCAATATTTTTAGGTAATTATGCGGGGTAGGCATTTAAACGAAAACGCTAAACTACCTCGTTGAGGTGATTATAAGCGAATACGTTTAAATAACTCAACTTTGATGTATGAAAAAAAGTTGACAGGAGTTTTTACATGTATCAGCTAAATCTAAAGAGATAACAATAAAAAACAATGGGATTTGGTGTCTTAAATTTTATCTGTAATGCTCTTTGAGATGTTCTGTCATATCCTACTAACAAAAGCGTTCTTAAGCATACAAACTTATGATCAGGGAAACCGTAAATGTGCAATTGCATGGTTTTTCTTGTGCGATCAATGAATTCAGAAACAATATATTTATCCGTTTTCTGTCTTTTTTTGCACACATATTTCACATTTTTCTAAGCATATTTTAAAACATGTTCAGCAAATAAAAAATGCTTAAAATATTTTGCATAACAGGGGCCTAATTCTGGCAGTCATGATCGACTTTTTCAAATCGAAAGCAATTTTATTTGTAAGTTGCGTGTTAGGAAGTAAAAAGTTAGTTCTTTATAAGAAGTTCTGTAGAAAAAGGAGTGCAAAGAAAAGAAAATGCATTAGTTTGGAACTGAAATTGGATGTTATAAAACATTTCAAGTCGGGTGAAAAGGCTGTATATATACACAGACCCTTGGTTTAGCTCCTTCAACAGTAAAAACAATTTGCGAAAATGATAGCACTAAAAATTAATCATTTAAAGATAACTCGAGATTTTATTTTGCATTTAATATTTTTGTGAATATGTATAAATGAAATAAATACATTTTTGTTATCTATCTATATATATAAAATTGTAACGTTACTGACTGACTGACTGACTGACTGACTGACTGACTCACTGATTCATCATCGCACAGCCTAAACGCCTGAAGCTAAACACTTGAAATTTGGACCAGAGATTGGTCACACCCCAAATCGATCCACTAAGACGGGATTTTTGGAAATTCGAATGCTAAGGGGGTAAAAAAGGGTAAAAACGGGAAAATTCGGTAATCTTATATCTCCAAAACTAAAAGAGATACAAAAAAAATGTAATACTTATCGGTGTTCTTTAAAAAAATTAGCGGACAGGTGTCTGGTACTTTTTTGAAATTCGGCCCTTTTAGGGAGTAAACGGGTAAAACCTGAATTTTGGTACTTTCTTGACACCCCATCTATCTTTTGATCCAATAAACCTAGAAACAAAGTTTATACCACATTCGAAAGTTACCAAAAAAATACGAATATAAATTTGGTACTTTTTCGAAATTCGAACATTTAAGGGGTAAAAATCGTAACTATTTTTGGTACTTTTTTTTACAAAACATTTTTCTACATTCATTGAGATATTCGTACCAAATTTTGGCCTCACACTACAATACTGAAATTTTTGAAACTTTAATGGGGGGAACAAATAGTACCAAAAAAAGGAAATACGGGAAATTTGATATTTTTCTTTAGCTTTTTGTTCTACAACTGGTATTTTTTTAATTATCGTTAATATTGGACCCAAAAACATAAGATTCAACATGCAACGTCCTGAGGGGATACGAATCTATTGCGGAACTTTTTGGTACTTTTTTTGTTCTATAACTGGTACTTTTTGAATTTCCGTTAATATTGGACCTAGAAACATAAAATTTAAAATGTAATGTCCTGAGTGAACGAGAATCTGTAAGAGTGATCTTTTTGGTACTTTTTTATTTTTTGACTGGTACTTTTTGAATTTCAGTTGGTATTGGACCTAGAGAGATAAAATTAAACATGCAAGGTCCTGAGTGAATAAGAATCTGTAAGAGGGCTTTGTGGTACTTTTTTGTTCTTTAACTGGTACTTTTTGAATTTCCGTCATTATTGGACCTAGAAACATTAAATTCAACATGTAATGTGCTGAGTGGATAAGAATCTATGATGGAACTTTTTGGTACTTTTTTGTTCTTCAATTGGTACTTTTTGAATTTCCGTTAGTATTGCACCTAGGATGAAAATCAATAAGAGATAACTTTTTGTTACTTTTTTATTCTTTGACTGGTACTTTCTTAATTTCCGTTGTTATTAGACCTAGAAAGATGAGAAAGATGAGTGAATGAGAATCTGTAAAATCGCTTTTTGGTACTTTTTTGTTCTTTAACTGGTACTTTTTGAATTTCCGTTATTATTGGAACTAGAAACATAAAATTTAATATGCAATGTAATGAGTGGATAGGAATCTATAAGAGGGAAGTTTTTGGTACTTTTTTGTTCTTTAGCTGGTGCTTTTTTAATTTCCGTTAATATTGGACCCAGAAACATAAAATTAAACATGCAAGGTCCTAAGTGGATAAGAACCTGTAAGAGAGCTTTAAGGTACTTTTATGTTCATTAGTTGGTACTTTTTGAATTTCCGTTAGTATTGGACCTAGAAACATAAAATTCAACATGCAAGGTCATGTGGTCCTTTTTTACAAAATATTTTTCTCCATTCATTGACATATTCGTACTTAATTATTGACTCCCACTGCAATACTGAAATTTTTTATACTTTAATTGGGGAAAATAGTACTAAAAAGAGGAAATACGGGAAATTTGATATTTTTCTTTAGATTTTTGGTTCTACAACTGGTATTTTTGGTATAATTCCCGTCCAATACTGAGACCTAGAAACATAAAATTCAAGATACAATGTCCTGAGTGGTTAAGAATCTATAAGAGGGAAGTTTTTTGAACTTTTTTGTTCATTAACTGGTACTTTTTGAATTTCCGTTATTATTGGACCTAGAAATATAAAATTCAATATGTGTAATGAGTGGATAGGAATCAAAAGAGGGAAGTTTTTGGTACTTTTTTGTTCTTTGGCTGGTACTTTTTTAATTTCCGTTAATATTGGACCTAGAAACATAAAATTAAACATGCAAGGTACTGAGTGAATGAGAATCTGTAAGAGGGATTTTTGGTACTTTTTTGTTCATTAACTGGTACTTTTTGAATTTCCGTTAGTATTGGACCTAGAAACATAGTATTAAACATAAAAGGTCCGGAGAGAATTTGAATCTGTAAGAGGGCTTTTTGGCATTTGTTGTTCTTTAACCGGTAATTTTTGAATTGCCGTTAATATTGCACCTAGAATCATAAAGTTCAACATGCAATGTCCTGAGTTGATAAGAATCTATAAGAGGGAACTTTTTGGTACTTTTTTTTATTTATTTACTGGTACTTTTTAAATTTCCGTTAGTATTGGACTTAGAAAGATAAAATTAAACATGCAAGGTCCTGAGTGAATGAGAATCTGTAAGATAGGCTTTTTAGTACTTTGTTGTTCTTTAACTGGTACTTTTTGAATGTCCGTTTTTATTGGACTTAGAAACATAAAATTAAACATGCAAGATCCTGAGTGAATAAGAATCTGTAAGAGGGCTTTGTGGTACTGTTTTTTGTTCATTAACTGGAATTTTTGGAATTTACGTTAATATTGAACCTAGAATAATTAAATTCAACATGCAATGTCCTGAGTGGTTGAGAATCTATAGGAGGGAAATTTTTGGTACTTTTTTATTAACTAACTGGTACTCTTTGAATTTTCGTTAGTATTGGACCTAGAAAGAAAAAATTAAACATGCAAGGTTCTGAGTGAATGAGAATCTGCAAGAGGGTTTTTGGAACTATTTTGTTCTTTAACTGGTACCTTTTCAATTTCCGTATTTGTTGGACCTAGAAACATAAAATTAAACATGCAAGTTCCTGAGTGAATGAAAATCTGTAAAAAGGATATTTTGGTTCTTTTTCGTTCTCTAACTGGAAATTGTTTTAAATAAACTGGTACTTTTATTTAATTTAATATTAATTTTTGTGCATTAAATAAAAAAAAGCTAATAGCTGTCTGGTACTTTTACGAAATTCGGCCCTTTTAGGTAGCAAACGGGTAAAACCTGTATTTTGGGTCTTTTTTCCACCATCTAGCTTTTAAATCAATACACATAGAAATAAAAATTATATAACACTAGCATTTAACCCGCTACTTCGTTAGCGTCTCCTTTTATTCGTGGACATATTTTTATGTCAAAATTTACTTTTCCAGGCTTAAACTTGTTTAAATTTAAGCATTTAACCCGCTACTTCTTAATCGGGCTTTTTCTTTTATGAACATATTTATATGCCAAAAAAGTTCCAAAATTTGTATCTCATAGGTTGATATTTACACAGGACTTTGCACCTATTATTTTGTGTTTCTAAGTTCAATATTATAGAAAATTCAAAAAGTACCACTCGTATAACACAAAAGCAAATGAAAGTAAGTTAATTTCCCGTATTATCCGTTTTGATACTTGTTTCACCCCATTTGTGTATGAAACATTTCAGTGTTGTGGTGGGAGCCCATAATTAAGTACGAATATGCCAATTAATGGAGACAAATATTTTGTAAAAAAGGACCACATGACCTTCCATGTTGAATTTTATGTTTCTAGGTCCAATACTAACGGAAATTCAAAAAGTACCGATTAATGAACAAAAAAGTACCTATAAGCCCTCTTTCAGGTTCTTATCCACTCAGGACCTTGCATGTTTAATTTTATGTTTCTGGGTCAAATATTAACGGAAATTAAAAAAGTACCAATTAAAGAATAAAAAAGTACCAAAAAGTTCCCTAAAAAAATACCAGTTGCAGAAACAAAAAGCTAAAGAAAAACATAAATTTCCCGTATCTTCCCTTTTTGGTACTATTTTTCCCCCCCATTTAGTTATCAAAAATTTCAGTATTGTAGTGAGAGCTCATAATTAAGTACAAATATGTCAAATATGTTTTTGATAAGTTTCGAATGTTGTATATACCTTGTTCCTATGTTGATTGGTTCAAAAGAAAGATGGGGTGCCAAAAAAGTACCAAAATTAAGGTTTTACCCGTTTGCTTCCTAATAGGACCAAATTTTAAAAAAATACCAGACACCTGTCCGCTTATTTTTCTAAAGAACAACGATAAGTATTACGTTTTTACCCTTTTTTACCCCTAAACATTCGAATTTCCAAAAATCCCGTCTTAGTGGATCGATTTGGGGAGTCACCTATCTCTGCTCCAAATGTCAAGTTTTTATCTAGAGGAGTTTAGGCTGTGCGATGATGAATAAGTGAGTCAGTCATTCAGTAACGTTACAATTTTATATATATATATAGATAGATGGATGAAGAAAAATTTTGTGAAAAAATAACAAAATTTGGAACGATTTTCACACCTTAAACATTTGAATTCAAAAAAAATCCAAATCTGTTTTGTATTTTTTAAGATAAGGTACGAATGTGATATAATTTGTATTTACCCTTTTACTCCACAAAAAGACCATACTTCAAAAAAGTACCAAACACCAGTCTGTTAATTTTTTTAATTTTGAATCTCTTTTAGTTTAGGAGATATGAGGTTAGCGAATTTTTCTAATGAACAACAATAAATGTTAATGTTTTCCTTTAGCTTAGGAGGTATGAGGTTAGCAGGATCAATTGGGAGAGAGGAGAGCCTCCGGTCCAAATGTCAACCTTTTAGCTTCAGACGTTTAGGCTCTGCGATGAAAGATAAATAGATGGAGAAAAATTCTTTTGTTAAAAGTAACAAACATATGTTGGTACAATTTTGACCCCTTAAACGTTCGAATTTTCATAAAGTACCAAATATACATTTGTATTTTTTAGATAAGTTACAAATGTTATATAATTTTTATTTCTATGTGTATTGATTTAAAAGCTAGATGGTGGAAAAAAGACCCAAAATACAGGTTTTACCCGTTTGCTACCTAAAAGGGCCGAATTTCGTAAAAGTACCAGACAGCTATTAGCTTTTTTTTATTAAATGCACAAAAATTAATATTAAATTAAATAAAAGTACCAGTTTATTTAAAACAATTTCCAGTTAGAGAACGAAAAAGAACCAAAATATCCTTTTTACAGATTTTCATTCACTCAGGAACTTGCATGTTTAATTTTATGTTTCTAGGTCCAACAAATACGGAAATTGAAAAGGTACCAGTTAAAGAACAAAATAGTTCCAAAAACCCTCTTGCAGATTCTCATTCACTCAGAACCTTGCATGTTTAATTTTTTCTTTCTAGGTCCAATACTAACGAAAATTCAAAGAGTACCAGTTAGTTAATAAAAAAGTACCAAAAATTTCCCTCCTATAGATTCTCAACCACTCAGGACATTGCATGTTGAATTTAATTATTCTAGGTTCAATATTAACGTAAATTCCAAAAATTCCAGTTAATGAACAAAAAACAGTACCACAAAGCCCTCTTACAGATTCTTATTCACTCAGGATCTTGCATGTTTAATTTTATGTTTCTAAGTCCAATAAAAACGGACATTCAAAAAGTACCAGTTAAAGAACAACAAAGTACTAAAAAGCCTATCTTACAGATTCTCATTCACTCAGGACCTTGCATGTTTAATTTTATCTTTCTAAGTCCAATACTAACGGAAATTTAAAGAGTACCAGTAAATAAATAAAAAAAAGTACCAAAAAGTTCCCTCTTATAGATTCTTATCAACTCAGGACATTGCATGTTGAACTTTATGATTCTAGGTGCAATATTAACGGCAATTCAAAAATTACCGGTTAAAGAACAACAAATGCCAAAAAGCCCTCTTACAGATTCAAATTCTCTCCGGACCTTTTATGTTTAATACTATGTTTCTAGGTCCAATACTAACGGAAATTCAAAAAGTACCAGTTAATGAACAAAAAAGTACCAAAAATCCCTCTTACAGATTCTCATTCACTCAGTACCTTGCATGTTTAATTTTATGTTTCTAGGTCCAATATTAACGGAAATTAAAAAAGTACCAGCCAAAGAACAAAAAAGTACCAAAAACTTCCCTCTTTTGATTCCTATCCACTCATTACACATATTGAATTTTATATTTCTAGGTCCAATAATAACGGAAATTCAAAAAGTACCAGTTAATGAACAAAAAAGTTCAAAAAACTTCCCTCTTATAGATTCTTAACCACTCAGGACATTGTATCTTGAATTTTATGTTTCTAGGTCTCAGTATTGGACGGGAATTATACCAAAAATACCAGTTGTAGAACCAAAAATCTAAAGAAAAATATCAAATTTCCCGTATTTCCTCTTTTTAGTACTATTTTCCCCAATTAAAGTATAAAAAATTTCAGTATTGCAGTGGGAGTCAATAATTAAGTACGAATATGTCAATGAATGGAGAAAAATATTTTGTAAAAAAGGACCACATGACCTTGCATGTTGAATTTTATGTTTATAGGTCCAATACTAACGGAAATTCAAAAAGTACCAACTAATGAACATAAAAGTACCTTAAAGCTCTCTTACAGGTTCTTATCCACTTAGGACCTTGCATGTTTAATTTTATGTTTCTGGGTCCAATATTAACGGAAA
Source organism: Pollenia griseotomentosa (assembly GCA_963931875.1). Classification (NCBI taxonomy): domain Eukaryota; kingdom Metazoa; phylum Arthropoda; class Insecta; order Diptera; family Polleniidae; genus Pollenia; species Pollenia griseotomentosa. The sequence goes on along the minus strand of OZ007560.1, from coordinate 173,239,100 downwards.
TTAAAAAAGCACCAGCTAAAGAACAAAAAAGTACCAAAAACTTCCCTCTTATAGATTCCTATCCACTCATTACATTGCATATTAAATTTTATGTTTCTAGTTCCAATAATAACGGAAATTCAAAAAGTACCAGTTAAAGAACAAAAAAGTACCAAAAAGCGATTTTACAGATTCTCATTCACTCATCTTTCTCATCTTTCTAGGTCTAATAACAACGGAAATTAAGAAAGTACCAGTCAAAGAATAAAAAAGTAACAAAAAGTTATCTCTTATTGATTTTCATCCTAGGTGCAATACTAACGGAAATTCAAAAAGTACCAATTGAAGAACAAAAAAGTACCAAAAAGTTCCATCATAGATTCTTATCCACTCAGCACATTACATGTTGAATTTAATGTTTCTAGGTCCAATAATGACGGAAATTCAAAAAGTACCAGTTAAAGAACAAAAAAGTACCACAAAGCCCTCTTACAGATTCTTATTCACTCAGGACCTTGCATGTTTAATTTTATCTCTCTAGGTCCAATACCAACTGAAATTCAAAAAGTACCAGTCAAAAAATAAAAAAGTACCAAAAAGATCACTCTTACAGATTCTCGTTCACTCAGGACATTACATTTTAAATTTTATGTTTCTAGGTCCAATATTAACGGAAATTCAAAAAGTACCAGTTATAGAACAAAAAAAGTACCAAAAAGTTCCGCAATAGATTCGTATCCCCTCAGGACGTTGCATGTTGAATCTTATGTTTTTGGATCCAATATTAACGATAATTAAAAAAATACCAGTTGTAGAACAAAAAGCTAAAGAAAAATATCAAATTTCCCGTATTTCCTTTTTTTGGTACTATTTGTTCCCCCCATTAAAGTTTCAAAAATTTCAGTATTGTAGTGTGAGGCCAAAATTTGGTACGAATATCTCAATGAATGTAGAAAAATGTTTTGTAAAAAAAAGTACCAAAAATAGTTACGATTTTTACCCCTTAAATGTTCGAATTTCGAAAAAGTACCAAATTTATATTCGTATTTTTTTGGTAACTTTCGAATGTGGTATAAACTTTGTTTCTATGTTTATTGGATCAAAAGATAGATGGGGTGTCAAGAAAGTACCAAAATTCAGGTTTTACCCGTTTACTCCCTAAAAGGGCCGAATTTCAAAAAAGTACCAGACACCTGTCCGCTAATTTTTTTAAAGAACACCGATAAGTATTACATTTTTTTTGTATCTCTTTTAGTTTTGGAGATATAAGATTACCGAATTTTCCCGTTTTTACCCTTTTTTACCCCCTTAGCATTCGAATTTCCAAAAATCCCGTCTTAGTGGATCGATTTGGGGTGTGACCAATCTCTGGTCCAAATTTCAAGTGTTTAGCTTCAGGCGTTTAGGCTGTGCGATGATGAATCAGTGAGTCAGTCAGTCAGTCAGTCAGTCAGTCAGTCAGTAACGTTACAATTTTATATATTTTATATATATAGAAGATAGATATAGATAGATGGATGAAGAAAAATTTTGTGAAAAAATAACAAAATTTGGAACGATTTTCACACCTTAAACATTTGAATTCAAAAAAAATCCAAATCTGTTTTGTATTTTTTAAGATAAGGTACGAATGTGATATAATTTGTATTTACCCTTTTACTCCACAAAAAGACCATACTTCAAAAAAGTACCAAACACCAGTCTGTTAATTTTTTTAATTTTGAATCTCTTTTAGTTTAGGAGATATGAGGTTAGCGAATTTTTCTAATGAACAACAATAAATGTTAATGTTTTCCTTTAGCTTAGGAGGTATGAGGTTAGCAGGATCAATTGGGCGAGAGGAGAGCCTCCGGTCCAAATGTCAACCTTTTAGCTTCAGACGTTTAGGCTCTGCGATGAAAGATAAATAGATGGAGAAAAATTCTTTTGTTAAAAGTAACAAACATATGTTGGTACAATTTTGACCCCTTAAACGTTCGAATTTTCATAAAGTACCAAATATACATTTGTATTTTTTAGATAAGTTACAAATGTTATATAATTTTTATTTCTATGTGTATTGATTTAAAAGCTAGATGGTGGAAAAAATACCCAAAATACAGGTTTTACCCGTTTGCTACCTAAAAGGGCCGAATTTCGTAAAAGTACCAGACAGCTATTAGCTTTTTTTTATTTAATGCACAAAAATTAATATTAAATTAAATAAAAGTACCAGTTTATTTAAAACAATTTCCAGTTAGAGAACGAAAAAGAACCAAAATATCCTTTTTACAGATTTTCATTCACTCAGGAACTTGCATGTTTAATTTTATGTTTCTAGGTCCAACAAATACGGAAATTGAAAAGGTACCAGTTAAAGAACAAAATAGTTCCAAAAACCCTCTTGCAGATTCTCATTCACTCAGAACCTTGCATGTTTAATTTTTTCTTTCTAGGTCCAATACTAACGAAAATTCAAAGAGTACCAGTTAGTTAATAAAAAAGTACCAAAAATTTCCCTCCTATAGATTCTCAACCACTCAGGACATTGCATGTTGAATTTAATTATTCTAGGTTCAATATTAACGTAAATTCCAAAAATTCCAGTTAATGAACAAAAAACAGTACCACAAAGCCCTCTTACAGATTCTTATTCACTCAGGATCTTGCATGTTTAATTTTATGTTTCTAAGTCCAATAAAAACGGACATTCAAAAAGTACCAGTTAAAGAACAACAAAGTACTAAAAAGCCTATCTTACAGATTCTCATTCACTCAGGACCTTGCATGTTTAATTTTATCTTTCTAAGTCCAATACTAACGGAAATTTAAAAAGTACCAGTAAATAAATAAAAAAAAAGTACCAAAAAGTTCCAATAATGACGGAAATTCAAAAAGTACCAGTTAAAGAACAAAAAAGTACCACAAAGCCCTCTTACAGATTCTTATTCACTCAGGACCTTGCATGTTTAATTTTATCTCTCTAGGTCCAATACCAACTGAAATTCAAAAAGTACCAGTCAAAAAATAAAAAAGTACCAAAAAGATCACTCTTACAGATTCTCGTTCACTCAGGACATTACATTTTAAATTTTATGTTTCTAGGTCCAATATTAACGGAAATTCAAAAAGTACCAGTTATAGAACAAAAAAAGTACCAAAAAGTTCCGCAATAGATTCGTATCCCCTCAGGACGTTGCATGTTGAATCTTATGTTTTTGGGTCCAATATTAACGATAATTAAAAAAATACCAGTTGTAGAACAAAAAGCTAAAGAAAAATATCAAATTTCCCGTATTTCCTTTTTTTGGTACTATTTGTTCCCCCCATTAAAGTTTCAAAAATTTCAGTATTGTAGTGTGAGGCCAAAATTTGGTACGAATATCTCAATGAATGTAGAAAAATGTTTTGTAAAAAAAAGTACCAAAAATAGTTACGATTTTTACCCCTTAAATGTTCGAATTTCGAAAAAGTACCAAATTTATATTCGTATTTTTTTGGTAACTTTCGAATGTGGTATAAACTTTGTTTCTATGTTTATTGGATCAAAAGATAGATGGGGTGTCAAGAAAGTACCAAAATTCAGGTTTTACCCGTTTACTCCCTAAAAGGGCCGAATTTCAAAAAAGTACCAGACACCTGTCCGCTAATTTTTTTAAAGAACACCGATAAGTATTACATTTTTTTTGTATCTCTTTTAGTTTTGGAGATATAAGATTACCGAATTTTCCCGTTTTTACCCCCTTAGCATTCGAATTTCCAAAAATCCCGTCTTAGTGGATCGATTTGGGGTGTGACCAATCTCTGGTCCAAATTTCAAGTGTTTAGCTTCAGGCGTTTAGGCTGTGCGATGATGAATCAGTGAGTCAGTCAGTCAGTCAGTCAGTCAGTCAGTCAGTAACGTTACAATTTTATATATATAGATAGATATAGATAGATGGATGAAGAAAAATTTTGTGAAAAAATAACAAAATTTGGAACGATTTTCACACCTTAAACATTTGAATTCAAAAAAAATCCAAATCTGTTTTGTATTTTTTAAGATAAGGTACGAATGTGATATAATTTGTATTTACCCTTTTACTCCACAAAAAGACCATACTTCAAAAAAGTACCAAACACCAGTCTGTTAATTTTTTTAATTTTGAATCTCTTTTAGTTTAGGAGATATGAGGTTAGCGAATTTTTCTAATGAACAACAATAAATGTTAATGTTTTCCTTTAGCTTAGGAGGTATGAGGTTAGCAGGATCAATTGGGCGAGAGGAGAGCCTCCGGTCCAAATGTCAACCTTTTAGCTTCAGACGTTTAGGCTCTGCGATGAAAGATAAATAGATGGAGAAAAATTCTTTTGTTAAAAGTAACAAACATATGTTGGTACAATTTTGACCCCTTAAACGTTCGAATTTTCATAAAGTACCAAATATACATTTGTATTTTTTAGATAAGTTACAAATGTTATATAATTTTTATTTCTATGTGTATTGATTTAAAAGCTAGATGGTGGAAAAAAGACCCAAAATACAGGTTTTACCCGTTTGCTACCTAAAAGGGCCGAATTTCGTAAAAGTACCAGACAGCTATTAGCTTTTTTTTATTTAATGCACAAAAATTAATATTAAATTAAATAAAAGTACCAGTTTATTTAAAACAATTTCCAGTTAGAGAACGAAAAAGAACCAAAATATCCTTTTTACAGATTTTCATTCACTCAGGAACTTGCATGTTTAATTTTATGTTTCTAGGTCCAACAAATACGGAAATTGAAAAGGTACCAGTTAAAGAACAAAATAGTTCCAAAAACCCTCTTGCAGATTCTCATTCACTCAGAACCTTGCATGTTTAATTTTTTCTTTCTAGGTCCAATACTAACGAAAATTCAAAGAGTACCAGTTAGTTAATAAAAAAGTACCAAAAATTTCCCTCCTATAGATTCTCAACCACTCAGGACATTGCATGTTGAATTTAATTATTCTAGGTTCAATATTAACGTAAATTCCAAAAATTCCAGTTAATGAACAAAAAACAGTACCACAAAGCCCTCTTACAGATTCTTATTCACTCAGGATCTTGCATGTTTAATTTTATGTTTCTAAGTCCAATAAAAACGGACATTCAAAAAGTACCAGTTAAAGAACAACAAAGTACTAAAAAGCCTATCTTACAGATTCTCATTCACTCAGGACCTTGCATGTTTAATTTTATCTTTCTAAGTCCAATACTAACGGAAATTTAAAAAGTACCAGTAAATAAATAAAAAAAAGTACCAAAAAGTTCCCTCTTATAGATTCTTATCAACTCAGGACATTGCATGTTGAACTTTATGATTCTAGGTGCAATATTAACGGCAATTCAAAAATTACCGGTTAAAGAACAACAAATGCCAAAAAGCCCTCTTACAGATTCAAATTCTCTCCGGACCTTTTATGTTTAATACTATGTTTCTAGGTCCAATACTAACGGAAATTCAAAAAGTACCAGTTAATGAACAAAAAAGTACCAAAAATCCCTCTTACAGATTCTCATTCACTCAGTACCTTGCATGTTTAATTTTATGTTTCTAGGTCCAATATTAACGGAAATTAAAAAAGTACCAGCCAAAGAACAAAAAAGTACCAAAAACTTCCCTCTTTTGATTCCTATCCACTCATTACACATATTGAATTTTATATTTCTAGGTCCAATAATAACGGAAATTCAAAAAGTACCAGTTAATGAACAAAAAAGTTCAAAAAACTTCCCTCTTATAGATTCTTAACCACTCAGGACATTGTATCTTGAATTTTATGTTTCTAGGTCTCAGTATTGGACGGGAATTATACCAAAAATACCAGTTGTAGAACCAAAAATCTAAAGAAAAATATCAAATTTCCCGTATTTCCTCTTTTTAGTACTATTTTCCCCAATTAAAGTATAAAAAATTTCAGTATTGCAGTGGGAGTCAATAATTAAGTACGAATATGTCAATGAATGGAGAAAAATATTTTGTAAAAAAGGACCACATGACCTTGCATGTTGAATTTTATGTTTCTAGGTCCAATACTAACGGAAATTCAAAAAGTACCAACTAATGAACATAAAAGTACCTTAAAGCTCTCTTACAGGTTCTTATCCACTTAGGACCTTGCATGTTTAATTTTATGTTTCTGGGTCCAATATTAACGGAAATTAAAAAACCACCAGCTAAAGAACAAAAAAGTACCAAAAACTTCCCTCTTATAGATTCCTATCCACTCATTACATTGCATATTAAATTTTATGTTTCTAGTTCCAATAATAACGGAAATTCAAAAAGTACCAGTTAAAGAACAAAAAAGTACCAAAAAGCGATTTTACAGATTCTCATTCACTCATCTTTCTCATCTTTCTAGGTCTAATAACAACGGAAATTAAGAAAGTACCAGTCAAAGAATAAAAAAGTAACAAAAAGTTATCTCTTATTGATTTTCATCCTAGGTGCAATACTAACGGAAATTCAAAAAGTACCAATTGAAGAACAAAAAAGTACCAAAAAGTTCCATCATAGATTCTTATCCACTCAGCACATTACATGTTGAATTTAATGTTTCTAGGTCCAATAATGACGGAAATTCAAAAAGTACCAGTTAAAGAACAAAAAAGTACCACAAAGCCCTCTTACAGATTCTTATTCACTCAGGACCTTGCATGTTTAATTTTATCTCTCTAGGTCCAATACCAACTGAAATTCAAAAAGTACCAGTCAAAAAATAAAAAAGTACCAAAAAGATCACTCTTACAGATTCTCGTTCACTCAGGACATTACATTTTAAATTTTATGTTTCTAGGTCCAATATTAACGGAAATTCAAAAAGTACCAGTTATAGAACAAAAAAAGTACCAAAAAGTTCCGCAATAGATTCGTATCCCCTCAGGACGTTGCATGTTGAATCTTATGTTTTTGGGTCCAATATTAACGATAATTAAAAAAATACCAGTTGTAGAACAAAAAGCTAAAGAAAAATATCAAATTTCCCGTATTTCCTTTTTTTGGTACTATTTGTTCCCCCCATTAAAGTTTCAAAAATTTCAGTATTGTAGTGTGAGGCCAAAATTTGGTACGAATATCTCAATGAATGTAGAAAAATGTTTTGTAAAAAAAAGTACCAAAAATAGTTACGATTTTTACCCCTTAAATGTTCGAATTTCGAAAAAGTACCAAATTTATATTCGTATTTTTTTGGTAACTTTCGAATGTGGTATAAACTTTGTTTCTAGGTTTATTGGATCAAAAGATAGATGGGGTGTCAAGAAAGTACCAAAATTCAGGTTTTACCCGTTTACTCCCTAAAAGGGCCGAATTTCAAAAAAGTACCAGACACCTGTCCGCTAATTTTTTTAAAGAACACCGATAAGTATTACATTTTTTTTGTATCTCTTTTAGTTTTGGAGATATAAGATTACCGAATTTTCCCGTTTTTACCCTTTTTTACCCCCTTAGCATTCGAATTTCCAAAAATCCCGTCTTAGTGGATCGATTTGGGGTGTGACCAATCTCTGGTCCAAATTTCAAGTGTTTAGCTTCAGGCGTTTAGGCTGTGCGATGATGAATCAGTGAGTCAGTCAGTCAGTCAGTCAGTCAGTCAGTCAGTAACGTTACAATTTTATATTATATAACATTTGTAACTTATCTAAAAAATACAAATGTATATTTGGTACTTTATGAAAATTCGAACGTTTAAGGGGTCAAAATTGTACCAACATATGTTTGTTACTTTTAACAAAAGAATTTTTCTCCATCTATTTATCTTTCATCGCAGAGCCTAAACGTCTGAAGCTAAAAGGTTGACATTTGGACCGGAGGCTCTCCTCTCGCCCAATTGATCCTGCTAACCTCATACCTCCTAAGCTAAAGGAAAACATTAACATTTATTGTTGTTCATTAGAAAAATTCGCTAACCTCATATCTCCTAAACTAAAAGAGATTCAAAATTAAAAAAATTAACAGACTGGTGTTTGGTACTTTTTTGAAGTATGGTCTTTTTGTGGAGTAAAAGGGTAAATACAAATTATATCACATTCGTACCTTATCTTAAAAAATACAAAACAGATTTGGATTTTTTTTGAATTCAAATGTTTAAGGTGTGAAAATCGTTCCAAATTTTGTTATTTTTTCACAAAATTTTTCTTCATCCATCTATCTATATCTATCTATATATATAAAATTGTAACGTTACTGACTGACTGACTGACTGACTGACTGACTGACTCACTGATTCATCATCGCACAGCCTAAACGCCTGAAGCTAAACACTTGAAATTTGGACCAGAGATTGGTCACACCCCAAATCGATCCACTAAGACGGGATTTTTGGAAATTCGAATGCTAAGGGGGTAAAAACGGGAAAATTCGGTAATCTTATATCTCCAAAACTAAAAGAGATACAAAAAAAATGTAATACTTATCGGTGTTCTTTAAAAAAATTAGCGGACAGGTGTCTGGTACTTTTTTGAAATTCGGCCCTTTTAGGGAGTAAACGGGTAAAACCTGAATTTTGGTACTTTCTTGACACCCCATCTATCTTTTGATCCAATAAACATAGAAACAAAGTTTATACCACATTCGAAAGTTACCAAAAAAATACGAATATAAATTTGGTACTTTTTCGAAATTCGAACATTTAAGGGGTAAAAATCGTAACTATTTTTGGTACTTTTTTTTACAAAACATTTTTCTACATTCATTGAGATATTCGTACCAAATTTTGGCCTCACACTACAATACTGAAATTTTTGAAACTTTAATGGGGGGAACAAATAGTACCAAAAAAAGGAAATACGGGAAATTTGATATTTTTCTTTAGCTTTTTGTTCTACAACTGGTATTTTTTTAATTATCGTTAATATTGGACCCAAAAACATAAGATTCAACATGCAACGTCCTGAGGGGATACGAATCTATTGCGGAACTTTTTGGTACTTTTTTTGTTCTATAACTGGTACTTTTTGAATTTCCGTTAATATTGGACCTAGAAACATAAAATTTAAAATGTAATGTCCTGAGTGAACGAGAATCTGTAAGAGTGATCTTTTTGGTACTTTTTTATTTTTTGACTGGTACTTTTTGAATTTCAGTTGGTATTGGACCTAGAGAGATAAAATTAAACATGCAAGGTCCTGAGTGAATAAGAATCTGTAAGAGGGCTTTGTGGTACTTTTTTGTTCTTTAACTGGTACTTTTTGAATTTCCGTCATTATTGGACCTAGAAACATTAAATTCAACATGTAATGTGCTGAGTGGATAAGAATCTATGATGGAACTTTTTGGTACTTTTTTGTTCTTCAATTGGTACTTTTTGAATTTCCGTTAGTATTGCACCTAGGATGAAAATCAATAAGAGATAACTTTTTGTTACTTTTTTATTCTTTGACTGGTACTTTCTTAATTTCCGTTGTTATTAGACCTAGAAAGATGAGAAAGATGAGTGAATGAGAATCTGTAAAATCGCTTTTTGGTACTTTTTTGTTCTTTAACTGGTACTTTTTGAATTTCCGTTATTATTGGAACTAGAAACATAAAATTTAATATGCAATGTAATGAGTGGATAGGAATCTATAAGAGGGAAGTTTTTGGTACTTTTTTGTTCTTTAGCTGGTGCTTTTTTAATTTCCGTTAATATTGGACCCAGAAACATAAAATTAAACATGCAAGGTCCTAAGTGGATAAGAACCTGTAAGAGAGCTTTAAGGTACTTTTATGTTCATTAGTTGGTACTTTTTGAATTTCCGTTAGTATTGGACCTAGAAACATAAAATTCAACATGCAAGGTCATGTGGTCCTTTTTTACAAAATATTTTTCTCCATTCATTGACATATTCGTACTTAATTATTGACTCCCACTGCAATACTGAAATTTTTTATACTTTAATTGGGGAAAATAGTACTAAAAAGAGGAAATACGGGAAATTTGATATTTTTCTTTAGATTTTTGGTTCTACAACTGGTATTTTTGGTATAATTCCCGTCCAATACTGAGACCTAGAAACATAAAATTCAAGATACAATGTCCTGAGTGGTTAAGAATCTATAAGAGGGAAGTTTTTTGAACTTTTTTGTTCATTAACTGGTACTTTTTGAATTTCCGTTATTATTGGACCTAGAAATATAAAATTCAATATGTGTAATGAGTGGATAGGAATCAAAAGAGGGAAGTTTTTGGTACTTTTTTGTTCTTTGGCTGGTACTTTTTTAATTTCCGTTAATATTGGACCTAGAAACATAAAATTAAACATGCAAGGTACTGAGTGAATGAGAATCTGTAAGAGGGATTTTTGGTACTTTTTTGTTCATTAACTGGTACTTTTTGAATTTCCGTTAGTATTGGACCTAGAAACATAGTATTAAACATAAAAGGTCCGGAGAGAATTTGAATCTGTAAGAGGGCTTTTTGGCATTTGTTGTTCTTTAACCGGTAATTTTTGAATTGCCGTTAATATTGCACCTAGAATCATAAAGTTCAACATGCAATGTCCTGAGTTGATAAGAATCTATAAGAGGGAACTTTTTGGTACTTTTTTTTTATTTATTTACTGGTACTTTTTAAATTTCCGTTAGTATTGGACTTAGAAAGATAAAATTAAACATGCAAGGTCCTGAGTGAATGAGAATCTGTAAGATAGGCTTTTTAGTACTTTGTTGTTCTTTAACTGGTACTTTTTGAATGTCCGTTTTTATTGGACTTAGAAACATAAAATTAAACATGCAAGATCCTGAGTGAATAAGAATCTGTAAGAGGGCTTTGTGGTACTGTTTTTTGTTCATTAACTGGAATTTTTGGAATTTACGTTAATATTGAACCTAGAATAATTAAATTCAACATGCAATGTCCTGAGTGGTTGAGAATCTATAGGAGGGAAATTTTTGGTACTTTTTTATTAACTAACTGGTACTCTTTGAATTTTCGTTAGTATTGGACCTAGAAAGAAAAAATTAAACATGCAAGGTTCTGAGTGAATGAGAATCTGCAAGAGGGTTTTTGGAACTATTTTGTTCTTTAACTGGTACCTTTTCAATTTCCGTATTTGTTGGACCTAGAAACATAAAATTAAACATGCAAGTTCCTGAGTGAATGAAAATCTGTAAAAAGGATATTTTGGTTCTTTTTCGTTCTCTAACTGGAAATTGTTTTAAATAAACTGGTACTTTTATTTAATTTAATATTAATTTTTGTGCATTAAATAAAAAAAAGCTAATAGCTGTCTGGTACTTTTACGAAATTCGGCCCTTTTAGGTAGCAAACGGGTAAAACCTGTATTTTGGGTCTTTTTTCCACCATCTAGCTTTTAAATCAATACACATAGAAATAAAAATTATATAACATTTGTAACTTATCTAAAAAATACAAATGTATATTTGGTACTTTATGAAAATTCGAACGTTTAAGGGGTCAAAATTGTACCAACATATGTTTGTTACTTTTAACAAAAGAATTTTTCTCCATCTATTTATCTTTCATCGCAGAGCCTAAACGTCTGAAGCTAAAAGGTTGACATTTGGACCGGAGGCTCTCCTCTCGCCCAATTGATCCTGCTAACCTCATACCTCCTAAGCTAAAGGAAAACATTAACATTTATTGTTGTTCATTAGAAAAATTCGCTAACCTCATATCTCCTAAACTAAAAGAGATTCAAAATTAAAAAAATTAACAGACTGGTGTTTGGTACTTTTTTGAAGTATGGTCTTTTTGTGGAGTAAAAGGGTAAATACAAATTATATCACATTCGTACCTTATCTTAAAAAATACAAAACAGATTTGGATTTTTTTTGAATTCAAATGTTTAAGGTGTGAAAATCGTTCCAAATTTTGTTATTTTTTCACAAAATTTTTCTTCATCCATCTATCTATATCTATCTATATATATAAAATTGTAACGTTACTGACTGACTGACTGACTGACTGACTGACTGACTCACTGATTCATCATCGCACAGCCTAAACGCCTGAAGCTAAACACTTGAAATTTGGACCAGAGATTGGTCACACCCCAAATCGATCCACTAAGACGGGATTTTTGGAAATTCGAATGCTAAGGGGGTAAAAACGGGAAAATTCGGTAATCTTATATCTCCAAAACTAAAAGAGATACAAAAAAAATGTAATACTTATCGGTGTTCTTTAAAAAAATTAGCGGACAGGTGTCTGGTACTTTTTTGAAATTCGGCCCTTTTAGGGAGTAAACGGGTAAAACCTGAATTTTGGTACTTTCTTGACACCCCATCTATCTTTTGATCCAATAAACATAGAAACAAAGTTTATACCACATTCGAAAGTTACCAAAAAAATACGAATATAAATTTGGTACTTTTTCGAAATTCGAACATTTAAGGGGTAAAAATCGTAACTATTTTTGGTACTTTTTTTTACAAAACATTTTTCTACATTCATTGAGATATTCGTACCAAATTTTGGCCTCACACTACAATACTGAAATTTTTGAAACTTTAATGGGGGGAACAAATAGTACCAAAAAAAGGAAATACGGGAAATTTGATATTTTTCTTTAGCTTTTTGTTCTACAACTGGTATTTTTTTAATTATCGTTAATATTGGATCCAAAAACATAAGATTCAACATGCAACGTCCTGAGGGGATACGAATCTATTGCGGAACTTTTTGGTACTTTTTTTGTTCTATAACTGGTACTTTTTGAATTTCCGTTAATATTGGACCTAGAAACATAAAATTTAAAATGTAATGTCCTGAGTGAACGAGAATCTGTAAGAGTGATCTTTTTGGTACTTTTTTATTTTTTGACTGGTACTTTTTGAATTTCAGTTGGTATTGGACCTAGAGAGATAAAATTAAACATGCAAGGTCCTGAGTGAATAAGAATCTGTAAGAGGGCTTTGTGGTACTTTTTTGTTCTTTAACTGGTACTTTTTGAATTTCCGTCATTATTGGACCTAGAAACATTAAATTCAACATGTAATGTGCTGAGTGGATAAGAATCTATGATGGAACTTTTTGGTACTTTTTTGTTCTTCAATTGGTACTTTTTGAATTTCCGTTAGTATTGCACCTAGGATGAAAATCAATAAGAGATAACTTTTTGTTACTTTTTTATTCTTTGACTGGTACTTTCTTAATTTCCGTTGTTATTAGACCTAGAAAGATGAGAAAGATGAGTGAATGAGAATCTGTAAAATCGCTTTTTGGTACTTTTTTGTTCTTTAACTGGTACTTTTTGAATTTCCGTTATTATTGGAACTAGAAACATAAAATTTAATATGCAATGTAATGAGTGGATAGGAATCTATAAGAGGGAAGTTTTTGGTACTTTTTTGTTCTTTAGCTGGTGCTTTTTTAATTTCCGTTAATATTGGACCCAGAAACATAAAATTAAACATGCAAGGTCCTAAGTGGATAAGAACCTGTAAGAGAGCTTTAAGGTACTTTTATGTTCATTAGTTGGTACTTTTTGAATTTCCGTTAGTATTGGACCTAGAAACATAAAATTCAACATGCAAGGTCATGTGGTCCTTTTTTACAAAATATTTTTCTCCATTCATTGACATATTCGTACTTAATTATTGACTCCCACTGCAATACTGAAATTTTTTATACTTTAATTGGGGAAAATAGTACTAAAAAGAGGAAATACGGGAAATTTGATATTTTTCTTTAGATTTTTGGTTCTACAACTGGTATTTTTGGTATAATTCCCGTCCAATACTGAGACCTAGAAACATAAAATTCAAGATACAATGTCCTGAGTGGTTAAGAATCTATAAGAGGGAAGTTTTTTGAACTTTTTTGTTCATTAACTGGTACTTTTTGAATTTCCGTTATTATTGGACCTAGAAATATAAAATTCAATATGTGTAATGAGTGGATAGGAATCAAAAGAGGGAAGTTTTTGGTACTTTTTTGTTCTTTGGCTGGTACTTTTTTAATTTCCGTTAATATTGGACCTAGAAACATAAAATTAAACATGCAAGGTACTGAGTGAATGAGAATCTGTAAGAGGGATTTTTGGTACTTTTTTGTTCATTAACTGGTACTTTTTGAATTTCCGTTAGTATTGGACCTAGAAACATAGTATTAAACATAAAAGGTCCGGAGAGAATTTGAATCTGTAAGAGGGCTTTTTGGCATTTGTTGTTCTTTAACCGGTAATTTTTGAATTGCCGTTAATATTGCACCTAGAATCATAAAGTTCAACATGCAATGTCCTGAGTTGATAAGAATCTATAAGAGGGAACTTTTTGGTACTTTTTTTTATTTATTTACTGGTACTCTTTAAATTTCCGTTAGTATTGGACTTAGAAAGATAAAATTAAACATGCAAGGTCCTGAGTGAATGAGAATCTGTAAGATAGGCTTTTTAGTACTTTGTTGTTCTTTAACTGGTACTTTTTGAATGTCCGTTTTTATTGGACTTAGAAACATAAAATTAAACATGCAAGATCCTGAGTGAATAAGAATCTGTAAGAGGGCTTTGTGGTACTGTTTTTTGTTCATTAACTGGAATTTTTGGAATTTACGTTAATATTGAACCTAGAATAATTAAATTCAACATGCAATGTCCTGAGTGGTTGAGAATCTATAGGAGGGAAATTTTTGGTACTTTTTTATTAACTAACTGGTACTCTTTGAATTTTCGTTAGTATTGGACCTAGAAAGAAAAAATTAAACATGCAAGGTTCTGAGTGAATGAGAATCTGCAAGAGGGTTTTTGGAACTATTTTGTTCTTTAACTGGTACCTTTTCAATTTCCGTATTTGTTGGACCTAGAAACATAAAATTAAACATGCAAGTTCCTGAGTGAATGAAAATCTGTAAAAAGGATATTTTGGTTCTTTTTCGTTCTCTAACTGGAAATTGTTTTAAATAAACTGGTACTTTTATTTAATTTAATATTAATTTTTGTGCATTTAATAAAAAAAAGCTAATAGCTGTCTGGTACTTTTACGAAATTCGGCCCTTTTAGGTAGCAAACGGGTAAAACCTGTATTTTGGGTCTTTTTTCCACCATCTAGCTTTTAAATCAATACACATAGAAATAAAAATTATATAACATTTGTAACTTATCTAAAAAATACAAATGTATATTTGGTACTTTATGAAAATTCGAACGTTTAAGGGGTCAAAATTGTACCAACATATGTTTGTTACTTTTAACAAAAGAATTTTTCTCCATCTATTTATCTTTCATCGCAGAGCCTAAACGTCTGAAGCTAAAAGGTTGACATTTGGACCGGAGGCTCTCCTCTCTCCCAATTGATCCTGCTAACCTCATACCTCCTAAGCTAAAGGAAAACATTAACATTTATTGTTGTTCATTAGAAAAATTCGCTAACCTCATATCTCCTAAACTAAAAGAGATTCAAAATTAAAAAAATTAACAGACTGGTGTTTGGTACTTTTTTGAAGTATGGTCTTTTTGTGGAGTAAAAGGGTAAATACAAATTATATCACATTCGTACCTTATCTTAAAAAATACAAAACAGATTTGGATTTTTTTTGAATTCAAATGTTTAAGGTGTGAAAATCGTTCCAAATTTTGTTATTTTTTCACAAAATTTTTCTTCATCCATCTATCTATATATATATATAAAATTGTAACGTTACTGAATGACTGACTCACTTATTCATCATCGCACAGCCTAAACTCCTCTAGATAAAAACTTGACATTTGGAGCAGAGATAGGTGACTCCCCAAATCGATCCACTAAGACGGGATTTTTGGAAATTCGAATGTTTAGGGGTAAAAAAGGGTAAAAACGTAATACTTATCGTTGTTCTTTAGAAAAATAAGCGGACAGGTGTCTGGTATTTTTTTAAAATTTGGTCCTATTAGGAAGCAAACGGGTAAAACCTTAATTTTGGTACTTTTTTGGCACCCCATCTTTCTTTTGAACCAATCAACATAGGAACAAGGTATATACAACATTCGAAACTTATCAAAAACATATTTGACATATTTGTACTTAATTATGAGCTCTCACTACAATACTGAAATTTTTGATAACTAAATGGGGGGGAAAAATAGTACCAAAAAGGGAAGATACGGGAAATTTATGTTTTTCTTTAGCTTTTTGTTTCTGCAACTGGTATTTTTTTAGGGAACTTTTTGGTACTTTTTTATTCTTTAATTGGTACTTTTTTAATTTCCGTTAATATTTGACCCAGAAACATAAAATTAAACATGCAAGGTCCTGAGTGGATAAGAACCTGAAAGAGGGCTTATAGGTACTTTTTTGTTCATTAATCGGTACTTTTTGAATTTCCGTTAGTATTGGACCTAGAAACATAAAATTCAACATGGAAGGTCATGTGGTCCTTTTTTACAAAATATTTGTCTCCATTAATTGGCATATTCGTACTTAATTATGGGCTCCCACCACAACACTGAAATGTTTCATACACAAATGGGGTGAAACAAGTATCAAAACGGATAATACGGGAAATTAACTTACTTTCATTTGCTTTTGTGTTATACGAGTGGTACTTTTTGAATTTTCTATAATATTGAACTTAGAAACACAAAATAATAGGTGCAAAGTCCTGTGTAAATATCAACCTATGAGATACAAATTTTGGAACTTTTTTGGCATATAAATATGTTCATAAAAGAAAAAGCCCGATTAAGAAGTAGCGGGTTAAATGCTTAAATTTAAACAAGTTTAAGCCTGGAAAAGTAAATTTTGACATAAAAATATGTCCACGAATAAAAGGAGACGCTAACGAAGTAGCGGGTTAAATGCTAGTATTCTTATAAAAATATTTTAGGGAATGTAAGAAAAGATAAATTCACTTTTTATTGTTGTTGTTTTTGTTTAAGCTTTGATATTGTTACAAGTAAAACTGTTGCTTATAATTCTTATTCGCTTAACAGTTTTATTTGTACGAGTGTTTGCCTAATGGTCAAAATTTGACCATACATTTTTAGGTTCATATGAAGATACTACATCTAAGTATATACGAATTTACATGTTTTGAGCATTCATTTTTTCCATCTTAGTGGATCGATTTGGCAAGGGACCAACCTCTGGTTCATATTCTATCCTCTACTATAAAAAATATCAGAAAATATCAATTGAAAAACAAAAAAGTATCATAAAATCTCCTTTTTAAATTGTATTCCACTCAGGACATTGTATTTAAATTTTTTTTTTCTATTCTAATATTAACGAAAATTAATCAAAAAATCAGATGTTGAACGAAAAAGTACCAAAAAGCTCCCCTTACATGGTCTTATTCATTTTTCATGT
Source organism: Pollenia griseotomentosa (assembly GCA_963931875.1). NCBI lineage: Eukaryota > Metazoa > Arthropoda > Insecta > Diptera > Polleniidae > Pollenia > Pollenia griseotomentosa. The sequence continues at coordinate 173,221,910 of OZ007560.1, read as the reverse complement.
TATATGTAGGTTTTAATTCACTCAGGACCCTGCACCAATAATATTATGTTTCTAAGTTAAATAAATCACGACATGCAGCACGATAAAGTAAAATAAAGAAATTTAATTTCCAGCACCCTATTTTTTTATTATTTGATAATTGAAAAAAACAAATTTTGTATTTTGTACATATGTGTTAGTAGCTTATTTAAACGCTTTTTACTCCGAAAATATTGAACAGATTTTAATAAAATATATATTGTGCACTTCTGTAAGTAAATATCTTTCAAATGTTGTGTGTTTTTTCAAATAGTTTGACATACAGAGGAGGAAAGTGTTCTTAACTGTTTTGCCTTAGCCGATTTATATATAGATAATATCTTTAGTTTTTCTAAAATCTTTTGATGAAGATTCCTGATGATAACTTATCAAATCCACAATAAATTTCAGTGTGTTATCAAAAATAAAAATTGGGAATTAAGCACGACAAACAAAATCTTGTTAATTAAAAATATTTTTTTTTTATATGTATTTGTTTTCAAATGATAAATATATTTTTACTTAGTTTTTCTAATATCTATCTGAAATAAATAGAATAAAACGTAACCATACCACTTTTTTGTTATCATAAATAGAGTTTATTGCTAAGAATTTATATTTTTGGACCAATTAATAAAAAATCAAATCTGAAAAAATCTGATTTGCAAAATTTAAATATCTGACGATTTTGTTAAATGTTCGTGACGAATTTGACGAATTTTGTTGAAACTTTTGACGATTTTTTAAGAAAAAAGCCTAACAACCAACCAATCAGAATGTACTAACAAAGTGACCTAACAACCCTACAAGAAGAGAATCAGCGAGTTGTCACTTTTTTCACGTTGGTGTTAAGAAAATGATAGAATGAAATGACCGAAATCAAATTTTCTGTCATTTCATTCTATCATTTTCTTAACACCAACGTGAAAAAAGTGACAACTCGCTCATTCTCTTCTGGTAGGGAAGCGCAGCTGTTTACAGTGATTTTCTTCGTGTGTGACGTTTGGTGTCTTTTTTTTGTTTATTTACTTTTTTTAATAAGGCATTTTGACAGTTACCGTCTCAATTCTAGCAACAATATGCCTGCTGTTTCTTCTATTGTTTCATTGTGTAGTACTGAGGTCACATTGTTAATACATTTTGCAACCAATTTTGACGATTTTTGACACATTTCCCATGGCAACCAAGGTACATTTTGCAACCAATTTTGACGATTTTTGACACATTTCCCATGGCAACCAAGGTATATTTATAGCAGGTAGCCGCGAGATTACAACAATTGTACAATAAAACAAACAACAGGGCTTTTTATTGTTGTATGTGGTACGAACTGTCATAAGAGACAAAAAAGACAAAAGATAGAGACAAAAAACTTGTTTACATGTTTACTATACAACATTTGACAGTTCGTACCACAAAACAAGCAAATAAAAAATAAACAGCTGGCTTTCCGAGACTACCTGATATAAATATACATTGATGGCAACTATCAAGGTATATTTACACAAGGTAGACTCACTTGGGAGTGTAGACATGCTGCTCTATAACAGGAACCGAGTTGTCAACATTGTCTTCATATAAAACAATAATAATTTAACGCACACATATACAAATTTTGGCTCATATACACGAAATTTGACGTTTGGGTTCCAACTTGGGTAAACAGCTGACAAACATATGGGCCAACGAGTTTACCTTGTGTAAATATACCTTGGCAACTATCGTTGCTACATATACATACACACATGCAACAAATATTTCAGCAAAGTTTTGTTTTGTTTTGAGAACACTGTATTCTGTGTTTGAGAAGACCAATATTTTTGGGTTTTGTTTGTTACTAAAAAATTATTTCGTAAGTTTTTGAAAAAGTATTATTTTCATCACTATTTCTATCAAAGTTTACCTTCTATATTTATCGCACAGTATTATAAAATGATAAGCTCTTTGAAATTTGCAAAACACTTTGGTCGTAATAATAACAGCGGAATAAACAATTTTTCGATTCCCTATGGATTGAGGAAACGATTTAACGTGACTTTACCCAGTCGAACATATCATCACATTCATGATTGTTTGCCAAAGGTGGCAAAGCATCATGTAGCTATAGGTTTTCAAATATCAACTCTTAGATTTTTCTCGTCTGCTTGGGACAAACTTAATGGTAATGAACTGGTGGTGAACCATGATCCTAACGAACAAAAATTTTTTGTTGAGGTTGCGGGAACTAGTAGAGCGTATATAGAATACGAAAGAAAAGACGAATTAATAATCCTGAAGCACACGAATGTGCCAACTGAACTAGGTGGTAGGGGAATTGGAAAAATTCTAGCCAAGGTTATTGTTAATACAGATACATATGTAGTCATTTTAATAACTTTACATAATTTCCATTTTATTGTTTAAACTTTGTTAAAATATATAAATGTTTGTTTATACGTATGGGTTAATTTACTAACTATTATTTAACTATTATTTTTTTCAGACAGCATTGGAATATGTTGCAAAGAATGATCTGCAATTAGAAATTCAATGTTCTTTTGTACGAAAATATGTTTCTAAGTATGAACCGAAGTACATTAAATACATACAAAAATAAAATTTTAGTTATACTGTAAGCTAAAGTTTAGAAATCAGTTCAAGAAAAGAATTTATATTATATTAAACATTACTTTTGTGTTCGTAAGTATGTTGGATACCCATGATTATGAAAGTCTTTTATTATATTACGGAAGATCAGAGTTTTTTCATACTATGCAAAAAACTGCTTTAGATGGGCTAGCACGTTATCCATCGCACCTTGTATTTAGATTGTATAATGGCATTGCTCTTGTCTTAGGAAACCGATTACAAGAAGGAATTCGTGAACTGAATCCATTAAAGAATGATTCAGATTTAGGTATTGGGGCAGTTGTTGCTCTTCTTTATGCGCACAAACATTGCAGTGTAGTCGATCGTGATGCAATTGCTGTGCTTGAACAACGATTAAAAGATGACCATACAAAAGGAAGCGCTAATGGTTTTTATAATGCCGCTGTATTCCTTTTTTTAGCAAAGAAGTGTGAAAAGGCTCGAGAATATTCTGATAGAACGCTTCAGCTGGACAGTCAGCATGTACCTTCTGTTGTACTTAAAGCGTGGACTGAAATGTTTCAACCGTTAGGCTCAGTGAGCGGAAATATTCTAAAGACTTTGGAACAATTATTGGCAAAAAGTGGAAAAAGTATTGATTCAACACTAGCGTTAGTGAGATGTCATCAACTAAGAGGAGAATTTGAAAGTGCAATTAATAATTTAAATAGACTTTCGGTACGATTTCCAGAACTAAATATTCCATTAATTGAAAAAATGAATACTTACTTGGCTGCTTTGGATTGGGATCACGCTTATGAGACGGCTTTACGAATTATTAACCTGGAGCCTACTAATATACCAGCTTTACAAGTAAAAGCGCTGTTGTTGATTATACGGGAAGGAAATATGAAAGGAGGTGTTTCAACATTACAACAGTTATTAGTTGCAACTGAACGCGTCGAGTGTGGTAATTCAAAAATGCTTTTGAAGATATGTCAGTTATTCGCTAGTTTATGCTCTCGTAATGAAGAACTATTGTCACTTACTCTTCGCTTTATTGACAAACTTATCCAAGCAAATCCATCAGGCGTTGAATATATAGTTGAGTTAGGAAATCAACGGATGCTTTTAGGAAATGTTAAAGAAGCAGCAGTATGTTTTCGCTCAGCAATAAAAATAGAAAATAATAACTTTGATGCCCTCTGTGGTCTTACAACTTGCCAGTTATTAGAACATGGAATTACAGAACAGACCCAACAACAAGTTGAGTTTTTGAAAGAACTACGTCCTGGAGAAAAAGATTCATTGCTCTTGTTTTTACGAGCAAAAATTATTTCAAAAAGCGATCAGGCAATTTTACTTTTAATCAAAGCAACAGAAATTCATATGCGAAGAATGGAGGGATATGCTTTTGGACCGGAATATGTCTATATTTTGAATCCAGAAATTTTATTGCAAATAACATTGGAATTTTTGCGTTACTCGCCAGTTCAAGTTCATATTAGGCAGGGTATAAACCTTTCTCAAGATACATTACATATCACCCTTAAACATTGCATGACAATTTTGGACACTATTCTTAAATTTTGCCCTTCGCACATACAAGCAATATTTATGCGGGCCAAGGTGCATTTCCTATGTGGTGAGGTGGTTATGGCAGCTACAATTTTGCAAAGAATTCTTAATGACATAGATGTAACTTACACAGATGCATATCTCCTTTTGACACAAATACAAATGCAGCAGCAACAGTATTCAAAGGCACTTCAGTCTCTCGAACTTGCTCTTTCATATAATTTTTCTGTTCGGGAAAATCCGAGATATTATTTACTGTTGGGTATTGGACAGCGTCACCAACAACAGTTTTCGGAAGCTCAAAAAAGTTTTATTTCGGCTATGCATTTAATAGGCAATGAAACGTCATTGCGAGAGCGTTTACATTCACCCAACAGCCGTATTCGAACGGAGTTACTTAGTAATTTTACGGTCGCGGATAAGGTGACTTTGTATTTGGAGCTGATTAGTACTTACAAAGATATTGGCGACAGCCAGGGAGTTTACGAGAGTGAACGTTTGCTACAATGTGCAATGGAAGAATTCAATCAAACATCTGAGGAAGGACGTTTGGTTATTGCTCACGCTGAGTTTATGCTACAAAATGCTAACGTGAATAAAGCCATTGAGCTTCTTACCGCAATACAGCCGGGACAATCATATTATATTCAGGTTTGTTGACTGAAGACTTTATATTTAATATAATGGTGACATTTTATTTTTTGCTTTTCATGAATATATTAAAAGGCTAAAACGCATTTGGCTAATATTTACTTACAATATCGAAAAGATCGAACAGCTTTTGCAAGATGTTTTAAAGAGCTGGTAGAATCTTGTCCAGAATCTGAAAGTTATTTGATGCTGGGAGAGGCTTATATGTCTATTCAAGGTAACTATAACCTATTTTAGATAAATTTAAATCATACATATGAACATATCAGGGGTGTTCTGGAAATCGAAAACGCAAGAATTCAAAAGTTATTTTTGATACACTTTTAATCTAATTTTTATAATTTTTGTTATAAAATTCTGTTTAGAAGGGAAATATTTGTCAATTCTTTTACTACAGAAATCTTATTAAAAAACGACGTTTTGCGTTTTCGATTTCCAGAACACCACGTATATAAGTATATTATTTTACTCTATTCGATTTTCATTATTAGTGACGTTATTGTATATATTTGCTAATTAGGATTTTATAAAACTGTCGTTGAAGTCTATTTTTTAATTTAGGTAATTCTTAATATCTATACATAGTAATTAATGTAGAACTTAAGAAAGTTGTTTTTTTGTACCCACTAGGTAGATCGATTATTCGACATTTTTCAAAAATCGGTTTTCGAATAGCTGCTAATTAAAAAAAACGGTTGTCGGTTAAGCATTTTATAAATATCCGGTTAACCGGGTTTTATTCGAATACATTAAAAAAACAAAAATCAAATTAGTTTTTATAATAAAAAGTTAATTTGAATAAAAATAAAAGAATTCACAAAGGTAAGGAACCAACAACATACATAGGTATGTGCAGACCTAACAAATATTTGACGATAAAATCAAAAATGCGTGACCAGTCAATTGATTAAACTTAAGCTTTATTTTTAAAAATTTCTATTTATTTACTAAACTTTATTTATAAGATGATAATTGTATAATGTAATTTAGAAACTGTTAGTAATTATGTTTGCTCTAAAAAACCGTTTTGCAAAAGCAAACAATACTTTAAGAAAACTAGTGATTACGAAATCGAAACCGAAATCGAAACCACGGTTTTAAATGCCTTAAAACCGAAAACCGACAATTTATGATACAAAAAAGTAAAAAATTTGTTTTTAAAAATTTATTAAAAACAATATGTGTATTTTATATATACATATAAAAAAAAAACTCATCAATAAGGATAAATAAAATATAAGATCAGCTCAATATAAATTAAAATAAATTAATCTTTTTAAATAAGCAATCCATGATTTCCTTGTCACAGGGCCAACATGCGCAGAACATTTTAAAATTTTAAGCTTGTTGGCGTCAAGAATGATAAAATAAAGATTACGCCAACAAGCTTAAAATTTTAAAATGTTCTGCGCATGTTGGCCCTGTGACGTCACACATTCTGTGTTTCTATTGGCTAATAATTTGCAGCTGTCGAACTGTAATGTTTATGAGTAAACACAACAGTGGGACAATTTATAATTTTTCTCTTCAAATTATTTTGTAGTTAAAAATTAATTTTTCTTTTTATTTATATTTTTTATTTATATTTATTCCATTTAATAAAAATTATCTATGTAACAATAAAAGACAAAACAATTAAAGACCATTTTTCTTTATGTTGTTATTTTATTCATTTTCCTTTTTCTTTTGGTAATATTTTGGGCAATTTCGACACTAAGTAATCTCATTCTAAAATACATTCTGCATCTAAAAAAAATATCCAAAATTTAATTTTTTTCTCACTTGTTTTTTTACTGCTGCTTTGCTTACATTTGCCCACTGCACACTTCATGTTTATATTTGTTGTTGTTTTTTTTTTTGTTCGTTTTTCTTCTTTCAACAGCTTTTATTTATACTTTTTAACACGGCAATGAACGTTAATTATTAATTAAATATTATTTATTACCAAATACAATATCAAATTTATTTATTTTATCAAAACCCGATGTAATATTTTTTTAGAACTGTCAATGTAATTTCAATTACAAGGTTACCAACTATCACATAAAACATACATTTGAAATACTTCCAAATCTACCGAAGAGTCTTTTAATTTTATGTTTAAAACAAAAGTTCTGGGCAAAACATCGCCAGGATTCAAAGGCTTTCGAGCATTTTCATAATCCTCCACTGAACCGTGGCATATAGTCACTTCTTCGGCGACACATTCACATTCTTTCGACGATTCCAAAGCATGTTTTTCACAATCCTCCAGGTAAAGAGTTTGGCGAGCGCAGCCTACTGCTACAACCTCATCGCCTGAATGCAATTTGTGCAACTATTTATTTCGACATCTGGATATTTGTTGAAAATCGCAGATTGCAATTTGGGTATTTAAGCCGTGGCGCCCAATAAAACGATGTTATCTAATTTTTTTAATTTCCGGATGGCCTTTTAACTCATTTTCCGTGCATTCATTTAAAATATGCATAAATTAATTAATAACCGTCTCTGTAAGGCTTTAAAAACGTGCGCTGCTGATTTGATTATTTAAATCTACACCATCCGTTAGGGCATCTTTTAAGAGTTGAGTGAATGGTAAAGTTGACAGAATATGTTTACAGTTAGCTGCAGCAGAAATCTTGGCTAATGAGCGACGACTTCATATGGATCCAATTTATATGTATATTTTTTTTTAATTCTTCACAAATAAATTTTACAAAATATTCCCTAAACTGTTGTCCGCATATGGAGAATGGATCAGAGCATTGCACCTCTGTGTATAGAGAGAGCATGCTTAACTTCGAACAAAGCAAAATTTGAGTAAATACCTCCACATTTTACACTTAACACATATTTGGCATCCTCCTAATTCCTATTCGAAAAGCTTTGACTTTCACTTTAAATGAAAAAAAACTCATTAACAACCTCTATGTCTTCATCAGTATCGTTGGGCTTTATGGCTTTCAACAAAAACTTATGCTTCTCTGAATCATATTCCCAAGATATCGTTTTTCTGGCTTTTGCCAATGATTTTTTCGTTTCGTTTCTGCTCCCTTTAAGTATTTGTTTTTGCACAGACACGCATTTTTATACCCTCCACCACAATTAGTTGTGAAGAGGGTATACTAAGTTTGTCATTCCGTGTGAAACTTTTTTATTATTCATCTCAGACCCCATAAAGTATATATATTCTGGCTGCTTGAGTAATTCTAAGTCGATTTAGCCATGTCCGTCTGTCTGTCCGTCTGTTGAAAACACGCTCACTTTCGAAAAACTCAAAAGAAATAAACAAACTAGGTGTCAAATTGCTTGTAGTTATCCTAAGCAGTTTGGTATTGAATTTCAGCAAAATCGGTTCAGTAGGACCAGAGCTATGAATCAAAATGTGGAACCACCACCTTCAAAAACTTGATAATTTTGTTACAAAAACTAACATAAATGATGCAAAAATGCACGAAATGACATAAGATTTTGCACAAGTCCGTTTTATTCGACTAAAAATGACACTGTAAAATTTCGCGAAGGTCGGCCCATAATTTACCCTAAGCCCCATATAAACACTACTCCCGGAAAACAGTTTAGTACGCCTAAAACCGTAAAAAATAATGCAATCATAACAAATTTTGGCTCGTCACAATTTTATAGGACTATAAATGATACTGTGAAATTTCGTGAAGATCGGTACATAATTTACCCTAGGCCCCATATATGCCCTACTCCCGGAAAACAGTTTAGTCTCCTAAAACCATAATTAATAACAAATCGTCACAGATATTACTCCTTAAACACTCGAACTGTCGGTGGAGGGTATCAAAGATTCGGCACAGCCGAATATAGCACTCTAACTTGTTTATAATGTTTTTGTATTTTAATTTAAAAATTATATTTAAAAAAAAAAACAGTTTTCAATATAAAAATGTTTATATCTAAACAAACATAAAATTTTTTGACATTTGGGGTTTAACTGGGGTAAACAGCTGGGCCATCGAGTCTACCTTGTGTAGTTATACATTGACAAAAAGTATTGGAAATTTTCCAACTATACCTTCAAAAAAAATCAATGTGAACTGCGAGCATGTTTGGAAATTAACAGTAAGAATTATATCTAAAAAAACTCCACTAAATAAATAAATTCGTTCGATTTAAATTTCACTCGAACTTAATTTCAAGAAAAGGCCTGTTTAGTTTTATAGTTAAACTTAAAATTGTAGCAGTAACTTGCAATCAAAAACGTAACGACTGAAAGTGTACGAGTTTTCGAAAGGATACAAAAAGAAAATATGAATATTGTTGTAGGGTTTTGTCGCACAGTCTGAAAATGGTAATACTTTGATTAAACTTAAAGCAGAAGAAAACCCAAATTGTTGTTGTTATCATTTTAAAATAAGTTTTAAATTATTTTTTTTTTGTGAACTTAAAGTTTTGCATTGAATTATTTTCAGAGCCAGATTTAGCTGTTGAGGCGTATAGGAAGGCACTTGAACTTAATCCACATGATTCACATTTGTCTAGTAAGTTGGGACGTGCTTATGTCAAAACTCACCAATATGTAAAAGCTATACAGTTTTATCAAGAAGCTATAAAAGACCGAAACCATTCGAGTTTAAATCTTAACTTAGCCGAACTATTTATCAAATTAAGGCAATTTAAAAGCGCAGAGGAAACATTAACGGAAAATGAAGACCAAAAAGAAATGTATGTACAATATTTTTGATTTTTTATTAGAACGCATAACATATTTTATATTAATACTTTTTTTTATAAAAAACACGTCAATAAATACTTGAACAAGAAACATAACGTTAATATCACCAGGGAAACCAGAAATATGCTCTAAAAAACACGTTTTATGCGCATTAAATATGCAGAAAAAACTTGAAAATATGTCCAGAAAATTGTTAAAAATATGCCCCAAAAAATTCAAAAATTGCTAATTTGAAAACAAAACATTCAACAATTTAATAACAGTTCCATTTATTAAAAACAATCCTAAAATTAGAATCGGTAATGCCCAAACACTATAGTACTTACTAGGGATTGCTGTCCGGTTTAAACCGAAATCTAAACCGCGGTTTTAATGTCTAAAAACCGAAACCGAAAATTTAAAATTTTAATTTTATAGCCGAAACCTCGGTTTCAGATTTTTACGGTTTTTAGCAAACTGTACTATTTATATACGAATTTTCAAGATTTAACCCTATTTGGAAACGATGGGCAGTCATCATCTAACAAAAACAAAGTTATGTTAAGAGGTTAAAATTCATATAAGAGTTATTTGTGCCGAATATTATCTAGATATTAACATCCATATGAGATTTTTTGTCTTTAAGGGATTTTAGGGACGGTCGCAAAATTTTTTATTAATGTTAACATTTAAAGGGAAGTAAAAGCTATTTATAGTTAGAAGCTTTGGGCAAATGTGAACTGATTCGAAAAGAATTTTATTTGCATAAAATGTTTTTGTTGGGGAATTTAATCTAAATACCAACATAATTAGATGGTTTCCGGATATATAGTCTAATTTGGAAAGAAGTTTGTATGGGGAATATGTAAAATTATAGACCGATTCTCACCATTTACATAGAATTCGTCCTTAGTACAATTAAAATTTATTTATCTAATTTTATCAAATTATCTACAAGATTGTTACTTGTACTTTGCGCACAAGGTTAACATGGGCAGTAGAGTTTTTTTTTCCCGGACTTTTTCGATTCCCGGGAAAGCGGGAAATTTTTTTAAATTTCCCGGGATCCCGGGATCCCGCTCCATATAAATAATACAAAGTTACATATAAATAATACAAAGTTACAAAGAAAGTAAAAGAATTGGTTCAATACCAAAAAATTAACTGAAGATTGAAATAGGAACTTAAATTATTATCACCTCACGCCTTTATTCCCTATTATTATGCTTTTATTCAGTATTATTATGCTCTGGATACAAGATAAAAAGATAACATAAACATAACAATTTAATTCAGAAAACAATAATAAAAACAAAATTAAAATTAAGATACTCAAGATATGAGTTAAAAAAGTTAATTAATAAAATAGATAAAATATTTTAAAGGAATACAAAAATTTTTTAACGACTTAGGAAATTACTTTCTGACACACTCAAAGCGCTTAGTAAGTCGTCAAAAAGTATATTCCTGATTTTATTTACTAATTATCATGTTTCCGAAAAATTTCGTTCATTTCTTACCGAGGTTGGACAAATAGTTAAAAGTGCACCGTTGTAGCATGCTTCGGATTCACAATCAGAAGCAATTTTTTCTTTTTTATAAACAACGTCTATGTCAGTCAAATGTATGCCAAGGTTGATGCAAAAATAGCATCAACCGGACTGCTTCTTACAAACCTTCAATAGGTCCATTTGCAATCTTTAGGACAATGTCTTTTTCAAGTTGTATGTTGTAGTATCTTACACGAGTTTCCAAAATGTTATTTTATTTCGGTTTCCAACACAAATTGAAATTGAACATTTGTGTTTATCAACTAATAAACATATCGCTCCTTCATTGCATCACAGTCATATCTCAAAATTTGAAGTTACTTTAGCAAAGTTTTCCTTCATACCTTCTCGTATTATATCTCAAACTGAACCGAAGTTATAGCAAAATATATCTTTAAATCGGTACATTTTGAAAACTTTAATCGCATTTTGCCAAGATCGTTTGTTTTTGTAGATATAACTATGTTGCAATAAAGGAGCGATATGTTTAAGTATCTCCTATTTTTAAGACTTGTTCATGAACAATGAAACTTTACTGCCTGCATCTTATTTTGAATTAATGTACTTTATTAACTCTTCACTTCACTAAATGTAGTAATTATCAACTGTTGCACTGCCCATTCTGCTTTTAGTAGATTTATTGCATCAGGAGACATTGATTTAAATACATGTTCTTACTTCTTGTAATTGATCTAATCCACAACCCATCCACAGCTGCTAGTTTTTAGAGAATAGAAAACTAAATTTCAAAGTATAAATAGCTATTTTCTGAAATTATGAGGAATTTTTTATTTCCCGGGATCCCGCAAGAAAAATCCCGGGAAAACGGGAAATTCCCGGAAAAACCCCTAATGGGCAGATAACCAGCCAGACGGACGGTTGGACATCGTTAGATCACTTTAAAAAGTGATCCTAAAGCGATCGGTATACTAAAATATTGGTCCAGATTTCTATGTATTACACACATCGCCAAAAACGTAAATAATTGCCTTTTCTTTAACTTTTGCTTATTCATATAAAGGGTGGTTAAATTTTAAGGGCTGATGTTGAATGTGAACCACACCTAAACGTCGAGTTTTTTCTGCATTTCATTTGACATTTATCAATTTCAGACTAGCTCGATTTGAATCATGGAAAGATACACAATCGAGCAACGCGTTTAAGTTATTCAGGCTTATTATGAAAATGGAATTTTCGAAAAAAATCATCTTCAGTAATGTGGCACATTTTCACCACAGTGGATTCGTCAATAAGCAGAATTGCCGCATTTGGGCGAATGATAATCCAAGAGTGATTGTCGAAAAATCAACGCACCCACAAAGAGTGACTGTTTGGTGCGGTTTATGGGCTAGCGGCATCATCGGGCCGTATTTTATTCAAAATGAGGCCGGTCAGGCAGTTACTGTGAATGGTGTTCGCTATCGTGAGATGACAACGAACTTTGTGATTTGACACCGTTGGACTTTTTTTTTGGGTAATTTGAAAGAAAAGGAGTACGTCGTTAAGCCACCAACAATTCAAGAGCTTAAGGATGAGATAATTCGGCACATTAATGGCATATAACCTCAATTATGCCTCAGCGTCATCGAAAATTTGGACCATAGGATTGAGGTGTGCCGCCGATATTTTGTTCCATACATAATTGAACCATACCAATATTATCATAATAAAAAAAAGACAAAAATTTTCTAAATTTTCTAACATCGGCCCTAAAAAATTTAACCACACTTTATAAAATTTGAAGTTTAAAATAACCTTAATCTTTAATAAAAACCTGCTTTGTCTTACAATTTTTGAGTAATAATTAAATGTAGATGGCGAAATTGAAGCAACAATTTGGATATACAGATAAATGTTTAAAAAAGAAAAAAGGATATCTTAATGATAAACAATTTTCCCAAGGGGGTTCATCAATTCATTACTGACTAAAGTTTAAAATAATATTTCATCAGGGGAAAAACAAAAATTACACATCTGGCAACGCCAAATACTATAGTCTGCCGCATGGTAGAATAAGCACAAGGTAAAGTCATTAGAAATTTTGTTCTTAATTTTTAAAAAACCCATATAACGTCAAACAAGAGAAAATATGGAAAAAATTAATTAAAAATCAAATAAATTATTTTGACACTACATGGGTAAATAATGAAAACTCTCCTCTCCCTAATGAACATACCTGTAGCCCGTTTCTGTATATCTCACATCGTAAAACTCTTCGCATGAAACGTGTGAATTGCAACAAAAATAGTGTGAAATGAAACAAAAAATGGTTTTTCTCACACAAGTGTTTCTGTATCTTTTTTTTTGCGAGAATTATCTGTCATTTAAATAATTTTCCAGCAATTATTGGAAGGATGCGAGAAAAAGTGTTTCTATAACAATATTTTGCGAAAAGTTTCTTCCAAGAACTGTCAAAATAAGTCACATTTGAAATTGGTGGCGAGAAAAACAAAATGTAGATATTTTGAATTTAAAATATGTTTATATACTATTTTTTTTTAATAAATAAAAAAATAGAAGGAATATAAATGATAAATGCATAATTTATATGATGAAAATAAACAAAAAACAATTGTTATATTTTGTTAGTTTAAATTTTTGTTAGCCTTTTCTTGTTTTGGTTTTAATCAGTGCTGCCAGATAAATTTTTGTCAAAATCGTAATTTCCTTAGAAAAAAAAAATATCGTCTTTTTTGTTTTAAAAATCGTGCAATTTATAATCAATTTTAAACAAATTTGTTTCGACTTTTATTAAAAAATAATCAAACAAAAACATAGTTAAAGTTCATGGGTATTTAACAATTATTATTTAATAATTGAGATATAAATATTTAATTTACCTATTTATAATCTTTTTCTTTTTTACCTGAAATACATAGACTTAGTAGAATACCTTGTAGTTAAAATTAAAAAAATCGGTTCATAAATAAACGGGTTAAAGACCCAGTAAAATCTTCGCCTACAAAATATTATGTTAAGTAGTCAGAAACACATAAAAGCACTACATACAATTCTACTGAAAAACTAATGAATTTTACAAGGGTTGTGCCAAAATGAACAAATTCAAAAGTTAGTCATTTTTGTTATCTTAATACATACATCCAGAAAAAAGTAGTTATCGAAGTTCTTATGGAAGAAAGCTACTTAATAACGAGTGAAAGAAGCTATCCATTTTGAAAAAGTTTTTACTGGGAGACAAACAAATTTCTTTCTTGCCGGAATAATGGTTTTGGCACAAAAGTGTACATATAAGATAAGAATATCAAATATCAATCATATTTTGTATATGTATATAAGAAGTATTAAATGTTCAAAATAAGCCAAGTCGGTCCATTACTTTCCCTCGAAATTTTGATTTTGCCGATACATTTTTTAAGGAAGAAACAAACAATTTCGAGGACAATTTTCACAATAGGGATAAATATAAAAATTTAAGCAGCCTTGTTTCTAAAGATATCTTTTTTTCTAATAAACAAACATATAAAAATATTTACAATTATCTTATTTCGAAGACTAAGGGGCTTATAGTGTAAAACGGAACGCCAACAATTTCATTAAAAGCAAAAATAGAATCAAAAATATTTTATAAATTTGTTGTTGCTTTCTACAGACATTCATATTATTTTTTTTTTTTTCAATTTTCAACGCCACAATATAGAAGTGTTTGAAATTTAAAAATTCAAGATGAATTTCTATAGAAAGTAACAACAAAATTATAAAATATTTTTGATTTTGTTTTTGCTTTCGTCACTTTTTTAGAAAAAATCATCAAAACGTCACTTTGTTAATATCGGAAAAAAAACCGTCAAGATGACGATAACTCGTCAAATCTGGCAGCCCTGTTTTTATTATATTTATTTCTTTTGTTGACGTTTCGCTTTTATTTGACACTTAAGTACTGGAAATATTCCAGTATAAACAGAATTTGTTGTGTCTGTTTTCGCATTCAAATACAGAAACACTTTTATCTCATAAATCGAGAAACGATGGAATTTTTTGTTTCACACTTCATGTAAGAAATTTTACGATGCGAGAAATACAGAAACGAGCTACTGGTACTTATTATACAAGACTAATTGAGAACAACAAACTGAGAGAGATAATAAAAGACCAACAAATAATATTCGCGCATAAATCAGACATGACAATACATAATTTATTTACACAAACAAAAACAAAGATTGAGTGTAGGGATCAAAGTGATGTTGTTTATCACATTGAATATGATGGCGGTGATAAGGAGTGTGGAAAAATCTTCTTTGGTAAAACGAAGAGAAATTTAGGCATGAGAATAGACGAACATAAAGCTTATATAAAAAGAGGAAAACAATCAACTGCACTTGCACAACACTGCATTGAAAACGGACACAAGCCAAACTTTAAAAAAGTGAGAATTTTAGATAAAGAGAAAAGGGAAAATAAACGACACACGTTGGAGAGCTTAAGAATACAACAAAAATCGACAAGTGCAATAAACACAAAAGAAGACAAAGACAATACAAATGCAAACTACACCATTGCAATACTTTTGTAATAATAACAACTGTGATCAAAAAAGGACAAATTTTCTGTGATAATTTTTATATTTACATACATTTATTTTAATATTTTAAGTTTTGTGTTGTGCTGCCCACCTTTACAAAAAATGCTGTGATATAATTTATAAAAGATGTAAACTGACGAAAAAGATTGTTGTAAGTTAATTTGTCAAAAATTAAGATTATAATTATTGTTATTATCGACTACTTTTTACTTTGTATTTTTACAATGTTGCCAGATTTTAATAAAAACTCAATCCCTGAAGAAGTTGGAAAGTATACCAACGAAACGTCGGATTTTGTTGAGAATGAAATAAATAATCTTTTATTTACATTAAATTAATAACCTTGAAAGCCTGCATATAGGAAACTACATATATAAACTATTTTTATTTGTTGCGAAAGCTCTTGCATGTATTAAAATATGCCTCAAAAAGGCAAAATATGCGTTTAAATTTTAAAAAATGCTCTTTTTACTAAATTATGCAAAAAAATGCTGCAAACGGTAAACTATGTAAAAATATACACTAACAAATCGATGCCAAAATTCATAAAAAGCTCTAAAACGGATCAATATATTGTCTCTGCCTTCATTGGTCGCACAAGGAAAAACATGCAATTGCATATTTGCGGTTTCTCTGTTTATAACTTTTAAGTTATGTATTTCCCAGCTATCATTTTCAATCGTGTAAGAGTCTGCTAGGAATTTCATAGAGCTTTTTTGATAGTCGGCGAGCGTATTTTTTAATTGTATATGATTCCTCGAACGTGAAAAACTGTTACACAAGCTGATTCCTCTGCTTTCTTTAGTAGCAAAAATTTAAACCAGTAAATAAAAAAAAATTTAATTAAAAAGGTCCTGCGACTGTGAAGCAAAATTGAATGAAAGCTTTTTGATTATTTAATTCACGAATTTGTTTCGCTAACTTGATTTTTATTTGAAAATTTCTTTATAAAATATAAAAAGTGTATTTTTTTATTTTGAAGTGAGAGTGAGTGACAACGAATCAGTGATGTTAACTTTTATTTTTTCATTACCGTAGGGCCTTCTCAATATTACCGTTTTTGAGATGAAATTACCGTACGCAAAGATTTTTGTTGAAAAGTAACATTGTTTAGTTGACATCACTTTATTATCTATTATTCTACTTTGATCCTCTTTCTGAACATTGTAATGTCATATCTTCATTTTTCATTATTATTACATATTATATATTATCCACATTATATTTTTTTATTCCGCTTTGAACTTTTGCCAAATACACACTAAATTGAATTACATAAAACCCCTCACGTGTTTTCTATTTTTATCAGGTTATGGGCCCAGAAGGTTTTGTGTAAAAAGTTTGAAATTAATTTTTTTTTTTGCAAAAGTGATATTGTTTAAATAAAAGTGTTTTAATTTGGAGTAGCAATTATGACTGATGAAACCATCCACATTTTTCACCGGCTGAACAACAGCAATTACCGACTATGGAAGTTTAACGTCGATGCAGTTTTGAAAGGCCAGGGCTTGCTTGCTATAGCACATGGAAAAGTGAATTTTGATGACACGGCCTCTCAAGATGCAAAGGATTTGTGGGTGAAGAGAGATGGCAAAGCCATGGGAATTTTAATTTCATCCATTGAGAAGGATCAGACAAATCACATATTGTCATGTACAACGTCCCATGAAGTGTACTCTAAATTACAAAATATACACGACAAACAAAGCGAGGTAAAGGTTATGTGTCTTTATGAAGAATATTTTTCCCTCAAAATGCAGGAGGATGAATCTGTTGCGGCATATGTATCAAAGGTGTCTTCACTGGCAACAGAAATTGAAGCACAAGGTGAAAAACTATCGGACAACATCAAAATGGTTCGAATAATAAGCAGCCTAACACCAAAATATCAAAATTTTAAAACGGTTTGGTATAATATTAAAGAGGGTCGAACTCTTGAAAACTTAATGGCAAAATTACAATTAGAAGAAGATCAACACAAAAAGAATAGCGAAACTGAGGTAAGCGAAGCAGCGTTTAATGCAAAAACCGACAAGTATAAAAAATCTATTGCCGAAAAAAAGAAAACCTCAAAATGTAATTTCTGTCATAAAATGGGACACTGGGAAAGAGAATGCCGAGCGAAAAAAAAACAACTCAAAGAAAAATCAGAAAATAACAGACAAAGAGAGAAGAACGTGGATGAAGTTGCTTTTATTGCAACAACAAATGATGTTATTGTGGCTCCTTATACAGACGTTTGGATTGCAGACTCAGGTGCCACTGAGCATATGACGTCACACAAAGAGTGGTTTACAGATTTGCATATGATTAGTGTAGATCGTTTTGTTTACATTGCAAACAATGAGAAATTAAGAATAGCTGGTGTTGGTACAATTCACATTAATGCTTTAGTAAACAACAAATGGTGTCCACGAGTTCTCACTAATGTACAATACGTTCCACAGTTAAAACAAAATTTATTTTCTACTGGTTCAGCTACTTCAAAGGGCTTTACAATGGTAATTGAAACAAACTCCTGTTATTTGAGAGATAACAAAGAGCAAATCTTAGCAGCTGGTGTAAGAGATTTAAAAAACCAATTCCGTATGCTCTTTAATGTTAAGCAAAACGATGAAGCGGCGAATTCAGCAAAACTGGTTTCTCTTCATCAATGGCATTGTCGACTGGGACACATAAATACAGCAACAATTAAAAATATGAGTGACAATAATATTGCAGATGGAATTAAATTGTCCAATAAAAATGAGTATTTTTGCGAAGATTGTAAACGAGGAAAAATGCATCGTTCATATCATAGAGCTACAATTAAACGTAATGCTGCTAAATGTGAATATATACATATGGATTTATGCGGGCCTATGAATGAGACTGGAATCGGTGGAGTTCGTTATTTCATGTTGCTTAAGGATGAAAGCACAAACTTCAGGTATGTTTACTTTTTATTAAATAAATCTGAAGTGAATGAAAAACTTAAATGTTTTATTTCTTTGGTGTGCAACATGACTGGCGAACGAGTGAAATACATCAGATGTGACAACGGTACCGAATTCATAAACAAAGATGTTTTAACTTTTCTGTCCTCCAATGGAATTATGCTGGAAAAAATATCACCCTATACCCCCGAACAAAATGGGTTTATTGAACGTGATAACAGAACTGTACAGGAATCTGCACGTACGATGTTGTTGGCAAGTAGTCTGGATAAATTTTTATGGCCAGAAGCAGTGAGAGCTGCAGTACATATTTTAAATAGATCGACATCATCAACGAATCAGTGCAAAACTCCATACGAAAACTGGTTTTGTAAGAAACCGGATTTGAGTCACATCAAAGTTTTTGGCACTGAGTGCATGGTTTATCAACGGAAGCAGACTGGTAGAAAGAAATGGGATGCGAAGGCGAAAAAGATGTTTTTAGTTGGGTATGAACCTACAGCAAAGAATTTCCGGCTGTACGATAAAGAATCGAAGAAGGTAATAATAAGCTGCGATGTTACGTTTAATGAGAAGCCAGTAAAAGTAAAAGCATTTTCTGATGATTATGAAGAAATAAATGAAACGGAAACTGAAAATGAAAATATCGATTATAGTATCACCTCATTTAAGCAACAAGCGTCTAGTACACCAATATCAACAAAAGCAGAAGCTTCAAGTGCTAAAGAAATTTCAACAACGTTTACTAATTCAACACCTGAACAAAGGGAATGTAAAAGATACGACTTACGAAGAGAAATTGTTCCACCTCAAAGATTTGGTTTCGATCACATGAGCTGTATAGCAACTATAGAACCTGATTCATACGAAGACGCTATAAAATCCGAAAATGCTGAACAATGGATTTCTGCAATTAAAAACGAACTAAATTCTCATGAAAAAAACAAAACCTGGGTAATAGTGGAGAAACCAAAAAACAAAAATATTGTTGGATGTAAGTGGGTTTTTAAAATAAAATCAAATCCCAACAATAATGAACCGTTTTTCAAAGCACGACTAGTTGCTAAGGGGTATTCCCAAGAAGCTGGCATAGATTTTAAAGAAACTTACTCCCCAGTGGTAAGGTATGATTCAGTGAGAGCTGTTTTATCTTTGGCTGCTGCAGAAGATTTAGAAATGATGCAGTTTGATGTGAAAACAGCATTTTTGTACGGAGAGCTTGATGAGGAGTTGTATATGGAAATCCCAAAAGGCATAAAAGGCGTAGATGACAAAAATTATGCTGTTAGACTCAAAAAGGGCCTCTATGGTCTAAAACAAGCCTCTCGTAATTGGAATTTTAAATTCGTTGAATTCTTAAATATTTTTAAAATGAAACAATCAACTGCCGATCCTTGTGTATTTAATGGTTGCATTGACAACAACAAAATCATAATATTATTATATGTTGATGACGGTTTGATAGTATCACGCAGTAAGTCAGCCATAAAAGTGTTTATTGACAAACTATCAGAGAATTTTGAAATTACTCATGGTGAACATAACTATTATGTTGGTCTCGAAATTTATCGAGACAGATTAAACAAAAGTATTAAAATAAACCAACATATGTACATAAAGAAAACTATTAAAAAATTTAATATGGAAAACGCAAGCCCAATTACAACACCTGCTGATATCAACACGTATTTATCTAAATCGAGTGAAGAAAGTGAGGTACCATTTCCATTTCGACAAGCTGTTGGTTCACTAATGTTTGCTGCCATAGTATCGAGACCCGATATATCTTATGCAGTAGGAGAAGTGAGTAAATTTACTGAAAATCCTAAAAGCTGCCATGTTGTGGCCTTAAAACGTATTTTTCGGTATCTCAATGCTACATCTGACTATTGCATCAACTACCAAAAGGAAGATTCCGTCAATTTAGTGGGTTATACCGACGCTGATTTTGCTCGAGACATCGATTCAAGAAGGTCAACCACAGGCTATGTATTTTTAGTAAACAACAGCGCTATTACATGGAGAAGTCATCGTCAAAAAACTGTTGCATTATCCACAACCGAAGCTGAGTGCATGGCGGCGTGCGAAGGTGCGAAGGAGGCAATATGGCTTAGGCAATTATTAACCGATATTGGTTATCCTCAAACTTTACCAACAGTTTTGAATGTGGATAATCAAGGTGCAATAAGACTCATCGGCAACCCAGAGCTACACCACAGCACAAAGCATATTGACATTCGATTACAATTCATAAGAGAACTGAAGAAAAATAAAACTATAGATATTACTTTTGTAAACACAGATATACAGTACGCAGATATTTTTACAAAGCCCTTGGCGGCACAACGTTTTAATAATAATGTTAAATTATTAGGGATGTCAAAATTAAACAATGAGTGAGAGTGTTGAAAAGTAACATTGTTTAGTTGACATCACTTTATTATCTATTATTCTACTTTGATCCTCTTTCTGAACATTGTAATGTCATATCTTCATTTTTCATTATTATTACATATTATATATTATCCACATTATATTTTTTTATTCCGCTTTGAACTTTTGCCAAATACACACTAAATTGAATTACATAAAACCCCTCACGTGTTTTCTATTTTTATCAATTTTAATCAAAACACTAATGTGCTCTTTCCAAATGACAGGCGATTGATTGTGTTTGAATGAAAATGTTTGTCTTAAAATACATTTTTAACAAAAATTATTGTATTTTTTTATGAATACGGCAGTAAAATTATTTTGAAAAAATAGGTACACACTATGTATATTAATTCAACGTAAAACATTTTTATTTAATACGCTAAGCGTACATATCGCACTGGTTCCTCTAAAGAGAGTCAACTCAAAATTTTTTAATTTTCACCTTTTGCAAGAAATCGACGCACTGTAAAAATCTTAGACCAATTTCTCTAGTATTTTGCAAAAAAAAAAAAAATATATACAATTATATCCCTCTTTGTTGTATAAGACTACATATAAAAAGAAAACAGTTTTTTGTCTCTACTGCAAATTTATATATTTTGAGTTAACCCCTTTTAGAGGAACCAGTGCGATATGTATGTGATAAACATTAAAAAAAATAATGTTTAATACATTAAATTGAAACCGTTAAAAAAAAAGGAATAATATATATGTATCTACTGTAATAATTTTTGAATTGTTACAGTCACAAAATCAAGCCATCCGTATATAAACCAAGGCAAAGCGTTGTCTTGTCAATAGTACGGTAAATACGAATTTTCTTAAAATCAAGTACAGAATGCTTGATTCAAATACGGATTTTTCAAGTGCTAAACACTTAACTTTAGCCACATTTAATCCCTGATCCTAGCTTAAAATAATCCGAAATCTATTGGTAAATGTATAACATTGCGGCTTTTTTATATCCCAGCAAAAACTACTGCTTTGCCCGAGGCAAGAGTGCAAGCGAGAGTTGTTGGTTGTTGTTGTTATTCTTTGATTAAAGAATAAAAAACGCAATAAAATCATGTCTCTTTTCTGCGCTTCTTTTAAAGCATAAAAAATGCTTTGAAATCATGCCTCTTTTCAGCGCTTCTTTAAAAGCATCAAAGAAAGGATGAAATCACGTCTCTTTATTGCGTTTCTTTAAAAGAATAAAAAATGCGCTGAAATCATGCTTCTTTTCTGCGCTTCTTTAAAAGCATAAAAAATGCGCATATACTGTTTGATAAGTTAAACGGACGAGTTTTGCGCTCGTGTTTTATAAACCACACATAAATCTTATGTACATATACAAATTGTAATTTATTTATTTACATTTTTTTTAATATTGCTTTGCTCAGTTTTTAAAAACGAAAAATACATACATATGTGTGTACATTAAAAAAAAAAAAATATTTGATTAATGTGCTGCTTTCACAACACAAGTGATTGAACTTCTAGTTAAATATATATGAAAAAAAAAAAACTCAAAAGACTAAAGACAAATTTTTAGGAACAAAATTAATAGAAAGAGCATACGCGAGGGCGTATTCAAAATTTTAGATTTAATTTTTATATATTTTTAAATAAAATTAATTCTATATACTTCTTTTCATTTAATTATTTAACAGTAATATAAAAAGCCTTATAACATCTTTTTGTTGGCACTTTTGTAAAAAAAAAAGTTTTTTTTTTCAGAAATAAGAGGTTTTTTACAAAAATAAATTATGGACTTATCATCACGAAATCCTGTATAGTGCTTTCCGTTATTCAAAATCTAAATAGAACAAATTTCAATACATTAGTTAAATTTGTTTTAGCGCTTAAAGTGCTTTTCAGAAAGCTGCTTAATAAGGGATCTTAGGTAAATATGGACTGATAATCAGAAAATTGCATGGTATTATTTCTAGCCATATGAACCAAAATTGGACCAAATTTTAAAATATCTATAGCTGATATGGTTTTAGCTGTATTTAAATAATTTCCTTGAGTGAGCATTATATAGAAAATTAT
This sequence comes from Pollenia griseotomentosa, assembly GCA_963931875.1. Taxonomy (NCBI): domain Eukaryota; kingdom Metazoa; phylum Arthropoda; class Insecta; order Diptera; family Polleniidae; genus Pollenia; species Pollenia griseotomentosa. The sequence continues at coordinate 173,198,930 of OZ007560.1, read as the reverse complement.
GGACCGATCTTCTAGAAATTTTATAGCTTATAGTGCCAAATTGCATTACAATAGCATTACTTATTACGTTCTTAACGAACGTAACTTTTTTCCGAGGGTAGGCTTTATATGGGGCCAAGGGTAAATTATGGACCGATCCTCACGAAATTTAGCAGTGTCTTATAAAACTGTGACGTACCTAATTTTATTATGATAGCAATATTTATTACGTTTTTATGCGTACTAAACTGTATTCCGGGAGTAGACTTTATATGGGGCCTATGGTAAATTATGGACCAATGGCACCTTTAACGTAAGTTTGTGTAACAAAATTGTCAATTTTTAAGGGTGGTAGTTCTACATTTTGATTGGTAACTATGATCCTACTGATTGGATTTTGCTGGATTTCACTCCTAAGCTGTTTAGAACAATTAGAAGCCATTTGACACCAAGATTGAATTTTTGTTTTAAATTTTTCGAAAGTGAGCGTATTTTAAACAGATAGAGAGACAGACATGGCTAAATCGACTTAGAATTGCTCAAGAAACTAGGGTATAAGATGCATAGCAAAAAAGTTTCACATGGAATGACAAACTTAGTATACCCTCCTTCCGTACGGTAATTACCCTTTTTTAGGGTAATTTTGGGCCGCAAAAGGTAGGAAGGTAATTTTAATTAAAAAACGGTAATATAAAGAAATTTAAATTTTTATTATACATATACATGCTTACATATATATGAATGTTTAATAATTTTAACGTTTAAGAGGTGATTTTAAATTTAAAAATAGATCAATTTTATAACAAAAAATTAAGAAAATAATGTTTTTGCAAATGTTTTCGTAACAGCGATAAGTCCAATTAAGAAGACTGAAATTATGCTTGTATAGTTATTATTAATTTTATATTAAACTTTTTGTTTGTTTAAAAATCAACAGTATTTAAACATACATACATATCAAATAGCCGTGAGCTAATACATTTTACAATAGTTTTCGTATTATTTTAAGTACGGATCTGGGATTAAATGGGGCTAAAGTTAAGTGTTTGGCACTTGAATAATCCGTATTTGAATCAAGCATTCTGTACTTGATTTTAGAAAATCTGTACTTACCGTACTATTGACACAACTTTTCCTGGGTTAAGTACGGATGGATTGATTTTTCTTGTGACTGTAACAATTCAAAAATTATTATAGTACAAAACTTTTTTAATTTTATAATTAAATGAATTAAACAAAACATTATTTTTTTTAATGTTTATCATATACATATGCACGCTAAGCGTTTTAAATAAAAATATTTTGAGTTGAATGAATATACATATATGTATGTATGTACCTATTTTATTCAAAATTATTTTACTGCCATATTCATAAAAATACAATAATTTTGCTTAAAAATGTATTTTAAACAAAAATTTCTAATCAAATTTTTTCTTAAAACACATTTTATATTTAAAATGGTTTATGGATACTGCTCGTATGTGCTGTTTCCAAATGACAGGCGATGGACTGAGTGCTTTTCATATAAATTTTACTACATAATCAATCGCCTGTCATTTGGAAACAGCACATTAATGTTTTCGTACGGCAATTTCTTCTCAAAAACGGTAATTTTTAGAAGGCCGTACGGAAATGAAAAATAAAAGTTAACATCACTGAGTCTCATATACATTTAGCATCAAGATTATAGTAGGAGTCGGAGTCGTTAGTCGGAGTAGCACTTAAAAAATTTCAGCGTTTGGAGTCGGAGTTAGTACTTTTTTCGGACGACTCCACAGCCCTGCCTAGAAGGCACTATTACCTCCGGCAACCGCCCAAAATCTATCCTAGTGCCCACATAATCAGTGGAGCAGGGAATAGCCACAAGCCTCAATCTCACCCAGGATCCGTTAGTGAATAAATCCAGGGACTACCGAGTCCTTGGATAAAATTCTCCTGAACCCAAATATTTGATTCACAGATTCAACTGACTCGCTAAACTTAACCAACGAGTCCCTTTTCGCCCTTCTAATATCTCCCTTATACCTCCTTTAACTCAATCTGAAGTTACTTCAATCCTCTTCCCTACGCGTATACTTCGCTATATTGAACAACCTTCTGACAGTGGACCTTTGAGTCCTGAACCCGTCTGTCCAACATCTTGGCTGTGTGCGCCTGCCCGGAAAGTTTAACGTACAGCATCGCTCATAGCTACTGGTCAAAACCTCCGTGAAGGTGCTCATCAGTTGCTCCGCACCGGTCGTAGTAGACCCCCAGTCCTGTGTAACTAAGGTTACTTTGCACCAATCCCGAAAAAGAATCCCAATCCGTCCCTCTCGGATTGCTATACGGACACCTTTTCGACCTCTCAAACACTAGATTAAACAACAGGCGACTATGGTCAGAGAAGGAAAAACCCAAAGCCACCCTCCAATCCTCCACTATTTCCCTACAGTTCGTAAGTGTAATATCTATCACTGCCTCTCTAGCCCTAGTTCTGAACGTTGGCGCATTCCCCCTGTTACAGATAAAAAGATTGCTGGAAATAATAATATCAAACATAGACTCACCTCTTTTGTTGATGTCGGCACTTTCCCATTGGGTATGGTGTGCATTGGCGTCACAACCTAGTACCAGCCTCGAGCCGCTTCTGCCTGTGTGCTTCACCAACTCCCGCACTTTTTCACCAAGTGGATCGGTAGCATCGTATTGCAAGTATACCGATGCTAGTGCCAGGACCGTTGTGTCCCTGGCTTCTCCTGTTACAACCGTGAGGTCTCCATTACTGTAGGAATGATAAATCATAAATTTATGCTCAATTCTCGCCAATATACAAGTTCGTACCTACTCATCCGTGTGGGGTACGAACAATGTATACCCCGTGACCTTTAATCCAACTTCCCGGTTTTTGTTAATCCAGGGATCATGGATTAGAGCCACGTCCACGTTGTTATTGATGAGGTGGGTTGCTAATTCACAGTGGTACAAGTTTATCTGCACCACTTTAAGCCTCTTCCTTAGATTGAGGTTTCCTAAAGATAATAGACGTCTATGAGACTCCTGGTCCACTGCGAACCTGATGTCTCTCCTTTGGTTCTCCTAACAACCCAGTGAAGCTATCAACTTCCACTGGCTTGTAATGAGTCCATTGTTCTGGTTGGCCAGTACCCCCAGTATGACCTCCACCGGTTTCATAGGTGGAGGTATCTATACCGTGAATACCGGCCTTAGTGGCAACTCAGACGCGAGTATAACGTCCAATCTGGCCTTCCTTTCACTCTAAAAATTTCGTCGAGTAGTTTGTTTTCTAGCACCTGCCATTTCTCGACACTGATTCTTCCATCGGGATCCATACGATCAATGACAGCCGCCAGAATACCGTCCATACTCGACGACTCCTTTAGTTTCTTCGACTTGGAGGGTTGGTCTTCTCTGGCGCCAGTCCTCTAAGTGATCTCCTTGCGGGGGTCTTTAAAAGAGCTGACACCAGTCTGACTAGTCCTCTTAGGCGCTGGAGATTTCTGGTCATCACCAGACCTAACTCTCTTAACTACCCCTTTGTTGGGGCCCTTAGCATAGCTCTGTCGGTGATCACTCGATTTCCTTGCAGATTTTGACTGGTTTGTCCCGGTAACAATTCCTTTAGTGACTCCTTTTTCGGAGTGACTGTCGGAAATTATTAAGACATTTCCAGTCCTCATCGCGCGACTAGTAGTAGGTAATTCGTTCACAGGCCTATCTCCCTTAGCTGTGACCATACTGTCACGGTTAAGAGGGTCAGGTGTTGAATCTTTACCCTCCTTTTGATTATCCGCTCCTTAACTGGAGGATTCAACAGCAGGGGTTGCTGAGGATTAATTGTCTTTACTGACATTTGATTCCTTAGTAGCCTGCAGCAAAATATCTTTGTGAATACTCAGCCAGTCGGAGTCTGGATCTGACACCGAATCTGCTGAGTTGTCAGAGACATTCCCTGTACCAACTCCTAAATTAACGTCCTTTTCTTCCTGTTTTTTAAATTTGTCAAGTTTTTGGTTCACGAGTATGCACGTATAAAAAAGGACAATCGTGCGCAGTGACGGCTTGCACGTACTAGGCTAGAGTTACAACTGACTTTTGCCATCGGCGTCAGTGGGAAGCTTTTCGATTAGTTTCTTTAACCACTAACTAGCCATTCAGGTAATCGAAACTGCTGTCAACCACCTTGACATTAAAAGTGGGGGATGTGGGAAAACAAAGGGAGATAGATAGGATTATAGGTAATGGGATAGGGGATGGATGAATAACCCCTGGTCATGCTGGCCTTAAAGCTTATGCCTTCTAAATTGTTCCGGCTAGACTTTACCGATTCAAGTTACAAGACATACACTGGCATTTAAGCCACCACATCGCGGCAAGATAGCTATCTAGGTATCATCACTGCAACGAATGCTTGTCATGTGCAAGCAGGCTTGTCAGATCAAAATCGGCAAAAAGCCTGACTTTCAAAAGCTTGATTTTTCTTGACTATAAAAAACTCAGTTAAATTTAAAAAAAAATATAAGTATATGCTACAGTTGAAAAGGGTACTAATATACAAGTTCGTTTTTTATATTTGAGTAGGAGAGTTACAAAACTCGTGCGTTACAAAATTTAAAATACGAGATGACAAATGATTTACACAGTTCTTTTGGCGTTTTATGAGAGGAAATATCCTGATTGTATTAATGCATGTCCTTGGAAAAACATGACAGAAACAAAATATAAGATTTACACGTGCCTATTCAAATCAGCAAGACAGTAGTTTTTTTTTTATTATTTATTTTTCATTTCTTTGTGTTTGTTAATTTGTTACAACACGTCTTTCATTTCCTATCTTCATCCTGGTGTATCACCTTGGCCTAACCCCAACCTACTATTAAGAACGACTCACCCTTATCAAGGCAACATGGGCAAAGTTCGACGAGGCGGAAAATAAGTTAAGGAACTTAAAGGAAATTCATACGCCAATGAATATTTCACAGCCGACCACTATTCTGGACAAACATGGCTATCGTGGAACATGAAATCGACAAGCAAATCCAAGAAGCTGGTTATGACTCATGCAAACGGTCACAAGCGCAAGGATTCACCACAAGCAGGAGCAGCTGGTGGTCACGATAAACTCATCAGTCGGTCGCTTAAAAAATGACGGCTTTAACTCGCCATCTTGAAGGTCTCCAGTTGAAGAAGGATCCTGCTATGACATAATGCAAGCCACAAAATTGCGAACTATGGAAACTTTTTTATGATAACAAATGTTTGGTCTCCAAAAAATTCCGCCCAGTCTTCACCCAAAAGACGAAAAATCATCCATAACGATAATTAATATAAACAAGACGACCTACACACCAACTTTAATTCCTTACTTAAACCCTTAAATCCTGATGCTGCATCTTCTTCTGACGTATTGCTTTAAAAAATTATGCTTCAACCTCATCACAAAAGCCTACATCACGGCAGTATGTGATGCTCCATTAAATAATCCTGTTGCCTCTAGTTCTACTATCAACAGTAACCCTGATACTAATTTAAATTATGCGGAAGTTATAATGATTAATGTAAAAACTCTTAGTTCTCATAGAGAATGCCTACCTCAGGGGTAAATCTGTTGAGAGTGCGTTACATGAGGTGGTGGGTTGTATTGAGCTCGGTCTGAGGCATAAGGAATATACTCTCGCCGCGTTTCTGGATATGGAAGGAGCCTTTAGTAACATTAGGATTGAGGCGATTAGAGATTCGTTGATGGAGTTGGGAGTTGAGGACTTTCTGGTAGAGTGGATAGTCTGCATGCCTAGCAGTAGGATTATAAACTCGATCCTGGGGGATCATGTGATAAGGAGGGTTATTAGGGGGACACCACAAGGGGGGTTCTATCGCCTCTACTGTGGTTGCTTGCGGTCAACGGGATTCTCAGGTCATTTGATTCCATGGGCAGGAAAGTTGTTGCCTATGCGGACGACATAGTTCTGCTGGTCAGTGGAAAATTTCTGTCCACGACCGAGGAAATTATGCAGGTGATGCTGGGCGAACTCTCGGAATGGGCAAAGAATAGGGGGCTGTGTGTTAACCCTGTGAAGACCGAGCTGGTGCTATTTACCAGAAGGTACAGGATAGAGGGATTTAGGGTGCCAGTGCTAAATGGCGTCGAGTTACCTCTATCGGACGGTGCAAAGTATTTAGGTAACTTTCTTAACTGTAAACTGTCTTGGGAGAGAAATACTCAGGAGAGGATGAGAAGGGGACTCAATGCCTACTACACATGCAGGAACTCCATCGGTAAGAACTAAGGTCTGAGGCCGGATATGGTAAACTGTATTTACACATCGGTGGTTAGGCCTATACTTACCTATGGATGCACTGTTTGGTGGGGTGCGTTGAGAGTGGGTAGCTATAGAAAGATGCTCAGCAAGGTTCAAAGGGGTGCATCTCTTGGCATCACAGGCGCAAGTAGAAGCACTCCACAGGCAGCGCTGGACATCCTACTATATCTGTCCTTTATCGAGCATTATGTGAGGAGTGTGGCTGCTAGGTACTTACTTAGACTTTTCGAGTCTTCCTTAGTTAGACCTAGGCGGGATGATCACACGAAGATTTTGTACGAGGTGGATCTGCTTGATCGGGGTATTATTCTCGAGGGAATTTCGGATCATAGGACTATGACCCTGGACTTCGGTGTAACACCACCAGTGAAGTTCCCGGATAAGGAAATCTGGCGTGGATCCAATGGACTGTTTGAGGGGTGGGCAGTATTTACGGATGGATTCGAGATGGATACCGGCACTGGTATCGCGGACACCGAAGTGAAAAGGTCATTCAGACTCCCTGATGAGTGCAGTGTCTTTCAGGCTGAGATCCAAGCGATCTGGAGGGCGACGGAAGTGATACTTTATCACATCGTGGGTGGATCTGTGGTGACAATTTACGTCGATAGTCAGGCGGCGCTTAGGGCATTGACAAATTATACGGTGCGATCGTGCCTGGTCGCTCGGTGTAGGAATGCTCTTAGGGAACTCATGGAGGCATTCAATGTAAGGCTGTAAGGGTCAGGGGGTAAAGCCAACCTTTGTTACTTCTATGGGGTGATACGGGAAAAATTCCGTGATGACGTTAACCGATCCTGGAGGAACAGAACGGATTGCAGGGTGTCTGGGCACTATGGCCCAGATCGGACGCGGAGGCAACCAGGGTTCTACTGGGAAAGGACAGGGGTGGTGTGAGAACATTTATAGGGTACTTGGCGGGTCATTGTCCTTTTAGGGCTTTTAACGGAAAATGGGACAACACCATACCGGACTTCTGCAGATTATGCGATGATTCTGAAGAGCTTGAGACGATCGAGCATGTGCTGTGCCACTGTCCCAGGATGCAGGGTCTCAGACAGAAGTGGAGATAGATTTCACGACGAACTGGGGTGCATCGCTGGATGTAATCCGGCTGATCTACTGAGATTTGTCAGGGAAATAGTGCGGTTGTTTCTGTTGAGGGGACTATAGAGAGGGTAATAGTTCTACGTGGTACCTACTAACTTTTAAACTTTCTTAATTCTATACACCTCATACTTCTTTTTTTCTTTACTTTTCTCTTTCTATTGAAGGGATTCACAATGGCCGCATTGGTCTCCGAGTGGAAGTGTGCCCTTGGTCACATAACCATTCTTAGCCTAACCTAACCTTGTACACTACGTACAACGAGCTGCTAAAGGGCATAATAAACCACACAAAACGCTTGAAAAACACACATATTGTTTCCGTTTGGTGTTTGCCAATTATACAATTACACTCCGTACAAACATTAATTTTTGTTTTGTTTTCAATGAATGCAGACGCCTATAGTGCTGCGGCAACTTTTTTGCTTTTTGCTTTAAAAGGAGAAAAAAATATAAAATAAAGGTAAAGATTTAAAAGTAAAAAGTAATTAAAACAACGAGCAAGCAAAACTGCTAAATATATTTAGTTTACTGTTTAAAAATATTTTTATGCTTCTTTTCTAACGTCTTCACTCTGCAAAGTTTTCGCTGAAATGAATACATTTAGCATTAGACACCACAAATGTGAAGCCTAACTCTATTTGTGAAAATAACATTTTTTATTTAATTTTTCCTGACGTTTCGTGAATTTTTTGTTCACTTTTTCAGGTGATATAAAATAAAACCATCAACCTTTAATAATATAATAAATATGAATGTAACAAACTTACAGTGAAAAGAAACAAATTTGTATTACTTTAATAACGGGTCCGCCATCTAACGTTTTTTTTTGTTGTTTGTGTTTTATTTGTAATATCTGTTGTGATAATGCAGTGCTTTTTTGTTTTTATTTATCAGCGGTGTTCTGGAAATCGAAAACGCAAGAACTTGAATGTTGTTTTTATTACACTTTTAATCTAATTTTTATAATTTTTGTAATAAAATTCTGTTTAACTGAGATATATTTGTTTAATATTTGTCATAAAATTCTTTTATTACAGAAATCTTATTAAGAAACGATGTTTAAAATTCTTGCATTTTGCGTTTTCGATTACCAGAACAGCCCTGTGAGTCTGAATTGTGTTCTCCCATTCTTGTCTCCAAATTCCATTTCTTCGTACCAATGTTAACTAAGTGACAGCTGTTGTTGTTGTCTCCCTTGCATGGTATATCATACACTACATTATTTTGTTGTAGTTTGTTTATTGGAGTTTTTGTATTTGTAAATATTGCACTTAATGTTTTGTTTGGTTTGTAATCAAAGCTCATGTAATTTTTATCTATTGCACTTTTTATGTTTTTATTGTCCGTGAGGCCCGGTATGTATTTTACACTGTAAAAATATTTTTCCTCCTTATCAATGTTACCATTTGTGTTTGTTATTATAGGTTTATAGGCAGTTATTAAATTTTTAATTAAATTTGTAGGAAAAGCATTATCTTTAAGTACTGTCGTGATTACCAGTTTATTTCTGTTGTGGTGTTGTTTATCGCTAATATTAAGAACTCTACGTATAACATTTTTTACAGCATTGAGTATTTGAGATTTAGGTTGAGTAGCGTTGAAATTGATAATTTTGCCAGACGATGAACTTTTTGCATACCTATCAAACGTTATTTTATTGTCCCCTCTATGTAATTTTGTGTCGAGGTATGCTATTTCTCTGTTCGTCTCCACTTAAATGGTGAATTTAATTTTCGGGTGATACCCGTTGAGTTCTTTAAGTCTTTGTCATTAATGTCTATTACAGCCAGTATGTAATCTACATACTTTGCCACGTATTTGATGTTAACGTTCTTGTTGTTTAATTCTGTTAAGGCTGCGTCTAGTAAATTATCCAATACAATATCGGCAATAGTAGGGGAAAGGGAATTTCCCATCGGCATACCAAAAATCTGTTTGTATGTATATTTTGTTATTGTATGTAAAGTAGTTGTTGTCATTCAAACAGAATTTCCAAGAATTTGGATTTTGGGATGCCGGTTTTCGTTTCAATAGTGTTCCATTGGTCCATAATATTTTTTTTTATCGCTGTGTAAACAGGAACATTGGTGAAAATGGAAACGACGTCAAACGAAACCAGTGTGTCTTTTTCATCATAGGTGATGTCCTTTAGCTTTTTTTTTTAGTTCCAGAGAGTTTTTTGCGTTATATTTTTCTGAGATTATGTTCTTGAGTATGAGTCCTATGTATTCGCTTAACTGATAGCACGGGACTTGAATAGATGATACTATGGGTCGTAAAGGTATCCCACATTTATGGATTTTAGGTAACCCGTAAATTCTAGGTGCCGTTGCAGCCGAACAAGCGAGCCTATGTTTTTGCCAATTATCTATATATTTATCCTTGTATAATTGACTAATAATGCTGTTATTAGTTCTTACTAATTTGCTGGTAGTCTCCATGTTCATAACCTGGTAAGTATTTTTGTCTTTAAGTAATTTTTCCATTTTCCTTTTATATTCTTTCCTGTAGATTGCAACTGTTTTGTTTCCTTTGTCTGATTGGAGTATCCTGTTGTCTCTTCAAAAATGTTAGTTTTTTCATATATGGCTAAAATTTCGGTTCTCATGTCTGCCAAATATTAAAAAGTTTTAATATTTCTACAAACATTGCTTCAAATGTTTGTACAAACAGCAAACACCCCAATTAATAACACAAAATATTTGTACAGCTCGCGCTTTTTGTCATAATTTCTTTAGGACAAACAGGTCGTTCTTGTTTGTCTGCTTTTTGCGTTGTCACCCCGCATTGGTTAGTGGTTCGGCGTCGTATAACTGTACCGAGTTACAGTTTTTTCGGTTTCTACATTAACTATATGCAATCGTTTTTAACCTCAATGTTTTAATGTGTTGTCTGGTAGAGAACCAAAAATAACTCAACGTGACTGGTGGAGAACCATATAAAACTCAGACGTTTTACTGGTGGAGCACCATGGAAATAACTCAGACGTTTACTGGTGGAGACCAAAATACTCTGGAGCGGATTCTGGAAGCTATCGCCTTCCTATACGAAGGTTTAGGTCGAACGAGTACTTGTGGTTGAAGCTCCAAAAATTGTGTGATACCCTGGCAATATAACTCAAGAGAGTTAGCCAAATAATTTTAAAATAAAAAAAAAAAAATTAAAATAAATTTAAAAAAAGATAGATAATTAAAAAAAAAAAAAACAAACAAATTTATTTAACATTAAACGGTTTTTTTCAAAAGTTGGCAAACGTTTGGCACCTCGTTATCGCTAGTTTACACTATCACACAAGTTTTACATATTCCATAATACTTTGTGAGATAGAAATCTAATGAGTTTTGTTGGGACTGTCTAAAAATCTAATCCCAACACGGAGGTTTGTCGTTTTGAAAATAATTTGAAAACCATTATCAAAACAGGGGAAATTTTTTCAAATTGAAAAATGCCTTTATTTTCAACTTGCTTTCAAACGTAATTCTCAAATGTGGATTATAATACAATGTGGAATATCAATAAAAATATTTTATTTATTTTATTCTTTCCGTCCTCTAATTCTTGCAAAGACGAAATAATTGGCTCTCTTTTATTTTGAGGATTGTAGCACCGCGATCATACAATAATTTTATGATTTCTTCACTTGACCGTTTGATTTTTTTTTTTAATTCTTATTCTTAACCTTTGTAATTACTCACAAATAATTTTTATTTTTCACAAGAAATAAATCGTCCATTTGTAAAAAACATTTGTCTTCGTGTTTGTTGGGATGTAACATTAAGGGTATTCATTTAAAATTTTTTTTGGTTGGAAAAAAAGAAAATTACACTATTATTGGCGTGAACGGTATTTTTTTTTTTTTTTCGTTAAAGTACAAAAGTTTTAACTGAAATCTGTAATATATGTAATTCTTGGAAGTAATTGATATTTTTCAAGATGCCAAATAAACGCTGTTTAAAGTGAATAAATTGATTATTTAATTGTCACATCATTTTTACGTTCTTTTTTTAATATTTTTTTTGTATAGAATTCATTTTTAATTTGAAAAACGACGTTTAAAAAAAAAAAAATTTATTTAATTAAAACGGAGTTTTTAAGAATCAAAGTTGGTTATCTGAAAAAGAGATGTAAATTTTAGTACTTTTTGTGAAAAATAACAACATTTTTAATAGAGTGCCAACCACACTCAACTTGACGTTTAGGAATTGCCAACTCTTTAAAATTGTAAAGTTGTAATTTTCCAATCTGATTTTTTTACACTTGGTTAAAGCTTGTTTAAATTGCAACTTTCGGTGGAAAAGTTTTTTTTCCGTGTTTGTTGTAACAAAAATTACATTTTTCAACTTTCCCAACCAATAAAAAAACTGAAATGAATACCCTTATTACAGTTTGTAGTCACACTATCACATCATGCTTTTGTTAAAATGCAACCCTGATCAAATTAAAAGTATTATTATTTTGAAAAATTTAAAAAAACGATGAAGTCGTATGGGATGTCAAATTGCTTTTCGTAATACTTGTCACTTTCATGACACTTTGCATTCACAGTATCACACTTTCCCATATTACTTGTGTTTTTGACATATATTAATACAAAGTATAATAGTGTAAACTAGCCTTTAGCGAGAGTTTAGCAACCCTCGTATGTATATTAGGGGTGCAATAGTGCACGATTTTTGATTTCGATACGCTAGAACCCGGAATTTTGTGAAGTTTATAAAAAAAAACGCATGAGCCAAAAAATTAGGGGGGTGGGATGGGGGTATATGGCTCCTCATCGGGATCAAAGCTAGGGGGAAACGATACAAAAGTCAAAATAAGCTTCACAACTGTCCCTGAGTCGCTCCTAGAGGGGTAAAATGTAAGACTGACTCCCACTAATATTTCCCCCCTACATTTTTTATTAACATACTAACCGCCTATCTGTGCTCCTTAAGGGGGCTTCCATACTTATTATTATTTTTATTTCCTATCAATAATTTCTCAAGCTCAAGGTCCGTTTTATATAAAGAATATTTAATAATTTAATGAAAATTAAATTTAATGAACTTAAGCCTAACTAAAATTATTAAAAAGTTTGGATTAAAAACCATAAAATAGTTCAATAAAATAACCACAATACTAATTAAAGAATATTTATTTAAAATTTATCCAATATTTCGGTAAAAGAAATAAATAAAAGAAATTGTTCAACTTTTGTTCAAAATCCGACATTTTTGCTTTTTATGTCAGATAAAATCCTACCAATATGCGCAATACTTTACTAAATAAAAACAAAGCTTTTCGGCAAACCTAAAAAGTCGCAAGCAATTGTAAAGTATGAAACTAAAAAAAATTTAATATAAATTTTATACTTACATTAAAAACTTTTGCAATTAATCATTTTTATTGTTTTTTCGCTATATTTAAACAGAGAGCTACTGGACATTGATGCATTACAACTTAGAACCAAACGTCTTTTATTACTTGCCCGTGTCCATGAAAAATCAGCAAATAATTTAATTGCTATGAAAATTCTTAAGGATGCTAAAGAAAATCAATATAGAATTCAAAAGCGAATTTCTGTTGATCAGTCGGGAAGTCTTCAAGACCAGAATAAAATATTGTCTAAGTAAGTATGAGACATTTTATTTAGTTTTTGTGATATCCTTAAATAATTTTTAATGATTTAACGATTATGTCTAAAACTATTTACGTCTATTGTATTTGTAAAAAACTTACGCCAGAAAATTATTTATATAGAAATGGCGGCAGTGTGAATAATTACATTTTATAAACCTTTGCGATATTTTTCACACACTGTGAAATCGGTCATTCCTTTGCCAGAAACTCCACAAGTTCCTATCCCAACTCTGCCTTCAACATTTTCTGGAGATGCAAATATACTCTTAACAGTCATTCCTTGTTTTTTTGAATTTTTAGATGTAAAGTTAAGCCACTTGTTTTTATCTTGTTCTCGCTCCTCTTCTAATTCTTTAAATCTTTGTAGCTTCTTCTGTTTTCGCTTTTTTAGATATTCTTTCTGGTTAGGTCGGTGTCGCTTATTAGACGGGAAAACTTCGTTGCGAGCTGTGCGTTCCCTTAACTCTTTAAGTAGTGTGGTTGAACGATTTTGGTAAGCATCAAAAATGACACTGACCTCACCATCGTCTGTTATACCTTCTATAGTGGCATCGTAATATTGTCCGTCTTCAGTCCATTTCGCTTGGCATTTATCTCCAATTTTCCATGTTTTACCTGGAGCAATAAGCTTTTCCGCCTCTAATAGTGCCGCTTCAATTTCATCATACGAAGCAGATGCTTTTGATGTCGATGGTTCTATATAAGCAGATTTTTTTTGTTCTTCCAATTGCGTTTTAATTAAATCACGAGTCAATTCAATTACTTCTTCCAGATCTTTTTTTAGTTTAAGTAATTCATCATTTTCCGGATCAGTTAATAGCGCAGCCTCCACCTGATGTTAAAAATTAATGTAATTCTTTGATTTACATATTTTTTGCATTATTACCTGCTGCAGTTGTAATTTATAGTTCTGTAAATCGTCGGCCATTAAGCTTTTTCAAATTAAAATAAATAATTTGCAAATATTTGTTTAATTTTTAACTATTTACGTTTGCTGTGAGCATAACTACAGCGATGTCGAATTGTTAAATATTTAATAATGATGCCAGATCACGTGCAAATAAACTTGTATTGTCTATGAGAACAGATTTGGTTGGTGTTACCATAGTAGAAACTCTGTAAAGTTAATTCTCAATGCATATAAACACAAGATAAACTTGTCATGTTTGAAAAACCTCTGCATATTAAATAAAAACTTATGCAAAAATTTATTTTAATACTGCACATACACAATGCATTACAAGTAGAATGTTTCAGCGTTTGCAGAAATATTTTTTGCTAAATTTGTGTTACCTTTTTGGTTTGTCAAATATTTTATGGTTCCAAACTCAATGTTCCATCGTCTGTATCAATGTTTACTTTTTTTCTGTCTCATTTTGTTAAGAGCAGTTTTGTGAAGTGCTTTTGCAATTCGTGCAGTAAGTGGAAAATTACGACAACTGGCTGCCGAAGATGTTGACAGGATGGCCATGGTTATCGGTTCTGCCAAAAAGGGTTGTTGTCAAGGTTGGATACCGAAACGAATTTCGGCATCGGCATTTTAATTATATCGGTATAGCAACTTTTAAAACGGTATATATCAATATTACAATTAAATGAAACAAACAAAAAAAAAAAAAAAATGTAAAAAAAAATATATTTATATTAGGGAATTAACAAATACTTTTACCGATATATCGGCGACACTTCGGATTTGCCGATGTATCGGCGTTATTTACTGGCGATACGACAACACTTTTTTTATAGTTTTTTTGAACCAACAATTTTTTGCATAACAGCTAAGAGCAATTCAAAAGCAGAGCATAAAATCAAACAGAATAATAAGTAGTCTAAGAATAGTTTAAATTCTAAGATATCCTTAGCACGCGTTTTATGTGTATGTTACTATTTTGAACTTTTTTTAAAACGCATGCTAAAGTAGAAAGTAATCCTACATCATGCTTTCGATACGTATGTGCATTCTACGCGTTTGCTGTGTAACTTGTCCATATAATTTTACACTTCTTCTTTTTAGATAGATGCATAAACGCATTGAACACTTGGTGTAGACCAGAGAACGGCTTTGTGCGATTGCAAAAAATTCGCATTCCATGAACAACATCAAATACACTCATTTGTGTTCATGCAATCAAACTTTCTCAGCCACACACATTGGTGTTGTTTTAAAATCCATTCAAGTCATGTACAGCGTATTGGCTTTGCCATTCATACCATGTTTAGCTTCGTTCGTCAATTATTGCTTTGGTAAAAAACACATACAAAGAAAAATACACAACAATCATTGCTCTGATGCCTATTCAGCAGTTGCTATGTATGTAGTACGTATTCAAGTTTTTTCATATGCTGGATTCCATATAAACAGAAGACTTTTTTTATTTTTTATCATTTCTTAAAAAGTACAGTAGTTCTGTATGAACAATGTACAATGTATTGTTGTTATTGTTGTTAATGTTGCTTGTTACGCTTTAAAAAATCTAAAAACAAAATTTATTTGAACTTATGCCTACAACAATCATACCAACAAAGCGAGTCGTACTCATACCAATGTACATTCGTCGTTAACGACAATTGTCTCATCGAGTTGGCAATGACTGCAATTGTGTTATTGCGTGCAGATCAATGAATGCAAACAATAAAAAAACTTACACATGCACAAATCAAATGTGTACGAAACGATGTCAAAATTACCAACGTTGAACTTTGTTTTGCAGGCATGGAGTGAATGTAAATTTAAGCGTATTGGTAAATCAAGAAAAATAGTGATTTTTGCTGTTCTCTGGTGTGGGCTGGCAGCTTTAGCCGTTATGTTTTTACCATAGTAATAAAAATTTCTCTGATGGATAAGTCTCGTATGTATGTGTACGTTTTATTATTTTTGCTGTTTATTTTTATTACTTTTTTTGAGAATTAAAATCATTTTTCTACAAATTTTGGGTTACTTTGAAGATACCACAAAATCCATAGCAAAGCCACTGCTACAATGTCTGACGCTTTTCCGCTAGTAAACAGTCTTCGAACATTATTAGAAAATACGATAAATGAATAAACTAAGATGCAAAATAGGTCAGAGTCCCAATTAATGAACGATTTAAACACAAAGCTCGAAAACTTCAGAGACAATAGATCGAAAAAACGTCTTTTTGAGCTACTGTATTCCGAAAGTGTTGAGGACAAGGTCACCCCATACCTAGTAAAAGTTCTGATAAGTCTACAAGAACTGACGCTGTGGTTACTCTTAAGAAGAAGTCTAAATATACTTTAGATCTTCTAATTTTTCTAGAGACGCATAACGGCATGCTTACTGGTAAATTGCTATACCCAACATTTAAAAACATGGCGCAGAAATACTTAGATGTTTAAATGATATCTGTCGCATTTGAGTAGACTTGCCAGATTTGAAATCCATAAAAACAGTACATCGAGAAAAAAGGCAGTAAAAAAAGTAAAAAAAGTACAATTTTTTTTTATTTTATTAACTTAAAATTCAGTACATAAAATTAATAATAAATGTAACTAAAAAAAAAATAACATTTAATGCATAACAATTCAAAAAGAAAACAAAATTAGAGATCTTTAATATTATTTAAAATATGTATTTATGTCTGTATGTAAATCTTAAAATTAATCAGCTTTTTAAAATTTATTTTTTTTAAAAAAAAAACCTTTGTTAATTTTTATTTTGCAAAATAATAAATAAATATTTAAGTTTAACATCACGTATAAGTTAAATAATTTAATTATTCTTAATAAATAATAAGATAATTGTAAATTAACAATATTACAAATATTTATCAATTTTTTGTACCTCGTTACCAATGCCAATTTTACCTTTTTCTTATTTTAAAAAATTGAAAAACTCATTACAAGTGTATTCAAAATTAGTTTTTATTATTAATTCACTCTCTACGTTTTCAATTAAAAGTTTACAACGCTCTTCTCTCCAAAAAGAAAACATTAAACTAAATATTCTTTCAGTTGCTGCATTTGAATGAGGAAGTGAAAATAAGAACATACATATATTTGCGAAATCGGGGAATGACCCACTTTGTAGGAATTCTTTGCATTTATTTTCTACAGATTTTTCTATTATAGCAGATTTTTCTATATAGTATACATACATATGCTTTGTAAAAAGTAGAATTGCAATTAAGCACTGGAAACAATATATGAAAGTTAAGAGCTTTTAATATTAAAAAAACACCATTTTTTGATATGCTCACAAATAAATTTGTCTTACACACACTTTTCTTAACAAACGAATGAAAAAAGCACTGCGGTAAATATTGTAGCAGGGCGCTTCAATAATCTTAATTCGTTGGTCAGAAATTTTTTGTTGTACGTAACACCAAGTCTACAACAGACATGAAATGCTTAACATTGACACTAATATGATGTTAGTGTTAAGTATAGACTCATCATGTTAAATGTTTTCTCATGTTTTCAACAGCAAATTATATTTTTTGTAGACGGATAGTTATATATTAATATGAAGAAAACATATTTTTTTTTTGTGAAAAAAAGTACAAAAGCTTAAAAGAAGTACAATTGCGTACTTCTTTAATGGTTATGCAGTTAGCAGTACAAACATTAAAAAGAAGTACGCGTACTGCTGAAAACAGTACCTCTGGCATGCCTACATTTGAGAGACTATTTTCCACTGCCGATCTGTTTCATACGCACTTGCAAAATCGTCTATCTCTGCAAAATCTAAAAATACTGTTTTCTAAACAAACATCTTATTAAAATTAATTTCAAATATAAATAATCGCTCACGCTTATTTTATTGTTTAAAAGTTTTAATGTAATAACCCAATAAGCAATTTTGCTGAAAAACAAGTGCAAAACAATTGGTATTCAAGTTCGAATTTCAAGTTTCAAGAGTTGAGATATACTAATATATACAACCAGTGAAATGCGCACAGGAACTAGCTTATCCTCTAACAATAAATTTCAGTGAATTTATCAATAACGAAAATTGGAAATTAAGCACAACAAACAAAATCTTTTTAAAAAATAATTTAACTTTTGTTAATTTTCCATTAATTTGTTGTTTTTTAAATCTTTTTTTTAAATCCATTTTAAATATTAATAACCTCCTAAACTGTAATATTGTTTAAAAATTACTCTACATAAGTTTTGTTAATTTTTTTTACCTTTAATTTAAATTTTATATTCGTATCGGTATTGCTGATATTTCTTTTTGAGTATCGGTATCGTATTTATATATGTGTATGATATCATTTTCACAATAATAATATAAGCTTAAATATGTATGCTCTAAACACACAGACCACAGCATGCTACAGGTTACAATATGTCAAAAATAAAGTACACACGTTCAAACGAAGACGATTATTTTGAAGTCAACACAGCTACAGGCTACACGACTACGATTGTGGCTCTTGCAAACTTACGAATAATTTCTAATTTTAAAGGCGGCAATGAACAGATTAGTGCTGCCAACATAATAAAAAATGTGAAATAAATAAGTGCTTTGATATATATAATAAAAGGTCAAGAATATCAACATGTTTGAAAATTAAAAAGAAACATGAGGTAGTAGCCATTTTTAACAAAAATATATCAGTGAAAAAGTGTTGCTAACATAATAAAAAATGCAAAAACTTAGTGCTGAAAAAATTGTATTTTTTGTTAAGCAAAAGAACCAGCTTTGAACAAAATACAAATTCGACTCAGTACTTAATTCGTATTAATGTATATAACTTTTTAGTATCCTTAAATGAAGTTCTAAAGAAAGATGTAGATGTAGTAAAAGTTTCAAGTTACTTTATCCATATCTCCTTAGGCATAAACTGAATTTTAGCAATATGAGTATCATTGAATTCCAAAATACCTTTGACATGGTGTTTAAAGCGTACCGATACTATTAAGAGTCAATTATAAAAATTAATAATTGCCTTGAATGTTTTTTTTTTTACAAAATTGGCTTTATCATTTAATTATGTCGATACAACAATAATTATATAAACATCAAATACCTTAGAGAACACTTCAAACTTTCGGAAGATTATTAGGGCTTTACTTAATAAAGTTTTTCTGTATTGCGGTTCTTCGGCCGTTCGGAGCATTTTTTTATTATGTCCATATTTCCATTACCATAATTAAATATGTAATAAATACATAAATTATTACCAAACATATATTTTTAGTTAAACTTTTATATAAATTGAGTAATTTTCTAAAATATAATTTTTAACCCCCGTATTCATAAACGATTATTAAATTTAGCAAACGCTTATTAATGAACGTTGACATGGAAAATTTGTTTTTTTTGGGTAAAAAATATTTTAATGAATACAAGCAAAAATATTTATCATTTTATATGATGGAGTTTCCAAAAATATAGCATATAAAAGCTTGAAGTGTTCTCTATAACATGCTTAAATAATATTATATCGACAAATTCAAGAAACATGCATTTTTAAATTGGCTCCTCACGGATTTAAAAAAATGAATTTTGAAATATGTACTGTTACCATCAAATTTTTACCTAAAAAAATATAAACTCCTAAACCACGTGCATTTGAGCAAAAAATATGTTTATACATACTAGTTATAGTAGCATATTTTATTTTGGTTGTCATGTTGTAGGAAATCTCTTATGATAAGCTTATTGTACAACCAATTTTAATTTTGTTCTGTTTTGGTCTATTTTGTTTTTGTAAAAAATGTTTGTTTTTTTTACCAGCCAAAAGGGACGAGCATTAATGAGCCGAACCGAAAACAATGAAGTTTGTTGATTAAAAAAAAACCGAACGGAATTAAATGTTCTTATATTTTTTTGAGTTTGATAAAAACAGTATTATTTTTTTGTTCATAAGATGACTAACAGGGAAACGTTATTTTCTTAATGATTTTCTACAAACATCATAAGCGTTGGTGTTTTACACAAATCTACCGAACCGAACACTAAGAAGTGATATTGAGTATTTATTTTTGAACACTGTGCCCATGTTCTGTAACTGTCGCGTCGAGAAACTTGTCGATTGAAATGTGTGAAATGAAACAAGAATGCCATATATTGAAACAAACATCTGTTTGTCTGTAACATTTTTGTGAAAAAAGTTCCCGCTTTCAACTGTCAAATAAACTCACGAATAAAAATAGGGCGAGACAAAATTTTAACACTAAAAAACAATTACAAATGCAAACAACAATTAAAAATAATATCTTTTTTGTTCTGGGCACATTTTTCCATTTTTAATTATTTTGCTTTTTACATTTTTATAAAATATACGAATGTTTTCGAAGCTCGTTTGTCACACTTTACATTATTTGGTATAGCCGACGGTAGTATTATCGCCGCCTTGTCAACGTCAACGTCACAAATGTCACATCGGCTTTGAGTAATATATTATGACATTTATAACGTAACGACGTAATCTGTTTTGATAGTTTTCGACATGAGTTACAGGCACACTTTTTTCTCACTTTTCGAGAAGCGATGGAATATTTGTTTCGCATCATCTTTTCGATGCGAGAAGAAGATGGGTACTGATTTTAACAAAAAACATTACTACACACGAATAACCACGAAGTTAAACATGTCCATGTTTCTTCTGTTGTGTTGCATCGTGTGTGGGCACCATTAATTTGAGAACAGTATTTTATTTGTATGGTATCACCAAGGCCTATCCAATAGGTCTGCTTAAGAAGCCAGATGTTTGATTTGTTTATTCCTCAACGATGTCAAAAGTTGTTTACTTTTTCCTTATACATGTATATTTTTGTTTTTTTGCCACACATACATGCACACAAAACACATTTTTCCTTTAGTTTCCTCTATGTAGTAGTAAGATTTTGACAACGGTGAGGAATTTTACACAAACAAAATGCCTGTTGTTTTTTGTGTTGTTTTATTGTTGTAGAGGTAAGCAGACCTATTGCATAGGCCTTGGGTATCACAAATGCGGTAGCAAAAAATTTGGTTTACACTAGGGATGGGCAAATTGAAAAATTATATCGATATATATCGAATCGATATTTTTAAGAGTATTATTTAAAAAATGTCGATATATCGAACGTTTTTTGCTGAAACTATTATGAATTAATTTTAAATGGAAGTAAATAAGTCATGGAAGTACCAACTTATCTTAAAATTTGAATTGCACCCGAAAAGTACCAACTTTAACTAGAAATGTTTTTGATTGTTTTAGTTAAACTAGTTATTATCAGATATGGACATCAGGAGCACTCTCTGTTTTATGTGCTTTCCTGTCAATCTGCTTCTTGTATCCGGCACTGCTTCCTGTAAAAGCCAATTACTTTACCCCGGGTCTCCACGTAGCAATATTTATTGCGGCAAACGTCAAATTTAATTGCTCCATTAAATTTGCGACGTATAGACCGCATATTGCCATGAGTGGCAATCTATTGCGCAATGATTGCTTGAGCAATTATTGCCTAGCAATCTGCTGTCAAATCAGTTGTAATTTATCTGACATTTTATTTCTCTGTACGGTTGTTTATTTATTTGTTTATTTATTTATTAAAATAACAATTTTTTTCAAATGAAAACAAAAAAGTAATACAAAACACAGCTACGACAATTATAATTAATTTGTTTATTTAGTTAATTTATTAATTGAAAAAAGAAAATTTAACAACCACTTGAAAACACAACATAAAACATTTGTTATAAATACAGCCACAAAACTTTGGACAACTACTCGCGGTGAAAATTGCAATTTTATGGTAAAGCAATTTCAAGTGTTCTCCAGCAATATAATCAGCAATTATTGCTCCATTGTTCTGCCATTGTTCTGCCGACGTCTTTGCTGGTACTTAGCAATAAATATTGCAACGTGGAGACCCAGCGTTAGATCTTCATATTAGTTAAAAAAACATATGATGCATGCAGTGATGCCAATTCTTAAAAAACCATATTGCTTGAAAAACGGCTAAAATTTTGAGTTTTCAATGAAGACTGACTAAAAAATATCGAATTCGATAGTCGTATTTCAATATCGATATATCGGTATTTTAAATATCGGCGATATATATCGATTATTTTTTATTTAAATATCGATATTTTGATATATCGATATTTTTTGCCCATTCCTTGTTTACACAAACGTATGTCTTGTAAAGTATATTTTCAGTTTATTTCTTTGCCATAATATTTTATTTTATTGTTTAAAATGTCAAATTTTTGCGCTGAGTTCCTGGATGGAAGTTCAAACAACGTAAATGGAAGTAACTATTTAAAACTTCAACAGTCACAAGTAATACGCAACAACATTCATGGAATATCCCAGTTACTCAATACTGGACTGAATTCTGAGTGTTTGGATACATGCATTAAGCTAATTGAAGCAGGAGTTCATCCCCAGGCCTTAGCTGAAGTCATTACGCAAATAAGACGAGAAGTTTCTTCAATAAACAATGATGAAAATTAAAATGTTTATAGATTAAATGCATAAAACTAAAATTTTAAAACAAATGAGATTAGGTTACATTTTTTGCTTTGCTTATTAGTTCTATCCCTGCAAACAATTTCCATCGCCGAATCATCGCCCGCGAATCGCCGGCAAGTTGTCTAACATCGCCGCGATGCATCGCGTGGAAGCTTAATGCGAATCGCGAAAACGTTCGCATGTGTCAACCGCGCGAATCGCGTATCGCGATTCGCTTGAACATCGCGTACCGCGATTCGCGTAAACATCGCGTACCGCCATTCGCGTGAACATCGTGTACCGCGATTCACGTGGTTGACACATGCGAACGTTTTGCCGATTCGCCAGAGGATCGCACTTAGCTTCCACGCGATGCATCGCTGCGATGTTAGACAATTTGCCGGCGATTCGCGGGCGATGATTCGGCGATGAAAATTGCTTTCAGAGATATATTAAATAACACACCCTTCACAAATCACTTGCTCAACTGGAATGACAATTTTGCTAATTGCCCTTGAAACCAAATATTTATTTTCCCGTTACCTTAAAAAAACAACAAGAGAAAAAAAATTCTTTCCAAAGTTATAAAAAAACACTGATGATTGCCGCTACTTGTGTGCGCTCGCATATTCATCGCCATAGGCGATGGTTAGCGATTCGTATTCCCTGAGAAGGATCGCGGAATCATCGCCAAACAAGCAATCGCCAAAAAATTTCAAAAATGTTTGAAGGGATACATGGTATAATAAGTAATTACAGCAGTGTTAACCAATCCCCGAACGCACGTACACAAAGATATGTGCTTGTGTGCGGTCGCAAACAGAAGCTGCGGTCGCTGCCGAATTTTACACTGTGTAACAATCTATATATATAAAATTGAATGTATGTATCTTTGTTCCGTATAGGCGTCTAAACTACTGACCCGATCTTCATGAAATGTTCACAGTATATTACTGTCGACCAAGTAGGCTATGTTAGGTCAAGATTGGACAAAGGGGCGTGGTATCTGCCATACAATTTTTATTTTTATATACATTTTTTTATTTCAATATTTTTTTTTAATGAAATTATTGGATCCCGTGCAACGCCGGGTACCCGGGCCAGCTAGTATAAAATATTTATTTAAAAAAAAAACATCAGTTCCCAAGAATTATTGAACATTGTTGCTCTGTGTGCTTTTGTGTTGATTACGAAAAAAAAAACAAAACAATACCAAACAAGCGTGAGTGGTGTTGCTTTCACAAAGCTTGAGCAGAGACTGATGATAGACTGAGGTTTTGAAACGAACAAAATTGTTGTATCCATCACTGTTGGGATCTGAAAATTCTTAAATTGTACCGTCTCAATGGCAAAATTGTACAAAGTTATTCATAACACCTTTTTATTCAACAAAACAAGTAAAAATGTAAAGTCGGTCAAGTCGGACAAATTGATACCCTACCATACAGTATATAAAGAGAAATTTTTAAGAGTACTCTATTTGGGATCCATTGGCAATCATGGACCAGCCAGAACAAAATAATGTAAGGAAGTTAAGATTCATGTGAAAGTAATTCTGCCAAATATTATTTTCGTATCTTCACCTATATAAGATTGATTTGCCCTAAAGTGACTTATAAAAGGGCACTTATAAGGAACATATGGTTAATATTGGACCTACAAGCACAACATTTTGACATACATAGTAGCTATCGTAATAGTTATTGTAGCCAATTTTTATGTTAATGTCATAACTTGCATTAAACGCTAATATGTACGCCAAAAATGAATCGATATCAATTAAATTTGTTAAGCTTATATTAAGATTGGAATAAAATAAGTTTTGCCCAAATTTAATCTAAATACCAACAATAATAAGATGGTTTATAGGCACAAAACCTATTCCGGAAAGAAGGTTGTATGGTGGATATTTAAAATGATGAACCGATTCTCACCTTTTTTAGTAGGGTTCGTCCTTATGAATTGAAACCAACTCGTTAAATCGACTCAGAAAGTGATATTGGGTCGATCGGTATTCTAAAAGGTGGCTCTAAGACCAATATTTTTTAATACACACATCAGCACAAACGCGTTATACTCTCTCCACGATTGTGGTGCGGGTATATAAAATAAAGAAGAAGCAAAAAGTTCTCTATTACTCTTTTTTTGTCAAAGGCAGACAAAAGTATAGACAGAGTCACCATAAAAAAAGTAACGATTTGGATACACTTGATGCCAGGCTTCCTACATGAATTTTTGACAATTTTGGTCAGGGTTATTAAACATTTTATTATTTGGGCTATTCACAACGTAGTCATAAAGTTGTAAAGTCATATGTCTTAAAATAATTACAAGAAATATATATGACTGCTGTGGGCAAGCGCTTATAATTTAGATTTCTAATGTACAGTTGCGACGAAATAATGAACACAGCATTAAAATTTTTATTTTGTTTCAAACATAACAATATTTTTTTTAAACAATTGTAAAACACACCTTGTGAATAGCCCAATTGAAAAGACAATTGAGTTAATCCACCTCAAAGAAATAATTAAACTACGTGGATATTTTTTTAAATTGTACCAAAAAAAGATGAATTGTACCAGTGTACCAATAAAGTTTCGATTGTACCATATTTGGTACAATTATACGACAAATCCCATCAGTGGTATCCATGTGAATTGCCGACCGTGTCTATGTGAAAAATACGATTATTGACTGCCTCGCGAGGGAATGGAGTGGCTATCACTGAATTACAGTATAACCCATGGTGGAATAATAATTTTGTTCCTAATCAAGTTCGAAATTCTCAAACATTTGCAGCTTTCCCGTATGTAGCAAAGATATGTATTGACAGCAAGAATGTACTTACATATATATACTACTTATATATTAAATATTTTTATATTTTGAATTCATTGCTTTTTAAAGTTGTTTTTTCTTTAACTAAAGAAAGTTTAATCCTTGGTAGAATAAGTAAGGCATAGTCATATAACGTCAAACAAAAGAAAATACGAACAAAATTAAAACAAGCGTCAAAAATCAAATAAATAAATTTTACATTGCATGGGTAAATAATGACAACGTTTTCCTAGTGAACATACCTGGGGGTTAATTCTGGCAGTCGTGATCGAATACTCGAAAGCAACTTTATTTCTATTACTTTTAGTCGATACTGAAAGAATCGAAATTAGTTTTTAAGTGTTGTAAAACATTTATTTGAGTTTTCACAGCACTGAAAAAATAGTTTCGATTCGTTCAGTACCGACTGAAAGAAACAGAAATTATATTCACCCTTATTCCATTTAACTTCGTCGTCATCGTCATCAATTTTTATCGACATCGTCATCAATTCGATACAAAACTTGTATGCCATAACAGCAATGTAACGATGTCGATTGTTTATCGTTTTTTTAAGAACATCTCTAATAAGTTTTTATTAAAAATGTGCAATTTGATGTTCGTTTCTTACTAATGTTGTGCTCTCAAAGAGGGTAGCTTGATTTATTCTAAAAAAATCACCCTTACTAATGCCATAAGGTATTGATTACACTTTTCGCCCCGTATAAATCGACAGTGTTGATAGTGCCCTGTAAAAAACAGAACGGTACGACGATTGCCGAAAAGAGCAACAAAAAGTTACGCGAAAATTGCAAACATTCGGAAAATTTGCAAAAATAGCGAAAATTCGCGAAATTCTTTTTTATTTGAAACAAGCCATAAAATTGACTTAAAGTCCCCAAAAACATAAGAATGGCAAAAATTCCATAAAAATGGCAAAATTAGTGGAAATTCGCAAAAATTTGATAAAAGCGGCATGAAAGAAAAATTTAATATGTATTAAAAATCGCTAAAACTGTAAAGAATCAGAAAACTTACAGGAAAAATGGCTTCTATCGCGAACATGGCTAAAATTCGGGAATTTGCGGTAATTTAGCGATTTTCATGGAATTTTTGCTATTCCTTATAGTTTTAGGAACTTTTAATCAATTTTTTGGCTTGTTTGGAATACATAAAATTTTCGCGAATTTTCGCTATTTTTGCAAATTTTTGCAAATTTCCCGAAACTTGTTGCTATTTTTTAATTTTTTTAATTCAACATTATTATTTTTTAAAAATAAAAAAGAAAAAAACTGTTTCGACACCAATAAGACTGACGACAAAAACAGAGTCAATTTAAATCGATGCCAACGTTAACGTTGCGTACGGCATACCAAAAATACATCGACGCTTATCGATAAAACTTGATATTGACAATGGGCATACCGATTTGCAACAATCGACACAAAACGATATCGTTTCGTATTGATAACGCTAAATGGAATAAGGGTGATTGATTTTGAATCGAAAAAGTATTTGATCACGTGGTCTAATATTTTTTATTAAAATATTTGATTATTTTATTCGATATTCGATCACGTGGTCTATTTTTTTTATAAAAATATTTGTTTTATTTTATCCATTTCATCATGCCTTTGTGTAACTTCTTTTTAAAACTGTCATACAAATTTTAAAATAAAAAATTCCATAATTATTTAAAAAATTTTAAATTGTTAATTTTCCCTTAAGAAGTCAGAAGATGCTTGCAGAATCGAAACTTGTCGAATTTTGATTTGTCGTGCAGAGTCAGTGTTCCAAAATAATTCCAGACTATTGACCCACTTCCTGTGCGTTCGTTCAAAACTATTTTTGCAGCTTTATTGCGACTGGGTATACGTTTATGTTAACTTATCTGAAGATCAGAGTAATTATTTATTTATCGCAACATCATTAAACTCATTCGGAATCGCTACCCAAGACTTCTCCGCACTCCTCTGTACAGACTGGTTCTGTACTGGGTCTTCTAGTATTATCATTGATTAATTTGATTACACGACTGGTATTTATTTTTTTAACACTTGTAATGAGGAACACTTTTATTTAAACTTTTCAAACGAATGAAAATAATTTGAACAAAAAAAAATGGATAATCTTTTTAAATAATCAGTATTCAAAACTTTATTTTAATGTAACCAGCAATAAGGTGTTGGTGTTGTTGGACTTCATTTTGAAAATATTACACATCGATACAACTGCAATGTTTCGGTTAAAGTCAACTTGTTTCTATCATTTAACAGTACAAATGTACAATTTAACGTTTTAATACATAAATAATAGATAAAACAAATGTAATTTTGGTACAATTAAGCTCAAAAAAGTAAAATTTCAGTAGCCAGTTGGTGCAATTTAAAAATTTCGTTTTGCCATCCCTTGTATCGGCGCTGATTGGCGACTTTGATCGGCGCACAAGGGGCCGATAAAAATCGGTACATATTAAACAATTTGATTGCTCCACATTGTGCAGAAGAGTGTTCACATTATCGGCGCATCAAGGTTAATTTTAATTGTCCACAGTCAGCACAATTTCGGTACAGATTGTTGGATATTAAAAAATTTTGACCGTTCACACTATCGGCACATGAAATACGACAAAAATTGGTACATTGCGCCGATAGTGGGATCTTAGCTTTAAGCTTCATACAGACGGTGGTTAGATCTTACAATGTTGTCAATAAAATTGACTAAAAATGTCTTGCAACTATGTGATACGCTATTTTCATTTGGCAGATGTGTTAAATTAATGCATCTGACAATGGCACCATTGTAGGATAAATGACAACATTCTAAGATCTGACCATCGTCAGTACGAAGCTTTAGCTTTGGAAAGATAATTCTATTTTTAAAACTTTCATAACTTCTACGAATACAGAAAAAGTTATGTATTTAGACAAGTGGCAGAAAAAAATACATGTGAATGAAATGAACTTGAGTCTAACAGGGGTGTGCTGGAAATCAAAAACGCAAAACGCAAGAATTTATAAAAGTAATTTTTTAATACGTTTTCTGTAATAAAAGAATTTTATGGCAAATATTATACATACAAATATTTCTATATTAAACAGAATTTTATAACAAAACTTAGAAAAATTAGATTAAAAGTGTATTAAAGACAACTTCCAAATTCTTGCGATTTACGTTTTCGATTTCCAGCACACCCCTGTAAAATTTACAAATATGTATAATTGTTTGCAATAAAATATTTCAAATATTTAAAAAGTCCGTTTTTGACTTCTTATTAGTGTTTTCTCCCGGACTTTCCATTTCCCGGGAAAGCGGAATTTTATTTTCAATTTCCCGGGACTTCCCGCTCGATGCAAACCGATGCAACATATTATTTAATTTAATTTTTTTGAACAAATAACATTTCCTGAGATCAATTAAATAAGTTTATAAATGCA
Organism: Pollenia griseotomentosa; assembly: GCA_963931875.1. Lineage (NCBI taxonomy): Eukaryota > Metazoa > Arthropoda > Insecta > Diptera > Polleniidae > Pollenia > Pollenia griseotomentosa. Next base: position 173,170,227 of record OZ007560.1, on the reverse strand, counting down.
TTCAACTTTCAGCTTAAAAAACTATAACTGCAGAGAAGTGATGATTATATTAAATTCGGAGCAAATTTTGAAAAGCCAGCTTTAAAGTTTTAAATTGTTAAGCACTTGTTGCCACAGAATTAATTCAAAGCCAACAGCATTTATATAAAACCAAAAAAATTAAATTATTTAAGAAAATTATTACAAAATATTTTTTTTTTTAAATAGGATTTTAGTTTAGAATAAGCATCGTTTGAAACACTATTTCTAATTTTTATTAAGAAGATTTCAATGAGAAAGCTCGTTTCCCTTCTCTAGACACTTTAAGTTTTCTTAGCACTTCCTTTAAAAAATGATTTTCTTCGAATTGAATAAGCGTTTTCTTTATTAATCCGAAAAATCTTTTATGCATCTGCTCCGCATTTTAATCATAAAATTTTTTTAAACAAGTGGGAACAACTTTTTTCGTTTTTATAAAAAAAATCTGGGTCTTTAAAAAAATTAAAAATTCTGTACATTTTAACTCTTCTTGTTTCGAAATTTCAGAGCATTAAACATTGCCTTACTTATCGGATAAGAATTGACATTTCTTTGGCTTTTGGCAAAAATGTCTTGTTAATAAGATTTCTGTATGACGCGCTAAATTCCCAATTTTTCATATTGATAAATACACTGAAATTTATTGTTGAGGGAAAGCTAGCTTCTTAAGTCAGAAGCTGTAGTTTTCCGTTTGTTAAATTGAAAAATATTTAATTGGTGTATTTGATAGACTTTTTTCCTAAGAACAGATGATAACGATTAGAAGCAGTTGTGCTATACTAAAGTTATTTAAATCAAACAAGAGAGAAAAAAAATTGAATTAAAGCCAATCAAAAACTCAAAATGCTTTTTTTTGACTTAAGACCTTTTTGCCTAACGGCTAAGATCTATTTCATGACACAACTTATTTACAATTATACATATCAGCAGTTTAGTTGCCATAATTAAATAAAAAATTCCGGGAATTACTGCACAAATTTCCCGGGATTTTTTTCCTGAAAAATGTGCGGGATCCCGGGATTTTTTCTCGGGAATTCCTGTGTGAAAAACACTACTTCGTATACATAACTAATGCTAGGAACACAACTGGGACGAACGACGAATTTTTGGGCGCGAATATTCGTCGCCAAAAATAAAACATATTTGTGTATATGAAAATATACACAATCATGGCGTCGTCCAAAATTCGTCATACGCGGCGACTTTGCAATAAATTTTTTTCTATTTTATACGCCGGCGAACGACGAACAAATCAGTATGTACCAGGTGACCATGTTTGATTTAAGTTTCCAAGTATTTGAGTATACTTTTTTACTTTAATAATTGTTTTTTATTATTTTATCGCATTTAAAATAAATATACAAAGTAGATAACTAACGGGTCCGCCATCTAACGTTTTTTTTTCAACAAGTGCTTATTTCGTGAATGGTAACACTTAGCGCATGTCTGATTTGACAGATAATTAGTTTTATCCTTCCGCTGAACGAATATGGTTGTGTATACGCTTGAACAACGCTGGGAAATATTGCGACATTACTTTGAAAATCATGGTAATGTTGCAGAATGTGTGCGAAAATTGCGTACGGATTTTGGAAGAAGAGAAGCACCGTCAGCTCCGTATGTTTGTTATCTTGTAAAAAAAAAGTAGAAGAAACTGGCATCCTCATCGATAAACCAAAGCGTGAAAAGCCACAGTGCGTACACCCGAGAATATTGCTGCTGTGGCAGAAAGTGTGCGTGAAGCGCCATCAAATCAATTCACCGTCGTTCTCAACAATTGAACATTTCGGAGACATCATTGAGACGAATTTTGCATAAAGACCTTGGTATGACGCCATACAAAGTCCAATTGGTTCAGGAGTTGAAGCCAACTAACCATCCAATGCGTTTTCGCTTCGCTAAGTGGGCCTGCCATCGATTTTGCCAAAAAAATCATCTTTTCAGATAAAGCTCATGTTGATATTGGCGGGTATGTAGGTAAACAAGCAAAATTGTCGCATTTGGGGCACAGAAAACCCGCACGCATACATTGAAAAGCCGATGCACACAAAACGAGTCACTGTTTGGTGCGGATTTTGGTCCAGAGGCATAATTGGGCCATTTTTCTTCGAAAATGAGCAAGGAGTGGCCGTTACAGTCAATGGCGATCGTTATCGGGCCATGTTGAACGAATTTTTGTTCACAAAAATTGAAGAGGAGGATATTGGCAACATTTTGATTCAACAGGACGGCGCTACGTGCCACACAGCCGAAGCTACACTCGATGTCTTTCGCCCTGTTTTTGAAGATCGCATTATTAGCCACAGAGCTGATGTCATTTGGCCACCTCGGACCTGCGATTTGACACTGTTGGACTATTATTTGTGGGGTGCCGTCAAAGATAAGTGTTACACCGACAAGCAAGAGACAATTGACGCTTTAAAGGACAATATTCGTGAAGCCATTGGTGAAATACAGCTGCACACAATCAATAATGTGCTTAAAAATTGGACCGATCGTGTAGGCTACTGCATGGCCAGCCGAGGCAGCCATTTAAATGAAATTATTTTTCATTAATAACCGGAAGGATTGTACTTTCAAATAAAAAAAGAAATTTCAGAAAATATTCAGTGGTTTTTTTATAGCATTTTCAAAAAAAAAAGTTATTTGGCGGACCCTCTATAAGAATAGTTTTTAATTGTGTTTTTGTTAATGTTTGTTTTTTTTAAAGTAATTTTTTTTTTATACGGTCACACTATTTCTCTCTTTTTGCCCAAACAGCAAACAACCCTACAAGAAGAGAATCAGCGAGTTGTCACTTTTTTCACGTTGGTGTTAAGAAAATGATAGAAAGAAATGACAGAAAACTTGATTTCGGTCATTTCATTCTATCATTTTCTTAACACCAACGTGAAAAAAGTGACAACTCGCTGATTCTCTTCTTGTAGGGAACTTTCTCAAATAGTAAAGGCCCAACCATAATGTGCTTAAGTTGGCTTAAGCAAATGTGCGAATACATGTTAATTATATGAGGCAAACCATATTGAGCTTAAAGAAACTTTTGGCTAATTTTAATGAAACTGTCATTTGCTTAAGCAAGGTGCGAATCTAATCGCACTTTCCGTACGAAATCAATTGTTTTTTTATTTTGTTTTTTTAAATACATTTGAGAGACTTTTTGTTAATTTTTGACAGTAGGTTAAGCAAGTTATTGTGTTTCATACGAAGAATTTACTCAGCGAATTTTTACTAAAAACTTCGTCGTGTAGGGCGAAATTCGTCGTTCGTCCCATTTGTGTTCCTAGCATAATTATAAGAAGTTTTCAATACAGTGTCTGTCTGTATAGTGTTTGGACCTTTTTAAAATTCTTCAAATCTTTTTACAACAAAATTTTTAAAATAAGATAAATAATCGTTTTTGGTAACACTGTCACTAATTTTATTAAATATTGACTTTCGCAAACATTAATTGAATAACTAATTTTGGCTGAATAAAAAAAAAACAAGTAAGAGTGCTATATTCGGCTATGCCGAATCTTATATACCCTTCAAAAACAAAAATGTATATGGGCATTTCCACAGAAATGTCAACCGCAGCCAAATAATTCAAAGTCTATAAAAGTATGTTATTTTGTCATATTTTTATAGGGAATCTATCAACTCTCAATGATTTTAACAAATTTTACATTTATTCATAACACACTTTGAAATATTCAAATGCAAAGTCGAACAAGTGAAATAGTTCTGTTTTGAACATTTCTATTGCACGTTTTGTTTTGCTAAATGATTTTAATGAGAAACATTATGCATTGACAATTGCTTTTTAAATCTCAGTTTATATTCAAACCATAAAGAAAAAATGTAAACGGAAGGATTCGATTGCCAGTTACGGCAAATTTTTTCTTTGCTTTACCGTATATTTCGAAGTAGCGTGCGACATTGAAATAGAACATTTGTTATCAGTGCGTCGAGGGTATTTGGACAATGCGTTTCAAATATTAGTAACAAACAGATATTTTTATTGCAAATTAAATTAAAAAAATTTTGCTGGAAAATAATCAGTGCTTTGTTCTTGGTACTTTTTTTGAGTTTGTAGCGTGCGACATCGAAAGTGTAAAATGCATAAATTCAAAAAATTTGTTTTCCTAAAATATCTTTATTTGCGATGGCCAACAACTACAAGCATTAAGGACAGCTTATTCCTTAAAAAAAAAACTTTATTTGAGACTAGCAATACTATTTTAAGTTAAGATAGTTTTTGTTCTATATTTGTATTTTTCAATAATTAGTATTGTGGTTATTTTGTTGAACTATTTATAGTTTTTAATCCAAAGTTTTAATATTTTTAATTAGGCTTAAGCTTATCAAATTTAATTATATTAAATTATTTTTATAAAGAAAGGAATTTTACAACATGAAAATTAATTAAAATTGTTATTGATAATCTTTCATTTTTGACCGTGGCTCGAACCGCGGCCGGCAGGTTACCATGACATGTTTCGATCGCAACCACTCGATCTCCTCAGATGGATTTGCCGTTTTACACTCGCAGCCATCGACGACTGCTGAAGTAAGGAAAAACATGTAAAATCAATTTAAATGGATAATCATTCAAAAAAGCAAATTTCGATCTACCAAAGGTTAAAATACAATTTGGTTTAAGGATTGATGTTTGACTATTGACGACAGCAGTCGTCGATGGCCACGGTCAAGAATGAAAGATTATCAGTAACAATTTTAATTAAATTTCATGTTGTAAAATTCCTTTCTTCATAAAAATAATTTTATGAAAATTAAATTTGATGAACTTAAGCTTAATTAAAAATATGGATTTGTATTTTTCTTTATAATTTTATAGCTTTTGTTGAGAAAATGAATATATTGAATGAATTTAAAGTAATGTAGAATCATCTTACGCATGCCTAATTACATAAAAAGTAAAAACATAAACATAAAAGTATGATGGAACAAAATGTCGCATGCGACATGTAGCGTGCGACAGTGATTAAAATTAAATAAAAAATAAACTACACGATATTTTTGAATTAAATAAAAACCATTATTAAGATACATCAATGCGTAATATTTTAAAATTAGTCACATTAAAATATTTGATCAGGTTTCGCTGAAATCAGTGTTTGAACTGTTTGCCGTAAAAACAACTTCTGTTTTTGTCGCATGCAAATGCCTTGGGTTTTTTTAATTTTCTTGAAAACGAACAATTGCTCAAAATCAACCTAAGCACAAATTATAGTGCTAATCAAGAGCTATAAGTTTCGCCTTTTGTCAAAATAAAATTAATGTTTTGGTATATGTTTTTTTCACTTTTAAGGCGTACGAATGTCGCATTCGACATTGGAGAAATGCCCATATAAATAATGTTCTTTAGATATAAATAAATATTAATTGAGCCACGCCACGCCAACTTTTCATTTCGTCATACCGAAAAATAGGACAATATCAAAAAAAGGTATATATGTGTGTACCTAAGTCCGTTTCCTGTTTTGCCAAAGTTGATGTTTGAAATTCGTTTTATAATTTTATGATCTTCAAATCGTTCTTTAAAACATAAAAAAATTAAATAAAAATAAAAAAAAATTATTTTTCAGACTCGAACTCGCAACCTCAAGAGTCTCAGGCGAGACAACTCGGGTACGAATGCTTTTACTGAAGAAGCGTTAAATTAAAATATATTGAGTCTGCGAGTTTGTTTCTTTATTTGAGCGGCATATCATGTACATACATAAATGTGTATGTGTATGCGTAAAATTAAGCACATTAAAATAAAATCCACCACTTGTGGTGAAGGCTATAAAAAACCACAACCAAGAAAAATGCAAGAAGAGATCAACGTAGCACCAGCTTCTAAAACACAACAAAAACAATTACGAAAGCAATGCCCACATACAAAAATTACTTTTGCCCATACATACATACACATGTACATACATATGTGTTAGCAATACGTACGGATTTAATTAAATTACCTACAACTTTTTATGTATTCTATACCTATATGCTTGCCGAAATAAAATAAAACATTGCCAATAAAATGAAAAAATCGAAAAGCTTTATAGGTAATTTTAATATCGTTTTTTAGGACATAAACAAATTATATAAAAATCACCTGTGGTGAAGGGTATAACAAAAAAAATTTTTTTAAAACTGGTGCAAGCAAGACTCGAACTTGGAACCTCTGAGTCTAAGGCGGCAAGTTACACAACTCGGCTACGAACGCTTTTACAGTGGAAGCGTTAAATTAACATATAGTGAGTCTACGAGTTTGTTTCTTTATTTGAGCGGCATATCATGTGCATACATATTTGTTTATGGGTTTGATTGCATAAAATTAAACGCATTAAAATAAAACAACAACAACCACAAGGGATTTTTTTGGAAAAATTAGGGGCCGTCGTGGTTTTTTGGTCATGTCTCAGACATTTGTGGACCGATCTTGTAAAATTTCAATAGCAATAAATGGTGGACTATATATGACATAAATGTAAAACAACCTAGCCGCTATCATGTCTGGAGTCTCCGGAAAACACCTATCAAACGTAAGACGGACATCGTTAAATCAACTTCTCTCATCATAAGGACCCATAATATATATACTTTATAGGTGTAAGATCAATATTGTAGAAATTACAAACGGAATGACAAACTTATATTTACCCTTTTCCACCTGTGGTGAAGGGTATAAAAATAGAAACCATGATATTCAGCCAAGGCGAATTCAACTACAGGTGGTGTCGGAACTACAACAATCCAAAAACAACAGAAACAACATAGGGTTTTTTTCATTGCATTGTAAGTACCATTAGCTCGAAATGTCAACCATTATTAGCAAAACACTAACAAATCAAAACAAATAAGCTCGAACTGTCAAAATCAGATGCCGTTTCGACACCACCTGTAGTTAATTCGCCTTGATATTCAGCTAGCAATTGAGCTGTCGATCAGCCGAGTATATCGGCGGCGGCGCGGCTTGCTTCTCTGTCTGTGGCACAAAGCATACAGAGATGAAAAAAGTTAGGTAATAACAAGGTATATTTATAGCAGGTAACCGCGAGATTACAACAATTGTACAATAAAATAAACAACAGGGCTTTTCATTGTTGTTATGTGATACGAACTGTCAAACAGCAAAGGAGTTGATAAGAGACAAAGACAAAAAACTTGTTTACTAAATGCTAGTTTACACGGTATTACGACGTGATGTTCAATGAGAAAAATCATATCATGTAAAACAAGGCGAATTCATGTAAACGGTGGTGGCGATACTACAACAAGTAACAACACCAAAAACACAATATTGTATTTTATTTGTTGCTTTTGTTGGTCGATATGTCAAAAACACAAGTAACTTTTGACATTCCTCCCTCTAAATAATAAAAAAAGTAGCACAGCTGTGCTTTCAACGCCACCTGAAAAATGAATTCGCCTTGATGTAAAAGCTAAATGTATTGAGTAAGAGAGAATACGAATACAAAATCTGACAAGCGGTCGGCAGAGACCTGCGCCGATCGGCTGAAAGCCGGCTGAGCCGAGCCGCCGAAAATTTTGAATAGCCGCCGCCGCCGAAAAATTTTCGGCTTATGTCGGCTTAAAATCAGCCGCCGTTTTGATTTTTTTTAATTTAATTTTATATATATATTTAATTTATCAATGTAATTTTTTTTAATTTTTAACTCTTGAATTCATAATGCCCACACACAGAACTAAATAATGGTATACACATAGTAGATTCGATAATGCTTTTTTAGTATTGTGTGTATATTACACATTTTTTTTAAACAAATTTAGTGTGGAAGGCTTTATTAATGTTTATACATACATATATAAAAAATAAACTCTGAATTCAAGTAAAAAATGAATTTTTGTTTTTTTTTTTAAATTAAAATACCCTTAAAGTGTAATTTTTTATTTAAGGTTTTAAGTTATTTAAATATACATATCGTACTTGTTGAACAATGGTGTATTAACTTAAACTTTTAATTTTTTCACTTTTTGGAAAAAATTGATATCTACCCGCTGAAAAAATATTGTGCCATTTTTCTACTTTTTGGCAATGAAACGGTTGATTTAAAAATTCTTTTTCATATGCCTTTAATATTAAATTAAAAAGTGTTTTGGTTCTACAGAAAAATTTGAGTCAGTACAAGTATTGTTAAACAAGTATGATATGTACATATTTGTATACATATGTATATAAATATGAAAAAAATCTTTGATATTGTTTTGAATACAACAAAGTGTAAGCCGGCTGACAGCCGATTTTGAGCCGCCGCCGATAATTTTCATACGAGCCGCCGCCGCCGATAAAATCTGTCGGCGCAGGTCTCTGGCGGTCGGTAAAAGGTTTTTTTCTAAACCATTTTAGAAACTTCTCATCACACCAGAGGTGTATATTGAAGGTGGTAGCATTTTTATACAATTAAAAAACAACGCAGGAAATGTTCATGTTGTTTCTGTAAAAATTGTAAAACTGCAACCACCAGCTTTTTTTGTTATTATTTCTGATTTTACTTAAACCATCCGTGTAAATATGAAATATACTCACAACAGACCTTTATTGTTTTTCTTTTAAACACGAATAGAATTTTATATTATTTTGATTCTACAAAGTCGTAATACATTGTATTACCGTGTAAACTAGCCTTAAGCAACATTTGACAGTTCGAATCACAAAACAAGCAAATAAAAATAATCAGCAGGCTTTCCGAGACTACCTGCTATAAATAAACCTTGAGTAAGAAAAATGCCCAAATCATTTCTGAGGGAAGCTTTCGAAGAAAGTTAAAGAAAACGTTTGTTGGCAGTAAAGTGGCATTGTGTTAAAACAGGCCGTCACAATCAACCAAAATTGCGCGATCAAAACAAAAATGCAAAAAGGACAGCTTTCGAAGAAAAAGGCAGACAAAAACACAATATTTTCTGTCTCGTGATTGCGATTATTTGTTCGAATAATTTTAAAATGCTTATTTTCAATTAACGAATAATTTATGTCGATTAATCGAAAATTTTTAAAAATTATGTAAAAACCCAAGCCGGTACGTTTTAAATACCCTTTTACTGTTTCTTAAGGCAGGAACATTTCCTTCGAGTAACAATTTTTTTAAATATTGTAGAAAGACTGAAACCAGAGTTTGGGAATAATTTATTTTTAAGAATGTTTAGTACAGACTAGTCTTGCTGCCTGTTTGTAGAACGCGAGCGCAAAAGTGAATCGTTCAACTTACATTTAAAACAAAAACAAAATTTAAAAAATTGTTTTTGTTTTAAATGTAATGTTGGGCTTAATCGTTCATTTAAGTTACCGGTCATTATCGTCCAATCCAAAACAATGAACTAGTTCGTTCATTTCGTTCACTCGTTTATTTCCGGTCACTTGGTTTTTTGGGTCAGTTGATCTTTTGTGTCAGTTGATCTTTTGTGGTTTTCAATCATCATTCACAATTGATTGAATACGGCAATGTGTTAAAAGAAACAAGTATAGCATACTTGTGTGATGTTACACTCAAAATATTATGTAGGTAAATTCAAAAGAATAATTAGTTTAAATAACTGAAAATTTAATTAGAAAACGGATCATTTCATTTAAAATAAAGGAATTTTAAGGCTCAGTTAGTCTTTACTTTCTGTTCTGTTACCAATCAGCTGATATGTTTTTGTTATTAAAAAACCTGTAAAATTGATTATTTTTTCTGTTCTGTTGCGGTTCAGTTTGTTAAAATCAAAAACTTGTTAAGTAATTGTAAGTGACAGCGAAATAAATAATAAAAAATACATATTTATATTGAAATAAACTATTTTTTGATTTTAAGAATTCATAAAATTTAATTTCTTCAAATTTATGTGCATTAAAGTTACTAAAATAAGATAATGGACGGTGCTAAATTAATAAGTTTGTCATAAATGGCTGATAAGTTGCTACAGAAAAAGTAACTATTACAATTTCGCAACAGAACGGCACGGAACAGAAAAGAAACAGAAAGTAAATACTAACTGAGCCTTTACGAGTTTTTAATGTTAATTTTAAAACAGAGAAATTCTCTAAAAATTAATAAATTTTTCTGTTATTTAAAATTTAAAATATACAAACTACAAAAAATACATTCAAAGGTTTTTTCAGTTAATTTTAACTCAATACAAATTACAAACTAAGACAGCTAAAACAGTATTTTTACCTGTCATTACCCTGCAAGCATTTTATGAAAAAAAAAATAAAAAAAAATTTTAAGAAACGCTTTTCTTTACCTTAATATATTGATCAGTTGTGAAGACAGAATAAATATGAATACCAAAAAAATCGACTAAAAGTCAAAAAATAACAACATTTCAAACAACATAAACTTTTAAATCAAAATGGAAAACAACTCACACATCCCTTAAAGAAAAGCGTGGGGCGCGTTGTTATGAAACAAAATGCTCAATTATTGAAAATTGGTAGCTTTAAACATGATTGGTTGTATTTCTTTCGGTCTGAAATATTAAAATGTACTCACGGCAGTCATGTTTTTTTTTAAGTTAAGGTTGGTATGGGCGCCCCACGCTTTTCTTTAAGGGATGTGTGAGTTGTTTTCCATTTTGATTTAAAAGTTTATGTTGTTTGAAATGTTGTTATTTTTTGACTTTTAGTCGATTTTTTTGGTATTCATATTTATTCTGTCTTCACAACTGATCAATATATTAAGGTAAAGAAAAGCGTTTCTTAAAATTTTTTTTTATTTTTTTATTTTTTACTTTTTAGTAACGAATAACTTTAATTAATACATTACAATTTACATTTACATTTACATTTACGAAAATAGTTTTAAATTTAAATGAAAATATTTTTAATATTTAGGGGTAAAAACTGCAGTAAGTAAGGAATTCATTAGAAAATTTTTTTTTAGCCAGGATGAAATGAAATGTAAAATGCTTTTTTTAGCCGCCTTTTACTTAACGCAAATGGATGCAAGATTTGATGCTGCGAAGTGAATGTAAAGAAAAGCATTTCACAAAAAAAATTCTGCCCCCCCTAGATTTAATCCTAGCTACGCTCATGTGTTTGTGTATTGTCATCGGAAATATGTATGCCTGCAAAGTTTCATCCATTTGCATTGAGTAGAAGGCAGTCAAAAAAGCATTTTATCAAAAAAAAAATTTTGCCCCCCCCCTAGATTTTATCCTGGCTACGCCTATGTATTCATGTATTGTCATCGGGAATATGTATGTCTGGAAAGTTTCATCCATCTGCATTGAGTAAAAGGCGGTTAAATTAACGTTACAAGATTTGATTTTCCGAAGTGAAGCTAAAGAAAAGGTTTTAACCCCCCTCCCCTAGATTTTATCCTGGCTACGCCCATGGATTCATGTATTGTCATCGGGAATATGTATGCCTGCAAAGTTTCATCCATCTGCTTTGAGTAAAAGGCGGTTAAATTAACGTGACAAGATTTGATTTTCCAAAGTGAAGCTAATAAAAAGCATTTAAAAAATTCTGGCCCCCCTCCTTGATTTTATCCTGGCTGCGCCCATGAATTCGTGTATTGTTATCGGGAATATGTATGCCTGCAAAGTTCATCCATTTGCTTTGAGTAAAAGGCGGCCAAAAAAGCATTTTACAAAAAAAAAATTTTTGCCCCCCCTAGATTTTATCCTGGCTACGCCCATGTATTCGTGTGTTGTCATCGGGAATATGTATGTCTGGAAAGTTTCATCCATCTGCATTGAGTAAAAGGCGGTTAAATTAACGTTACAAGATTTGATTTTCCGAAGTGAAGCTAAAGAAAAGGTTTTAACCCCCTCCCCTAGATTTTATCCTGGCTACGCCCATGGATTCATGTATTGTCATCGGGAATATGTATGCGTGCAAAGTTTTATCCATCTGCATTGAGTAAAAGGCAGTTAAATTAACGTTACAAGATTTGATTTTCCAAAGTGAAGCTAATAAAAAGCATTTAAAAAAATTGTGGCCCCCCCCCCTTGATTTTATCCTGGCTACGCCCATGAATTTGTGTATTGTTATCGGGAATATGTATGCCTGCAAAGTTTCATCCATTTGCTTTGAGTAAAAGGCGGTCAAAAAAGCATTTTACCAAAAAAAAATTTTTGCCCCCCCTAGATTTTATCCTGACTACGCCCATGTATTCGTGTATTGTCATCGGGAATATGTATGCCTGCAAAGTTTCATCCATTTGCATTGAGTATAAGGCGGTTAAATTAACGTTACAAAATTTGATTTTCCGAAGTGAAGCTAAAGAAAAGGTTTTAAAAATGAATCATATTCGAGTCATTTATGACTCCTCTGCACGAATTAAATAAGCATATATGAGCTCATTTTCTGATCATAAATGATTGTTTTCTCGGGAGGAAATGGTACCCTACCCGGGACTCTTCTTGAGGAGTCTTTTATTACCCGTTTTTCTGATCAGTTTCGAGTCATTTATGACTCATATTTTTAATGATTTGCAAGTCTTTTTCGAGTCATTTTTAAGTCATATTTCTGATTGTTTGCGAGTCTTTTTCGACTCATTTTTTAGTCGTATTTCTGATCGTCTAAGAGTCTTTTTTGACTCATTTTGCAGTACTAATTCTAATCATTTGCGAATGATTTATGAGCTTTACTAGTCTATCACCATTAGGGTGGCAGCGAAATGTATGGAGCAATTTTTTTGTATTAATATTGATGTCTCCCGGGCGGAATATTGTGCCACATGGTCTAAAATTGATGTCGAAAAAATTTCAGCCAAATCGAATAACTTTAACCCGTGCCCCTTTGAGGTCAAAGTTCAAATGATAAAAAAAAATTCCAAATCAGTTTAAGACCATGTGGCACAATATTCCGCCCGGGAGATGTTGAAAATCCAAAGTTGAAATTTAGCTGCCACCCTAATGACCATAACACATATTTCTGACAAGTTTCATAGATCTAGGGGCACTCAATAACTTTAAAGAAGCAATATAAACTAAAAAACGTTTTAAATAAAAAATGCAAATTTAAAAGAAGTCATGAATATAATTTTTATTAATAATTGCTAAAATTTAATGTTTAAATTACTCCACCAAATTCTACCAAATGTCTGTGTACATCAAATTCATTCATTCTTAAAAAATACCAAATTAACGTCAAAGTGATGTAGTCGTCGACTTGATGAAACAACAACTTAAAATATACATCGACATTGACAACAACTTATACCTTATAATAGGGGTGATTATATTTATTTATATTGCAGTCTTGTAAGAAAAGGATGTTTGCTTTATTAAAATTTTATTTCCGGAAGTTGTTGAACGTGTTTCGATTAGTTCAATGGACAATTTGCAGGCAACCGGTTTTTACTATTGCGCACAAAAAAATATAAGTAAAAATACAAAAAGTTTGTTTAAAAAAAAAAAAAAAAATTTAATTTATTATGTATATAAATAATTGACTTTAAAACAGACCTGCAAAACTACTGCACCGTGCTTTTTTCTCTTTTGATCTCACCTATGTAAGTGCACTCTTGAACACTTGAATAAACCCAAAAGTCTCGCTTGAGCTTTCACACTATGCGGTATTTTATATATTTATTTTATATGAACAATGCTCTAAAATGGCATAGATGTGATCCGATTAGAAAAAATATTTAGTTTAAAGAAAAAAATTATTTTCCATTTGGCATATTTTTGAATAATATTCAAATAAATTTATAAAAGTTTAAAAGTCAAAACAGTCATATTTCAAACCCCTGTATGATCCATTTCCGATAGCTGTATGTTTTGTTATTGCATTTTCAATAAATTAATTTTTAAGCATAAGAACGAATCATTTTCGAGTATTTTTTCAAGCGCGCAAGTGATTAATCAGTTTTTAATCGTCAAAAGTACTCGAGGAAGACTTAGTTAGGTGATTTTTGATGAAACAATCTTCCAAATGCTAGTAGGGTATTACCTACCAAATCAGCGAAACATTTTTGTTTTTTATTTATGTGCACATGTATTAAACTAGGTATGTAAATAATAAAATAATTTAAAATAACTTTGCAGTTAAGATTTTCAGTTTTATTTTATGCATAAAAAATAACTGAACATATTTGTTTTTGGAACAACATATAGAAACAGTTAAAGAATTAGTTTTATTATAAAATAACGAAATTTTCATTAAGTTTTAACTTTACGAAAATGATTTTAGTAAATTAAACTCAGTTACTGTAAAACTTTTTGAGTGCACCCAAGAATAGAAAACAATAAATGCAAATCAAATTCGCAGTTGTTTTTTTCTTTTGCCAAACAACTGATTGAAAAGAAACAATCCTATTATAGTGTTTATGTTATACCAGTAGCCCGTTTCTGTATATCTCACATCGTCAAACTATTCGCATGAAACGTGTGAATTGCAACAAAAATAGTGTGAAATGAAACAAAAAATGGTTTTTCTCACGCAAGTGTTTCTGTATCTTTTTTTTGCGAGAATTATCTGTCATTTAAATGATTTTCCAGCAATTATTGGAAGGATGCGAGAAAAAGTGTTTCTATAACAATATTTTGCGAAAAGTTTCTTTCAAGAACTGTCAAAATAAGTCACATTTGAAATTGGTGGCGAGAAAAACAAAATGTAGATATTTTGAATTTAAAATATGTTTATATACTATTTTTTTTAAATAAATAAAAAAATAGAATGAATATAAATGATAAATGCATAATTTACATGATGAAAATAAACATTAACGACCAAGTTTACATTACACAAATTAAAATAATGTCGATTGCAGATTTAATAATTAAAAATTATTTAGTTAACTTAAATTTTATTTAATGTAATATATACACACTTTAAAAGTAAGTAAAAATACAATTATATTTAAAGTGTTTATAACAATGTTATTAATAAAAATGTTTAAATAGATATTCCCCTGAAGAAGTCAACAAGAAATTGACGAAACGTTGGGAAAAAAATGTAATTAAATGTGTTTTAATTTACAATGAAAAAATTTAGGCCCTATTAGCTTACTAAAATCTCAACTTTAAATATAACACCTTGGCCAAAAAATAAATAAATAAAATATAAACAAAAAACAATTGTTATATTTTGTTAGTTTAAATTTTTGTTAGCCTTTTCTTGTTTTGGTTTTAATCAGTGCTGCCAGATAAATTTGTGTCAAAATCGTCAATTTCCTGAGAAAAAAATAAAAAATATCGTCTTTTTTGTTTTAAAAATTGTGCAATTTAAAATTAATTTTAAACAAATTTGTTTCGACTTTTATTAAAAAATAATCAAACAAAAACATAGTAAAAATTCATGGGTATTTAATAATTATTATTTAATAATTGAGATATAAATCTTTAATTTACCTATTCCTATAATCTTTTTCTTTTTTAACCTGAAATAGACTTAGTAGAATACCTTGTAGTTAAAATTAAAAAAGTCGGTTCATAAATAAACGGGTTAAAGACCTAGTAAAATCTTCGCCTACAAAATAATATGTTAAGTAATCAGAAACACATAAAAGCACTACATACAATTCTACTGAAAAACTAATGAATTTTACAAGGGTTGTGCCAAAAAGAACAAATTCAAAAGTAAGTCATTTTTTTATCTTAATACATCCAGAAAAAAGTAGTTATCGAAGTTCTTATGGAAGAAAGCTACTTAATAACGAGTGAAAGAAGCTATCCATTTTGAAAAAGTTTTTACTGGGAGACAAACAAATTTCTTTCTTGCCGGAATAATGGTTTTGGCACAAAAGTGTACATATAAGATAAGAATATCAAATATCAATCATATTTTGTATATGTATATAAGAAGTATTAAATGTTCAAAATAAGCCAAGTAGGTCCATTACTTTCCCTCGAAATTTTGCTTTTGCCGATACATTTTTTAGGGAAGAAACAAACAATTTCGAGGACAATTTTCACAATAGGGATAAATATAAAAATTTAAGCAGCCTTGTTTCTAAAAATATCTTTTTTTCTAATAAACAAACATATAAAAATATTTACAATTATCTTATTTCGAAGACTAAGGGGCTTATAGTGTAAAACGCAACGCCAACAATTTCATTAAAAGCAAAAATAAAATCAAAAATATTTTATAAATTTGTTGTTGCTTTCTACAGACATTCATATTATTTTTTTTTTTTTTTCAATTTTCAACGCCACAAAATAGAAGTGTTTGAAATTTAAAAATTCAAGATGAATTTCTATAGAAAGTAACAACAAAATTATAAAATATTTTTGATTTTGTTTTTGCTTTCGTCACTTTTTTAGAAAAAAATCATCAAAACGTCACTTTGTTAATATTGGAACAAAAAATCGTCAAGATGACGATAACTCGTCAAATCTAGCAGCCCTGTTTTTATTATATTTATTTCTTTTGTTGACGTTTCGCTTTTATTTGACACTTAATTACTGGAAGTATTCCAGTATAAACAGAATTTGTTGTGTCTGTTTTCGCATTCAAATACAGAAACACTTTTATCTCATAAATCGAGAAACGATGGAATTTTTTGTTTCACACTTCATGTAAGAAATTTTACGATGCGAGAAATACAGAAACGAGCTACAGTTTACTATACTTGTTTCTTTTAACACATTGCCAGTGGCAATTTGCCACATTGTTTTGAAAATTTCAAGGTACAATCTGGGCTGCGATATGTAGTGATTTCTCGCTAAACGTGGCGATTTTAATACTTGTTTGGTGTTCTCATTTTCTATTTGCTTAAGCTTCGTACAGACGATGGTCAGATCTTACAATGTTGTCATTTTTCTGACAATGGTGCTATTGTCAGATTCATTAATTTAACACATCTGCCAAATGAAAATAGCGTATCACACAGTTGCAAGACATTTTTAGTCAATTTTAATGACAGCATTGTAAGATCTGACCACCGTCTGTACGAAGCTTAAGGTAACTTTATTTAACACTGCCTTTACACATGAAAGTTCTTTCATGAAATTTCTGCATACGTATTATAAATAAAAATTCCAATGAAACAGATGACTTTCTTGAAAATTTCTTGTTCGATTACACAGGAAAGTGAAAGTTCATTTGAAAAATGTCGTCAAAGGGCAAACTTCTAACAAAAATGTCTCTTCTTCTTCTTTTATTATTTTGCTTTTTTGAAGTTTCAGAGTTGCCAAGACAATTACTCACGCCGAACATCAGGCATTCGTTCAAATTAATATTTTTTTAAAATTATTTTCATGATATTTATACATTTTAGTTAGAATAATTGTGTTCTTAATCCTATTTAGTTGAAAATATATATTAGATTCTTTATATAGTTATACGCGAAAAACAAGTTGCTTTTGTAACTGCTAATTCACACAACCCTGGAATTTCAAGTGAAAAGTTTTACATTGGCAACACTGCTTAGTTTATTGTCATTTGCTTTCATGAAATGTTCAAAAAATCGCTTTCTTGAAATTTTCATTGAAAGCTAGCTGAAAGTTGGGTTGAAAGTAAAAAAATGTAAATGTGTTAGTGAAACAGTGTGAGTGTGTTGCGACTTTCATGAAATTACTTTCACGTGTAAATGCTAGGTAAAGAGAAAGAACTAAATTTTTTGCGAGTGCTTATTCAAAGTAAGACGTTGTGATAAGTCCGAAGTTTTTCCATATCTGTCGTTACCTATCTACAGCAAATGTTGAGCGCAATTTTGTTTTTCTACACAAGTAAAATTCGCGACAAGCTTTAAATCATATAGATTGTGTAACGACGTTATAAGTTGATAGTAAAAGTTCTTAAGTAAACTTATATATTTTTCTTTTTAGAGCATTTAAATTAAAGATTGTTTTTTTAAATATTTTTTTACTTTTAATTTATTCCAAAACTCCCATTCGTATTCTCAGTAAGTTCAAAACTTAGTCCGTCATATTGGATTTAGAGATTTAGTAACTTAATTTTTTGACTTATTCTCAGCAAGCCCTCCCATTTGATACTCATATTGTAGGAATGCATTAAAAATTATAAGTCCGCCATCTTGAACGATGAAACTGAACGGCCGTTCATCTGACTGATCCGTTCAATTGAACTAGTTCGTTCATGACCGACACAACTCTAGTACAGACTTTTACCACAATGATTCAGATGATTTTTTTGAGACGAATGCAATATACTTTCTAAAAGAAAACTATGTCTGTTTGGAGTCAGCAAGTTCTCGTACATAGAAAAAGTTCTTCCTACGTCTACAGATGTTAAGAGAGTATATTTAAAATTGAGTATTTGCTCTGAAGTATATTTTATACGATTGGACTCATAATTCCGCTCGCCTCCCAAAATATCCCCAATATCTTTTAATACCGAAAATCCTTAATTATACCCTTCACCACAGGTGGAAAAGGGTATATATAAGTGTGTCATTCCGTTTGTAATTTCTACAATATTGATCTTAGGCCCTGTAAAGTATATATATTTTGGGTCCTTATGAGGAGAGAAGTTGATTTAACGATATCCGTCCGTCTGTCCGTCTTACGTTTGATATGTGTTTTCCGGAGACTCCAAACATGATAGCGGCTAGGTTGTTTTACATTTATGTCACATATAGTCCACCATTTCTTGCTATTGAAATTCAGCCAGATTGGTCCAACAATGGCTGAGATATGACCAAAAAACCACGACTGCCTCTAATTTTTCCAAAAAATCTCTTGTGGTTGTTGTATTTTTTTATTTCTGTATATCTTGAGAACGGCAAGAGCCAAAGTTTCCAAATACACACATTAACGTTATCAATACACAGCATCCCACAAAATGTGGGCGGGATTGAACAAGTGGTCGTGGTACCTCCCGTACAAAAAATATCAAAAATTGTATAAAAACCTGATTTTTTGGACTGTCATATGACCTATGGTTACGCCATATATATCAAAAGATCGGAAATTTTTAATATAAAGTTATGACCAAAATATTAATTTTTTTTTGAAAAATACCCATTTTCGGGAACCATAGATCTTCCCGAGTCCAAGTTTTATAACCAAAATAACTGGCAAATTTCTTCTTTAACATAATTAAGTTTGTTTTTTATACCCTTCACCGAAAGTCCTATACCCTATAAAGCTCTGGGTATTCTGGGTCCTTATGAAAACCGAAGTTCAAATCCAGTTGTCCGTTTCTGTGTCAACTGTGTTGAGTTGTGAACTGTAAACTGATCATATTTGCTTTTAATGATGTTCATAAAACGTTCCTTCATGGTCCAGTTGTCTAGGGGGTTTCCTTAGGTTAGAAACTGTGAGTCCCTGGTTCGAATCTTGTTTTTTTCAAAAAGAAAATTTTTTTTTTAATTTTTTTATGTTCTGAAACGATTTAAAAAAATATTTACCAGTTTTAACTTTTTAAATTTAATTTATAATGAAGTTTTATGTATTGTATATATGTATGTTTATGTAGAAATTATTTAGGTTTTGTCTAGTTGCTCTGTATTCTGCTCGCACAATGGCCGAATATAGCACTCTTACTTGTTTTTTAATGAAACTGATTTTAATCTTGTATTAAATTTGTCTCCTATATCCCCTGGAACACGGGATATTTTTCTTACGGTCCATAACTATGTTCACTTAGAAAACCAATGAAAGTTTTTTTGTTTCCAATTTTGTTACAACTTCGTGTAAAACCCCAAAATTTGCAGAAATTAACAATATTTGATATACAGAGACATTCTTAATAGCTAAAACTATATTAAAAAAGCAAAAAATAAGACGTTACTATACCAAAAACAGAGAGAAGGGGAGCAAAGACCCCTTTCAGACTCGGCAAGTTAGTTGCGCAAGTAACTTGCCGATAACAACAAAGTCTGTACAAAATTTTTTTTTCTTTACCCCGACCTTACCGCTAACATCTACAAACCAAGAATTGCGCAAGAGACTTGCGCAAGTAACTTGCCGAGTGTGAAAGCGGTCTAACAGACGTTACTTTATACAAAAACTATATTTAAAAAGAAATAAGACGTTACAAAGTATGATGGTAAAAGACTGAGGAATATGATCGTAAGAATACAGGTACACCCAAAATATTATGTAGTTAAATTCAAACGAAAATGCATTTTAAACAACTTAAAATTCATTCAAAAAACGGATCATTTACATTTCATTTAGAACAAATGATTTTTACATTCATTTTTAAATTTTTTATTTATTAAACTGCATATTCCTTAAAATTGAATAGTTTTTACTTTTAAAAAATATATTTTAACCGACAAAAATCAAACTACATAACAAAATAAATACGGAAAAACATTATTTTTTGGTAGTTTGTTTTTTGAATAACAAACATAAATGTTAAAAAATAAAATTATTCGTAAAACAACTATATTTTTATTAAATTTTAACAGTACGGAAAACGAATTTAATAACCCACAATCAGTTACTGTAATAATTTTATAAGTGTATGGAATTTTCGAGGTAAAAGAACTTAAACAAGCAAACAATAAAATAAGTTGATAAAAAGGCTTAATACTAAAAACAAAAACACATAAAAATTATACACAACACTATAAAAAGTACGTTACAGTACCGCTAAGACAGAGTTGCATAAAAATTAAGTAAGAAAGTAGAGTCGGTCAAGCCCGACCGTATGATACCCAACAAAACAGTATTTAAAAACAAGTTTCGAGAGTGTTTGACTATATGAATAGGGATCTATCTATGTTTTAAATTTCATTAAAATCGGTTAAATAGTTACTGATGGTCAGAAATTTACTTTATCTCCCCTCGTGGTCCTATTTTTTAAAAAAATGCATACCTTACGTGTCCATATAAATATGGATCTACATATGTCTTAAATTGCATTAAAATTGGTTTGATAGTGGGCACATAGCAGCTTGTATGGGGGCTATATTAAATTATTGACCGATTCGTCCTTGTGCCAATTAGAGCCCACGTACTAAATTTCATTAAATTATCTTTAAAATTGCGACCTGTACTTTGCACACGAGGTTACATGGACAGCCAGCCAGCCGAACGTACATCATTGGATCGACTCAGAAAGTGATTTGATTTGAGTTGATCGGTATACTTTAGGACAAATATTTTAAGGTGTTTCTCACATCAGCACAAATGCATAATACCCTCTCCACTCTTTAGTGTAGCTATAATAACATACAGAGATAATAAGGGTTTTTGGGATGATATTGTTCAAGGGAAGCACAAAATATTAATATGACGTTGAACGATTTTTTTAACCAGAGTTGTTACAGCACAGAAATGGTTGATTTTTTATGGTGTTTTCTGTTCTACAAAAAAAAATGTGATATTTTATTTAAAAAAATGCAATTTGGTGTCTGTTTCTTAAAAATTTTGCTCCCGAAAAGGATAGCTTGTTTTATTCTAAAAAAACTCATCCTTTTCGGGAGCAAAATTTTTAAAAAACAGTCAATTTTAAACTGTGATACCAAAAGAAAGTTCATCTGTGATATTTTATTTTTTTATTATTTATTTTATTTATTTTTGTGTTTTATGTGGTACTTGTTGTATTGTTTAAAAACAAATTTATTTAAAATTATAATGTAAAGATCATATATTCAATAAAATTTAAATCCCTGAGGAAGTTGAAAAAATCTCAACGAAACGTCGGAGGAGTAAAATTATGAATAAATAGTCTTTTATTTTTCATTTACTGTGACCTTGAAAGCCTGACTTAGATAATTCTAAGGGAAAAAACAACATAATTATAGATAAGGTCGATAAAAATTATACTAAATCAAATTGCATTTTTTTTAAATAAAATGTCACATTTTTTTGTAGAAAAGAAAACACCATTAGTATTTATAAAAAAAGTTGCACATAAAAATAAATAATAATTACGAATTTTGCAAAATATTATTAAATATTTTTTTTTGCGTATGAAAAAAATGAAAAATTATTTTAAAATGTCAAAATAAGTAAAAAAAGCCGATATCGCAAAAATAACTAAAAAAAGCCGATAACAAAAAAAGCCCTAACAAATATAGCTCATTTTCTTTGTTTTTTTATGATCGGAATTTGTGTTCAATCAAAATCTTTCTATCTTGTAAACCAAAAAATAAGCATTTGCTTTTTTTTGGTTGCCCTAGTAATAAGTAATGAACAAACAAATGTTCTCCTTTAAAAAAACACCCTCTTATTTTAAACTGTTGTCAACCAAATGATGTATACGAAAAAGCTTGTTCTCTCTTTATGTGGTCTTTTTTTATTATGCGTTAGCAAAAAATATAATCTCATATTTACGCTCTTAATTGAGTAATGACAAAAAACATAGTTTTTTTATTCAAAAACTACACTGCCCCGGTAGGCTAGCTGGTAGTGAGCAAGTCTATCAGCGCCGAGGTTGCGGTATCGATTCCCGCCAGAGACAAGCGTAAAGCTTCGCGGGATTAGTTTAGGGAATTGTTAAAAATAAAAAAAAGTTTAAAAAAAAAATAAAATAAAAAAAAAATTTTTTTATTTTTTTGAAAGTTTCGTCCAATGAATAATATTCATAGATCTAATGCAATGTTTCATAAAATACATTTTAATAAAACAAGTTTCATTAATCCAACAAAGCGCTGCATAGGTACCTTTTTAATGCAATTTTTCATGGGATTAATGTCAAAATTCATTGGTATTGAGAAGAAAATTCTTTCAGTGTATGGGCTAAAAGAGGAAAAACATATTTATTCAACAGCTTAAATTTTGTACAATTCAGATGGAAATATCTAAAGCAACTAAAACTAGAACCTCTTGAGAGAAATAAATGAGTGCCATATTCGTGTTCAGCCGCCGCAATTTAGCTTAAAAAATATCTCATTTTTATATTTAATTTTTTTGTGGCATAGTATAATTTGCCATAGGTCCCATATTAATCCCACTCTTAAAAACACTTTAGTAGGTACGCCTTGAACCGTAACGTCCATAATTTACCTTAGGCCCCATAAAAAGCCCACTCTCGGAAAAGCTTCCTCTTATAGCCGACTCCTGGGGGGTTACTCTCTATTGCAATGCGAACGAAAATAAAGGTAAATCTAGTGATTGGTACTCTTTTATGCGTTAACGCATTTGTCATAAGGCTGATTACACGGTGCTACAGTGAAAATATATGTACTTGGAAAGTGACCAAGTGTAGGTTATAGACCTTATTGAGTAGATTATAAATCAATTTTAAAAAGTTCGAAAACACCCTCAAATTTCGGAGTTATTCCGAAAAAACCATTTTCTAGTAGGTTCGAGTACTTATGAACACGTAACTCAGTTGATTTTTAGCCGATTTTAATTTTTTAAAAGGGTTTAGAATGAGAGAAATGTGCCTTTCTAAAGCTCTGGCTAACGACTTGCTAAACTCCTGTTAACGAGCTGCCAAACGCTTGCCAACTTTTGAAAAACAGCTGTTTAATGTTAAACAATTTTTTTAAATTACTGTTTTTTTTTTAATTTATCTCTTTTCTTTTTATTTTAATTTCAAAAACTTTTTAAAAATGTTAAATGTAGAGGAAAAGACAAAACAAATGACAAAACCAGCGATGTTAAATGCACAACGTGCGACATTTTTGAGAAATATAATGTGACATCAATAAAATTCAGAGTTGATTTATTAAAAGTAAGCAGATGGAGAAAAGTTCGTTATGAATTAACTCTGTGCTAACAAGCTGCTAGGCTTTATCGGCATTCTAGTTAGCTGCTCGTTGTACGTAGTGTACAAACCGTGGCTAACTTTTTGTTATGAATGCGGCTGATAGACTTTTTTTTATAATAATAAACAATAAAAGACGTTGATTTATTTTTTCATCCTGGTAGACCATTCTGGGGATGTGCCCATACATATATGATTTTTTAAAGTTTAATATACAAACATATATATTTTTTAATCATTTTCAGAATTTGTTTACTAATGGCGCAGCATTCAATTAATTTAAGAAATAACGATCAAGCATTGTCATGCTTTAAAGAATGTCTAAAATATACACCGAATGATACTGAAATCCTAACGTCACTTGGTCGTCTTTACATGCAAATGAATTCAATGGAATTGTGTCGCGACGTATGTGTGCAAATTTTACAGATTGACAGTAATCATGAGACTGCATCCGTAATGATGGCTGATTTATCATTTCGAAAAGTATGTTGATATCTTAAATTTAGTAATAGAAAAAAATAAATGCCACACATACATATTAACGTTTTAATATTTCAGATGGATTTTGAAAATGCAGCATATCACTTTTCACAACTTTTGTTGGCCCAACCTTGTTATTGGACAGCTTTAGCTCGTTTAATTGAGGTAATGCGACGTTCCGGTTCATTACTAGATGTTATGCCTTTTTTGCAACGCGCAGAGCAAGGAACAGTTAATCCAAACCAAGTTTCTGGACTTAACTATTGCAAGGGACTGTACGAATGGTATAGTGGAAACCCAAATGGTGCACTGAGATACTTTAATGCAGCTCGAAGAGATTATGAGTGGGGCCCGCAGGCCGTTTTTAATATGATTGAAATTTGTATTAATCCTGATGGCGATATTCCAAATGGAAATGATATGGTTGATAGTGGGGACAGTGGTGATTTTAGTGACGCACGAACCATAGCATTACGAACTGCAGACAGATTGCTCAAAGAATTACGCCCTCGATCAATTGGTCGAGACAATGAAACACTTAACCATCGAATGTTACAAGATTTTTTGAAACTTGCTTCAAAGCAAAAGTTTCAAATCGAATCTGCTCTTCAAGATTTTACCGAATTGGCAGGTCTTGAAGAATATCAAAATGCTGTTGGCCCAGTTTTAGGCATGGCCACTGCTCTTGTCCAGTTAAAACAAACACAACGAGCAAAAAATCACTTAAAACGTATAGCTAGAGCTACTTGGAATTTTGAAGAAGCAGAATATTTGGAGCGTAGTTGGCTTTTGTTAGCTGATATTTATATGAATTCAAGCAAGTGGGATGTCGCTGAAGGTTTGGTTGATAAAGTTTTTGAGCATAACAAGTCTAGTCCAAAGGCATATGAACTCGCAGGATATATAGCAGAAAAATCTCAAAATTATAGAGATGCAGCAAAAAATTACAACAGTGCATGGATTTGTTGCGGAAAGTCCAAACCTAATATTGGATATAAACTTGCTTATAATTATATGAAAACTAAACGATTCGCAGATGCTATTGAGATATGTCAGCAAGTACTTAAATTACATCCTGATTACTCTGTAATTCGAAAGGATATTCTCGATAAATGTCGAAATAATTTTAGACCTTAAGAAAATAGCCAGGTATTTGCATATGTGTGTGAAATATGTATAAGGTTTTGAACACATTGTATTTAAAGCAATTAAGCTTTTTTAAGAAAAACTTAATAACGCACAAATTTCTTAAACATCACAAAATTTGTATGTGTCCTATAGTTTAAATAAATTAATAGATTTGTTTATTTTCTGTCTAGCAGAAGCTTGCAATGATAGTGGAAAACTTAAACTTCTAAAATTTATCTTACAAATATTTATAAAAAAAGTATTGTTCATAATAAATCCATATATCGTTACCTAAAATGCAAAATAACGCAACATCACTTTTCATAAGTTTACAGGAGAAGCAAAAAACGTAGAATGAAAATAAATGAAATGGAATTACATACAAATTATTACTTTTATACTGTATTTCTGATGAGTACGAGTCATTTAGAATAGCGATTGAAACTCAAGACAGACTACCAACACTAGAAGCACTAAAAATAAAACTTTTAAAAGAATATGAAGCTGGAAAAAGAAATGTGTGTGAAGAATCATCAGATGCAATGATTGCGAAGAAAAATAATAAGAAAATTTTAAAACCAAGTGAAGTTTAGTGACCTAAAAGTGAGAAATTCAAATTTACCAGTCACAATTGCGGGAAAGTAGGACACAAAGCAAATGAATGCTGTTCGAAAATTCAAAATCAACAAAGGTATTCTAACACATGTGTTTTGACAATTCAAAGTTCCATATAATAGGGTCAGCTGATAAAGATGTGCTACATTCAGCAAATAACGAATCAGCCAAAATTGAAGGTAATCAAAATGTAAAAATCAAAACTAGTACTGGTTATATTTTTAGGTTAGAAAATACATTATACGTTTCGGGCCTAAGATCAAGTCTATTATCAGTGGCAAAAATAACTGATCATGGTAAAAGTGAAATTTAATAAAAACAAAGCAATTATAAGTAACAAGAAAACTGGTGAAAAAATAATGTTGGCAAAACGCACAAAAGATTTATATTTTGTTGAAGAAATAGTTGAAAACTGTAAAGAAGCTCAAGAATCCGCTATACATACAAGAATGGCATTAACGTTACGGATACCTAAATGAAAATAATTTAAAAAATTTATGGAATAAAGTTCAGTCCATCTTAATAAAAAATTACAAATTTGTGAGGTATTATTAGTGATGTTACGAATATCAATTTTTAATATTCGCAAATACGAATATCTCTGCCAATATTCGCCGAATACGAATATCCAATTTGAAATTTAGCACCACACCATATTTCAAGTTTTATTGAAAAAAACTCCCATTCTCGTCCATAACAATAATTAGAAAAAAACTTGGCACATTTCTAAATGAATTTAACATTATTATAACATTCCGACGACTAAATTTGGAATTATCTAGTTCGCACCTGTATGTCACTGCTGAACATTTTAAAATTTTTTATACTAACATTATTATTATATAAAAGTCATAAGCACCGCGACCCAAAGGGGTAGATTAAGGCTACATATAAAGCCAATAATTCCCCACGATGAGAGATTGCATACTTCACCTGAAGTTATTAAGATAACTCCAAGGAACTGTTTGCACACTTATCGGTGTGACCAGATCTTTAAATAGTTTACAGCTAAATCTTGCATTAGACAAGGCCAGAAAATGATTTTAGAAAATGCTAAAAAATGTTCAAGATTTTTTTCAATAATATATTAAAAGTATAATATGAAATTCAATTTAAAATACAAATCGAGCCTTTGCTGCAATAGAGTCATAACTCAAAAAACCTGAATTATGAGTTAATGTTTTTAATTCTTTAATTCCCAGTGGAAAATAGGGCCGCCTACAAGCTAATAATGTGGAGTAAGTCGCCGTATAGTTTCTTCATATTGTGTAAAAATTTCACACAAATATCTTATATATTCAACTCTAGAGAGAAGAATTAAATCTTAAGTTTATTTCTTTAAGTTTAAGAAAAGCTGAAATTTCAAAATCATTATTTTTCCAACCGTTTACCGCAAACATTTGTTCCATATATTTTTTTGGATTAACATGAAATGCCCAAATATTTACACTATAGCATTTTTATTTTGGGATCATTTAATTAAATTTTTACATTACAATGTAAAATTTCCTTTTACT
This sequence comes from Pollenia griseotomentosa, assembly GCA_963931875.1. NCBI lineage: Eukaryota > Metazoa > Arthropoda > Insecta > Diptera > Polleniidae > Pollenia > Pollenia griseotomentosa. The sequence continues at coordinate 173,142,945 of OZ007560.1, read as the reverse complement.
TTTATAAGTAATAAAAAAATCAACATGATTAGGGTATTTCTCAGATTCCCTAAATGTTAATTTTTTTTACAAAACAGGTAAGACGTTTCTTAAGATAAAATTAATCCATTTACATACGAAATTTCTTTTTTAGTATAATAGTTTATAAAAAAAGTTTAGGTCATCAATAAAACTGTTGCTTAAAATACCTAAAAGAAGAGCAAAAAAAAAAAGCTGAAAACATTCTATAAAAATCCTAAATAAATTTTGTCAACTGATTTTTTGGAAAATAAATTTAGCTGATAATTTGGTTATACCTATTTTAAGGTAGTAGTCAAAAAGTTTGCAAACACATGCAATGTGATGGCGTGAATCGTTATTAATTTAAAAGTCGATTTCGAATTTTTTGATAATACGTTGTTTTTCATTTTAAGTAACGATATATAAAATACAAAATTGCTTATGTTTGTTTGCATTTTCGGTTTGGAGCACATCGATTGATGCACGGAACGATGTCTTTTTACTCAAAGTTGAACATTGTTTTGCAGGCGTAGAATTAATGTAAATTTAAGTGTATGAATAAATCAAGCATATTAGTGATTTTTGCAGTTCTCTGATCACAATCATAACAATTCTTGAACTTAAACGAGCAAATAAAAAAATAATTCATAAATGTAATTGTGAGATCATTTAATTAGTTATTTCAATAGTTAAGGAGATCTTACAAAATAATCTTTTAGAAAATAATTTGGTTTAAATGTTTAGGATTTAAGCGATTATTTTCTTTAGTTTTGATTAAACTTGACTTGGAAAAAATTCTTTTATTTATCGTATACATATGTTGAAGAAATCAAAAGTAACTCATAATACAAAATATCTCATTTCTCAGTCCTTTTCCTCACAAAGTAGCACTTCTAAATGTTTGGGTTAATTCTGTTAAAAGATTGTTTGAGTTTCTTCATCTGACACATCCTGGCAAAGCTCAGCACCGAACATTCTGCAAACAATTTATTTCCGAATTCCTTAGCTTCTAATTTTGTGCTGTATTTTAAAAATGTATTGCTAGAAGGAAATGTATTGTATAAAAAAATATTTTCTTAACACAAACTACAAAAAATTAAAAATTTTGTTACATCGGTTAAATTAACCGATCAGTTAATCGGGTGATAAATAATTGGTTAACCGATTAACGGTTAACCGAATGAACACGTACATACTTATGTTTACGTTTTTGTACGCTTTGATTGTCATATTTAAGCCAAGTTTTTGGAACACTTACTTTACCACTTTATTTTTAAATACTTAAATAAAGAGCACACAATTACTCACTAAAGTAACAAGTTTTTTAATATTGAGGTTTTAATTTTTTCGGTAAGTAACATTTTTTTCATGGGTGCAGGATATATTTATACAAATATATCTTGTCTGAGTGTAGCCAACAAACACGGAATCAAACCTTTGATATGAAATGAATTTATCATTTAACATCAAACACAATTTCACAACCTTTTTTCAATTGTTTGATTGAAACATTTGAATTCAAACTGATAACGATTTGAATATAAATATTTGACATACAATGTTTTATTAATTTGATGTCAAATTGTTATTAAATATTGTTCTCAAATCAAAAAATAACGCACAAAAAAAAATAATAAATAAAATTAATGTAAACACTAGAATTTGGAGACTAAAGTTAAATGTGTTACACAATTAAAGAAAAGTTACATATTACTTGAAGTTAATTCGCCTTTAAAAAACCTTGATTTCTTGTAAAAAAATATAAATTATTTGTGAGTAAAATATTAATTAAAAAGTGAAATAATGTAAATTAAAATAAACCGGGAGAGTGAAGAAAATATAAGTTTGTTGTACGATCGCGGAGCTAAGTCATGATAATCCTCAAAACGAAAAGGAGCCAAGTATTTTGTCTTTATTTATTTATTAAATATATTTTTAGGTCTATGGATAAATCCTTGCAGCACAGATTACTAAACAGATATGTCACGAGACGGAAGATTTTGCGTTTTTTTGTCTCTTTCTAAGAAAGCTGCCCTTTTTGCATTTCTCTTTGCATCATCATTTATGCCGCAATACAATGAACACAAATTTGTTAAGTTGATATTTATTTGCAAAACTGTTGTAAAAATTAAGTTTTAAGTTTACCACAACACGAGTAAATAATATTTAAGTATGTAAATAACATTATAAAACAAAACAATACTACTAAATACATTTTTTTGCACAAAACACATAAGCCCAATTCACAATCTTGTGCAAATGGTCTTGCATCGTAGCATTTGCAAAATGGTATAGTAAATACTGTAGTATACTTTTGATTGGCTTGGTTCACAGAGTGTTAGCTGTCGATTTACAATCAAGTGTTGCAAAAGTCGAGTAAATATAAACTAACGGAGTTCAGTGTTTGGTGCAAATGGTCTTGCGAAATAGGAAATGCTAAATTGCGTAGCTTTTTTATGAAATTTAACGGAAGCTCTGTGTATTTTGTTGTTGGATTTAACAAAACATTTATGATATTATTCATTTGCTCTTTTACAAAATCATTTACACCAAACACTGAACTCCGCTACTATTGGTTTTAGGCGTTGCATATTTGCAAAAGAGTAGCAAGTGCATTGCTGTATATTTCGTTGGTGTAGAGTAAAAATATACTATACCATTTTGCAAATGCTCCCAAAAGTATGCTACAGTATTTACTATACCATTTTGCAAATGCTACGATGCAAGACCATTTGCACAAGATAGTGAATTGGGCTAACGTTTGTTGAACTATTGCATTTGTTTAACGTGGCTTGTGTTTTGTTATTTTTGTTTTGATCACGCCATTTGTGTTGATTGTTGCGGCCTGTTCTTACACATTGCCACTTCACTACCAAAAAAACTTTCTGTCTTTTTCTTCGAAAGCTGCCTTCGCAACTGATTCGGTCATTTTACACACGTAACTTTTTATATATCTGTACCCATGTTCTGTAACTTTAAAGAGAACTTTTCGCATCGAAAAGATGTAAAACTAAATATTCCATCGTTTCTCGAAAAGTAAGAAAAAACTGTGTCGGTAACTCATGTCGAAAACTATCAAAAGAGTTTACGTCGTTGCGTTAAAAATGTCATAACATTGCACTCGAAGCCGATGTGACATTGCAGACGTTAAGGACGCCAGTAACTCATATCGTTGACGGCGACTAAAATTTACTAAAATTAAAAATTTTTCAACGTAAGATGCCAAGATCCAAGATGCCAATTGTGTCCACTATCTCGATTTTATAGTCACCGAGTTTATAGATATTTATAACACTACGTTTTCTAGAAAAGCGCATATGCTTACATTTCATTAGGTTTAATTCCATTAGGTTATGTTTACACCAATTATAAAATGTATCTAATGGCCAATTTTCAGGATTGATATTAAAACACATTTATGTTTAAAATCGTTTTAAAAACAAAATTCTCTTCTTCACTTAATACTTACATAAATCAAACTTAATTCACCGATGTGGTACACTTAATTTCAACTTAAGTTTCTATTGTAATATTTAAGCAAGGTGGCCTCAATATCACGACAATACAACAATGGAATTAGTAATGGGGGACGGGAAAAAATTATTTTGGCTTGTATTTATCGACCACATAGATATTACAAACCTAATGACGGAAATTGAATCGTTATCATTATTTTACAATGATGTTATAATTGCTGGCGATCTAAACAGCAATTTACTTAATGACAATTCGTTATCTGTTGATATGCAAGCACTTGGGCTTCTGTCAGTGAACAGTGTTGTACCCACACATTATCCAAATGGTGCAAATAGCTTGCTTGACGTTTTCTTCGTAAACAACAGAAGGAAAATATTGCTGTATGATCAACTATCTGCTGCAGTCTTTTCAAGGCACGACCTTATTTTCATTATATATGATGCCCTTACCCAAATTGAAGATGTTTGTTATAGTTACCGGGATTTTCAGAACATTAATTATAATATTTTAAACCAGCGTATTGACAGTATCGGATGGCATCTCATCTATACCATCGAAGACGTGAATGATCAAACCGCTTTCTTTCAAAATAATGTTACTGACTTATATAATGAATTTGTGCCGGTAAAAACTAAAACTGTAAAATCTTAACAGCCCCTGTGGTTTAGTTCAACCATAAAACGCTTAATAAATGCTCGGGACATAGCTTACAGTCGTTGGAAAAAATTTAAAACCCCAGAATTATATGCGATCTTTAAATCTGCAAGAAAAGATGTCGTTAAATGCATAACTACTGCGAAGTCTACGTATTATGGATCGCAATTTTCATCGGCCTTAGGAAGCAAAGAAAAGTGGAAAAATATTCGTGAAAAAGGTATTGGAAAGAGTAGAAACACTACTTCTGTTTTAAATGTGGACGTAAACGAATTAAACAACAAATTTGTCAATGTCCCAGTTAAAAGACAAACAGTAAATAAGTATGCTCAATTAAACATCGTGCCATTTGAACACAGTTTTTGCTTCAGATGTGTTGATCAAGCGGAAGTTCAAAAAAGTGTATTTGGCATTAAATCAAATGCTGAGGGTCTAGATGGTATAAATCCTAGATTTTTTAAGCTTGTTGTTCATAAACTCCTGCCGTTTTTGACATATTTGTTTAATTCTATATTAACTAAGTCAGTTTTTCCTGATACGTGGAAAAAAGCCAAAATTATTCCAATTTCCAAGAATAACAATGATTTCAGATCCATTGCAATACTTCCATTCCTGTCAAAAGCTTTGGAAAATATCATAAAAAGTCAAATTTGTGAATATCTGAGTAAACAAAAGCTATTAACTGATTATCAATCTGGTTTTAGACATGGAATGAGCTGTATTACTGTTCTAATTGACGTGGTGGAAGAACTTAGGTCTAAACTGGACAATGACATGGTTTCTTTTCTTGTACTCTTAGATCATAGTAAGGCTTTTGACACTGTTGAGCATCAGATCTTATTATCTAAGCTCCAAAAGTTCTTCAATTTTTCCCCTACAGCTAGTAAACTGATTTTTTCGTATCTCCTTAATCGGAAGCAAACCGTTTTCCTGAATGGCTTAATGTCAAATTGCCTTGAAGTTAACAGAGGGGTTCCGCAGGGTTCTGTTTTGGGTCCCCTTCTGTTTTCGTTGTATATAAATGATCTGCCAGATGTATTAACCCATTGTGGAATACAAATGTATGCTGATGATGTACAATTGTACTTAAGTACCAAAATAGACAGTGTAAGTTCTTGTATTCATCTCATTAACCATGATCTTAATAAAGTTCATCACTGGGCGTGCATGAATGGTTTGTGCATAAATCCATCGAAATCTAAATGCATTTTTGTTTCAGGTCCAAAACGCAGTTTATAAAATAATTAACGCACAATGTTTATATAAAACTTATTTATTTATTAAAGATTATATTATAACAAAAGGTTTAAAACGTAAAACAAAAGTAGTAATAATTTTCATAGAAAATTTATACATATAATATCAAAACCTATTCGATTAAAATAAAATTAGAACAGAACAGTTTATTTTGTGCAAAATGGAAAACGAGTGTTCTCCCACAATTTTCATATCCAAAAATAATAAGAAAGCACTTAATAATAATGCTTCATTACACTAGGCAACAGCCATTTTGTTATTTGGTTCTAGCATACTTTTTCTCATGGATTTGGACCTACTGAACACGAAAATGAATTTTAAAAATTTTTCTGTCGATTGGTTTGCGAGATACAAATTTTTTAATTTTTTTTTTTTAATTTTTGGAGGTACACTTACTATTTTGAGCATATCTTTAGTCTTCTTTGACCTATTTTATCCTACTACTACTCAAATTAAAGACAATTGAGCCGTCTACAACTTATTTTCAGAAAATTTTCAAATCGGGTTAGTAGTTTTGATGTTGGCGGCTTAAAAAGGTTAAAAAACTGGGTTTTTTTAGTAAAAATGTGGCTGAAAAATTCATATAAAAATTCATATAAAATATAAAACGCGATGTTAACAGCGATTTTAATTTTTTTACGTATAGCTGACACTTTTCCAAAGAAAATAAGCCCTTACTTAACAAAATCTGATGACAAATGGCCGACTTATTATTTTTTTGGTAAACGACCGAAATTCCTCTATTTCACGATTTTTTGATTTTCATTATTTGCACAGCTTACCTACCCAACGCAAACGAATAAATACATTTGAACTTAATTTAAAATAAACAAATTAGTCTTCGTATATTATTTTTTAATTTATTTACAGCACTACATGCTCAATGTATCGCACAATTAGCTAAACTAACGAAATTAAACTAACTAATTAAATTAAGCAAATCAACGCACAAAAAAAATTAGTAAAAACAAAGATATAAGTGTACATTTTATGCCATGTGGAAAAACTGCTGACTTCTTCTTTGTTTTTTGTATTCGCTGCAATCGGTCTCACGTATTAGGGTCCAAATATAGTCACCCATCATAGCCGTGTCATACATGCCCTGATAGCGTCGTTCCATAGCCTTCAATTCCTGATGAAAGCGCTCGCCGTGTTCGTCGCTCACGTCTCCTAAATTCTCAGGGAAAAAATCCAAATGAGAATGCAGAAAGTGTATTTTAAGTGACATGTGCACTCCCATGGCTTCATAGTTCTTTACCAGATCCTCAACTATGTCCTTATAATTCGGGCTTTTGTTGTTTCCTAAAAAGTTTTCCACAACAAGCCTGAAGGAATTCCATGCTGCGGCTTCGATGGGTGATAACAGCTTTGGGAATTTTTCATCTTTCAAAATTTTTTTTATCTCGGGTCCTGCGAAGACTCCTTCTTTAATTTTTGCCAGCGAAAGGTAAGGGAAAATTGACCGTAAATAGGCAAAAGCTTCACCTTCTTTGTCTAATTTTTTGGCAAAATTTTTAATCAAACCCAATTTTATGTGCAGCGGCGGAAGTATTATATTTTCACGGTTCTCTATTAGTGGTTTGCGCTGAACATTCGCTTCTCCAACTACAGGTTTCGTTCGTACCGACCATTTTTTTTTTATATAATGCTGATCATCAGCGCGGCTATTCCAAAGGCACAGAAAACAGCAATGTCGCGTATAGCCTCCTTGGAGTCCACACAGAATGGCCACAACTTTAAGGTCGGCGCATATTTTCCAATTGTATTTCCTATACTCTATGCATTTCAGCAAAATGTCCATAGTTTCATAGTTCTCCTTTGAATGAACCGCATGAGCAATAGGAACAGATGGCTTTTCATTCCCATTATGTAAGAGAACTGCCTTCAAGCTCTCTTTGTTGCTGTCAATAAACAACCTCCATTCGTTGGGGTTGTGAATTTGGTGAAGCTCTTGGAACAAGCCTGAAATGTCGCTGCAAAAACATATTTGGTCTTTCTTTGTATAAAATTTTGCATACTCCTTGTGACGGTTTCTGTACGTTGATACTTTCACTTCTGAAGCCGCAAATCCACACTCTATCATCCGAGACGCAAAAAGTTCGGATTTCTCCTTAGTGAGACCAAAATCGCGCACCCAATCGTTTAGTTCGGCCTGTGACAGTAATTTTCGCTTTGCACCCGGCTCAAATTCGCTTGCATTTGACTCGGACTCTTCTTCTGACGATTCTGCTTTTTGAAGAGATGCACCAGGGCACACTGGATATGGCACATCATGCGAATGTGGTACTGGAAGCGCAAACGATCCCACTTGAGCGTAGTTCCATTTAAAAAATCTTCCTACCCCACTGTTTGTGGTGAGGCAAAAATAACAGTCTGTGGAATGGCATAGCGGCTTTTTCCACATCATTGGTGTATCGAATTTCATATGGCGGCTAAAATTAAAATAAATTACTATATTCGCTATGTATAATGTGTTTAAATAAAAATTCTTACCTTCCGCCAGCTGCCCAGTTGGTTAAGATTATATAGCAAAGATCACACAGCGACTTAGGTGTCCATGGTTCTGTGATATTTGGTGAAATACCAAAATAATTCAAATAGTGCAATTGTACTGCTGGAGTAAACTTGTGTGCGTGATTTTTTTTTATAAACTGGCCACAAACATTGCAGAAATTGTCTGGATCGTTCAAACACTCGAACACACGTAGTCTTTTACTCATTGTCTTCCTTGCGTTTTCTAAATATTAACTTCTTTACACTTTCACAGACAGTTTTGAAATGCAATTGATAACCGTGTCTCCTTATGTTTAAATATGTATGAGCATGTAGTGCTGTAAATAAATTAAAAAATAATATACGAAGACTAATTTGTTTATTTTAAATTAAGTTCAAATGTATTTATTCGTTTGCGTTGGGTAGGTAAGCTGTGCAAATAATGAAAATCAAAAAATCGTGAAATAGAGGAATTTCGGTCGTTTACCAAAAAAATAATAAGTCGGCCATTTGTCATCAGATTTTGTTAAGTAAGGGCTTATTTTCTTTGGAAAAGTGTCAGCTATACGTAAAAAAATTAAAATCGCTGTTAACATCGCGTTTTATATTTTATATGAATTTTTATATGAATTTTTCAGCCACATTTTTACTAAAAAAACCCAGTTTTTTAACCTTTTTAAGCCGCCAACATCAAAACTACTAACCCGATTTGAAAATTTTCTGAAAATAAGTTGTAGACGGCTCAATTGTCTTTAATTTGAGTAGTAGTAGGATAAAATAGGTCAAAGAAGACTAAAGATATGCTCAAAATAGTAAGTGTACCTCCAAAAATTAAAAAAAAAAAATTAAAAAATTTGTATCTCGCAAACCAATCGACAGAAAAATTTTTAAAATTCATTTTCGTGTTCAGTAGGTCCAAATCCATGAGAAAAAGTATGCTAGAAACAAATAACAGACAAAAGTTTGTTATTTGTGACCTAGTGTTATTAATCAACAACGATAAAATCGACTTTGTGCCATCGTCATCAAATTTAGGAATCACGTTTAATTCTGAACTTTCTTGGTCTAACCATATCTGTATTATTGCAGGAAAAGTACACGGAATGCTTAGGAACTTATGGGCTATTCAATCTTTCACTCCATTTAATATAAGATTGTTACTAGCTAAAACTTAGCTAATACCGGTTTTACTATATGGATGTGAAATATTTGCCAATTGCGACACCTCCGATTTTCATAGACTTGAGGTAACCTATAATAATATAGCTAGATATGTATTTAACCGTAGGAGACCTGATAGTATTTCGTCGTACTCCTTTCAGCTTTATGACATGAGCTTTAAAAAATCTACTAAAATTTAAAGGCCTCCTCATGATGCATAAGATAATATATATACAGGAGCACGAATATTTATTTAGGATATTTATTTTTGCCAAATCTCCACGCGGTAAAAATTTGATTTCTCAAAAATATAGATGTCTTATCTCTTCGAGACAATTTTTTAACTACACAATTAGTCTCTGGAACAAGTTACCATCACGTCTTCAAACACTAAGCATCACTTTGGCCTTTAAGAAGGAATTATTAAAGTATTCTAAAAATCTTTAATATAGCTTAAATATATCTATATCCTTTTAATTACACTGTGCATGAAATTGACACTTTTTTTCGTGACAAGCCGGGCACATGGCGTTTTAACATAATTCTGGGACGCTAAATCCAGTGGTGGCCGCGGTTTTTTCAGATTGGCTCTGGTTTTCGAGATATACCGTTATTTCGAAAATGGAGGAGGTTGCACAACATATATTCGCGTAACTCAAAAACGGTTTAGTTTATTGAAATTACTAAAAAAACCGAAATTCCGCAATAAAATTTCATTTTAGAAAAGTAAAACTCTTTTTCTAATATGAGTAGTCTTATTGAAACATAATTTTTTTTTTGAAAAAAAAAATTAATTTTTTTATCAAAATTTCGAAATTTTTGTTTTTTAAAATGTCATAAAAAATTAAAAAATACAGCTAGGCTTCTAATTTTTTGCAGACTTATAAAAACAAAACAAGCCATAAATGATTAAAATCTGTTTGCAACTTTTGATTTTATTCACAAAAGTCGACAAATTTTAATTAATTTAAGAATTTCATAAAACGCAATATTTGTATGGGAGCCCCCTAAGGGATGGTGATAAAGGGAAAGTATAATTTGAGAAAATGTTAAGAACAAAAAACTAATGGAGGCCAGTCATACATTTTATCATCCCAGGGGCAACTCCTGGGCATTTATGGGACTTTTTCATCCATGTATTTCTAGTCTGCATTGAACATTTTGTATAGAAGCCCCCTTAAGGAATGGAGATAGCGGGTGGGTATGTTAGAAATAAATGATTGAGATGAAAAATAAAGTGGGGTTGGTAATACATTTGACCCATCTAGGGGCATCCTAGGCGCTGCAGGGGCCAAATTTAAGGCTAGGGTTCTACGCATATAAAAAACAAATTTCCAAATAAAATAAGCTATAAGTGATTAAAGTCTGTCTACAACTTTTAATTTTTTCATAATAGATGAAATTTTTTTATTTTTTAAACTAACCAAACTTAAAAATTTTAAAACATTTATTTTTGTTGTTAATTAGTTAAAGTTAAAGTTTTTATTCAGAAATTTATTCTTCCTCCTCCTGCAGATTCCAACAAATATCCCCTAATAGCGAATCAAGTTGTTTCATCAGACTCGGCTGGTGATTGTTCATTAAATTTTTCAGCATGGTAATGCAAAAAATGTATATTCAATGACATTCTAACGTTTAAGTTTTTAAATGCGGTTAGCATATTTTTGATTAAAATTCGCCAGTTTTCAGACCCATGATTTCCTAATACATTTTCTATTACTGATTTTACACAATTCCAGGCCAATAGCTCGATATCATTCAATGCAACCTCAAATTGATGGTCCTTCATAAGACGACGAATGTCCGGTCCATTAAGAATTCCTTTAAAATAAAAACATTATGATATGAAATAAAAATAAAAGCAACACCATCTGGGCTCAATGCTTTTATAAAATTTTTTACAATACCCAGTTTGATGTGGAGTGGAGGGAGCAAAATCTTTTCCATCGGCACAAGTGGTAATTCAATAACATTATTTCTATTCTATCTGCTTTCCTCACGTAAAGCCCAATCCCGTGTATTGTACTGGAAGCCATCGAAACGCGTATTCCATAAGCAAATGAAGCACATATTTTTAGTATAGCCCAATTGCATGCCTCTTAAAAGAGCTACCACTTTAAATCTGCGCATATTTTCCACTTGTGGTCTTCATATTTAATTAACTGTATTATTTTTTTCATTGATGCGTATGTCTCTTTAGTATTTGTGCTTAGTGCTATCGGAATAGGACTTTTTAAATTAGTGGCATGTAGCATAACTGCTTTTAAGCTACTTTTGGAAGAATCAATGAATAAGCGCCAATCTCCAGGATTATATTCATTTTGCATTGTTAAAACCAAGCCACGGATGTCAGTACAATACGCGATAGAATTATTCTCAATTGATTTAAAAAAAGTCGTAAATCGTCTATGGCGATTGATAGCCCCGTATATTTATACACCTGGTGCTACAATATTAGCTCGTTTTAGCTCTTTTGTTAAGAGAATGCTCTGTCTTTGAGATAATTTTAGACGCCGTACCATTATATCCAGACGATCTTGCGTGATTTCATTGTGACTGCATGGAACCGTGATGCATGACGGTTCATACATTGAAGTAGCTGGCCCATCCGCTTCAACAGAATGAATTATTGAGGAAATATGTTCTGTTGCACAATAAAATACCGTTTTGTGTGGTTTTGTAAGCACAATAAAATACAAAGATGTAAGCATTTATGACTTTATTTCTTAATTCTAAGAATTTTTTAATTGGTAACTGTGGATTTTCCAAAATTCCTACCGCAAAGTGAAAGTGTGGTAATAATGCATGCATATTTCTTTGGAATAGCATACATTTGAATATTTGTTTTTTTGTTTTGTATTGTAAATGGCACAAAAACCGCATTTAAAAAATTGTACGTCAAAATGTCATTGAAAATAAATTTTCTGCATTGGCACATTCTTCATATATGTACATAATTTTGAATAAAGAATTTAAAAATTAAAAAAATCCTGTGAAATGCTCCATATAAATTATATTCTTCATATATATTGAAGAAAAGGTTCCACAACTGCCTAGGAGCCACTCCTAGTGGGATAAAATGTATGACTGGCCTCCATTAGTTTTTTGTTCTTAACATTTTCTCAAATTATACTTTCCCTTTATCACCATCCCTTAGGGGGCTCCCATACAAATATTGCGTTTTATGAAATTCTTAAATTAATTAAAATTTGTCGACTTTTGTGAATAAAATCAAAAGTTGCAAACAGATTTTTACCATTTATAGCTTGTTTTGTTTGTAGCTTCGTTTTTAATAAGTCTGCAAAAAATTAGAAGCCTAGCTGCATTTTTTATATTTTTATGAATTTTTAAAAAACAAAAATGTCGAAATTTTGATAAAAAAATAAATTTTTTTTCAAAAAAAAAATTATGTTTCAATAACGACTACTCATATTAAAAAAAGAGTTTTACTTTTCTGAAATGAAATTTTATTGCGGAATTTCGTTTTTTTTAGTAATTTCAATAAACTAAACCGTTTTTGAGTTACGCGAATATATGTTGTGCAACCTCCTCCATTTTCGAAATAACGGTATATCTCGAAAACCAGAGCCAATCTGAAAAAACCGCGGCCACCACTGGATTCAGCGTCCCCGAATTTTGCTAAAACGCCATGTGCCCGGCTTGTCTGTTTTTTCAACTAGCATAGTGTTATTAATTGTTTTTATTTATTATTTATTTATTTTATTGAACGCATTGTATAACTTAATTTAATAATTCAATTTTTATATGTTAAATTGCCATGTAACTTACTATCACTGTAAATTATAAGATTTATATCTTGTTGTGATAGGTATTAAAATAAATAAATACAAATAAAAAAAAAAAGAGGCAAAGCAATAACAATCAGCTGTTTTTTGAGACCGCCTTGTAAATAAATTTACTTGTTTATGATATTTTTTTGTATTTAGTAGTGCTACCATACTTTTATCTTATTTAAATAAGACTTTTCAAACAAAACTCAAAAAATCAATCTGTTTTTAAATACGATTTAAGTTTTTATGAAAATTAACTTAATTAAGATTTAATTACTATCCTGAAAATTGGGCATAAGTCTTCTTGAAGATAAATGTGTTCTAAAGAGTTCGTGAAGCTAAAAAATATTTTTACATCGTCTGCAAACATTAGTATATGTGAATGCTTAATAATGTCAGGCATGTCGTTGATAAAGAGCAGAGAGCCAAGGTGACTGACTACCTTGCGGAACACCGGATTTTACCAATATAGGTTTATAAGTTGAAATCCCAAATTTTACGCATTGTATTCTGCCGAGAAGATTTGACTTTATCCAGCTTACATAAATTTTGTCGAAACCCATAATATAAATTTTTTTTCAGAAGAAGGTTGTGATTTACCTTATCAAATGCCTTACTGAAGTCGGTATAAATAACGTCGGTATGTTGGCTGTTGACAAATCCTTAATTTACCAAAGTTGTAGTTCTACGATATTTGTCATAGTTGATGATTCTTTACGAAATCTGCGTTGAAAAGGTGTTAATAACGGTGAAACTTGATGAACCATCCCTACAAGAAGAGAATGTGGGAGTTGTTACTTTTTTCACGTTGGTGTTAAGAAAATGATAGCAAGAAATGACCGAAATAAAGTTTTCTGTCATTTCTTTCTATCATTTTCTTAACACCAACGCGAAAAAAGTGACAACTCGCTCATTCACTTCTTGTAGGGACTGAATCTTAAATGCATTTGGCTATACCTCTGTTATTAGTCATATTTGGTTTATTTCCAGATTTGAACAAAGGAAATAAATATGACTCTTTCCATTTCTTTGGGAAATAAACATTTTTCATAGAAATATTAAGACTAATTGACAACGGCATTGCTAAAGCTTCCATACATTTGATTAAAATACTGCTTGGTATACCATCAGGACCATTGACTGTGGTTATTGGTGAAAATGATATAGTTTGACCAGTAACTATATTAAATGAATACTTGACATTTTCAGCACAAAGTGCATCAGAATATGTGGGCTAAAAAAAGTTTGCGAATAAATCACTGATTTCTTTTTCATCATGTGTTTCAGTGTGGAATGATCTTGGATCGTGCTTTGAGTTGTTTTTTTTATTTTTATCAAATAATCGTTATATAATTTAGCATTTAGCAAATTATGTTTTGGACGCGCTAATGCGAATGGTTAATATGTAATTGAATCCAATTTGTGTTATTTAAAAGATTATGTAGTTTGGTGTAATTTGCCCTTTTAAAACAAAACACCTTTTCTTTTTTATGGAAATTTTGATCACTATGACAGCTAAAAATGTTGCAGCTAATTTCAATTGTAGGGTGGTAACGATCTTCTGGGAGTGTAATAGAATCAACACGATTTATCAAACATTCCTTAGATTCATTAACAAATACCAGGTCAAGTAATTTGCCATATATATTGTAGACGCCATTAATCTGATGTAGACATCAATTTGTTATGTTAACCGAATTTATCATCGCTTATGTTATCAGAACTATTTGGAATGTAAGTTTTACTTTTTGAAATGTCAGAAAATCTGAGGTATATTAAAGCGCCAAGGACTAACATGAATTCAACCGAACTGATTTTGGAGGTCACTAGTTCCATTGCCAAAATGTGTTCTTGATAAGTTATTATATCTGATTGAGGTGGGACATAAGAACATGTAATAAATATTTTAATGTTAATTACTTTACACCAATAAATTCAATTTTACTTGTTAAGCTTAATATTAGCTCTTCAGCTGGAAATATATTTAAGACAGCTATAAGAACCCCACCGCCAGTAGTAACTGTAGTTCTATCGCGCCGGAAGACATGAACGGGATTGCAAACATTTTCGGTATTTAAGAAAGTATTATTTAGCCAAGTCTCAGTAAGACAAATAATGTGGTGATTGAAATTAAAACTTTCGAGATATAATTTGGAGCATTTATTCCTCATTCCACGTACGTTTTGGTATATAATAATGAGTTGATCATCAGGAGCTTCAGTTAGTTTTTTGAATGTATTAATTGTTGTTTCGGCAAATAATCAACATTCATTGGACGTCGGCTTACATTTTGTTCATGTTCTCGAACTAAAACATGTTTAGGCCGTAAAGATAAGTCGAGAATGGAGTAAAAATTGTAAATGGAACAGTAAGTTTAAACGATGTTATAATCCGCGCTTGTGAGTAAGTAAACTTATGAAAATTCAATTCAACATTTTTGCCGATCTTAGATTTAATATACGCATCAATGTCGTCAACAGATGTATTCCAAGGAGGAGAGGAATTTTTTAGCTATGGTGCCGAATGTTTATCTAACAGTTTATTTAAATAAATAATGAATTTATATTAAAAAGAAAATATTATTATTTATGTTCCACATTGTATTAAATAATAACCTTTGAAAGCAAGTTAAAAATAAATGCATTTCTCAATTTGAAAATAATTTTCCTTTTTTACTTTTGTTGATTATCAAACGTTTGTCGTTTGAGGAAAGGTTTGATTTCAAATCACTTTCAATTTGAAATCAAACCTCCGTGTTTGTTGGGTAAATGGTTAAGTTTACTTGAATAAATATTTTATTAATCATATCTTCATTGAATAAGTACTTTTAATTTTATGTAAAATTTGAAATATTTGTCAATTGTAAAATATATTTTTAATATAAAACATACATATATAATAATTGACGACGAGGAAAATTTTAATTTAAAAAAGAAAATATTCCTAAATTAATTTTAAATTGGAAAACCAATTTGGCAAACTGCGCAAAGAGCAGCAATCTTGGGCTCAGCAATTACTTGAAAGCCAGCAAGGATTTCTTGCTAACGCAACTCAAAAAAAAAACATACTGAAACTTTTAAAATTAGCATGAAGTGCAGAAAACTTTTCTTCATATTCCAATTAACTCAAGGAATATTTTAAAGCGTATGGTGTTCAAGAAGTCGAACAAATGAAATCATTTTTTGTATCTTGGATAGGTCCAGATTTATTTAAACTAGCATGCAAATAGTTGTTGGAACAATATATTGCATCAAAAGTTCACTCATTAGCAGCACGATTCAATTTTCACAACAGAGCTATGCAAGAGTCGTATTTAAAATGGTTATTTGAATTGTAAGATTTACCAGATATTGTTTTTTTCATGTAAACATTGTCAAACGGAATATCGTTGGATTAATATAGAAAAGGCGTATCTACACTTTTCGTTACTTTTCAGGAGAAGGAAAAAACTGAATAAAACCTTAAAAACTTAATATACAAATACTTTTCTATTGCAATTTTTATTCAAAACAAGCAACGAATTCAATTCTGGTTAAATTTTTTTATTATTATTTTTTTTTTTCAATAAGTAAACGAATAATTATGCTCAAGGCCTTAGTTTTTTAATAAATTTTATTTATTTATTTTAATAGTCAATATTTCGTAACCCTACGGGAAACATCTTCAGGATAAAAATATAGAAATTTTTATTAAAACGAGTAACAATAGACGTTCATTAAAAGACTGCCCGCTAATCCGATCTTTATTGTACAGTACAATAAAGACCGGACTAGCTACCACAATACATTAAAAACGCGATTTCGAAAAAATGTACAGGGGTGTGCTGGAAATCGCAAACGCAAATCGCAAGAATTTTAAAAGTCTTTTTTTAGTAAGATTTTTGTAATAAAAGAATTTTATGGCAAATATTATACAAACATTTCTCTATTAAACAGAATTTTATAACAAAAATTATTAAAATTAGATTAAAAGTGTATTAAAAACAGCCTCAAAATTCTTGCGTTTTGAGTTTGCGATTTCCAGCACACCCCCCATAGATACGCCTTTTCTATATTAAGCCGACGATATATTAATGAGATGATATGAGACGCTCTTATCAAATACATGCCATGATATGGCTCGTACAGCTGCCTTGCAAAAGCAGAACTCTTCTTTAGAAGAAATTGTCAATATTGCAGAAACATTCGAGTCACACAAAACTTCATTGCAGACACTAAGAAGCAATAGCCTTTCACAGGAATTTCCTCAAATAAAGCGCAGGAATAGCAAGCTAAAATTTCAAGAACAAAAACAAGCCAGAAAAAAGTAAATATGTCTCCTGGAAATCAACTACCCTCCTGTACAGGATGTTTCAAGAATCATAAGAAGAAGACTTCTAAGTTACGCAATGCTACATGTTACAAATGTAGTAAAACTGGCCACATACTTCCGGTATGTAAATCAAAAAATAATAATATCAATAATGTAGTAGAAAGCGATGTTTCATTGGAACATTGCCACCAAATCAACTATCTTCTTAAACGCCGGGATAAGAAATTGATTATAACTGTTCAAGTAAATGAACATAATATTTAACTCTAATTTGATACTGGTGCATCATGTTCTATGGTTATTTTATGAAAACTGATACTGTTTGAGAGCCTATGAAAATCAAAATATTCCCGTTCTCGGAGATGTAAACCTACGATTCCACATGCAAGTAATTACTTGCAAGTAGTGTCCCTGCAAATATTATTGGACCACCTGATCCATTTTGATAAAATGGACTACTCCATGGACTGGTCCGATGTAATGCAAGCATGGACCATGTCATTGTTCATTGTTAAAAAGTGTTTGTAGTGAGACGACATGTCTTCGTTTTTTACGACGTTTTCGTTTTTAAACGAAGTTAAAACTAACCCTCTTGTGTATACAATGGAGTAGTTTTAAAACTACTCTTTTGTAGTCCAAGGCTGGGTTATATGGTCCTGCCCTAGGACATCGTAATGTTAAATAGACCATGTTTTTTCCATACGTTTGGGTTACTGTTGGACTAGTCCTAGTCCCTTGTGGGCTACTCTTTACACGCGTGTTTGGACTGGTCCTATTATTTGCAGGGGTGTACGTATTATTAACGAAAAAAGCTGCAAGTAAAAAAATTGTGTGAATGTTAGTGATAAAGTGTGAGTGTATTGAGTTTTTCGAACTTGCACTTGCATGTGGAAACGGGGGGTAAATGTTAAACTAGGTTTGGAAACTAATAACTCATTTATTTTTTTCTTTATATAATTTTTTTTGAAATAAGGTACATTAGCGTGGCCGTTAGTTGTATGGAGAACTTTTTTTTTTGATTTCTTATACTCTCCCCCTCCAAATCGGTTCAGTTTTGTGTAAAAAAAAATACAAAAAAATTTCGTAGCGATAAGTTGTGTTTTAGGGAGGGCGTCCGCCCCTCAAAGTTTGCCGTCAAGCCATTTATTCAAATGTAATTTGTTTGCGTATGACTATCTTCTAAAAACAACATTTTACAAGAATATGATATATGGCAATATTTTAGCTCTTCTAGTCAACAACATAAGCCTCCAAGAAAGTTTTTTGCTAAGACTAATTATCTTAGAAAATAATTAAGAAAATAACAACAAAATACCAAACATTTTATATACGTTTTATATATATAAAAAGGCGATTTAATGTCAAGTGACACAATTTTGAAATCGATGTCTTCCGATTTGGATCAAATTTACACCAAGGTTAGTCATATTAGATTAGATACACACAAATTTTCAACAAGATCGGTCAAAATGTTTCAGCGGTAGAGGTGGTCAAAGTTTGCCATACAGGTGTTCTTTCTCATCCATGTAATTTATTACCTATTGGTGTTAGCAAAATTTGTCCCAAGTAGCTTAGATAGCTATTTAATCAATCTTTTTTAAAAATATTTTTTTGTTTTTTTTTAAAAATTTTTTAATTTTTTTTTTTAAATTTAAAACTTTTTTTTTATTTTTTTTAGCCAAGTGTTAAATTAAAAAAAAAAAAAATTTAAAAATTTTTTAAAAAAACAAAAAAAATATTTTTAAAAAGTTTGATCAAAAAGCTATCTAAGCTACTTGGGACAAATTTTGCTTACACCAATAGGTAATAAGTTACATGGATGAGAAAGAACACCTGTATGGCCAAAATGTCAAACTTTGACCCCCTCTAACTCAGAAACTTTTTGACCGATCTTGTTAAAAATTTGTGTCTAAGCTACTATCTAACAGTACTAAAATTGGTGTAAATTTCATTTAAATCGAAAGACATCTATTTCAAAATTGGGTCACTTGACATTAAATCCCCCTTTTATATATATAAAACGTATATAAAATGTTTGGTATTTTGTTTTTATTTTCTTAATTATTTTCTAAAATATTGATTTTAGCAAAAAACTTTCTTAGAGGCTTATGTTGTTGACTAGAAGAGCTAAAATATTGCCAAATATCATATTCTTGTAAAATGTTGTTTTTAGAAGATAGTCATACGCAAACAAATTACATTTGAATAAATGGCTTGATGGCAAACTTTGAGGGACGGACGCCCCCCCTAAAACACAACTTATCGCTACGAAATTTTTTTGTATTTTTTTTTACATAAAATTGAACCGATTTAGGGGGGGAGAATATAAGAAATCAAAATAAAAAAAATAACGGCCACCCTAATGTACATATGTACTTAATTCATATGAGGGCTTTTAAGACGTCGTTTTAAATTGATTTCCTTTTAAAGCAACTTCCAAAACCCCTTTGCGTTCATAAGATGATTTTTGGTTGCATGTCTTTTTTTATTTACAGTAGGGCCTTGATTATCCGTTATTCGATTAACCGGCAGCATCAATTAACTGGAAAATAAAAATTTTTTTGCTTTGATTTAAATTACCTTATTATCCGGCATTACCTCTGTTATCCTAAATTATAAACAAATTATCTTTTTTTCGTTTACTTCTGAACAATTAAAACAAATTTAAATAAACGAAGAAAAATAATTTTCCAACGTACTGGAGGCATGTTCTGCCAAAATTACTTTTTTCCTCATGTTTACATAATAATACATTAGCTCTGTTTCTTTACTCTACTTTTGGATCCCTCGGGATCCCAATCTGCACGAAAAGCATTCCCGTACTTTAAATTTGTGTAAATGAGAACGGATTTGATAGAATAAAATTCTTCTTCTTCTTGCACGACACAACCCAGACTATGCAGAGAAGCTTAAGTGAGCAAAGCCGGTTTTTGTTATACCATAGAGGAGAAAATCCTTGCGCCCGGCCGAAGGCCTGCTGTGCAGAGAATCTTTAAATAGCGATGCCGCTGTTTGTTATACCATTGAGGAGAAAATCCTTGCGCCCGGCCGAACGATGCCGTTATTTTCAATTATTTTCAACAAAAAGAGCAGACCCTTTTGGCTGGTAAAACCATATTTTTTTACAAAAACATATGTATGATCAGTTATGTTTTTTTCAATAATTTTTGCGTGATGTGTTTCGAGCGCAAAAAAGGCAAACAAAAAAACTTTACAAGAACAAAAGTGGTCGTGAAAATGTGCTTTTCTGTTTTTTTGAAGGCATAATTTTTTCGGTAACGATATGTAATTTGTTTTTGTAAAAAATTCTTTGATGCATTTAAAAGGGTGGGGTTTCTTCGTTCAAGTGCCATGTAGACAAAAATTAATGAAAAAAAAAATTCTGAAAGAACTGAACACGTGTACTTTGTTTTTCTAAAAAAATAAAAACTAGTGTTCAGGCCTGCCATATTTACCGATTTTTTCCTCTAAATTATCAAAGTGCCTATTTTTTGATAAACACCGACAACACGGTAATTTTTGGTTTGTTTTATATAATTTATTAATTTTGGGTAACTTGTTACACGAGACAACTACTGTTATTAATTCGGCGCTTATACTTAAGGAACAAATTTAGGTATTATTTTCATTATATTAACGAATAATTCGTTGAGCCAACGAAAATATTTTAATAAACGTAATTTCGTTTGCTTTAAAATTTACATTTTCATTGGTTTTTTGGTTCATTGTAGGTTCTAATTGTCCTAAGAATCAAGCCTATGGCAAATGGTGAGAACAGTCACCTGAATCTTAACTTTATAATATAATTTGTTTTCCTGGGTCCATGATTGCCCATGGGTACACTAATGAAAAGTTGTCTAAATTTTAACGTTTATTTAAACCAATATTTCGGCACTTCTTTGAGTGCCTTCTTCGGGGTTTTTTCTTCCTTATTTTATTGTAAAATTTGTTATAATTTGTTAAAAATTTATAAAATAAGGAAGAAAACACCCTGAGGAAGGCACTCAAAATGTGCCGAAATATTGGTGTAAATAAACGTTTAAAGTTTTTATAAAAAAAGACCTCAAGCTCAAAATTTATTAATATTTTAAATAATAAAGGTCGAATAAAAAACATATTATATACTTTCTTATTTGCTTAAAATGGATATTTGTAACCAGAAAAATAAACAATTTTTCCCAATAGATATTTGTAACCAAAAAATTACTTAGGTTATCAACAACCAAAAAAAAAAAAAATTTACTTTAATTGGTTACCATAACCAAATTAAAGTATGCATATATAACGATAATGGTTAAAAATTCCCAATTGAAAATAAAGGAATTTTTCTCGCAAGCTTTACAACAAGTAATAATAGTAATTATTTTCAGTCTCTGAGTTATTTTTTGAATTAAAAACAAAAAAGTCCATATATAACAGTTATTTTTCAACGTAAAAATAAAAGGTCAAATTTAACTCTTAAAAACAGTATTGTTAAGCCGTCTTAAATAAAAACTCAGTTGAGGAATTAAAGATCGAATAAAAATATTAAAACGAGAATTTCATTCAGCCGTCAAAAAATAAAACTCATTTCAAGAGTTGGATTTACACCGATATTTAATTAAACTCATTTTTTTACATTGACACCTGAAACTTGTCGCTGGTCAGATCACTACAATGTGTAAAGCAATGATATCTAATCAGCTTGCACTGCAATTAAACTAATCGTTATTAAAAAAAAGGAAAACAAAATGAGTGTTATTTTAGACGTAAAAATAAAAATCCTTAAAAGAGTTTTATTTGTTGACGGCGAAGTGAGTTTTATTTTAGGCCGAATATTTTATGACTGCTAAATAAAAATCTCTTTTTAAGAGTTCATCCGAACTGTTATTTTTTCGTTGAAAAATGATTTTTAACTGTGGAGTTGAGACCGTTTTTTCTAGATCACAATAGGTTTTTAAAAAGAACTTTAGGACGAACCGACTGGTAATTGTTGGTCATATCTCAGCCATTTGTGGACCAATCTTGCTGAATTTCAATAGCAAGAAATGGTAGACTATAGACATAAATGTAAAACAACCTAGTCGCTATTATGTCTGGAGTATCCGGAAAACACATATCAAACGTAAGACGGACAGACGGACGGACAGACGGACGGACGGACGTCGTTAAATCAACATCTCTCCTCATAAGGACCCAGAATATATATACTTTATAGGGTCTGAGATCAATATTATAGAAATTACACACGGAATGACAAACTTATATATACCCTTTTCCACCTGTGGTGAAGGGTATAAAAAAACCCACCGACGCGATTGGTACAGAAACCAAAATAGTCGAATGGACGCAAAACATAAATGATTTTTAAATAAATTATTTAACATAAAAGTGAACAATAAAATAATTAAATAAAGAAACATAAAAAAATATATATATATGTATGTATGTATGTATGAATGTACATACATATGTATGTATACATATACTGAGCAAAAACATTTGAGTTTGAAATTCTTATTTTTCGTGTTATTGTAAATATAATCAAAATAAAAATATTAAAAGCACAGCAAAAAAGAAGTGAATAACAAAAACAATTTTATGTATGAGTAAAATCAATAAAAAAACAAAATAAATAAATGAAAGAAATGCATATGTAACAGTTAATGCTAAAGAATGCAATGCTGAAATAAATATAACAAAAGAAAACATTAATAACTACCTAACGGCTAAGCCAATTTTTCGCACACGTTCTCTTTCACCCTCGGAGGTATACATTAAATAATATTAAACTGCCTCTTGGGACAAGTGTTGCCGAGCCCGCAAGTATTGCTGCGACGGCAAAACCAATTTTAGTAAGCCCCAATTTCCACAATGCAAGTCTTATTGATAAACTTATCACATTTTCTTCTTTGAATCAGCTTCGGCGTTTTCACGAGTCAAGTCTTTTTATTTATCTGTTATTCCATTTGTATGAATGTATATGTGCGCTTTGACATTTCGCACAAACAACACACACAAAAAATCACACACGCTACGAAATTAACTTTGTACAACGAAATTAAAAATGAAAGATAGTTGTCAAAATAGACCTGCTGAAAATTACGAATGAGAAAACAAAACGCATATGACGTGTACAGCAAGCTGAGTACTCGTTTCTTTTCCCCTCGTCACTCTCGCCAACAAAGTAGCAAGCTGATCAATAAGACTTGCATTGTGGAAATTGGGACTAAGGAAGGATACAATGAACTCAAACACAGACACAATGGAAAACCCTCTAGCAAAAAGTTGTCAAAAGCCTCAAGTACAAGTTGGTATGCTTGGGCCTCAAAAGTAACATCTTTTGATAGAATAAATTCACAAAATCGTTTTGCAATTCTGGAGGATGAATCCTCAGAAGCACCAAACGTGGTAAAATCGTTCAAGCCTCCCCCGGTATATCTAAAGGCTAGTTTACATGGTAATTCATTGTATTACGACATGATGTTTAATGAGAGAAATCATATCATATAAAAGCAAATTGTATTGAGTAAGAGAGAATACGAATACAAAATCTGACAAGCGGTCGGTAAATGGTTTTTTTCTAAACCATTTTATAATCTTGTGTATTCTCATCACACCAGAGGTGTATTTTAATAGAGTATATTGAAGGTGGTAACATTTTTATACAACTACAAAAACAACTCAGGAAATGTTCGTGTTGTTTTTGTAAAAATTGTAAAACTGCAACCATCTGCTTTTTTGATATTATTTTTGATTTAACTTAAACCATCCGTGCAAATATGAAATATATAATATTTCATATTATTTTGATTCTACAAAGTCGTAATACTTTGTATTACCGTGTAAACTAGCCTTAAGGGAGCAAAACTCAAACGAGCTAATAAAGAGTTCGATCTCCGTGATAGGTGAAAATTCGTTTTACGTAGCTGCAATCAAGCGTTGTAGCGTACGATTTGATTAGCCGTAAAATACTCTTCAAAACATAGCACAATAAGTTATTAAGAGAACAAATCACTACATCTATTCACGCGTTTTCTTTTGAAATTGCCAAGCGAACACACAGCGGTCATCGTGGGTTTGTGAATAGATATAATAGTTGTGAAGAAACTGACCCGCGAAGGTTTCCCTTACATCATGAGAACTAACATGTTCACTATAACCCAATAATAAGTTTTAGTTGTTCATTTTACACACTTTATTATTTAAACAAAATTGTTATTAGTTATAATTCATAATAGAAATAGTTGTATAAAATTTATGTTAATTTCAATATAATTTCTTTTAGAACTCATAAGTTTTTTATTTATTTTTAACTTACATATACTTTAAAATTTTTTGTTTTATATTCTTTCAAACGTAAGGTAGAGCAATCAAAGCAATTTGGAACTGTTCAATTTGAATGCAATGACTTATATACGTGTGAGTATGTTTAACATTAGCACAGATATGGACATGGAGGAGTAATTTGTCATCTCGTTGGAGTATGAACGTAAATTTAATATATTACATACACCGAGTTTCCTAGTAAGAACATTTATTAAAATTGGATTTAATTACTTTGCACTACATTTTAATTTAATTACCTCGGTGTCATAGCAAAAAAATTAAAATTTTAAACTTTACTTTAATGCACTTCAATAGGAACATAAACTTCTTTTCTATTTATTTATTAAAATTTAATTATGCGTAGGTCTTTGCTGTGATATTTCCTCGAACTCTACTTTACTAGTGCAATTTTTATTTTGTCGATTAAATGTATGAACAAGAAGAATAACGTTGTAGTCTTATTAAATTTTATTGTTGTAATAATACGCATTTCGAAATTACCATATAAGGTAATAACGATCACTGCGGAAGTTTGTGTTTTTTTTTATGAGGGAATATAGAGAGTGATAATTACATATAACACTTTTACACTCCTTAAGATATGAATAAGGAACTTAAAAAAATTACACTACAACACAAATTAATCACACATTTCATATGTTTGTATATAAAATAAAAATTGATTAATTTGGAAAAGTAATTTCACTAAATGTAAACTAAATGTGGGGCAGACCCATGCCCTGAGCCTCATGCTCTACCGACTGAGCTAGCCGGGCTGGTGGAAAACAAATCTTTTACATGTACTCTATTATACCTTTTACCATTAAAATCCTCTAAATTATAAATAAAATTACTCAGTTTTTTAACACTTTATACTTTGTAAATTTTGGAGATAATTAACTATTAAAACGTTAAGCCTTGTCACTTTAAAAGAAATTACGCTTATACACAATCTGGTTTTCCAGAAAATCAGTCGGTCGAGATCTAAGGTTGTACATCCTTGCATGTACCTTCTGAGCTCTTGTTAGACTTTCATAAACCTTGTCTCTTATCTGAAGAAGTTTATCCTGTCTATTTAAAATCAATACGTCCTCGTCTGCCAAATTTTCTAGTTTCCTGAGAATGTCATAATTACGGCCATTTGTAACAATATTACAACCAAACAAAACATAGAATGGACTAAAGCCAGTAGATTCATGAATTATATTCCTCAGGGCGCAACAAATTTCTCCTAAATGTTTATCCCAGTCACGATGGTCATCTCTTATATACATTATAACGGCTGTAAATATTGTTCTTATGGCCCTTTCGGCAGCATAAGCCTGCGGTGAATATGCTCCGGTAAATATTTGTGCCACACCATATGATTCACAGAATTCCCTTAATTTTTTCGCTAGAAATTGACTTCCATCGTCTGATAATATTTTCTCTGGTACCCCGAATAAATTAAAAACCTCACTCAAGAATTCAATGGCCATCTTCGCAGTAGCGCTCCGAATCGCCTTTATGTAAATATATTAAGAGTAGTCTAATATTACAAAAGCAAAAACATTTCCATATTTTGATCTGGGAAAAGGTCCTGCGAAATCTACGTGAAGTTCTTGGAATGGTCTTAATGGCGGGGGTCTAGGGTTTGTAATTGGACGCAATTGAAAATTTAGTACTTTTAAAGTCAAACATGTTTCAGAGTAATTCACAAACCTTTTCACTTCCTTCTTCATTTTAGGCCAATAGTACATTCGTCTGAATTTTTCCAAAAGCTTATTAATACCACAACGTGCGCTATTAGTGGGGCAATGAATTTTTTCAATCAAAATGTTTCTCAGTTCCTTAGGAACCCATAAACGCCATTCTTTTTTATCATCTCCACCCTCAAAGTTCTTTAATATTACTCTTTTATACAATTTTCCGTCAACAACCTTCAAACTAGGACATTTTTCACTATTTATCTAAACTAATTTCATTTTCTCCACATAATCAATGTTTTTGAAAAATTCCGATTAAATATCAATCTCAAAGTTCATTTCCTCACATTCTACCCTGGATAACATATCAGCTGCTACATGATTTTTCCCCTTTCGATGAATTATTTCAAAATCGTGGTGCTGAAGCTTATGTGCCCAACGTGTCAAACGCCCTCGCAAATCCCTAGTGTACATCAGCCAATTTAAAGCTGCGTGATCAGTTACAACTACAAAATGTGTTCCCTCTATATAAGGCCTAAATTTCCTTATGCCTTTTAAAATTGCCAGACATTAATATATTACACTAACACTGTTTTTCCTTTGAGCTGGTGATAATTTCCTTGACCCTATATGCCGCAGGGCGTTCTTTCATATGCTCATCTAATTGTAATAGGGCAGCAGCCACTCCACTTGAACAACCATCGCAATGTAAATAGAAGGTTTTCTCGTAGTCAGGTGCAACAAGCACATGTGTCGATGTTCCTTTAACTTTATAAAGGCTTCATCTGCCTCAGATGACCATTCCCCTGTGAAGTTTTTTCCTGTCATACTAGTAAGTGGTGCTGCTATTGCAGAATATTTGGGTATCATTCTCAAAAACCATTGACAAATACCTAGAAATCTACGCAACTTCTTTAACGTGGTAGGTTTTTTAATTTTTACAATAGTGTCAACTTTTTGGGGATTTGGTTTAAGACCATCCTCACCTACTATATAACCTAAAAATGGAATTTCCATTTGAATGAGACGTGACTTCTCTAAATTTATTGTTAAATTTGCCAATCTCAATCTTAGAGCAACATCCCTTATAAGATTTATGTGATCCTTAAAATTTTCAGAAGTAAGCAACATATCATCCACATATCTAATACATTAGTTTGCATTTCATACGGTATAACCTTATCAATTAATTTACACATTGATTGAGTAGCATTTTTGAGACCAAATGGCATAACCTTGTACTGAAACAAACCCCTACCAGGAACCGGAAATGCTGTTGTGCACTTAGCCGAATCCGCCAACGGCACTTGCCAAAAACTATCCTTTAAATCTAAAGCAGAAATATATCTTGCCTTTTTCAAGGTTGCGAAAACCTTTTCAACACTGGGCATTTGATACGCATCGTGTTCAGATTTAACTTACGTGCATCCAAGCTCAATCTCCAATTACTATTGCTTTTGGGAACAAGTGTACATGGTGAACACCAACTCCTCTCACTTTTTTCAATAATATCTCCCTTTAGCATTCTATCTACTTCATCGTTTAGACGCTTTTGCATGTAGGGTGACATGTGATAAATTGTTTGTTTTATAGGTTCTGCAGAACCAGTTTTTATATCATGCCTAATAAAACTTGTGCGTCCCAAACCTTCATTTTGATACGATGGTATCAAAGAAACAGCACTTTCTAGTTCTCTTTTCTGTTCCAAAGTTAGGCAGTGAGTTCTCTCCTCAGTCTTGGAAGTAACTTCCTCAACCGAAACCAAATTCTAACCAAAAGTCAATACCCAAAGTAAATAATCTTAGCAAATCAGGTGAAATAAAGAATCTGATAGTATTTTTCGCAAATGATAAGTTATCGAAATGAACACATATCCTATTATATCATGAGCTAATCCATCAGCCGTGTGTAATTTCGAGTCCAATTTTAAAAATGATAAGTTTAAATTTTCAATTACGTCTTTGTAACCTTTACCAATTACGGATATGTTAGCCCCACTGTCAAGTAAACCCTCAAATCCTCTTTCATTGATAATAAATTTCGCAAACATTCTTCTATCTACTTGTATACTAATCTTAAAACCCTCTGCCAACTTCTTTAATTTCTTTTTATTACTAATATATTATTTTATTCTTATGCATCTGTTTGGGTACTTGATTGTCTGTGTGCTGGTCGTTGTATAATCCTGACAGGATTTCCGGACTGTTGGGCCTTTATTAAGGGTTGTGAAGGTGCCCTCTATTGTCTCACACTCCTTTCCAAGTTTAAATTCGAACAACATCTTGGACAGTTTGGCTTAGTAACATTCTTATAACCACAGGAATAACAAAATAGATTCCTCTTATATGATGGACAGTCCTGAAAGTTGTGGCCTATATCGTCACAATTCCAACAAATGCTTAAATTGTTTTCCTCAACTTGATAGTTTATATCATTTTTTTCCTCTGCCTCATTTTTACTCATTCCTACTTCATTTACTATTCTTCTTCTGCCCACTATTTGGTCCTCGAATGTTTCTCCTACCTCTCCTAACATTTTTTCTACCTGTAAGCATTTTACTTTTAATTCATTCAAATTAATTGGTTTAGATAAGCCTAATAGTTTATTTAAAGCCGGATGCATATTATTCATTAAAACACTAACCAGCTCGTTATCAGAATAGGGTACACACAATTGGCTCCGTGCAATAACTCCCAGGTGCAATAAGTCCCAAGAAAAAAATGAAATTAGACCCAACAATTTTTCATACAAATGTGGGAGTAATTTCATTATGAAATAGCTCCCAGCTCTCTCGGTTTTATTTCATTTTTTTTGGAAGTTATTTCATTTTTTGCCTGGGAGTTATTTCATAATGAAATAAAGTTCAAATGAAATAAGTCCCCGAAAAAATAAACGTGGGAGTTATTTCATTTTATTTTGAGCTTCGGTGTTATTTCATTTGCTGTGGGAGTTATTTCATTTTTTGTGGGAGTTATTTCATTTTCATTTATTTGCAATTTCTTAAAATTGTTTAACATTTTAAACATTTTATGTAAATATTCAAGTAAAACGAATACATATATAATAAATTTCTTTGGAAGTTGTTTCATTTTTTTTGGGTCTTATTTCATTTCTTTTCGATGGGCTGTTTTTGAAAGTTATTTCATTAATGTCTTTAGGAGTTATTTCATTATGAAATAACTCCCAAAAGTTGGGGTTTGTTTCATTTAAGACTTGGAAATTATTTAATTTTTTTTTGGGATTTATTTCTTTTTTCCAGTTTGGGACTTATTTCATTTATTTTGGGATTTAATTCATTGGGAGTTATTGCACTGTGACTTATTGCACCTGGGAGTTATTGCACGGAGCCCACACAATTCTGTATTCATGCCCTCCATTGCCAGCTTAAACCAGTAAGCAGATGGTACATTGAGAGCCAAAGACTATCTAGAGGTATATCTTCACTACGTGCTAGAATTTCAATTCTGATTATAAACTGTTCATTACTAATAGAATAAGACAATCCATTAAAACTTACATTCCATTTGGGAATGCTAGACAATTTCCGCACATCTACAATGTCCGAAGCAGGGTTGCCGTTTAAAAAATTTTCTTCCGACCAAAATTGTCTGTAAAACCTACCATAATCCTTTGTAACCGACCAACTTTTTAAAATATTTAAAAACATATATATCGTCATATAAAATGCAAAAGAGCATATCATCATTTTTAAAAAGTTTTCAGGGGCGATAAGACACTTAATAAAAAGCAAACTATTGTGATTACGAAAACAGTTTTTGGATATAAAGTATAATTTTTATTGGATAAAGCTTAATTTTTTTTTAATATGCTATTAATAATAAAAACAAAAAAAAAAAAGATGTATAAAAATTCATTTAGTAACGCTTATAGGCTAGAATTATTCATTGAACATATGCAACACGGAAAGAAGTTTACTTTCCCAAGAAATCAATTTCGTTTTTAAAACAAGAAAATCCAAAATAATTTCTTGATTTTAACTTATTTAGTTTGTAATGAGCAAAATTTTCTTAAATAAACACCCAATTCACATGAAGGCTTTTACGACGTAGTTGTTTCTTCATTCCCTTTTGAAGTAACTTCCAAAAATTCTCTGCTTTCATACGATGAATTTTGGTTGCATGTCTTTTTCATTAACACTACAGCCTTGATTAACAGTCATTCGGCTGAAAGAAACATTTTTCTTTAACCAAGCAACACATATATTAAGAATAAGTAATTTTTTGGCTTGGACGAGATCATGCAATATTTTCTTAGTTCAAGCCACATTTTCTGATGATTTAGTAAATAATTCTTTTCGTGAAAAATACAAATAAAAAAACCAATAATAAAAAATACTTTCTGCAAAGCTTGCGGCTCTAATACCATTAACTTTATGAAATACAGTATCAAATATCTCCCTCCAAAGAAGTCCATCTCGTATAAGACTTAATAAAACTTTAAATTTTCCACAAAGAATCTCAATATTTTTGGCATTGCTAAGTAAGATTTAAGCTTACCAACATTACTAGTCATGACGTTAGTGTCGTTTGTTGCCAATTCGATCAAGTTTTTAAAGGAATATTTTTTCTTGATAAAAAGTTTTTTATAAAAAGAAAAATTGAAACGGCATCTGACTTGGTAAGCTTAAATAAAAAGACAGAACTATCATTTACAATTTGGTCTGAAAAGACCAAGTTCGGCAACCCTGGTCCGAAGCTAACTCCCAATTATTCGGAAGATTTTGGTTTCCTGTATGATTTGTAACGCATAATATTGCAACTTAACATCTTCCTCTGAACAAACACAAATTTTCAGAAACCTTCCGCCCGAAAAGTACTTCAAGTTATTTTACAAGTCTCACCACTGACAGAGTACGCACTGATCAGCACTTATGGCTTATGTTATTTTTCTTTAAATTTCGTTTTCTCGTTGAGATGCTCTCATGTATGTTTCATGTATTTAAAATACATGACTTTTACTAAACCAAATGAGAGTGACAAATATACGTTTCATTTGCGGTTCTGAAAGCTCTACGCAAACTTTTGTTGTAGAGGGAAAGAGCAAGTTAATTTTGATAGGTGTGATAGTTTGAAAAGTTAAAATCTTGAGTCTTTTCAATTTTGGCTGCGGTTCTGAAAGGTGTGGAAGTAAATTTTTCTTTATATTATAATAAATTGTTGTGTAAAATCCGAGAATCATTTATTTAAAAATTTTAATTTATTGGTACCATCAACACTTTAAATATCTGGTCAAAAAGAAAAAATTACAAGATTCATTGTCGTTAAGACGTTGCCAAAATATTCTGTTTGTGTCTAAAAGAAATTAGAAATTAGAGACGTTACGTAACTCGATAAATCATTCTATTCAAGTAAAGGCCTTATCCGTTCTCCTCCAATTAAACTTCACCACGTGTAAATCTTATTTGAAGCCTAAGGGCACTTCAATTTGTGCCCGTAGAGGGATTTCTCACTCTACCTACATTGTGAGACTCCGACCTAATTATTTAGCATACGTGTGTGTTTGGACACTATTCAGTAATCCCGAGGATAAAAGCTTCATAACGCGGACTCACTGGTCCACAGGCGAAAATATTTCGGGATTACCGAGGAAATACTTATTTTTCCTACAAATAGATTTTCACCGAATATCGGCCAGTGCCCCATGATGATTATCATATCCATCGTCTTATCGTAAAAACGAGGAAAAAAAAACAACTAGTCGTGAAATAATTTAAGAAGATCATAGTTTTACGTTTAAACTACAATTTTATATCATGTTTCCTTCTAACTCTCTACTAATTCAAACAACTAACCATGATTCCCAAAAGTCAAAAATACCTGCATCATTAGTTTTTTTTATTGCCAGATTTATTTCCGAAACATACACTAACAGTCGAACATTATCTTGTCTTACTTATTACTAATTACATTTTTTTTTTAATTAATCCGGTATCTTAAATTTTAAATTGCACTTTTCCACCGTTTGTCAAAATCTTAACTTTTGATTCTTCCAAAATAAAACAATTAAAATTATTCGTATCTATTGCACTAAGTATCTTAAACATTACAAAAGGAAAAGAAAAAGTAACCTAGTGTAACTAACCCCACTTTCAACCTTAATAATTCCCTATAATATTACCCTAAACTCGAAATCGTATGGTTACCCCTAATTAATTTTAACAAATTAACTAAACAGCAAGAAGAAAAAAAAAAAAACTCAACAAAAATTATAGATCTTCCCAAAGCACAACAAGTATGCAGGAGGCCTTCTACATGCAGCGTTGGATAAAGCTTTATGTAAGTTCATTTGTTTTATATTATTATATTTGCTTGATATTATTTTAATTCTTTAACAAAGTTTTTATTGTTGTAAATACCATTGAATTTGTTTTATTGGAGCACAATTGTAAATGAGTGCAATCAAACCAGTAAAAGCTTTGTTAATTCTCTAAAATAAAAAAAAAAAAAAAAATACAAAAATATTCAAGAAAAAAAAAATCTTTTTGGTGTGTTAACATTAAACCTTAAACATTACATATTTAAATTCCGTAATAAAGCTTTTATTGTCATACCATGGATTTTTTTATTTGAGTACAATTGTAATTGAGTGCAATCAAGCCAGTAAAAGCTTTGTTAATTCTCCAAAAATTATTTAAGAAAAGAAAAGTTTTTTTTTTTTTTTTTGTGTGGGAACATTACACCTTACATATCTAAATTCATTAACAGAGTTTTATTGTGGTAAATACGATGGATTTTTTTTTATTTGAGTACCATCGTATGCTAACAAATCTGTAAAAGCTTTGTTGATGCTCACAAGAAATTATTATATTTCTTTTTATTTGATAATATTAACCCGCTTTGAGTCAATTATTTTGTAATAACCATTTACATAGTTTGTTATTATGAGTTTGTATTTACAAGTAACTGCTTTAAATTTGAAAATATACATATTTGTTTGGATTTAAAAATGAACTAAATTTATTTTTCGGTAAAACTGTAACGGTCTTTGGTAAAAGTAAGTGTGTATGGGGTTTTTCAGTAATAGACTTTCAACCTACGAAAAATCTAGGATGGGAGGGTATAGAGGTTTAAGGCTGTAACATCTAAGCTTCATGGTAGAGTAGTTGATAAGTATTGGTGTAGTAAATAATAAGGGCTTATTATTCGCACGTTATTTTTTTTTATTTGTAAGGCACAGGCTAGGTTAAACACAGGAACAAGATCCCCGCCCAATACTACCGAACAAGTTAGCTCAGCTAGAACGTGCGAAAGCTTCCTTAGAAAACCTGAACTAATTAGTGTAAATTATATGAAGACGAAAAAAAAAGAAACAGAAAAACAGGGAAATTAAAACAGTATTGCGTTTGATATCTAAGTTTTTTTTGGCTTCGGATTCGGATCCTAACATTAATAATGTTCAGCATAATATCTGACGAATATAAGTAGTCAACCTTTGCACAGGCCTGTTACAGATTAGTAAAATTATCTTGAAAAAAGTTTTGACTCCTATGAGGTCTATTTGGTGGTACTGAACCAACCACGTGCGAAGTATGAGGATTTCTCCTAAAATTAGGTCTGTTTATCCAGCTTGACTCATAATTAATTTGGTATCTTGGGTTTTACTAATAGCACAATTATAAGCCTGTGTTTTCTTTTCAGGTCTACTTTACCGGAAAGAAGAATTTGAAACATTTTGATCCACGTCCAAAAGATTCATTGACTCCAAACTTATATTAGATGTTTTGTCTCTGTTATATAGAGCAGCCTGAGAAATATTATCAGAATCAGTGCCTAATATTGCCTAATAATCTCAAATTTGTGTTTTTTTTACGAGGGAATATAGAGAGTGATAATTATTTATAACACTTTTACACTCCTTAAGATATGAATAAGGAACTTTAGAAAAATTACACTACAGCGTGGTAGTATAAACGAGACAAAAATACAAGTAAATCATGAGAATGATTTTCGTAAAATTATTAACAAATTTGAAGCACTTAAAAAAAGCTTTTATACATACCAACTGAAGAGCAGTAAAGGTCTTCAGGTAGTGGTTAAGGGAATTGACTCATGTGTGGACCCTGCAGAAATAAAAACATTCCTAGCGGAGAAAGGCTTATAAATAAAACATGTAGTTAATATTAAAAATAGGGAAAAAAATTCCCCAACCACTATTTCGAGTGGAGTTAGAGCCCGGTGACGTTAAGCTAAAAAAAACGAAACACATCCTATTTACAGCTTGAAATATATCCTGTACAGGAAAATCACGATAGCGGAGCCGCACCCGTTCAGTGCTTAAATTTGGCCATATTAAGGCATACTGCTACTTACCCCCTGTTTGCGTAATATGTGGTGAACTACATGGTACAGTTCTTTACAATAAGTCTAAAACCGACCTACACTTAAAAAAATGTAGCAACTGTGGCGGTAATCACACTGCCAATTACACTATGCCATAAAAAAAAAAAAAAAAATAAACCGCAAAAATTAGATATTTTTTAAGATAAATCGGGGCTGCTGATCACGAATATGGCATTCATTTATTTTTCTCAAGAAGCGATTTCGAGATATACGCGAAAATCGTGTTTTTCCTGTTTTTTAGGTATTTCGAAAAATCTCGAGAACTGTTCAACTGAATTGAACAAGATTTGACTTTCAAAAATTCTACGATATCTCTGAAACTACAGGGCAAATTTAAAAACAATGTAAGCACGGCTTAAAGGTAATATTGTTGCCGAAAGCTAGAGTTGATAGAGAAAAATAGAGATTAAATTTGAAATCAGCGACCTCAAATTAGTAAAACTTACTGTTCCGCAGTGTAATATTAGCATTCTTAAAAAAATTTTTAATGAAAATTCAAATTCGGATGTTTTCACTAAATATGCCATTTTTTTCTTAATTCTTTGTCCGACGATAACAATTTTACGCTTACTACGTTTGAAACAAAATATTATTTAAGATACATGTAAAAAAAAAAAATTATAAAATTTTTTTATTGCCTTACTGGAGCGAATTAAAGTGGTGAATTTTGAAAAAACATAAAAAATCACCTTTTTTCAAGTTTAAAGTCCTGAACCTCAGTAAATCTTTATCCACAGTTTGGATATGTTCTGAAAGAGAAAAGAGATATCTATGCAAAATGTTAAATCTTGTACAATTCAGCTAAACAGTTCTCGTTATTTTTCGAAATACCTAAAAAACTTGCAGAAAAACATGAATTTCGCGTATATCTCGAAAACGCTTCTTGAGAAAAATAAATGAATGCCATATTCGTGATCAGCAGCCCCGATTTATTTTAGTAAACATCTCAATTTTGAGGTAATGGCAAAAAGTTAAAAATTTTTCAACCAGTGTTATAGATCCCCCTCAAATGCAGGTAACAAATCAAGTAAACAATAATGCCATTCAGGCTCTGCAGCTTAGTAAAAAAAAGCACCTCTTATTCTAACGTCCTAAAATCCAACCAAGTGCCAATGCAAGGTGCCTCGCCAAGTAATGATGAAACTCCAGTTTCTAGTTTAAGTCGTCTAGAAAAATCCATGGAAAAATTAGTGCAAACAGTAAATAATTTTACGAACACAATGGCTAATATGATGTAGGAAATTCTTAGAATACAATTGATGTTATTGCAAGCTATAATTAACAAGCCATTAACTGTTTAAACATTTTTGGAATGCAAACGGCATCCGCCAACTCAAAAATTAATTAGAATACTTTTTAAAAAATAAACAAATTTATGTCATGATGGTTTTTGAAACTCATTTGACCTCAAGACATACGTTTAAAATCAATGGTTATGTACTATATGATACCAATGACCCTCGAGATAGATCTTTAGAGGTTCTGCCATTTTGATAAAAACCCGAGTCAAACACTACCTAATGTGTGATCATCGTGAAGACTATCTCCAAGTAACGAACATTTGCGTTGAGGAATTAAATAGAAACCTAGTAATTTCATCGTTATACTCTCCCCCTAGATTTTCAATATCAGAAAGCCAATATTATAAATATTTTAAATCATTAGGACCCTGTTTCTGGCCGCTGGCGATTATAACGCTAAACATACCTTCTGGGGGTCACAACTTATAACACCAAAGGGTCGTGTTTTATTTATTACAATTTCTAAAATTGATTTGAATGTGGTAGCGAGCGGACAACCACCATATTGGCCTATTGATCAGCTAAAAATTCCAGATGAAACGATCCATGTTGAAGCTTCCTTAGAATTATCTTCCGACCACACACCTACAATTGTTACTATATTGAACCCAAATAGAATTGTATCTCCGTCTGGTTACTAAGCGACGTCAGCCACACAAATTAATTGGTTAAAATATAAAAAATATCTCAGTACCGATTGCTCAGAAAATATTCCGCTTAGTCCACCGGAGAATGTAGATCGCTCTATTGTTAATTTTGACAGTTTTCTAAAACTAGCTGTTCAACATTCCAATATTGGCCCCAAAAAAACAAAAAATATTAAAATATATGCCACAGATCTCGAGCGTCTGTTGTCGGAAAGGAAAAAAGGAGAGCTCGAAGAGAGTGGTAATTCCACAGATCTCCTTAACTTAAGAACTTACTAAAATAGTGTGCAAAAAGGCTAAGAAAGTTACTGCAGACTCAGAAAACGGCTTCTCTGGAAAAAAGTCTTAAGGAACTTGATGCAACTCCACAATCGGACTACTCATTATGGCGTGCAGCTAGAAATCTCAAAAGGCCAGTTGTCTCTAAGCCACCATTAACAAACTTGAATGGAAGTTGGGCCAGAAATTATATTGAAAAAGGAAATTTGTTTGTTAATCATTTGAAAAACGTTTTTACCCCAAATATAACTCAAGATATAGCAGTCGAGTTACCGCCTGTAATTGTTAGAGCAGCTATTCCCCTAAGATTTGAGATAAGAGAGATCGAAAAGGCTATTTGTGATTTAAACCCTAAGAAAGATCAGCAACAAAATGCTTTTGGAACTACCCAGCATAGCAAAGAAAATTATTCTTTTCATTTTTAACGCTATTTTACGCCTTGAATACTATCCTCAAACGTGAAAGGTTTCCTTTGTTACCATGATACCTAAACCAGGAAAGGATCACACAAAAGTTGAGTCATATAGGCCTATAAGCTTACTTTCTAATATATCAAAGCTGTTTGATAAGCTGTTTGTGTCTAAATTAACCCCAATTTTAAATGAAAGAAGAAAACATAGCATAACTGAACAAACCCATCGGGTAGTAAACGCCATAAGAAAAGCCTTTGAAGAAAGAAAATACTGCTTCGCTCTCTTCATCGATGTTTCTCAAGCTTTTGATAAGGTCTGGCATGAAGGCTAGTTACATAAATTGAAGCTAAACCTACCGGTTAACAAACACAAGCTGTTAGAAAGCTACTTGGTCGGTCGAAAGTTTATTATTAAAGAAGGCTATTTTTTTAGTTCTCCTGAGCCAATTGAAGCTGGATTCCCTCAACGAAGCATCCTGGGCCCACTTTTTTATCTTGTATATACCTCGGACATGCCAACAAACAACTACAACCAAACTTCAACTTTTGCTGACGATACAGCTTTTCTAAGCGTACACGAGAACAGTCTGCTTCACGACTGCAGGATCATATTGTTACGTTACTGCCTTTCAATAACGTTTTGGTTTATTTCCTTTATAATAAACCGTTTCGAGTTCTTAATTGCAACTTTAATAAAATAAATAAATCACAAACACTTTAAACACTATTTACAATTTACTCAACTATATTTAGTACTAAGTCTTTTTAACAACCGTAATTAATAGCTTTTATTCACAACCAACTATAATTTTCTCCGCGTTATTCGTTATTG
Source organism: Pollenia griseotomentosa (assembly GCA_963931875.1). Taxonomy (NCBI): domain Eukaryota; kingdom Metazoa; phylum Arthropoda; class Insecta; order Diptera; family Polleniidae; genus Pollenia; species Pollenia griseotomentosa. Next base: position 173,104,977 of record OZ007560.1, on the reverse strand, counting down.
GCAAAGTCTGAACTTAGAATGATCTAATTACGCTAGTCGCCGCTAGTATTTATACTGCAATTTGGTTGTCTAGAACATTCGAAATGTTTTTCGAAGGTTCGAGGCTTTACTATTCACCACACTTTAATTTGATTTATGGCAGCCTTTATGTTTATATAATTTTACCTCTTATACTGAAGCTTTTTTAACGGTCATTTCTAGGTCATTATAACAATTTTTAAAAACAATGTAAACTAATAAAATTACTAATAAATACAAGTTAACTAATAGATACAAGATAACTAATAAATTCAACTAATTCTTAACTAATAATTACAACTAATTCTTAACTAAAGTTACTTTCGTAACAATATATTTCAACTAGAACTGTGGTAAGCAATGGAAAATAAAGGTCAATGAGCAAAAATGTTATATCACCTTGCGTCGGGAAACATGCCCCCCTATTAAAATCAATAATCAACTAGTGCCTCAACAATCGCATGCCAAATATCACGGTATTCATCTATATCGGCGTTTAATATGGGAATGTCATATAGAAGCAAAATTAACTCAAATGAAACTAAAAGCAATTCAAATTAACTGGCTTATTGGAAGAAATTCTGTTCTTAGTCTCGATTGCAAACTACTAGTTTACAACTCTATTTTATAGCCAATATGGTGCTACGGTATTCAACTATGGGGCACTGCCTCGGCCTCAAACATCGAAAAAAATCAAAGGCGCCAAAATAAATTTCTTCGAATAATCGCTGCGGCTCCCTGGTATTGTGCCATGTCAGGGCATTGTCAAGGCACAATACGTATGTCAGAACATGAGGCAGGACCTACACGGTAACTAATTCGCCGCATTACACAGAATTACAACTTGGCAAGCAAGGTTGTATTTTTTGGGCTTACACCTGTAAGGAAAAAGGAATCACAGCCAACTTTACTTGACTTCCTGTTTCCGGCATTTTGGTCTTTTTACTTGTGATCGTGAAACAGTGCAGTTAAGTGAAAACCTACCTTATCTTGGGCATCGGCCAAAAATAAGTGAGTTGTCGTATACGGGGTCATTTTGATCGGCCAGCAAGGACTTGTATGCAAATTGTGGAAAAAAAAAAATAGTAAGTACGATTATCGGTGTGATGATAACCCAGGTGATTTATGGTGTTTATTTAGGAGCAGCTCTGAACACCGGTAATAAGAGGACAATTAGACGGTTTTGGAAGCGAGACACGCGTCAAGACTCCGACCGGTCACCCGAGGTGGCATAATCTCAAGGGCGAGTTGGTAAAGCGAGTGACAAACTGCCCACAACGTGAAGCCGGCAGTGTGCATGTTACCGACGCGCGAGGAAGTGGAGCATTTATGGCCACAGGTCGCGCAGGTTCGTCGCATCACCCCCACCGGACTCTGCACAAAGGAAGATAAAGTTAAGCCATTCGACTCTCCGGCCCAGGAGCTTCGCTGATACTCACTAAGCGGGAGAAATAATTTTGGAAGGTCTTCGTCCTAACGGAGTGCAATTAGTGGTCACTACCGAGTATAGCTGGTTATATCAGCACCGCGGTCACGTTGGGGGCAGTTTGACTCAACAGTAGGGGATAATCGTCTAACATTCTCAAATTAACACCAAAGGACAAAGTCCAACAACATCAAAACCACGTCGAAAAAACTACACTAAGGGATAAAAGCCTAACAACAACAAAAAAAAAAAAGCAACACCAAGGGAAAAAGCCAAAACAACATCCAAAGCAACACCGAAGGACAAAGTCAAAACAACATCCAAGACAACACCCAGGGACAAAGTGTAACAACGTCAAAAACAACTGGAAAGGACAACACACATCGTTGGACAACAGATAAGTAATCTTTTTGTTTCTTCTTTCTATGTGCGGGAGTGATCGGAATTGCGAATTGTTGCGTGGGTTTCGCCTATTTTGATCGGTCGCCATTAAGACCAACCACTACCGGGCCGATACACAATCGTTTTTTTATATTTAATAAACATAGAGCGTAACCAAAATCTATAAGGATTTTTGAAATTTTACATGATCTAAATCACGTAAAAATCACCATTGGTATGAATTATACCTCGATATTAATCTGGAATGTTCGATTCTTTAAAATTGGGCGACAGGCATTGCTTAATTTTTAATTTCCGGTTTTACGAAAGTTAATTTGAGGGGCCAATCGGGCCAAACTGAAAAACCACTTATCCTCCGTTTAAACCCACCTAATTTTAATCTATCGAACACGATAGATTGATCAAATAATATTCAATCGGACAAAAAAATAAATTTTAGATCAATTTGGAAATATTCGCTGTCAAAAGAAAAAAAGAAAACCATATCAAACTAAACAAAAACAAACCCAATGCAAATTAAAATAATTGTTAAACGTGAATATCGTATTAGGTTTGGCGGAAATAAAAACTAGGTCAATTTGTAAAAATTCGTATTTCAAAAAAAAAAAAAATCATGATAAACCAAAAAAAATATTTAACCCAGTAGTTGAAAATAATTGTTAAACTTGGAAATCGTACTGGGTATGGCGAAAAGGGAAATTCGACCAATTTTTAAAAATAATTTGTATAACGAAAAATAATATTATACCAAACAATATTAAATCCAGTAGCAGGCAAAAAAAAAAAATAAATAAATTTTAGATCAATTTGTAAATATTCGTTTTCAACAAAAAAAAAAAAAAGGAAAAAAATCGTACCAAACTAAACAAAAGCAAACCCGATACAAATTAAACTCATTGTTAATTTTGAAAAATTGTACTTAAACTGGCAAAAATGAATTTAGATAAATTTGTAAATATTTGCATTTCGAAATCTTAGTTTAAAAAAAAACGAAAACAAACCCCATATAAACGTTGAAATAGTAGTTATGTAGAAAACCATATTAACCCAAAACGAAAACCTACCCGGATAAATTTTTGAAATTGAAATTATACCCGTACCTCGTACAAATGGCAACTTAATTTGCTTTTAATACTTAAGGTTTTATACACGGAAACAGCCCTCGTGTATTTCTAAATTATAGGATCTTATTTTGTTGGTGTTTCACTATTGCAAGAAACCAAGTAGAGCATACAGACTATAAATTTTAAAACTTTTTAAGTTGGAATTTGTACAAACTTCCGGGAAATTTAATACGTATACATATTGGAGAATATTTGTTGTAAATTGTAAGCAAACCCTGTAGAGACCCACCTTGTAAGTTTAAGAAAAAAGAAAGAAACAAAAAAAAAAATTCAATTTGAAATGATGTATTGTAATGTAGAATCTTAACCCCCTTTAAATAACGTTTTTTTGTTACCTTGTATATTGAAAATATTTTTGACCGGTTCTGTATGAACCTAACACAACGTCGGTAAGAGTGACAGTTTAGGCAGGATGAATAACAAGATTCCATCAGTATTAGCGCTAATATAGGTGTTTGAATAGTTTAATAAGCCAAATTTTCCCTCGGACGATGTTAATATCCCCTTTAGTTACTACCTTAGTATTGTAAAGTAACTTGAGCGTAACCTTTATGGTTTAATTATCACATAAGCTATTTTAAGATTTTTTTTATAATAAATTTTTTGGAAAGTTGATCTTGAATTTAAAAATGCAAAACGGTTTTATTTTGAAAATGAAAGTGTGAAAGGGTTAAGGTAGGTATTTGGTGGTGAAAATGTTCGTTAGGGGTAGCTGTAATTTGCGGCTATTATGCTACCATGGTCGAGCATCAGGATGGATGCTGAGGGAGGGCCAGCCAGGGATTTAATTACATCTAAATCCCCGAAACAAAAAGGTATTGTATCCCGTGTTTGGTTTCTGTGCGTTTCGGTTCTATTTCGTTTACGCCCCGTTTTTCTATTTTTTTTTTATTTAGGCAATACACTGGTACATAAAATAATGTTGTATGCACGTTCATTTGCAACGAACACCCGCCCATGCCCGACGAGTCATAGCCCGGCTGAAAATTGGTTAGTTACCAGTGTGACAAATGGACAGTGCACGCGAACCGTGCGTGTGGCAACGGCCACGAACGCATTGAATCGTGACAATATATATATTATTTTTGGCGCCCAACGTGGGGCCCGAATGGAAATTTAATCGTTTTACCTTTTGAATTATCGTGCGTTTGTAAAGTTTGAAAATTTTAGTAAAAACAATTTTGATCGTTTGGCGGTACTTAATCGACTTTTCGTAAGTTCAGGACTGATGGTACATCGGTTTATTCGCGACGACGAGTGCGGTTAGGGAAGTTTGTCGATGACTATAAGTCTTAGTAATTGGGATTTGACCGGGATTACTAAACGCGATAGGATTCGGGAACTTTTGCCAGGGCGGAAAGTAGCGTATGCTCCGTGGGTTTGTACTTCAATACCGCGTCGCGTCGTTAATTTGCACCCATGACGACGGTCATGCAGAACCAACATTCGCCAACCTAACTATGGGAGACAATACCTTTGTTTTTATATTTACTTGTCTTTTCACCATCCAAATACCAACCCAATACTGAAGTTTTAGTAAATTTTCCGTATTTTATTTTTGCAACTTTTGTGGTCATTAGAATTGAGATCAATTTCAATTTTGTTTTCAGGTTTTTCGTACGTAGATAATCATACTAATAGGTTTAAAAATTTTCTTTTCACTTTTTTTTATTTGACAAAATTCTAAAGCAACAATTATCTTATTTTAAATTTTTTTTCTTTGATTTTTAGTTTTAATTTCCAGTTATTTTGGTTAACTGTTAGGGTTTTGTTATTGTCACCATACATTCATTTGGATTTCTATGCTTTACATTACATTTTGGACTTTTTTTTTTAAGTTTAATTTTTCCGGATTTGACTATCATTTTGATTAAAAATTTTCTTTGTTTACCTTTTATTTTGATTTCGGGTGTCAAAGTTTTAAGAGTTGCCATCGGGTTACAATTTCTTTTGGCAATTGTTTGATAGTTTGGCTTATGTTCTAGTACAAATTATAAGTTTAGTGCGTTTTCAAGTTTATAGTTGAATTTTCAATTTTTTTGAGTTTACTATTTAATTTAAAACTTTTGATTTTCAGCATTTACAAACTTTATAAATTTGAAAGTTTTGTGTTTGCCATTTGGTGCAACTAATTTTGTTAGTTGTATACGCACTAGATACATCGGCAGCGTAGCGCATATATATAGATATTTGTTTTTTCGATTTGTCGAGAATAATTTTGGGGGACGTTTCGGTCGCGACATTTTATAGTTTTTGGGAACATTTTTTTTAAGCATTTTGAGAATACATTTTTGGGAAGTTTGATAAAACTCGGGAAGTTTGTTCGGATTTAATGGTAAGGACCCGTAGTGGATTTAATACAACCAACACAATGGGACCAGGCGACACAGCAGCGGGGATTACAACCACCACTACTTCGTCAGCGATGGCATTGGCAACTTCGATAACCACTTCGGCTATAGTTCACTCACAGCCTTATCAGTTATTTACGACGCAAGCAACAGGTATAGCCATGGGAGAAGCTGGCCCAAGTATTTCTGTTGGACAGGAGGAAACCGAGCAAAACACCTCAACGAATAACGCGTCGATGAACAGTACTATTACCTCTCCAGAGTTTAGCAGTATCACAGCCATCGGAGTTCAAAGGGAATTCAGAGGAGCGAACACTAATCACCTGAGGCCAGAAAGGTTGAGAGAGCCGCTAAGAGCAGCAGAAGGTTTGAGGCAAATAGAAATTCGTAGATCTGTGGACGCTAGGATAGAGGAGTTGATACCGGCGATAGTACAGGCGACAGTAAGCGCGATGTCACAGGCAAGTGCAGCGGGAGGATCCCAAGTAAATCAGAGCCTTGAGGAGCAGAGGTCAGCTAACCATCGACAGCCTTGTACGTATCATCAACCACCACCACAGAGAAGAAACTCAGTGAACAATTACCACACCGGTATACCACAATCACAGCGTCATAATTACCAAGATAATAGATACCAAGTTCCACCACCACACGTTAACAGGAATAAGTTACCAGTTTTTGAAAACCAACAACCACGTTTTAGTGAGCCACCACCACAAGTGTATGCACCGCGGAATCAACGTAACAATTATGGAGAGTCATTTAACAGGATCGATAAATGGGGATTGCAATTTGACGGGACGACAAAAACACCGAGCGTTGAAGATTTTGTGTTCAGAGTTGAGACACTTCAGTCGGATTACGGTTGTTCTTGGGCGGAAGTCATTCGCAGTTTTCACCATTTGTTAAGTGGACCAGCATTAGATTGGCTATGGGATTATAGGCGGATGAATACGACGTTAAGTGACTGGCCAACCCTTAAGAGCGCATTAATCAGATATTTCCACCGTTATGAAAGCGATTTCGATATTCAACGAAAAATTCTTGACAGGAGGCAACAACCATTGGAATCCGTTGATGATTTTTGCAATGCAGTGATTCGGTTAAGGAACCAACAGACCAACCCCATGGGAGAACAAGATTTAGTAGAGATTTTGAAAAGTAATTTGAGACCAGCTTTATCACAACTTTTGTTTGCCGTACGACCATTTGGATTGAGTCAATTTAGAACCGAAGGGAGAAGAGCAGAGAGTTTGTTAAACAACCAGCGAGTTAGTAACCCGAGATATCAGGGAAAACATATAAATGAACTAGATATGGAGGGAGAAGTTTTGGAAAGCGAGATGTCTGTCAACGCATTGACAAACCCAGTTCGCAAACTTGTGTGCTGGAATTGTAAGGCCGAAGGCCATATGTTTATGGATTGCCCGTCGGAGCGTAGAAGACTATTTTGTTTCAAGTGTGGTTACGATAATACAGTGACTCCTAAATGTCCAGTCTGTCAGGGAAACAGGGTGGCGAACAATCCTCGTACTGGGATGGAGGGTCGTTCGAGAAATGTATCAACCCAGGCTCAACTAACATCGAGTACACCGCCGACGAATCAGTCGAACCCTACCTTGTAACAGAAATTTTACCAACAACCGTCGCAGCAGAAACGCAAACCGATCTCACAACCGTCGCTAGTTCCACAGAAGATTTAACAAACACTCAACCAAGTGATATTTTGCCGGATGAACAACCACTTTTACCCTGCAATACCACCAAAGTCGACATTAACCCTAGAAAGCCCTACCACATACGATTGAAGGAATACGAAGCAGCAAGAGAAAGAATTTTTGGAACACCATCTAGAAGAATTATTAAGACCAGACAGCGTTATAAGGAACGGAAACAGATACGTAAAGAAGTAGCCTCAGCCAACTTAATTGAAAACTCGGATAGGAGGATTTATACCACCATCTCTATTAATGGCGTTAAAGTACAAGGTCTGCTTGACAGCGGTGCAACAGTTTCTTGCTTAGGTGAAGGATGCCTTGATGTCGTTGAAGAAGCTAAACTTGTGATACATCCTTATATTTCGAAGATTTTTACTGCTGATGGCAGAGCAAACCAGATTATAGGGCGTGTAAGGGCCGTGATAGAATTTAATGGGCGTTCAGAATACGTAAATTTTTACCTTGTTCCTTCCTTAAAACAAAAACTTTTTTTAGGCGTAGATTTTTTGAGATTGTTTAATGTATTCAGATTTGAGATTAATAGTATAACAACGGATAACGGCGAGTTGCAGGATGATTCTTCAGCCGATTTTCCGAGTAGACACACTTTAACACCTGAACGACAACATATTTTGGACAAAGCCATTCAAGAATTCCCTTCATTTGCGCAAAAAGGTCTTGGTAAAACATCGTTGGAAACACATAGTATAGACACCGGAACAGCTATTCCCATCAAAGAAAAATATTATCCGATTTCACCAGCGGTACAACAGCTCATGTATGCTGAACTGGATCGTATGATTTCTCTGGGAGTGATCGAGCCAAGTGAAAGTCCTTGGAACAATAGGGTCACGTTCGTTCAAAAGGGTGAAAAGGTTCGGATATGTCTGGATGCGCGACGGCTGAATGACGTTACTGTAAAGGATGCATATCCTTTACCTAATATTGAAGGTTTATTGAGTAGACTGGGAGATACCCATTTCATTTCTAGTGTTGATTTAAAGGACGCGTTTTGGCAGATACCGCTAGCAGTCTCCAGTAGGGAAAAGACGGCGTTCACGGTACCTGGAAGGCCTTTGTACCATTTTACGGTAATGCCGTTCGGGTTGTGCAATGCCGCTCAACGGTTATGCCGTTTAATGGACAAAGTCATCCCTGCGCGCCTTCGCGAGCGTGTTTTCGTCTACTTGGATGATCTGTTAGTTGTATCTGCTACATTCGCGGAACACATCGATCTTCTACGGGAAGTAGCGGCTTGTTTGTCTAACGCTGGCTTAACTATTAATGTGGAAAAATCCAAATTTTGTTGCAAGGAACTTAAATATTTAGGTTATATCGTGGGAGGAGGAATTCTGAGGCCAGATCCGGACAAGATCTCGGCAATACAAAATTTTAGCTATCCAACTACACCAAAGCAAGTTAGGAGTTTTATGGGAACCACTGGTTGGTACCGTCGATTCATAAACGACTACGCGACTATAACAGCTCCAATTTCCGAAACACTTAAGAAAACAAAAAAATTTGAATTTACTGCGGAAGCAAAGCTAGCGTTTGACCAATTAATCCACTGCCTTAGTACAAGTCCCGTTTTAACTCATCCTGACTTTTCGAAAACTTTTTATATACAGTGCGATGCGTCTGATGTTGGAATCGGGGCAGTTATATTTCAAGAAGACCCTGAAGGTGGCGAACATCCAATTGCTTATTATTCGAGAAAATTAACTTCAGCTCAGAAAAATTATTCTGTAACCGAGCGTGAATGCTTAGCGGTAGTTTCAGCCATTCAGAGATTTCGTCCATACATCGAGTTGATGCAATTTGTAGTGATCACGGATCACTCCAGCCTTAAATGGCTCATGTCTCAGAAAGACCTAAGCGGCAGATTAGCGCGATGGAGCCTACAACTACAGTCTTTTAGTTTTCAAATTCAGCACCGGAAAGGTTCACAGAATGTTGTACCTGACGCGTTATCACGATACACTGTAGATGCATTGGATAATTTTGGTTCATTTTTAGTTGATTTAAATTCACCAGAGTTCAGCTCTGATGATTATAGAGAATTAGTCCGTGTTGTTCAGGAGGAAAAATCTAGTTTACCTGATATTAAAGTTATTGACAATTTTGTGTACAAAAGAACAAATGTATATAACGGCGACATTCTACTTGAAGATCATGCCTGGAAGTTATGGATGCCTGCTTCGTTAACCGAAAGCATAATTGAGAAAGCACATAGCCCACCCAGTATGGCTCATGGGGGCATTGCAAAAACAATTAGGAGAATTCGAGAATACTTTTACTGGCCTCATTTGAACATCCAAGTTCGAAACTTTGTTAATCGTTGTGACGTATGCAAGGAATGCAAACCAGCTAACACTATTCTCAAACCACCAATGGGTAAAGAAGCAGACGCAACCAGACCTTTCCAGCGTATTTTTATAGATTTTTTGGGACCGTACGTTCGTTCGAAGCGGGGTAACTGTTATATTTTTATTGTACTGGATTATGTGACCAAGTTCGTATTATTGAAGGCAATGTCTAGAGCAAATGCTCGCAATGTAGTAGATTTTCTGGTTAAAGAAGTTTTTTATAAGTTTGGTTGTCCCGAAACAATAGTTTCCGATAACGGACCACAATTTGTGGGCAAGGAGTTTGCGGCTTTAATGGAATCGTTTGAGATTAATCATTGCAAGACAGGAGTATATGCACCTCAAGCAAATGCGTCAGAGCGCGTTAATCAATCGATTTTGTCAGCGATTCGGTCGTATTTGGGTGAAAACCACAACGAATGGGATCTACACCTCTGCGAAATAGAATGCGCGCTTCGGTCAGCAGTACACTCTGCTATTGGCATGACTCCATACTTTGCATTGTTTGGCACCAACATGATTACTCATGCATCGGCATACAAGATAGCCAGAAGATTAAACGTTGTTGATGAACCCGATATCAGATTTGAGAACCGGCACGAATTTATGGAAATCGTTCGCGATAAGCTAAAAGAAGGATTACACAAAAGCTATGAAGCTAATGCGAAAAGATACAACATACGCGCGAGGATTGCTAAGTTTAAAGTAGGACAGGAAGTATTCCGCCGAAACTTTCAGTTGTCAGATTTCGCTAAACAGATATCAGCGAAACTGTGTCGAAAATTTCTCAAGTGTAGGATTGTTCGAATGGTTGGCAACAGCCTGTATGAGATTGAGACTTTACAGGGGAAACCATTGGGTGTATTCCACGCCAAGGACTTAAAGGCCTAGCTTGACATTTAACTTTTATCATATTCGCAATATGATTGCGAATATGATAAAACTGATCAACACCGGGAAGGTGTGTGGTGTGCCATGTCAGGGCATTGTCAAGGCACAATACGTATGTCAGAACATGAGGCAGGACCTACACGGTAACTAATTCGCCGCATTACACAGAATTACAACTTGGCAAGCAAGGTTGTATTTTTTGGGCTTACACCTGTAAGGAAAAAGGAATCACAGCCAACTTTACTTGACTTCCTGTTTCCGGCATTTTGGTCTTTTTACTTGTGATCGTGAAACAGTGCAGTTAAGTGAAAACCTACCTTATCTTGGGCATCGGCCAAAAGTAAGTGAGTTGTCGTATACGGGGTCATTTTGATCGGCCAGCAAGGACTTGTATGCAAATTGTGGAAAAAAAAAAATAGTAAGTACGATTATCGGTGTGATGATAACCCAGGTGATTTATGGTGTTTATTTAGGAGCAGCTCTGAACACCGGTAATAAGAGGACAATTAGACGGTTTTGGAAGCGAGACACGCGTCAAGACTCCGACCGGTCACCCGAGGTGGCATAATCTCAAGGGCGAGTTGGTAAAGCGAGTGACAAACTGCCCACAACGTGAAGCCGGCAGTGTGCATGTTACCGACGCGCGAGGAAGTGGAGCATTTATGGCCACAGGTCGCGCAGGTTCGTCGCATCACCCCCACCGGACTCTGCACAAAGGAAGATAAAGTTAAGCCATTCGACTCTCCGGCCCAGGAGCTTCGCTGATACTCACTAAGCGGGAGAAATAATTTTGGAAGGTCTTCGTCCTAACGGAGTGCAATTAGTGGTCACTACCGAGTATAGCTGGTTATATCAGCACTGCGGTCACGTTGGGGGCAGTTTGACTCAACAGTAGGGGATAATCGTCTAACATTCTCAAATTAACACCAAAGGACAAAGTCCAACAACATCAAAACCACGTCGAAAAAACTACACTAAGGGATAAAAGCCTAACAACAACAAAAAAAAAAAAGCAACACCAAGGGAAAAAGCCAAAACAACATCCAAAGCAACACCGAAGGACAAAGTCAAAACAACATCCAAGACAACACCCAGGGACAAAGTGTAACAACGTCAAAAACAACTGGAAAGGACAACACACATCGTTGGACAACAGATAAGTAATCTTTTTGTTTCTTCTTTCTATGTGCGGGAGTGATCGGAATTGCGAATTGTTGCATGGGTTTCGCCTATTTTGATCGGTCGCCATTAAGACCAACCACTACCGGGCCGATACACAATCGTTTTTTTATATTTAATAAACATAGAGCGTAACCAAAATCTATAAGGATTTTTGAAATTTTACATGATCTAAATCACGTAAAAATCACCATTGGTATGAATTATACCTCGATATTAATCTGGAATGTTCGATTCTTTAAAATTGGGCGACAGGCATTGCTTAATTTTTAATTTCCGGTTTTACGAAAGTTAATTTGAGGGGCCAATCGGGCCAAACTGAAAAACCACTTATCCTCCGTTTAAACCCACCTAATTTTAATCTATCGAACACGATAGATTGATCAAATAATATTCAATCGGACAAAAAAATAAATTTTAGATCAATTTGGAAATATTCGCTGTCAAAAGAAAAAAAGAAAACCATATCAAACTAAACAAAAACAAACCCAATGCAAATTAAAATAATTGTTAAACGTGAATATCGTATTAGGTTTGGCGGAAATAAAAACTAGGTCAATTTGTAAAAATTCGTATTTCAAAAAAAAAAAAAATCATGATAAACCAAAAAAAATATTTAACCCAGTAGTTGAAAATAATTGTTAAACTTGGAAATCGTACTGGGTATGGCGAAAAGGGAAATTCGACCAATTTTTAAAAATAATTTGTATAACGAAAAATAATATTATACCAAACAATATTAAATCCAGTAGCAGGCAAAAAAAAAAAATAAATAAATTTTAGATCAATTTGTAAATATTCGTTTTCAACAAAAAAAAAAAAAAGGAAAAAAATCGTACCAAACTAAACAAAAGCAAACCCGATACAAATTAAACTCATTGTTAATTTTGAAAAATTGTACTTAAACTGGCAAAAATGAATTTAGATAAATTTGTAAATATTTGCATTTCGAAATCTTAGTTTAAAAAAAAACGAAAACAAACCCCATATAAACGTTGAAATAGTAGTTATGTAGAAAACCATATTAACCCAAAACGAAAACCTACCCGGATAAATTTTTGAAATTGAAATTATACCCGTACCTCGTACAAATGGCAACTTAATTTGCTTTTAATACTTAAGGTTTTATACACGGAAACAGCCCTCGTGTATTTCTAAATTATAGGATCTTATTTTGTTGGTGTTTCACTATTGCAAGAAACCAAGTAGAGCATACAGACTATAAATTTTAAAACTTTTTAAGTTGGAATTTGTACAAACTTCCGGGAAATTTAATACGTATACATATTGGAGAATATTTGTTGTAAATTGTAAGCAAACCCTGTAGAGACCCACCTTGTAAGTTTAAGAAAAAAGAAAGAAACAAAAAAAAAAATTCAATTTGAAATGATGTATTGTAATGTAGAATCTTAACCCCCTTTAAATAACGTTTTTTTGTTACCTTGTATATTGAAAATATTTTTGACCGGTTCTGTATGAACCTAACACAACGTCGGTAAGAGTGACAGTTTAGGCAGGATGAATAACAAGATTCCATCAGTATTAGCGCTAATATAGGTGTTTGAATAGTTTAATAAGCCAAATTTTCCCTCGGACGATGTTAATATCCCCTTTAGTTACTACCTTAGTATTGTAAAGTAACTTGAGCGTAACCTTTATGGTTTAATTATCACATAAGCTATTTTAAGATTTTTTTTATAATAAATTTTTTGGAAAGTTGATCTTGAATTTAAAAATGCAAAACGGTTTTATTTTGAAAATGAAAGTGTGAAGGGGTTAAGGTAGGTATTTGGTGGTGAAAATTTTCGTTAGGGGTAGCTATAATTTACGGCTATTACGCTACCATGGTCGAGCATCAGGATGGATGCTGAGGGAGGGCCAGCCAGGGATTTAATTACATCTAAATCCCCGAAACAAAAAGGTATTGTATCCCGTGTTTGGTTTCTGTGCGTTTCGGTTTTATTTTGTTTGCGCCCCGTTTTTCTATTTTTTTATTTAGGCAATACACTGGTACATAAAATAATGTTGTATGCACGTTCATTTGCAACGAACACCCGCCCATGCCCGACGAGTCATAGCCCGGCTGAAAATTGGTTAGTTACCAGTGTGACAAATGGACAGTGCACGCGAACCGTGCGTGTGGCAACGGCCACGAACGCATTGAATCGTGACAGTATGTTAAAAACTCAAATATCTACAAGGATCTTTTCGATTCGTTCAGTATCGACTGAAATAAATTTGCTTTCGAATCGAGAAAGTACTCGATCAAGACTGCCAGAATAAGGCCCCTGGGTGCTCGTCAAAATGTTGTGAAAGGGCATTGTTCTATTTTTTCCGAAAATTTATGTCAGGAAATAATTGAACGTTTTTGTTTTTAAAAACCTTTATCCATAGAATTTAAATTTCGACAGTTTTTGTACATAGAGGACCGTTTCGCACTAAAAAAAGGAAAAAAATAAATCATCAAAAATCACAATAAAAGTTTAATTTTGTTGCATAGTGTAATTTAAACAAACATTTAGTACATTTTTTTTGCTTAAACCAGTAAAAGAAACTATAACTGTTATTATTTAATGTATATAATATTCATATATATAAAGAAATTGTTATATGTATATTTTTACAAAGCAGCGTATTTGTTTTGCTGGTCCAAATGAGTACAATGATTTACCAGTTTTTTTAAAAAGCATTGAACTGTTGTCAACATTTAAAAGGGAATAAAAAAAATTTTTGTTAACCAATCTCGAAACACTTCTTGAGTAATATTTGTAATTTATATTTAAATTTTTTGATAATATAAAAATAGAAAAACTGTAAAAATTAATATTAAAATTAAAATAGTTAATATTTTTATGTAAATAATGAATTAACGTTTGTTGCCTTTTAGTCTCTTTAATTCCAATACTGGTGATATAAAATTATTTGAAATAATAAAAAAAAGTACTGCTTCTAAATAACCTAAGTGACATCACATAAGCTGTGTTGAGAAAAACAAAATTTTCTCAACCGATATATATTTCTGGTTTCATATTAATCAAAATATGTTATTTTCGTTTCAATATTGTAAAAAGTTTAATTTTACTACGTTTTTCCCATCTCCTGTAAACTTTTGAAACTGCAGATAGGTTATTTCGTCTTTAAACGATATAAAGATAGGTAATAATAATAAAATTTAAAAATTAAAAAAAAAAGCAAAAAGTGGATACAAAAAACCTAAAACTCTCTAACAAATTCAAAGAAATAAAATAAATGTAATCAGTAGTGGAATTCTCTAACTTTTAACGATTAACGTTAACGTTAATTTTACTGGCACAATTTATTGCTTACGGTAACAATACAGCAATTCAGTAACTCAATTTTAACAACATAGCTAAAAATTTCAATAAGGTGGCATCTTTGTTAAGTAATTAGTATGTTAAACGAAAACTTTCACCGAGTGCAAACTACTTCTCGTGTGGAACGACTTAAAGTACTTTCGAAACTAACAAAACCCAATTTAGGTTAGTCAAGCAAAAATTGCAAAAATTCGGAAAATTTGCAAAATTAGCGAAAATTTTTAATATTTCAAACAAGCCATAAAATTGATTAAAAGTCGCTAAAACTATAAGGATTTGCAAAAATTCGGTAAAAATTGTTAAATTTGCGGAAATTTGCAAACAGCTGCTATTTATTATTAATCGTTAAAGCTCTTAGGAACCGCAGGAAAAAATCGCTTATATTGCGACCCTAGCTAAAACTCGCAAAAAATTGCAAACTTGGAAAAAAACGTAAAATTTATTTGAAATCGCTTAAAAAACAAATTGTCGGAATATATAAATTTATTTTTTGCAAAAATAGCGAAAATTCGCGAAATTGTTTTATATTTCGAACAAACCATAAAATTGATTTGAAGTTACTTAAACTATAAAGAATGGCAAAAAATCGGTAAAAACAGCTAAATCAGGGGAAATTCGCAAAAATTTGCTCCCAGCGGCATGATTGGAAAGTCTACCAATTATTTTTTGTGTAGAAAAGAAAACACTATTAGTGATTTCCATAAGCTGCATCTAAAGTATAATATTTTTAATGATTTTTATAGATTCCCAAATAAGTTCCCAAAAAACAAATTTTTTAACATTATTTTTGCAAAATGTATGTAAATAACGTGAATTTTAAAAATGTTAATGTGGCTTTTATTTTTCAAAATTTTTGTTTGTTTTTTTTTTTTTTAAATAACTACGAATTAAAAAATTAGCAATGAAAAATATTTTGCCGTTAAGATAACTTATATACCTGACGTTAAGATAGAACATAGCAGTAAACGTTATTGTTAAAAAATTTACTGAATAAAATGTACGTTAACTTTGCTGTTAAATATTTTTAACAATTTAAATTATGTTATAATTGAATAGAGAATCGCACTACAGGTATGTGATGGAAATCGATTTCGTCGTCCAAGCTTTTTGAAATCGACAGAATATGTGATAGGTAACATGCGTCGAATTAAAGGCCGTGTCAGATAAAACTTTTGCTTCGCGTTGCGTTACATATACGCTTTGACATTTGAGTTAAATGTACATGTTTATATGGCACTTGTCACATAAACTGCTTTTAACGCAAAGCGAAGCGAAAAGTTGGGCAGCTCTCATCTTTTTGCGCGCTTTGACAATCTTCTAGTATAATTTTTTTTATTTATTTTCTTTTTAACACACAATGTGTAAGTGTTGTCAAAGTTTTTATTGTGACATACACTTTTTGCTTTACGCTTTTCTGTCAAAGTATATGTAACGCAACGCGAAGCAAAAGTTTTATCTGACACGGCCTTAATAGCTGTTACTTTATTCTACTTTAGGATCCCTCGGGATCCCAATTTGCACGAAAAGCGTTCCCGTACTTAAAATTTGTGTAAATGAGAGCGGATTTGAGAGAATAAAATTCTTCTTCTTTTTGCACGAAACAGACTTTTTCTTAGTGCAAATTGTGCAAATTGTCAAACAGCTGTTAAACATAAACAAAACAATAAAATAAAAGGAAAAAAATCATGAACCAAATTTTGGAAAAAGTGTTGTGGAGTAAAATAATGTACATACTTAAATATAGAGTTTTATATTGAAATATTAGGAAAACATAATGTTAATTATTGTAAAAGTGTTTGATTTGTTTTATTTTTGGCAAAAGTACTTTATTTGTTCAGAAAATATACAATTTTTCAAAAGTGACGCAAATTTTTATTGTTTTGTAAAGCCTGTCAATACACTGACTTACTATTATTTTGTGATTAAAATTGTGTTTTTTCTGTTCCCGTACTTTTGTGTAATTTAGTCTCTATATGAAAGAAATGTTTGCTTGCTCTCATTTTCACGAACTTTACCCAAAAAGTAAAGAAACAGAACTAATGTATCGATTTCATATTTCATTTTGTTTCATTAAAAATAAAGTGTTTTTACCATGTGACGAATTTCGATAATGCCATTTTAAATTCGATTTTAAATCGTCTTATTTTTTATTACCGAAAAGCGATGATGTGTAAAATTTTAAGTAAAACGTTGTTAAAAATAGTAAAAAGTAATTTTTTATTTCATACATATGTATGCAACGGAACGCATAAGAAGAAGATACTTTAATTTAGTTCATGGAAACTGATCCTGATGTTTTAATAATAGACTCAAAAGCATCGTAAAATAATCAGGGTTTTTTTTTTATCAGATGCAATCAAGCATTACTTTTACGAGCAGGTCCTTGTGTTTGATTTTAAATTAACTTTATATAAAGACCTGTTCATTAATGTAATACTGAATTGCATCTGATGGACATACCTAATTATTTTGCGGTGCGTTTTTGACTGCATAATTTTTCGCAAATGCACCACATCATGCTCTTTCATTGGATCATATCAGCCATTTGCTTGCACATCATCATGCCTTATAAATATTAGGTGTGGCGTGACTGCAAAGCCTGTATTAAGAAGAAAATTGCAACGAACAGTATTAACTGGAGGAGGTCCTTATAATCAAATATACATATATTAAAAAAAAGAGAAAACTGTTGGTTAAATTTGTGGACTATACTTTTTGGTCGACGGAATAAAATTGCAACGAGGATAAAAGCTTGGTTTAACTGATGATCTATTAAGACCGAAAATCTAACTTGGCAAAAGAAATTCAAATATGTCTATAACATTCCAAGTATATCTAAGAGATCTGCCAGAAAATTTCAAGGGGAATGAAGATATACAATAATATTTAAAGCAATATTTGTTAATTAAATTTATGAAATTAATGTTGATAAAAATAAAATTTTCTTTAAATATTTAACAAATGTGATTCACATGTTGCATTAAAAAATTGCGATATGTGGAAACGAATCTATCGTAGAACATCTTGATTGCTGTTGGCTTTTGATACCAAAAAACCAAAAAATTTTTTGGTCGAAAATAACCATTTTTTCAACAAAAAAATTTTTTGGCTGAAAATAACCATTATAAAAAAAAAATTAATTTTTTTGGTTACTACTTCAAAAAATCGATTTTTTCAGTGGCTTACGAATGAATAAATTACACTGTGCAAGATCGAAACTCAGTAATCACACTAAAATAATTCAACATGACTCAGGAAAAAGTCAGTCCACATATAACTAGATATCGGTCCAAAACATATATTTTTAACACATATATCTAAAACCTAGAACATGAGTATGCCCTAAGGTCCTGAAACATTATTTAACGAACTATTTCGACGTTAAAAATTTCCATATGTAAATGAATTTTTTTTAAATTATGTTCTTTATGTTCAGGCTTTCAATATCAGTGCCCATGTTCTGTAACTCTCGTGTCGAGAAACTTTTCGATTGAAATGTGTGAAATAGAACAAAAATGCCGTATATTGAAACAAACAGCTGTTTTTCTCACTAAACTGTGTCTGTAACTTTTTTTGGCGAGTACAAGCTGTCACGCAAGGAAATTACTCGCCAATTTACAGAAAAAGTGTGTCTGTAACATTTTGGTGAGAAATGTTCCCGCTTTGGACTGTCAAAAAAACTCACGAATAAAAATGGGGCGAGAAAAAAATTTTAACACTAAAAAACAACTAAAAATGCAAATTGCAAAGAATAATAATAATAAAATTATGTTCTTGGCCCTTTTTTTATTGTTTAATTATTTTCTTTTACCATTTTTATAAAATATACGAATTTTTTCAAAGCTCGTTTACAAACAACAAACATTAAAGTCGAACTTTACATTATTTGGCATGGCCGACGGTTGTATTTTCTCCGCCGTCGTTGAAAATTTTTCAATTTTATTAAATTTTGGTCGCCGTTAACTATATGTGTGACTGGCGTCCTTAACGTCTGCAATGTCACATCGGCTTCGAGTCCAATGTTATGACTTTTATAACGTAACGACGTAATCTCTTTTGATAGTTTTCGACATAAGTTACAGACACACTTTTTTCTCACTTTTCGAGAAACGATGGAATATTTTGTTTCACATCTTTTCGATGCGAGAAGTTCTCACTAAAGTTACAGAACATGGGTACAGTATTTTAAATCCAACATACACATAAGTGTGTTCTGTTTAAATGTAGAAAGCCTTACGTAGAATCACACTAAAAGAATTCGACGCGACCTCAAGGAAGTTGGTCTTATTTATCAACATTTTTATTTAATTTAACAAACATTAGGGTTCTTAAAGAATTCTCTGAGAGGTTACATCTAAGATCTCTAAGGACCAGTTTCAGGGCTGAGAATGCGCGCTCGACACCGACATCAGTTGCTGGAGCTGCATGAACAATATCCACCAGCTGTTTTAAAAATAGAAACGTATATTTTTTCTCCCGAGTATTCTTAAAGTTTGGCATCTATATCTACTCTTCCTTCTCCGAAAGAGTTTTGTCACTGCGCTTGGAGTTTCATCATCTGACGACGAATCGACTTCCAAGCTTCGTAAGGTCTGGCGAATCAATGAAGACGTGTTCGTTTGTGACGTTTCATCAATAAATACATCGCTTTGTAGCGGACTCTGCATCGCTTGTGGAAGATTTCTGTCGACCTGAAACAGAAAAAAACGGTCGACATAAATATAAAGCAAATGTAAACATAAGCACATTCTAACCTGTTCTTTTTTTATTTATTTATTTATTTATTTGTCTATGGAAGATTTTCCTTACAGACATTTTAAATTTAATATTCTTAATTTAGTGTACATTAAACATAAAATACAATACAAAATATATAAAATGCTTATTTAAAACAATAGAAAATAAAACTAAGAATTTAATGAAATAATAATTTTATTCTTAATGACATTTAAACTTGAAGAAAAATCAATAAAACTATAGAATTTGGGGATAAAATGGAGTGATGGGCGCTGAGGAACATTAAACGAAATATTTTGTATTAAAAATCCAGAGCATACTTCGCCAGTAATTATGTTGAAAATAAACGATATGTTTAACATTGTCCTACGACTTTTCAGGGTGGGCAGCTTTATAAGAGAAAGTCTAGAAGTATACGAAGGCAAGTTTACTGGATTAAAGTTTAGTCCACGAAGACAAAAGAGCAAGAATTGCTTTTGGACGGATTCAATAGCATTGGAATGTGTGTTATATATAGGGTCCCATATTATAGATCCATACTCTAGAATAGGTCTTACAAGTGCAGTATACAAAGTTTTTGTGACATATGGATCATTAAACTCTTTAGCCCAGCGCTTGACGAAACCAAGTACACCCCTAGCTTTATTTACTATCATAGTGATATGAGAAATAAAATTAAGTTTCGGATCAAACAGAATTCCAAGGTCTAAGAAATTGACGGCCAATTCCAGCTGACTACCACCAAGATGATATTGTGCAGGTATCGGATTCTTTCTGACAAATCGCATATATTTACACTTATTAAGATTTAACTCCATAAGATTTATTAGGCACCATGAATAAAACGAGTTTAAGTCATTTTGGAGACGTTGTTGGCCAGAAACTTGACAATAACTTAGAAAAACTTTTACATCATCAGCAAACATTAAAATATTTGAAGATTGAATCGCGGCAGGCAAGTCGTTAATGAACAGTGAAAAAAGAAGCGGACCAAGGTGGCTTCCCTGTGGTACTCCAGAAAGAACATCAATTCGTCTGGAACAGGTGTTTTTAAAAATAACGGTTTGTTTTCTTTTAGTTAAATATGAATAAATCCATTTAATACTAAGGTCTGTGAACCCCAGAAAATATAATTTCCTTTTAATGAGCAAATGGTTTACTTTATCGAAAGCTTTACTGAAGTCAGTGTATATAACATCAGTTTGTTCTTGCTCCAGAAATCCACGATTTATAACGGTAGTGAATTGAAGAAGATTTGTCGTAGTAGAGCACCTTTTTTGAAATCCATGCTGATAAGGGGATATTAAATTGGACACCTGATAGGATAAAAATTCAGTGATGATTTTTTCAAATAATTTAGGTATAATACTAAGTTTAGCTATTCCACGGTAGTTTTCCACTTCAGATTTTTTTCCTGATTTATACAAAGGCACTAAGAAAGAATTTTTCCAAACATCCGGAAAATAACCATATTTTATTGATGCATTGAATATAATTTCTAAAGGGATGGCAATAGCATCGGCACATTTAATTAAAATATTGCTTGGAATTTTATCCGGTCCATAGTTGTACGAAAATTTAAGGTTTTTTAGTTCCACCGATATCGTAGAAATGTCAAGAGAAGGTATATTTATTGTTTGCTTTGCTGTTATTTCGAATGGATAATTAACAGAATCATCATAAGTAGAATCTGAATATGTTGTTGAGAAAAAATCCGCAAATAAGTTGCTTATAGTTGCATGATCACTGGATTCATTCTGTCTAAACTTCATAGAAGAAGGGTAGCCTGTTGCTTTTTTCTTAGAATTAACCATGGCCCAATTAGTAGGTCTGCTCGAAACGCCTGCTGATTTTTTGCAGAGTTGTGTTTTTAATAATAATACATAGGAATAAATGGGCAGAATGTCAAAAGTTGTTTACATTTTTTAACGCCATTGTGTTTATTTGAAAATTGTTTACTTTTTTAATATGATTTTGGATTTAAAAAAATTATTTTTATTATTTTGAAAATGGAAATTAAATTTAATAATTGTGACAAAAATTGTAAAAAAATTTTAAATAACTTTAATAATAAAAAAATATATGTAAGTTATAAATAAAAAAACTAAAAGACGGACGCAATGGAGAACATTTATCGTCTCCTTCCCAATGATGATACAGCTGCGCCAATGTATTTATCATTTGATGCCAAAAGGATCATGCCCAAAGCATGTTACAAACTCTATTTGGTATGAACAATTCAATTAACAAAAGTTAATCGGGGGAAAATCATTTGAACAGCAAATTAAAGACTGCTGACTTTCCTCCGCCGCCTGCATATGGTGGAAGAAAACACCATCAGTATCAACATTTTTATTTCAATAACAGAAGAGTAATTTCCACAGACGAACATGTTGACCAAGGGGACACTTCTATATCGGGTAAAGCATTTCCGTTGTTTTCTTCACACCCATATGCAGGCGGAGGAGGTAAGTAAGCAATCTTTAGTGTGCTGTTCAAATTACCTCCAGATAAAGTTTAGTTTATAACATGATTTGGACATGGCACTTTCGGCATCAAATGATAAATACATTGGCGCTGCTGTATAACCACTGCGGAGGTTTAGGTTTAGGTTTAGCTTTTAGTTTTTTATTTATTATTTATGTTCTTTTATAAAATTTTAAAACACAGACAGCAAATACTTGTAGTATTTTGCAAAATGTTAAAAATGTATTTATAATGATTCTATACATATAATATAGAAAAAATCTCCCATTGTCCTTTCGTTTTCATTTTGTTTGTAGCCCAATTTTACCAAAATGTCGATTGAAAATTTTTAATTTAACAAAATAAATACAAAACACATATTTTTTGACAGCTGACACCTTTTTGACATTTTTACCATTTGTATACACAAACAAAACGCGTGTTGTTTTTTCTATTGTTGCATTGTTGTAGTTGTGCGCAGACCTACTAATTGGGCCATGGAATTAACAAACTTGTAAAACGATTTTGGATTACGTTTTAAATTATATTTCATTGTATTAATATAGTTATCATAAAATAATTTGTTTAATGATGTGTATTCAGCTCGGCTAATAGAATACATTCGATAGTCAACAGCAGATCCAGACAGTTTAAATCTTTTATAACATTTATTTTTTTTATTCTTGGCATGCGTTAACTGTTTATTACTCCATGGTGGACCAGACAATGGTTTAGATATTTTTTTCGGAATACTTAAATCCAAAAAAGAATAAACTTTATCGTAAAATACTTTACACATTAGATTTACGTCCGCATAGCACGATAATAAAGCGTACCAATTCGTGTCGGTGAAAAATTTATTTAACGTGTTGTAGTCAGTACGTTCAAAAGAAAAAACTTTCTCATGATTAATCGGCGATTTACTTGCAGTTTTAGATGGAATAGAAGAAACTAATTCAATTGTAGGATGATAGCAGTCTTCAGGCAATGTAATCGGTGATGAACGCTAAATAAAACAATCGGCCACATCATTGACAAATATTAAGTCTAATATCTTATCATACTTGTTAAGAACGCCATTAATTTGAAAGAGACATGTGTCATACAAAATATTGAAAAATTCGTCGAAACTGGAACACTGTTTGGTTTGAATAAAATACAGTTATTTCCGCTTAATTGAGTTTCTAAAAATGCACGACTTTTGACGCAATTAAACGGGAACTCAATTAAGCAGTACTCGGTTAATTGAGTCGCCGACGCAATTAAAACGAAAATCGCTTAATTGAGCAAGATGTGCAATAAAGCGAAACACCCATGTGTAGATAGAAAATGTAACTCATTTCTTTATTTATTTTATATAACATTTATTTATATAACTGAAACATGAAACATGACTTTCTTGATTTTTGTGGAGCAAAAACACATTAAGTAGAGGGAAACAATTAACCGAAACATTTGCTTTTGTTTTTCGCAATGTGGTCTTATTTTGCGAAATAATTAAGCGGGTGACGCAATTAAACGGAACTCAACTAAACGGGTATTTTTACATAGACTGTTATACTGAATGATTTCGTTCCATGGTTTTTAGTGCAATAAAACGGGAAACTCAATTAAGCGGGGCTCAATTAACCGAAAACTACTGTATTTATCTTCTGGTAAATATTTCCAGGCTATTGACGGTAAGTTAAAATCGCCAAAGACATAAACGGAATCGCCATTACATGCAGAACGAGTAACTGATGCGATAGCTTCGGCATGTTCAGTGTATATATTTTGCGGAGAAGATGGTGGAATGTATGAACATGTGACAAATATGCGTTTCCCATTAAGTTTTATTAACACGGCTATAAATTCAATATTAGATGAAGAATCAACTTCCATAAGTTCAGATGCAAAATTACAAGAAACCGAAATAAGGACTCCTCCACCAGCAGTTCTATTACCTCGATCTCGTCGATAAATATTAAACTTGTCGCATAAAATTTCAGTATTTAAAAAATTATCATTTAACCATGTTTCAGTAAATACAAGGACATGATGATCCATGTTGAAGCTATCAATACATAAAGTTGATAGTTTAGTTCTTAAGCCACGAACATTTTGGTAGATGATTGAAATGTTGTCATCAGCCAACTTTAGTTTTTTGAAGCAGAAAATTCAAGTTGTGGAAGAATACCGATATTCTGTGATCTTGCCCTGTATATATATTCTCGAACTAGAGTATTCTTTGGCCAGAAGTTTAGATCGAGAAGTGTTGCGAAGAAATCAGCAGAAACCGAAATTTTAAAAGAAGATATAGATCTTGGTTGAGAAAAATTAAACTTTTGAATTGAAATATCAGCATTTTTGCCAATTTTATTCTTAATAAAAAAGTTAATCGCATCAGTTTTAGTATCACTTGTTAAACGGGAAACGAAAATAGTTTTTTTTGGAGGTACAGCCCGTAGCGGATTATGTAGTATGTCATTAGTATCGGAGTGTGACGGATTATTATTCATTGGAAGATTTTCATCAACATTGGAATTGGTACTGTTCGTTTCAAAATCCATTTCATTAGAAGACTCAATATTACAATTATCGGATGCATAGTTAGAAGCTGGGTTATGTGTGGTTACAGAAGTAGTAGGGCAATTATTACGTTTTTCTTTATTATTTCTTGCTGACTTACGACGTTTTGGGGAAGGCATAGGTGGAGATTTCAAATTATCTAAAGATTTAAACTCATCAAATAATTTTCCATAAGCAGAAATACGATCATTTAGTTTGGCTGCTTCATCTTGTAACTCAAGAAATTTTTTTTTGGTATCTTGAAAAAAACGATAGTAACTTACGCCAAACTTTCTACAATTTTCACAACACCAATGAAGACCTTTGTTTTTAGTTATTGCTTCAGCAACTAACCCTGAAAGTCCACTACATTTGAAGTGGCAACATTCATGACACAGCCAGCAAACAATCATTCTTTCATCATCGCCTTTAATCGAACAATTTTTCACCAAGCAATCCATTTCAATTTAAATCAGTTTCAGATACGTAAATAGTTAAGTTATACAAAATGCTCGCTGGGATAACTTTAGTTTCAAAATAAGGGATTTATTTGTTATGGCAATACTATACCAAAACAATATGCACCAATGACTTTAAAACTGTAGTACAGCTAGGCAGCAGGTTTAATTATTATTGTTTTTGTGTTTATGTTAGTAACTGTTGTTGTTATTTGTTGTTGTTAGTTTCAATATTGTTTTGAGGTTTTGTTTCGAAAGAGCAAAAAATAAATAAATATACACAGAAAAAATTATTTTTCCAATTCAAACAAAAAATTTGTAGAATCAAACAATTTTTTGTCTGAAATCGGTCCTACAAACAAATTTGCATATTCAAACAATTTATTTGCATTTTGTTTACTGAAAAAAAACACTAATTTTTTCAAACAAATAATTTAACTGAATCAAACAAAAAGTTTACTGAAATTCAAAATCAAAAAAAAAAAAAAAGTTTTTGTACAAGCAATGACGCGCACACTGTATGAGAAGGTGACGGCAAAGCAGAGCCGCCGACTGGCTTTGAAACACATTTTTTTGTTGGAATAATTTTTGAACGAAGTCTTATTTATACACACAACACAATGTTTTTCTTTATCACTCTCTGTTGCTGTATCCTTTCCTTTGCTAAAGAAGAAATGTAACCAAAAACGGCAGCAGACCGTCTCGATATGTTTTTCGTCATCATTCTATTTTTGTATTTGATGTATTTAACCAAACAGTTTTAAAAAATTGAATACGGGATTTTGTTTCTTATAATGTCGTGTCTGCTATTGTTTTTCTTATAGTTGCACTTTTTTAAAGCGTCCAAAAATAGACTGTGTGTGTTTTTTGTTGTTGTTCTTATATTTCACATAAAGAAGTGTTGCTTACGATCAAATAAAAAAATGCAAAAAGACGACAACATTAAAGAGCGTTAAATATTTCATACAAAATTATGAAAACTTGACACCAATAACGCGTTTATTTTATTTTTAAAGAGTTGTCCACATTTTTGTTGGTTAAATAAAAATCAAACAAAAATATTGATTGAATCAGTAAAAATATTTATAGAAATTAAAAAAATTTGCAAACAAGCGGTTGTTTGAAAATAATTCGGCAATAATTTTTTCTGTGTACTGAGTTTTGTTATTGTTTTTAATATGTGAATTTTTGAGAGTTGATCACGTTACTTAATTTTCGTTGTTGTTTTTATTGCAATCTATGGTTATTGTTAAACAAATTGTGTTTTAAATTAAAAAGAAGTTTTTATAAAAATATAAATCAGTTTTGTACTAATAAAATGTAGATCTTTAAAAGTTTTATTTAGACAGTTTATCACTAGTGTATCAGTTTATTTTATTGCGATAAAAATATTACAACTGCGGAGCACTCAAAAATACGTCTTGTTGACAGAAAGATACTATGATACTATGCATTTAATTGTGTTGCCAGCTTTTTCAAGTGAGCTTTCGCTTCCTTCTTTTTATTTGATGGAAGCACGCGCCGGAAACGTGGGTTCAAAAATATTGCTGCGTTAAGAACGTGTGCGTTTAGCAAATTCGACTCACTCGCTTTGATTCAGTCCAATACAGCCGTTGATGCCTCCATTTTTAGGGATTCTATTTGAACCTTGAGCTCAAACCAAACACATTGGTTTGATTGAGAATCATAGTAAATTTCTGCAAAAGTATGCCCTTTATTTAAATTTTTCTTTATTTCATATTAATTTTAAATGAAAACTATTTAAAAATAACCTTAAATCACTTTTATTTAATATTATTCACTGTTAAAATAACATTGTTCAATATTGAATCCATAAAAACCTGTTTTATATTAAAATCAAAAGTTTATCTTGTTAAAATAAATAGTACATCAAGTTTTCAAAATAGAATGATGCCGAAAACCATATCGAGCCATTCTGCTGATGCTTCTGTTAACAAAGAAGAATACAAAATAATTGAAACATGTGTTACAGGGGTAAGTGTTTTGAATTTTTCTTAAATAAATGCATATGTTGTCTCTGAAGCTTCTTCACACTGTTACATCACACTCAAACCAATTTGATTCTACATGAAATTCACGTTGTTTTAATTTGAAAAAACTTTCATTCAACGTGATTCGGATTGTTATTTCAATATAAATGACATTTTGCTCTAACTTTACTGCAATGTTAAATTTACATGAATTATAGTTACATATTTTAAGAGAAAAAAATGTTGTTCGCAAGTTATTGTAATATCAG
Organism: Pollenia griseotomentosa; assembly: GCA_963931875.1. Taxonomy (NCBI): domain Eukaryota; kingdom Metazoa; phylum Arthropoda; class Insecta; order Diptera; family Polleniidae; genus Pollenia; species Pollenia griseotomentosa. The sequence goes on along the minus strand of OZ007560.1, from coordinate 173,077,699 downwards.
GTTGAATAAACATGAAAAACGTCTGTATCAAAATCACTGCGAGACATTTAAAATCAACCTTGTTTTCTACGTTTTTAACTTAATTTTTTCTTCCTTCGTGAACCTTATAGCAATCGCCCATGCAAAGCTGCTCACCTTGCAATTTCAAGGTAGTTTCATCAAGGGGACTTAAAATAATAACTAAGTCTTTAAGCTTATCCCATTCTTCATTTGTTATTGGCCGATTTAAATTTTCATTACCAAAGTCCCTATACTTTAAAAGCTTGTCAATCAACAAATTATCTTTCCATAAAAGCAAAAATATTGTATATTTGTGTTTTATACCTAAACAATATTAATGGTATATATGTATATACAAACTTGGTGACAACAAGAAACCTTTTAAATTTTTTCATACATGATAACCAAATAAAATCTAATTTTTCGATAAAAAAGGGTTTTTTCAAAAAAATTTTTTGGTTGATAAAATGGTTATTTAGAACCAAAATTTCATTTTCTCAATTAATTACTTACGGTAACCAATATAATATATAAGTCACGATAATGGTTAAAAATTCCCAAATGCAGATAAAGGTAATTTTTGCCTAACCTTTTTGCTCTGAAATAAAAACATAGCAGTTATTTTCGGTCCCTGATGTATATTTATTAAATATTTATGTATATTAAATTTTTTTTTCAAGTTTCCTAGCAATTCTTTCGAATGGGAGGTCTTAGCTAAGGACTTTGCCATTTAGTGGCAACTTGACAATGAAATTCTGGAGTTTCTTTTCCTTTTTTGATCTGTCCTAATCTCAATTTTTTGGTTTTTTCTCCTTGCCGTTATTTGTTAATTAATATTTGGCTAAAAATGAATTAATAAAAAAGTCAATTTTTAACACAAACTTTTAACAAACATCACCGTGATGAAGGTAAGTTTTAAGTAATTTATATAAAAATTTTTTTTTTGTACACATACAAAAGTCAATACAAGTGTTCATATAACAAAGGTTTATAAATTTCAGTAAAATTTTTCGTTTGCTAGAAAGAAAGAGGTTTATTTAGTTATTTGGAACGCTGAACGCGAATATGCACTCCGTTTTTTCAACAGTTCTAGTTTTCGCAATATACAGGGGTGTTCTGGAAATCGAAAGCGTAAGAGCTTGGAAATTGGTTTTAATACACTTTTAATCTAACTAGTGTTCGCCTAACAAATTTTTATGTATGTACTTAAATATGAAGAAAACAAAGCACATCTAAGTATGTATGAATTTACATGTTTTGAGCATTTATTTTTTCCGTCTTAGTGGATCGATTTGGCGAGGGACCAACCTTCGATTCCTATTTTATCTTCTACGTGAGTTAATTTAATTTTGTAAGTCCAATATAAAAATATCAATTGAAAAACAAAAAAGTATCAAAAAGTCTCCTTTATGGATTGTCATCCACTCAGGACATTGCATCTTTAATTTTATGTTTCTATGTCTAATATTAACGAAAATTAATCAAAGTACTAGATGTTAAACGAAAAAGTACCAAAAAGCTCCCCTTACATGTTCTTGTTCACCCAGTTTAATGTATAATTTTATCTTTATAGGCCGAATATTAACGAAAATTCAAAAAGTTCCAGATTAAAAACAAAAAGTGCCAACATTTTTTATCTTATAGGGTTTCATTCACTCAGGAATATTGTGCTTCTAATTTGAACATTATAGAAAATTTAAAAATTATCACATGCAGCACGGAAAGGTAAAAAAAAGAAATTTTATTTCCCGAATTTCCCTTTTTTGATACTTTTTCTCCCCATATAGGTTCGGTTGACAAACAAAAGAAGAAAGCGTTCTTAACTGTTTTTCCTGTGCCGATTTATACATAAGATTTATATAGTCGAAATATTCGAAAACCGGTTTCTGAAAAATGTCGAATAATCGACCACCCTATTTTTTATTATTTGATAATTGAAAAAAACAATTTTTTGTATTTGTGTTAGTAGCAAATTTGAACGCTAATAACTCTGAAAATATTGAACAGATTTTAATAAAATATAAAATATCTTTCAAATGGTGTATATTTTGTTCAAATCGGTTGACATACAGAGTAGGAAAGTGTTCTATTAAATCTTTCAAGAAAATTTGCAGAAAGTCATGCATATGTTTCTTTGCGATTGTCAGCAAATACTTGGTTGGCTTACTTTTTGTGGTTTGCGGGTCATGAAGCATGCAGTTTGCGCGACCTATCGGACCGGTTTTATTTAGCTTTGTCAACTGTAAGCTGGATAATCGACAAAGTTACAATGTTTATCAGCAGCATAAGCCCTGACGTTATTAAATGGCCAAACGAAGCGCAGAAACAGCAGCCTGCCATATTTTTTTTGGAAATAAATGCGGTTTTTCAAAAGCTTTAGGTAATTAAAATTTTACAGTTTGAATATTCATATAATTATTCTCTTATTATAAAGGTTGTTTTAATGGCAACCACATTGTTATTGATCCCCCAAGAGCATGTAAGGATGATTACATCGACCGTAAGGGAAACGTAACGCTTACGATGCAAGCAGTTTGCAATGAAAGCAAAAAATTTATTAATATTTTTGTTGGTTTTCCCGGGTCATCTCATGATAGTTGGGTCTATCAAAATTCACCTACATATATATCAAAATTTGTCAACGTTATGTGGAGGTAATTTACTTTATATTATAAAAAGAATAACAGCTATTATAAACAATTTCCCGTACTTTCTTTTCAGATTATTATTTCTTAGGGGTTCAGCTTATCCATGCACACAACATCTGTTGACGCCATACAAAGATAATGGTCACTTAACAAGAGCTTCAAAAAAAATAAACAATTATAAACAATTTCCCGTACTTTCTTTTCAGATTATTATTTCTTAGGGGTTCAGCTTATCCATGCACACAACATCTGTTGACGCCATACAAAGATAATGGTCACTTAACAAGAGCTTCAAAAAAAATTTAATATAAAATTAAGCTCAGGCCGTGTGTGCATATAACATTCGTTTACTATGTTGAAGCGTGTGACGTTAAGAGGAAACAACGTAAGGGAATCAATATGTTGGTATATAGCTTCAAGCAAAGCCCTAAAAATTTTAAATTGTTATTAATATCACCATCAACATCGATTAAAATTTTTAATATAAATTAATTCATTTATTTATTTATTTTTAAAATAAAGCACACATCGCTCATTTGCTGCAAGACCGGCATAACTCAAAAAAATCCATTTCGAGATAAACGCGTTTAAAGTTTTTGATTTGCTCTAATCACTTAGACAAAATAACGATACATTCTCTTCAAATGGGGAAAGTATAAAAGATATAAAGATGAATTTTTTACACAACTAGCTGGCCCGGCAAATGTTGTTTTGCCATATAATTTACTCCTTTCAGATGTTACAGTGTCTGCATGCCAAATTTAAAGAAAACCGGTTGATAAGTTAAAAAGATATTGGGAGAAGAGCTTTTACCGCTTTTGCCATATTTCACGCCCTAAAGATTAAAAAATATAGGCTATAATTCCTTCCAGATGTTACACTTTTTGCCTGCCAAATTTCAAGAAAATTGGTTGATTATTTAAGAAGATATAAGATGGGGGAGATTTTACCCCGTTTGTCCTATTTAAAGTCCTATTAAATACTTATTTCCTTTCTGATGTTACAGTATCTGCATGTCAAATTTTAAGAAACCCGGTTGATTAGTTAAGAAGATAAACTACACAGAAACACTACTCACGGCCCATAGACACAAAAAAACTAAATATTGCGTCATCTGTCGGACGAACTTCAAACTACACAGAAACACTACTCACGGCCCGTAGAGCATGCATATAAAATTTGGTCCAGTAGCTTTTGAGTTTAGCGATCACGAACATACACGTAATTTTTATATATGTAGAGATATAAAGAAAAACGTAGCGAACAATTCTGCATCACTAACTCCAAAATTGTGTTTTTTGATTTATGCCGGTCTTGCAGCAAATGTGCGATATGTGTTTCATTACTAAAGATTTTTTAAAATTGATAATTTAAAAAAAAAATACAGGTAGATAGAGCAAACAAAAAAAGTAACGCAAATAATAAAATTTAAAAACGAAAAACAGAAAATTTTTAAAAAATAACATAAAACTAAAGCTGCGGTCACACTTATTAAATATTTGATCAAATAAGCGTAACCCCTACTTTTGTTAATAGTTAGTGAGATTTAAAATGGTCTTAATATTACAAAATAAACTAATTATACTACTAGACAGCAAAAAACAGTTTTTTGTCAGATGTGGTATTTTAATCAAAATAAATATTGATATTAAGCGAATTGATTTTTTTAGTTTGGTTGTTTTTTTGATTGTGAACGAAGCTTTAATATACATACATTTTTGAACAAAATTAATTTTTTATTACTAATGTTTTTTTCTGATTTAATGACAATAATGCGTAGGGATTTTTGTAGGGGAAATTTTTTTAACGTGTAGGAAAAAATCGAATTTTTTTAACATGTGTAGGTATTTTTTCGATAAATCCACTGGCAAAATTTGTAGTAATAATTTTAAGTATATGAACACAGCTGATAACTCAAAGCTGCAAAGCAAAATTTTAATACTATGGACACAAATGCAGTTTCAAAAGAGAATTGAAAAAAGTTTTTGCAGCAAATGTTTCATACATGGGTGTTCTGGAAATTGAAAACACAGGAATTTGGAGCATTTTTTATTCAATACACTTTTAATTTTGTAATGTGTCCCCTACAAAACCATTGGGACATTTATTATTGATTATATACCAAGAAATACAAAGTAGTATTTCCGACTTCAATTAGCTAATAGATCCAACCTGAAGGGTTAGGGGAGCCTTTGAGCCGCTAGCTTCAGCCGGGTGGTAGACACTAACCCGGTCTACCACATTTTTAGCAAGAAAACACTAAATAGTTTATTTACCAACTCATGATGAAATTATTTCAATTTAATAAAAATTCTTAATAAACTTATACAATGAGAAACTAGTTTACGTAACACTTTTTAATGCATTTTTATGGATTTCATTTTTCTTTGTTAAATCTTATTGTTCCCTTTTAATATACATATATTAAATTAACTTAACTTTCAACAAAAACTTTTTCCAATTTATATTAATATGATACCTTCATGAAAATGCGATTACCATTACATTTTTAGAAAAAATGATGAATGAGGAAAAAACGTAAATTTTATAAAATATATAGAAAAACAGAATTATGAAGGAAAGAATAATGAGAAAGAGAGTAAATTTTATCAAATTATATAGGAAAACGAAATTATAAATGAAAGACTAATTAATGAGTACAAAAGTAAATTATATAAAACATATAAAACAACAGAATTATGAATGGAATACTGATGAATGAGTAAAAAAGTAAATTATGTAAAATATGTAGAACAACAGAATTATGAATGGAAGACTAATGAATGAGTAAAAAAGTAAGTTATTCATTCATAATAACAGTTGTTTTATTTTTTTTTCTGGTCGTTTGTAATTTTAAATATGCAAGAATAAGATCAATTAAAAATAAAATAAAATTTACACTCACCAACAAATTCCGATTACGTTGAAGGCCTCCAGCTTATCGATCAATATTGATGTATTACCTTAACTAAACGAATATGATTTTGTTCTTGCATTTACATTTGTTAAAGGTTATACTTTCTTTTTGTTCTGAAATTTTGCTATTTAAAGAAATTTAGTAAAATAAAATCACCACTTTCATGAAATTAAATATTTTTATATGTATGTAGGTATAATACCGCGAGTACGAATTGTAGCCGTTAAAGTTGTATGGTATTTTTTTCCACTACTTGGTACAGAAGAATCCGACCCAACGTCTTGAATACGGAGTCTATTCAGAGGCTTTCACTATAACTAGTTGAGCTAGACGTCTGGCAACCATGAGGCAGATTGAATCAAAAGCTTTCCAGGTACCGTACTTATTTTTTAAACAAAGCTCAGACAGAACGATATGCTGCACCTGATGTGCTTGTCCAATTAAATACAAGCGTAAGGATTTTTCCCTGAGAGTAATAAACGTGTCCCAGCTCTTTAACTAAGAGCTGAAGCACAAAAAATATTTTAGCAAAGATCGAGTCTACCAAAAAAATGACTTGTAATACCTGAAGCACGTTTGAGGTTTTGTTTGGTTACAATCCCCTACAGGAGATTGTATTCCACACACAGAAAAAAATCAAGTTAAAAACGTAGAAAACAAGGTTGATTTAAAATTTTTCGGTGGTGATTTTGCTTTATACGTTTTTCATGTTAATTCAACCTGATTTTACAATAACTGCGAACAACATTTTTTTCTTTTAAAATAACTTTAATTCATGTTAATTTAACATTGCAGTAAAGTTAGAGCAAAATGTAATTTATATTGAAATAACAATCCGAATCACGTTGAATGAAAGTTATTTCAAGTTGAAACAACGTGAATTTCATGTAGAATCAAATTGGTTTGAGTGTGTTATAACAGTGTGAAGAAGCTTCAGAGACAACCTATGCATTTATTTAAGAATAATTCAAAACACTTACCCCTGTAACACATGTTTCACTTATTTTGTACTCTCTTTTGATAACCGAAGCATCAGCAGAATGGCCCAATATGGTTTTCGTCATCATTCTACTTTGAAAACTTGATGCACTATTTAACTAAATAATTTTAATTAAAAGAATACGGAAATTGTCTTCTTTTTATAACATATTTTAAAAATGAAAATAAAAAATGTACATACTTAAGTAAAGGGTGTTTTTTTAAGCTAGATAGAACTTTAAATTTTAAAAAGTAACACAAAAAAATTAAATTTTGATGAAATATTTTTTTTATCGTTTCAGTATACTCTGACAAATCATCATGAATAGACTCACGCTTGAACAACGCTACGAAATTATCCAAATTTACTTTGAAAAATTTAAAAATTTAATCCAAATTTAAATCGCAAAATTGTGTTCAGCGATGAGGCGCATTTTTGGCTTAACGGGTTTGTTAATAAGCAAAATTGCCGCATATGGAGCGAGACCAATCCACAAGAGACCCTACAGACTCCATTACATCCAGAAAAATGCACCGTTTGGTGCGGTTTTCACGCTGGTGGCATCATCGGACCTTATTTCTTCAAAAATGAGGCCGGAGCTCGCGTTACGGTCAATGGAGATCGTTACCGCACCATGATCAATGATTTTTTGTTTGAAAATATGGATGACATTGATCCGGAGGAGATGTGGTTTCAACAGGATGGCGCTACGTGCCATACGGCGAACGCAACCATCGACTTATTGAAATCAAAATTTGGCGATAAGTTGATTTCGAGAAATGGACCTGTCAATTGGCGTCCAAGGTCGTGCGATTTGACACCTCTCGATTATTTCCTGTGGGTCTACGTGAAGTCACTGGTTTATGCTGATAAACCAGCAACAATTGACGCCTTGGAGGCCAGCATTGTTCGTGTTATTCGTGACATACGGCCAGCAGTGCTCGAAAAAGTGGCCCAAAATTGGACGTCTAGAATGCGCTTCGTCAAGAACAGCCGCGGTGCCCATATGCCCGAAATCATTTTCAAATGTTAATGTCACGTATTGATCTTTCGAATAAAAAAAAAATTTTGATTACAATTTAATTTTTTGTGTTATTTTTTACAATTTCAAGTTCTTTCGGGCTTAAAAAAACACCCTTTATGTATGCATGTTAATTTAACAAGATAAACTTTTGATTTTAATATAAATCAGGTTTTTATGGATTCAATATTGAATCCATATTTATTTATATTTTAATATATTTTTTTTTTTTATTTTAACAGTGAATAATATTAAATAAACGTGATTATTTTATTTAAAAAAGGTTATTTTAATTAAAATTAATATGAAATAATGATAAATTTAAATAAAGTGCATACTTTTGCAGAAAATTACTATGATTCTCATTCAACATTTTTCCATGTTAATTTTACATTGGTATTTTTTCTGTGTGCAGTTGAGGTCCTTCCGCGAAATTAATATTTTACACCACTGTGGTTCTTGCAATTACTTTTTTTAAGTTTAAGAAAGATTTTTTTTCTATAATAAGATTACACTGATTTCAAACAATTTATATTTTCCAGCACATTGACTAGAATTTTACGACCAGAAATTAAACGTGTTGAGTTATGAAGAGGTATCGAGGTCGATAACGAATGAAGACTTCGTTCGCTTAACTTACATGTAAAACAAAAACAATATTTTATAATTTGTTTTTGTTTTCAATGTAATTTAAGCGAACGAAGTCTTCATTCGTTATCGACGAACATGCCATTATTTCTAATAATTTTTGTTATAAAATTCTGTTTAAAATAGAGCAATATTTGTATAATATTTGTCCTAAAATTCTTTTATTACAGAAATCTTATTAAAAAACGACGAAAAAACGAAAGTTCTTGCGTTTTGCGTTTTCGATTTCCAGAACACCCCTGATAACATGGATAAGGACTGCAACATGTAGTAAATATTTGCATACAAAAACTTACTATTGAATGCGTACCCTTCAACCGCCATTTTTTCTGCAATAAGCTTATAAAGTTTTTTTTGTTTTGTTTTTACATGTATACTTTTCCCAAGCTTCGGGCGCAGATCCTCCATTAGAGTTAGAGCTGCAAAACTATCGATAGTATTGAAAAGTTTCTATGTGCCACTTCTGTGGACACGGTAGTCAATGAAGGTGGTAAAAAACTAAAGTCTAGAAATTTATTTTGTTATTTCGTAACCCTTGCGTTGAAAATGTATTCATATAAAATTCTTTGAATTTTAAAAAATTTTTCAAGGAAGTAGAACAAAGTTTTTACAAAATAATTCCATTAATTTTTTAAGACTTTTCGTTAAGAAAAAAATGACAAACAGGTAAAAAATAGCCACATTTAGTGAGAAAACACCACTTCTAAGAACCCTGGTTGCTATTATTTTTTTAAACTCAAAATTATTTTAGCTGAATAAACAACGTAACACTCTTTGAATTAATTTTGTTTATATAAGGTAGGTAAGATTAACATTATTTTAATATGTAAATTAGTACACAATTCTGTGGCAATAACGAAAAAGTGCTTAAGTTAATTTTTTAAGAATTAAAGGTGGTTTTTGAAAATTTACTCCTATTCTAATATAATCAAAATTTATCTGCGGTTATATTTTTTTTAAAGTCTTTATTCCTAAAGGCGACCGTACACGACATGTTTTTGTCATCTGACATGTCAAATTTTCCACTGCAAAACACATACATGTGGTGTGTTACCTTTTTAAGCTGTGTTCACATTGTGTGTATTTGTCATATGGAATGTCACTTTTCTACACACATGTAATTTCATGTGTGTGTCAAAATTAATGTTTTACATATGGTTTGTAATTTACACGTTCACATGTTGGTATGTAAAGTACACTTGACATAACCTATCAAAAAAAAAAAACAATCTTAAAACAGCTGAGTGTATAAAAATTTAATTTGTGCTAAAAAAAATTTATTTTAATTGAAACGAAAGGTTGATCAAATAGTCATCATCTGCTCCGGCCCCACTTCTTTTTTCTTTTGCTTTTGCAATTTCTCGGCTATATTGACCGCGCAAGTATGTTACTTTATACTGGAAATATATTGCATTACATTTATTACAAACAACAATTGCCCAATGCCTTACCTTAACTTCATTAGGCCCAATAGATGAATTGAAAATTTTTAACTTGTCAGCCATATCATTGAGCGCTGCGTACCTGGCATGCTTATTGTGGTAGAACTTATTCCGCGGGTTATACAAGCATTCCTTCTCTTGCCACATATCTATTAACTGTAGTACCGATTCTTTACACCAGTCCAACTGGAAAAACATAAAAATAAATATGGAAATTGTCATAAAAAAAAATACATATGTACTTACTTTTGTTAATTCCTTTTCAATTTTTCCCTCCATTTTCAATAATAAAATTGGTTATTTTTTATTTACTATTATAATTATTAAGAATTAAGCACGACAAACAAAATCTTGTAAATTGATTATAATATATATTTATTAAAATTTCAATTAATTTTTGCCGCCACAAAATTTTGTTAATAAAAAACAGCTGATGTCAGATGGTTTGTCACTTGAAAATAGAACTCGTTCTAAATAAAAAATGTCATGTGTACTGCACACAGAGAAATAACACATGATATTGTTTGGAGGGGTTCAGACGATATGTACAAATTTAACATGTGAAAAAGTGACATTCCATATGACAAATACACACAATGTGAACACAGCTTTAACATTGCTTCTGTAAAAGTCAGACGCAAAGTCATCTGACAAAATTTCAATTAGAGCGTGCTCTATTTTCATCTGACAAACCATCTGACATCAGAAAGCTATGCCGGCAAGAAACCGGCAGCGGCGTCCACTATTGACGGAATCATTAGCCGGCTGAAGTTAATTTTTTACAATACCGAGATATGTTTGATCATCTTACCATTGAATAGAATTTATGTGAATATATATATAAAAACCGTTTTATTATAAAATCCTAAATTGGTGTCTTTGAATTAAAAGAAAAAAATGTTAAGATGGCTGAACTATTTTACGGCGCAAATAAAAATTTTCATGGCGGCAGCAAGTTATTTTGAAACCGAGCACTACTTTGGTTTCTGCAATAACAATGCGAAAAAAACAGAATCAATGTCAGAAGCAAATTACATGTACGTTTGTGACCGAATATTATAAAGCTTATGTAAAACAGCGATTTTGACAGACATGCACAATTACATGTGACTTGAAAATTTGACATGTCAGATGACAAAAACATGTCGTCTATATGCGCCTTAAACAATCCTTATGTCACAGATCTGAAGTAAATTTAAATTTTATTCCAAATATTATAACACATTGAAAAAAGATATGTACGCAAGGAGTAATTTTTCTATAACTTCCTGAAAAGTCGTACAAAATAATTGAAACTTTACCAATGTGTTACTTTGATTGTGAAGGTCTCAAGGGTTCCAGTGTTTCTAGTTGTTGTTGCATTTGTACTTCTGATTATGATGATCTAAAAAGAAACTCAAATTTGGGTTAAGGCAACTTTATTACTTTTTTTATTTGCTTTTTTCCAAAGAACTAAAAAAGTTTAGTTAGTGTGTTGTTAAAAATGTTTCGTTGACTACATCTAATCAGCTTTGCAGCTACTTTTAAAATTTTCCGATGGTATCGATAGTGATAAAAACTATCGGTAGTCCGCCAAAAATTAAACTATCGATACTATCGATAGTACTATCGATTGTTTTGCAGCTCTAATTAGAGTTAACATTAAAGCTATGTTCACATTGTGTGTATTTGTCAAATGGAATGTCACTTTTCTACACACATGTAATTCCATGTGTATGTCAAAATTTATGTTTTACATATGGTTTGTAATTTACACGTTCACATGTTGGTATGTAAAGTACACTTGACATAACCTATTAAAAAAAAAAAAAAAAAAACAATCTTAAAACAGCTGAGTGTATAAAAATTTAATTTGTGCTAAAAAAATTTTATTTTAATATGGAACGAAAGGTTGATCAAATAGTCATCATCTGCTCCGGCCGCACTTCTTTTTTCTTTGCTTTTGCAATTTCTCGGCTATATTGACCGCGCAAGTATGTTATTTTATTCTGGAAATATATTGCATTACATTTATTACAAACAAGAATTGCCCAATGCCTTACCTTAACTTCATTAGGCCCAATAGATGAATTGAAAATTTTTAACTTGTCAGCCATATCATTGAGCGCTGCGTACCTGGCATGCTTATTGTGGTAGAACTTATTCCGCGGGTTATACAAGCATTCCTTCTCTTGCCACATATCTATTAACTGTAGTACCGATTCTTTACACCAGTCCAACTGGAAAAACATAACAATAAATATGGAAATTGTCATAAAAAAAATACATATGTATATACTTACTTTCAATTATAAAATTGGTTATTTTTTATTTACTATTATAATTATTAAGAATTAAGCACGACAAACAAAATCTTGTAAATTGATTATAATTTATATTTATTAAAATTTCAATTAATTTTTGCCGCCACAAAATTTTGTTAATAAAAAACAGCTGATGTCAGATGGTATGTCACTTGAAAATAGAACTCGTTCTAAATAAAAAATGTCATGTGTACTGCACACAGAGAAATAACACATGATATTGTTTGGAGGGGTTCAGACGATATGTACAAATTTAACATGTGAAAAAGTGACATTCCACATGACAAATACACATAATGTGAACACAGCTTAACTTTGTTGGAGCGTCATTCCAATTCTGCCATTTATCACTCGTTTGCTGGTCACCATCTGATGTAATAGATAAAGCTGAATTAGTTTCTTATGATTGTGGTACTTACCATTTGTTTCAACATTGGATGTAAATACTGTCTCTTGGGATGCATCCTCGCCATGTTTTTCCTTCGGTACTAATAAGAAAAATACGAAAACTTTACTTTGATATAAAGTTATCTAAATTTATAACTTACAACCTTCATGCGACACTGACTCCGCAAAAATTATTTGGCTAAATGATCTCCCCTGCTCTGCCAACACATCCTGCGTCACCTGCATTCTGTATTTTTCATCTAAAACATGAATATTCATAAGTATTAAAAAAACAAAAACTTTTTTAAAGAAATTTACAGTGGAACTTACCATTTTTTTATTACTTTGTACGTCATGGAGAACAACAAATGGTCAATGAAGGATCCATTATTTTGTATATCTTATTGCTTGTTTTTTTCCAAAAGTGGCGCAAACTTTTATTGTTTTGTTAAGACTGTCAAAAAACACTGCATTTTATTTTGTGCTTAAAATTTGGTTTTTTCTGTTCCCGTACTTTTGTGTAATTTTGACTCTTTATGATAGAAATTTATGCTTACTCTAATTTTTACGAACTTTACCCAAAAAGTAAACAAATAGAGCTAATGTAATTCAAAAAAAATATACGAAGTATAATACAAATATAAAATGATTGTTTAAAATAATTGATTTTAATCAGTTTTATTAACAGTTCTCTTTAATAAATCATTTAAAATAGAAAATCCACTTTGAAAATGTAAAGTGGTTTCATTCCAAAAGAATTTCAGTTTTTCGTTTTCTAAAAACTCTACTCTCGGAACTTAAGCCACTTTCGATAAGAACTGCGTCATAAAACATGGCTGATACTTTTGTTTTTTATACTTATACTATAAATAAAACAACAAGTATATAACTGTATACAAATAAACTAGTTGGGATCTGTCAACGTCAAAATCGATAGTTTGATATATGAACAAAAAAAACGTTTTGAAACATACTACATATTAAGCCTGTTTAAAAAAATGATTACATAATTAATTAAAAGCATTAATACCTTTTCGTTTATAATAATTAAACACTGTACATAAGGACTTTTATTTGTCTTTATAATTAATATTACATTGCATTAACTGATACATATCCATTTATACTAACGTACGACAACGTACTTGTATTATATTTTTTTTTATACATATTAAGTTGTTTACGAATCATTAAATTATAAATCTAAATACATTATTTGAGTTGCTGATAGAGCTCCACAGAAACTGAGAAAACTTGCTGTACTAACAACAGCTGTCGTTGTTCCAGATACTGAGACAATTGTTCCCATGCATATCGATAATATGAATTGAGCTAGAAATACCATGCTACTGACAATAGCAACATCTGTTCCAAGTCCACGAACGGATGATCCAAGTTTTGCAGTGCCATCAATATCAAGTTCAAACTAAACAGACAAGAATAGATTAAAATAGATTAAAATATTTATATTTAATTGCTTCTGATTTCTTAAAATAATTTTTAAGCATACATTTTGTCCAAATTATTGATCTATTTGCGCTTTTTTTCAAAAGTTCTGAACTTAAGAAAGTTTAAACTTCTTATCTATATACATACATATATTTTTTTCCTATTTATCTTTCTGTTTATTGGATCTTCACATATAAAATATTAACTAACAATAATTAATCAAATCTTTTTCTAATTTTCTAATTGTTCTAATTTCCTGCCAGTGCCGGAGATAAATTTCTCCCATCACGGTTTCTGTTCACATATGTAGGTGCTTTTCACTCTTCTAGGTTTTCTCCTTAGGCGGGCGTGACCGCCATCATTTAAAATATTTTGAGATAGTGGATTCGGATTCAACTCGAGACTTTTTAAATATTTTACTGCATATTTCGTAATCATAGTTTTAACTAATGGCACATTGAGATCTATATGAGTATTTGAGTTTTTAACATACCAGGGGTCAGCTGTGATTATTCGAAGAAGTTTATTTTGGCGTCTTTGAATTTTTTTGAATATTAGAGACCGAGGCATTGCCCCATCACTGAGCACCGTATCACCAGATTTGCTTTAAGATAGAGTTGGAAAGTAGAAGTTTGCAATTGAGACTAAATGCAGAATTTCTTCCAATGAGACGTTAAACGACGATCTGGGTGTATACTGATATATTTTACATGCAAGTGTTGAGCTAATATTTGATTATTGATTTCAATAGAGGGGCATGTTTCCCGAAGCAAAGTAAATGTTGTATGTAGGCATTTTTGCCCATCAACCTTTATCCTTCATTGATTTAACAACCACAATTCCAGTTGAAGTACATGAACCTGTAAGTAGAGATCCTTCATGACGATTTTCGTGTTCGCTTAGAAAAGCTGTATCACGAATATGAAATTCATTTATTTTTTTAATGCGCGTTTTGATTTTGGCGATAAGAACAGAAAGTTTCTGTTGTAGTAGCGCGACCTGTAAATGTATGTACATATTAGGGTATTCAAACGATTAACCGTTGTACGATTAATTTTGAGCGAATCCATGTTGGTGTTGCGCTATTTGGCCTGTATGAGTCTTTCTGGTCTGCGCTTTTTCCTGGCTTTAATACCGGCATTACCCTTCCCATTTTCCAGACCTTGGGCACAATTAGGGTGGCTAAAGACAAGTAAAGCAGTTTTGACAGGTACTCTACTCCTGGCGCAGACTTATGGTTATGCTTAAGCATTTGTTGTGGTTGATGTACGTGCGGCGTTCAGAGACGATAAAGTCAGTGGGTTGGCGAAGCGTGATAATTATCGGAAGGTGATCTGAGGCCAAAGATATGTGTGGTCGCCAGTTGGCATAATTTTTCGGACTCGCCCTAGAGTTGGTGAGTCTGGCGAGCTAGCATGGTTTTCCTTAGTTCTGGTGTGGGCATCGTCGTTCATTGTACAGAATGTGGAATTATCAATCTGTTCCGCCAGTGCTATCCCTCTCTGTTCGGCCCCCAAGGTGCGAGTGCCACAGATAATGGTGAAGTCTCCCATAATCATGCGGTTATCACTAGTGTTCGAAAATAAAACTTAAACATCGTTCCTTAGTGTTCGGTTCGGTCGATTCGCTAATAGTATTTCTGAAGTAAATCATTAAACAAATAACGCTTCTCTTTTTGTGATCTTCGAACACAAAAATAATACTGTTCTTATCCAACTCAACAAAAAGATGAGAACATTTTATTGTGCTGTGATCGTTGCTAAAATTTTTGTTTTGTTCATTTCTTTATCAATGTGAAAAAGAAACACTATAGAACATTAAAATATTATGTATGTCTACACAACCACTACAATTGTTCTGTTTTGTAACGAAGAACCGAACACTTTAAAATGTTCGCGACTTTCAAAAATAGTTACGAACGGTATTTGAGTGCCCCGGTAGGTTAGCTGGTCGTGAGCTAGTCTATCAGCTCCAGGGTTGCAGGTTCGATTCCTGCCAGAGACTCTGGTTTCCTGCAGACAAGCGTAGAGCTTCGTGGGATTAGCGTAGGGAATTAAATAATAAAAATATTAAATAATAATAATTAAGGGTTGTGTTCGTCTACGCAAAAATTTATCAAATATATATCGTTTCTGGGTGTGTAAGCCGTACGCTAAATAATGTTCTGTTTATTTTTTAACACTGGTTATGGTTTTTGTAGAGAGGCGATGCGTACGATGACACTGATGACGAGGACACCGATGACACCAAACTGCTTCGTTGCCTATTTATATTGCATAGGGCAACAAAGTTTGCATTCCACTCTATAGCTAAACGAATAGTCCGAAATACACAAGTTACATTGGTAATAACTAAAACAAGATGCAAAAATAATTAAATAAAAAAAACAAACTCCCTGTGGCTTCTAAGGCCACTGCAGTTTCTACTGCTATCTTTCCTGAGGTGACACCACTGGTTGCAGATGTAACAAATAACTGATGTTCCGCTAAGATGTAACTGGTCCTGGCATACTGAGCAGAGCCAAGTGTGTTCCATATGCTTAACAACAATTAAATATACATACGTGGGCTTGGGGTGTGACGTGACAATCATTGGTCGAAGTCCTGGGGTCTCCGAGGTGTTCCTATTCCGGAAAGAAGCTTGTGTGCAGGCTATGTGAAATTATGAACCGATTCGCCCCATTTTCAACAGGCTTGGTTCTTGTGCCAATTAGAGTCTTTTCATAAAATTATCTCAAAAAATGCGACCTGTACCTTGCGCACAAGGCTTACATGGACAGCCAGGCAGCCGGACATCTTGAATTCAGGTCAGAAAGTGATTAGGAGTCGATCGATATACTTAAAGATGGTTCCGATATTTTAGAGTGTTGCAAACATCAGCACAAATGCCTAATACCCTCTCTACTATTTTCGTGTGGGTAAAATAATTATTAATATTAAAAATAAGTCGTTTAATAAGCTATAATTTTATCTCCCCAAATCTTTAAAGTCGAAAGAAGTGTGGTTTGTCGCCATTTTCGCATACTTCTGTTAACATAATAACTATAATTTCTACAAATAAATATTTCTTGACATCTTAGATTTACGATAGAACTTGTTTTATGATAAATTTCGAACATTTAAACAAATTGATGTAATGATGGTTTCTGAAACTCATTTAACCTCTCTACCTAGATTTTTAATATCAGAAAGCCAATATTATAAATCATTAGGATCTTGTTTCCTAGCCACTGGCGATTATAACGCCAAACAAACCTTCTGGGGTCCCGACTTATAAAACCAAAGAATCTGGGTTTGTTTAATGCAATCGCTAAAATGGACTTAAATGTGGTTGGGAGCGGACAACAAACATATTGGCCTACTGATCAGTAAAAATTCCAGATTTCATCAATTTTTGCGTGGTGAAAGGTATCCCTACAGAAGCGATTTATGTTGAAGCTTCCTTACAATTATCTTCCGATCACACACCTACAATTGTTACTATTATGAACCCAAATAGAATTGTATCTCCGTCTGGTAACTTAGCGACGCCAGCCACATAAATGAATTGGTTAAAATAATAAAAAATATCACTGTACCCATTGCACAGAAATTATTCCGCTTAGCACACCGGATCATGTTGATCTCTAGCTGTTCAACATTCCATCATAACCCCAAAAAAATATCATCTCTTGACTGAAAAACGTAGAGTTCGAAGAGAGTTTCAATTGCACAGATCCCCTCAACTTAAGAATTTATTTAAAGAGTGCACAAAAGGCTTAGAGCGTTACTGAAATCTCAAAAAACGGCTTCCCTGAAAAAATATCTTAAGGAACTTGATGCAACTTTACAATCATACTACTTATTATGGCGTGCAGCTAGAAATCTCAAAAGACCAGTTATCTTTAAACCACCATTAAGAAACTTGAAGTTGGGCAAGAAATGCTATTGAAAAAGGAAACCTGTTTGTTAATCATTTGAAAAACGTATTTACCCCAAATATAACTCAAGATATAGCAGTCGAGTTAACGCCTGTTATTGTTAGAGCAGCTATTCCCCTAAAATTTGAGTTAAGAAATCGAAAAGGCTATTTGTGACTTAAACACGATAATTGTTATCAAAATTGGAGATTATAGTACTTTTTTTAGGAGTAAACGGGCAAAACCTGTATTTTGAAACTTTTTTGTTATACACCAAAAAAAAAAAACGAATTTGGTACTTTTTCGAAATTCAAACATTTAAAGGGTGAAACCTTTTGGTTCCTTGTGTTGGTACTTTCTTAATAAAACATTTTTCTGCATTCTTTGACATACATATACGTTTTCAATCATGGACACCCAATACAATAATTAATTTTTAGAGACTTCAATGGGGAGAAAACATTTAAAAAAGGGTGAAATACGGGAAATTAAATAAATCTCTTCCGTTTACTTTTCCGTTCTTCATAGTACATGTGGTTCTTTTTTAATTCTATTTAATAGGTATTCAACTTAGAAACCTAAAATTGAAGGTGTAAGGTCCTGACTGAATATGAACCTATAAGTTGGAAAATATTGGCACTTTTTTGTTAAAACTTATGCGCCCCATACACGTTTCAGTTCAATTGTTCAACTGAATTGATGCTTGGCCACACACTTCATAAACTGAATTGAAAAATTTTAAATTTATTTTAAAATTTAATGAAATAAAAGACAATTTTTAAAATACTTAACTTTTTTTTTCAAAGAAAACTACAAACATTAATTTTGACAGCTGATCAAGAGACTCGAGCAAACACAGTACAATCGAATTGAATGACTTAGTAGTCAACTTGAAAAAATCAAAATCTTTTCTTTTTTCTTCAACCAACTCGACAACTGTCAAACTAATCAATTGACAAAGCCATACACGCTTTGATTTGGACAACAACCGACTCAGTTGAAACGTGTATGGGCTGCTTTAGAAACATAAGCTTTGCCATTTTAATATTTCCACGAAAGAAAGAGAGACGGTAGCTGGTTAAATTCTAGTTAATTATAAAACAATTTTCTCATTATTTACTTGGTATGGATTGAGCATCTCTTAATGCATTTCTCTGATGTTTGTTCCATAATAAACAAAACGGCCATAAAGCAAACAATGAGAAAATCTCAAATTATTTTAAAATTAATAAGAATACAAACTAATTGTTGTGTATTTTTGTGACACGTTATTCCTGAAGTTGACATCCAAAGGATGTCGAAATTTTGAAAATTAAAGAATTAAAACAGACCTCGAGCTTGAACAATTTATTTATTTATAAATTTTAATACAAAAGGTCGAATAACTAAAAAAAACAAAAGAATTAATAAGAATCTTTAATTTGCAAATAATTTTTTTTAACGAATTGGGTTATGTTATCCAATAGTCTTAAGCATCGGTTATCTAGGTAACCATAAAACTCACAGTTCCAAAAACAACACCTGATCGGTTAAATGGAAAACAAAACAAACACATGAAACAGCTGTTTTAAAAATTCTTGCAAGTACAAATTTTACCAGTAAGCATTTGCAAGAAGGTTTTTGTCTCTTAATTTTTTACCCTCTTTTGACGCTCTCTACTTTCAAATTTTTTGGGTTAATGAACACTTTCAAGAAACAATTGTTTTGTTATTTGCAAACAATGTAAATGTTTACTGAATTTAAATGTCACGTTGACGGAACGTCTCGATCTGTATAAAACAGATTTTTATGCCGTTGTTATGTGACAGTTGGAAAGCAGTGATGGGCTGCTTGTATGTTTAATTGAATGTGGGTATTTTTGCTCTTTTTTTGGAACATTTTTCAGTAAAGCTATGGAATTGAGACAAAACAACTTAAAATACAACATATTTCCATATTAACAAATAAATTTATGTTTAGATGTAAAAAATAAACAAATTCATATACACATACAATGGAAATGTGAAAGAAATAAAAGGCTTTAAATGGTATCAAAACCTTGTTTGTTGCGTACACCACAATACAATATACATATGTATGCTAAAAATATATATGATAAAATACAAATTTGCTTATTGTAAATCTATAATATAAATATTAAATTATTAACGTTTTTTACATACACTTAATACAGTTTTAATACCATTTAAATCACTTGGTACTTTTTCTGCTCAGCGGTCACCATTTAAACATTTTTGATTCCCATCACTGCTTGTTTTGTTTTATCCCTGCAAGCATTTTATGAAAAAATGAATCATATTCGAGTCATTTATGACTCCTCTGCACGATTAAAATAAGCATATATGAGCTCATTTTCTGATCATAAATGATTGTTTTCTCGGGAGGAAATGGTACCCTACCCGGGACTCTTCTTGAGGAGTCTTTTATTACCCGTTTTTCTGATCAGTTTCGAGTCATTTATGACTCATATTTTTAATGATTTGCGAGTCTTTTTCGAGTCATTTTTATGTCATATTTCTGATTGTTTGCGAGTCTTTTTCGACTCATTTTTTAGTCGTATTTCTGATCGTCTAAGAGTCTTTTTTGACTAATTTTTCAGTCCTAATTCTAATCGTTTGTGAATGATTTATGAGCTTTACTAGTCTATGACAATTAGGGTGCAGCGATATGTATGGAGAAATTTTTTTGTATTAATATTGATGTCTCCCGGGCGGAATATTGTGCCACATGGTCTAAAATTGATGTCGAAAAAATCGGATAACTTTAACCCGTGCCCCTTTGAGGTCAAAGTTCAAATGATAAAAAAAAAATTTTCCAAATCAGTTTTAGACCATGTGGCACAATATTCCGCCCGGGAGATGTTGAAAATCCAAAGTTGAAATTTAGCTGCCACCCTTATGACCATAACACATATTTCTGACAAGTTTCATAGATCTAGGGGCACTCAATAACTTTAAAGAAGCAATATAAACTAAAAGACGTTTTAAATAAAAAATGTAAAAGAAGTCATGAATATAATTTGTATTAATAATTGCTAACATTTAATGTTTAAATTACTCCACCAAATTCTACCAAATGTCTGTGTACATTAAATTCATTCATACTTAAAAAATACCAAATTAACGTCAAAGTGATGTAGTCGTCGACTTGATGTAACAACAACTTAAAATATACATCGACATTGACAACAACTTATACCTTATAAAAGGGGTGATTATATTTATTTATATTGTAGTCTTGTAAGAAAAGGATGTTTGCTTTATTAAAATTTTATTTCCGGAAGTTGTTGAACGTGTTTCGATTAGATCAATGGACAATTTTCAGGCAACCGGTTTTTACTATTGCGCACAAAAAATATAAGTAAAAATATAAAAAGTTTGTTTAAAAATAAAATTGATTATGTATATAAATAATTGACTTTAAAACAGACCTGCAAAACTACTGCACCGTGCTTTTTTCTCTTTTGATCTCACCTACGTGCACTCTTGAACACTTGAATAAACCCAAAAGTCTCGCTTGAGCTTTCACACTATGCGGTTTTTTATTTATTTATTTTATATGAACAATGCTCTAAAATGGCATAGATGTGATACGATTAGAAAAAATATTTAGTTTAAAGAAAAAAATTATTTTCCATTTGGCATATTTTTGAATAATATTCAAATAAATTTATAAAAGTTTAAAAGTCAAAACAGTCATATTTCAAACCCCTGTATGATCCATTTTCGATTGCTGTATGTTTTGTTATTGCATTTTCAATAAATAAATTTTTAAGCATAAGAACGAATCATTTTCGAGTCTTTTTTCAAGCACGCAAGTGATTAATCAGTTTTTAATCGTCAAAAGTACTCGAGGAAGACTTAGTTAGGTGATTTTTGATGAAACAATCTTCCAAATGCTAGTAGGGATGTATACTATTGCTTTTTGTTTATGTATGGGAAATATATGTATATGACACATTTTTAAATGTTCTATAAGTGCACCAACGTGCTTACAGTACGGTGCGGTACATTACGGGTACAGCAACGATCGCCTAACTGGGCCTTTACAAATTTGTAACAATTTTTTGTAAATGTTGTTGTACCAAGTTGTACCAAGTGATTTAAATGGTATTAAAACAGTATTTTGTGTATGTAAAAAACATTAATAATTTATATTTATATTATAGATTTACAATAAACAAATTTGTATTTTAGCATATATATTTTTAGCATACATATATTGTATTGTGGTGTACGCACCAAACGAGGTTTTGATACTATTTAAAGCCTTTTACTTGTTTCACATTTCAATTATATGTGTATTTAAATTTTTTTTATTTTTTACATTATATGGAAATATGTTGTATTTTAAGTTGTTTTGTCTCAATTCCATAGCTTTACTGAAAAAAGTTCCAAAAAAAAGAGTAAAAATACCCACATTCAATTAAAAATACATGCAACCCATCACTGCTTTACAACTGTCACATAACAACGGCATAAAAATCTGTTTTATACAGATCGAGACGTTCCGTCAACGTGACATTTAAATTCAGTAAGCATTTACATTGTTTGCAAATAACAAAACGAACCAGACGTTCCGTTATGGGACGTGGACGTTCGGCTAACTCTGCCTTAAACGACGCGCAGCCAACCGTGCATCAATAATTTTGACGATGGTTTGTTGACATTTTTTTTACAAAGTAAACAAAACAGCACATTACTTTGTTTCGGAACAGTATCAAAACCGCATCACAGCAATGTGTTTTGATGTTTTGGAACTAATCCATATTTAAATACAGATGCCATGACTAGAGATATTTCGAGCGGGATTAAAAAGACCAAGTACGGTGCTTGAAGTGCCCCAAAAATGATAAGTTGCAAAGGCCCTACGATGTCACGAATTATAAGTCACTTTTAATTAGCCCACGTTCCAATAGTTCTGCAGAGACGGCAAATAATACTTTACTAAAATATGCTGCCTCTTCAAATTGGAGTGCCCCGGTAGGCTAGCTGGTAGTGAGCTAGCCTTGACAACCTTTTTCGATTTGTGATAGCACATGTAATAAAATTGTAAATACGGCAACATTTCAAATTGTTGAGTTTCTTTAAGTCATCGCTTGCCATCATTTCAGCTTTGATTATAACGTATAGTTTTAAAAATTTCCTGAACAAGAGGGAGATCTTTTGAAGTTTTTTCCCAGAGCAACAAATAGATCATTTGTAAAAGATGGCATCGAAAAATGTTGGATTAAAGTCACCAAAAAGAAAAATTTTAATGAACATTTAATTTTCCCCTTTTAGGCGAAATTAGCTACCTTTAATTTATCACTGCCTCATGCCAATACAGATAGCGAAAGGATTTTTTCTATCATCACTGAAATTCGAATTAAGGAACGAAATAAGCTAAGGGCCCAACTATAATTGTGCGAATACATGTGATTCATATGTGTCGAACCATATTGAACTTAAGAAAACGTTTTGGTAAATTTTATGAAACTGGCATTTGCTTAAGCAAGGTGCGAAACACATCAGATAAACAGATGTTATAGTTGGGCGTTAAGTCATAAAATGTTATTTTCAATTTGCCTTTTTTACAAAACAATGTAAAATTTTTTATTTCTTTCAGTGCACCGCAACTTAATCACTTAAAAAAATGGTATCCTTACCTCTGTACGATTCATTTTTCTAGTATCAAAACCAGATCCAAAAGTACATAAATGTGATTTTAAGTGAATTTATATCTTTCGTTTTGTTAACTTTTGTTTTTTTTTTAGGTTTTAAAAAGCACTGATTGATTAGTTCATATATAAAAAAGAGTTTTTAAATTTATGTGTATCCAGTGCCCATGTTCTCTAACTTTCGCGTCGAGAAACTTTTCAATTCAAATGTGAGAAATGAAACAAACAACTGTTTTTCTCATTTAACTGCGTCTGCAAAATTTTTAGCGAGTGATGGCTGTCACGTTAGGAAATTACTCGCCAATTTACAGAAAAAATGTGTCTGTAAAATTTTTGTGATTAAGTTCCCACTTTGAACTGTCAAATAAACTCACGAATAAAAACGGGGAGAGAAAAAATGTTAATGCTAAAAAACACATTAAAAATGTAAAGAATAATAATAGTAATATTTTGTTTTTAGCACATTTGTTCATACTTTAATTATTTTGCTTTTAACATTTTTATAAAATATACACACATTAAAGTCGCACTTTACATTATTTGGTATAGCCGACGGTTGTATTTTCGCCGCCGTCTTGAAAATTTTTCAATTTTAGAAAATTTTGGTCGCCGGTAACGATATGTATGACTGGCGTTCTCAACGTCTGCAATGTCACATCGGCTTCGAGTGCAATGTTATGACATTTATAACGTAACGACGTAATCTCTTTTGATAGTTTTCCACATAAGTTACAGACAGAAACACTTTTTTCTCACTTTTCGAGAAACGATGGAATATTTTGTTTCAGAGCTTTTCGATGCGAGAAGTTCTCACTAAAGTTACAGAACATAGGTACAGGTATAGCCCAGCTAGCCTTTTGTATGATAATCAAATGTTTTAGGAATAAGTTAATCGAGCAAAATAACTGCATATGCCCTACTTTTTCGATCATAAATGATATTCTCGTTGTTTGAAAAGGATACCAATAAATCACCTCAACGAATAATTTGTGATACAATTTTCTGATCTCTTTTAGAGCAATTTAATGGTAGTTTTTTTAATAATTTTTAAGTATTTTCCGTCTAATTTTTTGATTATATTTTAAATAATTTTTTAATCGTCATGTTTAAAATTTTTTATCCAATTAAAAAGCAGATCTTTATTATTTGAACAAATTTTTTTTTTTTAACCAAACAAAGTTTATCGGGTTCTCACAAAGAAAAGAAGAAACCATTCGCACTTTCATTTATTTTCATTAATTGACAACATATTTATTGGTTCGGCAATGAATCATCCTTTTTCCATTGCTCAAGTGAAAAATCAATTTGTAATCTTGATTTGTTTTTTATTTAAGATAATAGGGCCTAAGGTTAATAAATGTAAATAAAAAGCAATTTTTTATTACAGTTTTCCCGACGTTTCGTCGATTTTTTGTCGACTTTTTCAAGGGAGCGTCTATTTAAAATTTTAAAAAATATATAAATTAACAAAAATACAAATAAATTACATTAAAAAGTTAAACTTACAATATGAGCTTTTCACATTAAGTTAAATTTCTTATAGAAGACACAATTACGCAAATAAAGAACAAAAATGATAATAACCCCACTAACATAGATAAAGAACAAAAATATTTTTACAGTGTAAAATACATCCCTGGCCTCACTGATAATAAAAACATACGAACGTCAATAGAAACAAATAATATAAGCTTTGCTTATAAACCCAATAAAACACTCAGCACTATATTCTCTGCAATAAAAACTCCAATAGACAAACAACAACAAAACAACATTGTGTACGAATTACAATGTAAAGGGAATAACGAACAAAGTTGCGAACTCATATACATTGGAACAACAAAACGATCCCTTGAAACTAGAATGGGAGAACATATGATGGATATACAAAGGAAAAAAGAAACGACAGCATTATCAACACACATCTTAAATACACAACATAAAATTGATTTTGAGGGGGTGAGAATACTAGATAAAGTAAGGGGGGACAAGAAGAGATTTACAATTGAAAGTCTAAGGATACAAGAAAACATAAAGAAAACGATGAATATCAAAGAAGACACTAACAATATTAGCGCAAATTATAAAGTTGCAGTACAGTACAGTGATATTTGGTTGTAATATGTGTTTAACTTTAAATTTATGTTTTATGTTTAATGTTACATGTAAAAGAAGAAATTTAACTTAATGTGAAAAGCTCATATTGTAAGTTTAACTTTTTAATGTAATTTATTTGTATTTTTGTTAATTTATATATTTTTTAAAATTTTAAATAGACGCTCCCTTGAAAAAGTCGACAAAAAATCGACGAAACGTCGGGAAAACTGTAATAAAAAATTGCTTTTTATTTACATTTATTAACCTTAGGCCCTATTAGCTTAAATAAAAAACAAATCAATTTAACAACAAATTGGCCAAATATCAAAAATAACAACAACGTCGGAAAGCTTGCCGAAACAACTTTATTTAAATTATTAACAAATTATAAACAACAGGTACAATAACAACAACATAAAAATGAAGGGTTATTTTAAACACATAGCATTGAAGTACAACAGTGAGACATGCGGAACGTTAAAGGAGTATTGTAACGAAGTTAGAAAACTAGCACAACAACAAGAACGGCTGAAATTTATTTTATCGTGTAGAAGTTATGGCATAATACCAAAACACACAAGAAATTCTACAAAACAGGTGACACATCTTTTTAAATGCACCACAATTAAAAATAAATTAAGAAAAATAGAAAATAACTTCCATAAGAAAATTTTAAATCTTGAAATTTCACAAACAAACACAAATATCACTTTAATCAAACGTAAACTTTTTCATCTTAATGCTGGTATTAAAAATATGATATCAACAGCTGACCACACAACTTTTTTTAACAAACAAAAAGACAGGACAAAACAAATTACAAAAAATATTAAAGAGAAACAAATCAACAAAATAAATACACTGAAAGAAAATCAGTTTAGGTTACATGGACTTGTTTTTAATGATAACTGGTTTGAAAATAAAACTGAATATAATATTCCAATAGAGTGCAAGTGGATTTTGTCACTGGGGAAAAAATTCTCACTTCCGGTAGACAAGTTTAGTTTTTCACCATTACATGTCATTGCTGATATAGAGCAATGTATCCAGGCAATGGACAGTAACATAGATAAAGAGAAAGACATCGCTAGAACTAAAGTAGCAAACAAGGTAACAACTTTTAAAAGAAACATTAAAAACACAGAAAAGGACAAATTCATTCTTACAATTTTTGAAAAAACGAAAAAATTTTTACGCGAACACATCGACGTTATTGTTGTACAAGCCGATAAGGGAAACAAAACCGTGCTGATGTACAAAAACGAATACGAAAAGAAGATGGAAGTACTACTAGAAGACAAAAACACATATAAAACCATAAGAGTAGACCCTACATTAAAACTACAGAAAGAAAACAACCACATTGTTTCAGATTTATTTAAAAACAACCATATAGACTCTTGGCAAAAACGCCAACTTTTTTGTTCCGCCGCTACGGCACCCAGAATTTACGGGCTGCCAAAAATTCACAAACCTGATACCCCCCTTCGACCTATTGTGTCATCAGTCCAGGTACCGTGCTACCACATGTCTAAATACATTGGAACAATTTTAAAACATTTAATCTCTGAAACGTATAACATAAAAAACTCAATAGAAGTTAAAAAACAACTCACCAACATAAAAATTGATAGATCGGAAACAATTGTATCATTTGATGTCATCTCATTATTTACTAACATTCCAGTTAGAACGGCAATAAGAACAATAATGAGAAAATGGAACGTAATAAAAAATCACACAAAAATGTCAAGCTCTCAATTTCTTAAAATTCTCCAATTTTGTCTCAATGATAATAATTATTTTATATACAAAGATAAAATATATAACCAAATTTTTGGCATGCCCATGGGCAACCCACTATCCCCTACAATCGCAGACATAATACTTGACAACCTTCTTGACAGTGCGATAGAAGAATTGAAAAATAAGAACATTTTTATCAAATACATAGTTAAATATGTAGATGATATCTTAGCGATCATCAAATCAGACGACCAAGAAGAAATTTTGTCCACATTTAACAAGTATCATCCTAAGATTCAATTTACCATTGAAAGGGAGAAAAATCAGGAAATAGCGTACCTGGACACCAAACTAATTCGAAAGAAAAATTCCATAATTTTTGACTGGTTCGCTAAGGAGACCTCATCAGGAAGGATAATGAATTTCCACGCAACCCAACCGAAAAATCAAATAATTAACACTGCTAAAAATTTCATCTCCAGGATTTTACACATAAGCGATGAACTTTTTCACACTAAAAACAAAAATATAATTTTCAATATCCTTAAAAGCAATAGTTTCCCAAATAAACTTATATCAACACTAATAGAAGACACAATTACGCAAATAAAGAACAAAAATGATAATAACCCCACTAACATAGATAAAGAACAAAAATATTTTTACAGTGTAAAATACATCCCTGGCCTCACTGATAATAAAAACATACGAACGTCAATAGAAACAAATAATATAAGCTTTGCTTATAAACCCAATAAAACACTCAGCACTATATTCTCTGCAATAAAAACTCCAATAGACAAACAACAACAAAACAACATTGTGTACGAATTACAATGTAAAGGGAATAACGAACAAAGTTGCGAACTCATATACATTGGAACAACAAAACGATCCCTTGAAACTAGAATGGGAGAACATATGATGGATATACAAAGGAAAAAAGAAACGACAGCATTATCAACACACATCTTAAATACACAACATAAAATTGATTTTGAGGGGGTGAGAATACTAGATAAAGTAAGGGGGGACAAGAAGAGATTTACAATTGAAAGTCTAAGGATACAAGAAAACATAAAGAAAACGATGAATATCAAAGAAGACACTAACAATATTAGCGCAAATTATAAAGTTGCAATTTCTAAATCGTTACAGTGATATTTGGTTGTAATATGTGTTTAACTTTAAATTTATGTTTTATGTTTAATGTTACATGTAAAAGAAGAAATTTAACTTAATGTGAAAAGCTCATATTGTAAGTTTAACTTTTTAATGTAATTTATTTGTATTTTTGTTAATTTATATATTTTTTAAAATTTTAAATAGACGCTCCCTTGAAAAAGTCGACAAAAAATCGACGAAACGTCGGGAAAACTGTAATAAAAAATTGCTTTTTATTTACATTTATTAACCTTAGGCCCTATTAGCTTAAATAAAAAACAAATCAATTTAACAACAAATTGGCCAAATATCAAAAATAACAACAACGTCGGAAAGCTTGCCGAAACAACTTTATTTAAATTATTAACAAATTATAAACAACAGGTACAATAACAACAACATAAAAATGAAGGGTTATTTTAAACACATAGCATTGAAGTACAACAGTGAGACATGCGGAACGTTAAAGGAGTATTGTAACGAAGTTAGAAAACTAGCACAACAACAAGAACGGCTGAAATTTATTTTATCGTGTAGAAGTTATGGCATAATACCAAAACACACAAGAAATTCTACAAAACAGGTGACACATCTTTTTAAATGCACCACAATTAAAAATAAATTAAGAAAAATAGAAAATAACTTCCATAAGAAAATTTTAAATCTTGAAATTTCACAAACAAACACAAATATCACTTTAATCAAACGTAAACTTTTTCATCTTAATGCTGGTATTAAAAATATGATATCAACAGCTGACCACACAACTTTTTTTAACAAACAAAAAGACAGGACAAAACAAATTACAAAAAATATTAAAGAGAAACAAATCAACAAAATAAATACACTGAAAGAAAATCAGTTTAGGTTACATGGACTTGTTTTTAATGATAACTGGTTTGAAAATAAAACTGAATATAATATTCCAATAGAGTGCAAGTGGATTTTGTCACTGGGGAAAAAATTCTCACTTCCGGTAGACAAGTTTAGTTTTTCACCATTACATGTCATTGCTGATATAGAGCAATGTATCCAGGCAATGGACAGTAACATAGATAAAGAGAAAGACATCGCTAGAACTAAAGTAGCAAACAAGGTAACAACTTTTAAAAGAAACATTAAAAACACAGAAAAGGACAAATTCATTCTTACAATTTTTGAAAAAACGAAAAAATTTTTACGCGAACACATCGACGTTATTGTTGTACAAGCCGATAAGGGAAACAAAACCGTGCTGATGTACAAAAACGAATACGAAAAGAAGATGGAAGTACTACTAGAAGACAAAAACACATATAAAACCATAAGAGTAGACCCTACATTAAAACTACAGAAAGAAAACAACCACATTGTTTCAGATTTATTTAAAAACAACCATATAGACTCTTGGCAAAAACGCCAACTTTTTTGTTCCGCCGCTACGGCACCCAGAATTTACGGGCTGCCAAAAATTCACAAACCTGATACCCCCCTTCGACCTATTGTGTCATCAGTCCAGGTACCTTGCTACCACATGTCTAAATACATTGGAACAATTTTAAAACATTTAATCTCTGAAACGTATAACATAAAAAACTCAATAGAAGTTAAAAAACAACTCACCAACATAAAAATTGATAGATCGGAAACAATTGTATCATTTGATGTCATCTCATTATTTACTAACATTCCAGTTAGAACGGCAATAAGAACAATAATGAGAAAATGGAACGTAATAAAAAATCACACAAAAATGTCAAGCTCTCAATTTCTTAAAATTCTCCAATTTTGTCTCAATGATAATAATTATTTTATATACAAAGATAAAATATATAACCAAATTTTTGGCATGCCCATGGGCAACCCACTATCCCCTACAATCGCAGACATAATACTTGACAACCTTCTTGACAGTGCGATAGAAGAATTGAAAAATAAGAACATTTTTATCAAATACATAGTTAAATATGTAGATGATATCTTAGCGATCATCAAATCAGACGACCAAGAAGAAATTTTGTCCACATTTAACAAGTATCATCCTAAGATTCAATTTACCATTGAAAGGGAGAAAAATCAGGAAATAGCGTACCTGGACACCAAACTAATTCGAAAGAAAAATTCCATAATTTTTGACTGGTTCGCTAAGGAGACCTCATCAGGAAGGATAATGAATTTCCACGCAACCCAACCGAAAAATCAAATAATTAACACTGCTAAAAATTTCATCTCCAGGATTTTACACATAAGCGATGAACTTTTTCACACTAAAAACAAAAATATAATTTTCAATATCCTTAAAAGCAATAGTTTCCCAAATAAACTTATATCAACACTAATAGAAGACACAATTACGCAAATAAAGAACAAAAATGATAATAACCCCACTAACATAGATAAAGAACAAAAATATTTTTACAGTGTAAAATACATCCCTGGCCTCACTGATAATAAAAACATACGAACGTCAATAGAAACAAATAATATAAGCTTTGCTTATAAACCCAATAAAACACTCAGCACTATATTCTCTGCAATAAAAACTCCAATAGACAAACAACAACAAAACAACATTGTGTACGAATTACAATGTAAAGGGAATAACGAACAAAGTTGCGAACTCATATACATTGGAACAACAAAACGATCCCTTGAAACTAGAATGGGAGAACATATGATGGATATACAAAGGAAAAAAGAAACGACAGCATTATCAACACACATCTTAAATACACAACATAAAATTGATTTTGAGGGGGTGAGAATACTAGATAAAGTAAGGGGGGACAAGAAGAGATTTACAATTGAAAGTCTAAGGATACAAGAAAACATAAAGAAAACGATGAATATCAAAGAAGACACTAACAATATTAGCGCAAATTATAAAGTTGCAATTTCTAAATCGTTACAGTGATATTTGGTTGTAATATGTGTTTAACTTTAAATTTATGTTTTATGTTTAATGTTACATGTAAAAGAAGAAATTTAACTTAATGTGAAAAGCTCATATTGTAAGTTTAACTTTTTAATGTAATTTATTTGTATTTTTGTTAATTTATATATTTTTTAAAATTTTAAATAGACGCTCCCTTGAAAAAGTCGACAAAAAATCGACGAAACGTCGGGAAAACTGTAATAAAAAATTGCTTTTTATTTACATTTATTAACCTTAGGCCCTATTAGCTTAAATAAAAAACAAATCAATTTAACAACAAATTGGCCAAATATCAAAAATAACAACAACGTCGGAAAGCTTGCCGAAACAACTTTATTTAAATTATTAACAAATTATAAACAACAGGTACAATAACAACAACATAAAAATGAAGGGTTATTTTAAACACATAGCATTGAAGTACAACAGTGAGACATGCGGAACGTTAAAGGAGTATTGTAACGAAGTTAGAAAACTAGCACAACAACAAGAACGGCTGAAATTTATTTTATCGTGTAGAAGTTATGGCATAATACCAAAACACACAAGAAATTCTACAAAACAGGTGACACATCTTTTTAAATGCACCACAATTAAAAATAAATTAAGAAAAATAGAAAATAACTTCCATAAGAAAATTTTAAATCTTGAAATTTCACAAACAAACACAAATATCACTTTAATCAAACGTAAACTTTTTCATCTTAATGCTGGTATTAAAAATATGATATCAACAGCTGACCACACAACTTTTTTTAACAAACAAAAAGACAGGACAAAACAAATTACAAAAAATATTAAAGAGAAACAAATCAACAAAATAAATACACTGAAAGAAAATCAGTTTAGGTTACATGGACTTGTTTTTAATGATAACTGGTTTGAAAATAAAACTGAATATAATATTCCAATAGAGTGCAAGTGGATTTTGTCACTGGGGAAAAAATTCTCACTTCCGGTAGACAAGTTTAGTTTTTCACCATTACATGTCATTGCTGATATAGAGCAATGTATCCAGGCAATGGACAGTAACATAGATAAAGAGAAAGACATCGCTAGAACTAAAGTAGCAAACAAGGTAACAACTTTTAAAAGAAACATTAAAAACACAGAAAAGGACAAATTCATTCTTACAATTTTTGAAAAAACGAAAAAATTTTTACGCGAACACATCGACGTTATTGTTGTACAAGCCGATAAGGGAAACAAAACCGTGCTGATGTACAAAAACGAATACGAAAAGAAGATGGAAGTACTACTAGAAGACAAAAACACATATAAAACCATAAGAGTAGACCCTACATTAAAACTACAGAAAGAAAACAACCACATTGTTTCAGATTTATTTAAAAACAACCATATAGACTCTTGGCAAAAACGCCAACTTTTTTGTTCCGCCGCTACGGCACCCAGAATTTACGGGCTGCCAAAAATTCACAAACCTGATACCCCCCCTCGACATAATACTTGACAACCTTCTTGACAGTGCGATAGAAGAATTGAAAAATAAGAACATTTTTATCAAATACATAGTTAAATATGTAGATGATATCTTAGCGATCATCAAATCAGACGACCAAGAAGAAATTTTGTCCACATTTAACAAGTATCATCCTAAGATTCAATTTACCATTGAAAGGGAGAAAAATCAGGAAATAGCGTACCTGGACACCAAACTAATTCGAAAGAAAAATTCCATAATTTTTGACTGGTTCGCTAAGGAGACCTCATCAGGAAGGATAATGAATTTCCACGCAACCCAACCGAAAAATCAAATAATTAACACTGCTAAAAATTTCATCTCCAGGATTTTACACATAAGCGATGAACTTTTTCACACTAAAAACAAAAATATAATTTTCAATATCCTTAAAAGCAATAGTTTCCCAAATAAACTTATATCAACACTAATAGAAGACACAATTACGCAAATAAAGAACAAAAATGATAATAACCCCACTAACATAGATAAAGAACAAAAATATTTTTACAGTGTAAAATACATCCCTGGCCTCACTGATAATAAAAACATACGAACGTCAATAGAAACAAATAATATAAGCTTTGCTTATAAACCCAATAAAACACTCAGCACTATATTCTCTGCAATAAAAACTCCAATAGACAAACAACAACAAAACAACATTGTGTACGAATTACAATGTAAAGGGAATAACGAACAAAGTTGCGAACTCATATACATTGGAACAACAAAACGATCCCTTGAAACTAGAATGGGAGAACATATGATGGATATACAAAGGAAAAAAGAAACGACAGCATTATCAACACACATCTTAAATACACAACATAAAATTGATTTTGAGGGGGTGAGAATACTAGATAAAGTAAGGGGGGACAAGAAGAGATTTACAATTGAAAGTCTAAGGATACAAGAAAACATAAAGAAAACGATGAATATCAAAGAAGACACTAACAATATTAGCGCAAATTATAAAGTTGCAATTTCTAAATCGTTACAGTGATATTTGGTTGTAATATGTGTTTAACTTTAAATTTATGTTTTATGTTTAATGTTACATGTAAAAGAAGAAATTTAACTTAATGTGAAAAGCTCATATTGTAAGTTTAACTTTTTAATGTAATTTATTTGTATTTTTGTTAATTTATATATTTTTTAAAATTTTAAATAGACGCTCCCTTGAAAAAGTCGACAAAAAATCGACGAAACGTCGGGAAAACTGTAATAAAAAATTGCTTTTTATTTACATTTATTAACCTTAGGCCCTATTAGCTTAAATAAAAAACAAATCAATTTAACAACAAATTGGCCAAATATCAAAAATAATTTGTAATCTTCAAGATTTATATGAGAAGTCTCATCCAAATGCTTTAAATAAAATTTATATACTATGTATATACTATTAATACAAATGGATGCTCCTAGATGGGTCAAATGTATGACCAACCACACTTTATTATTTATTGCGGAATTGCGGTTTTTTAGTAGTTTCAATAAGCTAAAGCGTTTTTAAGTTACGCGAATATATGTTGGGCAGCCTCCTCCATTCTCGAAAAACAGTTAGCACTATTGGATTTAGCGTGCCTAAATTAGGTTAAAACGCTAAGTGCCCGGCTTGTCTGTTTTTTTGAAACTAGCACAGTGTACTTTTTGCTAAAAATTACTTTTTAGGATTATTTTTTAAAGGTTGCGAAAGAAAAAAAATCACATCTTAAAAAAGAAAAAAAGCACCTCTTCAAATTTTCAGGATTTTTAAAAAACGGTTAGACGTATTATATAAAAAAAATCAGCCAAATAAAAAAAAAAAGGTTTTTGACTTAGTCCGTTTTTAAAATTGAATATTTTGCAGATATTACATTTCTCAAAAACCATTTTTTTTTAAATATATCGTTTGTAGCCCCAAGTATTATCTTTAAATTGAAATAAAAATCATCTTCGTATGTAAAGTAGTTTTTGAGATATTGAATAAATAAGCTTAACACATTTGGCTAATTCGGCGAAATTATGACATTTTGAATATGACATAACTTTTGAAAAAAAAATTTTTAATTTTTTTTTGTTCATATATGTTCCTAATAATATAAAAGGAACCTTCTCATCAAAATTCATTAAAATCGAAAAGGGTCGTGTCCCACTTTTGGTCGATTTGACATGGAATTGCCCATGTATTATTGTTTACTCAACTTATTTTTGAAAGTTTAAAAGTAATTTTTCCGCATTTATACCTTATAAAATTGTCCATATATTGCACAAACAATTCGGTTATCAAAACAAAACATCTGTCAAGAAGTAAGCTATATTGAAGAAGTTTGCGTGGTTCGTCCGCCACAAAAGCAATATTATTTTTGTATATCTAGAGAACGGTTACACCAAATGCGTCCAAATTTGGAACAAATACCTTGGATATTAATTCACAATATCTGTCAAAACGCGAGCTGAACTGTAAAAGTGAGCGTAAAACCTCCCATACAAGGACAATATAAATGTATAAATACCTGGAGAAGTATCTAAGTTCTGGTTTAAAAAAACATTTTACTAGTTTTATTTTTGTGTCGGTAACGAAGCGCACCGTCTTAAGCTAGTTTTATAAAAAATTAACACGAAATGTTTGTATAATGTTCATTTTTTTCGATTTTACTTATTAGCAAAGTATATTTGAATCATCAATTTCGAAAACGGCTCTGGTACTAATTTTTAGAAATTGAATTTTCGCTCTTTTTGGAGGTACACATATAGACCGATATACTTTGTGAGAATGGAGGTTTTATCCTTTCCCTAGCGGTGAAAAACAGATGACTTTCCATATTTTTTTTGAAATATTTGGTATGTGTGTTTTAGTTAGGAATGGAAAAAAACCTTGCATTCACAATTTTTAGTGAGATGAGTAAGTGGTCAATTTGTTATGAAAAATTATTTTTGATTCTCCTATTATTAAAAAAGTCTGAATAGTGAACACTATCGATTATTCGAAATTTTTAAAAAAAAACCGGTTTTCGAATATTCCGAATAGCTGCTATTTGAAAAAGCCGGTTTTCGGTTAGCCATTATAAAAATAACCGGTTTTAATTCGAATACATAAAAATACAAAGATCAAATTAGTTTTTATAATAAAAAATTAATTAAAACAAAACAATTGACGACGGTAAGGAACCAACAAAATACGTAGATATGACTTAATGAATGTTCAGACCTAACAAATATTTGACGATAAAATAAACTTAAGTTTTATTTTTAACAATTTCTATTTATTTACTAAACTTTATTTCTAAGATGATAATTGTATAATGTAGTTTAGAAACTGGATAATAATGTGTGCTGTAAAAACCCGATTTGCAAAATAAAACAATACTTTAAGAAAACTAGTGGTTACGTGTAGGACGTCAAATATTTGATAGGTGTGAACATAGCTTTTGAATTTTTGAAAAACTTTGGTTTTTAAACATTATCGTTATTTAATAAATTTATTATTTGAGATATTCTCCCAAATTTATTTTAAATGAGTTTTTATTTGTTGTTGGTAAAGCATGTCTAAATGAATCAGTAGACTTCAAACATATTTTTGAAAAGTTGCAAACAAAACCTCTTAGCCACACAGAAAAAAATAATTTTCATATTTGAATACGAAAATCGCATATTTGATTACAAAAATTTTTGAATTTTCTGCGATGACGATTTTTGCGGTATTGATAAAAAAGTTTGTATGTATAATTGTTAAATTTTTAGTCAACAACCAAGTTTATTGAGTCAATAAAAAAAGTTGTTGCCCAAAATAATTTTTTTCAACAAAATGTTTACTTGATTTGTTAAAATAAATTGTTGAAAATGTTGAAAAAATCAAACAAAATGTTAATCGAATCTGATGTTATAAATTTTTAATTTTTATATTTTTATAAAAACACTAAAATTTATTACGCGGGGATAAGTAAGTTCCTATGCGCATTTCACTGGTTGCTTAGGCCAGATCATCAGGAAACATTTTCCAAAGACTTTGGCAAAACTAAATATATTATTCAAATAAATCTGTAAAACAAATGAGAATTATGAGCTATTTAAAAATGGACAAGAGTTGTTAAAATACTGTCTTTACTTTGATTCAAATATTGTTTTTATTGAATATGAAGAAATATTTAATTATTTCATTATTAAATATGTTTTGTTGAGTGCTATTTTGCAAAGTGTAAATTTGATATATCTTTTCTTTGAATCAAACAAAAAGTTTATTGACCTAAAATTTTATTTTTAACAAACTGTGTTGTTAAAAATTTTCTTGAGATATTTTTTTCTGTGCAGGATTAGAAACAAATAATAATATGAACATGCTTTTTGTATGAAATATCTGTCAATTCGTCGATTACAATTTAAACCCTTCCATGAGATTGTTTGATTCCTTCAATTTTGTTTTAAGTTTTTGGTGGTTTAATAAATAAAACTGATGAATTTTCCCATAGTGTTGATTGCGTCGGTATGTTGTAGTTTTAAGCATGAAGATATGCTAGAACTTCTTAAGAGTGTTTGATTCATTTTTGGCAGCATATTTTAGTAAAGTATTATGTGCAGTCTCTTAAGAACTACTTGGAACAGAGTCCGATTTTACTTGGCGTGTATTTATGTCAAGCTTGTGGACTAATTTAAGGTGATTAATAAGTCGTGACGTTGAAGAACCTTTAAAACTTATCATTTAAGGGCCCTTTAAGCACCATTGTCTTTTAAATCAGTTCGAATATCACCAGAGATGACATCTTTATAAAAATATATATATAATATAAATTTTCATATTAATCGAATGTATACTCTAAGTCAAATTACAATTTATTAAGCTTTCATACTTTTTAATAGTCTTATTCCTTAAATCTTTTCTATTCACCATCAGAATTTTTCTTTGTATATTTCTGTTACGAGGGTTACTTTAGCTTCACAAGCAAAAATTCTGATAGTGCATAAAAAATATTGAAGGAATAAGACTATTTAAAAGTATGAAAGCTTTATAAATTGTTATTTGACTTAGAATATACATTCGGTTATTATGAAAATTTACATATGTAAAAAAAGTTACTCACCATGGGAAATAAATTCCCAGATTAGTGAATCCAGCTGCTCGGATGATAATGATATCCAGTACCCATGTTCTGTAATCTCATTAAAGTTAAACTTCTAGCATCGAAAAGATGTAAAAGCAAAAAGTGAGAAAAAAGTGTGTCTGTAACTCATGTCGAAAACTCTTAAAAGAAATTACGTCGTTACGTTATAAATGCCATAATATTCTACTCGAAGCCGATGTGACATTGCAGACGTTGAGAACGCCAGTCTCACATATCGTTGACGGCGACCAAAATTTACAAAAATTTAAAATTTTTCAACGACGACGGCGAAAATACAACCTTCGTCTATACCAAATAATGTAAAGTGCGACTTTAATGTTTGTTGTTGCAAAAGATCTTTGAAAACATGTGTATGTCTGATAACATTGTTAAAAGCAAAGAAATTAAACAATGAAAAATGTGCCAAGAACTAAATATTATTATTATTATCCTTTTTCTTTTTTTTCTCGCCCATTTTTATTCATGAGTTCATTTGACAGTTCAAAGCGGGTGCTTTTCTCACAAAAATGTTACAGACACACTTTTTCTGTAAATTGGCAAGTAATTTACTTACGTGACAGCTAGTACTCGCCAAAAAAAGTTACAGACACAGTTTAGTGAGACAAGCAGATGTTTGTTTTAATCAAGGCGAATTCAAATACAGGTGGTGTCGGAACTACAACAATCCAAAAACAACAGAAGCAACATAGGGTTTTTTGCATTGCATTGTTAGTGGCATTAGCTCGAAATGTCAACCTTATTAGCAAAACGTTAATAAATTAAAACAAATAAGCTCGAACTTTCAAAATCAGATGCCGTTTCGACACCACCTTTAGTTAATTCGCCTTGGTTTTAATATATGGCATTTTCGTTTCATTTCACACATGTCAATCGAAAAGTTTATCGACGCGAGAGTTACATGATCCCAGATCGCCAATTTCAAAATTTGTATAAAGACATTCTGCAATGGACATTCGCAGCAGATGTAGAAGAAGATTTCAAATTCATATGTTTATTTAAATGAAATATTTTCGTTTTTGCTACTTTTTGAATGTATGTATTTTCTAATTTGAAATCTTAATGAACAGATAAAAATGTACAGAAACGTTTTTGTTGATCCTTTGTTAAAAATATTGTTTACATTTATGAAAACTTTCGAGTTCATAAATGAATAATCAAAGGGGTAAGTAAAACTTATCCTAAAATTCAAAATATATACTTTAACGTTATAGCTTATCTGAATATTTGTCTCTTATACACTTAAGAACCATTTTGCTACTAAACCTACGGTCACACTTATTAAATATTTGACCAAATAAGCGTAATCCCAACTTTTGTTAATAGTTAGTGAGATTTAAAATGTTTTTAATATTACAAAATAAACAAATATTACTACAAGACATAGCAAAAAACAGTTTTTTGTAAGATATGGTATTTTAATCAAAATAAATATTGATATTAAGCGAAATGATTTTTTAGTTTGGTTGTTGGTCCCGTTTTTTTCGTCAAATATTTGATAAGTCTGACCGTAGCTTAAGACCACGAAATTTAAATAATATATTTATATAAAGGGCTCATCTTCTTCAAATATTACTTAAACAATTTTTTTTGTTTACTCTTATAACATAAAGAGTGGCTTTTCATTTTAAGTAAGAGATATTCAGTTTTTTGTGTCTCCTGAACACTTTGCACCTGAGCCCTTTTCGAAATTCATGATTTATTTATATTAAACAATTGAATACATACTTATTATGTACATTTATTTTTTTTACTTACAGTCCCCATGGAGTGGTAATGAGCCACTAAAAGGTATGGCATAGTAAATAAAGTTGAATACATTACACCTGCGGCCCAGCTAAAGATAATAACACTTGCCTTTGCACGCGTTAGTGCCATTAGAGTCATCCCAGTGCAATAAAATAAAAGACCGCCAACATAAACACTTTTGGCTCTGAAAAAAAGTGATATAAAAACTGTTAATTGTTGTTATTACTGATAAATATAAAATTTTGTTTTAAATATTTTTGTTATTTTAAGGGCAGTAACGAATACAAATATGTTTTTGTACATATAATTTGCAAAAAGGCGCTTTATCGTATGCTCACTAATTTTTTTGTAGGAAAACCTCGTTTTACGAATTTTGAAATCATAATTTTGATAATGTTTTACTTAAAATACATAACGTTGTTTATTTGCTTGAAACCCAGCAAAAACTTAACTTACCAAGTAAGTTAGCAAATAATGTTGGAGAAAATAAACACTACTTATTTTTCGGCTGAATAACTATTTATTTTTGTTCGAGGTGTCCACAGAATTCAGTACTTACAATACACTTACTAGAAGTCAAAAAATATCTAGTTATTATTTAACTACTAGTAAGTTGAATTGTAAGTACTTACAATATACTTACCAGAAGCCAAAAAATCACTAGTTAATAGACCTTAAAGGTAATTATTAAGTGCGTTACCAGTAAGTAAATATTCAGTACTGAAAACAACGCAAGTAATAAGTAGTTATTGAGCTGATTATTAGTAAGCAAATATTCAGTAGTGAAATTAATAGAAGTAATAAGTAGTTGTTGTGGTCATTATTAGTAAGTACTTATTAAAGTTTTCAAAATAATGACAATTGTAATGACAACTACTTACCAGGTAACGTATGAAATAACTATCACCTATTACTAAAAATCAAAAAGTTTTTCCCGGGAATCTGAGATTTTTTAAAACTAGAAAATGTCGAAAGCTTTTAACAAAAAAAAAGAACAAACTTGTGGTTGTCTCATCACGGCAAAGTCAATGTATATCACCCGCTTAAGTGTACAAAAACTTGATGCCTCCATACAAAAAAAGTTTTTGCCAGTCACTTCCTAGGATGAAAGTTGTGTCAATGAAGTTTCTAAAACAGGAAAAACCATTTTCCACGCCCTAAAACACAGCGCTTTTTGTTTTTTATATATAGCGTTTAAAGTCCGGTCTCATCATATCGCATATCGTTGTTCATGACTTGACTATGGTCTCATTTTTTCCCTTATAATCCGACATACAATTCTGGGCGCTACTTATGCCATCTCTTAATGTCTTATTTTATTTGCACGTGTCAAAAAGTCCTTCTTAAACTTACTATGTTTAGTTTTAAATATAGACACTTTTATGGCAGGACTTAAAAATGAGCCCCTTTTTCAAGCCACGCCCAAGTCGTACTCGGTTTTCTTCAGTTTGTCCTTAATTTTTCTTATTTATTTAATTAAATCTATGGAGTATGTTGTTAAATGGTTTTAATAGAACTACCTTTATTAACAAAACAAAACTTGTGCATCTTACAATCCAGGGTTGCACTTTAAGGTCATATAAAATATCGTTAATTAGAAAATAGTAATAAAGTTATTATATACAAAATTAATATAAAGTTGTATTATAAAGTATGTGGGATGGTGATGCCACAAAGGCTTAGAGACTACTATATTTGTCGTTTTCATGGCCAACCGCGTATGTCTTAAAATAAAATTTTCAGGAGAGCCGAAAAAACCATTCTTGATCAAACTGTGGGCTAGGTATTGAACCTTTTGATCTTTGTAATTAAGTTCAAACATTTTTGGAGCCATGTAAAGAGCGATTAAAATTAAGCAATCTGGCATCAACAATTCAAAATCGAAAAAATTGACATTATTAACACATATATTTTGATAAGAGATATTAAAGCTACGGTCACACTTATTAACTATTTGACCAAATAAGCATAACCACTGCTTTTGTTAATAGTTAGTGAGATTTAACATGGTCTTAGGGCTAATAAATCAGTGCAAGTTAAACTGTCATTTTGGTTTAAAATGTGTTTAAACCAGCAAATCTATAATTCAGCAAACATTTAAACCTTCTTTAAGCGCATAAAATTGGGCGTTTAAACTACCAATATAAACCATAATATTATGAATTTGAAAACATTTATCTTAGTGCTGCCACATTATCAATTTTTTGCACTACATTTAATATATGGGACACTGATTTACTGCTGTTAAGTTTAAACTACATAAAAATTTAAGCTTAGTTCAACTAAACCAACGTTTAAGCATTCATTGATTTATTAGCCATTAATATCAGAAAAAAACTAATTATGCTGCTAGATATAGAAAAAAACTGTTTAATGTAAGATGTGGTGTTATAAACAAATCAAATAAATTATATTTTAGTTTGCCTGTTGCCCCGTTTGTTTTTTCGTCAAATATTTGCCAAGTGTGACCATAGCTTAAGTATTTAAAAACACGATAATATTGCGTTTAATTACATTTACATTACTATAAAATTCGATTAAACTATGCAATTCATTGAAATTTTTGCATAATCGCCTCAAAGGATCTGCATAACATGTTTGAACAACAGAAATGTGTAGAGATATTAGGTGTAGGGTAAAACGTCGTGGAATATTAAAATGTATGTAGCGAAGAAGGAAGTCGGTTTTTGAAATTAATTAAAAATACAAAATTTAGCATAGTCCATCGGCTTTTTAACAGAGCGGAAAGCGGTTTTTAGCTGTCAAAAATTCTCATGCCCATACAATTTGTATGAAGCATCCCTAAAAAGCGCGGCGTCAACGCTTTGCAATTGGAAAATTAGATTTTGACAGCGCGTGAATAGTAAAGTTGGCCGCTATTGTTAATAAATAATGGCAATTTAGATTTTTTTGTCAATCTAGCGGTTTTTTCTCTTCTTTTTATTTCTCTTATGTGGGTTTTATTAAACAAGAAAGTTAACACTACTGTTTGTAACACGAAGTTTACGCTCTTGTTTAGGTATGGCATATCAGCGGAAAAGCTTAGAGGAAGAAAACTTCCGCCTTCCGATCTTGTTTAGGTACGGCTGTAAGGTAGGTAGTTTAATTAATGATAAACTCGCTGTACACGAAGGAAGATTCCCAGTATAACGACCAAATGAGCTTCTCATGCTGAATACGAGAAACTGCTTTTGAACAGATGCTATTCGGCCTATGTTCAAACTAATTTCAGGATCCCAAAACAATAGAATCATACTCCAAAATTAGTCTTTCTACGGAAGTGTAAAGTTGTTTCGTTATATTTGGATGTGTAAACCCTTTAGACCATCGTTTAATATAAGCAAGCACACCAAGAACTTTATAGTCTTTGTAGTTTGCTTGCGGAAATCTTACTTTCGATCAAGTAGATTACGTAGATCCAGAAATTCTCCAACAAACTCTAGTTGATACCCGTCCAGGGAATATAGTATCATTAAAGTGCAATTTATAGAAAATCGCATGTGCTTGCATTTTTTAAGTTTAGCTCCATTTGTTTGTATTTACACCATGCGTAAAAACTATTTAAATCCTGCTGCAAATACACCCCAACTGAGGATAATTTACAGCTGACAACATCTAAACATCTTCAGCGCACATTAAAACATTTCAATGTTTCATTGCAAGCGGCAAATCGTTTATGAAAAGCGAAAATAGCAAAGGGCCTAGGTGACTTCCTTGGGGGAATTCGGAGCTAACGGAAATTTTTTTGGAGGTGGTATTTTCAAAAAGAAAATACTGTGTCCAGCAGGTTAGATTCGAACGTAGCCAGCACGAAGCGATGCTAGTAAACCCTAATAAATTCTGCTTAGTGAGAAGTAGCTTTTGGTTGATTTTATAAAAGGCTTTGCTAAAGTCTGTATACATTACGTCCATAAGTTGGCCATCATTAAAAGTTCGACTTGTTAGTTGTAAAATATTTGTCACTGCAGAACAACTTTTCCCGAAACCATGCTGGTATGGTGAAAGCAATGAGGATACATTGTGGCAGAGAGAGTCTATTAAGCATTTTTCAAAAAGTTAATGGATTGCATTTATTTTTGCGATGCCTTATAATTCGTGGTATCCGACTTGTCTCCTGATTTAGATATCGGTGTGATAAAGGAATTGCTCCAAAATTGGAGAAAGTATCCGTATCTTAATGACAAATTAATCATAATAGCTAAAGGAGTACCCAAAGCATGAGCAAATGACACAATGACGATTTTATTGTTTTTAAAGATAACACAACCTAGGAAGTATCAACAGGTGTAAATGATAATGCCTGATGTTCCATCAGAGAAAAATGGTATTTAGATGATGTATCGTACTGTTGCTTAGAATATGTTGTTAACAAAAAATCGGCAAATATATTCCTTTTGATCAAATTAATATAAGATTCATTTATTAAATACTTCATAACTAGGGCAACCAAAAATAAGCATTTGCTTTTTTTTTGGTTTACAAGA
Organism: Pollenia griseotomentosa; assembly: GCA_963931875.1. Classification (NCBI taxonomy): domain Eukaryota; kingdom Metazoa; phylum Arthropoda; class Insecta; order Diptera; family Polleniidae; genus Pollenia; species Pollenia griseotomentosa. The sequence continues at coordinate 173,033,615 of OZ007560.1, read as the reverse complement.
TAGAAAGATTTTGATTGAACACAAATTCCGATCATAAAAAAACAAAGAAAATGAGCTATATTTGTTAGGGCTTATTTTTGCTTATTTTGGCAATATCGGCTTTTTTTTAGTTATTTTTGCGATATCGGCTTTTTTTTGCTTATTTTGCCATTTTAAGATAATTTTTCATTTTTTTCATACGAAAAAAAACTTATTTAATAAAACTTTGCAAAAATCGTTATTATTATTTTTTTTATGTGCAACTTTTTTTTATAAATACTAAAAAATCAACCATTTCAGTGCTGTAACAACTCTGGTTAAAAAAATCGTTCAAATTTATGGTAATATTTTGTGCTTCCCTTGCACAATATCATCCGCACAGTTATTATACCCACACGGTGTGGGCCACACCACAAGAGTGGAGGGGGTATTATGCATTTGTGCTGATGTGAGAAACACCTTAAAATATTAGTCCTAAAGTATACCGATCAACTCAGAATCACTTTCTGAGTCGATCTAACGATGTCCGTCCGGCTGGCTGGCTGTCCATGTAACCTCGTGCGCAAAGTACAGGTCGCAATTTTAAAGATAATTTAATGAAATTTGGTACGTGGATTCTAATTGGCACAATGGCGAATCGGTCCATAATTTAATATAGCCACCATACAAGCTGCTATCCGGAAGAGTGTCTTTGTGCCCACTATCAAACCAATTTTAATGCAATTTAAGACATATGTAGATAGATCCATATTTATATGGACACGTAAGGTATGCATTTTTTAAAAAATAAGACCACGAGGGGAGATAGGGTAAATTTCTGCCCATCAGTAACTATAGTAATTTAAAACATAAATAGATCCCTATTCATATAGCCAAACACTCTCGAAACTTGTTTTTAAATACTGTTGTGTTGGGTATCATACGGTCGTGCTTGACCGACTTTACTTTCTTACTTGATTTTTATGCAACTCTGTCTTAGCGGTACTGTTACGTACTTTTTATAGTGTTGTGTATAATTTTTATGTGTTTATGTTTTTAGTACTAAGCCTTTTTATCAACTTATTTTATTATTTGCTTGTTTAAGTTCTTTTCTCTCGAAAATTCCATAGCTGTATTCTTACGATCAAATTCCTCAGTCTGTAACGTCTTTTACCATTATACTTTGTAACGTCTTATTTCATTTTAAATATAGTTTTTGTATAAAGTAACGTCTGTTAGCTCCCTTCTCTGTTTTTGGTATCGTAACGTCTTATTTTTTGCTTTTTTTATATAGTTTTAGCTATTAAGAATTTCTCTGTATATCAAATATTGTTAATTTCTGCAAATTTTGGGGTTTTACACTAAGTTGTAACAAAATTGGAAACGAAAAATCTTTCATTGGTTTTCTAAGTGAACATATATTTTGGGAGCCAAGCGGAATTATGAGTCCAATCGTATAAAATATACTTCAGAGCAAATACTCAATTTTAAATATGCTCCCTTAACATCTGTAGACGTATGAAGAACTTTTTCTATGTACAAGAACTTGCTGACTCAAAACAGACATAGTTTTCTTTTCGAAAATTTATTGCACCAACTTATAATTTTCTATAACAACGTATTAAACAAACTAAGTGGAAAATAAACAAGTTTAAATTGCTTTTTTTTTTAGTTTAAACAGCTTATTTTCATGTTTTAAACGCTTTTTTTAAGAGCTTAAAACTGTTTTTTTAGTGCTTTTTTTTGGTTGCCCTATTCATAACACTTCGATAATACCATATCGTTCATATTTTCTTCTTTTGTCTTACATTTTCGCTTAATAAAAGACTAGACCAATCATCGTAATATGGTAGCGGGAAAAAGTAAGAGGGTTATATTCGGCTATGCCGAATCTTATATACCCTTTTCTATGGTGCGATAAGAATAGAAAGTTACATAAATGCCGTTCTTTAGATATAAATAAATCTATTTTGGGGATGCCCACTTCTCCAATCCCGCCCACATTTGTCGGATGTTGTGTATTGATAACCAAGATGCTTGTACATAATTTGGAACTTTGGCTCTTGCCGTTCTCTAGATAAACAAAAATCTATAATTTTTTTGTATTAAAATGTCACGCCCACTTTTTCAATCCTGCTTATATTTTTCGAGAGGTTGTGTATTAATAACCCAGCTATTTCAAAATATGTCTTCTTCCGTTCCTTAGATATAAAAAAAACTATTTTGTGCCACGCCCACTTCTACAATCCCGCCAATATTTTTTCGAATGTTGTGTATTGATAACCTAATTTGGAAACTTACAGAAACTTATACAGAAAAAAGGAATAACAATACAACAACAACAAGGGATTTATGGGTAAAATTAGAGACAGTCGGGATTTTTTGCTTATGTCTCAGTCATTTATGGGTATAGGTATATAACAACCTAGTCCCCATCATTTCTGTGGTCTTCGGAAAACGCATTTCAACATACACACGGTCAGACGGACATCGTTAAATCAATTTCGCGAATCATAAGGATCCAGAATATATATACTTTATAGGGTCCAAGATCAATAATGTAGAAATTACAAACGCAATGGCAAAGCTATATTTATATAAGTTTGAACTGTAGTGGGCGTTGTTATTTTGTTCTTTAGAATTTTGATATGATATGTTTTCTCTAATATTTTAGGTATGAGCCGACGGAATTTCCGGACTAAGAAAACTATTGTGCTTTTTGTTCGTAAAAAGCGTTTCATAAATGGTAATATATTCTCTTAAGGCGCGCGTACACGACATGTTTTTGTCATCTGACATGTCAAATTTCCCACTGCAAAATACATACATGTCGTGTGTTACCTTTTTAACTTTGCTTCTGTAAAAGTCAGACGCAAAGTCATCTGACAAAATTTCAATTAGAGCGTGCTCTATTTTCTTCTGACAAACCATCTGACATCAGAAAGCTATGCCGGGAAGAAACCGGCAGCGGCGTCCACTATTGACGGAATCATTAGCCGGCTGAAGTTAATTTTTTACAATACCGAGATATGTTTGATCATCTTAACATTGAATAGAATTTATGTGAATATATTGTTGCGAAAGTAAAATTATCTAAGCATTATTTATAGTTATAGTAATAAGTTATCTTTTAAGTTATAGTAGTTACTTAAAATTGTCATGTATAATTTTGAACACAACTGTTATTTTAAAATAATTATTACATGAATTTCCCAGTCATTTCGAGAAATGGTTTTAGAACATAATAAGTAGTTAATACAGGAAGGTTCAGGAAATTTCAAGAAATAGTTATGAAATATAAAAAGGGGTGACTCATGAATAGTTAGTTGAGTTTGTTTTGAGAAACGGTTCTGTTCGTAACTAATAATTGTGAACAAAATAATTAATAAAAGTTTGTTAAGTTAAATAAGTGTGTTTTTATTCGGTTTTGCAATTAAAAGAACTCAAACGCGTTTATTAAAGGAAAAACGTAACAATTGGTGTCAGAAGTGGGATTGCAATAAAAAAAATAAATAAAATAAATAAACAAATAGAAAACTATACAAACAACAATGAAATTTGATGAGCTAAAAGTTGAGCAGCTGAAGAAAGAGTTGGGCAAGTTGGATCTGCCTACTGCAGGAAATAAAGCTGAGCTGCAGAAAAGATTAATCGATGAATTTAAGCGACGCAATATTGACATCGCAGCTTATGAATTTGACGAAAAAGAAGAAATAGAAGTTGCTACCCGTGCAGTAACAAGTAACATGGATCTTGGCACAATGTTTGCTGCTATGATGCAGAAAATGGAAAAGATGTCGACAGAAACATCTAGAAAAATGGAAGAAAATTCTAAAAACTTGGAGAAAATGGTAAAAGAAAATTCAGCTGAAACTTCTAGAAAAATGAAGGAAAACTCGTGTACTATTTTAGTCGAAATTCAAGAAAATTCCAGATTGACAAACGAAAAACTTGAGAAGCTTAAAGAGATTTCTTCTGCTTTAAATGAAAGAGTAGACGATATGGAGATGGAATTCAACCAGAAGCTGTTTGATGTAAAAACTCAAGTCACGGATGTAAACACACAAGTCACGGTTTTTGATGGAAAACTACATCACCTGGAAGAAAGAGTAAATAGTCTTCAGTGCGAAGAGGGAGCGGTGCGAGTTTTTCCAGAAGTCTCGAATAGAAAAAAAGCTCCAAGTTTTGACGGCAGTTCACCAATTGAATGTATTTAAGTTCCAGTTCGACACAGTTGCCAACAAAAATGCTTGGAACAATGAAGAAAAAGCCATAGAGCTGATTCTGTCTTTGAAAGGAACTGCAGCTGAAATTTTAGAAAGTGTACCAGTAAGTTGCAGAAACAATTATGATGACATTATGGCAGCACTGCAACGCAAGTATGGTGGTGAACACAGAAAAGAAATATTCAGAATGGAATTACGGGGTAGAGTACAAAAGGCAAACGAGACGCTACAGGATTTCGCACTAGAGATTGAACGTTTGGTGCAGCTTACTTATCCAGGTGAAAGTCATCCATTGCTAGATCATTTTAAGACCGAAGCATTTGTAAATGGTATACGGGATGCTGATGTGAAACTAGCGGTATGTGCATCACAGAAGCCATCATTTGCAGAAACGGTATCGTTTGCCCTCGCACAGGAAACCGCTAGAATAATATCAAAACCGCATATATGCAAGGTACGCAAGGTCGATATAACAGCCGAGGACGAAGGAGATATTTTAAAGGAAATGAGAAGCATGAAGGAGGCAGTTTTGCAAGCTTTGGGCGAGAAGCAAGGTAAAAACAAAGTAAAATGCTACAACTGCGGTAAAACTGGCCATATCCGGCGAAACTGCAAAGCACCCAGACAGCAATCAAGGTCTGCTTCGCCGCAAAGGGATAAACGAAGAGCAAGTCAACAACCATCGCGGGAGCCACCGCTAAAGCTGAGAAGAGCAAGCAGTGCAGAAGAAACTGAAAGTCACACGATCAATTTAGTAGTGAAAACAAGTAACAGAAATATTACGACTTGTGGTTACATAAATGGTGAAATCCGCATTTTGACTATCGACACTGGTGCAGGACATTCCATTATAAGAGCTGATTTGATAAATAGAGCTGTCGAGCCACTAAGCGGTGTAAACTTGCGAACAGCTACGGGAGAGCCTGTCATTGTCTATGGCAAAGCGAGAGTGGAAATAAGAATGGCCGATATGATCGTTTTTGATGAATTTATTGTGGCTGAAATTATGGACGAGGTCATAATTGGAGCAGATTTTATGATTCGTCAAGGCATTAGTCTAGATATGGGACGACAAATTATGAATTGGCGTAATCTAGAAATACCCCTGAACGTTGGGAATGGAAGTGAAGCTCTCGTAAGACAGCTAGTCACTGGTGATCATAGCAAATTGTCATCCCAAAGAGACGATGGAAAACGTGGGAAGGCGAGCACAAATTCAAGACGGCCCAGTGAACATAAAAGCAAGCACTGTAAGGAGTCTGAAAACAGGAAACGCATCAATGGGATTCGCATATTACATGTTGAACCCAGCAAAGACTGGTCATCGGCGCAGAAAAGTGATCCCGTATTAGCGAAAATCATGAAGGCCAAGATAGACGGTGAAAGACCGTCTCATGAAGAAGTTAGATTGGAGGGTCCACTGATGAAAGCGTATTGGGCGCAGTGGAGTAGTCTGCGGATGGTTAATGATTGCCTATACCGTACATGGGAAAGTACTGATGGCAAAACGGTTAAAAGCCTTATTGTAGTACCGTCTTCTAAAGTATGCGAAGTTGTGAAGGAATTCCACGACGGTACTGGTGGTGGACATCTTAGCGTAACAAAAACCATAAAGAAGTTAAAAGCAAGCTACTATTGGGTCGGTTGCAAGCAAGCCGTGATTGAGTGCATAATTAAATGCCCACAGTGCGTTGAAGACAGCGGTCTAATTGGAGGAAATAGAACACCGCTCCAGCATTGCGACTTTGGTGAACTATGCGTACCAGCGAATAATAAGGACTCCACCCAAGAGCAGAAAAGCGAGTTAAGACGAAGGCGTGATAATTTATCAAATGACAAGATTAAAGCCAGATACGATCGAGCGGCAAATTCGGAAGGCTTCAAAGAAGGCCAGTTGGTTTCACTTTTTAATCGGCAACGGAAGAAAGGACTATCTCCAAAGCTGCAGACTCATTGGGATGGCCCGTATAAAGTAATAAAGAAATTGAATGACGTGGTGTATCGGATCCAGAAATATAAGAGTCCAAGATCAAAAATGAAAGTGGTACATCTAGAACGACTAGCCCATTATGAAAAAGGAGAATCTGAGCCTATTCGGGACGAACAGGCTTAAGTGGAGGGCAGTGTTGCGAAAGTAAAATTATCTAAGCATTATTTATAGTTATAGTAATAAGTTATCTTTTAAGTTATAGTAGTTACTTAAAATTGTCATGTATAATTTTGAACACAACTGTTATTTTAAAATAATTATTACATGAATTTCCCAGTCATTTCGAGAAATGGTTTTAGAACATAATAAGTAGTTAATACAGGAAGGTTCAGGAAATTTCAAGAAATAGTTATGAAATATAAAAAGGGGTGACTCATGAATAATTAGTTGAGTTTGTTTTGAGAAACGGTTCTGTTCGTAACTAATAATTGTGAACAAAATAATTAATAAAGTTTGTTAAGTTAAATAAGTGTGTTTTTATTCGGTTTTGCAATTAAAAGAACTCAAACGCGTTTATTAAAGTAACAATATATATAACAACCGTTTTATTATAAAATCCTAAATTGGTTTCTTTGAATTAAAAGAAAAAAATGTTAAGATGGCTGAACTATTTTACGGCGCAAATAAAACTTTTCATGGCGGCAGCAAGCTATTTTGAAATCGAGCACTACTTTGGTTTCTGCAATAACAATGCGAAATAAACAGAGACAATGTCAGAAGCAAATTACATGTACGTTTGTGACCGAATATTATAAAGCTTATGTAAAACAGCGATTTTGACATACATGTACAATTACATGTGACTTAAAAATTTGACATGTCAGATGACAAAAACATGTCGTCTATATGCTCCTTTAATGTTACAGGGTAAGTGCTGTCTTTTTGGGTTGACAGTTTTTCTGACAGTTAAATTCTTGCCACTGCATTATTAATAATACGAGCGGGGTGTAAAAAACTGCAGTCATAATAAAAAAATTGCTTTTTCTTCCACTTTTTGATATATTATTGGACAAAAACTAAACTGTTGCTTTTACTTCTGATTCATCAAATGAAAACAGTCGTAATTCCAAGCAAAGGCAAAAAACGAAAAGTTGTACACAACAAAGAACATCGGCAGTCGACATGTTCGGAAGTGTTTGGTTTGACAGACTGAAACTTTGTAAAATCCCATAGTTAACGAAGATCGAACGTTGTGTTTTCAATATTTTTTGTAAATACTACCTGTCGTATTCATAAAAAATTGAAATGGATTTGAACTGTATTTTAAGAAAAATGTTTACAAAATTTTTGCCTTAAAACACATTTCAAACTTATTTTATTTTTTATGAATACGGCAGTACATGTGTAAATAAATACCACATTGCAACACGAAAAAAATAACCATATACGGACACCACTACGTGATTAAAGACCAAAACAAAAAGACCCGTATATTAAGAACTTTGTCACTTTAACAACCGTAATTTACAGCTTTTATTCACAACTCACTATTGTGATCAACACACATCAATGTTTATAATTCTCTCCGCGAGATGCGTTCTTATCTTTACAAAGTCTGAACTAATATTCTTTTTTGATGCTAGCCTCTGCAAGTATTTATACTGTAATTCGGCCGTCTAGAACTTTTGAAATGTTGTTGTTTGAAGGTTCGAGGCTTTACTATTAACGATTAATACATCGGCTATTTTATGAATTCTAAATTTAACGTATATAGCACCATTTTTGGTTACATAATCGAATCACGTATATTTTAGCTTTTTTAACGGGCTTTCTAATATAAAATTACTTTTATATTAGAGCATTCTGCACATTGGGATTGAAGTACAATTATGCAAAATAATTTTAACATTACATCTGTACATTGATATTTACACTAGAAGTGTGCATAACTAATACAATAACAATTTTAACTAATAAAATAACTTTCAAATTCTAAAAAACTAATCAATACAAGATAACTAATAAATAAATCTAATTCTTAACTAAAGCTACTTTCGTAACAGTATGAATATAACGTGTCCATTTTTTCCAAAAAGTAAAAAATAAAAAGTTTAATTAAGGGGTCCGCAAACCTCTGATACAATCAAAATTTAAACGATGTTATTTCTATGTTATACAAGATTTTTTAAATCTTTTTATTTTTTTAAGTTTAAGAAAAGTGGAAGTCTTAAAATTATGTTATCCTTAACCACCACGAGTGGTGAATAAGGGTTTACTTAGTTTGTCATGCCGTGTGAAACTTTTTTATTGTTCATTTTAGACCCCATTAAGTATATATATTATGGCTCCTTGAGTAATTCTAAGTCGATTAAGTCCGTCTGTCTGTCCGTCTTTTAAAAACGCGCTCACTTTCGAAACACTTAAAAGAAAAGATTAAAGTTGGTCTCAAATTGCTTGTAGTTATCCAAAGTAGGATGAGAGTTATGAGTCCAAATGTGAAACCACTACCCTAAAAATGGATAATTTTGTTACAAAGAAAAATTTCGATAAATTGTCGCTCATGATATAATCGCAAATAGGGCTCGATATAACTAATTATACTTATATCTTTCTTGAAATCAAAATAAACAAGAAAAAAAAATATCGTAAGCGACAGAGTTTTGTCCATAAAAGTAGCCTAATGTTAAAATATATATAGTAAACGCCATAATCAGTGCACAATTTAAGCAAGCTATAATTTTTTTGTAGTCGGTAGCAATATTGGATGAAATTATAATCAGGTATTTTCTAGATTTCGACTTGAATTGAAAACGAAAAATTTTTTGAATCCGCACAATTCATAAATTGGTGTTCTCAAATACTCATGTTTTTGTGTATTCGAATTTGTTGTTCGAAAAAACTTTAGTTAAACTAAAGATCACTAATTTGCTAACTGCAGCATGAAAAAAAATATCAAGAATAAAAATTGGGCATTAAGCACGACTAACAAAATCTTTTAAATTAATATTTTGTATTCCCAAAAATTACTTTGATAATAAACTGGCAAGTGCACGGCTTTAAAAGCTTAACTGGCAACATGCTTTTGCAAGTTGTGTTTGTTTTCATTTTGTTTTTTCTTAACCTACTTACAACTACAATAAACGTTGGAAAAATTCCAACCAATTGTAGTGGGGAATGTAAAAAGAGATAAACTTACTGTTTATAGTTGATGTTTTTGTTTAAACTTTGATATTGTTACAAGTAAACTGTTGCTTATAATTCTTATTCGCTTAACAGTTTTATTTGTTTAATATCGTTAGTTTTAATAAAATTTTTGGATGAAGTTTCCTGAGGATCTGGCCTAAGCAACCAATGAAATGCGCATAGGAATAGCTTATCTCTTCAACAATAAATTTCAGTGTTTTTATCAAGAATACAATTTGGGAATTTAGCACAACTAACAATTTTTTTTTTTTTAAGTCTAATATTTATTTATTAAAAATCATGAAAGCTGTAATAAATCATATCAAAAAATCGCTTATAGCGCGAAAAATTATTAAACAACCACTAAAATTTATTTGAAATCGCTGAATGGGTTAAAATGTCGAAAAATAACAAAAAAAAAAAAGAAAAAATTGCAAAAATAGCGAAACTTCGCGAACATTTTTAGTATTTCAAACAAGCCATATTATTGATTAAAAGTCCCTAAAACTATAAGGAAATTCGCAAAATTTTTCTAACAGCAACATGATAGCATAGTCTACTATTTATTATAAATCGTTAAAGTTGTATAGAATCAGAAAACTTACAGAGGCAAATCGCTTTTATCGCAAACATGGCTTAAATTCGCGAAAAATTTCAAAATTTGAAACAAACCAAAAAAATAATTCGAAGTCGCTAAATCGATTATAAAAAACAAATTTTCGGAAAATTACATAAAAAGCGTTAAAAAATACCTTAAATTGCATCAAAATCAATGAAAAAGTCGATTTTAAATTTTGGGTTAGTTAGGCCCTTTTGCGTTTTAGGTGACAATATATTTTTGATTAAATTTGATAAAGAACATTTTAAACTAAAAAACTAGCAATTTACTATAATAAAGACATTTGTGTTGTAAGTTCTACTTTCGGTTTAAATTACAGGTGTGGATAAAACAATAATTAAATTTTTTTTCAATTAAATTAAATTTTATTCCTTCGACCTTTTTTTCATTATTAATAAAAATAAATAGTTTTTTCGAGCTCGAGGCCACTTATTTGTAAAAATGTATATAATTTTTATTAAATTATTGGTTCCAATATTTCGACATCCATCGGATATCATTATCAAGGCTGTAACAATAAAAGTAAAACAACAATGTACGAAAAATATTAACAAAGACTGTTAAATAAAAACAAGTAAGAGTGCTATATTCGGCTATGCCGAATCTTATATACCATTCACCATTGTGCGAGCAGAATACAGAGCAACTAAATAATTTTTTCATATACATACATATTTACAATACTTAAAACTTCATTGTAAATGAAATTTAAAAAGCGAAAACTGGTAAATATTTTTTAAAATCGTTTTTAGAACATACAAATATTAAATAAAATTTCTTTTTAAAAAACCAAGATTCGAACCAGGGAACTCACAGTTTCTAACTTAACACACCCCCTAGACAACTGAACCATGAAGGAACGCTGTTTAAATATCATTAAAATGAAATATGGACCGTATACTGTTTACAACTCAACACAGTTTTTTGTTTGTTTTCTTATTGTAAAGGCACTATTGTCATACCGTAGATTTATCTCTTTTGGCGAGTTTTTAAGTAGCAAAAAAACACAAAAATTCCTAGTTTCTATTTGTTAAAATTATTTCGTTAAATATATGAAATAATAAAGAAGGGTGATAACGAAAATCATATTGGGCATTATGCTAGTATATGTAAACAAATGCGAACGGTGGGGGGAAGAAGAGACGACAACCGGATTTGAACTTCGCTTTTCATAAGGACCCAGAATATATCTACTTTATAGGGTGTAGGACCTTCAGTGAAGGGTATAAAAAATAAACTTAATTATAAAAAAAGAGTAATTTTTGGGATTTCAGTATTTTGGTCATTACTCTGCTATTTCTTAACCGATTTGACAGATTTATATACCGACGTGTTAAAGAAGAAATTTCCCAGTTATTTTGGTTACAAAACTTGGACTCGGGAAGATCTATGGTTCCCGAAAATGGGTACTTTTCAAAAAAAAAAAAAATAATATTTTGGTCATAACTTTTTCGTATCTGAACCGATTTTACCGAGTTTTTCAGAAAATATTTTCTATTAAAAATTTCCGGTCTTTTGATATAAAAGGCGTAACCATAGGTCATATAACAGTCAAAAAATTCAGGTTTTTCTACATTTTTAAATACTTTTTGTATGGGAGGTACCACGCCCACTTCTCCAATCCCGCCCACATTTTGTGGGATGGTATGTATTTATAACCTTAGTGTTTGTACCTAAACTTTGGCTCTTGCCGTTCTCCAGATATGCAGAAAAAAGTAATAAAAATACAACAACCATTAGGGAATTTTTTTGGAAAAATTAGAGGCAGTCGTGGTTTTTTGGTAATATCTCAACCATTGTTGGACCGATCTGACTGAATTTGAATAGCAAGAAATGGTGGACTATATGTGACATAAATGTAAAACAACCTAGCCGCTATCATGTCTGGAGTCTCCGGAAAACACATATCAAACTTAAGACGGACGGATGGACAGACGGACGGGTGGACAGACGGACGGATATCGTTAAATCAACTTCTCTCCTCATAAGGACCCAGAATATATATACGTTATAGGGTCTAAGATCAATATTGTAGAAATTACAAACGGGATGACAAACTTATATATACCCTTTTCCACCTGTGGTGAAAGGTATAATAAAATACATAATAACAACCAGGGCTGTGGAGTCGTTAAGAAATAGTTATAACTCCGACTCCTTTTGCTGAAATTTTTTAAGTACGACTTTGACTCCGACTCCGACTCCTACTCTAACCTAGCATTATTTAAGAGACTAGTTTTTATTTGACTTTAAACTCTTTTTTAATTTAGTACCTGTTAAATGGTTAACTATAGCAAGAAAATGATTCTGTAAAAATTTCAAATCGATATTTTAATTCTAACGTGCCGCGCATTGAGCTTTAACCTACTAGTTACTAACATATGAGTAGGAAAGCTACAAAATATTTTATTTGGATTTTGGAAAAAATGTAAAAAACATATACCGCCCGATTCAATAGGCCAAATGAGTTGAACTTTTTTAATTCTAAAGTGTTATGACATTCTTGACTTATAACTTAACAGTTGAGAAATTTAAACCAACTGAAATATAGAAAAATAATGGATTTAATTTTGGAACGAACGAGTTTTGTTACGAACTTTGGAAAGAAACGAGTTTTGCTTCAATCCGTATGGGATCATTGAACTTTGGTATATTTTAAAGGTTATATTAATTTTTAATAATTTTAATTAGGCTTAAGTTCATTAAATTTAATTTTCATTAAATTCCTTTCTTCATAAAAATAATTTAATGAACTTAAGCCTAATTAAAATTATTAAAAATTTGGATTAAAAACCATAAATAGTTCAACAAAATAACCACAATACTAATTATGGTTATATTACATGGCTACAGAAATATTTGTTAATATACGATAAATAAAAGACAACATCTTTACAAATTTACAGCCATATTCATAAAAAGTTCTTATTTTAGGCTTATAGTATGTAATAACTATTAAACGCTTTTTGTCTTATAAACCTCTTATAAAAATTTGTATTCATAAACGTACATTAACAGCTTTTTTACTATTAACTGTTGTAGACCTTTAAAATTATTCTTATCAAATAAAACTACATATTATTTTAGTTTCTGAACAAAATGTTTCCGAAAGGTATCATAAAAACTTTTGTTTGAACCTTTTTTAAATATACGATAAGAAAGTAATCTAATAAAAAGTTTGTTTACTTTTTATTAACATCACTATTATTATGATTTGCTTATTTTGTTTTTTTTTTATATTTTCAACAATAATTTGTTGTTTTAAACAAAAAAACAACTAGTTTCAATCATTTAATAAATAATTAAGGAGAATATCTGCATTTGCCCTTGAACATATTCATTTAAATCATATAAATTTTTTTTAAATAATTATCAATATAACTTTAAATTGGCTGTCTAAAATAAAATAAAAAATTAGTAAAATGTATTTAATATGTCCGTTGTAATAAATAAAACATTTTTGTCATTATTTTTCAACATATTTCACAAAAATAATATCATAAAATGCAAACACTTTTTAAAATGTCATTTTATTTTTGGTTTAAAGAAGGTCAAATCCAACAATAAATTTTCTTACTTTATGAATGGTTTATTAAAGGTTCAATAGACTATTTTTCGTTTATGAATACAACTTTAGCAATTTTTGCTTAAAAACGGTCAATTAATCATCAATAATTTTTTATGAATACGGCTGTTAATTTTTAAATTCCTTAATTCGGCTCTATTTCATTAACGATATCTTGGCAAAATTCAAATAGTGAACCCGCTGGTTTTTGTTACAGAAATTTGAGGTCACATTAAAACATAGAAAAGGACATGCTTCGATACAATTCATATAACTATTCTTATAAATTGTCAAAATAAGATGTTATCTCAATTTTTTAATTTTTGATATGAAAAGTATACTGGTCCTTATTTTCTGACTTCACAATTTCAAAAAGCAGACCCTCTTATGGCCAATTCCACTAATTTATTTAAATATCAATTTATGTTTAAATTTTTTTTTTTATGTCAAATGAAAAAAAAATTATAAGATAAATTATATTTAAATATGAATTGATATTTAAAAAGAATTGGAGAAATTGGTCATTAAAATTTTTTATTTTGAAAAATATTGGAAAAATTTTAATGCAATAAAGTCGGAGTCGGAGTGTGGGTACTTCGACTCCGACTCCGGTACAAAAACCTCAACTCCTACTCCACAGCCCTGATAACAACAAAAAAGAAGATGAAAAAACAAAAAACTTACAATGAGTTACAAGTATGTATATTCGTAAGAGACGTATTACTGTCTCCACATTCAATATTCGGTATTGCCATCATTTGTATTGCCCGACCCTTGTTTTGGCAAATTTGCGATATTCATCTTGAACATGTTTCCTTGTTGAACTTCTTAACTCCTTGTTGGTATCGTTGTTTCTTATTGATCCTGAAGATCCGAAATCCAAATGATTTTTAGTATGTTTCCCATAAGTCGTGTTCTTGCATGTAGTGGTGATAATCCAAATTCATATGCGACAGTATTATCTAATGATTTTGTCGGGACTTGGTTTATTTGCCTTGATGTTGCATGGCATATGATGCAGTCCTCGTGTTAGTCAAAGCCTGGCCTACTTTTCCATCTACAGTAATTTTGACTTAGCTGCACAATCTCCTTTGCACGATTTCTGTGCAGGTAAATCAAAAATGCAGCTATCTTAAATGTATTTAGCTGCCTTAATGTGCAGGTATGCAATTGTGGTAACCTGCATAAAAGTGCAGCTAAAGCAAAGTGTTTGAAAGAGGGGTAACAACGTTTTTATTAATAAATAGCGTTGCAAGCTCTCAAAAATTAAAAACGGCAGTTTCAAAGTTGTGTCAGCAGAATACGCAGTTGTAGTAGTCGCTGCCGTTGAAGCACAGAATTCGAAATTTTGAACTTTGTTGCGCTACAGAGCATTCGTCAGATTCAAATACTACTACAGCTACTTTATTCTGTTCCAGACCTAAGATTTGCTATTTCTTTCATATAATCGTGGTAAAGTTGCTGTAACCACAACCCATATGCATAAATGTATGTACATACATGCAAACAAGATAAATAAATTATAACGATACCAACTTGACTTGTTTGCGTTTTTTGTTTTTATAATCAGCTAAAATTGCATATTTATTTGAAAAAGTGGCCACTATATTTTTTCATGTGTGCAGCTAAGTTTGATGTTTTATATGAAAATATTTTAAAGCTGCCCAAAAATATGATAAATGTGCAGGTTTACAAAATGCACGTAAACAAGGATTTTGAAGAATAATTACAGGATATATGTATTTTGGGCAGTTAAGTCAAAGTGCAGCTAAATTGAATTTATTGTATGAAAATAACTTTAAAATGACAAAAATTTTGGGCACTTTCTTTAAATGCACATTTAAAAAAGGAATTTGTATGGGATTAAAAAGAATAATGCCAAAAATTATCCATTTTGTGCAGTTAAGTCAAAAGTGCACGTAAATAAAAGGCAGTTAAGTCAAAACTACTGTATCATTGTAACCACTAATTGGTAGCTAACTACAATTTGCTGTCCATCTAAATCTAATTGTAATGGCTGTAGTGTTGCAATTTGGGCCTTGATATCACTAACTTCTTTGTTAATGGCATCATGAGTTTCTTTTTGGAATTCAAATTTAATAGGTCTGCAATATTTCGTAGAAGATGGTGTCTCATTTATCCAAATATCCTTTGTTTGCGTTGTGCTAGTCGAAGCCTCTGAATCTTCCAAAATCTTTTTTAGTCGCAATGGTACAAATGATACCATGAACATATCTGAGTCCGAAATATTTTCACATACTACTTGTTTGTATTGTTTTTGTCCGGAAGAACCATCACATCTCCATTTACAAATGTTTCCATATTTCTTTAACTCATTTCCTTTTATTGATTGTAGCAAGCGTTCGGCTGTGTGATCAAGTAGAGATTGTAGTTGTACCCAGTGTGGCCATATCCAAAAATATTTTACAGCTAAATCGGCTTTAAAATAATGCTAAAAAATGCTAACAAAAATCTTAAACTGCCAAAAAATAATGCTAAAATTTAAATTGTATATGGGCATTTCCTAGGGTCACGAACGTACGTTCGTACGGTTTTGCTGAACAAATAATATAGAAAACAAAACTTTTCCTAGTTATAAACATAAACATGTGGTCACGAACGTACGCAAAATAGAAGTCTACTTTGGCTGACAGTAGTGAAATGTAAAAATCTGCGTAGTTTATTTTAAAAGTGTATTAATGTAGGTCTCTATCCAGTATTTACACAATAAAATATCTCTATTGGCTTTTGTTTAATTGGCTTATGTACCGGTCGCAAACATACGATTTTTCCATAAGTTTTTTTTTTTTGTTATCACCATGCATTTTCCTTTAAATATCTTAAAATTTCCGTAACAAAAAACTTAATACTCAATTTACAATTGATTGTAATGAAGAGATTATGAAGAAAGAGTGCAAACATAACATATTTTTTGCATGCAAAATAGTTATATAAAAATGGTAGCTTAAAAAGAAAATATAAAATTTTCGAGTTTCCAGCGCAATTTCCTCAAGTAAAACAGCTGAGATATGCTTTGAAACCATTACAACATAGACTTTTTTATAATAATAAACAATAAAAGACGATTATTATCAACATTTTAAATGTTCATCCTGGTTGACCTTTCTGAGGAAATACCCATATATGATTTATTTTACATAATTCTTCCTTATAAACTTACATCATATCAATAGAACAAACTGATTAAAATAAATAAAATATTTAGTAAACATAAAAAGTCTTAAAAATATAAAAGAAAAAATCAATGGATAAATGGCTTTTATTTAGTATTTCAATAAAATTTATAACATGTTTAATAAAAAATTTCATTTTATTTATTAAATACGTCATCAAAATTAATATTATGCTTCAACTTCTGAAGAATCGATCGAGATATCATTATAATATATGTCCTTATCGCATTTTTATGTGAGATCGTACATTTTTTTAAAACTATGGTAAAATTTTAAGCCACACTTAATATAAAGTAGCGAATTCAAAGTCTTTAACGTCAGTCTATTTCGAATTTTCGTTTTCAAGAGATTTATACAACTAAAAACCTATTTTAACTTCCGCGTTGCTAAATGGCAAAACTCAGAACTTTATTGCAAAAGAAGCTAATTCACTAAATGGATTTTCATTTAATGCATTTTTATATTCATATACATTTATCCAGAAATCAACTGTTGAGTTCTTATTTAACAATTCATATGAATTTAGTTTCTGCCACTGATGTTCCAAAGTTGTAATTTCTTCTACAGTGAAATCTATTATTTCTTCTTTAAAATGCTCGCTTAAGTTGCATTTATTAGCTGTTTTCTACACAATACAAGTTAGCATTTGTTAAATTATTAAAACTTTTTGGCAATCGTTGTCTAAGTTGACATATTAATTGAGCTATAAAATCTCGGCATGTAATTCGTATTTGTTTTTCTATTTCAAAAGTTATGGTATCACTGTTCGTTTCCCAAATGTTTTTAAAATCGTTATTGGAAAAAATCAGCTTAACATGAATTTAATGAATCAAACTGATCAAATTTTAAAACAATTTGATATGAAAGATCTTTTAAAAGATTGTACAGTTTCTATAGCAAAAGAGTAGGGTTTTGTATGTGCATTCAACAAAAAAGTGTGGTAGATTTTCAAAAAAATATTACTTGAATATTCTTAAATTAAATAATGCTAAAAGATGCTAAATATTTAGTTGAAAAATGCTAAAAAAAATGCTAACTGCTAAATGAAAAATTTGCAGCAAAATCAGACAAAAAAATGCAAAATCTAGCTGCAAAAATGCCAAAATGGTCACGCTGGTTGTACCTCTGCCGAAATTGATGTGATTGTAATAGTGTCCTTTAATGGCAAACAGTCCATTTCAGCAGCTGTTATGTGATGATATGCTTAATTCAGATTTTAGCCTTTTTCAATCGCACGCAATATATTGCTGTTTTGTTAATTTCAAATCCAGAAATAATGCTCATGCCTCCTCATTTGTGAATTGTTTTGCATCGCTCGGAGTTCGTATACTTTCAAGAATCCGTTTTGTTCTCAATGGACTAGCCTTAACAACTTTTTCAATGATATATTTTTTTTTTTTTTTATTATTTTATTAAGTTTATTTTCAATTTAATTCATTAAAATAGGTGCCCTCAGCGCCTAGTGGCATTTTTGAGGCGAGTTGGCAAGGTTAATTTAAAATTTATTTCAATATACATATGTTAATTTAAAAAAAAGTTATATATTTAATAAGAAATAAATAAATTTTACGCTAAAAGCTCATCTATATGTTCCAAAATGTGTTTTTTTAGTAATTTTTTAAATATTTTAAATATCTATTTGCGTTTTTTAACTCTTGTGGCAAGTAATTATACTCACGGCTACCCATGAACTCGACACGCTGCTTAGTTGTTTCCAATCTGCATCGGGCTATTCTCAAATTTTGATTATTTCTAGTATTAATCACAGTTTGATTTGGTAAAAATTTAATGGTGTGATGTCCAATGTTATTCAAGCATTTAAATGCGTATAACAAAAGTTGCATTTTGTAAATACCATATATTGGCAATATAGTTTGACATATGTCTGTAAACAGTGATAAAGAAGAATATAATATTGGTAAATTATAGACTACCTTTAAAGCTCTATTCTACATGCGTTGTAACGATTTTAATTGATAAGTTTTTTAATATCCATACAAAATTGTCAAATAATTAAAATGACTGTGGATTAAAGCATTACATATAATAAGTGTATAAAATGATATCCACTTTTGTCAATTGTTTCTGTGATTGTAATTGATGTAGGTAAGTATATTGAATATTTTCATATCCGATTTCTTTATTGATATCCTTAAGCTTCCACCTCGTAGATCTATCGCTACAGTTGTCCAGCGATTTTTGTGGTCTCCCACGAGTGTTTTGATTAGTAGTTTCTGAAGCGATCTGGAAAGAAAGTTCGTTCTCTAGCCAGTTTGTAAAGCTCTAATAAAATCTATCTTTGCCGTAATCAACTTTCCTGTATCGCTATTTTAAATGTTTGATGAAAACAGATAATTTATTTTCTAAGTCCAATTGTATTTCAGTGCTATAAGAAATTGAATTTCCTTTTTTTTTATGTAATTTTTAACATCTTCCTCGTTTTTGTTTCTTAAACACTCTCCGGCCAATTCTTTATAGCTGAAGCTCTCCATGTTTTTTTTTATGAAAAACGTTGTTATTGCTCAGACATATTATATCCACTGAGTTTGCATCCGAATGTCCATTGCTTTTAAACCTTTTCATTCCAAATACAGGTATAATAAAAAAGATTAAAAAACTTAAAACCCATTTAGTTATATGCTATAAAATACCTGACACAAATTTAACAACGCATTGCATAGTTATAGGGTCATAGAATATTATTAGTCAAAATACATTAGTTATTAGTTGTTTTTGTTTGGCTGCAGGTCTAAGTAAACAAATAAAAATTAAAAACTCGTGATTTTGTTTTTTATATTTTTATTCCCAATATTTCGGTTAGCGTCGCTAACCATCTACAGGGGTATATAAACAATTAAAAAAATAATAACAAAACTTCACAAAAGCACTTGTTTCTCTTGCTATAAGATTTTCTTAACTTACAGATAAAATAAAAAGACCAAAAAAAAATTTTTTTCTAAGTCCCTTCTAAGGTGGGATTCACAATATACCTGTTTAGCGTAAACGCATGTTTAAGCTCTTTATTCTACTATAAAATACGCTAATGTGAACGTAGTGTAACGGATAACTTTAAATCAGAGCAGCTATACGTTTTTCTGATTGTGTAACAATAATAAAAATTTTTATATGTACTGTATTCTTTTCGATCACGATCAATATTCGCTATATCATAAAATATTTTTGAAGGCAATAGCACATGATTTCTGTTACTTCTGCAAACATTTTTGCGGAATAAAAAAAAATTGATGAAAAAAAATTTCAAACAAAAAAAAAATTTTTTTGTTTGGAGTAATTTCATTAAAATTAAAAAAGTGTTAAACAGACGGGTCCAAACGGGTACAAGAGTATATACAGGGTTAAAGAAAACACTTCCACCTTTCCATCAGTGGTTTTACCTTCTTGGTCCCTTTTGGTTTGCAAAAGTTCTATTCTACTAAATTTGAAATTTGACAAAAATATAGTAGTTTAGAAAATATGTCTTAACATCGCAAATTACCTGACCAAACGCGACTAACCAAATTGTTTAACATTAAACAGCTGTTTTTCAAGCTTTTGGCAGCTCTTTAACAAGAGTTAAGCAAATCGTTAGCCAGAGCTTGGTAAGTATATTATGAATAGACTTTGTGCTAACTTCATGCCCAATTTTCATTATGAATACGGCTGATAAAAATGAATTAATAATTTATAGATCCCTGAAATATTCTAACTGACGGTGAAGGGTATCGAAGATTCGGCACAGACTAACTCATACTTGTTGATTTCAATAAAAATAAAAAAATGATTTTTTATGGACATTTTTAAAGTATTTAGTGCAAATATTTTATTTTTTTAGTGCATACGCACACACTTTCAAGTCAAACGCTTGCTCTCGCATAAATATATGATATCTGTAGGTGGCACATATTTCGGTTTGCAAAAAATCGTTTATTAGCCAACTAAAGAAAACATATTTTCATAATTTTGTGGGAGAGGGGGGGAGGGGTGTTGTATGGGTGTAACTACAAATAATTGGAAACTCTATAATACATACATACGTTTGCCTGTAAATACATGTGTAATATACATAGCTATGTACATTAGGGCATAACCAATTTTTGGACATAGTACCAAGAGGTCAACAACCTAGTAACCACGAAAATTATAATCTTTTGTAATTTTTCTCAAAAAAGTTTACGCACCAATTGGTTCTTCTAAAGCTTAGAATCTTAACCAATGTGTTTGAGCATTGATGTTATAGTTTTTCTATTTTAAATAATGTTAATTTTCAAAAATTCGTCAAATTCATTTAACGCTTTAATTGTATTTAAAACACATAAAATATTTTGAATTGTCCAATTATATTGTACCTACACTGTAGCTTAATTTCCAATATTTTGTGTATTTATTGCCTACTTCTGTATATAGTAGTGCTGGGAAACTATCGATATTATCGATAGTCTTAAAATATCGATAGGAAACTTATCAATATCGATATTATTATTATTATTTAAAATACAGCTATGAAGACATCTTACAGCAGCTATAACCACACACAGTTTTTTACCGCAAATTTTTACTTGCTGTTATTAATTCGCGCTGAATTACAGCAATGAATACAAACAACAGGAGTAGCAAGTGGTATGGATTGCTTAGCTGTGCATTTTACTGCTAATTAAAGGCCTTTAAGTCGAAATTTGTACATGTTTATATAGAGACTAAAATGTCAAATATTTTTGTAATGTTGTATGGGACAAAACAATGAACGACCATTAGAGGATAAGTCCGCTAGATTGATTACCTTTTTGGGTTGAGAATCAAAACTTATTTAGAAAATTATTTTAAGTTGCAAAAGAATATCTTATAGTCAGACCCTGCTACTTCGGTTCCTTAAGAAAAGTACTTATCAATTTTTAAAAAACTGTCATCTGAAATAAAGTGCTTATATATCGGGTGTTTTTTTCAGTGGTATAGAACTTCGAATTGAAATAAAACACAAGAAAATCGTTTTAATGACCATCAATTTGGCTTTATTAGAAGGATAATTTTATGCCATTAATGTTTAAATATGATTTCAGGCATGTGGCCGCCGCGGCTGGCTCGAATAAAGCCAATTCTACAGGTCCAATTTTCAACCACTTTTTCGAGCATATGGGGCCGTATGTCGGCAATAACGCCACGAATGTTGGCTTCCAATTCCCCTAACGTTTCTGGTTTGTTGGCGTAGACGAGCGACTTCACTTATCCCCAAAGAAAATAATCCAATGGTGTCAAATCACACGATTTTGGTGGCCAATTGACAGGTCCATTCCGCGAAATTATGCGCTCATCGAATGTTTCCTTCAATAAATCGATTGTGGCGTGCGCTGTGTGGCATGTAGCGCCGTCTTGTTGGAACCACAACTCATCCACATTCATGCCATCCAATTCGGGAGCAAAATAGTCGGTTATCATGGCTCTATACCGGTCTCCATTAACGGAAACTGCCTCTCCAGCATTATTTCGGAAGAAGTATGGCCCAATGACTCCACCAGCCCATAGAGCACACCAAACAGTCAGTTTTTGTGGATGTAATGGCGTCTCAAGGGTCTCATGTGGATTCTCTTCACTCCAAATGCGGCAATTTTGCTTGTTGACGTAGCCATTCAACCAAAAATGAGCCTCATCACTGAACAAAATTTTGCGATGAAAATCAGCATCGAGATCAATCTCATTTTCGGCCCATACACCAAAATCACGACGCATTGCATGGTCTCGCGGCTTTAATTCTTGCACAAGCTGGATCTTGTAAGGTCGCAAGCCAAGATCTTTGCGCAAAATCTTCCATAAAGTTGATGGACAAAGCTCCAATTGCTGTGCACGGTGGCGAATCGATTCATTCGGGTCCTCTTCAACACTTTGCTCTACAGCGGCAATTGTTTCTTCGGTGCGCACTGTTCGACGTCTCTGCGGATGCGTATTATCACATAGAGTAAACGTAGTGCGAAAACGATCCATGGTTAACCGAATTAATTGCTCTGATGGACGATTATGTCGACCATAAAATGGACGGAGCTTGCGGTAAACTTCGCGAACTGAACCGTTATTTTCGAAATAAATTTGCACGATTTGCAAGCGTTGTTCTTTTGTCAACCTGTTCATGATGAAATGGCAAACCAAACTGAACATAAATGACATTAGAGTTGCCAGATTTGACCACAAAATGCCAGTTTTATCTCTATTCGAAAAACAAACCTGTAAAAAAAACACCCGATACATACGTCTCATACGTTCAATAAAGTGATAAAAACAACGAACTGTATATATATATATGATTTCCTTTAACTCCTACTGGAGCATAGGGCGTCAAACTGTGGCCTGATAGAAACTAGTTAAAGTTTTCCTGCACAAGTACAAACATTCAATCGATAGTAATATCGATAGTGAAATCTTAACTATCGATAGTATCCCAGCACTAGTATATAGTTACAGTTTTACAACACTTCTTGAGTATAAAATCAAAATCTGAAATAAAAATAAAGTTAGTTGTTGTCAGTGCTGCCAGAAGTAGGGGAAAATCCCTACATGTAGGTATTTTTGATACTAAAATAGAAGCGTAGGGAAAATCGGACAGATTTTTTATATTCTCCAAAATGTAGGGATTTTTCGTCATATTGCATTATTTATGAAATAAATGCAGAAAAAAAGTTTGTTTTAGTGATATTTTCTTGTCTTTAAGGTTGAAAAAGTTTTTTTTTTCCTAAAATCTCTTAAAAATATATTTCCAGAGTTGTTTGATGTATGTATGTATTTGTTTTTTCTAAAATATTCCCAGTTTGCCACGCCTTTAAGACATCCTCGAAGACGGATGCATGACAATGTTAATTCCTGCACGACATGTGAGGGACAGCGGTAACAAATCGTCAACAAAATTTTCGAACAAGTGTCGCCTACTTTGTCGAAAACGACTACACGCATGACAATCTCGTCTTATTTGACGTCCACGACAAAAATTATCATATGGAATTTTAATTTCTTTTATATCTTTTATATTCGACAGTGAAGTATTAACTGCATGTAATCCATTTTCCAGCACGCGAATAACT
This sequence comes from Pollenia griseotomentosa, assembly GCA_963931875.1. Taxonomy (NCBI): domain Eukaryota; kingdom Metazoa; phylum Arthropoda; class Insecta; order Diptera; family Polleniidae; genus Pollenia; species Pollenia griseotomentosa. Next base: position 173,009,879 of record OZ007560.1, on the reverse strand, counting down.
TCCTCAGCATTTTTCAGTTTTACTGGTTAGAGTTAATTTGTAAATTTTTTGTAGGTATTTAAATCAAAAATTAAAAAAAAAAAGAATATGAGAATTTTAAGAAAACCAAGCAAGCGATTGAATAGCTTCCAAGAAAACTTTGTCGTCAATAGCATTTATACAAGAAAACTTATAAGACAGTGTCGCTCATACTGTCCCACATAAACCTAAATAGAATACAACTTATAAGACAACGTCGCTCAAACTGTCGTGGACGACGGTTTTGTTAACGGCAATCTAGCCAATAGGGTATTTAAAAGTACATACATGTGTATGTATTATTTATTTATTTATTTTATTTTAAGTACAAATTTTTACTTATTTTCTGTCAAAGCTTTAATATACATCTTCGAATAAAATTTATTTTTTATAAATAATGTTTTTTCTTCTTTCTTTCTTTCACTGGCAACACTGGTTGTTGTTTATAACGTTTGTCGAAGACAAGTCTTTGCTCATTCGTCTTGCCCCGTGCAATTTATTTTCGTTTTTTGCTAAGTTTCAATAAGAAAACTACACATACAATGCAATATTGAATATTCATAATTTCATACGGTGTTTTTTATTCTTTTCTTTTCGTTAAAACAGGTTAAATATACGTTTTGGTTTGCAGAAAAAACTCTTACCATCTCTAAATATTAAGGAAATTTCATACTTGACCTTTTTTTGTTTTAAATAAACATATTACTAATTTTTCTTAACCAAAAATAAAATTAAAAAATTAAAAATTAGTGGGTGAACTTTTTTGACTTTACGTTCCCTTATAGTTTTTTATGCTCTATCGGACTGTGGTATGCCAATTTTGAAATTTTAAAAAGTTGTTTAAAAGTTATATTCCTAATGTACATATTCCAGTTATAACTTGCTACTTACTTAAAACGTTGAATTAGTTTTTCAATGACAAGTGAGTAACAAGCACACGACAATGAGTACATTGCCATACCCCAGCAACCAAAACGTACGCCCTCTTCGTACAAAATTTGTGCTTGCGTTCCCTCAAGAGCTTTGGGGTCTCCATTGAATACAGCTTCACCCACAAAATCCGTAAAATACAAAGAATAGCAGACATGAGCCATCCAGCAAAAAAGATTTGTTAAACAAACCATACGCAAGGAGTGTGGCATATAGACAATCGAGAGTAAATAATGTGATAGCTTTTCAACAGGTTGTTCTGCTGCTACATTTCCACTTTCGTTAATACTGGGGTATGTTTCTTGCTGCTCTTGTTTCTGAATGTCATCGGGGGCTGTAAATGAAGTCTCCCCTATATCATTTCCATCTGCACTGCTAAAATAATCCGATTGCTGTTGGACATCGTTAGATGTCAGCTTATCAAACTACAAAAAAAGAAAAGTTTTATATGTATGTATTAATTTTTTATATACATAATTGCATTATATACAAAATAAGTATATATTTACATAAGTGTGCAAGAAACAAATAAACAAGATTGCGCATCAGCGTTGCCAGAAATATGATTTTATCTTTTTGTTTTTAAACAGTCCATATTTAAAACAATTAAGCTTTGTATCATCTTTTTGTTACATAATTGCTTTTTCGGACTTTACACTTTCGTACCCTGTGTCTAGCATACAAAAAATTCATTATTGTTTCTGGAGATACAAAATATATAAAAATGTAACTTGTTTATTTTTGGAATATGGATGCAAATGTTTTTTTTATATAAAAATATTTATTTATGAGATCGAAACTGGGAATTATTTCCTTTCGTAGGTTACTTTATATTATATTCAACATTTTTTATTTTTCGAATTTATTCTATGAGCGTAAAATTTAAGGAATAGAACTATTACAAAAAAGCTTTATAAAATACCAAGGTATATTTACACAAGGTAAACTCGTTGGCCCATATGTTTGTCAGCTGTTTACCCCTAGTTGGAACCCCAACGTCAAATTGCGTGTATATGAGCCAAAATTTGTACATGTGTGCGTTAAATTGTTTTTGTTTTATATGAAGACAATTTTGACAACTCGGTTCCTTTTATAGAGCAGCATGTCTACACTCCCAAATGAGTCTACCTTGTGTAAATATACCTTGATAAAATACATAACTGAAATTTAGCTCATAGAATAAGTTCGAAAAATAAAAAATGTTGAATATTTAAAAGATCTTTATATAAAATTAATTACACCTTATTTTAATTGATTAGTTTATGTTCTACCAGTGCCTGACGAACATTTTCGCCATCACGGTTTCTATTGCCATGTAGAGGTGCTTAGCGGTCTTCTAATTTGATGAGTCCTGCAGGACTACATGTAGTATCTATTCTTTTTAAGACATAATTTAAAATATTTGGAGCTGGAGGGTTTGGGTGAAATTAAAGCCTTTTTAAATATTTTATCGAATATTTCGCGATCATAGTTGTAACTAATGGTACATTGAGATCCTTGTGAATATTCTAGTTTTTAACATACCAGGGGCGACTGTGATTATTCGAAAAAGTTTATTTTGGCATTTGGGGTTTTTTCGATATAAGAGGCCGAGCGGCACATGATCTTTTATATGGTGCACAAAAATTATTTAAATAATTAACCTAACTGAATTATAAAAATCCATTTTTTTCAATGAGCTTTTTTTTAAATTTAATTTCTCAAAATATCATCGATATAACTAAAATAGTTATAATAGAACAACGAAAAATTCTGATAGTGCATAGAAAATATTCCTGGAAAATATTGAAGGAATAAGCCTATTAAAGTATAAACGCTTTTGAGGATTGTAACTTGACTTAAGCTTCGTACAGACGATGGTCAGATCTTACAATATTGTAAGTAGGCGTTGCCAACAGCAATATTTTTCTGACAATGGTGCGATTGGATAAAATGTCTTACAACTGTGTGAACATTGTAAGCTCATTTGTATTAGCAGAAGTGCAAAATTAATGCATCTGACAATCGCACCATTGTCAGAAAAATATTGGTGTTGGCAACGCCTGCTTACAATATTGTAAGATCTGACCATCGTCTGTACGAAGCTTTACACCCATTGTAAATATCAGCCCTTTTTAATCCATTGAAAGAAATAGAACTTATTTTTTTATTTTTATAAAAAAGTAAAAAATTTGAAATGTACTTTAAGAAAAATTTTTATGAAAAATTTAACTTAAAACCCAATTTAAACCTTTTAATGGTCTTTTCTTTTCTAAAAAATAATAATGCATTACATACTGTAATATATTTATCAGGTTATACGCACCCTTACAAAGTGATGCCTTTTTTTAAATTACAATGGAACAAAATAATAGCTACGTTTTACACTCAACACAAATGTGTATTTAGCGTGTTAAATATTGAATGCAAAGTTTGAACTTATATTTATTTACTAGCGATATTCACCACGGTTGTAGCGATTTTCAACATTAAATTTTCTTTGAACTCCAATTAGCGTTAGCAGCACTGATTTTCAATAATTAAAGTCAGCTGTTGTTAAAAATTATGCCAAAAAAAAATAATTATTAAACAAAAGTAAAACAAACGAAAAACAAAAGGGGCCTAATTCTGGCAGTACTCGATCACGACTGCCAGAATCAGGCCAAAGGTTTTTTATCCATCACAATATAACTATAAATTACAATAGTACAACACAAATTCTACGCAAAAACGTGAAAAAAATTTAAAAAGAAAAATACTTGCTTGCATAAAAATGTACTTAACGCAGATGCAAAAAAGGGTATTATCTCAACTTAATTCCCTACAGATAATATTGGACTACGTGGTCCATTGTGGCTTAAATGGACTACTTACCACATGGTCCAATCTACTGTAATATGGACCATGTTATAAGAAATTAACATGCAGTGCTGCCAACAACTGCATGATGTATACTTCTTTATAATTTCTTTACATTGGTAGCACTGATGGTGGCCATTATTAATTGTTTATTTAAAAGTGAAAGTTTGTGAAATTTGTGAAAAAAAGGTAAACAAATTAAAAATACCAAGTAAATATATTTAATAATAGCAATAATAGACTACAGGGTACGCCATAAAAGGCGATTAGTAAAAAATGCTAAAGCTAATCCTTTAGTGTACTCTTTACTGTAGTGACATGGAGTACTTTTAAAACTAACCCACTTTAGTACTCCATGGAGTAGTTTAGGGACTACTTCGGTGGGTTATATGGTCCCCTCAAAGGACATCGTAATGTTAAATGGACTACCTTTTACCCATATATTTGGAGTAGTTTTGGAGTACTCCTACTCTTTACATGCATGTATGGACTAGTCTCGCTATCTGCAGGGTTATAACTGGGGGTAAGAAATGGAACAAATTTGCCATTTATTTTTGCAACATATATAGAAAGGAAAACGACAACTTCTCACACTTTTGCATATTTTTTTAGAATAGAACAAAAACCAAACCGAATGGAAGCATACATGGAACATTATTGTCAGAAAAGAAAACACTCGAGGAAATATATGTATAACCCGTGGTAAATATTTCGCGCTATCAGCTGTCAGTGATTGTAAAAAAAGGAAGAAAGAGAGCAAAACTTAGAAATCAAAGAAACTTTTATTTACACGACAAGAATTTTTTACTAAATCACTAAATTCTACCACCTAGTTTTTCGCAGTCAATCGACCTGCTGTCTTGTAATTTGTTAAGCAATATATAAGTTTGTGATTTTTCAACGGAAATTGACCTTTAAATAAATTTTGTAAACTTTAATATTTGAATTATGAGGAGAAATACTTACATACATGTTCTGTTCGCCAGCAAAAATAATGTTGGTAAATCAAAGGGAAAAGTGAAAAAACTGTTCGCGATAATTTTTTACGTTATTATTCTCCTTTGAATTAGGGAGTTTTTTATGATCGCATTACAATTTTCGATTTTTGTCGCTACGACTTTTGCGGGTCCTTCTTTAAAATTGCTTATGCGCTTACATTGTGCAATTTTTGTTGCAGCAACGTTTTCTATTTCACCGAAATTAAAAACATGTTTTGTCAAATAGGAAAACGAATGAGCGAACGAAACGAGTCGAAGAGTACACTCTCTTTCCCCTCTCGCCAATAAGTAAGAATCGCAGCGACAAAAATCGCACAAAGTAAAGAGCCACAAATACCTTAAAAGGGAAAAATAATGAGGGAAAAACTATTTAAGATAAGAGAAAATATGAAATCGGTCTTTTGTATAAAATAAATTGTGACAACTTGTTGACTTTTTACTTTAATATATGATTCTCTTTCCAAAGCCTCTGGCAATGCTGCTACGCATTGCGCAGGTCTGTTATTTTTTTTTTACTTACACTGTGAGAGTACCTTTAATGAAGAGAAATATTTATTCTCGTATCGTCATAAATCAAAAATAATGTTTGATTTGTGTGTAATAGTTTGCACGTGCAATTGTCGAAAAAAAAATATCGCGACAAAAATCTAAACTAAAATATAAATATTATGTAAATAAAATTTTTTTTCATGTGTTGATAAATACTCAAATTAGGGTTGGAAAAATTGGTACATTTGTACTTTTTTTGTACTATTTAATATCGAAAAGTTCAATAGTACAACAATGGCTTTTAAGTAAAATTAAGTAATCTTCACAGTTTAATGGGTCGACTACGGATGGCAACACAACTCCAGTTACAACTAAAAATAAATTAATCAAATTCAAAAAAAAAAAAACGAACAAAAAAGTGATTCAAAGTTAATTAAAATTTAAATAAAATTCTGTGGACCTATTTTTCGTAGATCGGTAAACGTGGCTTCTATTAAACGCTAGGTAATAGGTATATCAAAGCCTTAACCGTTTGTTAGTAACTCGTAAGTATTTTGGAGCTCAGTCTCTTTTTTCAAAACAAAAGCTAAGTTTGCCCAAAAGACACGTCCTTAGGATTTACTGCCAGCTCTATCTGTAAAAGCACGGCTGCAGCCTGTTCAATCGGAGCCAAACTTTTTTCCTTTGTTTTTTCTCCCCCGGTAGTGTATACATTTTTAATAATTTTGCCTTTAAATGTACCCACAATCGTTGCCAAACCCGGTAAAATTTCCTGCGACACGCTTCCAAAAAGACCGAACAAAACGAGAATTTTGACTTTTATTTTCCATTAAATGGATTAAAAGTTTAAACTGTTATCGAGTTTTGAAATCTTAAATTAAAAAAATATGAATGTATGTATGCACATTAGACCGAATCTCCTTACATGGGCAAAAAAAGTTAAAGTTGGTTGCACCCCCTGAAAATAAACTTTGACATGTTTTATGAAGATTCCCACAATCTCCTATGCACGATTTTTTGTTCAGATAAATCAAAAATGAAGCTATCTTAAATGTATGTGCAGGTTACCTGAATAAAAGTGCAGCTAAAGTAAAGTGTTTGAAAGAGGAGTAACAACGTTTTTTTTAACAAATTGATAACAACAATGACGTTCAAGCAACCTGTAGTCAAGTGTTATAGGCTTTTTACACTTGCTCTCATCTTACATCTTTCATCTTATCGCAAAGATGATAACATCTTCCCATAAGAATTGTACAGGGCTGAAAATAAACATCTTTCTTCATCTTTAAAAGATGTTCTTTTTTCATGTTGTTTCATTCATCATCTTTCGATTATTTTAGTGTCATCACTAGAAAAACCTAATAATTTGTTAAAAAAATATATACCATCACTAGAAAAAAATACAAGAGAGCAGGACAGCAATATCATTTATTTAGTTTTTATTCGCTCTTACACGCGAAAATAAACATTTTTATGATGAAAGATGAAAGATGTTGCAAATGTAAACAAGTTTTTTTCATTTTTAACATCTTCCATGCATTCCCTTAAGATGTGCTCAAGTGTAAAAAGGCTATTATGCATTTTTATAATGAACGAGATTGCCAAATTGGTAACAATAAAGTGTGGAACAGAATAGTCGCTGAAGTACAACGTTAAGAATGGCGCTGCAAGCTGTCAAAAGTTAAAAACGGCAGTTTCAAAGTAGTGTCAACAGAATACGTAGTTGTGGAAGTCGTTGCAGTTGAAGCGCAAATTCATTTGGCAGCTTCATATACTACTACAACTACTTTATTCTGTTCCAGGCCTACGATTTACTATTCCTTCCATAAATGTAGGTAAATTCAAACAAAATAAATTAATTAGTATGTATTGTGGTTATTTTGTTGAACTATTTATGGTTTTTAATCCAAATTTTTAATATTTTTAATTAGGCTCAAGTTCATTAAATTTAATTTTCATTAAATTATTTTTATAAAGAAAGGAATTTTACAACATGAAAATTAATTAAAATTGTTATTGATAATCTTTCATTCTTGACCGTGGCCGGGATTCGAACCGCGGCCGGCAGGTCACCATAACATGTTTCGATCGCAACCACTCGATCTTCTCAAATGGATTTGCCGTTTTACACTCGCAGCCATCGACGACTGCTGAAGTCAATAGTCAAACATCAATCCTTAAACCAAATTGTATTTTAAATAAATTAATTATAATGATGCCTACTTGACTTGTTTGCGTTTTTTGTTTTTATAAACAGCTGAAATTGGATATTTATGTGAATATTGGACACCATATTTTTTATGTGTGCAGCTAACTTTGATGTTCTATATGAAAATATTTTAAAGCTGCCCAAAAGTATGAAAAATGTGCAGGTATACAAAATGCACGTAAACAAGGATTTTGAAGAATAATTACAGGAAATATGTATTTTGGGCAGTTAAGTCAAAGTGCAGCTAACTTGAATTTTTTGCATGAAAATAATTTTAAAATGCTTAAAATTTTGTGCATTTATATTGAATGTGCAGGTATAGAGGGTGCACTTAAAAAACGAATTTGTATGGGATTATAAAGAATAATGCCAAAAATTATCAATTTTGTGCAGTTAAGTCAAAAGTGCACGTAAATAAAAGGCAGTTAAGTCAAAACTACTGTAATTGTTATTTTGATAGTGGTTAAGCATGACTATATGCATCAGCGGACTTAAACCATACATTTGAAAAGTTACAAACAAAACCTCTTATAAAATTCGGTTGAATAGAGAAATATTTGTATAATATTTGTCATAAAATTCTTATTAAAAAACGACTCTTAAAATCTTTGCGTTTTCTGATAATTGTAAACTTTGAGGAAAGCATCGTTCTTAAAATTAGATCCATTGCAATTTCACTCGAATTTTATTAGTAATATGAATGCATTGTTTGTATGTAATATATCCGTCCATTCGTCGACCACAAATAAAAACCTTCCATGATTCGCTAGCTTTCTTTAATTTTGAATTTTAGTTCTTGGTGTTTAGCGGTTAGAGTTTTTTTCCCGGAGTTTTTCGATTCCCGGGAAAGCGGGAATTTTTTTTTAAATTTCCCGGGATCCCGGGATCCCGCTCCATATAAATAATACAAAGAAAATTTGTTTTTGTTTAATGAAAAAACTTTTTTTAAAAAAGCGTAAGGGAACTTGTTTACAAGGTTATTAAAAGAAATGCTTAAATACTACAAAAATTAATGAAGAAAGAGGAACTTGAATTATTATTGCCTTACGCTTTAGATACAAGATAAAAAGATAACAGACATAACAAATTAATTCATAAAACAATAATAAAAACAAACAAAAATTGTGGTACTCAAGTTATGAGATCAAAAAGTTAATTCATAAAATAGATAAAATATTTTAAGTAAATATGTTTTATATGTATGTATATATATTTTAAATAAATACATTAACATTTTTTAACAGCTACCCTGTTGGCCAAACTGCCGTCGACGACATTGTCGTCAACGATTTATGCACGAGATGTCCTCTATCACTTAGGATTTCTGGAAGACAATTTTGAGAAAAATGTCGTGGACGACAAAATACGCGACATTGTTTAATGCAGTGTCTTTTAGAGAAGTTAATAAACGATGACATGACAGACATTGTCTTTCAAGTTGTCTTTTGTCAAAGCTTATCCACGACAACATGAGAGACATTTTCTTGTAAGGTATCCTCTATCAACAACCATACACGACACTATGAGCGACAGTGTCTTGTAAGCTGTCCTGTATTAAAGTGTATGCACGACAACATGACCGACAGTGTCTTGTAAGGTGTCCTTTATCAACTTCTAAGCACGACAATATGAGCGGCATTGTCTTCTAAGCTGTCTTCTAAACAAACAAACAAACATAGTTTGTTCCCAATAAAAAATAAAAATAACTGTAAAATAACGATAATAATAAAAAAACAACCAAAGCAAAGTGAAGCAAATCAGTCAGTAAAGTCTGAGAACTCAAAGACTAAGGTCTGATTTTAAAAATATGTATGTCCTATTGTATATTTTTATTTTTTCGTTTAGGTTTATAGGCGACATTGTCGTGTAAGCTGTTACTCCTGTAACTTCATCGACATTGTCTTATACGCAGTCGTTGACGATAAAGTAGAATCCATTATATAGTCATTAAAGACAATCTGAACGACAATGTCGTTCATATGGTCATCAACGACTATATGGACGACAATGTCGTGCATGTGGTCATCAACGACAGGCTGAGCGACATTTTCTCTCTTTGTGTCGTGCACGATTTGCGCGACACTTGTTTGAAAATGTCGTTGACGATTTGCATTAGTTGTCCCTTAAGTGTCGTGCAGGAATTAACATTGTCGTGGACGAATCATTGATGAGTAAGGAAATAACATTCAGACACACTCAATGCGTTTAGGAAGTCGACAAAGAGTATATTTCTGATTTTATTTACTAATTACCATGCTTACGAAAAATTTCGGTCACTTTCTTACCGAGATTGGACAATTAGTTTTAAGTGCAAAAGTTTAAAGTTGTTGCATGCTTCTAATTCACAATCAGAAGCAATTTTTTCTTTTTTATAAACTACGTCTTCTATATCAGTTAAATGAAGGTCAAGGTTAATGCAAAAAATAGCATCAACCGGACTTCTTCTTACAAGACCCATAGTCTTATCTTTTTTTTAAGTTAAGTTAATTAAGCAAAGTGTTCCTTCATACCTTCTCATTTTAAAAACTTTAATCGCATTTTGCCAAGCTCGATTTTTTTGTAGATATGACTTTGTTGCAATAAAGGAGCGATAGGTTTAGGTATCTCCTATTTTTAAGACTTGTTTATGGACAATAAAAATTTACTGCCAGCATCTTATTTTAAATTTATGTTCTTTATTAAATCTTCACTTCACTAAATTAATTAATTATCAACTTTTGCACTGCCCATTCTGCTTTTAGTAGATTTATTGCATCAGCTGACATTGATTTACGAATGTACTGACTTCTTGTAATTGATCTAATCGAAAACCCATCAACAGATGCTAAGTTTTAGAGAATAGAAAACTAAATTTCAAAGTATAAATAGCTATTTTCTGAAACTATGAGGAACTTTTTATTTCCCGGGAAAGCGGGAAATATAATAATTGAAATTGAAAAAACCCTAATAACGATATGCTAGAAATACTTAAGACTTTAGTGTCTTAACGGTCATTCCGTCTTTGGCAACACAATGGCTAATGTTTCACTCAAGAATAAAGTTTTGGTAGCGTATTTTAGTAAAGTACTATTTGCGATCTTTTTAGAACTAACAGTGATTGCATTATAATGAGAGGAAATCCCCCCATCCCTTTTCTTCGTTCTATTCACATTTTTTTTATTGTTCAAAAGTAAACAATAAAAAATTTGTTTTTAAATGCGGATAGCAGAGGTAATACCGGATAATAGAAAAGGTCGTTGCAAAGAAAATTGATGTTTCCGGTTAATCGCCTCAAGAATAATCGAGACCCTACTGTATATGCTTTCTAGATCGATCCACAAAAGGCTAAGCTTAAAGTACAAAGCCACGACTGCCTTTAACTTTTACCTAGAAACTTTTACTATTGAAGTTCGTAAGCTTTTTGGAATACTAGTAGTAAAACTTAGTGAAATCGTTTCATAAATTACCGAGTTATAGAGAAACAACAAAATAATGCTTCTGGAGCAATAAAGCCTAACGAAGAAGCTACTTGGCTAAGACATCTCCTATTTACAAGCATTAATTCCCCTCGAATTAAGAGTTTTGGTACGATCGATAAGGCTCATACAAACAAGCTCAAAAATTCTTTATTTATGAGATTTGCTTAGTTTTCAAAAACAACCAAATCGGTTAAATCTTTCACCGTGCGCCAGTACAAATTTGGACCGGAAAAAGGGATTCTGAAACGACAGCGCCCATACGATAGGAGTTCGGGAACAATTAAATTTTCAATACCATCGCGAATAAAGTAAATAAAAGTAAAGTAAATAAAAGTGATTGATAAGCTTATAATATAAATAAATATAGGTTCTGGAAATCGAAATAAAGAGAAATTAAAAGCAATGAAGATTTTCAGTTAAATTTTTTTAAAATTTGCGTAGTTCTTCCTGATTTTAAGAGAAGTTCTGGTGTAGAAAAGTTGCACTCAAAGCATGTATTTTTATGAACTTTTTAGAACAGGCCGTCTTTAAAATTTGTTCGGTTTCAATTTCACTCGAATTTCGTTTTCAGAATATGATGGATAGTTTTAAAAGTGAAAATTTTACACAAAGATTGAACTAGATTGAACAAAAGATTTAAACCATTACGAATTAGATAAAGTATCTATATGGCCCCTATTATGGTTTACAACTCAACTCAGTTGAGTTGTTATTAAGACAACTGGTTGTGATCAGTTGTAATTTTTGTTATGTTTTTGTTCGCCGCAAAATAGCAAAGTTGTAAACCACAATACAAAAATTAAGAAATTACAACTCAACTGAGTTGAGTTGTAAACCGTAATAGGGGCCTATATGCAATAAAAATTAAATATGTTTGTGTGTTGGCTTATAAACTCCTAAACTACTGAACGGATTTTCCTGACATTTTTTCAGGAACATCACGCCCTGAAAATAAAATAGGCTTCTTACTTTTTCGGTAGGGTCCGGGGGAGCAATACCCCCATCATGCGAAAGCCGCTATTATGGAGGTGGAGCAGGGGCGAGCAATACATTTTTACGTAAGCTTCCTCTAAGCCCCAAAAATAAAATAGACTACTAATTTTGTTGATAGGGGCAACAGGGTAACGAACAGCATTTAAAAATTTCAGTCAAAGTAGAAAAACTGCCATTTTTTCCACTTCTTAATGTCATTGGCCAAATAAAAATTGTTGATTTTACCTTTGATTCATTAAATATAAACAATCGTTGTCAAACCAACTTCAAAAGGGAACAGCTGTACAGAAATTTTGGTTTGTTGTTCGACAGTTTTAAGTTTTGACTGCAGTTTTTTAAACCCTGGCAACGAAGCGCAACGGGCTAAGCTAGTTTTTTATAGAAAACAATTTCATTAGCGATTAGGGTAGCGGCAATTGAATATCTGAACATCCTACAAGCATTAACATTTTGTGCGTTTTGGGTTTTTTATAAGTGAAGTTACTGTGAACTATGTTTGTAGTTCAAAAACAAATTAAAGCTTAAAAAAATTTTTTTTAAAGGCCATTACAAATTATAGGGGCAGGGGGGTTAGGTGGAAGATAATGAAAATAAGTAATCTAAATTTTAGTTGCTACTTCGTTCCATTATGAAAAATTACCTCAAAATTTATAATGAATTTTAACCCCAAAAAAGAACACAAAGAAAGTTATAATTAAAATTTTGGGTGGATATGCCCGAAACTAAAAATCCCAAATTTAGAATCCCGATTTCAAAATCCGAATAGCTATATAGTTTTGGCTTTAAAAATCGTACGATTGATAGCATGGTTGGGTTTCCGGCCATGCGCAAGGATTTTTTCCTCTATGGTATAACGGACACTGGCTTTGCTTACTAAAGCTTCACGTTTTAGACGGCCTTTGGCCGGGCGCAAGGTATGGTATGACGAACACTGGTTTCGCTAACTAAAGCTTCTCTATCTCTTTTTCTCCACTTTGGTATAAGAATTCGGGTTTTTATACTATCCCTAGAAACTTTTACAAAAAATTTTATATTTTAAAATTTGCATTTTTTATTAGTAAACCAAAAATAGTCCCAAAGTAAAAATTGTGATTTTATTTGGGGCCATTTTTCATTCCACTTAAACTGCAAAAACACACTAACGAAAAAATGAAAAATAACCCCAAAAAATTGCCCCAAAATTGCGTGTTGTTGTATCTCATGTAAAATGTTGGGGCCTTTCTTCACCTTCCTTTTGGAGCCATATTTCCTGGGGTCATTTTGCGCACCGCCATTTTTAACCGATGCAGCACCTTATATGATTAAGGCTGCCAATGGGCTTTAAGTATTTTATCCAAAACTGCTACAAGTTACTTGCTTAGCACATGGGCTACACCGCGTTGCAGAGGAAAATAGAAGCCAAATCGAGAATTTTGCAATTTTTAATAAAATGTATCCCTTAGTTTCCCTTCCACCACGGCCATTATTACCAATTGGGTACCCTGGCTATATGTTTCAGTATTAAATTAAAAAAACTGCGAGCAATTAAAAAAGAAGAGAAATATTAAATTTAAATAACATCAGAAATCAATTAGCATTTGTTTTTTCAAACTACGGATATATTGGTGAAGCAATAACTAAATTTGAGGGATTTAGTTCGCTTAATATCCAAGTCAAATTAATTGATATTGCAGAAAGTTAACAATGTGTAAGAAAGAATAGCCCGACAAACCAAAAAAATTCTAAGCGTTTTGCAAAAAAATTAAGGATTAAAAAAATAAATAAATAAATTTATAATAAATTTTCATATTATTCGAATGTGTATTCTAAGTCAAATGACAATCCTGACATAAAAGAAGGATCTGAATGAATATCCTGCAAAAGCTTTGACATCCTTTGAATATTCTCCTTTAACTTTGGTTGACGCTGAGAGATTATTTTCTATAGACAAGTGTTTTTTGCGTAGGAACCGACAAAGTTTTACTTTTGAAAATAAATATAAACCTTTTTTGTATAAACAAACAAAAATTTAAATTAGTTTTTATCGCAACACAAGTGATTAAACGTGTAGTAAAATTTACTCGAGAATGGTGGCCAATTCCTGTTTTATGATAATGTGAAGTGAAAAAAATAAATTCATTTTCGTTTTTATTTGAACTTATCTCTCTAGCTTTTGATACATATTTGGTTTATTTGGTTTTATCCTTTATGATATGAAAAGATTGTTTTATTCGAGTTGTAGCTATGAAACTTTTGTAACTCAATTACACTATGTGACAGTTTTTTGACCAACTGTATTTGACACCTAATCCTTATGTAAAATTGCCCGCTGAATCCGAATATGAAGTCAGAATGCTCAAAAGTAGAAGAGATATTCAAAAAAAAGCGTTATTTGTGTTTTTGAAGAAGATGACGTCACTTAAGATTGGTCAAGAAATGACAGAGTTACAGGGGACAAAAGTTGAAAATATCATGATTTTTTGAAATTTTGCGCCCAACAAGACCTAGATTGGTGCAAAATTATAAAGCTACAGAAGATTTAGTGAATTAGCCCACATAGTAATTTAACTGTTTTAGGCTTTTTTTTAAATATTTTTTGTTACTAAACATTTTGCTATGTGTATTTTCTTGGTGTGTTTTTTGTGATTTGTTAAAAATTGAAAAGTGGGATATTTCAAATAATCATCTGTAACTTTGTCATTTTTTTACCGATTGGAATCCTATTGGTCACAAAATGTGCGTATTGAAATAAGCTAACGTCGAAACTGATAAAACTCATGCTTATTCTGAACTAAAATCCTATTTGAACAGAAATATTTTGTAATAATTTGTTTAAATAATTTAACTTTTTTGGTTTTTTAAAAATGCTGTTGGCTTTGAATTTATTCTATAACAATAAGTCTATTTGTTAAGTTTTATAGGAGAACAATTTAAAGTTAGCTTTTGGAAGTTTACTCCGAATTTAATATAATCATCAGTTGTCTGCGGTTATAATTTTTAAGTTTTTATTTCTAAACACTCCGTATGTCACAGATCGGAAGTTTTTATTGTTCCAAATGTTATTGCACATTGAAAAAAGATAGCCAAAAAGTAATTTCGCTATTACTTTCTCAAAAATCCTACAAAATAATTGAAATTTTACCCATGTGTACTTTTGAACATAAACATTTTAAGGTGACATTAAGAACTTTTTCCTTTTTGCCACAGAAATAAAAAAATTTGAATGCCTTTATAAACATATTTAATTGATCACAGGAAATGTTATTTGAGATGTAATTGCATCGATTTGTATTGAGCGGGAATTCTCGGGATCCCGGGAAACTTAAAAATAAATCCCGCTTTCCGGGGACACGAAAAAGTCCGGGAAAAGAAAAACGTTAGTAGCAACCTTAAATTAATGCAATATTTTTTTTGATTGTACCCCACCAAGAAAAGAAACTTTTGCTAATTAATGCCTTAATGGTACACTGAAAAAGCTTAACAGTTTCTAACTAAACGAAAAAAAGAATACATGTTACATGTAGGTTATATTTCCCCTGCCCTTACCAAGGCAATTTTACACCACCACTGGTTCTTTTCACTGTCATTCTCTTAATTTGTCACCATCTGAAGTAACAATTCTGTTAATAGTTGATTGGAAACGTTTATTTTTAAAGCCCACATTCTTTTTTAAATAGTTGGTTATGTATTCCTTTGATTTCCACTGGCTCACTTTCGTCATAGAAACTTTTTCACATACAGATTTTTTATGTAAATTTTTTTTTCACATGCAAATATCTTGGCACTAGTTTTCACTTTATCATGAAAAGGGAATCGAAAGAGTTGTGTCCCAGTAAAAAACGTGCTCCAAAAGGAGCGGGTTTTATGTATGAATTCATACCTCAAATCGCTTCAAACCTGCTGATGGGATGCCTGATTTTGGTATGGGGCGTTCCAGGTTTGGAGGACTTTTTTCTGCTGACAATAAGCACTTCTTTTAACATGCAAAGAAAGCACTCCTAAGGTGCTTTTTTGCTTTTACTTGTTCAAATGCCCTTTTTCAATCATTTTCGCAAACCATAATATATTTTTATTTTTTCGCTTTAAAACCTTCTTTGTTGTCAGCACTAAAATAGCAGCTTTTTTGTATAGCTTATTCTTTATCATTTACTGCTGTATAAGAGCTCTCTTATTGAAGCGCTGGATTATGCGCTTTTTCTCTCAAGTGCTTAAAAATCCCCAAATTTTTTTTACTGGGGTAACTCTGAAAGATATTTTGTTTTGTTCCAATTTTTTTTAATGTGAAATTTTTTTTTATATAGGTATTTAAATTTTTTTTAAACAGGAATCTATGTGAAATTGTGAAAAAACTGTTCACTTCAGTTTCATTAAACAAGAGTTGGCTCCCTGCAGTGCAAAAGAGTCTATCAAATGCGACAGAACTCATTTCTGCGCCATGTTTTTAAATTTTGGGTATAACATCTAATTCCGTCATTAAACAAGCGGAATTGCTCTCTATAAAAATAAGAAAATTTAAGGTATCTTTAGACTTCTTCTTTAGCTGAGCCTCAGCGTAGGATGGATGGAGCATAATTCTTCTCGATATTTTCTTATAACATTCTAACAAACGCTCCAAACGTCGGTTCTTGCAGACTTATCAGAACTTTTACTAGGTGTAGGGGTGACTGTGTCTTCAACACTTTCTTTATGCTGAGTCATGTTAAGTAGCTCAATAAGACGTTTTTTCAATCTATTGTCTTTGAAATTTTCGAGATTTGTGTCTCAAATCGTTCATCCATTGAAATTGGCGACTAAATGATTCGCCAATTTTTTGGTTCTGAACTATTTTACATCTCAGTTTATTCACTTATTGTATTTTCTTATAATGGTCGAAGACTGTTAACTTGCGGAATAGTGTCAGACAATCACCCTTATTAAAAATACGCCTGCGACTGTTTGGTAATAGATTAAAGGAAATAAGTTTCCGTTCTCTTTAATGTATTACCAAACAGTCGCAGGCGTATTTTAAATTTGCCAATCGCGATAAGGGTGACTGTAGCAGCGGCTTTGCTTATGGATTTTGTGTTCTCTTCGAAGTTTCCCAAAATTTGTAGAAGTCTCCCTCTTCACAGCTGACGAAGTTAAACTTCTATTCCGACCATATTTGGAAATTATCGAACAGCAGCCTACAAGCTTTCATTATTTTTGAAACATTGTTCAATAATGAAGACACATTGTTCTGTCGTGTAAGGCTGCAATTTTACTAATCCTAAACTGTCCGCAGTCGAATTTTTTTACGGTTGCCAACACTTTACTGCACAAATGGCGACAAATTCAAATCTTGCATTATTTTTGGGACACCCTTTAAGTTTATTTCGTTTCCTGTTACAACAAATAAAGTTAGAATTTTATTTTGCTTTTTTATTCCTGGTAAAATGTTGCTATGTTTTTATAAGATACTCTTTAATTGACAGTGACGTAAGCCGCATGTAATCCCCTTTCCAGCAGGCGAGAACCTTCATCAGCATTTTTTCTATTTTCCTGCTTTGCTCTACTTCGTAATGTAGTTAAATCAACAATTAAAGGGAAAATAATAGGAGAATTTAAAGCAAACCCAGCAAGTGATTGATTGAAAAGAATTCAACTACTGCAGAAAACATAACAACCATAACTTTGTTACTTTTAAACATATTATGTTTAAAACTTAACATTCAATGTCTCAAAGTAATTTATTATTGTTGTACATTATAAGACCTATAGTCGTTGATAAATTTTATTTATTTTTTTGTTAAATTCAACCCTATTTTTAGTTTTAAGTGAGGTAAACATTTTATGGCACTGAAAAGTGGTCACTCAGATTTCAAATGATTTCTGCCGCACGTTTGGTTACAACATGTCAAACAAACAGATCTGTGTCTCTAGAAATATTAAGAGATCTAAGGTATCTCTCAATTCTTCTTTTATCCAAATATCGTTTATACGGTATACATTATACCCTTCACTAGTGTCCGGCCGACCGCACTTTTGCAGACCGAATTCGAACTGGAACTTCGGTGAATTTTGTAAAGTTCGGCCGAAACCGAACTTGTAGTTAATAGATCTGAATAATTGTACTTTTTTAATGTATTTATTTAAAACAAAATAAAATTTCAGGAATTCATAACATTTACATTTTTGTAAAGTAGTAAAACTATTTTGTAGTTAAAAATATTTTTTTTTAAAGACAGAAAATATAAAAAAAGTTCAAGTTCTCAAAATTTAATATTTTATTATAATAATGGCTAAATTATTTCTTCAGTCCGAATAAAGTTGTCCAGCAGCACAAAATAACTGTTCACGATCAACGCTGGTTGGTGGAGCTAAAAGGTACTTTCTTGTCACATCGTTAAGATGTATAAATGGACTGCAGTTCCATTATTGAAACATATCTGTATTTCGAGGATTAATAGGTTTAGCCAAATACATTTGGTTTCTTTTTCAATAACACTTTCGTCCTCTTCTTCATGGAGTTC
This sequence comes from Pollenia griseotomentosa, assembly GCA_963931875.1. Classification (NCBI taxonomy): domain Eukaryota; kingdom Metazoa; phylum Arthropoda; class Insecta; order Diptera; family Polleniidae; genus Pollenia; species Pollenia griseotomentosa. The sequence continues at coordinate 172,991,476 of OZ007560.1, read as the reverse complement.
TATATGTAATGCCGCAACATGTTTTTCCCACAAATGTCGATTTTCTAAAAATAGTCTAATGAACCTTTAATAAACCATTCATAAAGTAAGAAAATTTATTGTTGGATTTGCCCTTCTTTAAACCAAAAATAAAATTACATTTTGAAAGGCGTTTGCATTTTATGATATTATTTTTGTGAAATATGTTGAAAAATAATGACAAAAATGTTTTATTTATTACAACGGACATGTTTAATACATTTTATTAATTTTTATTTAATTTAAGGTTATATTGATAATTATTTAAAAAAAATTTATATGATTTAAATGAATATGTTCAGGGGCAAATGCAGATATTCTCTTTAATTATTTATTAAATTATTGCAACTAGTTGTGTTTTTTTTATTTAAAACAACAAATTATTGTTCAAAAATATAAGAATAAATAAAATAAATAAATCATAATAATAGTGATGTTAATAAAAAGTAAACAAACTTTTTATTCGAACACTTTCTTATCGTATATTTAAAAAAGGTTCAAACAAAAGTTTTTATGATACCTTTCGGAAACATTTTGTTCAGAAACTAAAATAATATGTAGTTTTATTTGATAAGAATAATTTTAAAGGTCTACAACAGTTAATAGTAAAAAAGCTGTTAATGTACGTTTATGAATACAAATTTTTATAAGAGGTTTATAAGACAAAAAGCGTTTAATAGTTATTACATACTATAAGCTTAAAATAAGAACTTTTTATGAATATGGCTGTATGTGTCTATGATTTTGTGCTACATTTTCAGTGTCTGACTTAAAATTAAAAGTTTTTTATAACAAAAAGACCTTAAGCTCGAAAATTTAGTAATATTTCAACCGAATTATCTTTTAAATAAATTTTTATTTCCGTTTAGGAATTTTTAATCTGTTTATTTGTAAGGTATTTGGACTTCCACCTATGGTCTAAAAACGTTGCAACACTAAAAAAGCTTTCTTCTTCTATGAGTTGAAATTTCTGAACTAAGCGTTCTTCTTCATCTTGGTTCGACATAAGCATTTTGAATAAGGAAATTACTATGAAAATTGTTGATGTATTGGTTTTTCTTCTATTTTAATGATTATAATGGGTAGGGATTTTTGTATAATATTGGCATTTAGCACTTGCTCCATGTTTTTCAAAATTCCAAATTGAATTGGACGACATTTTTATCTGGAATAAGGTTTATTTTAAAGTTTGGTTTGTGGTTCACCCAAAACTGTAGATTAACTTACCATTCGCAGAATAAATACTTATGTATATTTACGAAATGTGAGTTTCTTATAAATAGATAGTATTTTTTGCCAAATAAAATGTAACCGTTTTTTTGTTGTATTATTTAGTGTCTTCTAGAAATTACACATATAAAGATATTTTTATACACTTAAGCATTTTATTTAGTCATCGTTGTATCCGATAAATTTTGCTATTGAAATTCAGGTCCCCAAATAGCCCAATTTTGCCCATAAATCTCTTGTTGTTGTTTTTTTCTGAATTTTTGGAAAACGGCACGAGCTAAAGCTTTCAAATGAGGTAAAAGCGTCTTGGGTATCAATAGACAACATCCGACAAAATGTGAGTGAGTGAAGAAGGGGCGTGGCACAAAATAGATTTATTTATATCTAAAGAACAGAATCTATATAATTTTTGTTGTTGTTATCACACCATGGTGAAGGGTATGTAAGATTCGGCATAGCCGAACATAGCAATCCTCATACTTGATTTGTCCAATTTGTATTGAAGACAAATCAGCGTGCTACGGCCCCTCCGCGTTAATTATAAGTGGGTACAACAATGTAAATAATGTTTTTAATTCTGTACCTATACTTACAGGGTTTTGGTGTAGTTCTGAAGAGTTATAATCGGTATTTTCTAGTGTCCCATAATTTATGGCTTCATCTTGGAGATGATCCATTTCTGACCGAGCTGATTTGGTCGTCTTTGACGGTGCTAAAGCCCACAATGGAATCTCTTTAAAGCTAGTTATTGTAAATGTCACACATGCGATAAATATGAATGTTATAATTGTAAACACAGCTTTAACATGTCCTCCTAATCGACGGCCAAGAGATGTGTCATCCCAATTTATACCACCCATAGAGTAGCCCATAAAGCCTCCAAGACCAGCCATTATGGTAAATGTTGATAGACCCTTAGCATGATCATCTGCAATAGAAAATCAAATAAGGGGTAATTTTTCTAGCATACATACATTGTATATTTAACAAAACTTTTGCAAACCTGGGACACAAACATCCAAAAGATACGCCCGGGATGGGCTTTGACAAGCATCAGCATCAAAATCCAGCAAAACAGTACCAAGAACAGTAAAAAATATTCCCCATGGATGTGATGTCTTTTGTATAGATCCCAGTTCTGTTTTAGATGCTGTTGCACGATGGGGCGAAACATTGATATTATTGTGCGTCGTTCCATTTAGTGTTAAATTCATGGCAGAGATTTGAATGTGTGGATCAATGTCACCAAATAAATAACCTAAATCCTCACCATTGGGCACCAATAGCAATCCTTTTGTTTATATTACAGAGACATAAACATCACATTATTAGTTTCATTAACATACATACATAAGTAAAATCCAAATACGATTTATTTAAATTTATTACCAAGAAAAACTCCTATAGACAGGAGTATAATAAATGGTCTTCTACGTCCCATATTTAGTTTGCAACGGTCACTCATTGAGCCAAGAATGGGCGTAAGGAAGAAACCAACTAGCGGCGATAGTGCCCACACCAGCGTCATGTGTTGATGTTCAACGCCAATTTTAAGAAGGGTGGGAGACACAAATGCCGTCTCAGCAGCGTATGAAAACTCAATACCCATCACAGCAGCAGACACACGAACTAATTCCATGCGAGTTTTATGTCTAAGTGTATCATCATTTTAAATAGATTTGTTTATTTAAAAAAAAAAAACAAAAAGAGGAATACAATTACAAAAACAATGAATGAAAAATGAAACAAGAAGATTTAAATAAAAGATTTAAAGTGTAAAAAAATCCAAACGGATTTACATCTCAACCTATAAACATAGATAATGAATATGTATGTACAATCATTAAACATACATACATACATATGCACAATGAATACATATCTAGATTTGCATATGTGTGCGTTTCACCCGAAAACTTTCTCTTTAAATTAGGCATGGAAAATTCAGTACTATTGTACTCTCTACACTGAAAGAATTTTCTTCGCAATACCAATGAATTTTGACATTAATCCCATGAAAAATTGCACTAAAAAGGAACCTATGCAGCGCTTCGTTGGATCAATAAAACCTGTTTCATTAGCTCTATGAATATTATTCATTGGATGAATACTTTCAATAAAGTAAAAAAAATTTTTTCTTATTTTAATTTTTATTATTTTTTTTATTTTTTTTGTTTTTTTATTTAATTTTTTTTATTTTATTTTATTTTTTTTCTGTCTCTGGCGGGAATCGATCGCGCTACCTCGGTGCTGATAGACTAGCTCACTACCAGCCAGCCTACCGGGGCAGTGTAGTTTTTGGATAAAAAACTATGTTTTTTACTCAATTAAGAGCGTAAATATGAGATTCAATTGTCCATAACAACAATAACAACGTTGAATGAAAGTGGATTGAAAGTTTTTGTTTCATTACTATAATGACATTTTTATTGTCATAATGAAAATTTAAATTTATGAAGGCAATTATTGAAATACATATGTTGCTTTTATAAAACAATGTTTGATTTCATAAATTTAATGGCATATAACATTAGATGTATGACATAATTAAACCTTACATTTTTTAATTAACAATTAAACATTTTTTTAAGGAAACTATAATTTTGTATTTATTTATGAATATAGTTATGTTTGTATATTGTTTTTTTATGTTCCCAATTAAAATTTTTTGTTTAACTTGGACAAACTTAAGTTTTCATATATCAAATGAAAATTTTTAACGTAATTAAGAAATCCAATGAAGCGATTTTAACGAAAAGACTTCATTATAACTAAAATTCCATTTAGACAATGAAAATTTTCATTTAACCAATGAAATTTTTTTTATGAAAATGATCATTAAATATATGAAGCATTTTTCTTTCAGTGTAGGATTGCAAATATTGCAAATACTTTTTCTTAATATGCTTTTAGTTCATCTCAAGTATTTTTTAAACCAGTGTTCGAAAATAAACACAAAATATCGCTCCTTAGTGTTCGGTTCGGTAGATTTGTGGAAAACACAAACGCTAATAGTGTTTGTGTAGAAAATCACAAAAAAATAACGTTTCTCTGTATGTCATCTTTTGAACACAAAAATAATACTGTTTTTATCAAACTCAACAAAAAATGAGAACTTTTAATTCCGTTTGGTTTTTTTTTTAAATCTACAACCTTTATTGTGTTCGGTTCGGTTCATTAATGTTCGTCGCTTTTGGCTGGTAAAAAAACCAAAATTTTTTTACAAAAACAAAATACAACACATACAAAAAAAAAACAAAAAGCTAGCAAAATAATTTTACACAAACAAAACATTTTCACAATTGCTAAAAGTTTTTTTTTGTTAATTTCTTTATCAATGTAAAAAAAGAAACATTATAGAACATTAAAATATAATGTGTGTCTACAGTACTACTACAATTGTTCTGTTTTTTAACGAAGACCAGAACACTTTATAATGTTCGGCTCTTTCTTGAAAATAGTTACGAACAGTATTAAGGGTTGTGTTCGTCTAAACAATCACTAAAAAAAGTAGATATCGTTCTTGGGTGTGTGAGCCGAACGCTTAATATTGTACTGTTTATTTTCGAACACTGTTTTAAATTAATCGTTACTTTTGACTAACATGGTAAGTTTTAGTTATTTTTATTTTCCAAAAAAAAACTCTGTTGTAAGATATTCCGTATAATTTTTAAATCTGAATTTTCCTTCCCTGGCTTAAATAACATGAGTGGACTAAACATACTTTTTGTATCTTAAAGAAACATCGAACTGTCAAGCGTTTGTGCTGAAGTTTCCCAGCAGGAAAAAGAGGTAGAAATTAAGCCTTTTAAATGTTTTTTTTTCAGACAAAAGGCCTCTCAGACTTATTCAAACTTCATTTCTTATTTATTTACACAACGTGTCATTGGTGACCAAGGCCATGCTATTAAAAAAAATATGTAAAGCTGGAGGTCCACACCACGTGTTTTCGCCTCCACTCATTGCATGATTTTTCGCCTTACTTGAGTTCTACGTTTCAAGTTACATGCAAAGCTTTTTATGCAGCATCACCACAAGTAAAAATAAGATTTCATTTGTTATCAAAGGTTTTCTTGGGCCAAAAAATTTTTTATTAACCAGATTTAGTTTTAATGCGCTTATTTCCCAATTCTTACTATTGATAAACTGAAATTCATTGGAGAAATAAGCTATTCCTATGCGCATTTCACTGGTTGCTTAGGCCAGATCAACAGATTTTAAAAAAGCTAAAGAGATTATTCAAATTAAGCTGTTAAGCGAATAGGAATTATAAACACTCAAAAGTCTTACCCGTAATAATATCAAAGCTTTAACAAAACACCAAAAACAAACAGTGAGTTTATCTTTTCTTTTTGTTTTCCCTCAACTCACTCACTGTTAAATTTTTAACATGGTAACATTGCTTTCGTTTTGACATTTACCCTACGTTTCCACATGCAAGTAATTACTTGCAAGTAGTGTAGAGAAAACGATTGGCTGAAAGTACAAAAATTGTGTGAAAGTTAGTGAAAAAGTGTGAGTGTATTGAGTTTTTCGAACTTTCACTTGCATGTGGAAACGGGTGGTAAATGGCATGCAAATGCCAAATTTCCACTCACATGCAAAATTTACTGCCAATGCGAAAAATGTGAGTGTACTAGTAAAATTCGTGAGATCTTTTAGTTTTTCGAACTACCCAGCGGGAAAACTTAGAAGACTTTCTTTCTGCAGGCCTGCTCAAAATATTTTTTAATTCAATTACTATTTTTGTCTAACTGTTAAAGAAGGCCACGGCTCTTTCGTATAAAGGATGTGATACACATTTCACATTCGCTTGTATGAGAAGAAGTACAATTTTTTGTATTGTTTTTTTGCACAAGCAAAAGCATACAAATTATATAAAACTATTTTTTTGATCCCGTTTCCATTCTTATGGACCTGCTAAAAAGCGAGAGCGGAAGGCCTATTGCTCATATACAACGTGTGTAAAAAAGATATGAGTATGGATTGGATCTGAAAGGCCTTTTATATCCGCTGGGTGGCAGTGGCATGTGAAATGCTAAGGCAAAGCAGGTTGTCATTAAAGATAAATGTTATATTAAACTAAGAAATTATACACATTTTCGCAGATGTGTGTAATACATAGAAATCTGGATCCATCTTTTACTACACCGATAGACTCAGAATCACATTTTAAAGTGATCTAGCGATGTTCATCCGGCCTTCTGGCTGGTGGACCTTATGCGCAACTTTGTAGAAATGTTTATCAAAATTGGTAAATATATTTTAATTGTACTAAGTAAATGATGAGAAACAATAAAACGGTTTTTAGAGCATATTTCTGGTTTCCCTGTTAACAACTGTTGATGTTGAGTATTTTTTTAAAAATTTGAGAATTATTTCCTTCACATTCCCAAATAACTGCTAAGAGGACGAATTTGAATTGTTAGAATATTTTCTAAAAAGATATTCTTAAAGGTCTTTTTAACCAAGGCAGAGTGGAATGAGTAACAATTTATTAAGAATGCGTGTGTAGACTTTCTTAAAGTTCTGAAAAGTTGATGTAACACCCTAAAGTATTTTATACTTTAGTATACTGATCGTTGTCCATTCAATTCCATTAATCTTATGTACAAAGTCAAAGTTACAACTTTTGAGGTAATTTAATGAAAATGTAAGAATTGGTCTACAATTTTACTATTTTCGAGTTGAAAGTTCGTCGGGTACAGACTCGTTTTTTTAACTCTGCACAGATTTTCAAATGTTTGTTTTCATTGTACTTAAAATAAAATTTAAAATATCGACTAAAGGTACGTTCAGAGTCATGAAATATTTGACGAAAATATTTGTTCTGATATTTGCTTCAAACTGTGTGAAACAAAAAAATATTTTGTTTAATGTTCAAACTAATTTCAAATATTGGATAATTTTTGTTTGTTAAAACAATTGACGTACCAAATAAAATAAATTCAATCATGTTTGCCATGCGTTCAGACTTAAACTAATATTTGCATCAAAAAATTATTTAATGAAAGTGTTCAAAAATAGAAATATATTTCACAAATAGTAAAAATGAGCGCAGAAGCTACTTCATTTGTTTTATTCTGTGGAGCAAAAATTCTGATTCCAACAGTATAAAAAACGTATATTGAATAAGATGTGAATTGGTGTAGTTTATCTCTTCCCTAAAGAACTATTGTAACATTTTTTCTCACTGTTTGCATAATTTTAATTAATTAATATAACTTCAAAATTAATCATTAATCATTAAACCTTATAAGGTTTAATGATTAATTTTCCTGGTGGGCTATAGTGTGTTGCAAAACTAGTTCCGACTACGTAAAGATTTGGCCTAGATGTTTTACTATATGCATTTTTCAATTTTCAGCTTTCGAGCCCATCAGTGGGCTTCAAAAAGCTCTGGATAGACGAAAAAAAAAGAGAAACACACAAATAAGGAAATTATATTATTAATATAAATATGTTTGTGTATCAAAAAGTATTGTCAAAACAGATATACCATATACACATGTATCTGCTACTATTGATATAAATGAGAAGAAGTGTAACTGATATTGTATTGATTTGCTTCTGCCCACACAAGGTATTTTAAAAAACAAAAAACGTTTTTTACATAAGGTCTCCACCTGAAAATTTTTTGTCATACCAAACGTCAAAGTCTATATAAAAAAACTCTAATTTTTTATCAGCGTTTTTTTATATGAAGTTTGACGTTTGTATGTTATGACGTTTTTTTTTTTTGCTCACAAATATCTGTAGTTTCCGTAAGTATTTTAAAAATAACTTTTGTTATCTGTTCTATTTTTGGCGAGTTGATGTAACTAACAGATTTTAGAAAAATTCATATACGATCGCTACACCTCTCACTAGTATTGCTGTTGATGCTCGGTAAAGTACTTTTACAAAACGTACGTTTGTTTTTATTGCATTTTAAAAAAAACTTATCTTATTAATTGATATATCTTTCGGCTTATTGCAAATTTTTTCTTTGTATTCAGTATATGTATAATTAATAAAAACATTAGTTTTTAAAATGATTTTTTAACTGGGCAAATGCTAATTTAGCTGGAAACTGGACTAGACCTTAAAAAACTGGAAAATCCAGGCCATTCCGGGCCGTCTGGCAGCCCTACATAGTATATTTCTGTTAAAAAAAACTACATTTGCGCTTAAATGCTATTGAATACGTATTTTTAGACAATATATGAAGATGAGAAATTTTTTTTTGAAAATTCCGTACATTTGCCTTCAAAAAAATCTGTCTTTTTCTCAACGCTTGAAATTTTCCAAAAAAATTCCTACAAAAAGGGAAAATTCCCTGCTTTTAGCATCACTGGAAGGAACACTTTTGCTTTAATAACTTAAAATTTTTGATTTTTTGAGATGTGACTATGTTGCAATAATGTATTTTGTTTTTGTAAAAAAATTATTTGGTTGTTTTTGCCAGAAAAAACGATCGGTTTTTTTTTCGATGAAAGATAATTGAAAAAAACAACGGTTTTGTACAATATGTATGTAACTGATTGTATTCCATAATTTTCTGATAGTATCTGCTTGTACTAAACAAAGGAAAACCGATTTGTTAGTCCCCATATATATTATACGATTTTTTTCGTTGCAATTCTAACCTTATAGGCGAAAGGGGAGAGTGGAAAGTGGTACACAAGCGGTGTCCTTTTCAATTTGTTATGTTTGCACATTCCTTATCTCATTTGACGAATAATGGATTCAGTTCGGTGGCACAGAAAAAGTTGTATAGACAAAAATCGAACAATGTAAATATAAGACCGATTTCAAGGAAGAAACGACAATAATCGCAACGACAAAAATCGTATAATATAAATGGGCACTTACACTCATTAAAAAAAATGCTAAAACTCTGCTAAATAAAAAGCAATTTAAATATGTATGTATTTCATAAAAACTTTTATTTTTTAAAAATATATGATAAAAAATTCTGATTTTCTGAAAAGTAAAAATATGCTAAAAAAAATCTGTTTTTGGACAAGGAAATATGCTTAAAAATATGCTAACTGGATATTAAAAAAAAAAAAAAAGCAATTCCCAAACTCAAAATCCAAAATATGCTAAACTGGTAGCACTGGCTACAAATAATAACAATAGGTGCGTTCGTTTACCCCAAAATATGCAAACATTTGTACAAATTTGTACTGGATTTTACTGAAATGCGTTCGCGTACACATAAATTTGCAAAAGACAGCATCTACTGACAGAGTAAATTGACAGTTGTCAGCAAAGAGCCTGCAAATTTTTACTGAACAAATTTTTGCCTGTAGAAAACAAACACATGTGATTAAATATAGTAAACAAGCAAAATGCATACAATTTGCAACCAAACAGCATACAATTTGTAAAAAAAAACATTCAAAAGAACAAAAGCTGAATTAAAAGTGCAGCATAAACTAAAAACTAGTTTTCTAATGCTGGGTACACACAATGCAATGCATTTACGCAATCTAGCAAATTAAATTCATTTTCATTTATTTTTCATTCATTCCAGATTGCATCAACATCAAAAAGTATTGATATTTTGAGATTGCGTTGATGTAGATTGGATGTAGATTGCACTGTGTGTAGCCAGCATAATAGGTATTATTGAAAAGTAAATTAAATTTAATTTAAATAGCATTGCATTAAAATTTAAGAGATGTTAAGCTAATAAATATATGAATACTTCTTACTTCATATTATTCTGGGTACCGAATATCAAAAATCAAGTATTCATGTATTTTCGTATGTTATTTAACTGGAAACCAAATTAAAAGTCATTTACAAACTAAGCAATTCTAAAAGCTTCCATAAAAGTTCATTTAATAAATACATTTGCTATTTATAATTATTAAAATGCAATGCATCAAGTACCAAAAACAATATACACTGGGTAGTCTAAATAACACATATTTTACAACACTTAACTTTTTTGCGGTCATATGTTTCAATTAGAGTTTTTTTCCCCGGACTTTTTCGATTCCCGGGAAAGCGGGAAATTTTTTTAAATTTCCCGGGATCCCGCTCCATATAAATAATACAAAGTAAATTTTGTTATTAATTAATGAAAAAAACTTTTATAAAAAAACGTAAGGGAACTTGTTTACAAAGAAAGTAAAAGAAATGGTTCAATACTAAAAAATTAATTGAAGATTGAAATAGGAACTTGAATTATTATCACCAGGGTTTAAAAAACTACAGTCAAAATGAAAAAATTGCTTTTTCTTCCACTTTTTGATTTTTCATTGAACAAAAATAAACCGTTGCTTTTACTTCTGATTCATTAAATGAAAACAGTCGCAGTGAAGGCAAAAGCAAAAAACGAAATGTTGTACACAACAAAGAACATTGGCAGTCGTCATGTTAGAAAGTGTTTGGTTTGACAGATTGAAACTTTTAATAAATCCCGAAGTTAACAAAGATGGGACGTTGTGTTCATTGTATATATATGAAAGCGATGATGTTATTTACAGTTTTATTTAATTTCAAAAAATTAAAAAGATTTGTTATGCTTAAAAATAATAAATATGCTCCTTGTAGGAGTTTAAAGGAACTAATATATATATATGTACATATTTATGTTTTTATGAACGCATGTATTATTAAAAAAAATATGGAAAATAAAAACACAAACACAACGTCCCATCTTCGATAACTACGGGATTTTTTAAAAGTTTTGGTCTGTCAAACCAAACACTTCCGAACGTGTCGACTGCCGATGTTCTTTGTCGTGTACAACATTTCGTGTTTTGCTTTTGCCTTCACTGCGACTGTTTTTATTTAATGAATCAGAAGTAAAGCCAACAGTTTATTTTTGTCCAATGACAAATGAAGATGTCAAAGTTACAGCATAATCTTATGACTTTTACTATCTCAACTGCAGCTTTTTAAACGCTGATTATCACCTCACGCCTTTATTCCATATTATTATGCTTTTATTCAGTATTATTGTGCTCTGGATCAAAGATAAAAAGATAACATAAACATAACAATTTAATTCATAAAACAATAATAAAAACAAAATAAAATAAAGGTACTCAAGATATGAGATCAAAGAGTAAATTAATAATATAGATAAAATATTTTAAAGAAATATATAACATTTTTTAACGGCTTAAGAAATAACTTTCTGACACACTCAAAGCGCTTAGTAAGTCGTCAAAAAGTATATTCCTGATTTTATTTACTAATTATCATGTTTCCGAAAAATTTCGTTCATTTTTTACCGAGGTTGGACAAATAGTTTGAAGTGAACCGTTGTAGCGTGCTTCGGATTTCATTTTCATTTCAATAGGTCCATTTACAATGGACAATGTGTTTTTCAAGTCGTATGTTGTAGTATCTTACACGAGTTTCCAAAATGTTATTTTATTTCGGTTTCCAACACAAATTGAAATTGAACATTTGTGTTTATCAACTAATAAACATATCGCTCCTTCATTGCATCACAGTCATATCTCAAAATTTGAAGTTACTTTAGCAAAGTTTTCCTTCATACCTTCTCGTATTATATCTCAAACTGAACCGAAGTTATAGCAAAATATATCTTTAAATCGGTACATTTGGAAAACTTTAATCGCTTTTTGCCAAGATCGTTTGTTTTTGTAGATATGACTGTGTTGCAATAAAGGAGCGATATGTTTAGGTATCTCCTATTTTTAAGACTTGTTCATGGACAATGAAACTTTACTGCCTGCATCTTATTTTGAATTAATGTACTTTATTAACTCTTCACTTCACTAAATGTAATAATTATCATCTGTTGCACTGCCCATTCTGCTTTTAGTAGATTTATTGCATCAGGAGACATTGATTTAAATACATGTACACACTTCTTGCAATTGATCTAATCCACAAGCCATCCACAGATGCAAATTTTTAGAGAAAAGAAAACTAAATTTCAAAGTATAAATAGCTATTTTCCGAAATTATGAGGAATTTTTTATTTCCCGGGATCCCGCAAGAAAAATCCCGGGAAAACGGGAAATAAAATAATTGAAATTCCCGGGACGGGAAATCCCGGGAAAAAACCCTAGTTTCAATTAACCTGCAAGTTTTTGATATTTTTCCGTTCGTTTACTTTTTTGTGAAAGAGCCAGTTTTGAGAGTAAAATTTTCATGTTGACCAAAATTTACTCAACTACTGGATTTTAATGGAAAAGTAAATAAACGCACCTGTTGTCAACTTGAATCAGAAACCAGTGTGAACAGATCTTAAAAATTTTTACAGCTAAATCTAAATTATTTAGGTACGGTCTAATGTTCATACCATATTTATATCATACATAATATATTTCTATTAATGGTTTTCATGGTATCGTTTAAAAGTCTGCAATCTGAGCAAACTGTGCATTACCCCATCGTAAATTAACTGTCAAAAATTGTATTAGAATTCATTTCCACAAGCTTTGTAAATTTGCCCAAAAAATTGGACTCGTAAACTTGCGCTGTTCAGGTGTGCATTTATACAAACAAATTTTTTTTTTAATCACAAACAATAATTTGAGCAAATTAGTCTTTAAGCTTTCTCTATGCATTTTTAAAAACAAATTTCACATTTTAATCCCAAATTTTAACTTTTATTTGTAAACTCGTCACTACCACAATGAGGGTATACTAAGTTTGTCATTTCGTGTGTAACTTTTTATTTTTCGTCTCAGACCCCATAAAGTATATAGTATATTCTGGCTCCTTAAGAAAATCTTAATTGATTTAGCCATGTCCGTCTGTCTGTCCGTTTGTCCATCTGTCCGTCTGTTGAAAACACGCTCACTTTCTAGAAACTCAAAAAAAAGAGCAATGTTGGTTTCAAATTGCTTCTAGCTATACTAAGCAGATGGAAATCGGTTCAGTATGATGAGAGTTATGAGTCAAAATGTGGATCCACCAACTTAAAAAATTGTAGAAAAATGCACAGATTGATCTCAGATTTGGCCCAAATTCGTTCAATATGACAAGAAATCATGAAGATAAAATACCTTGTAAGGGTAATGATAGTGGACAGTGTAATAAGGTATATATAGCTACAACGAAAAATAAACTAAAAACTAGGATAGCAGGACATGAGTCAGATCAAAAATATGGACACATCCCAATAAAAAATTTTATCATTTATCATTATCACTAATGGTACATTTAAAAAAATAAGCGCACAATTATGCGCTACGCAATAAGACATACAGAAATGCAGTAAAGTAAGTAAAAGAACTCTCAACAACTTTTATAAAAAAAAATAACATTTCAAGTGCCACGGCATTCCCTTACTACGAAGCAGGTTTGTAAGGGAGAATACTAAAAAATAGCTGTATCAAAACATTCAGTGTGTAAAGCTGATCGTTACATCAAATAATTTTTATATGCGCTTTATGTGTCAAAAATGTATTGCTTCAAAGTGGGAACTCGCCATATAAAATTCATGTCTTCCGTAAGCGCAATGGTAAGCGAAACTTGTATGTTTCTCCCTTTCAAACCTGCTTCGTTGGAAGCTCCATTTTTGATTGGGATTTCATTACAAAAAACAGCTTTATCATCCCATTGTGCTAATCTAAACCATTATCCAGATTTTGAGAATACAACAGTTTAAAACACAGAAAATAATTATAAACGTAGATTTATGTTAGAAATGTTACATATCATAAATGTACCAACAATGTCGCTAATTAATTTTAAGTCGGACACTGAAAATGTAGCACAAAATTATAGACACTTAATTTATAAAAACGACGGCTACAAAAACTTACGCGGCACGGCTCAGCCACTCAGCGCTGGTCTGATTGATTACGACAGCACAATAAATATAGCAAGCGAAGTCCTATTAATTTAAGACACTTTTTGTTTACAAAGCAACAACAATATTTTTAAACCATTGTAAAATGTTAGAACATTATGACAATATAACATGATAGCACACCTTGTGAATACCCCAATTGTTTTTAATAAACTTTTAAAGACAGATTTTTACTTTTTTGTATCATAAAAAATTTCCCCCTCTAAGGCTCAAGCTGGATCCGCGCCTGGTGTGTATTTTTTATACAATGTGGATTAACCGTTACTTTATAAATACAAACATATGTGATTTTATATGGAGTTAAAATAAATTATTGAGTGCAGTAAAATGAAAGTGATTTTTAATAAAAGTTTTAATACAAATAATTTATGATTTCAAAATAAAAAATGAAAACTAATGTCGAAAGTGAGTATTTTTTTTATATATATACATATTCAAATATTCTACTATTCTATTCTACTATTTCTATTCTACTATTAAAACTACTATTCTGCCTTAAAAATATGATTGCAGTTGATAGTTATTAAACTCGATTTTTTCGTTAGGAAAATCAAATATCTTCCAAAAATAACAAACTGGAGCTGCAAATCTCTTAAAAAACGTATTATTCTAGGTAACTTATGTGTGCTAAATTCATAGTTATTTAATTTATGGCGAGTAAAACGTAACGAAACTTGCAAGCGGGCAACTGTTTATGGCCATTTTGTATCATATATTGCTAAAGGCAGGTATTTCGAACATTTTAAACAATATTTAAAAAAGCAGTCGCGAGTGTTTCGTTAAAATCTTAGTAGTAGATGACGTAAGAGTCATCGAAAACTGCTAACAGAAAGACAAACAATATCAATGGTTCACAAATTTTTAACTTTTTGCCATAACCTCAAAAATGAGATGTTTTCTAAGATAAACCGGGGCTGCTGATCACGAATATGGCATTCATTTATTTTTCTCAAGAAGCGTTTTCGAGATATACCCGAAAATCGTGTTATTCTGCAGTTGTTTTAGGTATTTCGAAAAGTCTGTTTCGAGAACTGTAAGGATTTACTGAGTTACAGGACTTTAAACATGAAACTTTTATGTTTTTTCAGTATTCACCATTTTAATTCGCTCCAGTAAGGCAAAAAAAAAAAAAAAAAACAATTTAAAAATTTTTTTTTAACATGTATCTTAAATAATATTTTGTTTCAAACGTAGTAAGCATAAAATTGTTATCGTCGGACAAAGAATTAAGAAATAACGGCATATTTAGTGAAAACATCCGAGTTTGCATTTTCATTAAAATTTTTTTTAAGAATGCTAATATTACACTGCGGAACAGTAAGTTTGCAAATTTTTACTAATTTGAGGTCGCTGATTTCAAATCTAGTCTCCATTTTTCTCTATCAGTTCTAGTTTTTTAAATATATACCGTTATGTCCAAAATTAAGGCACTTTCGTTATGTCCAAAATTAAGGCACTTTAATTCAGTTGAAAAAATCCGAAAAATATTATCTTTAAGCCGTGCTTACATTGTTTTTAAATTTGCCCTGTAGTTTCAGAGAAATCGTAGAATTTTTGATTTAATTTTCAATTTTATTTGCAAGAATGTGCGAGCTTGTGTAATAAAACAAAAAAAAAAAAAATTTCGTGAGAGCGAGTGAGCGCGCGTGACCAACTTTTCAACGTGACAGTGCGTGACAAAAATTATATGTCGCAAGAGAAAGGGAGACTTCTAAATATCGAATCAAAAAATTCTTTTAATTTGGCCCAGTCATTTGGCTAAAAATTAGTTTTGGCGAGTGAGTGGGTACTCGACCAGGCCTTAATACGATCAGGTGGAGGCCGAACTCCAATTTTTTTTTACAACAATTTGAAAAAAAATGTTTTGTCTGAAAAACATTTTAATGGAAGCTTTGCAAAAACGATGATGCTCTTTGTTCTTGGAAGCGACCAAAATGTCGCCTAGAAAGGGCCAGGCATGATCCATGAACCGTTTAAATGTTTGGCCAGCGAAACGTAGGCCGAAACACATATGGGTAAATCCAAACAACCCAAATGGGGTCGTAATGTCCGTTTTAGGTACCTCTTTGTGATCTACGGCTATCTGGTGATACGCTCTGCGTAGGTCATGTATCTCAAAATATACTTGCCACATATTTCTAGCTCTTAGGGGTGCTTCCATACAAATATGGCTGTTTAATAAAATTCTTAACTTGGGCCTCTGCAGCGCCTAGGATGTGTAAGCAAAAGTGTTTAAAATTTTTTGAAACTATGTATTATCAAAATTAAGTATCATTAATAAATTTGCTGTTATAACGTGGAAGTACATTCTATAACTTTCTTGTGAACATAGATTATTTAAAATACTTAAAGTACTTGCACATAAAGCCTTGCTTATTAGTAGGGAAGCGATTTCCATGCAAATGCATATTTTTTGCCGATAGTCTAAGATCGATGTCGACCAATTATCTTTCCGAATCATTAAATTTGCGTTAAAATGGCATCGATTTGTTTTTGCATATTTTGGTGAAAATGCATATTTTTGCATATTTTAACATTTTTGAGTGACATATTTTTTAAATTTCCATGTTATAAAAAAAGTTCTTCAGGATATTTCAAAATTGTATACAAAAAAAATCGTGAAAAAATTTTAATTAATAAATAAACTATTTTGGAGCTCTGCTTAAAATACAAGATTGCGACAAAAGATCCTTAAATTTTAACCGATGAAGCAGCTTACATGGTTAAGGCTGCCAATTTCCTTAAACAATTTATCCAAAACTGTTACGTATTTCATTCTTGTCACATGGGTTACACCGAGTTGCAGAGGAAGTTAGAAGAAAAATCGATAATAAACTTCGGATATTTTGGTGAAACAATAACTAAATTGGAGGGATCTAGTTCCCTTAATAGCCAACTTAAATCGATTGATATGGCAGAAAAGAAGGAAAAATTAAAAAAAAACGTTTTGCAAAAAATATGCCGTTTTAAAATATAAAACAAATTTTAACTATTTTTTTAAACCAAATTGTATTTTAACCTTTGGTAGATCGAAGTTTGCTTTTTTGAATGATTATCCATTTTAAATGATTCTACATGTTTTTCCTTACTCCTGTTTTTTCGTTCTTTTGTCAAGAATTTTTCTTGAAGTCCAAAGTACATTTTTTGTTCGATCTACCAAAGGTTAAAATACAATTTGGTTTAAGGATTGATGTTTGACTATTTACGTCAGCAGTCGTCGATGGCTGCGAGTGTAGAACGGCAAATCCATCTGAGGAGATCGAGTGGTTGCGATCGAAACATGTCATGGTAACCTGCCGGCCGGGGTTCGAGCCCTAGCCACGGTCAAGAATGAAAGATTATCAATAACAATTTTAATAAATTTTCATGTTGTAAAATTCCTTTCTTCATAAAAATAATTTAATGAAAATTAAATTTGATGAACTTAAGCCTAATTAAAAATATTAAAAATTTGGATTAAAAAAATTATACCTATGAATAACAATAGAATTTTTAATTTTTTTGTTTTAAATGTTCAAGTTTTTAGTGCATATTTTTTTATTTTTTAATGCATATTTTGGAGTTTTTAGTGCATATTTTTTATGCGCATATTTTCAATTTTTTAGTACTAATTAGTATGGAAAAAAAACCAACGAGGTAAATTTATGTGTATAGATTTTGAACGTTTGTTTGCTTATAAAACTTGAAATTTAGCTCGTATACAAAAATTAAAACGTTGCACAGCTGCAACAGGCGATCACGCCTCATCAACAAAATTTTGCATCACTGCAGCAGAGTTTTTGTTTTCTTATAGTAAGGTATAAACTTTTATAAGAAAAAAATTGGCAATAGAATATTTAGTTTAAAAAAACGTTTGCCGCTCTTGATTAGGTAGCTCAGTGAGATATAAATTTATTATAAAAAAAATTGCTCAAAAGAAAAAAACTCTTATCCATTACCCACTGTACAACTTTATAAAATTTTGCCTAAAAATGGTTTATATATAAGCCTGTCATACGTTTTTAGGAATATGGCCATATAATTGCACAATTTGATATGCAAAAAACGTTAAATGGTTATAACTAGGGCAACCAAAAAAAAGCACTAAAAAACAGTTTTAAGCTCTTAAAAAAAGCGTTTAAAAACATGAAAATAAGCTGTTAAAATTTAAAAAAAAAAAGCAATTTAAAATTGGTAATTTTTTACTTAATTCGTTTAATATGTTGTTATAGTAAATTATAAGTTGATGCAATAAATTTTCGAAAAGAAAACTATGTCTGTTTGGAGTCAGCAAGTTCTTGTACATAGAAAAAGTTCTTTCTACGTCTACAGATGTTAAGGGAGCATATTTAAAATTGAGTATTCGCTCTGAAGTATATTTTATACGATTGAACTCATAATTCATAGAAAACCAATGAAAGTTTTTTTATTCCCAATTTTGTTACAACTTCGTGTAAAACCCCAAAATTTGCGGAAATTAACAATACTATACAATTACTATACCAAAAACAGAGAGAAGGGGAGCTAACAGACGTTACTTTATACAAAAACTATGTTTTAAAAGAAACAAGACGTTACAAAGTATGATGGTAAAAGACTGAGGAATTTGATCGTAAGAATACAGCTATGGAATTTTCGAGAGAAAAGAACTTAAACAAGCAAATAATAAAATAAGTTGATAAAAAGGCTTAATACTAAAAACAAAAACACATAAACATTATACACAACACTATAAAAAGTACGTTACAGTACCGCTAAGACAGAGTTGCATAAAAATCAAGTAAGAAAGTATAGTCGGTCAAGCCCGACCGTATGATACCCAACACAACAGTATTTAAACACAAGTTTCGAGAGTGTTTGGCTATATGAATAGGGATCTATCTATGTTTTAAATTTCATTAAAATCGGTTAAATAGTTACTGATGGACAGAAATTTACCCTATCTCCCCTCGTGGTCCTATTTTTTAAAAAAATGCATACCTTACGTGTCCATATAAATATGGATCTATCTACATATGTCTTAAATTGCATTAAAATTGGTTTGATAGTGGGCACAAAAACCCTCTTCCGGATAGCAGCTTGTATGGGGGCTATATTAAATTATGGACCGATTCGTCCTTGTGCCAATTAGAACCCACGTACCAAATTTCATTAAATTATCTTTAAAATTGCGACCTGTACTTTGCACACGATGTTACATGGACAGCCAGCCAGCCGAACGGACATCATTAGTTCGACTCAGAAAGTGATTTGATTTGAGTTGATCGGTATACTTTAGGACCAATATTTTAAGGTGTTTTTTCACATCAGCACAAATGCACAATACCCTCTCCACTCTTTAGTGTAGCTTTAATAACATACAGAGATAATATAGGTTTTTGGGATGATATTGTTTAAGGGAAGCACAAAATATTACCATAACGTTGAACGATTTTTTTAACCAGAGTTGTTACAGCACAGAAATGGTTGATTTTTTAGTATTTATAAAAAAAGTTGCACATAAAAATAAATAATAATCACAATTTTTTGCAAAATATCATTAAATAAGTTTTTTTCGTATGAAAAAAATGAAAAATTATCTTAAAATGGCAAAATAAGCAAAAAAAACCCGATATCGCAAAAATAACTAAAAAAAGCCGATATTGCCAAAATAAGCAAAAAAAAAAAAAAAAAAGCCCTAACAAACTTAGCTCATTTTCTTTGTTTTTTTATGATCGGAATTTGTGTTCAATCACAATCTTTCTATCTTGTAAACCAAAAAATAATCATTTGCTTTTTTTTGGTTGCCCTAGTTATAACCATTTTTAATTTAAGCGTAAATTTTTAAACAGATAAGAACAAAAAATAAAATTCTGAATTAAAACTGTAACATGAAAAGAAATTCACAGAATAAAAGAACCTTGTAACTGAGCTACCTAAATATGAGCGGCAAGCGTGTGTTTTATGTCAAAAGTTTTTATTTTCATACAGTTTATACGAAACAAACCTGTAGAACGCGAATTTAACACCACCCGGCTGGAAAATCTTATTTGATAGATCGCTTGGTCGTTTCATTGTATTGAAAATGTATTGGCAATAGAATATTTATGTTTAAAAAAACGCTTGCCGCTATTGTTTAGGTAGCTCTGTAAGAAAGAAAATTACCTGTAGATGTGAGAGTAATCCTGATCTGCACTAGCGTTGCCCTTTAATTGATCTGTGGCTGTTGTTTTGGCCAAGTCAACTATATTGCTGGGGCCTTGATCGCGTAAATTCGAAACACTTTCTTTAATGTTGTCACGCCATTGATGCAATCGACCAGTGAAACCTTGATACTCATGCAGTTTTTCCATATTGATTCTTTTTTTATTCTTTGTGTCTTATTTTGTGTGAGTGTGTTTTTTTAAGTTTTTAATGACAGTTATAAGAACAAAAAAACAAAAGCGAAATATTTTGTGTAGTATTAAATACTACTTTAAGATTTGTTAAATTATCACTTAATTTGTTTAATTTTAAGTTTTGTTTTGTCATAAAATTATTTATATATTTTACAATTCACACTCTTTATATTAAGATACTACAAAAAATGCATTTTCACACAAACAAATCACAAAAACGCAGTTTAGTTTTAATTTAATTAGTTATTTTTGACATAAGCCACCAATACAGCCTTGAATTTTCAATTTCAATTTTAAAAAGCGCTTTGATTGAAGATTGGTATTGCTGCCGAATAAAATATAAACGTTTTATGCGGCATTCAACAACGCAAAAAAAGTCGAGTTACAAATTAACTTCGTTTAAAGTCAAATTTTCACTTTAAATAATATTACGAGCACTGTGCCCGACTTGACTTCTCAATGCTTTACAATCAAATGATTTGGTAGTATTGCAAAAATTTTTGCATTGCCAATAGGAAATCCACTATAAGCATTTTCTGAAGCATGCGCATAGCGCACGATTAGATTTGCAACTACAAGAATCTTCTAATCGAAGAGACAATTTTTCTGAATAGTAAATGTTTAATTATGCCAATATAAGTGTGTACATATAAACATAGTTAATACGTTTAAGTATGCATGTACAATGTACGTACATTCATATGTATGTATATGTAAGTATGGTTATGTCTGTTGTATGTCTTATTTTTGTTTACACTAGCTGTTTAAGCCCGGCGTTTTTCGGGGTCAAACTATCATGGGCTTTATTATATATACGTCATAACCTAAGTCATTTTCTTACTTTTAAAGCTTTGTAAAGATGTTATATCTAGAAAGCCCAAATTTATTCAGCTAATCACACTATAAGTGAGACACGTATGCTCGTAAGATCGAAATCGTCAAAAAGCTTGACATTCAAAAGAATGAAAGAATTTGTTGTGACCTTCTTTGACAATTTGCGTTCGAAGAAGACGGGAAAAAATTCTGTACTAAAGCTTCGTACAGACGATGGTCAGATCTTACAGCAGGCGTTGCCAACAGCAATATTTTTCTGACAATGGTGCGATTGTCAGATGCATTAATTTTGCACTTCTGCAAATACAAATGAGTTTACAATGTTCACACAGTTGTAAGACATTTTAGCCAATTTTAATGCAATTTAAGCAACGCTGCTTACCAATATTGTAGGATCTGACCATCGTCTGTACGAAGTTTAAGTACACACCATTAAAATATACCGAAAGTGATTCTGAGTCGATCTAACAATGTCCGTCTGGCTGGCTGGCTGTCCAGGTAACGTCGTGCACAATGTACAGGTCGCAGTTTTGAAGATAATTTGATTGTTTTTGATTTGTTACATAGGTTCTAGTTCTAGGACCAAGTTTATTGAAAACGGTGCGAATCGATCCATAATTTCATAAAGCCCTTATACAAGCTGCTTTTCGGAATAGGAGATTGTGCCCACTATCAAACCAAGTTATATGAAATTTAAAACATAGATTGATCCATATTTATATGGACTAATTAATTGGAGATTGAAATAGGAACTTGAATTATTATTACCTCACCCCTTTATTCCCTATTACATATTATGCTTTAATTCCGTATTATTATGCTCTGGATACAAGATAAACAGATAACATAAACATAACAATTTAATTCATAAAACAATAATAAAAACAAAATAAAAATTGAGGTACTTAAGATATAAAATCAAAAAGTTAATTAATAAAATAGATAAAATATTTTAAAGAAATATATAACATTTTTTAATGGCTTAGGAAATAACTTTCTGACACACTCAAAGCGCTTAGTAAGTCGTCAAAAAGTGTATTCCTGATTTTATTTACTAACTATCATGTTTCCGAAAAATTTCGTTAATTTTTTACCGCGGTTGGACAAATAGTTACAAGTGCACCGTTGTAGCTTGCTTCGGATTCACAATCAGAAGCAATTTTTTCTTTTTTATAAACAACGTCTATATCAGTCAAATGTATGTAAAGGTTGATGCAAAAATAGCATCAACCGGACTGCTTCTTACAAACCTTTTCGTTTCAATAGATCGATTTGTAATCTTTTGGACAATGTGTTGTATGTTGTAGTATCTTACACGAGTTTCCAAAATGTTTTTTTATTTCGGTTTCCCCGCACTTCACGGGTATATAAACCAACACAAATTGAAATTGAAAATTTGTGCTTATCACCTAATAAACATATCGCTCCTTCATTGCATCATTGTCGTATCTCAAAATTTTAAGTAACTTTTTTCCTTCATACCTTCACGTATTATATCTCAAACTGAACCGAAGTTATAGCAAAAAATATCTTTAAATCGGTACATTTTTAAAACTTTAATCGCACTTTGCCAAGATCGTTTGTTTTTGTAGATATGACTATGTTGCAATAAAGGAGCGATATGTTTAGGTATCTCCTATTTTTAAGACTTGTTCATGAACAATGAAACTTTACTGCCTGCATCTTATTTTGAATTAATGTACTTTATTAACTCTTCACTTCACTAAATGTAATAATTATCAACTGTTGCACTGCCCATTCTGCTTTAAGTAGATTTATTGCATCAGGACACATTGGTTTAAATACATGTACTCACTTCTTATACATAATTCATCTAATCCACAACCCATCCACAGATGCTAATTTTTAGAGAATAGAAAACTAAATTTCAAAGTAAAAATATCTATTTTCTGAAATTATGAGGAATTTTTTATTTCCCGGGATCCCGCAAGAAAAATCCCGGGAAAACGGGAAATAAAATAATAATGGAAATAATGGGACGGGAAATCCCGGGAAAACCCCTAATATGGACACATAAGCTATGCATTTTTTTAAACATAGCACGAGGGAAGATAGTCAGTGATGTTAACTTTAATTTTTTCATTACCTTACGGCCTACTTAAAATAA
This sequence comes from Pollenia griseotomentosa, assembly GCA_963931875.1. NCBI lineage: Eukaryota > Metazoa > Arthropoda > Insecta > Diptera > Polleniidae > Pollenia > Pollenia griseotomentosa. The sequence goes on along the minus strand of OZ007560.1, from coordinate 172,968,114 downwards.
CCGTTTTTAAGCAGAAATTACCGTGCACAAATGTTTTTAAATAAACATTTACAGCAGTATTTTTTAACAATTCATTTAAATTCTACATGTGTTTTAAGAAAAATTAGCAGGGCAATTTTTGTTTTAAAAAGCAATTTAAACCAAAACTATTGTATTTTTTATGAATACGCCATAATTTTGAAAAAAAAAAATAGGGACATATGTGCATTAGGGTGTCCCTTATTTTTCGACGCATAACCGCTTAAAAGTTTCCAAATGACCTAAAAAGCCACCAAGAAAAATTAAAATATTTTTAATAAAACAAGTTCTTTTATGATTTTTTTTTTTTTTTGGTTCTCATTTATTGCATTTTGCAAAACTTCTAGGCTTACTCGCCAGGCTGCAATCATGATAGAAAAACAAAATTTTATATTTACCCAGTTGGCCAAATGGTCATAGATGCAAATGTCGTCAACGATGTCCTCAGGACATTCTAAAATTTGTCGCCCATATAAAATTGATGAAGACAACTTAAGTAATAAAACATGTATTTTGTCGTGTATAAATCGTATTTACGACTTTATATGAGACATTTTCTTAAATTTGTCTTCAACAAGGCTTTATTGAGGACAACGTAAGCGACCATTGCATGCAATATGTCGTGTTTCAAAACGCATTGTCGACAATATGCATGAAATTGTCGCTCATCTTGTCCTAAATAAGGTGATATTCAAAACAAATTTATGAAAATGTCTCATAAACATGGGACTAGTTGTCAATATTTTGTTAGTTTGTTTTTGTATTAAAAAACAATATTCAAAATAATACAAAATTTTAAAAACGTTAACAAAAATGTTTTTTGAATGAAAACTCGTATGAATAAAAACAGTTCTTTCAACTTTTTAAATTTGACTTAAGATGTTTTGTCAAAATGCAACAGATACATATCTATCTATTTTTATACAAAACTTTACTGAAAAAGCGTATTGTCATTAACCTATCGGCGACTAAATTGTGGATAGTATCTGCAATACTGTCATCAACGACACTATTAAGGTAATGTCGCTTATATAACATCAACGACGATATGAGAAAAAAGTGGTTTATGTAGTCGCCAATGACAACTTTCACCACATTGTCACCCATATGGTCGTTAACGACAATGTGCATGATAGTGTCGCTCCAATTGTCGTGTACGATTTTGGTGCCCTTTGTTCGAAAAAGTCGTCGACGATTTGCTCTGGCTGTCGCCAACATGTCGTCAGCGATTTACTATGGGTCTTGTACGCGTCGTCGACGTTGTCTCGAACACATGGCCAACTGGGTAGATATAATTTTCTATATAAAAAAATTAGAGTGTATGCGTTTCGAAATTTCCAAAAAAATTTTTTTTTGCCTTATAAGGGACATACATAATATATTCATTCAATCTTATGAACATCAAAAAATTAAATAATATTTTGTTTTTCAGAAACATTAAGCTAAGTCCACACGATATGTTGAATCAGCAAATTTATGTTGAAAAATTAGCTTTCAGTGCCAACATATCGTGTACCAACATATGACAGGCATTTGTTAACGATTTCAGCAAACGTTTGTTCACAATTATAGCATATCGTCTAGACACAACATTTTTTTGTTTTTCAACAAACTTTCTACGTATGTTGACAAATATGTTATTTGTTGAAAGTCGTATGCAAGTTTTTCAGCATACGACAAATTTGGTTGCATATTAAATATATAAAAATTGGTATTCTTTCAATTACTTGATTAATTTTGTACATAGCCCCGGAACTTATTAAGATTTCTAGCTCAACGGAAAACAAGGAACAAACAATTTAGAAGTGTTTTAAAAATAAAAATGTTTGTTTTAGAGTTATAGACCATAAGAGTTAATAAATTCTTAACCAGTATCTCTTGAAGTATGATTTTGATCTCAGCAATATGGGTATCGCTGAAGGGTGTTTTCAAATACCTTTCACATGGTATATAAATCATGCCGAATTATTAACCCATTAAGAACCAGTTTCAAAAAATATTTTTATTTGCTAATGTATTTTATCAAAAAGGTTTTATTCTCAAAATGTCGTCGATACAAAGGGTTTTTTTACATATAATATTTTTTAGAGAACACTTCAAGCGTATAAAATGCTGAAGCTATTAATAATATTAATAAATCTTTTTGTAATAATTTTAATATGTTGGTTTGAGTATGCATGTGATAATAATTTATACACTTTATGTAATTGCTTCAATATGGGAATTATTTAACTCTGTAATATGGCAAACACCGGCTTCGCTCTAAAGATTTTTTCCTTATTGCCGGTCTTCGACTGGACATAAGAGTTCTTAATTTTATGGTAAGCCAAACCCCGGCTTTGCTCAGCTGAGCTAATTTTCTTCATTTAAACCAGAACCCCTACACCTTAAAAAAATTGTATTTCTGTTAAAGAAACGAACAAAAACTGGTGGCAGAATGAACCGATTTGTATTTAATTTTGCAAGAACTCGTTTTCTATGACTAGATATTACACATAATTTACGATATACCGCAGATATGTATTTTTTGCAAAAAAATGTTTGAGTCCAAATTTAGTCTTAATACCAACATAATATCGTCGGTTGACAAGTAAAACTCACTAAGTGCAGATTTGATCATTAAGGGTTTTATTTTGTATTGTCTTGAAAACGTTTGTAGTTAGACTGAAAATTTAAAAGGAATTATAATAAAGAAACTATTTTTTAATTTACCCTGCAAAATCGCATCGATCTTATGTATAATAGATTTTTTATACAAAATTTAACATTAAAACCTCAATATCTCTAAACTGGTCTGACTACACTTAGTGAGTTTTACTTGTCAACCGACGATATCATGGTATATCGACACAAAGATTCTAATCCGGAAAGAAGTATGTATTGGACCTATATGAAATTTTGGACCAATCCGCACAATTTTTAATAACAATCAAAATTGCGACCTGTACTTTGCGCACAAGGTTTACATGGACAGCCAGCCAGCCAGCCGGACAGAAATCGTAACAATTGACTGAGAAAGTGATTGAGTCGTTCGGTATACTAAAATTGGTTATTGGACCAATATTTTAAATTGATACATACAATATGGTGGTGTGGATACAAAAATGACACAATGAAACATTCTGCTGGTCGGCCCATAATTAACCATAGGTCTAGTTGATAATTTATAAATCAACCAGTCCTTAAATAGTTTAACTATTTGGGGATTTGTCCCAGCGAAATATAGCACTCTTACTTATTCAGTATAATTATACACTAAAAATATTACTTTTTGCACTTAAAGCGATAATTTATAAACATTTTAAACAAAATCATAAAAAAGAGAATTGTCAAATTTATTTGTAATTTTTAAACAAATGTTCTCAATACTCAACATATATATCAACATACGAAATTCAACATATCGTGTAGACACAAAAATTGTATGCTAACTTATATGTTGAAATATAATTTGCTGGCATTTGTTGAATTTGAAAAATTTGGTATTTTCAGCATATCGTGTAGACACCTAACATATTTAATATGCTAGTAGAGGCATTTGTTATTATTTTTAAACATATGCTGATTCAACATATCGTCTAGACTAAGCTTTATATTGCTAATTTTTATATATACATATGTATATATGTAAAAATAAGTGTTCACGTTTTCGAGTCGTTGATGTGTTCGAGTGTTCACGTTTTCGCGAGTTCACTGTATATAATACGTGAACACTCGAACACATGAACGACTCGAAAACGTGAACACTTTTATTTTTACATTGACTACTCTAAACCCAGTAAAAACTTCGCCTACAAAATAATGTGTTGAGTAATCAGAAAATCATAAGAGCACTACTTACAATTCTACTGAAAGAACCAGTGAATTTTACAAGGGATGTCCCAAAATGAACGCATTCAAAAGCAAGTCATTATTTTCTTACCTTAATACATCCAGAAAAAAGTAGTTATAGAAGTTGTTATAGATGTAGTTAACGAAGAAAGCTACTAAATAATGAGTTTAAGAAGCTATTCATTTTGAAAAAGTAAGTGAAGTTTTTACTGGGAAACGTGAACAAAGTCTGAAAGCTCTAAAACGTGAACAAAGTTTTCTGAGTTTTTTTCTTTTTATTTTTTGAATTTACTTTCGGGAATCCCTAAACTCATTTTACTGTTTACGTTGATTGTTTTCACAAATACATGCAAATGAATCCTTAGGTTTGTTTTATAGAAAATAGTTTTTCTTTAAAATTGAAATGTGAATTTTTAAAATTGACAATGAATCTAAAGGTGACGAAGATAGTGTTTCTGTTGTAGAACAGCCAGAAATCGTAATAAAACACAAGGAAGCCGTGGAAGCATTAATTAAATAAAGCCTTAAAATGGGCTTAAAATAAAAAGGTTGACCAAACTGAAAAAAGGGTTTTGAATAATCTCAATGGTAAAATGGTAAAACAAAACACAAACTAAAAGAAGATAAACAATTTCTTTGTGTAAAAACTAATAGGAAACAAAACCCGTCCTTCAAAGGGATATTAATGGTTTTTTTTTATTTACTTTAATCAATTTTTATTCAGTTGCTAAGAATTACAGAGAATATCCCAGCTAGCATTTTGAATTATAATCTAATCATTTAGGAATCAGCTTCAAGAGCAAAATACCCGTATATGAGCTCATTTTTCAATCATAAATGATACTCTCGTTGTGAAAAAATGGTACCCTACCAATGAATTATCTGAAAGAATCATTTGTGATACAATTTTCTGATTCCTTTTTGATCAATTTAATGGTAGTTTTTATAATCATTATTGAGTCGTTTTCGTCTCATTTTTCAATCGTAAATTATATAGTTTTCGATTATATTTCATATAATTTTTTAACTGTCATGTTTTTTATTTTTTCTCCGAAAAAATTAGCTCTATTAGGGCTTTTGATTATTCGAACCAGCTTTATTTTAAACCAAAAAAAGTTATCGGTTTTTCGCAAAGAAGAGAAGAACAAATTTGCACTAACATTTATGTTCATAAATTGTCAATAATTTTTAGGCTTCATTTTAGCCAAGCTTTTTATTTATTTGGCTAACATGAAAGTTTCTATTATTTCATATATGAATCCTTTTTCATTCAGTGAAGTGATAACTCAGTTTTTAATCATCAAAACTGATCCGAAAAGGATCATTTGGGTGATTTTACAAAAAATAATCAGCCAAATGCTAGCTGGGATAATTACATTTGTTATGGTATAAACACAACTGGGACGAACGACGAACTTCGCATAGTACGACGAATTTGTCGGCAAGAATTCGTTGCGTAAATTCGTCTAATGAGATACAATAAGTGCGCGAATTTCAGGTATTAATGTGACTTGATTTTTTTGGTAATTTATAAAAATAAATACCTTAGACGCTTGATTATAAAAACATTTTTATCTTTTTTAACTAGCAATACATTTTATTAAATTTAGCAAACTTAAATAAGTTTTTGGGTTTGTTTAAAATTTTGTAATTTTTCGCGAATTTAAGCCATGTTTGCGATTTGTTCCTGTAAGTTGTCTGATTCATTACAGCTTTAACGATTTATAATAAATAGTGCCCTTTGCTATCATGTCGCTGTTAGCAAATGTTGGGCGAATTTCCGCTAATTTTGCAATTTTTAACGAATTTTTGCCATTCCTAATAGTCTCGGGGACTTTTAATCCATTTTTTGGGTTCTTTGAAATATGAAAAATTTTCGCGAATTTTTGCTATTTTTGCAAACTTTTTTTTGTTATTATCGGATATTTAAATTGTTTTTAACAGATTTAGCGATTTCAAAAAAATGTTTGCGTTTTTTTCAATATTGCAATTTTTTCGAATTTTAGCCATGTTCGCGATATAAGCGATGTTTATCTGTAAGGGTTGTGATTCTTTACAGCCTTAACGATTTTTAAAAAATATAAGACATTGCTATTATGCCGCTGTTAGAAAATTTTTTGCGAATTTCCGCTAATCTAGCAATTTTTACCGAATTTTTGGCATTCCTTATAGTTTTAGAGACTTTTAATCAATTTTATGGCTTGTTTGAAACATTAAAAATTTTCGCCATTTTTGCAAATTTTAGCCAAGTTCGCAATAGAAGCTATTGTTCCCTGTGATTCTTTATAGCTTTCACGATAAAGCTGCGGTTAGCAGTCACTGTCAGCGTTGCCACAACCAAAAAAAATTTGCAACCAAAATGTAAAAATAAAGTAACCAAAAGCGAAAAAAAAGTAACCAAAATTATTTTGTATCAAATGTACGTACTATTTAATTCGCACTTAAGTTGAAAATGATGTCTAAAGAGGAATTGTGTTTTTTGTATCTTGTAGGCTGATAAACCGCTGGACCAATTTTTATATAATTTAACAGTATATTACCGATTGTCTGAAAAGAGGCTATATAATTTTTTGAAATTTTTAGTGGACGTGCACCTCCTATACAAAGTTAACACTCATTTTCGTCAATTTTAAAAACGTTATGAGCTTGAGCTCTCAACCTTTTTATATAAATAGCTCTTGTAAATAAAACTTTTTAAGCCTTAGTGTGTTATTAAGGTATACAAATGCAGTAGATCTTTTATATTGTTACGAAAGTAAAATTATCTAAGCATTATTTATAGTTATAATAATAAGTTATCTTTTAAGTTATAGTAGTTACTTAAAATTGTCATGTATAATTTTGAACACAACTGTCATTTTAAAATAATTATTACATGAATTTCCCAGTCATTTCTAGAAATGGTTTTAGAACATAATAAGTAGTAATTACAGGAATGTTCAGGAAATTTCAAGAAATAGTTATGAAATATAAAAAGGGGTGACTCATGAATAATGAGTTGAGTTTGTTTTGGGAAACGGTTCTGTTCGTAACTAATAATTGTGAACAAAATAATTAATAAAGTTTGTTAAGTTAAATAAGTGTGTGTTTTTATTCGGATTTGCAATTAAAAGAACTCAAACGCGTTTATTAAAGGAAAAACGTAACAATATATATCTGTGGCATTTTGACAAAACATCTAAAATCGAGATTAGACAGCAAAAAAGTTTTTAAAAAAACTCAGTGAAAAAATCATCTTTATCAAATAATAAAATAAACCAAAATTAAAGAAAAATTTCGTTTATAATACAACATTTTAAAAACGTAAACAAAAATGATTAACAACATTTTTTCAACTTTTTAAATTTGACTTAAGATGTTTTGTCAAAATGCCACAGATATGTAGAGGCTTTATGCCCGGTGGAAATAGAATCATATTAAAAGGAATGGGATCGGAAGAGTCTTTGACCTTATCGTTTATCTAGAAAAGTGTTTCAGTTAGACCTATGAAGAATTAAAAGTAGCAGATAATGGCCATCTACACTTCAAAATTACATATATGTACCTCATATGGTTAAGTTGATAGTCTGTTTAAGTTTAAGCTTTTTTAAGTAGATGAAAAAAGTAGTGGTATTGGTTGAACAAATACCGCACATAATTTTTAAGAGTCAAAAAAGCGGCGCGGGTAATTATTGTTCCAAAACAAAAAATTGGTTATTTTTGTGTTGATAAAAAAGTAACCAAAATGGAAAAAATGTACACAAGGACACATTGGAAAAAAAAAGTAACCAATTTTGGTTAATAGTAACCAAAACGGCAACGCTGGTCCCTGTCCCAATTTATTCGTCGTTCGTCTGCGTAAGAAATAGAAATAAACCTATCGCAGTGTTCGTTACGCAGGACGAATTTCGGTATACGCAATGATTGTGTGTATTTTCATACATACCAATGTGTTCAATTTCTGACGACAAATATTCGTTGCAAATAATTCGTCGTTTGTCCCAATTGTGTTTCTAGCATTAATACATAGACTAGTACATAGTATTTGAGTTTTTTGTTTTTTAGAAGTGAAAAAGTATAAATATCTTATTTTATTTTTGTAAAGTGAATAAATGAAAAATTTAAATTTTTTATCCAAACTTAATATCTGATATTAAATTGTTTGTTTGAGATATTATTTCGAGCTAAACTTTTTCTAAAATTTTCACAATCGAAAACGTGAAAACCTTTGGTAGAAATTAGTTCACGTTTTCGCGAGTTCACTGTATATGCAAATACATTTTTGAACTTGCCATTGAAAATCACCTCTCAAAAGTTAAAATCATAAAACCTACATATATATGTATACTAGCGTGTCCGTTATTTTTTTATATTCATTATATTCTATCCCCCAAAATTGGTTCAGTTTTATGTAAAAAAAATACAAAAAAATTTCATAGCGATAAGTTGTGTTTTGGGGTGGGCGTGCACCCCGCAAGGTTGGCCTTGAAGCTCATTTATTTAAATGTAATTTGTTTGCATATGACTATCTTCTAAAAAAACATTTTACAAGAATATGATGTATGGCAATATTTAAGCTCTTCTAGTCAACAACATTAGCCTCAAAGAAAGTTTTTTGCTAAAATGAATATTCAAAGTAATTTTTGGGAATACAAAATTTTAATTTAAAAGATTTTGTTATTCGTGCTTAATTCCCAATTTTTATTCTTGATAAAAAAACTGAAATTTATGTAAGAAGAACAGATAAATTCACTGTTTATTGTTTGATATTGTTACAAGTAGAACTGTTGCTTATAATTCTTATTCGCTTTACAGTTTTATTTGGTTAAATATCTTTAGTTTTTTTTTTAAATCTTTTTGGATGAAGTTTCCTGAGGATCTGGCCTAAGCAACCAGTGAAATGCGCATAGGAATAGCTTATCCCATCAACAATAAATTTCAGTGTTTTTATCAAGAATAAAAATTGGAAATTAAGCACGAATAACAAAATCTTTTAAATTAAAATTTATATTTTAGAAAATAATTAAGAAAATAACAACAAAATACCAAAAACCCATCGAATAGTAAACGCCATAAAAAAGGCCCTTGAAGAAAGAAACTATTGTTCCGCTTTCTTCATCGATGTTTCTCAAGCTTTTGATAAAGTCTGGCATGAAGGCTTATTACATAAACTTACCAGTAAACACACACAAGCTGTTTAAAAGCTACTTAGTCGGTCGAAAGTTTATTATTAAAGATGGTGTTTATTTAAGTTCTCCACAGCCAATAGACGCTAGAGTCCCTCAGGGAAGCATCCTGGGCCCACTTTTATACTTAATATATACCTCGGATATGCCAACAAACAACAACATCCAAACTTCAACATTTGCTGATGATACAGCTTTTCTACGCGTGCACGAAAACAATCAAGAAGCATCTCGAAATATGGTTAAGACAATGGAGAATAATGGTCAATGATCAAAAATGCGTACATATAACATTCACCTTGCGTCGGGAATCATGCCCCCCTATTAAAATCAATAATCAAAGAATACCTCAAAATTCGCATGTAAAATATCTCGGTATACATCTAGATCGCCGTTTACGGTGGAAAAGCTATATAAAGGCAAAATTAACTCAAATAAAACTAAAAGTCATCCAAATTCATTGGCTTGTTGGAAGAAATTCTGTCCTTGGTCTCGATTTTAAGCTTCAACTTTACAACTCCATCTTAAAGCCAATCTGGGAATATTTAAAAACTTAAATATTCACAAGGATCTCAATGTTCCATTAGTTACAACTATGATAATGAAATATGCAGTAAAATACTTAAAAAGGCTTGAATTGCATCAAAATATTTTAAATGATAGCGATAGCAGCACTTACCCATTTAGATGAGCGATAAACACCTATATACACAGAAAAAAATAATTTTCATATTTGAATACGAAAATCGCATATTTGATTACAAAAATTTTTGAATTTTCTGCGATGACGATTTTTGCGGTATTGATAAAAAAGTTTGTATGTATAATTGTTAAATTTTTAGTCAACAACCAAGTTTATTGAGTCAATAAAAAAATTGTTTACTTGATTTGTTAAAATAAATTGTTGAAAATGTTGAATAAATCAAACAAAATGTTAATCGAATCTTTATTTTTTTATTTATTAATGATGATGTCATAAATTGTCAATTTTTATATTTTTATAAAAACACTAAAACTTATTATGCGGGGAGAAGTAAGTTCCTATGCGCATTTCACTGATTGCTTAGGCCAGATCATTAGGAAACCTTTTCCAAAGACTTTGGCAAAACTAAATATATTATTCGAATAAAACTGTAAAACAAATGAGAATTATGAACTATTTAAAAATGGACAAGAGTTGTTAAAATACTGTCTTTTATTTGATTCAAATATTTTTTTTATTGAATATGAAGAAATATTTAATTATTTCATTATTAAATTTGTTTTATTGAGTGCTATTTTGCAAAGTGTAAATTTGATAAATTTTTTCTTTGAATCAAACAAAAAGTTTGTTGACCTAAAATTTTATTTTTAACAAACTGTGTTGTTAAAAATTTTCTTGAGATATTTTTTTCTGTGTATGTGAACAGAACCCGTATTGAAGAAAATTTTTGCTAGTTGCAAAATTGGACGAGGCGGGCACGCAATAAAATTTCCTTTCAGAAAATTAAAACTTATATGAGCAGTGGTTTTAGAAACATAATTTTTTTTTGGAAAAAAAAACATTTTTTTATCAAAATTTCGAAACTTGTTTTTTAAAAATTCATTAAAAATTGGAAAATGCAGCTAGGCTTCTCAAAATAAACCTGTAATTACAAGGTGGGGAACGTGGTTGGAGGCTGTCGTTTATTATGCAAACTACTTTGATCAATTTGAAGATGTTGTGGAAGCTTGAAATGAAGAAGACGCTACAGCAATAAAAAAAATTAAAACAAGTTAGAGTGCTATATTCGGCTGTGCCGAATCTTTGATACCCTCCACCGACAGTTCGAATATTTGAGGAGTTAAATCTATATGAAGTCTATTTATTATTAATTTATCTTTATAAAAACAGACATCAGCATTAAAATTGGGTCCGGCTTGGACTTATTTATAATTATTGACTACAATCTTAAGTAAAATATCTTAATTCGTAACAGTTTAAGCCGAACTTAAATGATTTTCAGGAGGTCAAGTAAATAAATAAAAAATAAAAGCTAGTTGTTACTGTTTCTATATTTTTATTCCCAATATTTTGGCTAGCATCGATAACCATCTTCAGGGGTCTGAATATATAAATACATACATAAAACAATTATTATTAATATTAAACAAAAAAATAAAACATAGTTTTACAAAGATAATTACATTAAATTATTAAAATATAATAATAAAACTTCACAAAAACACTTATTTCACTTAAAAATGTTTTTTCTTAACTAAATCTAGTTTTTTGATCGTCTGTTTTTGTTTATTATTTGTCTGTATATGTGTGCACAATTTTTTGTATCTTCCCAGCGGGAAACCCCAGAAGACCTAACCTGAGGCCTTTTTAAAGGCCTGCTTAAATATTTTTCTGATTCAATTACTAATCGTATCTAACTGCTAAAGAATGCCTTATAGAAGGCCTCGGCTCTTTCGTATAAAAAATAAGATACACCTTCCACACTCGCTTCTATGAAAAGGGAGTAGAGAAGGAGTAATATTTTTTGTATTGTTTTTTTTTTTTTTTGCACAAGCAAAAGCAAAATAATTATTTTTTTAACCCGTTACCATTCTTATGTACCTACTAAAGAAGCGAGAGCGGAAGGCCTACTCCGCAATGACAACGTGTGTAAAAAAGATATAAGTATGGAATGGAGCGAGCAGGCCTTCTAGAAGGCATCCGTACAGTACAGAGTACAGAGGCCTTCTAGATTTTTCGAAGACCCGTTTTACATACATTGCACGATTTTTTGGTCTTAGAACCGCCTAGTGAAATTTGATGCAGAAAATATTCATCCAAAATTTTAACCCTCTAAAGTGCCATTTTAGTATATTTTTGTGTGGAAGTTAAAAAAAGGACAAACATTACCCTTTGAAATGTGTGTTAGAGGGTTAATATATTCTAAGCAAAGAATCGCAATACAATTCTACTGAAGACATCTGAAATAGTATTTTAGCTCAGAAGTATATTTAGTATATTTTTTTGACTTATACCAAACACCTTTTCAAAAACTTTAGGGGCCAATATTTCGGGAACCCGAGCTAACTTTTCAAAACCCTTTTGCAGATTTGCTCTACCAATAGTCTAGTTTCATTTCGCTGAGGCTGGTGGTGATGACCCGAATTCTGTTGCACTGTGTAATAAGTGCCTACTTTTACTATGATAAATATAAAACAAGGAATTTGGATGGTGAACAACAACCAAAACAATATTTCTCTTATATTTGTTCCAGTATTACTTGAGAGATTTGAAAAATCTAAATTATTAAATAATGAAATGCAATTTCCCACAAATCTGACAACACATTGGCAAAATTGCACAGTAAAACTAAAGGTAAAATAGATAAGTCCAATGCTGTTTTTTTAAAATACCATGTAATGGCAATTAATTTGGGATATGTAAAGAAATTTATATAAGTAGGTACCACTAAAAAAAAGAGTTCCATAACACAAACCAAATCAAAAACTAGGAAATATAATTCCTACACAAAAAACGGCATTGTTATTCCACTGTGCACAAACAAAACACTCTCCTCATTTTGACAATGTACAAGCAGAGTTGCCAGAAGAAGGGTTGCCAGGTACTTTTTTCCTTGTCACCAAAAAATTTAAAAATTCTCCAAAGTAAAAAAACAGAACCTTACAAAGTTAATATTTTTTTTCTGACCAAATTTTTATTTTTTTTTTTAAATAGCAAGAACAATTTTAATTAGAAACAATATGCGGTTTTTGATGACGAATGAGCCAATTTGTAAGAATTTGGAGCTTGTTCAATCGCTTTTAGCCATCCTTAAAATCAACAATAAAAATACATACATACATATATCCCAAACTTTATTCAATGTCATTCATATTTACTTATTTTTTAGGGAAGACATATTTACTTGAATATTGTCTTTAAAAAATCAAAAATTTTATGTGTTGTCAACGATTTTAGATTCGATTTAAGGTGCGATGATGAATCAGTGAGTCAGTCAGTCAGTAACGTTACAATTTTATATATATTTTTTTTTATTATTTATTAACTATCATTAAATCATTTTACATTCTTATTTCTACAATTTTTGAGTTACTACCCTGCGGAAAATGTGTGTCAATTGTTCGAACAGACTGGTCCTGGGATTTGTGAAAAGAAAACTAGTACAAAATAAAAAAAGAACTCATGACCAGTGAAAGGAGAACCAATCATTTAACAGGTATATGAAGAACCAAAAGGTAGATAAAGTAATGAATTACAGTATAGTCGTCACCGATGTTGCGCCACTTTTTTTGGGATTTTCTAAAATTTGGTTCTTAAATTTATTTTTTTTTTGAAAAAAATATTACATTGTATCGAAATAATACTACATTGTAATAACTTACACTAAACACTTTCATTAAGAATAGATGTGTGACTGGTCAAATGGTGTCAATTGACCCCATGTAAAAGTGATAGGTCTTATTCATATAAAGTGTTAGAACTAGAACGGGTCCCTACCACCAAAGACCTATCACGGGACTACTTTGGTGTGAGTCCACTTCCCTCTAGGGTATCATTAGATATTACAGCAAATAAGTACATATTAAATTAGTAAAGATATCTTAAAAAATAATCAATTATATAGGAAAAAGATAGTGAGAAAAAATATCACAAATTAAGTAATGGGAAGTTAAAGGGAACAATGACTAACTTTATTACATACAAGATGTATGTAGATAATTAGTCTATGTTATATAAACTTCTCAAATAGGCAAAGTTTGATCCCCTGCATTTATCATTAAATGACAGGGCCATATCATTAATAAATTCGTCTATTGTCTTTTGTCCTGATAATTTATGTAATTCTGCAGTAGAAAACCTTCTCGGCAGGTTGGATATGATTTTCAAATTTTTATTTTGAATTATTTGGTTACGTTTCTTATGAGTCTTTGCGCAATTTTTCCAAACAACACAGCCATATGTAAGAATACGTCGGATACATAATTTGTATAACAGAAGTTTGTTTTTAATGCTTAATTTAGATTTGCTGTTTAGAAGAGGAAATAAGCTTAGACCACATCGAATAGCTTTTGAGCACACATTTACCAGGTGTTCCCTGAATGTAAGTTTTTCATCGAGTACTATGCCTAGATATTTAATTGACTTTGAAAAAACAGTTTCCGTTCCCTGAAAATATAGTTTTAAAGAAGGGACTCTTTTTGGGGATTTGTTGAAAGGGAATAAGATAGCTTGCGACTTTCCTTCGTTTATCTTGATTTTCCATTTGGCAAAGTATTTAGCAGCAGATAAAAGAGCATTTTGCATACGTTTAACAATGGTATTTGAAACCTTTCCATGTGAGATGAGGGCACTATCATCGGCATAAAAAGCCACTTCATTACCAGCCTTTATCTTAAAATCGGAGATGTATATATAATAAAGTAATGGTGATAACACAGAACCATGTGGTACTCCCGCAGGAATGCTTTTTACGTCCGAAAGGAACCCGTTTACTTCAACTAAAAAGCTTCTATCAGTAATAAAATTATACATTGATCTTTTAAGATAGCTTGGACCATTTAATTTAAAAAGTTTATAGAAAAGTCCATTGTGCCAAATTGAGTCAAAGGCCTTTTCTATGTCTAGAAAGAGTATTCCAGTAGAATAGCGTCTATTTTTGTTCATTTTAATAATGTTAACTACACGTTTTAACTGGTGGGAAGTAGAGTGTTGTGCTCTAAACCCATATTGGCTTTTATGGAGTAGATTGCCCTCATGGACGAAGGAACGGGTCTTACCCGTTTGCTCCCTAATATGACCGAATTTTAAAAAAGTACCAGACACCTGTCCGCTTATTTTTATAAAGAACAACGATAAGTATTACGTTTTTACCCCCTAAGCATTCGAATTTCCAAAAATCCCGTCTTAGTAGATCGATTTGGGGAGTCACCTATCTCTGGTCCAAATTTCAAGTTTTAAGCTACAGACTTTAAGGCTGTGCGATGATGAATCAGTGAGTTAGTCAGTCAGCAACGTTTCAATTTTATATATGTATGTAGATAGATAGATGTAGAAAAATGTTGTGAAAAAAGTAACAAAATTTGGACCGAGATTCACACCTTAAACATTTGAATTTCAAAAAAGGTCCAAATCTGTTTTGTATTTTTTAAGATAAGGTACGAATGTGATATAATTTGTATTTACCTTTTTACTCCACAAAAAGGCCATACTTCAAAAAAGTACCAAACACCAGTCTGTTAGTTTTTTTAATGACCAATAATAAGTATTAAATTTTTTGTATCTCTTTTAGTTTAGGAGACATGAGGTTAGCGAATTTTTCAAATGAACGACAATAAATGTAAATGTTTTCCTTTAGCTTAGGAGGTATGAGGCTAGCAGGATCGATTTAGCGATAGGAAAGACCCCGGTCCTAATGTCAACCTTTTAGCTTTAGACGTTTAGGCTCTGCGATGAAAGATAAATAGATGGAGAAAAATATTTTGAAAAAAGTAAGAAACATATCTTAGGAGGTATGAGGTAGAGGTCTGCACAAATGATTTGGTAGCCAAATGAATGGTGTGTGTGTATTTGATATGCTTATCAAATGTGTAAAAAAAAATGAGAGCGAGTCATTCACGCTCAATCATTTTAAATGAGAGATCAACACAACACCGTTCATTAAAAAGTTAGCCACATACACTTACACTAATTGTGTGTGTTTCTCTATTATTGTTTATTGTTTGATGAACTCAAATTCATACATATGACAATAAAAAAACCTGAGCGAAGTTAAAAATCACACTAATCATTCGTGTGTTTCTTGACTTTCTTATTTTGGTAAGTGAAGAGCAAAGTTAAAATTTTAACAAAAAATGTAATAACATGAAATGGTTGTAATAAATGTATTTTTTATATGCAAAAACAATAACAATAATAATATTATAAAAAAAAAATATTTTAAAATATGACAAACCAGTATACAAAGGCAATAATTCTTAAGCACTTATTACACTATATTTTTATTCATTGATGATATAGAATTGATAGAAAGAAACAGTAAATCTTAAAAAAATAAGTAAAATTGTTCAACTTAAAATTGACATTTCAAGCTTAAAATATTAAAAGTGTTGCTGAATCAGCGGTTTATGGGCAAATTCAGCGACTTACCGCTTTTTTGTTTGTTTTATTTTTGTGTTTCTCATAAACAAAACGTTGACAACATTTAATAAAATAAACAAAACAATTACAAAACAAACAAAAAAACCAAAAAAAATTTGTTTACATTTTTTTATAGTTTACTCTTTCTAACATTTACCGTTTCATTCCATCAATTCTATTTCAGTTCAATGAATCATCTTTTTACTAATATTTTGTTTTTAATACGATAAAAAAAAAATTTTAAAACACAAAACACATGTTTATGTTGATAAAACACAATATGTACATCGTCACACAAGTGTATTTACTCGAATTAAAGAGCAAATTTGTTATTTATACCTGTATCCAGGGCTGCCAGAATTGACGATTTATCGTCATTTTGACGATTTTTTGTTCCGGAATTAGCGAAGTGCCGATTTGCTGATTTTTTTCTTAAAAGTGACGATTTTTTTCAGTCTCCAGTCTGAATAAAACATTAAATCTTCTGACACGTTCGTTTTTAAATCTTGGAATATTTAACAGCCGTACCTTAACAAGAGCGGAAGCCGGAACGTTTTCTTTCGCTTAGCTTTTACGCTGATGTGCCATACCTAAGCAAGAGCGTCAACGTTGTGTAAAAAACAGTAGTGATAGCTTTCTTGTGTAATAAAACCCACAAATTATAAATAAAAATAGAGATAAAAACGCTAGATTGATCAAAAAATAGCTAAATTGCCTTTATTAATTAACAATAGCGCTTTTGTTTAGGTACGGCCATAATATGCAAGTCTTAAGAAAATCTTTAAATGATTAATTTCAGAGTACAAAAACAACAATGTTACACTTTGTTTATCTTTCGTCAAACCATCAGCGAATGAATCTTTTACGACTCTCTTTAAAAATCATATTTTCAACAATTATACAGCGAACATTTCACGAGTTGTGAGATAATATCTACAAGAGTCTCATCCCAGTAAAAAATGTTTATGTTTTGGGAAGCACGAAAACTACATGAGCGCTGATATATGCGCTGGCTATTACACACTACTAAGAAGCAGCAGATAAGCGAATACCATTAAAGTTAATTTTTAATTTAATGATTGAATAACTTTGCATTATCCCTCATACGAACAATGTTTTATGTGCTTTTGTTATTCCCTTACATCGAAGCAGGTTGTATTGCAATGATTTTAAAATGTGTTTACGATCATTTTTGAAATATTACCGAACATAGAAATTTAATTTGTTTCATAACGCAATCAGTTATCAAAGTGCTTCCAAGTGGGAATTCGCCATATAAAAATCATGCCTCTTGTAAGCAGGTTTTGTAAGGGGGTATTGTGCTTCTCTCCCTTACAAAACTGCTGTAAGCTCCATTTTTTACTGGGAAACGATTCTTGACATGAAAGACTCGTTAGATAATCTTTTCCCACATCTTAAACGATTCCCACAACGGTTGAAGAAGCGTCTTTCACTGTGCTATGGATTAATCTCAGTCGTGTTGCAGTTTTCCCATGTGAGGAATCTTCCACGATTAAAAAATGCGGCATCGACGGTCCAAGAGGCTTTGTATGAGATTCCCAATATCTCTTACACAATTGAAAATGCTAGTATGAAACAAAATAAAGAGGAAAAATATTAAATATATAGTGATTTTTTCTTTAGAGCGTAATAACTCTTTTGTTAAATTTATAGACAAAAAGCTATTGGAAATTAAGGGATTTTTTCTTTGTCGAAAAAACTGCAGCATAAAAAAAATAATTCATTTATTCATACGAAATTTTAAGCAAACACGTATTCAATATATTTATGTTGTGGTCGTGCTTTTGAAAAAGTTACCAAATGTATAAAAATATAACCAAATTTAAAATGCCTTTTATTTATTGAGAAAATCATATATCTAAAATATTAAAAAACTTTTTTCTCTTGTTTGTAAATTTTATTTCAAATTTATTATTCTTATTCTTAATAACTGTTTCAAAATTGTTCTATTTGATACATTTTGTGAATCAATGTAAAATATTATGGCGAATATAAACAAATTTGCGTTTCGTAACGCACACTCAACGGGGAAAAGTATATACAAAAGTATATAGTATTTTTTTAAATTATATGTATGCCATTTGCGTAATGCTAGAGGTCTGTTTTGAATAACTCACTTGTTTGCCTTTACTCAAAGTGCACAACATTTATTCAAATATAAAACATTCAAAAAGATAAGAAGAGAGTAAAGCAAGAGCGGAGGCGGAACGTTTTCTTCCGCTTAGCTTTTACGCAGATATGCCAAACCTAACCAAGAGCGTAAACCTTGTATCACAAACAGTAGTGTTAACTTTTTTGTTTAATAAAACCACATAATAGAAATAAAAAGAAGAGAAAAAACCGCTAGATTGCCCAAAAACAGCTAAATTGCCATTATTTTGTTTTGTTCAACTTCACTATTAAACGCGCTGTCAAAATCGGATTTTCCAATTACAAAGCGTTGACGCCGCGCTATTTATTATTACAAATTGTATGGGCATGAGAATTTTTGACTGCTAAAAAACACTTTCCTCTCTTGTTTAGGTACGACTGTAAGAATGAATGAATTGAATAAAGAACTTGTTTACTGTAAATGAATTTGAAAGTCATTCAAAAATAACAAAACATTAGAATGATCCGTTAGAGAGAGCAAGTTTACAAAAAACTTTCAAATAATTTTTGAATTATTGAATGGGCATACATTTATTTGAGTGCATTGATATAATATGTGTGTAAAGGGCATAATAAACCACACAAAAAGTTTGGCAAACACATACATTGTTTCCGTTTGGGCTTTGCCAATAAACAACACAAATATACTCCGTACAAACATTAATTTTTCATTTTAGTTTTGTTTTTAATAAATGCAGACGCCGATAGTGCTGCGGCCATTTTCTTGCGTTTTGCTTTATACAGAGAAAATACTATATAAAATAAAGGCGAAGAATTTTAAGTAAAAGGTGATTTTAACACCGAGCTGTTTTGTGGCAAGCAATACTGATAAAAATATTTGATTTAATATATAAAATTATTGCTGAAAAAAAAATTGCTGAAATGAATACATTTAGCATTAGTTGCTACAAAAAGTTTGACAAATATCCAAAATGTCTGCCAAATATTAAAAATTTTTAATATTTCTACAAACATTGCTTCAAATGTTTGTCCGAACAGCAAACACCCAAATTAACAACACAAAATATTTGTACAAAGATAAAATTTTGACATGTTTGCCATGCCATTTGCGTGGTCTATTATGCCCTTAAGCTTGTGGCTTCTTTTATTTATAAGAGTTAAGCTTACACATCCATACAAAATATGTAGGTACACATATATTACATTCAAATTATATTTGAATATTTAACTCATTTGAGTTTTTTTTTTTTTTTTTTTTGTCTTTGGTTGGTTATTCTTTCATTTGTTTCGTTATTATTGGGTGCACGACACATTGTAGCTCAAAACAAATGAGCGTGTTGAAATTGCTTTTTTTCATTCTTGCAGACCTCAAGTTCACACTTGGGTTTTTAAACGCTTTTAAGCAAAATGTTAATCAGAGCCGTTCACATTACTTTTGAGAGGATTAAGGTGACAGTTGATTAAGAAAAAAAAACACAACAAACAAATTTATATTTCTTTAAAGTATTTAAAATAGATAAAAATACTATAATTAAGTTATCAGAAGATTAGTTTAAACATATTAATGATGGAATTGTGAAAATTTACGAATTAATTAAGGAAAAATAAAAACATTAAGAAGAAATCGTGGTCGGTTGTACACGTGAGGGGTACGTTCATGGTGACCGATTCTATATAATACTCAGTTTGAGGTATGTCCAGGGGATTTGATGTGATTAATGAAGTAATTAAGTTTTAATCATTTCAATTTGAAGTGATTAACTAATCAATGTATGGGTAATCATCTCGATTTTGATGTGATTAGAGCTTGATCACGTTCGAGTTGCTTAAACGTGTTTAAGAACCCAAGTGTAAACATAGTAGTGCTGGGAAACTATCGATAGTCATAATATATCGATAGGAAAAATATCAATATCGGTATTATTACTTAAAATGCAGCTATGAAAACATGTAACAGCAGCTAAAGGGTGGTTAAATTGTAAGGGCCGATGTTGAATGTGAACCACACCTAAACGCCAAGTTTTTTTCCGAATTTTATTTGACATTTCTCTATTTCAGACTTACTCAATTTGAACCATGGAGAGATACACAATCCAACAACGTGTTAAAGTTATCCAGACTTATTATGAAAATGGATGATAAATTTCGAAGAAAATCATCTTCAGTGATTTTCACCTCAGTGGATTTGTCGATAAGCAGAATTTCCGCATTTGGGCGAATAATAATCCAAGAGTGATTGTCGAAAAACCAATGCACCCACAAAGAGTGACTGTTTGGTGCGGTTTATGGGCTGGCGGCATCATCGGGCCGTATTTTTTCCAAAATGAGGCCGGTCAGGCAGTTACTGTGAATGGTGTTCGCTATCGTGAGATGATAACGAACTTTTTATGGCCCGAATTGGAAGATATGGATGTGGACGATATGTGGTTTCAGCAGGACGGTGCCACTTGCCACACAGCTAACGAAACAATGGCTCTTTTGCGTAATGGCGATGTCAATTGGCCGCCAAGATCATGTGATTTGACACCGTTGGACTTTTTTCTTTGGGATTATTTGAAAGAAAAGGTGTACGTCGATAAGCCAGCAACAATTCAAGAGCTAAAGGATGAGATAATTCGGCACATTAACGGCATAGAACCTCCATTATGCCTCAGGGTCATCGAAAATTTGGACCATCGGATGGAGGTGTGCCGCCGTGGTCGCGGCGCCCATTTGGCCGATATTTTGTTCCATACATAATTGAGTAATACCAATATATCATAATAAAATAAAATTACAATAATTTCCTAAATAGTTTGTGTTTTATTCAAAATCAACATCGGCCCTTGAAATTTAACCACCCTTTATAATCACAGTTTTCCGCCGCAAGTTTATTTTCTAATAATTCTCGCAGGTGGTATCGATAACTCAGCTGTGCATCTTTGTACTCCTAATAAGAGGTCCTTTTGTCAAAATTTGTTTATGTTTACATAGGGACTGAAATGTCTAATGTTTTTATATCTTGTAAAAAAAAATGCAAATGCAACTGCGAGCATAAGGCAATATAATCAACGTCCTTTCGGGTCAAGAATCAAAACCAATTAAGAAATTATCTAAAGTTGCAAAAAATATCTTATTTAGCTGCCTTAAACCAAATAAGGTGAACATGCTTGTGTTTTTACAAAAAAAAAAATAAATTTTTTATCAAATAGTTGATGTCTTTTTAATTTGAACGTAAACAAATTCAGCATGTGCATATGTATTGATTTCTTAAACATTATATTTATGCGAACTACCATTTTTTTGTTATTGTACTTTTTTTTGGTAAAAAAAGTCAAACCATATTAATTAATGATTTTTTTTTTTTAATTTATGTTAAACTATTACTTTTAAGCTTGTCCTATTAACAAGAATTCAGTAATAGCCAATTTACACTACAACGAAATCTAGTACTTACGAGATTTCGAGCCAAATCTAGTGGGTTTTGACTAGATTTCCCATACAAAACAAAATCTACTTTGTGACTAGTCGACTGATCTAGTCGTACTTAGTTTTGTAACTATGGTTTTTTCCATATAGCACTAAAAAATACTTCCCTGCATAACAAAAATACGACATTTTAATTAAAAACAAAACAAAAACTGTTGAAAAAAATAAAAAAAAAAAATTGAGAATTTGTAACAAATAAAAAAAGGACAAATAATTGGTAAAAAAGTGATGTTGATTATAAACTAAAGATAATTCAAATTTTTTAATGTCTATTTCTTTTTGTGTTTGTATGTGTTACACAAAAATATTTTAGTCATTGATTTGTTATAAAAACAAAATCTCGCTAATGTCAAAACGGTATAATTAGGGTTTTTTCCCGGGATTTCCCGTCCCGGGAATTCCCGGGAATTTCAATTATTTTATTTCCCGTTTTTCCGGGATTTTTCTTGCGGGATCCCGGGAAATAAAAAATTCCTCATATTTTCAGAAAAAAGCTATTTATACTTTGAAATTTAGTTTTCTATTACAAGAAGTGAGTACATGTATTTAAATTAATGTCTCCTGATGCAATAAATCTACTAAAAGCAGAATGGGCAGTGCAACAGTCGATAATTATTACATTTAGTGAAGTGAAGAGTTAATAAAGTACATTAATTCAAAATAAGATGCAGGCAGTAAAGTTTCATTGTCCATGAACAAGTCTTAAAAATAGGAGATACCTAAACATATCGCTCCCTTATTGCAACATAGTCATATCTACAAAAACAAACGATATTGGCAAAATGCGATTAAAGTTTTCAAAATGTACCGATTTAAAGATATATTTTGCTATAACTCCGGTTCAGTTTGAGATATAATACGAGAAGGCATGAAGGAAAACTTTGCTAAAGTTACTTTAGAGATATGACTATGATGCAATGAAGGAGCGATATGTTTATTAGGTGATAAACACAAATTTTCAATTTCAATTTGTGTTGGTTTATATACCCGTGAAGTGCGGTGAAACCGAAATAAAATCACATTTTGGAAACTCGTGTAAGATACTACAACATACGACTTGAAAAACACATTGTCCTAAAGATTACAAATGGACCTATTGAAATGAAAAGGTTTGTAAGAAGCAGTCCGGTTGATGCTATTTTTGCATCAACCTTGACAAACATTTGACTGTTACAGACGGTGTTCATAAAAAAGAAAAAAATTGCTTCTTATTGTGAATCCGAAGCATGCTACAACGGTGCACTTTTGACTATTTGTCCAACCTCGGTAAAAAATGAACGAAATTTTTCGGAAACATGATAATTAGTAAATAAAATCAGGAATATACTTTTTGACGACTTACTAAGCGCTTTGAGTGTGTCAGAAAGTTATTTCTTAAGCCGTTAAAAAATGTTATATATTTCTTTAAAATATTTTATCTATTTTATTAATTAACTTTTTGATCTCATATCTTGAGTACCTTAATTTTATTTTGTTTTTATTATTGTTTTATGAATTAAATTGTTATGTTTATGTTATCTTTTTATCTTGTATCCAGTGCATAATAAAACTGAATAAAAGCATAAAAATAGGGAATGAAGGCGTGAGGTGATAATAATTCAAGTTCCTATTTCAATCTTCAATTATTTTTTTAGTATTGAACCATTTCTTTTAGTTTCTTTGTAAAAAAGTTCACTTACGTTTTTTTTTTTATAAAAGTTTTTTTCATTAATTAATAACAAAGTTTACTTTGTATTATTTATATGGAGCGGGATCCCGGGAAATTTAAAAAAATTTCCCGCTTTCCCGGGAATCGAAAAAGTCCGGGAAAAAAAAACTCTAGGTATAATGTAAACGCACTAGATTTTGAGGAAGATTTCAAATGAAATCTACTAGATTTCGTTGTAATGTAAATGGCCTATAAGTGTTTTTGTATTATTGATTTAATAAAAACATGAAATATCGCTTTATTCGGCTGTATCGAATCTAATATACCCTTAATCAAAGTACATATTGATACAAATTGTACCACTATTAACTTCTCCTAATAAAGCTGTTCTAAATTTGGCTCGATTTTATAATGTTTATGTTTTCATTAAAAATAACTTTATAAAGATGAAAATGTTTTTATTTTTAAAGTTGCCCTATTTTTCTCAGAATTCCCCTTTTTGTGTCACATTTCTTTTGAAAGTCCCCTTTTCGGGCCCCTTTTTGAAAATTTTGATCGAATACATAAATCAAACAACAGTTTCTTTCTTTCTTCCAGCAAGTGAATAAATACATAATAAGAAAACGCAGTTCAAACTGCAAAAAAATCAAAAACACACACACACACAACATCCCATCTGTGTAAACTTCGCCTTTTATTAAAAGTTTCATGGCCATTATCTCAATGCTTCGACAAACTGTCTATCACTTAATGTCAACATTAATTTATTAGACCGATAAACTGACCGCTAACGATTTTGAGTTTCTTAATATACCGACAAAAAACATTGTTTTCAGTTGGCAACACCTCTGAAAATACATGTAAAAGTCGGGAGTCTGCTGATTGAATTTATCTGTATGGCAAATAAAAGGAAAATAAATAATTGGCAGATGGGTGTTGGTAAGCTTTGCGACAGAAAACCAAGTTTCTTTAATGTGCAGTGTTTCGTTGGGAAAAAAGTTAATCGCGTAATGAGCAAACGGCCATTACCCTACGTTTCCACATGCAAGTATTGTATACGTATTATCAACGAAAAATCGAGGAAACAGCCGATTGGTTGAAAGTACAAAAATTGTGTGAATGTTATTGAAAAACTGTGAGTGTATTGTGTTTTTCGAACTTGTACTTGCATGTGGACATGTGAACATGTCGTCTGCCGAAGTTCTTTCTTGTAAATGAAACAGTTTATTTCTGTCCCATGAAAAATGAATAAGTCGAAGTTACAGCACAATCTCATGACTTTTACTATTTCAACTGCAGTTTTTAAACACTGAACGATAGTATTAAGTTTAAAAGAATATCTTAAGAAATTAATTTTTGGCAATTTTTTTACTTAAAAACAGGTAAAAGTGGTTTTTTATTAACGGTTTAGCTCACAAATTTTTTGGCTTTGGTTCCCTCCACTGTAAACAAAAAGTGAAAATTAAGAAATCTACTTACAAATCTATTTAAGGTACTTTGTTAGCTTTACAAAAATGTATATAACATAAATACATAATTATTCTAAGCACTTTATTAATCTTTTCACTGTGGGACAGAGCACTGTGCGCCGGTTTATTTACTCTCTAATATTTCTGAAATCCATAAATGAAATTGGATAATTTCTATACTTCAAATTGGTTAAAAATTTTCTTACAACGACTGGTGCAGTTCTAGAGTGTTAGACGCGTCTCGCAACTGCCTTCTAGCAATCCGAAAAATTGTTGGTAGCTCTTCTACAACGGGAACACCCTCTGCTACTATTCTAAATGCTAAAGTATGCATTTAAAAATTTTTTTAAATTTGAAAACATTAAAACATTTATTTAGTATTTAAGTCCGCGCCTGGAAAGTAAAATGTAAATAAAGAAAACAGCTGTGTTCGAATTTTGAAGTTGCCACTTTAAAATTTTTTTATTACCTCTGAATTCAGGATTAGAGGAAATTTTTCTCGAGAAAAGAATTTTCCGTGGTGAAGAAATTCCGTGAGAAAAGTCATGATTGGGCTGAATACGTCGGTCTTAGACATTTTTAAATAACATTGTATAATTAAGTTTACTTCTTAATCTCAGAGTAAAGTTGTGATTTTGCAGATGGAACTTTTTGAATTCTAACCCTCGATGTATTAAGTGTGAACTTACCGTAAATAATCAAACCTTATTTAAATACTTTTTTTTAATGTCCTGCCTCTTTCCCCTTCACGGCTTCTGTTCACATATGCAGGTGATTAGCGCCCCTCAAATCTGATGAGTCCTGCAGTATCTCTTTTCCCCAAAAGGCTGTGTGACCACCATCATTAAGAATATTACAAGCTATTAGATTCGGGTGCAATTCATGCAAGATTACATACATATTTTAAATTTTTATTAGAATATGTTCAAAAGCAGTCTTTTTGATTGCAAGTTATTTATCGAAGCACTTATGAAGTCCACTAAAAAATAGGAGGAGTAATAAAGACAGTCCATATGTATATACATATTTTTTATTGCACAAAACTTCCATTTTCAACAAGCAAAACAATTGCAAATTTACATAAAAATACATACATACATATTTTAATTTAATCTTATTTCTATAGTTACAATTTATTTAATGGTTTTTATTTATGCTTTGAGATTTAATTTTTTGGCTTTTTTTAAATTTATTATAAATTATTCTAGACAAATTATGCTATTTTTATCCTTAGGATTTAGGACAAGTGTCTTTTTTAAAAAAGATACAGAGTATATACATATGTACATACATACGTAACCTTAATTTAGGTAATAAATCTTTTTACGACTAATCTAAGGCATCAGACCCTGTAGTGGGTAACAACCAACAAAGAAATCCGCTTACTGAAATTTAAAGATCTTATTAATTCCAAACGAATCCTAATACATATGTTTTTTATAAGGCACTTACTGAAAAGCATTGCTGAGAAGACAACTATAGGAATAGTACAATTAAGGTCTATTAAAAATCCAAATATGAGATTTCCGATTAACGCCCCGCTGCGACCAAAAGTCATTGATAATGCAGCTGCCATCACTCTGAAAAAAATTAAAAAAATTATTAAGAAAAAATTGTTTTTTAAACGATAAATCAAACCTTAAATTGGTTGGAAAAAGATCCACCATGACACAATACACTGTACTTATGCTCAGAGATGTAAGTGCTTCAAAAATGCAGGAAAGTATCAGGTTTTCAAGAGATGTTCTAACAAAATATAGACCTATTGTAACTACGCCTGCCGCTGTTAAGCTGAATACTAAAAACCCCGACAACATGATTTTTTTCAATAAGCTTCAGAATCGTAAAACTAACTTATTAATTTACTTATTCAACTTACCTAAGAAGAATTTAATACCCAAACGATGCACACAAAGTGGTAACCAAAAGCTGGTCGGTATGCAGGCTAAACCGATAATCACTGTGTGCAAAAAAACTTTTTCGTCTACCCCAGCATCGCAGGTCACAAATGTTCTGCAACAAAAAATTATAGAAATACCTACATATTAGAGAACTGCATGAATACTAATAAAATGTCAAATTTATTATATTTCAAAGACTCAGATATCAATACACATCAAACAAACGAATGCTATCAATGCAACATGTGTTTTGTTTCACATTATACAAGTCCAGCCGCCGTTCTCACAACTTATCAACAGCTAAAGGCAGGATCATATTGGCTGTATAAAAAGCAAGGACTTATAGTTATAACTTTTATTCGATAAAAATTGCGAATAACTATTACGAATAAATTTATATTTTATTTATTAAGAATAATTATTATTTCAAACTTTTATTTTTAAAAATTGATGATAACTATTATGGGTATCAAAGTAAAGTATTTTTCAAACATAACTATTACTCTTCCATAGATATATTACTAATTATTTTTAATAGTTATGAATAAGAAATAACATAACAGTTATAACTAATTTTAATATGTATGAAGATATGCACATGCATAATCTGCAAAAATAAAACAATTAATATCAAGAAAATATTCAAAATAATTGTTATCGTAAATAAAAACAATAAAAATCTTTAGTAATAGTTATCTGTAAGAGAAATAAATATTTATCGATCATAAAAGTTATGAGCCAATGTCAAAAGATATAAATTGGATATAATAGTTATGTTTAACAAATATTTGTTTTCATTATACATAATAATGATGAGCAATTTTTCTTAGAATATTTCTTAAAAGTGGTACATTTTTTGGTACCTGAAAAATGAGCATAATTTTTATTTAGGATCCTTGATAAAAAGTGTTCCTTTAGTACAACTACTTTAACCTACCAGGCAGGATGATCGTTTCTTATACTTATCGATCACTTTATGTTTAATCTAATTTGTAATAATGGAACAACTTACACGTCCAATTAAATCCGACCTTTAGCTATCGGTAATTAACTGAACTCATGAATGGGATAAATCAGTGAATTAGTGATCCTTTCTATGCTCTATTTTAATTTTTTAAAATATTAGTTCACAAATGAAAAATCTAAATTCAATGTAATTTTATACTTGTTTTTGTTATTGAAAACTGTTTACGTACTGTGACGTTATTATTTTACTTGGGACAGCCTTTATAGATATTTCCTCAAATACTCTAAAATATTTAAAAACTATACCAAATTTGTTTATATTCAAACCAAACGAAAAAACAAGAAAAAGTTGCAGAATCTTATATTTAATTCGCTGTAATATTGAAAAGCCAATTGTTTTCTAGCCAATATTGGTTTTTTAATGTGAAGATGCGAATATCTTTTTACATTTTGGTTACTTTTTTCTTAAAATAATAATACGTATTAATATTTTTTTATATTTTTCTTGATAAACTTTAAGATCACGTTTTTTGTGCCCATGTTCTGTAACTCCAGCTTTAAGAAACTTTTCGACAGAAATGTGAGTAATGAAACAAAAATACCATAAATTAAAACAAACACCGTTTTCTCTCAGATAGGTAAGGTTAGGTTAAGAAGGGCTATGCAACCAAGGGTACACTTCAGCTCGGAGAAGAATGCGGCCCATGTTAATCCCTTCAACACAAAGGTAGAGAAAAGGGAGAAGTAAAGAAGAAAATAAATAACAGATAGATATAATTACGGATGTTAGTACTTCGTACTACGTATAACAATTACCCCCTCTACAGCCACCGCAACAGAAACAATTGTCCTATTTCCCTGACAAACCTCAGTAGATTGACTGGATTGCATCCAGCGTTACACCCCCGTTCGTCGTGAAATCTATCTCCTAGCCATATCTGTCTGTGGCACAGTACATGCTTAATCGTCTCTAGCTCCTCAGATTCATTGCATAATCTGCAGAAGTCCGGTATGATATTGTCCCATTTACCCGTAAAGCCCTAACAGAACATTGACCTGTCAAGAACCCTATAAATGTCCTAAGACCACTCCTATCTAATCCTAGTAGAACCCTGGTTACTCCTGCGTCAAATTTGGGCCATAGTGCCCTAGACACCCTGCAATCCGTTCCAAGTATCCCTCCAGGTCCGGTTGACGTCATCACGGAATCTTTTCCGTATCACCTCTTAGTATAGTTCGTTCGCCACCTCATTTCCATCAAATCATGCAGTGTCCGGGATCGCTAGGATCTCAGCTTGGTAGACACTGCACTCATCCGACTGCCTGAATGACCTTTTCACGTCAGTGTCCGCAATAAAAACACCGGCATCAGTGCCGGTTTCCATCTTGGATCCGTAACAGTGCCCACACCTTAAACAGTCCATTGGATAAACGCCAAACTTCCCTATCCGTGAACTCCACTGGTGGTGTTACACCGAACTCCAGGGTCAAAATCCTATTATCTGAAATTCCCTCGAGAATAATAGACTGATCAAGCAGACCCACCTCGGACAAAATTCTCGTGTGATCATCCCGCCTAGGTATATCCAAAGAAGACTCGTAAAGTCTAAGTAAGTTAGTTCCTAGAAGCCACACTCCTCACATAATGCTCAATAGGGCACAGATATTGTAGGATATCCAACGCTGCCCGTGGAGTGCTTATCCTTGCACCTGTGATGCCAAGAGATGCACTCCTTTGAACCTTGCTGAACATCTTCCTGTAGCTCTCCACGCTCAACGCATCCCACCAAACAGTGCATCCATAGGTAAGAATAGTTCTTACCACCGATATGTAAATCAAGTTTACCATATCCGGTCTCAGTCCCCAGGCCTTACCGATGGAGTTCCTGCATGTATAGTAGGCGTTGAGTCGCCTTCTCATCTTCTCTCTTGAGTATTTCTCTTCCAAGACAGGTTACAGTCGAGGAAGTTATCCAGTTATCCTTCGCCCATGCCGATATTTCGCCCAACATCACCTGCATAATTTCACCTATCGTGGACAGAAATTTTCCACTGACCAGCAGAACTAAGTCATCCGCGTAGGCAACGACTTTCCCGCCCATGAAAACAACCACAGTAAAGGTGATAGAACCCCTCCTTTCGAAAAATTTAACAGAAAAGAACAAACAAAGAAAAAAAAAAAAAATACTAAGATTCAAACAGTAATAATAAATTTTTTCTGTCTGTCTGTGTCCTGCACTGTTGGGATTCCATGTAAAGAGTGGCCAAAAATAGGAGGCGTAATTCTACATTGATGAATTTTAGCGCACATGTCTTAATTACAAAACAAAATAAGACCTAGCTTGGTGATTTTAAATCCAAGGATTCGAGTCCTTCCCATATATCCTAAAATTTAAAATTGCCATAACGGAGACCAAATAAAGATAACGTAATAATTTTGAACACACACTAGTTTTAGTATGTCCAATGCTTCGTGCAAATTTTGTTCAAATCAGATTAAGGATGCTTTTATCTCAAAAATGTCCTTTTTTGAACAAAATTGATTGATTTAGCTCAACAATCATTTATAATTAGTTAAATGTGTTACTACCATTTCGTTCAATGCAGAGCAAGCTATCCCCCCACCTCCCTCCCATATATCCTTAAAAGGTTTTAAATACAAAAATCGCACAACTAATTAAAAATAATAATTTTAGTTATCATGCATACAATTTACTTCTTTTTAAACATACAAAAAATATTATACTTGTATCCGAAAAAAAACATAATTTTGGTTATTACAGATACATTAACACAAACATATACGTATAATATTCTATTCGTTATCGCTTGCACTTCCACACCCAGATTCCTTTATCAAATCATTGCGATTTATATTGTTGGCACAAATTCTTTCAATTACATACGTCATTTAATCATTCATATCATTTGTTTATAAAGGTTTTTTTCTGACTAAATATAGAAATTGGTGGTTCTGACTGTAGAGTAGGATATACTTTTAGGTCCCTATTAATTTAAACCCATTAAAATATTTATATTGCGCCCACTTGACACAGGTCTTTAAATGTATTTACTAAATATCTCAGTATTTAGCCAACAGAGTTTCGAATCTACTTTTCCCACGTCTTTATTTAGCCCAGCTATTGCTTATTTTTAAAAGCATAATTTCAGTTCTTTTTTCTTTGTATCCCTAAGTATTATTTAAATACGATTTCCCGAAAATTGTTTAATACGATGCGATTCATTAGTTGCATTTTTTTTTAATTCCAGCCACTGCTGAAAAATATCACACATGAAAATAAAATATCAAATTTTTAATTTACTATAGAAGTTAACTTGTTTATAAAAATCCAGACTTACTAAAGAAATGTCATTTGGCTATCGGCATTTCGCGTATGATTAATATATGTAAACAATAACAGTGTTGCAATCACAAATACATAGTTAGCTTAAATTTAATTTCAAATGTATTAGCCATTACGAAAATGGATTTTAATTTCAACTAAAACAATTAAATACGAAGTTTAAAGTTTTTTTCCATGTTTCAGGCAAACCTTAACTTAGAGCTACAATAATTCAAAAACTACGCAAAACTTTTAAATTATATTTCACATCTGAACTAATAGAATTGTTTTCTTTAAAAAAAAAAGTTAAAAAATAAATAAAATTTCCTACATTTTGCCAAGCTCGTGGCAGTGTGCACAGTATGAATCTTTGAATTAACCGAAACATAATTGAATATGGTACACACTATGTCTGCACATGAGTATGTACGAAATACTTACGAATTTGATACAACTATTGATGAAACATCACAGACAGATGCTGATACACCAGGATTTAATTTTTCGTAGTCATCAAATCTTTGAAACAGTTCAGGAAACCATACCATCAATGTGTAGTAGCTGTAATTGATAAAATTAAATACACACAAATAGTCGAAGACATACATATGTATGTATGTATGTATGTACTTATATGAATTAATTACTGAGTAACAGTGAAAACTTGTACAGCTTCAATGATTCACAAACTTAAAATTCAATGTCCTACTAACCTCGTTGTCAGACAAAACTGTATAGCACATGTCAGTGATGTGTTCCTGAGATGAGGTTTCTTGCACAGTGTTTTTGTTTGTGACCAAATTTCAGCAAGTAATAATTTCAATTCATCGGGCTTGCTAAGTCTTAATCTTCTAACACTTTTCTCAATCGTTTTTTCCGACGATCTGCTCGGCCCAATAAGAGTCTTACACTAAAAAAACAAAAAAGTAATTATTGATTGATTTTAATAGCTAAAATTTAAAAAATTCTGTTCTCTTACAGGATAATCCTCTGGTTTTCGGCCAGTATTTTTGACGAACATATACACAAGAATTTGAAGTGCTTTTTCCGTTTCACCGTGCTCAAGTAAGAATTTTGGACTCTCCGGAAAAGCAAACAACCAACATCCAAGTAATAAGCTATATTTAAATATAAATGAATAATTGTAAATATAAGTACAGTTATTATATTCTTGTTACCGGGAACCGACCACAAATAATGACCATTTTTTCAAATTTCCATTAAAAAAAATATATCGCACTTGTTCCTCAAAAGCATAACAACTCAAAATTTTTCAATATTCACTTTTTGCAAGAAATCGATGTGCAGTGGTCAAATCTACGCACTGTACACATCTTAGGACAATTTCTCTAGTATTTTGCCAAACAAATACAATTGTTTCCCGCTTGTACTATAGTATAAAGCAACGGTCACACTTGGCAAATATTTGACGAAAAAGACGTGAGCAACAGGCAACCGAATACATAATTTTTTTGAATTAAAATATTTATTTTGATTATAACACCACATCTTACAGAAAACAGTTTTTTGCTATGTCTAGCAGTATAATAACCTTTATTTTGTGGTATTAAGATTATGTTTAATTTCACTTACTATTAACAAAAGTAGTGGTTATGCTTATTTGGTCAAATGTTTAATAAATGTGACCGAAGCTTAAGACTACATATAAAAGGAAAACGGTTTTTTTCTATATAAAATTCATGAATTTTGAGTTGTTATGCTTTTGAGGAACAAGTGCGATATGTTTAAAGTAAGATGCTGGAAGAATCAGGAGAACATAAAAATACTTCCTAATACTTGAAATCGTTAAGCAGTATTTATTTTTATTTTTCGGCTGTATTTAAAAATTAATAATTTTTTTAAATTTTATTTATTCATTATGGGTTTTAATTTTCAACTTTAAAAATTTAATTCATGCTATGGAAGACTATTATTAAAATTACAGCCTTTAAAATAATTAACCGATTGACGGAGTCAAATTTATATTAAGGTCGGGTTTTTGTGATTTGGTTTAAGTTTAAACTTAGT
The DNA here is from genome assembly GCA_963931875.1 of Pollenia griseotomentosa. Taxonomy (NCBI): domain Eukaryota; kingdom Metazoa; phylum Arthropoda; class Insecta; order Diptera; family Polleniidae; genus Pollenia; species Pollenia griseotomentosa. The sequence goes on along the minus strand of OZ007560.1, from coordinate 172,935,023 downwards.
TTAACGTAGTACAAAGCTCGGATTTTTTCCAGCGAAATGTGAATTTTTTATTATTTCATTAAGGACCAACTGTCTTATTTATAAAAAATAAAACATTCAAAATGTTTCGCTGAGATCTCAAAAAGCCATCCTAATAGTCCATCTATAAACTGTTTTTTGATGAACTAAAATTGGAATTTATTTTACTTTCTGAGCAATAACTAAAACTCCGAATGTAATTAACAAAAAGAATTTTTATTTAGTGTTTTATATACATATGTGTGTACATTAGGGAGGAGCGTTAATTTTTTTTTTGCGAATTTCAAATAGCACTGAAACGATGCATTTTATTCTGAGATGCATGGGAAAAATATTGAAAGACAATTGGGTCCAACTTTTAGTTCTCCACCGCAGCATCAATATTATGAAAATGAGTTAAAAGCGATCAATTTTTGAAACGTCACACGATGCACAAAATATCCATTATCTTTTTACATTGAAGTTTAGATTTGAGAAAAAGTTATAAGTTTTTGAATTTTTAACTTTTCGTCATACATATCTTGAATAAAAAAAATATTTTCTAAGCTAATATGTCGCTAAGCGAATATCACTCGATTCACATGGGTGCTTTTACGATGTCGCTTATTCGTAAAGAAGAAAGAGAGGTAAACAAAAAGACTGGATTTGTGTTTTGCATGCCGTTGTTTATATTTCTCTGATAACTTCTTGTTACGTTTTATTCTTTTTCTTACTTTGAAGTGTAACAGACGGGACCGGCAGCATTCTGGATTTAATTTTTTTTTTTTTTGTTTTTCTTATTTTATGTAATTTATATATTTGTATTATTATGGAAATATTTAAATATGAGGAAAAAAGGAATTTATTCGTTTATTTAATTTTTTTTTGATTGCTCAAAAGTAAACGACAAAAAGGATAATTTGTTTATAATTTCGGATAACAGAGGTAAAGCCGGATAATGAAGGTAATCGTTACAAAAAAATTTTAAGCAATGCAAAAAATAGTTTTTATTTTTCGGTTAATTGATGCTGCCGGTTAATCGAAATAAGGATAATCAAGGCCTTATACTGTAAAAAAGACATGCAAGCAAAAATCATCGTTTGAATGCAAAGGGTTTTTGGAAGTTGCTTCTGAATTGAGTGTATGACATTCATTTGTCTTTTTCATTCTGATATCTCTCTTTTCTTTAAGCCAATGCAACAATCGGATGAAAATGTATCCTTAAAGTTCAAAAAGTTTATTTCAAGACGTTTTGTAAAAAACTGCCATTTCAAATTGCTCCATTGATATGAAAAAATATAAAGATTGCCTCTTACTCGAAGGATTAAATATATTTAATATTAGTTAGTAATTAGTACACCGAGTATTTTTTCGGGCTGCATTTCAAAGATAATTTTACGACGATCACATGATGAATAAAATTTGTAAACGTAGACAAAATGGAAAAAGACGAATTTTTTCACACAAAATTGCTTTAATTTAGTTTAAACTTTAAATTATATATATATATTTTTTTTAGTAAAGTAAACTTTGTATGGGAAATAAAATTGGCTTTTTTCACTTTATTGCGTATAACTTTCTTAAATTTTGTCAGATCTTTTCGATTTTAAGATTTTTACTTGTAGGCTTAAAATAAATAATTAATAAAATTATCCATACCAATGAAGCAAATTTAACTAAAATTCATAAAATTACTCCAACTTCCAGCCCTGGTATAAGGCTAAAAAATATGTCGAAAAAATTTAATTTTTTTTATATAATTTAGGTAAATGCAACATTCTGGAGTTATTTGAAATTTATTTGATTATTTTTTTTTGTTTTCATGTACCGACGCGCTGCGACGCTCCACCCTACATACAAACATATGTACGTTACGGTCCCTGTTCTAAATACTTACCTGGGAATAGCGCAAATTGCAACAAATAAGTTCCAACTGTGATAAAAGAATATGTCTGATTCCAGGTGAATTACAACGGGAATGATTAACCACGCAATACCTATAACAAACAAATACATGAAAAACTGTTTAATGTTTATATAGATTAGAAATAAATCAATCAATTAATAATATACTAATAAGTAGGAATGCGATTTCCATGCAAATGCATGTTTTTGTCGATAGTTTAAGATCATTGTCGACCAATTATCTTTCCGAATCATTAAATTTGCATTAAAATGGCATCGAAAATCGAACATATTAAAAAAAAGTTCTTCAAAAAATTTCAAAATTATAAGCAGAAACAATCGTAAATTTTTTTTTTTAAATCAATAAATAAATTCTTTTGGAGCTCTGCTTAAAATATAAGATTTCGACAAAAGATCCTTAAATTTTTAACCGATGCAACAGCTTACATGGTTAAGGCCAAAACAAAAACGGAAAAATATCAAAAAGTTGCAGGTTAATTGAAACAAATGATCGCTAAAAAGACCAGTATGTATTGTTTTTGGTACTTGATGCATTGCATTTTAATAATTATAAATTCGTAGCAAATGTATTTATCAAGTAAACTTTTGTGGAAGCTTTTAGACTAGTTTAGTTTGTTCATGACTTTTAAAATTGTTTCCAGTTAAATAACATACGAAAATGCATGAGTACTTGATTTTTGATATTCGGTACCCAGAATGGTATGCAGTATGAAGTATTCATATATTTATTAGGTTTACACCTCTAAAATACTAATGCAATGTTATTTATATTCAATTAAATTTACTTTTCAAAAATACCTATAAGAAAACAAGTTTTTATTTTATGCTGCACTTTTAATTCATCTTTTGTTCTTCTCTATTTTTTTTTTTTTTACAAATTGTATGCTCTTTGCTTGTTTACTATATATATTGAATCATATGTTTTTGTTTTCTACTGGGTTTTACAGGTAAAAATTTGGAGGCTCTTTGCTAACAACTGTCATCTTACTCTCTCAGTAGATGCTCTCTTTTGCGAACGCATTTTAGTAAAATCCAGGTGCCAAATTATGGCATTCGATAACAATCGAAATTCCCATTTAAATTGTATTGCAATTTCGATCGATATCGAATGCCGTAATTTAGCCCCAGTACAAATTTTGGGGTAAACAAACGCAGATAAGAATTCAAATTAGTGTTGCCAGAAAAATCTTTTAAAAACACCGGCAACGTCAACTTCGACTGCCCATAAGCAAAAGTTAAGAAAATCTTATAGCAAGAGAAACAAGTGCTTTTGTGAAGTTTTGTTATTATTTTTTTTTTAATTGTTTACATACCCCTGAAGATGGTTAGCGACGCTAACCGAAATATTGGGAATTAAAAATAAAAATAAATATATAAAAACAAAAATAACGAGTTCTTAACTTTTATTTGTTTACTTAGACCTGCAGCCAAACAAAAACAACTAATAATTAACCCATAATAACTTCGCTGTTGCCTTTGAAATAAAATTTTCTCATATCGGGAAGATAAACTAACAACTGCAACTTCATCGGTGGCAAAATACGTTTTATTTTCGCCATATATATTTTTTAATCAGTCTGTAAATGCTTTTAATTTCATGCGTAAAAATACTTAAGTTTGTACAGATGGTACTAAATATGTTGTATAAGAAAAAGTTTTCTTGTTTTAGTTGTGTTTTCTTAGCTCAGCTATTTCTCTCTAACATCATTGCTGCCAACTTTTTTTTGAAGACTTCCCGACAAATCGCACTTCGAAAACCGCAAGAAACTGCAAAATTTTTTATTCAGGGTAAAATGAATTAAAATTATAGTTAAAATCTGAATATTTTGCAATATACTTATACAAATCAAGATAAAGTGTGCTTTTTCAAGATTTGCGACTCTTTATTAAAATTATATAGTACAATTTTTAATTTCCCTGTATTTTTTTAGTCCCGGGAACGTACAAAATTGTAATCTTATATAAATGCGTAAAAGCTGATAAGATTAACGCTAACTTTAGCAAAAAAAAAAAAAAAAAAAATGGGTAGTCAGATAAAATTAAGGGATTTGTTTTGCTTAGAATCTATTCAGAAATTAGAGTTCAATAGAGATTTCTCACCTTTTGGTCTCAAATTTTTACATCATTGGTAAATCTAGAATAATTAAGTGCAGATTTATCTGGATTTGGCAATGATGCTTAAAATCCGTAGACCACGATTAAAGAAAATATCGTGATAGAATAGAAGGCAATTAAACGTTGGAAAACCGATTTAAAATTTTACGCTATTTGTTGTTTGATATATACTTTTAACTTTCTGATGAACATTAGTGCAAACAGTTTAATATATGATGTCCACTACTGCTTTATGACGTTTATAAATTTTAAACGTTTTTGCCATTATTTCAAATATTCGGTCCTGTTTTGAAAATCACGTGATTTCAAATCACGTGCTTTTGAAATCACACGTGTGATTTTGTGGTGTTTTGAAAGTCATACCGTTGTTGTGTTTTTCGGTGTGCTTTCTGCAATTGAAGATCACACCAAAACACACAAAAACGGGACGCCAAAATATCACACGTGTGATTTTAGTAGGCACATGTGATTTGAAATCACGTGATTTGAATTAAAGTTATTTTCAGAAAAAGCATTTACAATCCTAACTATTGAATAGATTTTTTTCCACTCCTAAGGTTTCGCTTTGATTTATCTAATTTCTTCTAATGAAATTCTTTTAATTTTCGGTTGCTTAAGTATTTTAATATAAACATTGATTTACTGTTGATAACACACTTTTTACTTTAGCTTTTACTATAAATTATTGTTTATAAGGTTGATAACACTGATTTTCAGCAAAAGTAGATTTAAATGAAATATATGGAATATAAAGATTTTAAATTCAAATCCCTTTAAAGTTTTTTTTGTGTGCTGGTTACGCCAATATATTTCATCATAACTTGATTCCGATTACAAATTGTTAGGAATAACATTTCCTTTAAATGTTCAACTGTTTCGGATTTATTCAGAAATAAGTTACGACAAATTTCATGCATGAGATCTGACTTGTCGGATATACGCAAGTTGTGTGAGGACCCAGAGGAGGTAGTGAGTTCTTAGGCGAATTGAGAGATGTCTTGAGCTGTGGGTGAGAGAATTTGAGGGGATTCGTAATTGGAATTTCCTGGCTGCGCAACAGGAGACTGGAGACTTGGTACTCTTTGGGCAGTTTTCTGTTTACTAGGGTTGTCCTTCTTGTTTGGTACGATTCTTTTTCTTCCACTTCTTTCCTTATTCTTGTGCTTTCACTCGTTATTTCTTTCTTTTTTCTTATTTGTATTCTATCACTAACTATGGCGTCACAATGGACCATATTGGTGTCTGGGTGAGGGTGTGAAGTTGGCTTCGAACCAGCCGTTTTAGATAACCTAACCTAAAATAATGGGCATGACTAATATTTCATCCGAAATCAAAAATTAAATTCACTTTAAGTGATTTTAACTAAATTTTTTTTTTAATTTTTTGTACAGTTTTGGAGATATTCAGACATAAGTGGCGCTAAAATTTTTAATGCAAAATTAATGCTGATTTTTGTGTAAAAAGAATTAAAAAAAAATATTAAGGGCAAAAATTTTAAAATTCTATATAAAAAAATAACTCATAAACCATGAAAATCGGTGGACAAATGTTGATTTTAGGAAAGGAAATTGTATTCCTATTCGTATGTATGTAAGTATTTTGATAAAAATTAGACAAATTGTTTTAAAGTTATGATGAAATATACGAGCATAACTGCCTTATTTCAAAAGAAATATTAGTAAAGACCATAAAAAACTAGACGTGATAGAATCAATCTGTTATCAGATTTCAATTCAGCACGCCAAAGTCAACTAAAATCACATAACAAAGTTCTTGCTCCTGGCTTTTTTTGCCGCCAAGTGTAATTAGCATTATTAACGTTCTGTTAACAAAAACTAAAACAATATTTGTTAACTGAACATAATGTGACAGAATAACGAAAATTCCTAATAAGAAAACTCATAAAATCTGTTTAACAAAACGTTGTAAAATGTTTTTATAGCGGAAACGAATTCAATTTCGACGAAACATTGTTTTATCTTCTCAGTTTATAACTTCAATTGAAAAAATATTTGAAATCTGTTATATTGTAAAAAAAAACATTCTAAATTGTCAGACACCTAGAACAAAAATCTTATATTCTATTGATATTAAATAACCGCTAGTTTTCCCGCTAACGATCCAAACAAAAATTTTACCGCACTAGGCACACAAAAACCGCTAGAATCGTGGTAAAGCCATCATATTGGCAACAGTGTTTAACACCATAGTTGTATAAGTCTCTTTAAAATGTTTTTAGAAACTGTCAGAAATTCGACGTTATTAATAGTTTAGTTTATTTACTTACCAGGCAAAATAATTATACCAAATGTCCAAAATAATTCCATCCAACATAAAATCTTTTCACGATATTTGGTTGGTTGAAATTCTCCTAAATATGGAAATACGATGCCCATGGCGCCTGCTACGCTGTAAAAAAGACGTTGTAACAATTATTTAATATCATGAAAATTGTGGTAGAGATATTTTAAGATTTAAGGAATATATCGTTATCTAAAATGCACGTAACATCACTTTTCATAAGTTTACAGAAGAAGCAAAAATAGTTGTAAAATGTAAAATATTTGAGATACAAAAATATTGAGATACAATTTTTTATACATAAGCTAAAACTGCGATAGCCAATCCATTGTTAATAGAAGTTTAAAATTTTGTACATATACATAAGAAATATTATGTAGTGAATCGTAGTCAATAAAAAAACTCAATTTTGATTTTTTATGATACTTTGTTTTGCATTTTAGACAGCAATATGCCCATATTACAGCAATAACTAAACAAGAGCGAAAGCGAAACGTTGTGTACATGTGTAAATAGAAGTACGTATATGTATCAGAGAATGACAAAAGTATCATTTTAAGTACTCTTTCAATATTAGTGAAAAAACATGTATGGACATGCATGAGTAAAGATCAAAACCATACACACACATACCAATACCTATAACAAGCTAAAGTTGAATATGTATAGGTATACGCTGCCAATGTGTATTTGCATATTCATTCTTCTTTTTGAATGTACATGCAGATATAAATAAAATTTCTGTTAGCTATCTGCAATACCCATATAAGTATGTGTATTACCGTAAGTATAACGTAAATATACAGAGCGCGAGAGAGAGCAGAGATGGCAAATGCAATTTTAAAAATTTAGAAACTAGGCAAAAGTTTTTGTGTGTTGTTATTCAGAAAAATATCAAGATTATTTTAAAGCATTTTAAGATTTGACTAAGCTGTTTTATAACTCGAGAACTACTCAACCTATTTACAAACCAATACATGTGTCGGAAAAGGGTACTTTTACCGAGGAAACTATCTAACAGATCTTTATGAAATTTAAAACATAGATAGATCCATATTTATATAGACACATAAGCTATGTATTTTTTAAAAAATATCATCACGAGGGGAAATAGGGGGCAATTTATGCCTCTCCAAAACTATCTAACAGATTTTAATGAAATTTAAAACATAGATAGATCCACCTCTATATGAACACATAAGCTATATATATTTTAAAAAATAGGATAACGAAGGGAAATAGGGGGCAATTTATGCCTCTCCAAAACTATCTAACAGATTTAAATGAAATTTAAAACATTGATAGATCCATATTTATATGGACCTATAAGCTATATATTTTTTAAAAAATAGGACCACAAGGGAAGCTCGGGGGTATTTTCTGCCTCTCGAAAACTATCCAACAGATTTTAATGAAATTTAAAACATTGATAGATCCATATTTATATGGATTATATTATATGGACCAGGGAAAAAATACTTATAAAAAACGGCTATTTTTATTTTTGTAAATTAAATTTTAATTCAATCATGTTTTTTATAATGTGTAGTGAAGATAGTAATACATTCATTTATTATTCTTAAAACTAAACAACATTTATTGCAAAATAAAAAATAAAAGTAATTAAAAAAAAAAACAAAGTTATCAATATTCTTCTTATAACTAAAGTTAATTTATTGCAAAGTAAAAAATAATTTAAAAAACAAACAAAACTTCATTATTTCATCATAGTTTGTTAGAAAAAAATGTGTAATAACGCGCTTTTGCATTAAGAAAAAAAACACACTTGTAGTTACGTCCCTTTGTTTTTTGTTAATTAAAGCGTCACTTTTGATCGAAGAAGTGTCCAGACATGTATTTTAATGGCATTCATAATAATCAATCAAAAAGCTGATTTTTAATACGATTTCTGTATGACGTGCTAAATTCCCAATTTTTCATATTTGATAAATACACTTTTTACACTTTTTAATTTTTTGTTAGTTACGACTTTTTGCGTTTTAGCTAACGATATACACATGCTTGTGTAATTGTGTTTTTGCTTAATGTGTAACGGTAAAACAAACAAGTGTGAGTATAACATGGGCATGCAACAATTTCTATAGAATCTACAACATTGATGTCAAAAAAATTTTGCAACTGTACTGATCAGAGAATTTTAAAGAACAGCAAACACAAAAAACTAAGCGCAAATATTTTTATTAACATTTAATCACAATAAATGGTTTTGGCTGGAAATAAATTTAAAACATATTAAATTTTCATACTTAATTTTTTAAACTGATTTAAAACTTTGACTTTAAAAATTTTTTTAAAACAATATGAATTAAAAATTTCCTCATTTTAGGTAAATCAATTAAAAAAATAATTTAATTCAGTGTGAACTGCTATAATGTTTTGCAAATTAAAGCAAGAATTGTATCAAAGAAAACTCAAATAAAATCTTCTACATGTATGCTTTTATGACAGTTTCGTAAAGCCAATAAAATTATTTTTTTTTTAATTTTACCATAATTTATTTTACACACTGTAGTTGTTAAAATATAAACGCAGTTACCATACACATGCACTTGTCGCTGTCACACCCGCAAAGCATAGATAAGTGGCACGAGAAGGCATACATGGCTTTTTATGTATGCTTGTAAGTATGGATTTGTATGTTGTGCTAATAAGAAAGAGTGAAACAACCACTCAATACATTTATTTACATTGGTTTTTATAATGTTTGCGACATGTTTTTTACATCTGACTTGTCAACTTTTTAGGTCACATGTTATTCTGCATGTGTGTCAAAATTGCTGTTTAACAAAATTTTTTTAATATTCGATCCAAAACGTACATGTAATTTGCTCCTCGTAGTCTTAGTTTGAAAAAAAAATACATAGCTACTGTGTATCTATATTTTTAATTTCATTAAAATTTTTAAGAAAGTTTTAGGGAGGCAGAAAATACCCCATATCTCCCTCCTAGTTCTATTTTTTAAAAAACTATATAGCTTATGTGTCCATATAAGTAGGCCCCTTTCTATGTTTTAAATTTAATTAAAATCTGTTGGATGGTTTTGCAGAGGCAGAAAATACCCCCGAGCTTCCCTCCTAGTCCTATTTTCTAAAAAATACAAAGCTTATGTGTCCATATAAATATGGATCTATCAATGTTTTAAATTTCAATAAAATCTGTTAGATAGCTTCGGAGTGCAGAAATTGCCCCTTTCCACCCCTCGTGGTCCTATTTTTTTATAAAAATATAGAGCTTATGTGTAGTTTAACATAGGCAATGCTGATGACAAATTTATTTTATGTATCATAAAAAATATTTACATAGTCCCATACCTGCCAAGTGATCAAAGCACAATTTTGCTAAAAAAAAAATTTTTTCATTTTTACACAGAAGTGCCAAAAATACTGAAGGTATTTTTTTTAACATGGATATTTTAAATGTATGGCAGATACCCAAAACACATTCATTGTTATTGAATAATATCTGCATAACATTCATGTATTTTTGTTTACTGAATATGGTTGCGTGAAGATATTGCCGTGCATAAGTATAAGTAATAACCATACTTTTTGCGTTATAAATATGTGCATACACAATAACGAAAAGCGTGGGTAAATACCTCTGTATATTATTCTTATGGGTACTTGTTGTCATTCTCTGATATGTATTCTCCTTTTCTCTATTCGTTCTTTATTATTTGCGATTATATCGGAATTTATCCTGGTCCAATCATTAGGTTATGGAGTATTCGGTTACATGGTTTTAATCAGCAATGCCAATAGTAGGGAATTTTTCCTTTTTGTAGGAATTTTTTCGGAAAATTACAAGCGTTGGGAAAAAGGATAGATTTTTTATTGAAAGTCAACTGTAGGGATTGTCAAAATATTACCTCATTCTCAATATATTGTCTAAAAAAACGTGAATATTCGTCTTATTTTCATTTAAAAATTTAAATTTTTCATATTCAATAGCATTTAAGCGCAAATGTAGTATTTTTTAACAGAAACCATATACTATGAGTCCTTACAGTCTGGCAGTCTTCAACAATTGCCAAAACCATGTACCCGAATATTCGTCGCGCCCCTAATATATAGTTTGGAGGCGACTTATATTTTCGTCCGCATTTGCGAACTATTCTCTTATTTTGTTGTTGTGTGCATTCGCACTCAATGAACTAATGAATGAAATTTTTTCATAGAAATTAATTTGTAAAAAAACGATCACAACTTTTAAACTAAGAGATATAAAACAAAACTGTTTCGAATTTTTAAAATATTTTTAATAAACACTTTTAAGGATAAGAAATATTATGTTTTGAAAAGAAATTTTTTTATATTTTTGGTTCAGGAGAACTGAAGAAAATATTTTTTTAAAATTCTACAGGGTCTTTCTCTTATTTATAGAACACGAGCGCAAAACTCGTCCACTTACATTTAAAACAAAAACAAATTTCGAAATTTTGTTTTTGTTTTAAATGTAAGTTAAACGGATAAGTTTTGCGCTCGTGTTCTATAAACCACACATAATTGATTTTTCTCTATCACGTCAGGTTTTCGAGATACAAAAAATAAATAAAATTACTTTGTTTCTTGGTGGAGGGTATCAAAGATTCGGCACAGCCGAAGATAGTACTCTAACTTGTTTCTTACTAAATAGATTTGTTTTTGCCGTCGTGGTAATACTTGCGAGCTCGGCAACATTTGTCCCAAAAGACAGTTTAATATTTTTCAGTGTATCACTATCCACTGTTGTTGTAAAAACTGACGGTGAAAGGAAACGTGTTCGAGAAATTGGTTTAGCCGTTAGGTAGTTAATATTGTTTTGTTTTGTTTTATTTATTTCAACATAATTTTTGTTAGCATGCACTGTCACATAAACATTTATTTCATTTAATTTTATTGTTGTTTCATTGTTTTTACTCATGCAAAAAATTGTTTTTGTTTTTCACCGTTTTACTGTGCTTTTAATATTTTTATTATTTATTGTATTTTACAACAACGCCAAAAATAAGAAATTTAAACTAAAATGTTTTTGCACAGAATGTGTATATGTACATACACATGTATGAACGTTCATACGTACATACATATGTATTTATATTTTTTTACTATTTATCTTTATTTAATTTTTTTTTCGTTTTAATTGTTCACTTTTATGTTAAATAATTTAAATAAAAAATATCATATATTTTTTCACAACAAAGCACAAACTGAACTGCATAAACAGTGAATTAAATTTTTATTTGCGAATAGCTAAAGGCCCAGTAAGGCGAACGTTGCTGTACCCGTAATGTACCGCGCCGTACTGTAAGCACGTTGGTGCACTTATAGAACATTTAAAAATGTGTCAAATGTGTTTCCCATACATAAACAAAAAGCAATAGTACCCTGCAAATGATATTGGACCACCTGATCCATTTTGATAAAATGGACTACCCCATGGACTGGTCCGATGTAATGCAAGCATGGACCATGTCATTGTTAAAAAGTGTTTGTAGTGAGACGACATGTCTTCGTTTTTTCACGACGTGCCTTCGACTTCAAAACGACTTCAAAACTAATCCTCTTAAGTATACCATGGAGTAGTTTTAAAACTACTCCTTTGTAGTCCAAGGCTGGGTTATATGGTCCTGCCCTAGGACATCGTAATGTTAAATAGACCATGTTTTTTCCATACGTTTGGGTTACTTTTGGACTAGTCCTAGTCCCTTGTGGACTACTCTTTACACGCGTGTTTGGACTGGTCCTATTATTTGCAGGGTATACATAAAACAAAACACACAGTGATGGGAATCAGAAATGTTTAAATGGTGACCGCTGTGCAGAAAAAGTACCAAGTGATTTAAATGGTATTAAAACAGTATTTTGTGTGTGTAAAAAACATAAATAATTTATATTTATATTATAGATTTACAATTAACAAATTTGTATTTTATCATATATATTTTTAGCATACATATAGTGTATTATGGTGCACGCACCAAACAAGGTTTTGATACTATTTAAAGCCTTTTATTTCTTTCACATTTCCATTGTATGTGTATATGAATTTGTTTATTTTTTACATCTAAACATAAATATATTTGTTTATATGGAAATATGTTGTATTTTAAGTTGTTTTGTCTCAATTCCATAGCTTTACTGAAAAAAGTTCCAAAAAAAAGAGCAAAAATACCCACATTCAATTAAACATACAAGCAGCCCATCACTGCTTTACAACTGTCACGTAACAACGGCATAAAAATCTGTTTTATATAGATCGAGACGTTCCGTCAACGTGACATTTAAATTCAGTAAGCATTTACATTGTTTGCAAATAACAAAACGAACCAGACGTTCCGTTAGGGGACGTACACATAAATTTGTAAATTTTCATATTACTCACCTACTGGATTTTACTGGGATTCTACTGGAAAAGTAAACGAACGCACATACTATTTGCAAATAAGATTTTAAGCATTGCCACACTTTTAACCGTTTTACGTTTTTATATCGATGTGGCACATTCATATGACAACAAAAGTAAAATAAAATCAAAATTGTGCGAATAAATTTAAAAATACACAATAATTTTTGATCTTTTTTATTTAAAAAATAAAAAGTTTATATACATACAGTGCTACTAAATGAATAAATTTTAGATCTGGCATCATTTAAAAATAAGAAATTTCATTAAGAAAATTGACATATAAAAAGTAAGTTAGTTAATCGCAAATACACCCCGTGTCAGATACAACATTATTGTTTTGCGTGACGTTTCTTACGTAGACAGAAAAGCGTCACGCAAAAGGTGTATTTCACAATAAAAACTTTGACAACACTCACACATTGCTTGTTAAAAAATAAATAAATAAAAAAAATTAAACTAGCAGATTGTCAAAGCGCGCAGGCTAGCTGGTAGTGAGCTTGGCTATCAGCGCCGGGGTTGCGAATTCGATTCCCGCCAGAGACTCTGGTTTATTTCCTGCAGACAAGCGTGAAGCTTCGCGGGGATAAGCTTAGGGAATTAAAGAAAAAAAAAAACTTTTCGCTTGGCTCTGTGTTATACTATGTTCACACTTGGGTTCTTAAACGCGTTTAAGCAACTCGAACGTGATTAAGCTCTAATCACATCCAAATCGAGATGATTACCCATACATTGAAGTGATTAGTTAAGCAACTCGAACGTGATTAAGCTCTAATCACATCCAAGTCGAGATGATTACCCATACATTGAAGTGATTAGTTAATCACTTCAAATTGACTTGATTACAACTAAATCACTACATTAATCACATAGAATCCACTGAACATACCTCAAACTGAGTATAATGTAGAATCGGTGTACAACCTATTTTTTATTTTTTCCTTAATCATTCGTACATTTTCACAATTTCATCATTAAAATGGTTAAAATAATCTTCTGATAACTTTATAAAAGTATTTTTTTATCAATTTTTAATTCTTTAAATAAATATAAATTTGTTTGTTGTGTTTTTTTCTTAATCATCTGTAATCTTAATCATCTCAAATGTAATGTGGACGGCTTTGATTAACTTAATCAACATTTTGCTTCTTTTTTTTAATTCCCTAAGCTAATCGCCGCGAAGCTCTACGCTTGTCTGCAGGAAAGAAACCAGAGGCTCTGGCGGGAATCGAACCCGCAACCCCGGTGCTGATAGACTAGCTCACTACCAGCTAGCCTACCGGGGTACGCTTAAACGCGTTTAAAACCCCAAGTGTGAACATAGCATTGAAAGTACTTTATGTGACATGTTTCGTATGAATATTTCATCTTAGATGTCAAAGCGAATCTCTAACGCAACGCGAAGCAAAAGTTTTATCTGACATGACCTTTATTTTTTTTGCGAAAAGGCTGCGTATAAACGTAGTATATGTTCACACTTGGATTTTAAAACGCATTTAAGCAATGTTGATTAAATTAATCAAAGTTGATTAAAAGATGATTAAGATGACAGTTGATTAATAAATAAGATACAACAAACAAATTTATATTTCTTTAAAGTATTTAAAATTGATTAAAAAAAATACTTTAATATAGTTATCAGTACTGAAATTCTGTAACTTTTTAACGACACAAATTTGTCGTTAAATAATCAAAATTCTTTAGTTAACGATTATTATCGTGAAGAGCTATTCTGTTATTAAATTTTAACAATTTTTATCGGTACACAATATCAGTAGCTAACTACAGGGAAAAAGTTCTTGTTAAGTAAAAACGATAATAAATAACAGTTCATTAAAATATTATATATATATAGCAAATAGGGCAATTTTGAACGCAAAAAAAATATGAAAGTATAGTTTCACCCCGACCCTACATTACAGTATTTGGGCGAAAATATTATCTAAATATCCAATTACAATGTATTTATATGTGCCAAATTTGATAAAATTATTTCAAATGGCTACCTGTACTTTGCGCACAAGGTTTTTTGGACAGCCACCAAGCCAGCGTGATAGGGAACACCTTGTTGGATTGATTTTGATTCAGTCGGTATACTCAAAGTTGGGTCTAGAGTCTATATTTAAATGTGTTACACACATTTGCACAAACACATAATATCCTCTTCACATACAGTAGGGGTGGTATAAAAAGTGAGAGCAGAATGTTGAGCTAGAGTGAGTGGCTCAGGCACCTCGAACTTTTTCCCTATGTACAAAAAGATTTGAAACTAACATATTTGTTTAGAAATATAATCAATATTTCCACGGTTTCATTTATGTTTTGTTAAAATAAATTTTTTGAAAGCAAACTTGTTTTATATTTTTTAACAAATAGAAACTGGGAATTATCTCCTTTCGTAGGTTACTTTATATTATATTCAACATTTTTTATTTTTCGAATTTATTCTAAGAGTTACATTTCAGTTATGTATTTTATAAAGCTTTTTTGTAATAGTTCTATTCCTTAAATTTTTAGGAATGACTTTTATACACTACCAGACTATTATATTGTATTTTCTTGTTACATTTTACCTTAGCTGTAGCGGGCCAGAAAATGCATTACATTCTGCTGGTGTCTAATAATTGTAAATTTTTCTGTACATACAATATACTTCATTGCTATCCAAAGGATAGCTAAGGTAAAATGTAACAAGAAATATAATATAATAGTCTGGTAGTGTATAAAAGTCATTCCTAAAAATTTAAGGAATAGAACTATTACAAAAAAGCTTTATAAAATACATAACTGAAATGTAACTCATAGAATAAATTCGAAAAATAAAAAATGTTGAATTTTATATTTTTTATTAATTTTATTCTTATATGTATTTATATATTTTACTGATATTTGTCGTTAATATTTCTAAACAAAAATATTTGTTTATTTTAAAATAGAGAATAACGAATTCGTTAAAGTAATCGAGATTTCTCGTTAATGCCGGTTCACACACATCAAGTTTGACTCTTAAAGTCTTGCTCTTTTAGGACAGAAGGGAAAAGAGAATGCAATTTCTTGTATTAATACATGTATTAATTTTTTTAATACATGTCAAAAACTCAAGTAATATGACAAAGTGTAATAGTATGAATGCAATGTGTCACGAAAATGCCAAGCATTATGAAAAAAGTTTGACATCCCCAGGGCTGTGGAGTCGTCCGAAAAAAGTACTAACTCCGACTCCGACTCCAAACACTGAAATTTTTTAAGTGCGACTCCGACTCCTTCTATAATCATGATGCTTAATGTATATTAGACTCAGTGATGTTAATTTTTATTTTTTCATTACCGTACGGCCTTCTAAAAATTACCATTTTTGAGAAGAAATTAGCGTATGTAAACATTAATGTGCTGTTTCCAAATGACAGCCGATTGATTATGTAATAAAATTATAAGAAAAGCGCTCAGTCCATCGCCTGTCATTTGGTAATACCACAAACGAGCAGTATTCATAAACCATTTGTTAATATTTTAAATGTGTTTTAAGAAAAAATTTGATTAAAAATTTTTGTTTAAAAAACCTTTTAAGCAAAATTATTGTATTTTTATGAATATGGCAGTAAAATATTTTGAATAAAATAGATACATACAAACATATACATATGTATGTATATTCATTCAACTTTTATTTTTTTTTAATACGCTTAGCGTGCATATGTATGTGATAAACATTAAAAAAATAATGTTTTCTTTAATTCATTTAATTATATACTTAAAGAAAGTTATGTACTGTAATAATTTTTGAATTGTTACAGTCACAAGAAAAATTAATCCATCCGTACTTAACCAAGGCAAAGTTGTGTCAATAGTACGGTAAGTACAGATTTTTTTTTAAATTAAGTACAGAATGCTTGATTCAAATACGGATTATTCAAGTGCCAAACACTTAACTCTAGCCCCATTTAATTCTTTAATCCTATAGTAAAATGTATTAGCTCACGGCTATTTGATATGTATGTATGTTTAAATACTGTTGATTTTTAAACAAACAAAAAGTTTAATATAAAATTAAGAATAACTATACAATCATAATTTCAGTTTTCTTAATTGGACTTATCGCTGTTACGAAAACATTTGCAAAAACATTACGTTCTTAATTTTTTGTTTAAAAATTTATCTATTTTTAAATTTCAAATCACCTTTCAAACGTTAAAATTATTAAACATTCATACATATGTAAGCACGTATATGTATACTAAAAATCCATGAGGGTATACTAAGTTTGTCATTCCATGTGAAACATTTTTATTATTCATCTAATAAACCTGGTTTCTTGAGTAATTCTAAGTCGATTTAGCCATGTCCGTCTGTTCAAAATACGCTCACTTTCGAAAAACTTAAAACAAAAGTTCAATCTTGGTGTCAAATTACTTCTAGTTATAATAAGCAGTTTGGGAGTGACATCCAGCAAAATCCGATCAGTAGGATCATAGTTAACAATCAAAATGTAGAACCACCACCCTTAAAAATTAACAATTTTGTTACAAAAAATTAAGTAAAAGGTGCCATAATGTACTTCTAAAACCGTAATAAATATTGCTATCATATTTAAATGTGCTTTCGTAAAGATTGGTCCATATTTTACCAAAGGACCTATATAAAATACTAAAATTTATAAAAACGTAATAAATATCGGTATCATAATAAAATTTGGTACGTCACAGTTTTATAAGACACTGCAAAATTTCGTGAAGATCGGTCCATAATTTGCTATATAATGCCCCATATAATGCTCACTCTAGGAAATTATTTTAATACACCTAAAACCGTAGCAGCTATTGAGTTTGTAAAATTTGGTCCAATTTTGGTTTAAATGGCTAGAAATAATACCATGCAATTTTCTGATTATCGGTCCATATTTACCTAAGATCCCATATTAAGCAGCTTACTGAAAAGCACTTTAAGCGCCATTTAGATACTTTATAACGGAAATCACTATACAGGCTTTCGTGATGATCCGGTCATAATTTATTTTTTTAAAAAAAACTCTTATTTCTGAAAAAAACCTTTTTTTTACAAAAGTGCCAACATTTTTAAAAGAAAAAACAAAAACATGTTGTAAGACTTTTTATATTACTGTTAAATAATTAAATGAAAAAAAGTATATAGAATTCATTTTATTTAAAACTATATAAAAATTGAATCTAAAAATGTATTTATTTTTAAAACGCCCTCGCGAAAATTTTCAATATTTTGCTCTTTCTATTAATTATGTTACTAAAATTAAAGCTCAAGCTATTCATTATTAACTTCTTCAATATCACTCAAATAGACTAGATTTGCCACTTTTTTGCATCTCAAAAAACTTGCAAAAAAAAGGGAAAACTTGATAAATGACATGGCTGCCATGGGATAATATAAATGCCCCTCCTGAAAATCATTTTAGTTCGGCATAAACTGGTACAAATCATGATATATTATTTAAGTAAGTTCAAATTGCTAAGAAAAAAGCAATTTGAACTAATTGGTTTGAACTGGAACCAATTTTTATACTGACGTCCGTTTTATAAAGATTATTTAATAATTTATAGCTCTCATATATTCTAACTTTCGGTGGAGCGTGTCAAAGATTCGAAACATCCGAATATAGCGCTCTAACTTTTTTAATGCATTAGCTTTTAAATAGTTAAATAAAGCATAAAAATTATTCTTAAAAATTTCAAATCGATATTTGAAATATTGCATCGTCAATTTCGAGTAATTTTTATTTTGGAAAATTTTTCTTAAATTTTTTATGTCGAAAAACTTTGGAGTCGGAGTCGCGAGTTTTTGTGGGTACTACGACTCCGACTCCGGCACAAAAACCTCAACTTCTACTCCACAGCCCTGGATAGCCCATACGAATTCATCGTTTTTTGAAAAATTTCTAAACAATAATACTTTTCATTGGATCTGGGTTGTATTTTATTTCATGTGTGAGTGTTTATACTTTGTGTGATGGTGTGAACACAAACTGTCATGTTAAATTAGATTTTTTGACAGTCGCAACAAAAGTCATTAGATTTCTATCTCACAAAGTATTATGGAATACGTAAGACTTGTGAAATAGTGTAATCTAGCCTTTAACGATATCGGTAGTAAAAAAGTTAAAAAAAAGGTAGCTAAAAAAGTTACAGAATTGCGGCACAGAAGATCATTTTAAACATATTAGTGATGGAGTTGTGATAATTAATGGATTATTTAAATACGAAATAAAAACATTAAGAAGAAATCGGTTGTACACGTGAGAGGTTCGTTTTCTGTGGCCTATTCTACATCATACTCAGTTTAAGGTATGTTTAGAGGATTCTTGTGATTAATGAAATGATTTAGTTTTAATCATTTCAATTTGAAGTGATTAAAATATCACTTAAATGTATGGATAATCATCTCGATTTTGATGTGATTAGTGCTCAAACCCAAGTGTGAACATAGCATGATACACAAATAAATGCATTTGCTAATGACATCTTTATCATGTTTTGCCCAAACAAAACGCGTGCTTTTGCATTGTTGTAGTTCTACATAGACCTTATGATTGGACCATGGAATTCATACGGAAGAAGTCATGGTGTCATTATTAGAAGGTGGCCTCTTTTACGTTAAAGTGTATTGAAGCCGGTGTATTTATATGATATATTATAATTGTCAAACTGCATAAAAAAAAATAAAATACACATAACGTTTTTTTTGTACTTTAAGTAAATACACAATGGAAGAAGTGACACCCACCTGTCAAAGAGCTTATGCTTTTAGTACAATTAAGGTCAAAAAATTACAATTTGTACAGATTGTTGGCACAATTTGAATTTTAATGCCATCCCTGTTCATGCATATGAATTATATGGGCATGAGAATTTTTGACAGCTACCCTGCAAATAATAGGACCAGTCCAAACACGCGTGTAAAGGGTAGATCACAAGGGACTAGGACTAGTCCAAAAGTAACCCAAACGTATGGAAAAAACATGGTCTATATAACAAATGCGCATAGAAGCTAGCTTTCCCTCAACAATAAAGTTCAGTGTATTTATCAAACATGAAAAATTGGGAATTTAGCACGTCATACAGAAATCGTATTAATGATAAATTTTGTATTCCCGTAAATAACTTTAATAATATACTCGCATGTGCCCGTCTAGAAAACTGAATTGGCAAATTGTTTTTTTTTTTTTTTGTTGTTTTCTTACAAAGACAATAGAATGAAACAATTTGTTTTTTAATTTTGTTTTTTCTTTTTACCCACTTACAACTACAATTCGAGTCGGAAAGAACCCAACCAATTGTAGGGGATGTAAGAAAAGATAAACTCACTGTTTATTGTTGGTGTTTTGTTTAAGCTTTGATATTGTTACTTACAAGTAAGACTTTGGGTGTTTAAAATTCGTATTCGCTTTAGGGTTTTATTCGTATAATATTTTTAGCTTTTCTAAAATCTTAGGAAAAGGTTTCCTGATGAGCTGGCCTAAACAACCAGTGAAATGCGCATAGAAGCTAACTTTCCCTCAACAATAAAGTTCAGTGTATTTATCAAATATGAAAAATTGGGAATTTAGCACGTCATACAGAAATCGTATTAATGATAAATTTTGTATTCCCGTAAATAACTTTGATAAAATAATTACACTGCTTTGATCCAGTGGTGCTAACCGTTTTTTAGGTTAGCTGATGTTTTCCAGAAACAACATAAATTCGCGCAACTCAAAAACGGATTATTGAACTCAACAAACACGAAGTCAAACCTTTGATATGAAATGACTTTATCATTTGAGGGGCTTAAAGCACAAGGGGTTTAAGTGCCTTTTTTCTAAAATTGAAGTTACATATGAAACAAGTAGTTACAGTTCAGAGAAGTTTAGAGCATAAGAGGTGAATGTGTATTGGAGCACAAGGGGTATATGAGAACTTTAACCCCTTTTGCTCTAAATAAATATTAAAATTATTTTTACATTATTATTACATGGACCGAGTGCGTGAATTTCTTAGAAGTTCTAAGCTGAAATTTACGGCACTTGTTCTCAAAAAATCTGTTTTGCCTTATTGCACAAAGAATTTGATTTACTTTATTTTCGGGCATCCAAAAATGCATTAGGTACGCTTTGAAAAAATGCATTAGGTTCACTTTGAGAAGGATGACACTTGGAGCCTCTCATAAAAAGGTGATCTTTTGAATGAGCAAGAAAACTTCGTCAAAGTAAACATGAACTTTCGAAATGTTAGCTTAGACGTTTAGTTACTCCCACAACTTCCTACTTAAATCAGCGTCAAACCAATAAAGTTCGAGATATTCAAGAACCTTCAGTATCTTATTTACTATTTACCACCAATTTACCATGAACTGTTCAAACCACTTCCTCACTATAGAATCGACGAAATTCCTTCCGGAAAGAATCGAAAGCAAAGGTGAGAATGAACATGAGCCTGATGATGTCTTACAATCTGATTACACAGTACAACAGCCAATCTGGGGGGTGAGAAATTCCAAGTCAGGGTGATGGTACTAGGTCAGTACAGTAAAACCCTCAAAGGGTTTGGCGTTCGTATGTGTCAGTTTTTTTTTATGACATTTTAAATTTTTTCCTTATCTTGATGTTTTTTTGTTTAACATAACTCGAGAACCACTTGTCCGATTTTGCTAAAACAAACTCAAAAAAATTTAGAATTACAATTTCTTTAATCCGTTCATATAACGTTTTTCTTTATAATCAACAGTTTTGCCGGTAAAAATAAATTTGTGGAGAAAAAAAAATTTATTTTTTGCCTAAAAATAGGCAATATTTATTAAAATAAATTTTAATTTTTAGGCAACAAAATATTTTTTTTCTCCACAAATTTGTTTTTACCGGCAAAACTGTTGATTATAAAGAAAAACGTTATATGAACGGATTAAAGAAATTGTAATTCTAAATTTTTTTGAGTTTGTTTTAGCAAAATCGGACAAGTGGTTCTCGAGTTATGTTAAACAAAAAAACATCAAGATAAGGAAAAAATTTAAAATGTCATAAAAAAAAACTGACACATACGAACGCCAAACCCTTTGAGGGTTTTACTATACTGACCTAGTACCATCATCCTGACTTGGAATTTCTCACCCCCCAGACAATAATCCCAAAAATGTTCCATAGTGTTATTACTAAAAAATGTCATAAAGAACCATATAAGCTTTTCCTAATAAAATGTTATTTTAAAAATTAAGAGTATGTGGTGTTCTTATTAGGTATTACTTAAATTCTTTTTTAGAAATTTTAAGAAATTCTAAAAAAAGTTAGAACACAAGGGGTATAAGTGCTACTTCCCTTACTTCAAAGGTAATTTTTGGGTATTTGTACATGCAAAAGATGGTATTTTTTAATTTTGTAAATATAAAAAATATCTTAGGATAGCTTTTAATTAAAAAGTAATATTCCAGATAGAATCTTACATTTTTTATTGCAATTTAACTTTAACAGCTTTTTTCTCATTATTTAATATAAGTCACTTGAACCCCTTGTGCTCTAAGTCCCTCATTTGACATCAAACACAATTCTCAAAATATGGCGATTAGTTAAATTTTAACTTCGTGGTTAAATGTGTTTTACAAGTGAACGATTTATTTCTTGTGTGAAACAAAAATTACTTGTGAGTAATTACAATGATTAAGAATACGAATTAAAAAAAAAAATAAAACGGAACAGTGAAGAAATTATAAGTTTGTTGCATGATCGCGGTGCTACAATCCTCAAAATAAAAGGAAGCCAAGTATTTCGTCTTTCCAAGAATAAGAGGCCGAAAAAAAACCTTATTTCATCTTTTAGCTATGGGGTCGAATGTTTATCTCACAGTTTATTTAAATAAATAATGAATTTAAATAATATAATAATTTAGTCGTTTTAGAAACATATTTTTTATTGGCAAAAAAATAATTTCTTAGCAAAACTTCGAAATTTTTGTTTATTAAAAATTCATAAAAAGTTGGAAAATGCAGCTATGCTTCTAATTTTTTCCAAACGTATAGAAGCGTAGGTGTGTTAAGATGAGTTGTAAGTTTTAATCGAGTGATATTAAAACAGGTTATTTCTTTATTCTGCTGTTACAATAAAATTGAATAAGTGTGTGTTTATTTTAAATTTGCAATAAAAATGCTCAATATCTTATTTGTTTACATGTACGTAAACAAACACGATGTGAATGCAATATATACTTAAAACTTACTTGAATCCGTTAAAGAATCTTATGCACAAGAACAATATATAATACGGCGCTATGGATGATAGAAGGCCACAAATTCCGTCAGCTATTAAGGTTGCAATAAGTACGATTTTTCTACCCTTAGTGTCGGCTAAACATCCCCAAAAATATGAACCCAACAACATGCCAAGCATGGGTGATGCTGACAGCCATCCTTTATCTTGGGATGTCATTTCGAAATCACACGTCGCCGATGGCAACACAAATGACAAAATGGTTACACCAATTGCAGTATTTAGGTAAATAAGGCCACATATTGTCAATAAAAGTAAATGGAACTTTCCAAATCCAGTTAGTACTAGGGCATTTTCATAATCACTGGATAGGTTTTCCAGGAAGTCCAGACCTGAAAAAATCAAATCAGTTAAAACAAATCAAATGTTTTGAAAAATAAGTATAAAAATTAATTTAAATAAAAATGAAAAACCAAAAGATCTTTTTTTTGGACCAATTCTGAAAAAGTGGTAATCAGAATTAAGAATAGAATTTAAACTTAACGTTTGCGAAAAAGTGTGTTTAGTTCATGTGAACTTTTATTTTCTTATTTTTATCATAATGACAAGTTATTTCGAATTTGTCTTTTTAAGTGTAATTAGCCTTTATCTGTAATAATTTTTTCCAAAAGTTCTATTGCCACTGCTTCACCCACTTAAGTTAATCAATTAATAGGCCGTTTGCATTGCACTGAAATCTTTAATTTGATTTGAAATCTTCTTGACATAAGCACATACCAGTGATGGAAAATTGAACAAATTAGATGGCACTGACAACCAAGTAATAGAGTACTATTTTCAATATTTTAGTTTTTTTTTCAAACATATTTTTTTTTATGTATGTTTTTATAGTTGACCTTTTTCCGATATATATAAATTATTTGTTGTTTTGTTTGGCTGCAGGTCCACGTAAATTAATAAAATAAAAAATAAAAATTCGTGATATTTTCGTTTTTTATATTTTTATTATTATTAGAATAATAAAATAATAATAATAAAATAATAATAAAAATATAAAAAACGAAAATATCACGAATTTTTATTTTTTATTTTATTAATTTACGTGGACCTGCAGCCAAACAAAACAACAAATAATTTACATATTTTTTTTTTTTTTGGAAAATAAACTTAAAAATCAAAAACTAAAATAATTAATTTTTTTTTTTTGCTCATGTCTCAGCCATTTATGAACCGAGCTGGCTTAATTAACACAGCAAAATTCTAAAGAGGATATCTGACATTATAATATACCAATAAGCATATATACTTTTGATAAGAATAAATTTTGTGTAGGAAATTATGTCAAGAGGGATGTGGAGTCGGAGTTGAGGTCTATGTACCGGAGTCGGACTAAAAGTACCAACAAAAAATTCGCGACTCCGGCTCCAAAATTTAAAAAAATGTTCTAATACATAATTTCCAAAATAACAAGTATGAATAGGGATCTATTTATGTTTTAAATTTCCTTACAATCGGTTTGATAGTTTCTGAGAGGCAGAAATTGCCCCTTTTTCCCATGGTGGTCCTATTTTTTTAAAATGCATAGCTTAGGTGTCCGTGCAAATATGGATCTATCTATGTTTTAAATTTTAACAAAATCGGTTTGATAGTTTCTGGGAGGCAAATATTGCCCCCCTCTCCCCTCGTTGTCCTATTTTTATAAAAATGCATAGCTTGTGTGTCCATATTAACATGGATCTATCTATGTCTTAAATTTCATTAAAATCGGTTTGATAGTTTCTGAGAGGCAAATATTGCCACCCCCCATCTCCGCTCTTGGTCCTATTTTTATAAAAAATTGATAGCTTATGTGTCCATATAAATATAAATCTATCTATGTTTTTATTTGCCCCCTATCTCCCCTCGTGGTCCTACGATTCGACCCATTTGCAATAGGCTTGGTCCTTGTGCCAATAAGAACCTATGTGCCAAATTTTATTAAATTATCTCCAAAATTGCGACCTGTACTTTGCGCACAAGGTAACATGGACAACCAGCCAGTCGGACGGACATCGTTAGATCAACTCAGAAAGTGATTCTGAGTCGATCGGTTTACTTTAAGGTGGGTCTAGGACCTGTGTTACACACATCAGCACAAATGCATAATACGTATTATGAGGGTACCCTCTCCACTATTGTGGTGTGGGTATAAAAATACTTCGAAATTGGCGATGCAATATTTAAAATATTGATGAGATTAGATTAGGAGTCGGAGTTGGTATTTCAGCGGTTGGAGTCGGAGTTAGAATTTTTTGCTGACGACTTCACAGCCCTGGGTGTCAATGTTAAAAAAATATCAACGCTTAATTTCTAAACAAAGAAGCATAGAAAGCTCAAAGAAGCACAAGAAAAGAGTACTTAAACGGAACTAAGAATAGTACCATAGCACTGAATTTTCCATCACTGATACATTCTTACATATAAAGAAATCGGCATTTAAAAATTTGGATTACCTTTAAGTTATAAACAACTTCATTTATAAAATGATATTATTTACCTGTTTCATTATCTTACTGTTTTCTGAAACAGTTTGAATTTTTTTTTACCATTATTTTGTTCTTTTTTCATGATTTTTTTTTTTTTTTTTTTCAGGGAAGTATTTTTTATTACTACATATATGAAAGCACGAATAGTCGCATCCCTAAGTACTTCTAGATTTTGAGTAGATGTTGTCAAAATCTAGTCACGAAGTTTTTTGTACCCTTTACTGCGTTGCCAGAAAATTTGGAAGGAAAATCTTCATTTGGCGAAAAATAAATCTTATTTTGAAGAGAAAAATCTTAAAATTTTTAATAACAATGGCAAAGAAGTAAAAATTATTATTTTTTTAAAAGGAAATACTTTTTATTATGGACACTATTTAAATTGAAATACATAATTACGGTATTTAAACAAAATTAGATTGTAGGTTTAAATTGTGTTTTTAGTTCCATAAAATTCTTTCCAAAAATATGTATGTGTATTTTAAATCTATTTGTTTTTTAATAAATAAGAACGTAAAAAAGTCCATCTCAAAAAAGAAGTTTCTTTGGAAGTAATTAAATTCAAAAATTAGAGATACATATATAAATTTTGGGCAAGAAGATTTTAGTTTGGGAGCTATAAAGCTCATACATCATATGAAATCTTAAGGGTTCTCAATTAAGTATCATATTTTTTGATACCGTTGTTATGTCGAAGGCATTTGGAGAAAATTCCATTTAAAACAAGCTCATTAAAAATATATGCATTTTCCTAAATGTATGCCTAATGAAATTGTTATTAAAATATTGTTGGTTCACCTTTCAAACGACATTGTAAACCACTAATGTACATATACTTTGTTTAAAAATGATCATAAGCATGGGGTGTGGAATTTTCAAACCAAAAGCTTCTTAACCCTAGGTTACTTTTTACCACTAAGTTCTCCTCTTGGTCAGGCCAGACTCCAATTAGAACAGCTTAGAACCCCAGTTAAATAAAAAGTAAATAAATATATTTTTTATTGAATGTATGCCTATTATTTTAGATTATACGAATTTATTATACAGTAATTTTAACTTCGCTGCACAATCTCCTTTGCACGATTTTTTGTGCAGATAAATCAAAAGTGCTGTTATCTTATATGTATTTATCTACCTCAATGTGCAGGTACACAATTGTGGTTACCTGATTAAAAGTGCAGTCAAAGTAGAGTGCTTAAAAAAAGAATAAAAATCGTTTTTATTAATAAAATATATTGATATTGTATTAAAATTTTATAAAATTAGATATTTATATAAAAAGTGACCACCATATTTTTTTCATGTGTGCAGCTAAATTTGATGTTTTATATAAAAATTTTTTAAAGCTGCCCAAAATATGCAGGTATACAAAATACACTTAAGCAAGGATTTTGAAGAATAATTACGGAAAATATGTTTTTTGGGCATTAATTCAAAGTGCAGCTAACTTCGATTTGATGAAAATGATTTTAAAATGCCAAACATTTTTGGTATTTATCTCAAATGTGCAGGTATAGAAAGTGCACTTTAAAAAGAAATTTGTATGGGATATAAAGAATAATGACAAAAATTATTAATTTTGTGCAGTTAAATCAAAAGTGCACTTAAACAAAAGGCAGTTAAGTCAAAACTACTGTATAAGTCATCGAATATGTAGGCCCTTATTTTTCAGATGGCTTTTTCGCATCTAAGTGAAACGAGTTTCCGCTGGGTTAAATTGAACTTTGAACATAACGGGTCGTAGTTTTCTTATTTGATTCAAACTTGATTCGTTCAATTCAGAACATATCATTTATAGAATTTACGTTTCTGTTTTTTTGATATTTTGTCCTATTTGAAAAATATTGCAAGAAAAAAAATTTGGTCTGGCCAAGAGGGTAACTTCTTAGACTTTTACATAAAAATAGATTTTCACCCCACTAATTTGCTCCAATCGAATCCAAATTAGTTTCATTCGATTCAGCACACATCATTTATAGAATTCACGCCCCTGATTATTTGTTATATTCGAAAAATATTGAGAGCAAAACACAAATTTGGTAAGCGGTAATCCAAGGGTTAAGTTCCATTAGTTTTACCTTTTGGTACTAAATTCATGAACTTTTTTGTGCTTTAATATATTAACTTTACTTATTAATAATGATGCATTTTTGTGTATGCTAGACAATGGGTACAAAAGTGTGCAAAACCAATAGACAACAAGCTGATACAAAACCTCATTGTTTAAAAAATTGACTGTTCAAAAAACTGCAAAAAAAGTATGTTTGTTGTACAAATTTAAAGTTAATAATTTTTTTTTTCTAAAAATAAAAAATCTTAATTTGAGAAAAAAGATCTTCAAATCTTTTGTTGGTCTAAAAATCTTTAAAAATAAGATAAAATCGTCATTCTGGCAACGCTGACCCTTCACCACAGGTACCCATACTCGGTAAAAAGAAAATTAAAAAATTTGGTCGAAGTTAAAAAAATTTCAATTTATACTCATCATTTCCTGTCTTTTACGGTACAACATTGCAATAACCCCATGTACGAGTGTAAAGAAATTTGCAAAACTATTAAAATAATTGAGAGCAAATTTCAAATATATAATAACACAAAAAATGAAAAAAATGATAAAAATTTATAAAAAAAAAGTGCTCAACTAGCACTTAGCACTTATGCTTGTGCTAGATCATGCACTTAAACTGCTAAAATGGCAAGCCTGTTGATATCAAATGATAAAGTCATTTGCAAGGCGAATTAACTACAGGTGGTGTCGAAACGGCATCTGATTTTGACAGTTCGGGCTTATTTGTTTTGATTTGTTAGTGTTTTGCTAATAATGGTTGACATTTCGAGCTAATGGCACTAACAATGCAATGCAAAAAACCCTATGTTGCTTCTGTTGTTTTTGGATTGTTGTAGTTCCGACACCACCTGTAGTTGAATTCGCCTTGGTCATTTGATATCAAAGGTTTGACATGATGTTTGTTGGGATATTTAAAATAAATGAACTTACTCATCCTGTATTTGTAGATACGTTCACATTTGTTCTCCTCCAGTTTGATTGAGTTGTTGATTGGCTCCGTCGGGACAAAATAAAGTTTATTAGCATGTAAAATTTTATTAAGTTTTTTTTTTAAATTATCATATATTTTTTCATATACAAATGTATACGAAATTCTGTTTAGTTTTTTTCTAATATTATAATTTTTTTATTGCTGGAAGAAAATTAATTTTTTTTTCGATATTTTTAATTATTATATTTGTTTTTGCTTTTTTTTTAATAAGTATGTATTCTTAAATTGTTATGTAAAGATACATATCACACTTGATCATAAAGAGGTTATTTACTCAAAATTTAGAAATTTTTAGTAGAAGAAAACAGGTTTTAATTTTGAGCTAACCGTTTCATTAACAAAAAGTAAACAATACAGGGCGATATTCTTACAGCGGGTAGATATGAGTATTACGTGTCGATTTTTTCCAAAAAGGGGACAAATAAAAGTTTTGAGTAAATAATCTTTTTTTAGGGTTATCGTACATCGTGTTAATGCTAGGGACCAACAAGGCCTATGCGCGGTCTTTATGGCCGGCCACCTAACCTAGCCATAACCTTTTTATGATCAAGTGCGATATGTATATATTTAATTAATGAAACATGTGAAAATAGTATATTGACGAAACATGTATAGCGCTTGAGAACAAAATGCAATATTAAAAATTAAATTTTCTTGACTTAAAATCGCTTAAAAAGTGGCCTGGAGATAAATAATCTTATTCATGATTTGTATAATTTCTAGGCAACTATTTTAATTACATTGTGTAATGTAAAATCTTTCTTAAATATGTATGTATATTGCCCTATAATTTAGAGTGTCAGATTAGGGAATTTATTTTGAAAGCGGGGATAAAAAATTTTGGGAATTTTGGTAGTAATAGCTGTAATTTTTTCTTATTATAATTTTTAACAGGGGCCAGATTCCGGCAGTCGTGATCGAGTACTTTCTCGATTCGAAAGCAATTTAATATCTAATTAATTCAGTCAATACTGAACGAATCGGAAATATTTTTTCGTTATTGTAAAGCATTCATTTGAGTTTCACAATACCGAAAAATGAATTTCGAAACTCGATACACTCACACTTTTTCACTAACATTCACACAGTTTTTGTACTTTCAGCTAATCGGCTGTTTCCTCGATTTTTCGTTGATAATACGTATACACAACTTGCAAGTAATTTCTTGCATGTGGAAACTTAGGGTTAAGCGGCCCACTAAATATAAACTTGTCGGTCGTATGGTTTACGATTCTAACGTAATTCATTTATTTACTGTGAAATGACTGGATTGCCACATCAGTAATTCCACAAATAAAACGCTAGTTTAAAGATAAAAATGGACAAAACATATAAATTAAGCCATAAAAATAGAACTCTCAGTAATCAAAAAATACAGAATAGAATTTTATGAAAAATATTTGAAAAACCTATATAATTTTATAAGTGGTGTTTTTTTAAAAATATATAATAATAAAATAAATACATATTTATTGTTTCTGCGTAAAGAAAAACATTGTTAAATATTGTTACGAAAGTAACTTTAGTTAAGAATTGGTTGTAATTATTAGTTAAGAGTTGGTTGTATTTATTAGTTATATTGTATTTATTAGTTGTCTTGTATTCATAAGTAATTTTACTAGTTTACATTGTTTTTAAAAATTGTTATAATTTAGTACACTTCAATCCCAATGTGCAGAAAGCCCTCGAAATGACCATTAAAAAAGCTTCAGTATAAGTGGTAAAATTATGTAAACATATGTGCCGCCATAAATTAAATAGACGTAAAGAGTGGTGAATAGTAAAGCCTCGAACCTTCGAAAAACATTTCGAATGTTCTAGATGGCCGAATGGCAGTATAAATACTTGCGGCGGCTAGCATAGTAAGATCATTCTAAGTTCAGACTTTGTCAATAACTTATAACGTGGAGAAAATTATAGTTGGTTTTGAATAAAAGCTATAAATTACGGTTGTAAAAGTGACTTAGTACTAAATAGAGCTGTGTAAAGTGCAAAGTGTTGTGTTTTATTTATTTTATTAAAGTTGCAATAAAGAACCCGAAACGGTTTATTATAAAGGAAATAAACCAAAACGTTATTGAAAGGCTGTAACGTAACAATATATTAACAAAATGCCTCTGTCGACAACTACAACACAAGTGACTGATTATGACATTTGTGGTCGCATAACAGCCGTACCTTAACAAGAGCAGAAGGCTGAACGTTTTCTTCCGCTTAGCTTTTACGCTGATATGCCATACCTAAGCAAGAGTGTAAACGTTGTGTCACAAACAGTAGTGTTGACTTTCTTGTTTAATAAAACCTACATAATAGAAATAAAAAGAAGAGAACAAACCGCTATACTGACAAGAAACAGCTAAATTGCCATCATTAATTTACAATAGCGGCCAACTTCACTATTTAACGAGCTGTCAAAGTCGGATTTTCCAATTGCAAAGCGTTGAAGCCGCGCTATTTAGGGATGCTTCATACAAATTGTATGGGCATAAGAATTTTTGACAGCTAGAAAACGCTTTGCTCTTATTTAGGTACGGCTGTAATATTTCTTAGTGGGCCGCAAATTTGTATGAAAACTGCTACGTTATCGGTCGCTTTACTTGTCGATCGACTTGTCGTGCTGAAAATTTTTAGTGGGCCGCAAAGCAGCTGTTTGTCGTTGAAAATGCTAGCGAACGTACATAAGTGGTCGATATCGGGGCCAGGCTGTTAATTTTTATAAGATTTTTTTTGTCAAAAAACTTTACCAAAATTTTTATTCATCACGGGAGATTATCGCTAGAGCCAAAATATTTTGGGAATCATCAAAAAAAATGTTAAAGTTTATTTTCTGAGGGGTACAAATGTAACATTTTTTGCCCATATAAGGTGAGTCGGTCTAATGGTCATATATCGTTAGCTAAAATGCAAAAAGGCATAACTAACAAAAATATAATTTACCAGGAGAAGCAAAAAACTTTATAAAATGAAAACTATTACCATGTCAGAAAACATGCATTTTTAATTTGTCAATGGAATTCTTCCAACAATTTTTAAAGAAAACCATTTCACTATATTTTGTTAGAAAAAAATTTTTGATTACGTAATTTTGCTTGTATAAAATAAACTCTTTTGTAATTACGTCCCTTTCAAGGCGAATTCAACTACAGGTGGTGTCGAAACGGCATCTGATTTTGACAGTTCGAGCTTATTTGTTTTGATTTGTTAGTGTTTTGCTAAAAATGGTTGACATTTCGAGCTAATGGCACTAACAATGCAATGTAAAAACCCCTCTGTTGTTTCTGTTGTTTTTGGATTGTTGTAGTTGCGACACCACCTGTAGTTGAATTCGTCTTGGTCCCTTTGTTTTTTGTTAATAAAATCGTAGTTTTTGATTGCAGAAGTGTAAAATTTTGTTTTTGCATATTATTGCATTTTTTGGTAAAAATGCATATTTTTTTTTTAAATGCATATATTTGCATATTTTAACATTTTTGAGTGATATATTTTTTTAAATTTCCATATTATAAAAAAAAGTTCTTCAAAAAATTTTCAAATTGTATAAAAAAAAAAACAAATCTACAAAAAAAATTAATAAATTTTTTTGAGATCTGCTAAAAATACAAGATTTCGACAAAAGATCCTTAAATGTTTAACCGATGCAGCACCTTACATGGTTAAGGCTGCCAAATGTCCTAAAACAATTTATCCAAAACTGTTTCATGTTACTTGCTAGGCGCATGGGTTATATCGAGTTGTAGAGGAAATTAGAAGCCAATTCGATAATATTGATTAATTGGTTTCATACGGAAAAAAATATATTTCAAGGCTCCTTAACGAGTTGCAATTTTTAATGAAATATATCTCTTGGTACCGTCACCACCGCTGCCAGTATTAACAAGAAGGGGAACCTGGATAGATGCTTCAGAATTCTATTCAAAAAACTTTGTGCAATTTAAGAATGTTGTTGAACAACTTGTTGCTACCATTGCTTATCAAAAAAAAAAATTAAATTTAAATAACATCAAAAGACAATTAGTATTTGTATTTTCCAACTTTGGATAAATTGGTGAAACAATAACTAAATTGGAAGGATTTAAGTTCACTTAAAATCAACTCAAATGAAATGATATGGCAAAAAGTAAAATTAACATGTGGAAGGAAAAATAACCCGACAAATTAAAAAATATCCAAAACGTGTTGCAAAAAACTAGGGATTTAAAAAAAACACAAATTTCAACTATTTTTGATCTGGAATCAAATGTGGGATCTGAATCTGAGAATGCCTCAACTCCGGTTGAAGTTGAGAGATCATTTTCCATGTACAAAAGCTTTTAAACAGACAAAAGTTCTCTTTTGATAATATAAAAACGTATTTATTCGATTATGCAAACAAAAATTTAAATTATGTGGTTATTTAAATTAAGTTTTAATGCTGGGTACACACAGTGCAATCTACATGCAATCTACATCAATGCAATCTCAAAATATCAATACGTTTTGATGTTGATGCAATCTGGAATGAATGAAAATGAATTTAATTTGCTAGATTGCGTAAATGCATTGCATAGTGTGTAGAATTTTTTATTTTGTTTTGTTTTAAATAAAATAAAAAAACAAACGCTTTTTTATTGAAAATGGTCAAGTTTTTAGTGCATATTTTTATTTTTTTAATGCATATTTTGGAGTTTTTAGTGCATAAAAATCAAATCTCTAATAATAACCAATCAAAAACAAGATTTTGAATTTTTTGTCAGTTATGCCTTTTTGCTTTTCAGCTAACGATATGTATGTATACATAAATTAATTTTTTTTTATATGTTGGTATGTGCAAGAATGATAGAAATATAGATTACGACATTAGGCAGATATAAAAATTTTTACTGCGCATGTAGGAACTGTGACGTCACACAACCTTCGTTCTCATTGGCTAATAATTTTAAGCTTTCAGACTGTTATGTTTATGTGTAAACATGGCAGTGGGACGATTTATTATTTTTCTATTTAAATTATTTGAAAACTGAAAATTTTGTATTAGAAGTTACATTTTTCTCCATAATTTTATTTTTAACTTACATAAATATATATTATCTCTACATTAGCTACAGTTAAAAATATTGACATTTAAGCACGCAACACGTTAGTTTTTCGCCCAATTTCCCCCTTTGTTTTTTGCGGTTAATTTGTTAGCATTTGCTCACTGCACACTTTATGTTTGTACTCTTTTTTTCTCTCTTCTATTTTGATTTATTTTTCTTTTCTTTATTACGCTACTTTTAACACACGTTTTAAGACTTTTAAAAATTGTATTTATTGTTTTTGTATTTTCACACATAAAAGAGACTTGGTAATCTGTAGCCCGTTTCTGTATTTCTCGTATCGTAAAATTTTCGGAATGAAACCAGTGAATCGGGACAGAAACAGTGAAAAATGAAACAGAAAATGGTTTTTCTCGCACAAGTATTTCTGTATCTTTCCTTTGCGAGAAGTATCTGTCATTTAAATAATTTTCCAGCAATTGTAGAGTTGTAGTCGAGCTTAAGTCTAAAGACTTATCAGGAGAGGCGCAATACGCTTCCAAATTAGGACACCTGGCGTATTACAAAAACTAAAAACGATTCTTAATTCTAGCTCGATGTTTAAAATTAATTTTTAGTGAAATGCTTTTGAAGAGTTCTTCATAATGTATCTCCTAAAGTTTAATGTCTTTGTATGGGAAATCCCACGCCAACTTTTCTAATCCTGCCCACATTTTGTCCGATGGTATGTTTTGCTTACAAAAAAGCTGGTAACTTATTTGAAAACTTAAAAACAAACAACAACTAAAAGGAGTTTTAAGGTATGATTAGAGGCAGTCGTGGGTTTTTCCTCACATCTCAGCCATTTGTGGACCGATCAGGCCGAATTTCATTAGCAAACCATTTCGGACTATATGTGACATAATTATATAACTTCAAAGTCCCCATCATAAGATCAATATTGTAGAAATTACAAACGGAATTTTGCTTAAGCAAATTAAAAAAAGATTCTTTAAGTTCAAAATGTAAACCTACCTTTCCACATGCAAGTAATTACTTGCAAGTAGTGTATACGTATTATCAACGAAAAATCGAGGATTGGCTGAAAGTACAAAAATTGTGTGAATGTTAGTGAAAAAGTGTGAGTGTATTGAGTTTTTCGAACTTGCACTTGCATGTGGAAACGCCTAATTTTAATTTAAAATTATTTAACAAAATGAATTAGATATATATTTTGGTGTTATCTTTTAAAATGTTGGCACTTTTGTAGAAAAGAAGTATTTAAAAAAAATAAAAGTTTTTTTTTTCAGAAATGGTGACATTGATAGTATTTGTTTCAAGTGTGAACGCGTATTTCTCATTTTCAACATCTTCCATGCGTTCATCCGAAATGTATGCAAGTGTACAAAGGGTATAAGAGTATCAAAAAATGTAAAAGGGAACAAAATGAGATAGTAACATTCTGTAAAGATGTTAAAAAATTTTGATTTTTAGCTCTATGTACATATTTATTATGGGAAATTCCAACATCTTCGCAAATTGGTGTTAAATTTAAAATGTTTTTCAAAAATGGTAACATTTTTTATTAATAGTAGATGTTATAGTATGTTCACATTTGGCTTCTTAAACGCGTTTAAGCAGTTCGAACGTAATTAAGCTCTAATCACTTCAAAATCGAGATGATTACCCATACATTGAAGTGATTTGTTAATCACTTCAAACTGACATGATTACAACTAAATCACTTCATAAATCACATAGAATCCACTGAACATACCTTAAATGTAGAATCGCCAACATGATCGTGTACAACCGGCCAAGATTTCTGCTTAATGTTTTTATTTTTTTCCTTAAATAATTCATAAATTTTCACAATTTCATCATTAAAATGATTAAAATAATCTTCTAATAAGTTTATAAAAGTATTTTTATCCATTTTAATGCTTTAAAGACATATACATTTGTTTGTTGTTTTTTTGTGTGTTTGTTGTGTGTTTTTTTTTCTTAAGCATCTGTCATCTTAATCATCTCAAATGTAATGTGAACGGCTTTGATTAGCTAAATCAACATTTTGCTTAAACGCGTTTAAAAAACTAAGTGTGAACTTAGCATTAGATGTTTTAAGCGTGAACACGTATTTCACATTTTCAACGTCTTCGATGCGTTCCTCCGAAATGTATGCAAGTGTACAAAGGAAATAAGACAACAATATTGCTAGATATCTGACAATCGTTGCAATTGGCAGATCATTATCAGAGGTTGGAAGGTTTTTTTATTGTTAGTTGTGCCAAGTTTATGCATCTGACAATGGCATCAATATTGGATAAAATAATCTCAATATTTAAAATAATTTACAAGATTAATAATATTAAATAAAATTGATAAGTTACAATATAGTATTTTAATACATGAAAAAATAAGTTGGAAATAAACAATCATTCATCTATATATCGTTAGTGTCATGTAGAAAGGCCCTAACTCACATAATTGCAACTTTACAGGAGAATGCAAAAACATAATAGAAGCTGTATGTATCATAATGTAAAATGGCTTCTTCAATTGCTGGTAAAACTGATATTTTTGATGCTATTGCATTAAATTCTTGCGACGAGGTGTATTTGTTGGAAATGAATTGGAATTTCTAAAAAACTCAATTTCGAAAAAATCGAGTTGGGGCCTTTCTACATGAGACCGACGATATATAAAAATGAACGTATGTATGAATGTCTGCTCTTTATAGCCGCCTAAACCGCTGAACCAATCTTTATGAAACTTTTACAGTATATTAGTGATGGTCTGGAAGATTTATGGGCTATATATATTTTTTTTTTTTAAATTTTAAGTAGGAGGTGCCACTTCCAAACAAAGTCAATATAAATTTTTGTATATCTGGAGAACGGAAAGATCTAAAGTTTCCAAATTTGGTACAAACATCTTGGTTATCAATACAGACAAAATTTGGCAGGATTGGATAAGTGGGCGTGGCACAAAATAGATTTATTTATGTCTGGAGAAGAGTCGGAGAAAAATTTCCCAAATTTGGTACACATAGCTCGGTTATCAATACGCAACCTCTACAAAGAAATGGGCGGGGTTGAATAAGTGGGCGTGACACCTTAGATTATATGTATGTCTGGAGAACGTCAAAAGCCAAAGTTTCTGAATAAGGTATAAGCATCTTGGTTAGTAATACACAACATCTGACAAAATCTAGGCGGGAAGTCGGCGTGGAACACTTTTAGACAGGGAAAGTTTACTTTGCAAAGTCTTGAGTTTATAGAACGGAGGGGAAAAGAGAATAGCAGGGGAGTACATACTTTGCTGTACTTGAAAATTCGTTTTGTTTTTCGGTCGTAGTTTATACATTACGTTGGCTGCAACTTTATATTTAAATACAGCGTTGCCAGAAGCTTTGGTAAAAAAAACCATCATTTGGCGAAAAAATCATATTTTGAAGAGAAAAATCTAATTTTTTTTTTAATCCCATTGTTTATCACAAGGGGGAAAAAGTAAAAATTATTAATTTTAAATAAAAACATATTTCTTCCCAGCAAAAAATTTTTGAAGTAGTTCAAGAAGAGGATGTATTTTCACGATTTCCTTAGTACTTGTTTACTCAAATGCATTTAAAATACATACCTTAAAATAAATTTTTCATAACTGAACGCAGGAAAAATTACCTGCAATATTCCCATTTAACTCTTATGTACACTGAAAGAAAAATGCTTCATTTATTTAATGAATCGTTTTCATAAAAACAATTTCACTGGTTAAATGAAAATTTTCATTGTCCAAATGGAATTTCGTAGTTATAATGAAGTATTTTCGTTAAAATAGATTCATTGGATTTCGTAATTACGTTAAAAATTTTCATTGGATATATGAAAACTAAAGTTTGTCTAAGTTAAACAAAAAATTTTAATTGGGAACACAAAAAACAATATACAAACATAACTACATTCATAAACAAATACAAAATTATAGTTTCCTTAAAAATATGTTTAATTGTTAATTAAAAAATGTAAGATTTAATTATTTCATACATCGAATGTAATATGCCATTAAATTTATGAAATCAAAAATTTTTTTATAAAAGCAACATATTTCAATAATTGAAAAAAAAAATTATTTTTAACATTCAAATAACTCTATAGTCTCAATAATTAAAAGTATAAAAATATTTCGAAAAGCATGTCTTCATAAATTTAAATTTAAATTATGACAATGAAAATGTCATTATAGTAATGAAACAAAAACTTTCAATTCATAAATAGGTATGTTTTTAGTTTTCTTTGTTCTCTCTTTATGTGGTCTTTTTTTATTATGCGTTAGCAAAAAAAATCAACGTTGTTATTGTTGTTATGTTATGACAGTTTAATCTCATATTTACGCTTTTAAATGAGTAGTGGCAAGAAACATAGTTTTTTATTCAAGTACTACACTGCCCCAGTAGACTAGCTGGTAGTGAGCTAGTCTATCAGCGCCGAGGTTGCGGGATCGATTCCAGCCAGCGACTCTGGTTAAAAAAAAAGTTGAATAAGAACAACTCTTGATTAAAAAAATAAAAAAATAAAATAAAAAAATTTTTTTTTACTTTTCTCAAAGTATTCATCCAATGAATAACATTCATAGATCTAATGTAATGTTTCATTAAATACATTTTAATTAAGCAGGTTTCATTGATCCAACGTAGCGCTGCATAGGTTCCTTTTTAATGCAATTTTTCATGGGATTAATGTCAAAATTCATTGGTATTCTGATGAAAATTCTTTCAGTGTATGAATTGCAATAGTTCACTATAATTTGGTACGTATTGTTTTAGGTTTTGAAGGACGAATATTTTATGCAATTAAAATTAATTGTTGAGTTAGATTTATTTAATTTTAATACTTTATAGTTTTATAAAATAAAGAAGGCGAAAAAGGTTTGAAAACTTAGTGGACTTAAAAATACGCTTTTGCTGTTTGTAAACTATACGAAAAAAATTAAATAAAAGCAGCATTAACTAATCAACTTTGTATTTCTTTATTATGTATAAGTTTGTATCATTTAAAAATTATTTTAATATCTCTTAATGTTTGAAGCTGTTTCTGTAGGATTAATATAATGTTTTTTGAGCTTTTTAAAAATGGAAAGCTTAAAACTTTAATAAAAAATTCAAAAATACAAAATGCCTTATATTTTGAATATTTTCATGTTTTTAATTAATTTATAATACAATTGATTATGCATATAAAAGAATTGTATTAGAATCATTGAACTTCATTAAATATTTCAGATCAATGAAAATCTTAATATTATCCCTGTCCTTTTAATAACGACCCGTTTTACTAATGCAAGCCCACGCAAATGTTAAGATCTTGCACGTTTCACCTAGAAAGAACCAGTGCATTATCCTTGTAACCCATGCATTTATTACTTCTTTTACATGTCTGTTTTGCCGGGTAATTATGAATTAATTTGTATAATAATGAGCTGACGAGCTGCAGTATTTTCACAAAATTAAATAGGTTTAGATTGTGTTTTCAGTTATATTTTCCGTAAAATGTTTTTAAAAATACGTTATAAATTCATTTAATTTCTAAAAAATAAGAACCTTAAAAAAGTCCTTCTAAATTAGGGCTGCCAGAAGTCTGAACCCGTCGACCAGGACACTTATAATTAAAATTACAAACGAACGTACAACAAAGCCAAATATATATGTATATGCATCCAAGAACGAATCATATACAAGTAAGCCCCAAAAAAAATTAACATGTAATTCATACATAAAAAACAATAAACAACATTAATAAAGGAAACTCAATAGATATTGAAACTTCAACGCGCAGAAAATCACAAATGAAAACAGGGGCCTAGTTCTGGCAGTCGTGATCGAGTACTTTCTCGATTCGAAAGCAATTTTATTTCAGTCGATACTGAAAGAATCGAAATTATTTTTTCAGTATTGTGAAGCTCAAATCATTGCTTTATAACACTGAAAAAATAATTTCGATTCGTTCAGTATTGACTGAAATAATAAGATATTAAATTGCTTTCGAATTG
The DNA here is from genome assembly GCA_963931875.1 of Pollenia griseotomentosa. Lineage (NCBI taxonomy): Eukaryota > Metazoa > Arthropoda > Insecta > Diptera > Polleniidae > Pollenia > Pollenia griseotomentosa. The sequence goes on along the minus strand of OZ007560.1, from coordinate 172,895,461 downwards.
AGAAAGTACTCGATCACTACTGCCAGAATCAGGCCCCAGATGTTTAACATGTTAGAGAAAACATTTTGTAATCGGTTTTCGATTACTTATAAAAATTCTTTACACGGTTCTACTTTTTACAACAACCACGTAAAACAAAAGATGAATCCGAATCGGCTCTTTTTTTACTTTATTGAAATTGATTAGTTGAACGACGTTTGCCCAAGTCAACAGTTGCTGGTAAAATTGGCTCAAAAGCGTTATAACAGAATCTTAACACCTGTGCATAACAAATTTTAGCAAAATTTAATTTTTGTCAGCATTGACCTGGGTCAAAAAACCAGGACAATTTAGGAGTGGACCTGGACACCAGGACAATTTGCCTTAAACAAGGACAAATCCTAGAAAACCAGGACGTATGGCAGCCCTAATCTAAATAAAGAAGTTTCATTGAAAGTAATTAAATTCTAAAATTAGTGATTGTTAAATTTTGGGCAAGAAGATTTTAGTTTAGCCATACATAATATGTTTTATCGAAGATGTTTTGAGAAAATTGCATTTAAAAAAACTAATTGAAAACATATGAATTTTCCTAAATAAATTCCTAATGAAATAGTTATTTAAATAATGTTGGAACACCTTTTAAAATATAGTCTTAAGCACTTAAATATACATACTTTGTTTAAAAATGACTATCAATATGGAAGGTGGAATTTTCAAGCTAAAAGCTTCTGAAGTTCCATTAGTTTTACCTTTGGAACTAAATACTTGATTTTTTTGTTATTTAATATATGAAACTTTATAATAATAAGGATTCTCTTTTCACAAATCATTTTTTTCATCAATATTCTCAAAATTAATAACCACTAATCTTAGATGCTTTTTTAGTATTGATGCAACTTTACCAATAAACATTAAGCTGATACAAAACTTCATTGTTTTAATAATATTGTGGATTTTGTACAAACAAACTTAAAGTTAATCGTGATTTCTAAAAATAAAAAATCATCATTTGAGAAGAAAAAACTTTAAATGATATTTTTGTCAAAAAATAATTAAAAATATGATAAAATAATTATTCTGGCAACGCTGTTTATATAAAAACATCTTGTTGTTAGCATCAAACTGCTTGTGTAGTTTATTTGGCTCCTTAAATTTAAATAAAAATGAACCAATCACGTTGCATGTATACGATGTCAAAAACTGGCCATAAATGCTACAAAAACTAAAAAATATGGTGCAAAATTTGGGAGTTAATTTCAGACATTTTCCCGTTTAAAAATTTTTTCCGTGTATAAATCGTAGTAATTACACAATGTTAAAAGTTGAGTTGCATGAAACTTTTTTTTCTCAATTTATTTTATATACTTTTAAATTTTTCATTGCGACACATTCTTTAAAATCATCTGCACACTAACATTTACTTGTTATATTTTGTGAGTTTGGTAAACACAATTTTTGATAAATTTTCACTTTTCTTTTTCATTGAACTTCATTCGGAGTTCGTTAAACTTTAAAGCGTATCGACATAATCGCATTGTGTGAACTTGAATGTTGACCGCCAGTACAGGTGTCCGTCCATTTTTTAGATAACTCGTGTCGATGTTCGTTTTTATTATTTTTTCAATTAAATTAAGCATATTTCACGTCTGCAAAAATTGCGTGTGACAGGAAAAAAGGACTAGAAAACGTCCTTTATCCAAGCACAGCACAATAAAACTAAATTAAAAAAAGCTCTATGAACACTATCAAAAGTCACAAGCTGACGACGGTGAGATGTTCTAATAAATGGGTTGGGCCGTGACGACCTATGTACACAAATACATATACTCTTACCTATTACTATATATGTATGTGAATTTGTTTGTTCTTTAGTTCTTATTCCTTTATACACATCCTTCGATATTTATTAATGACCAACTGTTTGTATGTACATTTATGTACATGTTTATTATTAAACAGAAGAAATCCCAGCAAACAACCATTATGTACTATTAAACTATTTAATTTTTTTTTAATTTCTTCTTAAACCAAATAAGTCATTTTTGTCATAACGGTATTTCTTTTGTTAATTCCATAGTTATGCACAGGCTGCCGCATAAGTAACATTATAATATAATTAGTGAACAAAATGTTTGTTTAGTTAGTTTTTTCGAATTAACTTTGAAACACTTGGGAAATAAATGAAAAATGATTGAAAAGCTTAGCAAGTTGACTAATTTTATTTTGAAAGTTAAAAACTAGTAAATTCGCAAACTAGTAATACGCGATGAGGTTAATTTTCACCTCAAGGGTCACGTGAATAAATAAAATTGCAAAGTATGGAGCAAAGTAAGACAAGTGTTCCCTAACTCCTATGGTTTGGGCGCTGATTGAAATAATGGGCCAATGTCGCTGTATATTAAACCCAAACAAATCCCATAAGGAATATTTGACCACGATTCTATAAACCTAGCTTGTTTTGTATCGTACCAAAATTCTTTATTCGGGGGGACACTTATTTTGTGAGCCAGGTAAAATACTGACATATCTGATACTTGATAATTTTTATATTTAAGACATGTCTGAGCCATGCTCACATGGCCGAAATATATGTATATACTTATACATATGTAAGTATGTATATGAAACTTTATAATATGTACTAACATAATAATACATAAATAATAAAAGAGAAAGTATTAGTCCTGTTTAGATAACGTTTTAAGCGTCTTGTGTTTTGTTTGCTAGATTTGCATATTAAATAGGGTTTCCAGTTTCCTGAACTTTTTTTCGGGAAACGAATATAGGGGGTGTGCTGAAAATCGCAAACGCAAAACGCAAAAATTTGGAGGCTGTTTTAAATATACTTTTAATCTAATTTTTGTTATAAAATTCTGTTTAATAGAGAAATGTTTGTATAATATTTGTCATAAAATATGATAAATATGCAGATATACAAAATGCACGTAAGCAAGGATTTTGAAGAATAATTACAGAAAATATGTACTTTGGGCAAAGTACAAAGTGCAGCTAACTTGAATTTTTTGTATGAAAATAATTTTAAAATGCCAAAAATTTTGTGCATTTATCTTAAATGTACAGGTATATAAAGTGCTCTTAGAAAAGAAATTTGTGTGGGATTTAAAAGAATAATGACAAAAATGATTAATTTTGTGCAGTTAAGTCCAAAGTGCACTTAAACAAAAGGCAGTTAAGGCAAAACTACTGTACTATGATGGAAATATCGTCATATATACAAACATATGTATATATAATCAGATAATGAAATTGGTGTTGCAAACAAGCATTAAAAGGCGCTCACCGTTTATACATACATATGTACATTGAGGACCATATGTTATTTCTATGGTAAGTAGAGGCAAATAATATCAATTCAGGCCTCAAAATTTCGAACAAAGTTATACTTTTCTAAGGGTTTAAGCTAGATTTTCGAGATATTTCAGCTTAATATTGAAAGAGCCTTGTTTTCGCCATATGCAATTCGTTATAACTGCGCGAATCCATCCTTACTTATAAAACCTGGTAAGTTGTCTTTAAGCTAAGGTATCTCGAAAATTTTGCAGGCCTGTGGTATCAAACTAGTACAAAAAATAATTGTATAATTACAAGATATGCACAGCTTCAAAAACGAAAATGATGAGGAAATCATAGAAAATAGCATTGGGCATAGTTGTTTATTAAGGTGATTGTTAATTTTTGTTCATTTGAAAAAAAAAAAAATTCCTAAAATCAATCGAAATTCTGATGTGATGGAGAAATTCTGAGTACAGATATGAGTTTAGCGTAACTCTAGCCATTAAAATACTATCCAGTCGATAGTAACAAATCTGTAATAAAGCATAGAACAGCATTTTCTATACGACTATTTTGTGCCGCCTGTTAAATTGCAAAGTAATGCCTGTTTTTCCAAACAAAAAGAATTCATAATGAATATTCAAACTCATTAATATCCGTTTTTCTCTTTAAACAAATTTTTTCCGCATAGAAACCCTAATATTTATAAGTTGACGCACAATCACACGAATGGTTTGTATTTACAGCTGTATATTCAGGGTTAGGTAAAATACATTCATTGATGTATGTGGAATACCAAATACATTTGAATCAATGTACATTATTTATATTATATTTAGTATATAATATTAATTATTGGGACACTTAAAAAACAACGCATCAGCCAAACAAGTATTTCCATCCAGGATGACTATATTTTTAGTTTTATACAACTACACTAAGAGAAAAATCATTCATTTGATTAATGAAACGGCTTAATTGACAATTCTTCACTGTATGAATGAACAGTTTCGTTCATGCAATTTCTGGAATGAATGTTTTTATTTTACAATTTTTTTTAATTTTTAGTAATCTTTATATTCATGAAAAACTTTACATTGATTTTATGAAATTAAATTTTTAGCAAATATTGTGATATTTATATGAAACTTATGCTAAGTTCACACTTAGCTTTTTAAACGCGTTTAATGCTAAGTTCACACTTAGGTTTTTAAACGCGTTTAAGCAAGATGTTGATTTAGCTAATCAAAGCCGTTCACATTACATTTTAGATGATTAAGATGACAGATGATTAAGAAAAAAAACACGCAACAAACACACAAAAAAACAACAAACAAATTTATATTTCTTTAAAGTATTAAAAATGTATAAAAACACTTTTATAAAGTTATTAGAAGGTTATGTTAATAATTTTAATGATGAAATTGTGAAAATTTATGAATTATTTAAGGAAAAAAATAAAAGCATTAAGCAGAAATCTTGGCCGGTTGTACACGATCATGTTGGCGATTCTACATTTGAGGTATGTTCAGTGGATTCTATGTGATTTATGAAGTGATTTAGTTGAAATCATGTCAATTTGAAGTGATTAACTAATCACTTCAATGTATGGGTAATCATCTCGATTTTGATGTGATTAGAGCTTAATCACGTTCGAACTGCTTAAACGCATTTAAGAAGCCAAATGTGAACATACTATTAGTTATATTTTTTTAGAATTTAGCGCCTTAACATATGTATGTCGGCATATAATTGGTTTTATTAAAAAAAATTGTGAAATAATAGATTTTCTAAAGTAATTAAAAGCCAACGAAACCAAATCATAAATAAGAAGAACATTCCTCATAATGCGTTTTGTTTCTATGGTAATTGCAATTTCTTTCTTGTTTTCTGCACATTCTTCTGTCATACAAAAAATAAAAAGATTTCATTTATGTAATTTACATACATATTTGTGCATAAAATCTTGCAATTGCTATAAGCTTAATGTTTATTCTTATAGAAACTTCGCAATGGGAGTAAAAACGTTGGTCACTTTAAGTAGTAGTTTTTTGACTTAACTGCCTTTTATTTGAGTGCCCTTTTGACTTAACTGCACAGAATTAAAAAAATTTGTCATTATTGCTTCAAATCCCATACAAATTCCTTTTTTAAGTGCATTTTCTATACCTGCACTTTTAGGATAAATGCACAAAATTCTTGGCATTTTAAAATTATTTTCATACAAAAAATTCAAGTTAGCTGCACTTTGACTTAACTGCTCAAAATACATATTTTCTGTAATTATTTTTCAAAATCCTTGTTTACGTGCATTTTGTATACCCGCATATTTATCGCATTTTTGGGCAGCTTTAAACCTCAAAGTTAGCTGCACACATAAAAGAATATTGTGGACACTTTTTCGTATAAATATTAAATTTTATAAAATTTTAATAAAATATAAATTTATTAATAAAAATGATTTTTATTCTTCTTTTGAACAATTTACTTTAGCTGCACTCTAAGGCAGCTTAATGCATTTAAGTTAAGATCACTTTTGATTTATATGCAGAAAATATCGTGCAAAGGAGATTGTGGAGCTAAGTCAAAATTACTGTATTAATATACAAGCTTTGTATGCATTGAGCAAATTCAAAGTAGTCTTAGAATTCAATTCAGTTTTGGCTGTCGAAAAAGTTGCGTGCAGACAAAAATTTAGAAATTAAAATAATTAATTGTACCTAACTGTTCATAGTTTAGTTAAAAACAATTTTGAAAAGTTTAGTTTCAAAAAGTGCTTTCAAATTTAAAATAAATTGTGCCTAATTGTAAAAAGTTTTGTTAGGAAATTTTCGTTGTCGTATCCTTGAACAACATTAGGAAACCCAACTGCTTGTGGAAAGCTAACGAGTAATGCTTATAATTAATATTGTCGATTATTTTTATTCAACAAATATTATAATGGCCTTGAGAAAGAAATGTTGGGAAAGTTGCCAGACCAGTCCCAGAAGAATATCTCCAACTCTGCCTATAAAGATTTTAAGTCAACATGGCCAGCGTGCGCCAATTTTCATCTCAACCAAATTGCTTTGGAAGCAAAAAGCATTAAAGAAGCTTTTTTGATTTGGCACTTATTGGTCCACAATTGGTATATATAATCAATTTTGGCCTGAATGAATTTCTTAATAGTAATGTATTTTTTTAATTGTTTCTTTATATATAGATTGATTTGGATTTCAGACTTGCTATAAAGGAGTTTTAGATTTTTTTCATATTAAAACAACAAGTTCGAAATGGGTAAGAATATTTATTTATTAGTGAGTTATAAAACCAATAATTAAAAAGTTATAAGTAGTACTTTTTTCCAATTTAAATTATTCTTGGTAAAATATTATATTCTTATAAATATATACACTTGTTTGCAAGTAAATGTTTTAAAAAGTATGCACATATGTAATGTAAGTTACATATGTATATTGTAAATTACATTTTTTATAAACATTCTATACATATGCATACATATTATTAAAAATAAAATTTAAATAATTTTCATTTACAATTTGCTTGCATTTTAATTTTTTGCATAAATAGAATGAATTTTTAGGATGATAGAATTTTATTATCTGAATGATATTTATTATAGCTACGATGAAAGATTTAACGAAAGAGTGTTACTAAATACATGAAAAAAAAATATAAAAACAATGATTCAATTTCACGGATCTGTGAAAAGTGTTCATTCCCATTATGAAGCGTTTTCATAAAATTCCTGACAACAATCATTGTATCAACGATTTATTTTCATACAAGTATGAAGCAGTATCATAATTTTAATGAAAGTTTTTAATGATTACAATGAAAGTATGTCATTTTATTAATGAAATCATAACATTTTCGTGACATAAATGAAATAGTTTCATACTACAGTTGTAAAATAATTTCATAATATACATGAAACTTTTCGAAGAAAATTGTGCAAATTTAGTATGCGTAGCTGGGTTATTAACTTCTATAAAAAATGGGGGGATTGGAGAAGTAGCCTTGGTATCTCCCATACAACGACAAGATCCAAGAATTCCAAATTAGGTTTAAGCATCTTAGTCATCAATACATAACATCCGACAAAATGTCCATCAAATTCTTGGATAACCAAAAATAAATCTTTGTATACATATGTAATCGCGGAGTTGCAAAGCGCACCGGGCAAAATTAGTACATATATATACATCCATACCTGTATAAATATGGTTAATGGTATACAAGAATTAGCATTTGGACTATAAAGATTTCAACGCGCTGAATTCAAATCCGATTCCTTTTTTTTTAATGAGCTGGAAAAAATCTGTGGAGCACTCTCTTCAAAACTCCATTTTTGCTTAAATCAGGATGAAATAAAGCTTGTTTAATTTGGAGTATAGGTAGTTTGGGGGATGGGGTCTTTCACAGTGGTTGAAAGCTCTCTGTCTGCTATTCACTTGGGAATAGCAAGAAGCGATTCCATTGTTGAACTTCCCTAGCTCTACAGCCAGGAAACCTGCCTAGAGGTTTTGTTGGCAGCCCCAACACTAGGATCGGGTGCATTGGCCTAATCAGTCAACCATTCCTAAACTAAATGATTACAGAAACGTTAATTAATTCAAACAATGATCCCCCAACGATGACGACTTTTGGCTTCAAAAAACGGTTAATGATTGGTACCTGGAACGTTAGAACACTCTCTGAAATCTCCAGACTCGAGCAAGTTCGAAAGGAAATGGTGTCTTATAAACTGGACATTCTTGGGTTAAGTGAAGTTCGTTGGCTAAACAGTGGTACTACACAACTGCTTTCCGGGAACCGGTTTATCTACTCTGGCAACACCACTTACTTGAGAAACGGCGTAGGTATTCTTCTATCACCAAAAGCTAGAGATGCACTAATAGAGTATAAGGCAGTATCTGAGCGTATAATCACTGCGAGATTCAATTCAAAGTTTCGGAAAATATCCATTGTGCAATGCTACGCACCAACTGAGCCTGATGAGGAAAGCTTTAAAGATGTATTTATAGTCAGCTCGACTCCGTTATTAGTTCCTTACCAGTTGGCGATATTAAAATATTTCTGGGTGATTTTAACGCCAAAGTAGGAAATGATAACAAGAACCTACAGGCGGTAATGGGCAAACATTGGCTAGGTTCATCTAGAAACAACAACGGAGACAGACTTGTAGATTTCTGTGCTCGCAACCGTCTCTTTATTGGTGGAACTAAATTCCCTCATAAGGACATTCATAAATATACTTGGGAAGCGCCGACTGGCCAAATATTCAATCAAATTGATCACATTATGGTTAGTAAACTATTTCTGGGATCACTTCTTGACGTTAAAGCAAGACGTGGTGCTGACATAGCAAATGACCACCAACTTCTCGTTGCCAAATTTCGGTTACGTCCTGCGGCAGTAAATGGGACTAGAAGAAAAGCCGAAAGGTTTAATACATCGCGTCTTCAAGACACTACCACTTCAATTGTCTATAATCAAACTCTTAGATCAAATCTAGCACTCAACGAACAAAATTCATGGTCGGACGTAGTAAAAGCCTGTAAAGACTCTGCAAAGTCGGTTTTGGTCCTGAAGCAAGTAAAAATTAAGCCATGGATTAGCTCTGAAACCTGGGGCGAGATAGAAAATCGGAAACATCTTCATAGCCTGCGTATTCGCGCCAAAACACCAACAATATAGTTACAGACAATCCGCTCGTAAAGTAAACTATATGGTTCGTGCTGATCGTGAAAAGTATAATGATATTGCAGAACAGACGGAAAAGGCCGCAAACACGGGACACCTCCGCGGTGTATACTCCGCTATTAACCAAATGAACAACAACCGACGAACAGCTCGAACGTTGGCGTGAATTTTTCTTAACGCAGTCCTTTACTGAAAACCAGGCCGAAACAGCAACAAACTCTACAAGGCGCAACCCGAGAAGGGATATCTCAACAGATCCCCCGTCGTTTACGGAAGTTGCAACTGCATTGAATAAGATGAAAAATTCCAAATCACCCGGTCCCGACAACATCCCTGCAGAGTTGTTGAAATATGGCTCTGACACGCTAGCAGAGTTTCTTACTCCACTCGTCAGAAATGCGTGGCTAAACAACAAAATTCCCGCAGATTGGAAAGAGGGACAGTTGTTACAATTCCCAAAAAAGTTGATTTAACGCTTTGCAAAAACTGGCGTGGCATTACTGTCCTAAACGCAATTGGTAAAGTAATGGCCACTTTAATACTACAACGTATCTCGCCAGTAGTAGAACATATTTTGCGAAGAGAGCAAGCCGGTTTTAGGCCTGGACGATCTTGTGTCGATCACGTAAACACGTTGCGTATAGTAATAGAGCAATCAGCAGAATACAACAAACATCTTTACTTGCCTTTTGTAGATTTTGAACGTGCTTTTGACACAATATCTCGAACATCTATGTGGTCTGCCCTTATAAATAAAGGTATTCCAGAGAAAATTGTCACCCTAATATGTGAACTCTACAAAGATGCATCATGTAAGGTTCGCTTTAATGGAAAAGAAAGCCAGCCTTTTTCAACTCTTACTGGTGTAAGGCAAGGTTGTGTCCTGTCCCCCACATTATTTCTTTTACTATTAGATTGTGTAATGGAAGAAACCAACAAGGAGGCCCCTATGGGCATTCAATGGAACATGACAGAGTTTTTAAACGATATAGACTATGCTGATGACATATGTTTGATGGCCCATCGCTTTGCGGATATTGAAAAAAAGATAAAAATACTCTCCGAAAACGCTAAAAAAGTCGGATTGAGAATCAACTTCAAAAAGACAAAACTTATGCGCATTGGTACTCATGTAACAACTCCATTAACAGTAGATGGCACTGTGATCGAAGATGTAGACACCTTCAACTACCTCGGTTGTAAAATAACCAAAGATGGTGGATCGGAAGCTGATATTAATGATCGTATTAATAAAGCACGTACCGCTTTTCACAAGCTACACAAAGTCTGGCGCGCTAGGAACGTCTCAAATAAGACTAAATTACGTATATTCAACTGTAGCGTAAAATCAGTTTTGTTATATGGATGTACTACATGGAGCTACACAAAGCTTACTATAGGAAAGATCCAAACGTTTATAAATCGATGTTTAAGGCAAATATTAAATATCTTTTGGCCAAATTGGATATCCAATGAAGAGCTTTGGCTGCAGGCTGGTTGTTGTCCAATCGAATTCGATATACGAAGACGAAAATGGACTTGGATTGGTCATATTCTTAGAAGACCACAAAACGATATTGCTAGAGAAGCTCTTGATTGGAATCCTCAAGGTCAACGCCGGCAAGGACGACCTCGCAACACATGGATACGTTGCACAAGAAAGGAACTTGAATCAGCACAAACAACTTGGAATCAATTCAAACTACTTGCAAGAGACAGAAATAGTTGGAGAGAATTCGTTAACGCCCTATGTTCCTCGTGAACATTATATTTAAGTATATACTTGTTATATTAAGGAATAAGTACTGTACATATTTAAATAAATAAAGGACATATATATATATATAGGTAGTTTAAAGAAAATGTTATAAAAGTAGTAAATTTTATCTATGTATGTATTTTTAATTTTTTAGAAAATAAAAATGTTCGAATATTGCCAACAATGTACATTACGTTTTCAAAATTGCGGTTTGAATCATTCCAAAACCTTTAAGTATATAAAAAATATTTTTAGTACGACTTTAAGAAAATTTAATTTTTAACTATCTGGCCTTTCATGTAATTAAAAAAACCCCTTCCAAGTTATGATGAAATCGGTGGAGCAGCCTCTTCAAAAACCTCAAATAATAGAAAAAACAAGTTAGAAAGTACAGTCGGTCAAGCCCGACTATATGATACCCTACACCACAGTATTTTAAAACACATTTAAGAGAGTGCATGCTAATGTGTCTGTATAAATAAGGACTTATCTATTTTTTAAATTTCATTAAAATCGGTTTGTAAGTTTGTGAGAGGCAGAAATTTCCCCCTACCTCCCCTTGTGTTCCTATTTTTGAAAAACTGCATAGCTCATGTATGTATGTATATGAATCTATCTATGTTTTCAATTTTGTTGAAATCGGTTTGATAATTTCTGAGAGGCTATTTTCAATGGGCTTGGTCCTTGTGCCAATAAGAACCTATAAGCCAAATTTTTTTCAAAGTTGCGAGCCTGCCAGCCAGCCGGACGGACACCGTTAGATCGACTCAAAAAATGATACTGAGTTGATCGGTATACTTTAAGATGGGTCCAGGACCCATATTTTAAGGTGTAACACACATCAGCACAAATGCATAATACCCTCTTCATTATTGTGGTGTAGGTATAATTAAAGAAAAAAATGTTGTGGAAAACACAAACGCTAATATGTATATATAGTGTTTTTGAAGTTAATCATTAACAAATAATACTGCTCTTATCGAACTTAACAAAAAGATGAGAACATTTAATTCCGTTCGGGTTTTTAAAAAAACCACAAACTTCATTGTGTTCAGTTCAGCTCATTAGTGTTCGTTTCAGTTATGCTAAACGCCCTTTTGGCCGGTAAAAAAAAACCAAACATTTTTTTACAAAAACCAAATACACATACGAAAAAAACAAAAAGCCAGCAAAAAAATTTTACACAAACAAAACACATACACATTGCACTCACAAGCTTTTCGGTGGTCGTTACTAAAATTTTTGGTCTGTTCATTTCTTCATCAATTTAAAAAAAGTAACATTAATTAAAATATAATGTTTGGCGACAGTTTCACTGCAATTGCTTTGTTTTTTAACGAAGAACTGAAAACTGTATAATATAATCTTTTTTGAAAATAGTTACGAACGATATTAGGGGTTGTGTTCGTCTACACAAACACTAATAAAATAAATATCGTTCCTGTGCGTATGAGCAGAACGCTGAATAATGTCCTGCTTATTTTCGAACACTGGTTTGAAATAACATTTAGGTCTTAAATAGGGGTGCCAGACGTACTGTTCAATGTAGTTTTTATGCACAACATAAAACAGAGTAGGTAAATGCTGCGTACTGTCAGCTGAGGATGGACATACTCCTCGGAATTTGTTTTAATTTCTTCACAAATGCTCCAAATGCCATTTTTAGACTTATCAGAACTTTACTTAGTGTAGGGGTAGCCGTATCTTCCACAATTTAAGAATGCATAGCCATAGTAGCTTAGTTTTTTGGATACGATTGAAGCCGATTGTCTTTTAAATATTTGAAGAATCTTAGATAAATAAATCTCTTAACCCTCAAATCTTAATTCAGAACAAATTCTTAATAAGTCAAAAATGTTGGTCCTTTGAACTATTCTATATCTCAGTTTATTCATTTGTTATATTTTCTAAAAATGTTCGAAGACTGTTAACTAGCGGAATAACGCCAGAGAATGTAGCAGTGGCGTTGATTATAGATTTTGTAGCCTCTTCGAAGTAAAAAGTTTCAGCAAAATGATTTTTCTAACTAACATCTCATTGAAAAGAGGAAAACAAATTTACAAAATTTTTACGATTTTTGTACTACAAATACAAAAAAGTTTTAGCAGTGAGAGATTGTTTAATGGTGCAAAGCAAAACGGCTAAAGCTGGAGGTCCACACTACGCGTTCAATTCATTGATGCGTTTAAGCATCTATCATAACAGTAGAATTAATGTAAAATTGTTTAGACAAAATACACAGCAAACGCAAATAATGCATACATATCCGAATACAACGCATTTAGTGGGATAACTTTCCACATTTTCATGCGTCTTTAAATAAGGTCAGGAATGTATCAAACGCATAGAACGCGTTTTATTATTCTGTTTTGATTTTATGTTCTTCTTTTAAATGTGTTATTTCTCTTAGGGCTAATAAATGAGTGCAAGTTAAACTGTTCTTTTTTTTTTTTTTGTTTAAAATGTGTTAAACCAGCAAATCTATAATTCAGTAAACATTTAAACCATCTCTAACCGCGAAAAATTGGGCGTTTAAACTACCAATACCAACCATATGAACTTGACAACATTTATCGTAGTGCTGCCACATTATTATATTTTGCACTAAATATAATATATGGGGCACGGATTTACAGCTGTTAAGTTTAAACTACATATTAACTTAAGTTTAGATCAACTAAACCAACGTTTAAGCATTCATTGATTTATTAGCCATTAGTTGTTATGCAAAAATAAGTATTGAAAATCCAATTTTTTTTTTAACTCTAAAAAAGTATCGGCGTATCGACAGTAAAACATCGCCGATACCGATATATCGGCAAACCTAAAGTATCGCCCTTCCATGCACCAAATATCTTTGGGCAGCTTTATTTTTTCCAAAGTTGAATATAAAAAACCACAAGCATTTACTTATGTGCATGTTGAAAGCAAAGCTAAAGTAAGAACTAAAGCTTCGTACGGACGGTGGTCAGATCTTACAATCTTGTCATTAAAATTGACTAAAAATGTCTTGCTACGGTGTGAACATTGTACGCTATTTTCATTTGGCAGATGTCTTAAATTAATGCATCTGACAATGGCACCATTGTCAGAAAAATTACAACATTGTAAGATCTGACCATCGTCTGTACGAAGCTTAAGAAGTTTTTCTGTAATATGCTTTAAAAAAGTCTTTGTATACATGTCTAAAACAAGTTCATGACAAAGTTAAAGAAAATCCTACTAATAATAATTAATTAGATAATAACAATTAGACAATAATTTTTGTTCAACTAAATTAACTTGACTTTAATAATTATAAAGAAAAATATTTATCATTTTACTGTAATTCTCCCAAAATATTTTTTTTATAGTTTTTGGAATACATACTTTTTTTTAATAAAATATCTAAAAAACATATGTACAACTTTTTAAGTTTTACATTTTTTAATTCCACGAAATAAAAAAAGCTGTCACATGAGCAGGGAAACCATAAATATGCAATTGCATGTTTCTCCTTGTGCGACCAATGAAGGCACAAACAATATATTTATCCGTTTAAGAGCTTGGGTACGTTCGTAAATGCAGTTGTTGCGCATCAGTTGCGCATTAGTAACATAGCGTCTTCAACTGACAATTTTTTGTCATACCAAACGTCAAAGTCTATATAAAAAAAACTCGAAAATTTTTGTCAGCGTTTTTTTAATATGAAGTTTGACGTTTGGTATGACAAAAAATTGTCAGGTAAAGACGCTATGTAAAGCTGAATGAACCTTAATGCATCACTTGTAAGAAACTAGGCATTACTTTCATGTGTCAAAAGTTTTTTTATGCAGTCATGCCGCAGTTCTGCAGCAAATATTGGCAACTTTAAAGAAATCGTTTTATTTTTCTTTTTTGATGCTTTTTCTTGTAATATACAAGAAAACTATTACTTTTGGTTACATATTTTCCATAAAATTTGCCATCGCGATTGTTGATAACATATTTTTTTTATAATTTTATGTTCGCTCATTAAGCTTTTAAAATTTAGCTTGTGTTCAAATATTCAAACTTTGCAAAGCTGTTGTGCAGTTAAAAAGCATCAGCATCGCAAATGCAACTGGTGATCACGCATCAGCAACAAAATTTTGCATCACTGCAGCAGTGATGCACAGTTTTGATGCATTTACGAACGTACTTTTTAAGAATTTTGGCATCGATGTATAGGTACATTTTTTTTTTTAAATATTTTTGCATTATTTAGTTAAAAGAGCCTTTTTACAGCATTTTTTAAGTTTATAGCGTATATTTTGCCTTTTTAAGGCATATTTTGATACATGTTAAAGCTATCGCAGCAAATAAAAATTTTTTTTTGCGAAATTTTGAATTTTCGGTTTTAAATATTTATCTGTATTCCCAACGTGTTGCTTTAATATCGCCATCTACATTTAGGCCCTAATTATATAAAACGCAACGTCAAAGAATAACATTGAAAGCAAAAACAAAGTCATAAATATTTTGTAATTTTGTTGTTGCTTTCTACAGAAATTCATGTACCGTTTTATAATTTTCAACGCCACAAGTTTTAAAATTTTAAAAGGCAATGTGAATTTCTTTAGAAAGCAACAACAAACTTACAAAATATTTATGACTTTGTTTTTGCTTTCAATGTAATTATTAGCCGGTCTATAATTTCACATATTTCCCATAAAAACTTCTTTCCAAATTAGACTCTAATTAGACTCTAATTATGTTAATATTTAGTTTAAATTCGTCCCAAAAATATTTTACTGCAAATCAAATTCTTTTCGATTCAGTTCACATTTGCCAAAGCTCCCATCTATAAATAGTTTTAACTTCCTTTAAAATGTTAACATTAATTAACAATTTAGCGATCGTCCCTAATATGGTGTTCACATATACATTTTTTTATTGAGTTTATATTTGGTTTATTGACAAAATAATCTTTCTGTTCACACATACACAATTTAGCTAACTCAATTAGCAATTAAATCAAGCAAAATGTCAACGACTTTTGACATCTTTAAAGAATAAACAAAAAAACATCTGGCTTTTGCGCAGACCTAATGGACATTTTATAATTATGTAGTTTTAATATTTTACTCAATATTATAACAATTTCGTATTAATTGAACAATAACACGTGTTTTTCATGCTTTACTTGAGTTCTATGTTTCAAGTTACAGGCAACGCTTTTAAAGTGTGAGGTGATCGTTGCACAAAATAGTTTCATTTATATCTTAAGAATGGAAGAGAAATATGGTCCAAAATTGTTACTTAACCAATACCGGTTTATTTAAAAAGGGAACTATTCGCAATATCCGAAATCCGGGTTTTGAAAAAAGTCGAACAATCGATCTCTGTACCCTACAAGAAATGAATGAACGAATAGTCACATTTTCTTAACACCAACGTGAAAAATGTGACTATTCGCTTATAAATTTCTTGTAGGGCTAGTATACAGATATTTAAAACAAAAAACCGATTCGTTAACCAGAGTTGAAAACCATTTTGTTCGTTTCGCTGCGAAAGGACTTGTTAACATTAAAAAATATTTAACAAGTAAAAAATAATGCTGCAAAATTGCGTTTTTACCAAAACTATGAAAAAATATGTTGCAAGGGTAAAGTATGCACTAACAAATCAGTACCAAAATTCATAAAAAGCTCTAAAACGCACAAATATAATGTTTCTGCATCCATTGGTCGCACAAGGAAAAACATGCAATTGCATACTTACGGTTTCCCTGCTAAAGAAACGATTCTTAGCGACCTGTATTGTGCGTCACCTAAATCTTTTTGGTGGTTTAAATAGAATTATCGCTAGTTGGAATGCCAAGTTTGAAATGTTAGAAAATTGTTGTTTACGTCTTTAAGAAATATGTAAATATGTATAAGTATCGTGGGATAAATGCGGATAAATGTCAAAGACATTTCCCGTTATCATATTTTCTGATTAATTAACAACTACTTATTTATTAACAGAAATTTTATTATAAAAGTTTTGGTAAGCTTTTTATTTAATTTTATTAATGTAAAATTTACCATGAATTTATTATGGCCTTGCCTTTTATTCGCATAGTCCTAAAACACTTTTCCCACGTTGCCGTTTTCTATTGCAAAATACAAAGAGA
Organism: Pollenia griseotomentosa; assembly: GCA_963931875.1. Taxonomy (NCBI): domain Eukaryota; kingdom Metazoa; phylum Arthropoda; class Insecta; order Diptera; family Polleniidae; genus Pollenia; species Pollenia griseotomentosa. The sequence goes on along the minus strand of OZ007560.1, from coordinate 172,878,605 downwards.
AAATTTGCTTAATGCCAACTTTGCGATAAAAAAAAAAAAAAAAATGTATTTACATTTCTGGTTAGGAAATAAAATATTTTTTGTAATTCTTTTTATTTTTATGTACAGATCCGACGTCACCAAATTAAATTCTCTAACAAATAATTAAGTGACAAACAAACAAAAAATAAATTAAAACGAAATAAGAAAAGAAAAATAACAAATAAATAATTAAATGCATAAGTTGTGATGCAGTTGCCAAAAAAGAAATTCCTCAATAACAAGATTTCTATTTTATTTTTGCAATTTTCATTCATTTAACGCTCGATCTTCGAGCGCGTTCAAGTTTAATGTCATTTCATGCAAAAAATCTATTTACATTGACTGTAAACGAGAATGAATGTCTGGCTCGTTTTAATTTATTATGAATGTGTTAGTGGGTATTTTAATTATGTTTGTGTGAATGTGATTGCAATCTTAAATGTAATAAATCTGTAAAAAGTGGTAAAATATAATTTTAGTAAAATTTCGTAGTTTCTTTTTAGTTTTATTTATGAACAATATTTTTTCATCACTTTTAATTAATTATTTAATTGTACTAAAATCTCTTAGTATAGCATTGTATCAAAATCCCTTCGATGTACCCGGACAAGGTAGCTGTAATAATCAATGTTGCTTTTCATAAGTCCACAATTTTAATTACGTAACAGAACTTTCCATTTAGAACTATTTATCTATTATTAACTAGTCCTATTTTCATTTAGGTTCTAACACCCTTTTTTCATTTCAACACACACAAATTTTATTTCACTAATAAATTTTGATTTCTCTTTTTTTGCACGCAATTACTATAATCTTATTTACTTTGATTTTTAACGTTACACAGAGAAGAATATGTAAAAATCTGCACACATATATACTATGTATGCTTTGAGATAGAAAGTGGTAAAATATTGTAAAATTTATCTATCGCCGCGTATATCGATCACTAAAAAAACAATCCGTTATGACAAAAAGTTCGATGAGAACTAAAAGGGGTTTTTGAATAAAACGGAAATGTACTACTAGCGAAATTCAGTTACGGACACACTTACATACATGTACATACATGACATACTATAAACAGATAGAATGAAATATTTCTAAACATATTATGTACATGTATGTATGTATGTATGTATCTTGATGCATACGAATCTTAACGTTAAAATGTTGACAAACCTTGCGAACCCAATTGGTTGTCACTCTCGTGTGGTTCTTGCAACAAGATTTTTTAATTGTCTAAAACTTTGGGTACATTTTTGTTTTCTTGGTCATTGACAGCGTAAAATGCACTATTTATTAATATGTGAATAGCTCTATTCACTATCCGTCGCAAATGGTTTCGCACAGCGTTACCGCTATGTGACTAAGGTCGCATTTAACCCCTTTTTTGATTGCCTTGCCACTTCTCTTAAATTATTTTGTATTTTTCTCTGCCTCTTTTGAACAAAATGTTTTTATATTGGAAATCAATGAACGCAAAAGTCCCTACCAGCTTTTATATGCTCGAGTGTTTTTTACTTTACACTCAAAAGAAAAATCAATCCATTCGTAGTAGTACGGTGAGTACGGATTTTCTTGAATCAATTACAGAAAGATTGATTCAAGTACGTATTTTCAATCGCGAAATACTTAACTTATCCATATTCAGTCCCGAATTCGTACTTGAAATAATCCAAAAATGAGATTGATTTAAGTAAAACTAAGATTGAACCAACCTCAATATGCGCTTGATTCAAGTATTATAAAATAGATTTAATCCCGGACACGTACTTGAATTAAAGCAAAAGTGAAATTAGAAGGAGAATTTTATTATGATTATGATTTGCTTACCCGCTTTACACCTTCCAGAATTTCAATTATAAAACACCAGCATCATTCCCGTTATGATTCTTACTTTAAAAACTTAGTGTACATATGTATGTATAATATATAACTGAAAATAAATGAGAAGCAAGAGTTCTCAATTTTACTTTTCAAACATGAAAATAATGTGTTTTCGTCTTGTTCTGTTGTTTCTACACACAACAAGCAAATCGTGTTTTAACTATTTGTGTGGTGTTGTTGTAGTGCCTGCAACAAACTTTGATAAGTTAAATGAGATTTAACGAAAAGTTTAATCTGTTCTTTACTTGGCTTAAGAACTTTGTACTTAAGGCCGCTTTAGCCGACCGTAAAAATAAAGAAATGCAGTGTAACGTACCGTAACGTAACGTACTGTAAGCTCGTCCACATATAGAACATGAAAGAACGTGTCATCTGTTTTTCAAAAACATAAACAAAAAAGCATTAGTATACATAAAACAACACACACAGTGATACCATGTGCACACGGACAGCAATATTCGTGTTTGGCTCTCTTATTCCTGTTTCGCGCCCCAAACATGATTGAAACGACTTGTTTCCCCATACAAAATTTTGAGAGCGTAACAGGTCGTTTCATTTTGAAACAGGCTGCGAAACAGGAAAAATGTACTATCATCTCCAATATTGATAACATTTATCGTTAGTTTATCTGAACTAGCTCTCAAAAAAAATCAAAACAAAGAAAAAAATTTATGTTTAATAAAATAAAGTGATAATTATAACCTAATAATATTAATAAAAGTATTAAATATTATATTTTCAAGTTTTTTTTAATTTTTTATCTACTTTTAAGAAAAATCACACTAATAGCCTTTTTACACTGAACAACATCTAACATCTACCATCAATTTGCGAAGATGTTAACATCTTTCCATAATAGGCTTTTTACACTTGCTCTCATCTTACATCTTATCGCAAAGATGATAACATCTTCCCATAAGAATTGTACAGGGCTGAAAATCAACATCTTTCTTCATCTTTAAAAGATGTTCTTTTTTCATGTTGTTTCATTCATCATCTTTCGATTATTTTAGTGTCATCACTAGAAAAACCCAATAATTTGTTAAAAAAATATATACCATCACTAGAAAAAAATACAAAAGAGCAGGACAGCAATATCATTTATTTAGTTTTTATTCGCTCTTACACGCGAAAATAAATATTTTTATGATGAAAGATGAAAGATGTTGCAAATGTAAACAAGTTTTTTTCATTTTTAACATCTTCCATGCATTCCCTTAAGATGTGCTGAAGTGTAAAAAGGCTATAAGAAATGCATAGGGCTTAAAACCAACATCTTTCAACATCTTTAAAAGATGTTCCTATCTCATTCTATTCCATTCTACATCTTTCGATTATTTTAGTGTCATCACTAGAAAGTGGCAATAAGTTCTATTATTATTGTGATTACTGACAAAAAAAAAATTGGTTTAAAAGAAGCGTTACCATTTGTCAAGTTTTCTCTTTTATTGCGATGTTTTTTTGTTAAGTATTTTTTATATTGTTAAACAAATTAAACTTCAAAAACATTTTTGTGTTTTCTTCTTAAATTTTGGCAGTTTTGTAGAAAAAAAACAATTTTTTATTTTAAAAACTTTTTTTGCAAATATGGTGACATTTTTGTTTGATGGTAGATGTTAGATGTGAGCAATGTAAACGAGTGTTTCACATTTTCTACATCTTTGATAATAGATGTTAGATGTCGATCAGTGTAAAAAGCCTATAACAACACAAAAAAAATGTCAAAATGAAACAAGAATGAATCGTATGAACAGCATGTTTGGCAAACTAGTTTCAGAGAGCGAAACGAGTGGTTTATATCGTCGTATGAACATAGCATGAAGAGAATTACAATTGTTCAAATGATGACCGTTTTGCAAAATAAGTACCAAGCGATTTAAATAATATTAAAACTGTATTTATTGTATGTATAAATTTATAAATAATTTAATATATGATATTAATATTACAGATTGACAATAATAAAATATGTATTACAGAATATTCGTACACAGGTACTGACATGATTTTGAAAATGTGCATACACAAAACAAGGTTTTGATACCATTAAAAACCAAACTTTTTATTGTTTGTGTATATGTATGCATTTGTTTATTTTACACGTCTAAACATAAATTTGTATAAATGAAAATTACTGAAAAAAGTACGAAAGAAAATGAGTGAGTTTACCCGCATTCCATTTAAAATACAAGCAGCCCATCACTATCTACAACTGTCACGTAACCTCGTAAAGAAATTCTATTTTCCACAGGCTGGCACGTTACGGTTAATTGACATTACAGTCAGTTAAACATTTGCATCACAGAATACTAACAGAACTGTAAAAAGTGACGTGTGAAATAGGCCCAAATCAGGGCAGCTTTCGAAGAAAAAGATAGAAACCTTTTTTTCGTAGTGAAGCGGCAATGTGTAAAAACAGGCAGCAACAATCAACACAAATGGCATGATCAAAACAAAAATAACAAAACACAAACCACGTTAAACAATTGCATTAGTTCAACAAACGTTGTGTTTTGTGCAAAAAAAATGTATTTATTAATATTTTTTTTTTTATAATGTTATTTAAGTATTTACTTAAATATTATTTACTCGTGTTGTGGTAAACTTAAAAGTTAATTTTTACAACAGCTTTGCAAATAAATCTCAACTAAATAAATTTGTGTTCATTGTATTGCGGCATAAAAGATGATGCAAAGAGAAATGAAAAAGGGCAGCTTTCTTAAAAAGAGACAAAAAAAAACGATAAATCTTCCGTCTCGTGACAGTTCTGTGATTTGCATTGCTTTCCATATAACAGAAACGATCATCTGTTTACATTACATTTACATTTCTACATTTACTGTTGGCTAACGAAGCCTTTATTTTAAGAAATTCCGGGATAGGTTTTCGAAAGTATCCCATTTAGGATTGTTTTAAGTAAGTACGAAAGTGCATCCTCTGAGCGGATTTCGTAAAATTATTAATTAATATTATAAAAAAAACTAATCAGTACATGTTAACCGCTTAAAATTTGTTTCGACATGATTTGGAAGATTGGACTCCAAGTGAATTTCTTAATTTATATAGATGTACATTTTCAAAAAAAAAAAAAAGATTTATAACAACAACAAAACAACATAAAAAGGGGATTTGATTAGTTTAAACCGGGGCTGTGGAGTCGGAGTCGAAGTTGAGGAGTCAGAGTTGAGGTTTTGTGCCGGATTCGGAGTCATAGTACCCACAAAAACTCGCGACTCCGACCCCAAAGTTTTTCGGCATAAAAAAATTTCCAACATAAAAATTATTCGAAATTGACTATGCAATATTTCAAATATCGATTTGAAATTTTTAAGAATCATTTTTATGCTACATATATTTAACTATTTAAAAGCTAATGCATTAAAAAAGTTAGAGTGCTATATTCGGATGTACAGAATCTTTGACTCCCTCCACCGACAGTTAGAATATATGAGAGCTTTAAATTATTAAATAATCTTTATAAAATGGACGTCAGTATAAAAATTGGTTCCGGTACAAACCAATTGTACGACAATCAGAAAGTGTTATGCTTTTTTCCTAGCAATTTGAACTAACTTGAACAATAATCATGATTCGTAACAGTTTATGCAGAACTAAAATGATTTTCAGGAGGGACATTTATATTATCTAATGGCAGCCTTGCCATTTATTAAGTTTTCCCTTTTTTTGCAAGTTTTTTGAGATGCAAAAGAGTTTTAAATTTAAATAAAATGTTTTCAAATTTTTTATATGTAAATATATAATTTAAAATTTGCAGTATATTGGATACAAATATTAAGTGATGTTTTCATGTTATTAAATGGTCTTGCATTTTCTCTGTTCTTTATTATTTTAATTGTGTTAACTTCTTCGTAAAGATCTTATTTTTTTTTTTAGATTCTGAAATATCTTTAGCACTAGATTCATATAAGTTGTCTGAAGTTAATGTAATAGATCTTGGAGTTTATTCTTTAAAGTTTTATGTTGCACTTTTTAATGGTCTGTTAAAAAAGTTTAATTTTGATAACGACTTTCTTAAACACGTCAAAGATGTTGCACCTTTTTATGTAATAAGAGGTTACCAATTGAGTCTTTCTCAATTATGTGCTATTGTGGCAAATTAAGTCGATTTAAGTGATGTTGAAGAAGTTAATAACGAATAGCTTGAGCTTTGATTTTTAGGAACATAATTAATAGAAAGAGCATGCGCGAGGGCGTTTTCAAAATTAAAACGTTTTTAGATTTTTTAATTTTATTTTTAAATAAAATGAATTCTATATACTTTTTTTCATTTAATTATTTAACAGTAATATAAAAAGCCTTACAACATGTTTTTTTTTCTTTTTTTTTCTAAAAAAAAAGTTTTTTTCAGGTTTTTTTAAAAAAATAAATTATGAACTGATCTTCACAAAATCCTGTATAGTGATTTCCGTTATTAAAAATCTAAATGGAACAAATTTCAATACAGTTGTGAAATTTGTTTTAGCGCTTAAAGTGCTTTTCAGAAAGCTGCTTAATATGGGATCTTAGGTAAATATGGACCGATAATCTGAAAATGGCATGGTATTATTTCTAGCCATATGAACCAAAATTGGACCAAATTTTACAATATCTATGGCTGCTATGGTTTTAGGTGTATTAAAATAATTTACTAGAAATTTTATAGCGTGATAGTGCCAAATTGCATTACAATAGCATTAGTTAATGAACTAAACTGTTTTCCGAGGGTAGGCTTTATATGGGGCCTAGGGTAAATTATGGCCCGATCTTCACGAAATTTTGCAGTGTCTTATAAAACTGTGACGTACCAAATTATAAATTATGGTAAATTATGGACCAATCTTTGCGAAAGTACATTTAAATATGATAGCAGTATTTATTACGGTTTTAGAAGTACATTATGGCATCTTTTACGTAAGTTTTTGTAACAAAATTGTCAATTTTTAAGGGTGGTGGTGTTACGATTTCGGTTTCCTCTTATTCAGATTGCAAATTTATTTTGTTAATTAATTTATTTTTTTTTAATAAAATAAATAAAATATTATTATTACAAAACAAGAATACTCTTGTTGGGATTCCTTCTCCTGTCTTGGTTAAACTTCATGGTCAAGGTTAAATATCAGTTTGTGTCAACCACATGCATACATATAAACACACATGAGTATGTAAATGTTTCATCCTAAATAATTTCAAGATCAAGGTTAAACATCATTCTTTTGTTAATCACTTGCCTACATACAACACACACACATAAATATGTAAATGTTTCATTCTAAATAATTTCAAGATCAAGGTTAAACATCAGTTTTTGTCAATCACATGTCACATATGAACATACATAAATATGTGTGTAAATGTTTCATTCTAAATATTTTCTCTTTCAAGACTAAACAATTTTTTTGCATTGCAGTCATACTCGAATAGGAGAAAAAAATTACATACTGACATACATTGTATGTACTCCTTACTTGGGTGATCATTGTAAAGGGTGCGGGGTTGTTTGGTTTTTCTTATGTTTCTATTACCAGAGTACATTTACTGCTCTCTTCTTTTTGCCTGATTTTTTTTGTTTGACGCGAAATAAAGTGTAATAATAATTTATTCTCATTAGGACTTCTTGTTAAACCAACAACTTGCTTAATTCCAACTTATCCCTATAACGCAAAGGGAGAACGGTTTTTTTTATTAAATTTATATTGGAAGTTTCTTTGCGGCATTTTTTTGGGAATGTTAAATTCAACAACTTTTCTTGACAACGAAACTATTGTCAAAGTAATCTTGAGCAGTGCACATCGGGAACGGACATAATTTAATTAAAAGTATTGTGAAAAGTGTTTTTTTTTTTTGCAATAGGTTGGCCAAGGAAAATTTGGGGAAACGTGTCTCGTACAACTGGAGGTAAGGAAATGTGTGTTATGAAAAAATTAAAATAGTGAAATTAATAAATGGTGAATTTTATATCATTAGGTTAGGAATTTTAAATTTTTTCTTAAAATTCGGCTCCGTTAGTGCAAGAAAATTGACTAAGGTCATTTTCTTTAAGTTGGATAAATTATTACCTCCACGTGGAGGGCTTAGCTCCACATTTTAAGAAAACGTTACCTGAACCGTTAGCTACAACAAATTTTTGAAGGTGAACCCCCAGTGCACATTTTTTTTATTATAAAGTGTCGTCGTTGGGAACACGTGTTAAAGTTCTCAACTGGTATAATTTATATGGGTACTGAAAATGGCGTCTTCTCATATTTAACAAAAAGTTCTGGAAAACTATCGAATTTATTTAGTGTATTAAATTTTTGTGTAAATTAACATACATGGTGTAATACTTTAAAATGCACTACAAAACCTTCAACAATAGAATCCGTTAATAAATTCTATAAAATTTTCAATTAATAGTGAATACTGTTAGCTTTAGTAATTAACAGTAATTCTAAATCTTGTTAAATAAGAAAAAAAAAAGAATGAATGCAAAAATGTTGATTAATTTGCCGGTTCGTTAAAAGAAATGAGTTAAACCCAGGGAATTTAAAACTGTAATTTTGGTAGCACATGCACTGTTAAACTCAATAAGCAAAAAAATTTAATTTAGAGCCATAAAAGTAAACGCAATGTAAATTAGAGGAAAAAAAAAAAAAAATCAAATGATGCAAAATTGAAATGGCATTTGAAATTATAACAAAAGCAGCCACCAAAAACTATTTATAACTGTTACTATCTTAAATACAAGTTTTCTAAAATCTAAGCAAAGAAAACATTTGAATTAAAAACCATTGTAAATGTAATTTAACGAATCGAATTTTAACCCAATAGTTATATATAGTAATACATAAAGTAAAGTAAAAAAAATTAGGGAAACAGCAATTTGAATTTTTAAACACGATGTTCAAAATTTAACGTAACCAACTACTAAAAAGAAAAACTGAAACAAATTATGTAACCGAAAAGTTTACCAATTGTAAAATTAACAGGCAAAAGAGAAAAAAAAAAATAATTAACTAATGAAAACTTGTAAGAATTCTGCCCAATATTTATTGTAACCATCCAAAAGAAGTTTTAAGATCAGTTTTACCCTAAAATAATTACTAGAAAAAATACGATGGTGATTATTGATTGAATTATAATAATAAAAAAAAAAAAAAAAAAACAAAAAGCGAATATTGTTAAATAACATAAAATTTAATTTAACTCATTGAAGGAATTAAGGAGTATTTATGTAAATAAGTAAACAAAAAGAAAAGTTTCATTAATTAATTAGAAAAATAAAAAACAAAAATTTCAACTTAATTTTATAAATAATTTTGAATTAATTAAAAAAAAAAAAAAAAACCAAAATTTCAACTTAATTTTATAAATAATTTTGAATTAATTAGAAAGAAAAAAAAACCAAAATTTCAACTTAATTTTATAAATAATTTTGAATTAATTAGAAAAAAAAAAAACCCAAAATTTCAACTTAATTTTATAAATAATTTTGAATTAATTAGAAAAAAAAAAAAACCAAAATTTCAACTTAATTTTTTAAATAATTTTGAATTAAGAAAAAAAAAAATCCAAAATTTCAACTTAATCTTATAAATAATGTTGAATTAATTATATAAAAAAAAGAATCTACTTTATATTATAAATAATTTTACTGGTGAATTATCTAAATTTAAAATCAAGTGCCGATGTACTTTAAGCTATGTTTATATTTTCTTTCAAATTCAAACATTGATTAATAATTAATTTTTTTTTAAATTTAGCACGTAACCATTAATCACGTCGTCATGCAGTTATTGCTGGGCCCAGCAATTTTCCTCGCAGACGAATAATATGGAATAATTTAGTATATAAAGAACGTTGCAAGTAAAAGACAAAAATATAAATTTTTTTTCATCTGATTTGTAAGTAGACTATTCTTATTTAATTTTTTTTTATTAAATCTGAACATTAGTTTCAAGCTTGTCCGAATTAAGATTTCAATTAAAAAAATTCCAACAAATAATTCAAATAAAGTCCGAATAAGTTTATTTTTTTTTTCTTTAAAAAAAAAAAAATTAAATAAAAAATTATATTATTATTATTATACAAACTATATACATATATATCTATATATTTTGAAATGCCATTAATAAACTTTACTATTAAATTATCTTGAATAACTCAAACATGATACTCTAATTTACTTAAAAAGGGGAATAATAACCATAACTCACGATGAAGGGTAGTAAATAATAATCATGAGATAATAGGGACAGGTGTCAAAATAGGGGTATTTTACCTGTCAAGGCGTCTGGCACAAGGCCAGTGGGCGGGAACAATTGTACCCTGTATGGTACTACATCTTATCATCGCAGGATAGTCTTATGAATAATTTTTTTTTTACTAAAGGTATTTTTGCGGCATGATTAGTAAATTTATATGCTTACGCGCAAGGAATGTATGGGTTGAGAACCAAATTTACCTCAATATAGCTAGCTGGGAAACCATTTTATTTCATGCCCCTCAATCATATTTCTTTCGGCCTTAGATTGAAGTCTGATATCGTGATACGAGTTTTATTTTTCTACTTGAAGCTGGCGCGTAACAGTGGTTCTACATTTTGATTGATCCTACTGATCGGATTTTGCTGAATTTCACTCCCAAACTGCTTAGGATAACTAGAAGTGACACCAAGATTGAATTTTTGTTTTAAGTTTTTCGAAAGTGAGCGTATTTTAAACAGACGGACAGACAGACATGGCTAAATCGACTTGGAATTACTCAAGAAACCAGGGGTATTAGATGCATAATAAAAAAGTTTCACATGGAATGACAAACGTAGTATACCCTCATTCCGTACGGTAATTAACCTTTTTAGGGTTATTATGGGCCGCAAAAGGTAGTAAGCAGAGCTGCCGTTTCTGGTTATTTCTAACCAAAATTGGATATATTTTTTTCAATGTGGAGATGTGAATATTTTTTTCATTTTGGTTACTTTTTTCTAAAACAATAATAATTACGAGCGAATATATTTGTCTTGGAAAAATTATTTACGCGTTCGAATAATTTGTACTGTGTACTACGATTTTTTCATTATTTGCTACCAATGAAGGGAAGTTTTTTATAATCCCTTTCAAAACAGCAACCAAATAATTTTTTTAAGATTTTTGCTAAGAAAATATTGCCATTTCTGATTTTTATATTAAAAACGCCATGATCTGAAATCGTAAACAAATGAAGTTTTAATCAATGGAGATTTTCCATTATTTTTTTTTTAAATGAGAATAGTTTTTCTTGATTTTAAGAGAAGTAAAGATAATTAGTACTTAAAGTCGGAATCGATTTTAGAAAATTATTGAAAAATTACACAAAAGTCGTTTAAGTGTTTTTAAAAACTTGAAAATAAGTTTAAGGTTTGAATTTAGGTTATTTCCAGAAGTACATTTATATACATATTTGAAAATACACGCAGGAATTTTAAAGATTTTTTAAAATTACATTGATTTATCAATATAATTTTAAAATTTATGGAATTTTCTTTAAGAAATGACTGTAAGTTTAAAGAAATTTGAAATTTTACTGTTTATAACTTGTCGGTATGGATATTTATTTAATGTTTTTTAAGATAATTATTTGGTAAAAAAAAACTTTTGCCTGTCAGTCATATACTTTCTCCCCATAGAATGTACGTTACGAAAGGCGAAAGGCAATAATATTTTACAATTATTTACAAAATATTTGATATATTAGAACAATTATGAAACATTTTTTTATAATAAGAGTTAAAAATTTGAAATAAAATTTACACAAAAGAGAAAAAAGTTTTTATAATATTTTAGATATATGTAAATTAAAAAATATTTACATAAAATTCATTTCGCATATCGCCAATCGTTTAAAATTTCGCCAACATATAATCGCTATATCACCAAACGTAAATTTCCATCAACAAAAGGATTAAGAAATCGCCACATTTGACAGTCCTGCCAAAAACAGCTAAAAAGCGGTAAACTATTATCCATTTTTGTTATTTATAACTGGCATATTAAAAAATAATTATAATTATTGTTTTACTATAAAGTTCAAATAACCTTTGTGTTACAATGTATTACAATGATTTTAATGATTTTCTCAATTAATAAAAAGCATTTTCAATTTGGTTATATTTTTTTTACATTTGGTTACATTTGGTTGTTAAAATTGTATTCGTTGTGGCAGCACTGGTACTAAGGTGATTTCATTTAAAAACGGTAATTTAAAGAAATTTGGATTTTTTGTATACATAATTTTTTGAGTTGAATGAATATACATATATGTATGTACATTAGAGCGACTCAAAAAAAAAGTGATTTTGTTACCCCTCTGAAAATGAAGCTTGATATGTTTTATGATGATTCTCAAAATATTTTGGTTTAAGCGTTGACCATCCGTGAGCTGGACCATTTTTAAAAAAAGTATTTTTTCAGTTTTTCCAATTTTTTTGTACTTTACTCCAAGACGATATAACAAAAATTTTGTATCATCGAAAATAGTTTTTGAAGCAGCATCCAATGGTATATAAAACTTGACCATTTGCGACCTACTAATTGATATATTTTACTAAATACGTATTTTTGTTTTGGGTTTTCATACAAATTCTACGTATGTGGAAATAATGCTCTGCTTTTCAAATTGAATCTGTTTTAAAATAATGTTAATTTATTCATTTTATTTTTGTAATTATTCACATAAAACGCGAAAAACGCGATATATTTTATCTTTTTTCATATATAGGCAACATGGGTATACAATTTTTTCATTTTAAAATTTTAAAAAATTTGATACCCATATTGTCTATATGTGAAAAAATATAAAATATATATAACAAAACCTTTATATGCTTTCTTCTTAAAGTTTGTTTGTAATTTTTATTTTTTTAACAAAGTAAAAAAAACTAAGTGCCAAAGTATTTACGTGCATAGACGTATCATCACTTTTCAAAAGTTGACAGGTGAAGGAAAAACGTTATCAAATGGAAAATATTTGCAATTTTTAAACAAAAATTTTATATCAGGATCAAAATGAAACAAGAAATACAATCGAAGAAAAAAAAATCGGTTTTATAATATCTTTAACGTTGTGTGGCTTACGTTATCGAGAACTGTTATTTCCTATCAATCAATCTAAATATGTATGAAAACCCGGTCTTTTTGCTTAAAATGTTTTTTTTTTTACTGTAGGTAAACAGCAGAGTTGCTAATAAAAAAGTCGGTAATTACTAGGGTATTCATTCGGTTAACCATTAATCGGTTAACCGATTAATTACTACCCGATTAACTGATCGGTTAATTTAAAATTGGCAATTTTCGATTAACGATTAAACCGGTTAATTTCAGTCGATTAACCGATTAATCGATGTAACAAATTTTTTTAGTTTTTTGTAGTAAATATTATAACATATTTTTTAGTGTTTTTAATTATTTGTTTCGTCTCATACAAAAAAGGTATATGTATTCCAGCAATACATTCTTAAAATACAGTACAAAAACAGAAACTAGGAGTTTGGAAATACAATTTTTGCAGATTGTTTAGTGCTGAGTTTTACCAGGATGAGTCAGATGATGACCTGACAATAGAAGAAACTCTCGATTATAACACAAACTATCTTTAACAAAATAAACCGAAATAATGGCATAATGGAAAATGTTATATGTTGAGAGAAATCCTGGAAAAGGACTGAGAAATTAGATAATCTGTATCATGATACAAAGAAACCAAGATAACGCATTTAGCTTTTAAAAATGAAATGTTTCTGCTCATCTGCGTCACATCAGCGCATAAGTACAGCTAAAATTTAGAAACACAAAAAAATAAACATGTGTATAATATGCTATAATATGTGACGTCATATTAAACAGTTGAATTTTGTAAACATGTGCAATGCGTAATCTTGTTTTTATCATTCTTGAATCTGTATTATGGGTTGCTTTCGATTTCTCCAACATCTTCGATAATTGAAAGAATTTTCCGAGTCAAGTTTTACCAAAACTAGAGAGAAGAATCCTAAATCCTAAACATTTAAACCAAATTATTTTTCCAAAAGATTATTTCATAAGATCTTAAACTATTGAAATAATAAATGAAAAAATCTCAGCTAATTTTTTAATAAATACATAATAATATTCTGTATTAATTATAAAATATGTTTTTTATATTTTTTTGAATTACTTTTTTGTTTGCTCGTTTTAGTTCAAGAATTGTTTTGTTCGTTATGTTATTGTTTTTTTTACTAATAGACTCCGATAATAAATAATTTTTGCATTTTTATTAATTGAAATTACTTAATTTATAACAAAACTTTATTAATCGGTTAACCGATGAATAACAAAATTAACTGATTATTAACTGATTAAACCAAAACCTCGGTTAATTAATCGAGCGATGATCCAATGCTTAAAAAATTTACTGTACTCAGGGCTGCCAGATTTGACGATTTATCGTCATTTTGACGATTTTTTGTTCCGAATTTAGCAAAGTGCCGATTTGCTGATTTTTTTCTAAAAAGTGACGATTTTTTCAGTCTACATTTTCTGACAATTTCGTTTTTTTTATCTTGGAATGTTTGGCAGCCGTACCTTAACAAGAGCGGGAGGCGGAACGTTTTCTTTCGCTTAGCTTTTACGCAGATATGCCATACCAAAGCAAGAGCGTAAACTTTGTGTCACGAACAGTAGTGATAGCTTTCTTGTTTAATGAAACCCACAAAAAAATGTAAATAAATATGGAGATAAAAACGCTAGATTGACTAAAAAATAGCTAAATTGCCATTATTAATTAACAATTGCAGCCAACTTCACATTTAAACGAGCAGTCAAAATCGGGTTTTCCAATTGCAAAGTGTGCAAAGAAAACGCGTGCTGGTTTTGTTTGGGTACGGCTGATTATTTTCAAAGTACAAGAACAACAATGTTACCCTTTGTTTATCTATCATCAAACCATCATCGAATGAACCTTTTACTCTCTGTATAAATCATATTTTCAACAATTATAAGGCGAGCATTTCACAAGAATATCAACATGAGTCTCATACGATTCTTGACATGAAAGTCTCGTTAGATTATCTTTACCCACGTCTTAAACGATTCCCACTACGATTGAAGAAGCAACTTTGCTGTGCTATGGAAGAATCTCACTCGTGTTACAGTTTTTCCCGTGGGAGGAATCTTCTTCGATTAAAAAATGCGGTCATTGACGATCAAAGACGCTTTTCATGAGGCTCCCAGTAGCTCTAACACAATTGAAAATGCTAGCTGGGTATGAAGTAATTAATTTAAAAAAAAAAAAAAATTCAAACAAAAATTTTTAAAAAAAAAACTAAATTTTAAGTTGTCTTTTTTTTTGACGATTTTTCGAAACGATAAAGACGATTTTTTTTATTTTTCTCAGGAAACTGACGATTTCCTCACAAATTTATCTGGCAGCCCTGACTGTACTGTATTCGTATCTCAATAAATTACGCTGTGTGTAATTTTTTAAGTCATGGAAAAAGAACCATTTACGGACAACGCTACGTGATAAAAGACCCGTGTCTCTCAGTTTTGCCCAAAGTCGTGCACTTTTTTTATGGACTAATTTTTGCGAAGAGCTACAACTTTGTCTCAGAGGGTAAATCAAAATTCCGAACGGTTTGCAAGATATGAGCCTGAGAAAATGATCACAATGATGGTCCAACCGTATCTATAACGACTGTATGAAATGGTTTTAGAGGTGTAGGAGTTGTTATTAGAGGCGCTTTATTGTATCGAGTAACCTTGTTGGCTTTGCAAGTGTCGCAATTTTTTACATATTGAGTAATATGTTTTGTCATGTTTTTCCAGTAGTAATACCTACAAATTTTATTTATCATTCTGGTGATTCCAGGATGTCCACCGCTTAGAGGTTCCTCGTGGAAGTTCTTCATTATCCTATGTTTCAAAGCTTCTTCTTCCATTATTTCGATCACGATTTTAACTAATTTCAAAAAGCTATTGCCTTTTTCTTTTATTTCTTCAAGAGGTACCTTTTTAAATATGTATTATATCATTTAAAGCCGTTACACACTATCCCACAAAGTCTTACGTATTTTTCAAAAATGCTTCCCTGAGCTAATCATTCTTTGAACATTTTTAAAAAACAATAACAACTTATCATGACAGTGTTGCATTTTCGTAAATTACTAAAGACTTTGTGGGATAGTATATAGCGGCCTTTAATGATATTTGCATTTCCACAATATTATAACAACTGGCTTGTTTTTCGAGCACTTGGAAAAATGTATCTAAATAAATTTCTTCATTAGTAGTAGTATATTGTTTTTTATCTATGGCAATTATAGTTTTTCCTCCTTTTTGTCATTGGCGTAGATAGACCGGTCTGGGGGGGGCTAACAGTTTAGCCCCCCCCAGAATTTTTTCCTTTTTTTGTATGAATACATTTTTTTTAAATTCAATTACAATTTTCTTTAGGTTCTATTAAATGTCTTTATTAAAAATATTGTTTTTGTCTGTGCACTTAAGAATTGTTATATACGTATTAGTTAAAATGCACACTACTTTGCAAATCGTTTTGTTAAGTGTAAAACACCCCGCTTACTTCATAACTTTTCCGTGTAGTTGAACATATGATCGTTAACATAATATGTAAACAAACCAAAAAAAAAAAGTTAGCCGGCTACAAAATATAATATTTAATTTTATTAAAAAAGTGCTAAAAAGTTGATTAAAACAGAAACAGATAATAATTGTAGTAATATTTTGTGTTCCCTCTGTATGATTTCCCTCCAATGGTCTATGCTATGTCTCTTTATTACTTTTTCTGCTAGTATGCTGTGGCGTACGAATGATGCTACTGTAACGTATTTTTGCTTTTGTGTATACACTCTCGGTATGTTTTTAGTCTTAAGTCATTAATTATTTATGTAACGAACTTTGCAATTTTTATTGCTATCTAGAGTTTTCGCTGCAGACCTAGTGCTTACGATGAGTACATTGTTTATTTTGATTTCGTCGAATGTGATTCGGGATAATGCATCGGCCGTTACATTAAGGGTATTCACGTCACAAGTTGCACCCTTGCAAAAAAGCAAAAGTGCAAAAACATAACAACAACCACAAAGACAATTATTTACGCACAACTAACTGTCTGTGTGGTTGTTGTTATATTTTTGCACTTTTGCTTTTTCGCAAGGGTGCAACTCGTGACGTGAATACCCTCATTATCTTTGCCTTTTACATACTCGATTCCGAAATCATACTCTTCCAGGTCTAAACGCACTCTAGTGAGTTTAGATGAATGATTTTTCATTGAGAAAAGATAGGTTAATGGTCGGTGGTCGGTTTGAACGATAAATTTCCTGCCACATACATATGGCCTAAAATAGTTTATTGCCCAATGTATGGCTAGTAGTTCTTGTTCTATAGTAGCTTTATTCGATTCACCCTGCGTAAATGATCTCGAAGCATAGGCTATCGGTAGTAACGTACCATTGTATTTTTGACTGAGTACAGCTCCGCATGCTAATTTACTAGCGTCGGTAGTTATGTAAAATGGTATTGAAAAATCTGGGTACTGCAGTATTGGCGGGTTTATCAATTCATTTTTTAATTGATTAAATTAATTATTACATTCGTCCATCCAATTGAAGACTACTTTTTTCTTAGATAAATTGTTTAAGGGTTTGCTAATGACAGCAAAATTTCTAAAAAATTTCTAATAATTTGTTGCTGTCTGGCAAAATGCCGTGGCTAGTACATTTGTGTCCCAGAAAGGTCACGTCTTGACAAAAGAATTTGCATTTATCGGGATGCAGCTTTATATTAAATCTGCGACAAGTTTCAAAAACTTCCTGCATGTTATTAATCATATGTGCCTCAGAACATCCGACTACTATAATGTCATCCATATATAGAAATGCGCTGGATGGTCGGAGACCCGAAAACGCCATAGTCATCATTCTTTGGAATGCATTAGGACCTTCAATAGAGCTGGCAAACTATCGATAGTCGCAACATTCGATATTTTCGATAGTTTGTCATCAAACTATCGATACTATCGATAGTATCGAATTCTTTGTAGAATTCCTTAATTTAATTTTTAAGTAATTACCGTACGTTTTCATGTAGCAATTTAAAAAAATACAATTTCCAAATTTAGAACAAAGTTTAATCATTTTTAGATTTTCAGCCATTTTTTTTTATCACAAGCTATAAAGTTTTCAAATATGTATTTAAATATACACCCAGTATGCAAAAATTCGGGTTAATATAATTTTTATAACAATATTCAGATCTTCACTAAAAAAGTTGTATTTCTCAATTAATTTTCGATTGCATATGAAGTTGAATTTAAAAAATTTGAAGAATAATAATGTTCACTGGATAGTATGACAAAAAAAAAAATTTTTTATTTGTATTAAAAGTAAGTCACTTTTTCAAAATAAAATAAAAGTTGTCGTTTGGGAAAATATGTACATATATTGAAACAACAATAAAACAACTCAACTTTGTGTTTGCTTTCAATATAAATTTCTAAACGAAAATTTTTATTTTAGTTTTATAAATATAATATTAACTTAATATAGAAAACTTTAATAAAGGTAAAATTACTTTAGTATACTTTTTTTTATATAAACTCGCATTTGGCGATTTTTGGAGAATCTTTTTATCTAAAATTTAAATATATTAAATGTTGGCGATTTTCGATAAACTATTTGGCGATTCAGATGAAAAATAATCTGAGAACCCTGAAACATATGTAAAATTTTTTGCTTTGACATTAGGATCAGAATGGTTATGCAAATATGATTGGTCCTTAAGCCGACTAAATAACTGCCGCAGCTGGCTAAGCTGGGCGGCAACGACAGCTGGTTTGTTCTTGCCAGATAGAAACAAAAAATTATTGATAATTTTTTTAAAAAAGATTTTAACGATAGTATCGCTATCGAAAATAAACTATCGATAGTCCAGTGGAAAGAGAACTATCGATACTATCGATAATACTATCGATTGTTTGCCAGCTCTAACCTTCAACCCAAATGGTAATCTTTTTAACCGAAATACCCCCTTGTCGGTTTAGAATGACGTAATGTCCCTGGACTTGGGGTCCAACTCAATTTGATGGATACCGGACATAAGGTCCAGTGTCGAAAAATATTTGGCCTTACCTAACTAATCCTAAATATCATCAACACGGGGTAGAGGAAATTTGTCCGACAACAGTTTTTTGTTCACTTGACGATAGTCGATTACCAACCGCCATCTTTTCCTTGTTGTTCCAGGTAAGGATTTTTTAGGAACCAGTAAAATTGGGCTGTTATATGGTGAACAGGATGATTCCACCAAATCGTCCTTTATTAGTTTTTCAACTTGGGCTGCTACTTCAGCTCTTTGCGATTCCGGAATTCTATAGTTTTTTATATAAACCGGCGTTTCGTCGCATTTCCTCAACACCTGTTTATAGAAATTATTTACGGAAATGGGTTCAGAGTCCAGTCCAAAAACATCGTTATATTTTGAGCATAATTAGTTAATTCAGTTTTTGTTATTTCTGGAAAATTTTTTTGCTCTCAGTTGAGAGTCATCTTTGGGCGGTAGCGTGATGATTTCGTATTGATCTAATTGCTCATAATTTAAATTTGGCATGTTTATCGTTTTGGTTGTGCTAGCGGTATTGACGAAACACACCATTGGGTTTTTGAGATTTGTTATTGTGTTTGCAATAGAAACATCATCGTCAATCTGTTGATGTGGAATAAGTACCGATTCATTACCCGTTGCTAGCTGAACTTCTCTGACAACTTCTGACCTTGCCGGTAGCACGATAGTTCCGCTCGCCGGTCCACCTAAAATTGGCAATTTAATCGCGCATTGCGACCTTGGTCCAATTATAAACTGGCCACAAGATCTGCTATAATATAATACACAATTGTACTTTCGTATAAAGTCGTTGCCCAGTATTCCATCACACGGAATTTGAAACTCATCTGGCACGACGTGTAATCTGTGTAATATGGGTTGTTCCGTATTTCTTCCAAAATTGAACGAAACGAGTGCTGTGCCTAAAGCTTGAATGCTGCCCTGCCCAATACCTCTTATTTTGCTCTTAATTGCTGTGTCTAGGCAATAAGTGATAAATTTGTTTTTTAGGAGGGAAATGTCTGTCCCGGTATCTATGAGATGGCCGATGGCCCCTATTGCTATTATTGTCGTTATTGTTATTGCGATTAGTATTAATATAACCATTATTCCTATAAGAGCCATTATTATTATTGCTAAATTGATTTCCACCTCGTCCTCTTTGTCCGTGCCTACCAGACCGGTTATACCGATCTTTACCTCCGTACCTGTTACAATATCTGCCGTTGTTGTTGGCACTTTGGAAGTGTAAGACATTCGGGATTTCAGATCCTGTCTGTGAGCTGAGAAACTTAGTCACAACTTGCTCCACACTCTCAAACGTTCATGCCCCAATAATTAGCTTCGTCCTATCAGAGTTCACGTTTTTTACTATGGCCTTTACTGTATTTTGAACAGTATATTTATTAGCAGTTTCCTCCGGAAGCCCTTCGGAAATGTAAGCGGACATTAATGACTTTGAAAGATTCTCGATTTCATGAGCAAAACTTGTGGTAGTTTTGTCCTTTTGCTTTGTTGCCATGAGTTTAACTACTAACATCTCAGCAGATTCACCTTTAATGGTTAACTTCAACTTACTAATACAGTATAACCCGGTTAATTACCCCACGCTTAAATGCCTTTCACGCTTATTTACCTTGAGTTTAAAAACCCCGTTTTTTTTTCTTAATTTCTCATACAAAAGTTCACGCTTAATTGCCCCACGTTTAATTGCCCAATTCGGGTAATTGCCTTAAAAATTATACTCCCAAAATAAAATTACCCCTAATATTTATTCGTTTATTTACCTCAATACTATTTGATAGCAACACTGCA
Source organism: Pollenia griseotomentosa (assembly GCA_963931875.1). NCBI lineage: Eukaryota > Metazoa > Arthropoda > Insecta > Diptera > Polleniidae > Pollenia > Pollenia griseotomentosa. The sequence continues at coordinate 172,857,774 of OZ007560.1, read as the reverse complement.
AAAAAATACAACCAAGTTTACATTTAATCATAAGTATGTATGTATGGGTACACTTTTGTTTTGCTATAAACACAATCAAAGGCTACCGACCATCGACTACTGACTACAAAAGTAGCTGGCTACAAAAATAGCCAAGTCGCCAGCTACTTAATTCTTTTAACGACTACCGACCACTAACTACAAAAAATAAACATCGGTTTTGACATATGTATTAAAGAAAACAAACTTGATTTTTTTAAGTGAATTTGTGTGAAAAAAAAATTTCAAATGTCTCAAGAAAGTTTAATTAACTTTATAAGTACTATTGCTAAAATAGTGGAAACAACGACTTCAGTGCTGTTGAGGAACGAGATGTAGGAGACACAAAATCGTCACTGGAGTCATCAATTGCTTCAATGATGTCATCATCGGATAGCGAGCAACTTCTTACATTCCCAATGGTGCTGGAAAATGCAAGAGAAGTAAATTAAAAGGTTCTATCGCAAAAATTAAAAGCTTCTATGGCAAAAAAAAACTTACCGCCTAGAACATGCGACGTTATCTAAAAATGACATCGCCTCAAAATGTCGCCACCTTTTTTTGGGACCCACTGCACCACTCCCAGAAGCAACTTCCATCGACCTCTTACATCGCTTGTAAGTGTCACGCAGCCCCTTCCACCTTCTCTTGCATTCCATTTCTGTAAAAACACTTCTAAATAAAATCAACAATATTATATTGTAATCCTACTTACCACTTATTTTAACAGCATCTGCTACTTCCCTCCATACAATATCTTTTTGCTTTATATTTTTATAGTTTTCTTGGCCCAGATCGTACAGTATTGGCCGGCCGCGTACTTCTTCTATTAGCTGCTCGTCCACGTCCATATTTGCATGTAAATTGAACTAAACATTTACATTAAACAATATAAGAAATACATATAAACAGTAAAAATGACTATTATATACTTACTAATTTCAATAAAAAAACCAAAAAATAAATATAAATGAAACAAATTAGAAATTGATGAAAAAAGAACTAAATGGAAAATTTGACAAATAAAAAGTAAATAAAAAATGCGCCAAATAAAAAGTAAATGAAAAATGTAAACAAATGAACAGAAGATTTTTATTTTTCAATGGTGCCACTATAATAGTTTTTCGCGTTTTTAATACCGATATTTAATGTATTGCGTTTTTAAAACCACCATTTCATGCATTTATTGTATTGGCAGCACTTATCTGTTTTTTGTAGCCAAGAAAAATAGAAATTAGCCTAAGTTGGATACGGGCTACAAAAGCCGTGTAGTCGGTAGTCGTGTAGCGGCTAAAAGAATTATTCTCATAAGCACGCATGTATTCTATTTTTGACATCTTGTAGTCGATGGTCGGTGGACTTGATTGTGTTTATAGCATTTGTTTTAATTATTTCAAAGAAACAGAAAGAAGATTTGTGTTATACATACACACATATTGTTTTGTAAAAGTTTATTGTTTTAAGAAATGGCTCCACGGAATACAGGATTAACAATAAAGCAAAAATTGTTAGTGATCTCTTTATTTAAAAAAAAAGAAAAAACGAAGAATCAATTGGCGGTGGAGTTTAAGTGTGACATTTCAACAATTAACAGAATCTTAAGAAATGAGACTAAAATGCGTGCTTTAGCAGATTCAAACAAAAATGTTGGGTTGAAGCGATACCGAAAATCTAGCCATGGAAATGTAGAAAAGGCCCTCACGATATGGTTTAACCAAATGCGCTTGCAAAATGCTATAATTTCCAGCCAAATTATTTTGAATAAGGCAAAGGAGTTCGCTGTTAAAATGAACTCAAATTTCGAACCAAACAGTGGTTGGTTGTGGAGGTGGCAGAGGAGAGAAAATATTAAATTCTCAAAAATACATGGGGAAAGCAATGAAAATTATCATGAAGGCGCTCGAGGTTTTTTAGAAAGTAGCAATCTTTTATCAATTCTTAAAAATTATTCCCCTGAGAACGTATTTAATGCTGATGAGAGTGGCCTTTTTTATAAAGCTCTGCCAAGTGGAACGTTAGCTCGAAAAGGGAACAAAATCAAAGGTTGTAAATCCCAAAAGCAACGAATTACACTATTATTTTTGTGTAATTCTGTAGGAACATACAAAAAAGTTTTTTCAATTGGTAAATTTAAAAATCCGCGTTGTTTTAAAGGAAAAAGTAATTTGCCAGTACCGTATTTTTCAAATAAAAATGCGTGGATGACAAACCCATTGTGGATTACTATTATGGAACAATTTGACAAAGAAATGATTTCACAAAACAGGAAAGTGGTGTTGTTTGTAGACAATGCGTCGTGCCATAAGATCTCAGGTGATTTACAAAATGTAAATGTGCAATTTCTACCACCAAATACAACGGCGCTTCTTCAACCTCTAGACCAAGGTATTATTCATTCATTTAAATCAAATTATCGACAGATTATGATTAGAAAGCAAATAATATCATTGGAAAAAGGGGTTGAACTGCAAAACTTCGTTAAATCCATAACAATTCTAGACGCTTTGTTCTATACAAAACGAGCTTGGTGGTTGGTCAAAGAAGACACCATAATAAATTGTTTTCGTAAGGTAAATTTCTTTGTAATATTAATATTAATAAAATATAAGTTTTAAAGTTTTCTGCTTTTATTTCCAGGCAGGACTATCGACTCAGGAACAATTGGTAGATGATGTTCACGAAACCACAAATGATGCAACAACAGTGACATACAATCTGGAAGAATATGTCAATTGTGATAGGGATTTGCAATGCTATGGCTTACTAACTGATGAACAAATTCTTGACGAATTATCAAACAATTCAGACAACTCTGTAAACTTATCTGAAGATGAAGTTGTTGCAGTAGAAGAGCCCACTATTCCGAGTTTTAAAGAAGCTTTGTTAGCTGTTGATATATTACGTCAATATTTCGTTCATAACAATTATGAAGCAGATGAAATCGAAAATTTAGAAACGATGATTGTAAAAAATCAAATAAGTAATCAGGGGTGTGCTGGAAATCGCAAACGCAAAACGCAAGAATTTTAAAAGTAGTTTTTTAGTAAGATTTCTGTAATAAAAAAATTTTTTGGCAAATATTATACAAACATTTCTCTATTAAACAGAATTTTATAAGAAAAATTATAAATATTAGATTAAAAGTGTATTAAAAATAGCATCCAAATTCTTGCGTTTTGCGTTTGCGATTTCCAGCACACCCCCCAATATGTCTCAAAGTAAAATAACCGAGTATTTTAGATAAGCATAAATTCCTTTTCATATTTTAACAGTATAAAATATATACTGTAAACATTTTTATACATATGCATACTTATATATGTATGTATGTACGTAAATATCTTTTAACGTTTTTTTACTCTCTTGAAATCGTTTTTGTTTTTGTTTACTTTTAAGTTTTTTGAGTTAAGTTTATTCCCTTGGTTCCTTTATAATTGTGATATGAATTTTTAACTTCAAAATGAAGCTTTTAAGTTAATTCAATAACAGTGTTTTCTTAATTATTTTCTATACATATTTAAACATATTCGTTTAATTGTCTCACTGAGGTATTAAAGCGTATTCGTTTAATTACCTGCCTGAGGTATTTAAACGTATTCGTATAAATACCTCAGTGAGGTAATTAAACGAATTCTTTTAAATGCTTTCCCCGCATAATTACCCATAATTACCCTCGACAAAAATATTTTTGTCGAGGTAATTATCCGTGGAATACTGTAATACTTTGAATTGAGGTGAGGCTATTAATTGAAGCTCGGCTAGGTCCACTTATTTTAGTGTGAATTAACCGAATAGCTAACCTTTCATGCTCCCCCTTCATAGAATCAATGAGTGATAAAGCGTCTAAAAATTTCTGTAAGTCTTCGTATTTGCAACTTAATTCCGGCAAAATCTTGGACGCTATGTCTATAAATTTGGATGTATCGGTCATTTTCAATAGTTCCTCGTCCTTCGAATATGATTCTGAGTTTATTACCTGATCGCCCGCAAAAATCTCTTCCTCTGCTATCGTTTTTAGTTCAACACTTTCGTCCGTTTCATCAATACCTCTAACTACCTCACAACTAGGGCTTTTCCCGGTATTTCCCGTCCCGGGAATTTCAATTATTTTATTTCCCGTTTTCCCGGGATTTTTCTTGCGGGATCCCGGGAAATAAAAAATTGCTCATAATTTCAGCAAATATCTATTTATACTTTGAAATTAAGTTTTCTATTCTCTAAAAATTAGCATCTGTGGATGGGTTGTGGATTAGATCAATTGCAAGAAGTGAGTACATGTATTTAAATCAATATCTCTTGATTCAATAAATCTACTAAAAGCAGAATGGACAGTGCAACAATTGATAATTATTACATTTAGTGAAGTGAAGAGTTATAAAGTACATTAATTCAAAATAAGATGCAGGCAGTAAAGTTTCTTTGTCCATGAACAAGTCTTAAAAATAGGAGATACCTAAACATATCGCTCCTTTATTGCAACATAGTCATATCTACAAAAACAAGCGATTAAAGTTTTTAAAATGTACCGCTTTAAAGATATATTTTGCTATAACTTCGGTTCAGTTTGAGATATAATACGAGAAGGTATGAAGGAAAACTTTGCTAAAGTTACTTAAAATTTTGAGATATGACTATGGTGCAATGAAGGAGCGATATGTTTATTAGGTGATAAACAAAAATTTTCAATTTCAATTTGTGTTGGTTTATATACCCGTGAAGTGCGGGGAAACCGAAATAAAATAACATTTTGGAAACTCGTGTAAGAAACTACAACATACAACTTGAAAAAGACATTGTCCTAAAGATTGCAAATGGACGTATTGAAATGAAAAGGTTTGTAAGAAGCAGTTCGGTTGATGCTATTTTTGCATCAACCTTGACATACATTTGACTGATATAGACGTTGTTTATAAAAAAGAAAAAATTTCTTCTGATTGTGAATCCGAAGCATGCTACAACGGCGCACTTTTAACTATTTGTCCAACCTCGGTAAAAAATTAACGAAATTTTTCGGAAACATGATAATTAGTAAATAAAATCAGGAATATACTTTTTGCCGACTTACTAAGCGCTTTGAGTGTGTCAGAAAGTTATTTCCTTAGCCGTTAAAAAATGTTATATATTTATTTAAAATATTTTATCTATTTTATTAATTAACTTTTTGATCTCATATCATTATTATTGTTCATATTATTGTTTTATGAATGAAATTGTTATGTTTATGCTATCTTTTTATCTTGTATCTAGAGCATAAAAATACTGAATAAAAGCATAATAATAGGGAATAAAGGCGTGAGGTGATAATAATTCAAGTTCCTATTTCAATCTTCAATTAATTTTTTAGTATTGAACCATTTCTTTTACTTTCTTTGTACACAAATTACCTTACGTTTTTTTATAAAAGTTTTTTTCATTAATTAATAACAAAATTTACTTTGTATTATTTATATGGAGCGGGATCCCGGGAAATTTAAAAAAAAATCCCGCTTTCCCGGGAATCGAAAAAGTCCGGGAGAAAAAAAACTATACTCACAACCTAATGCTAATGGTAGCTTAGTATTAATGTTATGCCTATGGAGAATTTTTATTAATTTATCCCTTAATGTATGAAAGACTATGTTCGCCTTTTCTCTGTGTGGGGTAGTGTACCTGTCGTAATTTCCATGCAATATTGCCCTAATGGAATTATAGTTTCTGATTAAATTTTGCAAATGTTTCTCCAAAGTTTCCTGCTTTATTGTTCTAGACTGATTCAAATATTTATAAGATTGTTCTAGTACTTGTAACTGAAAGACTGTTGTAAGAAATAAAGAAATGACGTAACGTGTATGAAGACTGTAAATCAATAATATTTATTTGTAAAATTGGTCATCTTTTTATACAAAATTAAAATAATAACATAATTAATAAACTTAAAAATTAACATGAATTGACCTAAATAAAAATGCATATTAAATGGTAACTAAAAATAATGCATGCGTTGTAGTTTCATTAAGTTCACATTAACAATTGAGTTTAAGTAACTTAACAATTTCCACTAGCTCTTTCTGATCACTCTCTTCCGATGATTTACCAACTTAATAGCCGGCAAGAAGTGGTATTGTCGTTTTTTTTTTTTTTTTTTCAATATTTATTTAAATATGAACTAACAATAATTAATCAAATCTTATCCTAATACTTTATTTATGTCCTGCCATTGCCAGACAAAAATGTTCTTCATCACGGGTTCTGTTCACATATATAAGTGTTTATCGCTCATCTAACTGGGTAAGTGCTGCAGTGTCTCTTCTTCTTAAGCGAGTGTGGCCGCCATGATTTAAGATATTTCGAGCTAGTGGATTTGGGTGTTGTTCAAGCCTTTTTAAATATTTTACCGCATATTTTGTAATCATAATTTTTACTAATGGCACATTGAGATCCTTATGAATGTTTGAGTTTTTAACATTCCAGGGAGCGGCTGTGATTATTCGAAGAAGTTTATTTTGGCGCCTTTGAATTTTTTCGATATTAGAGGCCGAGGCACCAGATAGGCTTTAAGATAGAGTTGTAAAGTAGAAGCTTGCAATCGAGACTAAGGACAGAATTTCTTCCAATAAGCCAATGAATTTGAATGGCTTTCAGTTTCATTTGAGTTAATTTTGCCTCTATATGGCATTTCCACGTTAATCGCCGATCCAGATGCATACCGAGATATTTTACGTGCGAATGTTGAGGAATTATTTGTTTATTGATTGTAATAGGGGGGCAAGATTCCCGGCGCAAGGTGAATGTTATATGTACGCATTTTTGCTCATTGACCATTATCCTCCATTGTCTTAACCATATTTCTAGTTGAAATATGTGATCCTGTAAGTAACGAGATGCTTCATAACGGTTTTCGTGAACACTTAGAAAAGCTGTATCGTCTGCGAATGTTGAAGTTTGTGTATAGTTGCTTGTTGGCATGTCCGAAGTTTAAATTAAGTATAATAGGGGGCCCAGGATGCTGCCTTGTGGGACTCCAGCGTCAATGGGCTGAGGTGAACTTAAGAAATTTCCTTCTTTAATAATAAATTGACGACCGACTAAGTAGCTTTCTAGCAGCTTGTGTGTGTTTGCTGGTAAATTTTGCTTCAATTTATGTAATAAGCCTTCATGCCAGACTTTATCAAAAGCTTGCGAAACATCGATGAAGAGTGCTGAGCAATATTTCTTTTCTTCAAATGCTTTTCTTATGACATTTACTATTCGATGAGTCTGTTCGATTGTGCTGTGTTTTCTTCGAAATCCGAACTGATGGTTTGGAATACATCTATTTTCACTTAAAATCGGTGTTAATTTTGAAACTAATAATTTCTCAAACAGCTTTGACATATTTGATAATAAGCTAATAGGCCTATAAGACTCAACTTTTGTATGGTCTTTACCTGGCTTTGGTATCATGGTAACTAAGGAAACCTTCCATTTTTGAGGATAGTATTCAAGGCGTAAAATAGCATTAAAAATAAAAAGAATAATTTTCTTTGCTATGCGAGGTAGCTCTAAAAGCATTTTATTACTGATCTTATCAATACCAGGTGCCTTCTTAGTGCTTAAGTCGCAAATAGCCTTTTCGATTTCTCTTATCTCAAATCTGAAGGGTATAGCTGCTCTAGCAGCAACAGGTGGTAACTCGACCGCAATATTGTGAGATATATTTGCTGTAAATACGTTTTTTAAATGATCGACAAACAGGTTTCCTTTTTCAACATCATTTCTTGCCCAACTTTCATTTAAGTTTCTTAATGGTGGCTTAGAGACAACTGGCCTTTTGAGATTTCTACCTGCACGCCACAATGAGTAGTCTGATTGTGGAGTTGCATCAAGTTCCTTGAGATATTTTTCCAGTTTTTTTTTTTTTTTTTTTTTCTCATTATTTTTTATTGAATCTTCATATTTTAAATATGAACTAACAATAATTAATCAAATCTTAACCAAATACGTTATTTTACGTCCTGCCAGTGCCAGACAAAAATTTTCTTCATCACGGGTTCTGTTCACTTATATAGGTGTTTATCGCTCATCTAATTGGGTAAGTGCTGCAGTGTCTCTTCTTCTTAAGCGAGTGTGGCCGCCATGGTTTAAAATATTTCGAGCTAGTGGATTTGGGTGTTGTTCAAGCCTTTTTAAATATTTTACTGCATATTTTGTAATCATAGTTTTTACTAAAGGCACATTGAGATCCTTGTGAATATTTGAGTTTTTAACATACCAAGGGGCAGCTGTGATTATTCGAAGAAGTTTATTTTGGCGCCTTTGAATTTTTTCGATATTAGAGGCCGAAGCAGTGCCCCATAGTTGAATACCGTAGCACCAAATTGGCTTTAAGATGGAGTTGTAAAGTAAAAGTTTGCAGTCGAGACTTAGGACAGAGTTTCTTCCAATAAGCCAATGAATTTGGATGGCTTTTAGTTTCATTTGAGATAATTTTGCCTCTATATGGCTTTTCCACGTTAAACGGCGACCTAGATGAATACCGAGGTATTTTACATGCGAATTTTGAGGCACTAAATGATTATTGATTTTAATAGGGGGGCATGTTTCCCGACGCAAGGTAAATGTTACATGTACGCATTTTTGCTCATTGACCTTTATCTTCCATTGCTTCAGCCACAGTTCGAGTATCGAGATGCTTCTTGACTGTTTTCGTGCACGCTTAGAAAAGCTGTGTCATCAGCAAATGTTTGAAGTTTGTAGTTGTTTATTGGCATATCCGAAGTATATATTAAGTATAAAAGTGGGCCTAGGATGCTTCCCTGAGGGACTCCAGCTTCAATTGGTTGAGGAGAGCTTAAATAATCACCTTCTTTAATAATAAACTTTCGACCGACTAAGTAGCTTTCTAACAGCTTGTGTGTGTTTACTGGTAAGTTTAGCTTCAATTTATGTAATAAGCCTTCATGCCTGACTTTGTCAAAAGCTTGAGAAACATCGATGAAGAGAGCGGAACAATATTTTCTTTCTTCAAAGGCTTTTCTTATTGCGTTTACTATACGATGGGTTTGCTCAATTGTGCTGTGTTCTCTTCTAAAGCCGAATTGGTGGTTAGGAATACATCTGTTTTCATTTAGAATTGGGGTTAATTTTGACGCTAACAGCTTCTCAAACAGCTTTGATATATTTGAAAGTAAACTTATAGGCCTATATGACTCAACTTTTGTGTGATCCTTTCCTGGTTTAGGTATCATGATGACTAAGGAAACCTTCCACTTTTGAGGATAGTATTCCAGGCGTAAAATAGCATTAAAAATTAAAAGAATAATTCTCCTTGCTATGCTGGGTAGCTCCAAAAGCATTTTGTTGCTGATCTTATCAAAACCAGGAGCCTTCTTGGGGTTTAAATCACAAATAGCCTTTTCGATTTCTCTTATCTCAAATCTTAGGGGAACAGCTGCTCTAGCAGCAACAGGTGGTAACTCGACCGCCATATCGTGAGATATGTTTGGGGTAAATACGTGTTTTAAATGATTAACAAACAGATTTCCTTTTTCAACATCATTTCTTGCCCAACTTCCATTCAAGTTTCTTAATGGCGGATTAGCGGCAACTGGCCTTTTGAGATTTCTAGCTGCACGCCATAATGAGTAGTCTGATTGTGGAGTTGCATCAAGTTCCTTAAGATATTTTTCCAGAGAAGCCGTTTTCTGAGTCTGCAGTAACTTTCTCAGCCTTTTTGTACAGTCTTTTAGTAAGTTCTTAAGTTGAGGGGATCTGTGCAATTGCCACTCTCTACGAGCTCTCCTTTTTTCAGACAAGAGACGCTCGACATCTGAGGAATATATTTTATTATTTTTGGTTTTTTTGGGGGCAATGCTGGAATGTTGAACAGCTAGTTTTAGAAAACTGTCAAAATTGACAATAGAGCGATCTATATACTCCGGTGTGCTAAGCGGAATATTTTCTGTGCAATGGGTACTGAGATATTTTTTATATTTTATCCAATTTATATGTGTAGCTGACGTCGCTATGTGACCAGAGGGAGATTCAATTCTATTGGTGTTTTTTATAGTAACAATTGTAGGTGTGTGATCAGAGGATAATTCTATGGAAGCTTCAACGTAAATCGTTTCTGTGGGGATGTTTTTAACCACGCCAAAATCGATGACATCTGGAATTTTTTGCGGATCAGCAGGCCAATATGTTGGTTGGCCGCTCGCGACAACATTTAAATTCATTTTAGAGATTGTATTAAACAAAACACGACCCTTTGGTGTTATAAGTCGTGACCCCCAGAAGGTATGTTTTGCGTTGTAATCGCCAGCAGCCAGGAAACAGGGCCCCAATGACTTATAATATTTATAATATGTATTGGCTTTCTGATATTGAAAATCTAGGTGGTGAATATAAAGATGAAATTACTATGTTTCGATTTATCTCTTCAACACAAATGTTCGTTGCTTGGAGATAATCTTCACGATGATCACACATTGGGTAGTGTTTAATTCGGTTTTTTATTAAAATGGCAGAACCTCCACAAGCTCTATCTCGAGGGTCCTTGGTATCATATAGAGTATAACCACTGATTTTGAACGTATTTCTTGAGGTCAAATGAGTTTCAGAAACCATCATGACATCAATTTGTTTATTTTTAAGAAAGTATTTTAATTCATTTTTATGTTGGCGGATGCCGTTTGCGTTCCAAACATCGATTGCATTCTAAGAATTTCCTGCATCATATTACCCATTGTGTTTGTAAAATTATTTACTGTTTGCACTAATGTTTCCATTGTTTTTTCTAGCCGACTTAGATTAGAAACTGGAGTTTCGTCATTACTTGTCGAAGCGCCTTGCATTGGTACATTGTTTGATTTTAAGACGTTAGCATAAGAGATTCTGTTACTACTAGGCTGGGGGGCCTGAAGGTCATTACTGTTTACTTGATTTGTTACCTGAGGGGGATAAGTTTTCGGTCCAACCGACTGCTTGACGATAGTATATACAGGGCATCCGCTATAATTGGCAGTGTGATTGCCACCACAGTTGCTGCATTTTTTTACGTTGGGGTCGGTTTTAGACTTGTCGCAAAGAACTGTACCATGTAATTCGCCACATACTACGCAAACAGGGGGTAAGTAGCAGTATGCCTTAGTATGGCCAAATTCTTGGTAGTTCAGACATTGAACGGGACCACCTCTTTTGTGCGGCTCCTCTATAGTTACTTTTCTGTACAGAATGTATTTTAAGTTACAGATGGGATGCGTTTCATTTTTTTTAAGTTTAACGTCGCCGGGTTCAAACTCCACTCGAAAAAGTGGTTGGGGAATTTTTTCTCTATTTTTAATGTTTAATACATGTTTTACCTTGAAGCCTTTTTCTTCAAGGAATGTTTTTACCTCTTCTGGGTCTACACATGAGTCAATACCCTTAATCACTACCTGAAGGCCTTTGCTGCTCTTCAGTTGGTATGTATAAAAACTTTTTTTTAGTTCTTCAAATTTGTTTATTATTTTGCGAAAATCATTCTCATGATTGACTTGTATTTTTGTCTCGTTTATACTACCACGCTTGAAAGCAGCTACGTAAAACGAATTTTCACCTATCACTGATATCAAACTCTTTATGAGCTCATTTGAATTTTGCTCCCTAAGATATATCGGGGGAGGCTTGGACGATTTTATGACGTTTGGTGCTTCAGAGGATTCATCCTCCAAAATTGCAAAACGATTTTGAGAATTTATTTTATCAAAAGTTGGTACTTTTGAGGCCGAAGCAACTGCTGCAGAGGTAGGGCTGCGTCCCCGTTTAAGCACTGTTATGTACCTGTCCATACCAACTTGTACTGTAGGCTTTTGAGAAGTTTTTACTTGAGTTACTGAGTTGTCCATAGCGGCTGTTTTGGGGTTAACCGTATCATCACTTGTTAAAGTTTTTTTTTGGCACTGCGGCAGCGCTTGCAGTTAGCAAACTTGTTATTGTATTACGATCGACCGTATTTGTAAACAAAGAGGGTGAGAGGGAACGCGTTCGAGTAATAGGTTAAGCCGTTAAGTAATTGCTATCATCGATTCTTTTTTTTGTTTCTACGTTTGTTTCGTCAACACTCACTGTAACATAAGCATTTCTTTCATTATGTTTTATTGTTTTTGCATTATATGCATTCATAAGAGTTTTTTTTTATATATTACTGTTTGTTTAATTGTGCTCTTCTTTTTATTTGTTGTTTAAAAAACCCCGAGAATAAAATAAAAAAAAGAATAAAGAAAACAAGAAATGCTTTTGCTTAAAATGTATGTATGTATATGTATGTGTGTACATACATATATTTTTGTTAATTGTAATTTTTAATATTTGTATTAAAAATTTTAAGTTCACTTATTAAAAATTATTTTAAAGCGTCTATTCATTCGCTGATCTTATATTATTTAAAAAAAAATAATATTATTATATCATAAATATACACTTATTTATGTTTAAAAAAAACCGTAAGCCGGGTTAAAAAAAACACGTCTGCATTCAACGAGCACGCAAGCAGCAGTTATTTGGTATTGTTGTTAATATCTTTTTCCACCACGTCATGTTTGTGTGGTGTTTCTACTGTTTTTATCACAATTGTTAGTTTACATAAAACATTATATTTTTTTTTTTTGCTTTTTGTTGTTTTTTTTTATTATTTTTTTTTAACAAACTAAAAAAAAATTTTTTTAATTTTTGAACGGTCCTGTCTCGGTCGCCATATAATAATTAATTTAAATGAAACAAGCGTAACGTTTTTAGAACCGTAATAATTGGCTTCTCTTTATTAACTGTGTGTATATTCTTATGTGCTAAACTTATGTACTAATATGCAGTGCATGCATATATCATTCAACGCCAAAAGAATGCAGAATAATTGGGTCATAGAAATGAAATTGATACTTCATTAAACATTGCCGGCAATCATAAACAAAGAATGCGGCAATCAAACAAAGAAAGTAATATAAGAAGTTTAATAAACAAATTACTCATTGTGTGCGGCAATGCACTTAAACTGCTGACGATGACACATACATGCACTACATTATTAAATTATCAACAAAATTGCAACTTGTAAATTGCCAGACGGACGATTGGACATCGTTAGATCACTTTAAAAGTATATATCGAGTCGATCGGTAAACTAAAAGATGGGTTAAATTTCACGTTTTACAGACATACACGTATATAATTGGTTTTTCTAAATTTTTTCTGATGTACTATAAAATTTGTTAGTTTAACATAACGTTTATCTTTAAAGACCCTGCAGATAACGAGACTAGTCCATACATGCATGTAAAGAGTAGTGCATAAGTAGGAGTAGGAGTACTCCAAAAATATGGGTAAAGGTGGTCCATTTAACATTACGATGTCCTAGGTAGGGACTATATAACCCACCGAAGTAGTCCCTAAACTACTCCATGGAGTACTAAAGTGGGTTAGTTTTAAAAGTATTCCATGCCACTACACTAAAGGGGTAGTTTAAGCATTTTTAATTTTTTACTAATCGCCTTTTATGGCGTGCCCTGTAGTCGTTTATTGCTATTATTAAATATATTTAGTTGGTATATTTAATTTGTTTACCTTTTTTTCACAAATTTCACAAACTTTCACTTTTTAATAAGCAATTAATAATGGACACCATCAGGGCTACCAATGTGTAATACTGAAACTATAGAAAAGTATACATCATGCAGTTGTTGGCAGCACTGCATGTTAATTTCTTATAACATGGTGCATATTACAGTAGATTAGACCATGTTGTAAGTAGTCCATTTAAGCCACAATTGACCACATAGTCCAATATTATCTGTAGGGGATAACCTGCTTTGGCATGCAATTCTAGAGTGAAAATTAAACGTTTATGGTGAAATTGGACATTAGTTGGGTATACAGATACATAGACATTTAAAACCAGGGACAGTGTTGCCACCAGCAAAGTTCAAAATTACACTTCAGATGAAGCAAAATTACCCGATTTAAATGAAATTACACCTGATGTAAAATATAAGTTTTATTTAATAAAAGACATTTACAAAGAAGCAAAAACACGACAAACTCATTGAAAGAAGATCAATATTAGTCAAACTGTTAACATTCTTATTGTAATTTAAAATAAATTAACATTAAATTAAATAACATTAAAGACTTAAAAACAATTAATAAATCATAAAATGAAACTCCTAAAATAATGAGTTTAACTTCCACATTTGGTTGTATATATAGGGAACGTTTAAAATGCGGATTGTCATTCCTTTATAATTGGTGTTTTTAAGCCCGAAAGAACTAACGAAAGGTTAGCAGTGAAACGAACTTTCATACTGCTCTCACTTTTTGCTCAGGCACATCATCGTAGGTAGATACATTCAACACATCACATTCAAACATCGCCACCAAATTATCCAAATTTAATTTGATAATCAGCCATCGGTTTTTGCAACGTATAGGCGCCCTCATGACTTAAATGACGCAACTTATTTTTCACAAATGAAGGCAATGTGTTAATTTAGAGAAAATAAACTGTTAATTACACTTTAAGGTAATTAACAGCTCAAATTGTTTTCCGTAGGCCTGTGAAGTCACTGCTTTATACTGATAAACCGGCAACAATTGACGTCTTGGAGGTCAACATTGTTCATTTTATTCGTGACATGCAGCTAGCAATGCTCGAAAAGAGAAAAAAAATTGCACGTCTGCAATGCGTTTCGTCAAGGACAGGCGCGGTGCGGTGCCTATTTGTTTTAAATCAGTTTCAAATGGTAATGCCGTGTATTAATCTGCGATTAAAATTCATTTGTTTTGTGTTTTCTACCATTTTAAGATTCATGGTCTTAAAAAAATACTTTTTATACCATATTTAGTAAACAAAATGCCTGCAGGGTTTTATACAACTGTACAACCTTTCGTAATTCAGTTTACAACTGTTAAGGGCGTTAAATATTCTTCAAACTAAAGCATTTGAAAGTTTCCAGACACAAACAAAATAAATTATATGTTAGAATATTGGAAACATTTTCACCCCCAGGCTAGATTGTAGTTTGAATAACTATTTTCAATAAACTTCAGGTTCTAAATCACTATAGTATTCATATTTATCCAAGTCTAAGAGTACATCTTGCGACATTTATTACCAAACTTTTGAAAATATATATTAAATGATTGAAGTATTTTCCTTTAAAGAAACCGAGACTTGGGTTCAGATGACTGTGCATTTTTTATCAACAACATTTAAAAAGAAATAAATGTCATCACTGAAATCGAATCGTTATTTTATTTGGGTATCTGAAGTAAGAATTTCAAATAACACCTGAATTACACCTAAGAGAAATTACCCACTCTCTACCTACGACAGTAATAATTATACCAAATTTGGGTAATTACCCACAAAGTGGCAACACTGACCAGGGATTCTCTTATTGTTGCTCTATTTCTAGCGCTTAGCAGGTCATACACATGTCCTGTGTTAACATGCGAGGTTTTTGTTGTATTGAGTAGAATATTTAAGGTTCGAGTTAGATTATTTATCTGTGATTGCATGTTTGTATTTATAATTATTTGCGCGTTACTTGCCGTAACTAGTTCGTCTTGTTTGTTGCGAACTTCGGCGAAGTCGCCTTAATCCGGTGTGCCAGCTATGTACTTCAAAGCCGTGCCAATTACGTTGATGCTGCGTGCATGCTTCTTCATATGAGATTGTGGAAGTAAGTCGGTCAGATTTTTCGTTTCTTCGGCTATTGTTATGAATTCTGTTAAGTTGGTGACATGTGCAAGTATCCCATGGTTCTCGAATACGGCTAGGTATCCGTCAGATACCGGTATATAATGTGAAGAGGTGTAATCTACGATGGCAGCGTGATTGGCGGACAACACGCTAAAAAGCGTTAAGAAGCTGTAACAAGGAATTGGACATTATCTTTGTGTACAATTTTGTTATCAATCTTTAAAGTTGTACCCAGATCTTCTTGCACTATTTTTTCTTCGAAAACCTTACTAAATTTGTTACCTTATCGTTTATTTATCTTAACAAACACTTTTTCACCAGGGCTATAAGTTTGACCGACTGACTTTTTATTATGATATACTAAATCGGATTTTTGTTTTCCGAGTTTTTCAAATCTTCTGGAATTGCTTTTTGTTTTATGGTGGAATGGATGGTCCTATTGTACTTGGCCGTAGCCATTAGAATAAGCTCTGTGGTATCCTCTATGGCGTATTCCAGCTTTATACATCGCGCAATTTCCGTAAGAGTGCTATGAAAGCGCTCGACTTGTCCATTAGAGGTACTATGCATTGGTGGGGTTGCATGGATATAAGCCCCGAAATTGTTCTTTACCAATGATTTAACAGTTTCCGAATTTAATGACTTCTCGTTGTCGCATACAATTGTTTTTGTCCCTTTATAAAAATTAAGGATTTCGATATCTACATGAAGTATTTCAGACGGAGCAGACAGTATGGGAGTTTCGGCTATCTTGTGCTTCAGAGGGTGCCTCCGATATTTTGCTAGCCTACAGATTTTGCAATTATATATTATTTCTTTAAGTTTCCTTCTTAAATTTGGAAAAAAGTAACCCCGAAGGACTTGTCTCGTATTTTCGACAACTGAGCGATGTGCTCTATAATGCTCGTTCGTTAAAATTTCGTGTTGGTCGTCTTGGCTAAAGACATCTGTGACAAATTTATTCGTGAACCGAAATTTCACGGATGGGTACCTAGAGATCAAAGTGTGTTGTATTTGGACTAGGGTGTGTAAGTTGCAATAAATTCCGTTTACTACCTCAGGGTTTACACAATTCTCAATTGTCTTTAAAAGATCCTCAACGTATTCAAATGAAATAGAATGACGAATGCGATTCTTAAAGAGTATCTTGGTTTCCTTCTTTAATTCTCGGCCTTGGGTTATAATGATCTTGGCCCTATTCCACAAAACAACTTATTAACTTTTCACTTTGCACTTATCAAATTTAATTTTTTGGCAAAGTGATAAGTGTTTCTGTTCCACAACATTTTTTGCAAATCTCTCTTTGCACTTAGCTAAAACTTTGCTCTCTTTGCACTCTTTGCAAATACTTTGCTCTCCTTGCAAAGTCTTTGCATTCTCTTGCAAAGTGAGTTTGCAAAGTGTTCCACAAATGATTTTATCATCTTTGCAATTCTGTCTTATCACTTTTCACTTTGCATTGCTAAATAAAAAGTGTTAAAATGAGCCGCAAAGTAAATATGGAAAAAAAATTGCAGTATTAAATGTTATTAAAGAAAAAAAAGATATTTTATTTGCTAGTTTTATAAATAATAAAGTAAGTATTTTTTCTAAAATTGTTGTTAATATTTAAAACATATTTAAGTTTACATTTCATTTTGAAGGTTAGCAAATTAGATAAACAGGCTGCCTGGGAAGAAGTTTTAAAAAAAGCCCAATCATTGCAACTGGCATCAGCACAAAAAACATGGGCCTATGCGAGGGACAGTTTGTTTGGGCTCTGGAAGAGTCGGACATTGGTAAGTAAAACAATTTATGGCCTACACATAGCAAAAATTATATCAACATATTGTACACAACAACAACACATATCATCATGATAGATGTTGTTGTTATGATTTATGAGTTCAATTAAACAACTCTTGCTTATTAAAAGAGCTGGTTACGCACAATATAATTATTTTCTATGAGTACAGTCAAAAAATATACAGTATGTTAATTGTAACAATTGAACAAGCTTACAACAACAAATGCAAAAAAATTTTTTCAATTTCATTATTAAATTTTAAACGTAACGGTTTCAATATGTTATTCTTACATTGTTTTGCTATTTTCAATAATAAAATTTAAAGCTCAAATTATTATTTCTTTTTTGTATACATACGAACACAATGTAACATTGTTATTATTAAAATTGACTTTTATTCGACCTTTACAAAACTTATTAATATTATTATTTAATTAAGCTTGGTTATTATTTTTGAAAAAAATCGAAGATCTATCCGTAAATTTAATATTGTTAACGCCCGAAAAACTGGGTCCGCAGGTGGGAAGGACTGTATTATGGATGAAGTTGACTTGTTGATTCTCGATATTATGGAATCAGACTCAGCTGTAATAGATGGACTGAATTTGCCAGAAAGCTATGGAAATTCAGAAAATCTCCCATTAGCTGAGTCTGATTCCAGAATATCGATGACAGAGGAAACACCTGCCCACCCACCTGCAAACATAAGGAAGAGGAAGAGCTCTACCAAGTTTCCAAGTGAAACTTTGAATAAAGAGAAAAAATGCCGGCTGGAGCTCCTGCAGGTTGAAATTTACTATAGGAAACTTCAATGCCTGAAATTGGAGAGGGAGCTCCAACTTCCAACCTCTGACATAACTCGGGAAATTAGAGCTGCAGAAACTGCAAATATACCGCAAATGTCGATGAGTCTGTTGTTGGAGGATGTTTAAGTTTTTCATGTTTTATTTTTTTTTTTTTATTATTTGTTATTTTTTTAAATTGTTTTAACTTTTAAATAAACAGTGAATTAATTTTCATATTTTTGCTTTTTATTTACTCTCTCAAACCCCCAAATATGCCCCAAAAGAAACAACGCTTTAGCAGTAGAAAAAGGTCATAACTAAAAAACATTTATTTCAAAATAATATTATAATAGTTGGCATTAAGAAAAGTATTGCAGCAGAGAAGTAAGCCTTTCCATTCCACTCGCATGTTCCATATTATTAACGCCATCATTTTCCCGATCCAATTCCTCGACTTCATTGTCAGTGTCTTCAGTGGGTTGCATGTTTGCACTACTCCTTTCGATGCTACAGGCAATATTGTGTAAGATGGCACAAACAATAACTATCTTTCCTGCAAACTCAGGCCTCAGTCGCAAATAATTTAGACACGGGAAACGTTCTTTAAGAATGCCAAAACTGTTTTCAATTATGCGCCGTGTTTTTTTGTGGCAACGATTAAAAGCCTCTTCTGCAGGGTTATCGGGATTTCGTCGTAATGGTGTTATCAACCAGTTTTTCAGTCCATAGCCACTGTCACCCAAAACAACGGCATCCGGAAATGGTCTCCATCCACTGTCAAATCTTTGACTTACAGCCGAATTCCGTAACACCCTTGAGTCGTGAACGCTGCCCGGCCAACTTGCATTTACACTGTAAAATGTGTAGTCTGGCCCACATATCATCATCACATTCAATGAGTGGCTTCCATGCCGGTCCACATATCCTTCCTCGTGTAATGTAGGCGCATCAATTTTAATGATGGTGCCATCCACGCAACCACACACACAAGGGACTCCACCCATCATAAAAAACTTTTCGGCAATACCACTGACATCATCTGGCCACCGCATTGTGTTTTGAAATAAAACATCTATTATGACGTCGACAACTCTATGGATAGTTCTGCAAACTGTTGATTTTGCAACACCATGCATAGCTGCAATTCTATGGTACTGACAACCATTCCCGAGCCAATGCAAGCACAGTAACAGTTGATTTTTAGCCGACAAAGCATTACTGCGCTGTGTATTATGTTTTAATTTTTCTCCAATTTTGTTTAAAATAAAATCAACTTGGATTTGATTTAATCGAAAGCACTCTTTAAAATTAAAGTTTTGTAGTCCGGAAAAATTAATTCGGTCTCTATAATTTCTTGATATAGCAACCTCTTCACTATCGTCGAACAAAAACTCACGTCTTAACATTTTGAAAGCTTCACTAGTTATAATAATATGAATTTGCAAAGAGATCGTTAACCTTGCAAAAAAACATAAAGTTTTGCAAATTGACGAAAAATTTGATAAGTGCAAAGTGAAAAGTTGATAAGTTGTTTTGTGGAATAGGGCCCTGGTTTCTGAAAGAGTTTATTGGTGGGGATAATTTCGGCTAATGACATTTCACTACCACAAGCTTGGAGTGAGCATGTTGGCATACTGTAATATTTATAAATTGTCTGGAGAGGGCGTAGGCAACGACATTGTCCTTGCCGGGCTTATAGTAGAATTTAGGAGAATACTCTTCAATGAACGCCCTCCAGCGTTTCAATTTTGAATAAGGGGTTTTTTTCGGAAAGCGAAAAGGTCAAAGATTGATGGTCAGTGAATAATCGGACGCCCGTTTTGCGAAAGAACGGCTCCAATTGCGTGGGATGACGCGTCTGTTGTTAGAGCGAAGGGTTTGTCGAAGTTTGGATAGAGGAGCAACACGTTTTCACTAGAAATGATCTTCTAAATTTTTTCAAAAGCGTTAACAGCTTCATTATCCAAACTAATTTTTACATGTTTTGAATGTTCGGGCATGTTCTAATTCCATCAGTTGAGACAACAAATCCCAGATATTCTAAGGAGTTTTTAACAAATTTTGTTTTTCCAGGGAAACCCTCATATTGGCATGATAAAGTTTTTCTAATATTCGATCGATGTCATCAATATGTTTTTTCTCTGAATCGGAAAAATGATGATGTCATCGATATAAACGTGACAGGATTTCCCGATTTCGTCGCATAAAACATCATCAATCGTTCTCTGAAAAATACTCGGGGCATTCTTCAACCCGAATGGCAGACGACAAAACTCGTACTTACCGTTGTTCACGCTAAATGCGCTAATGCTAAATGTATTTCATCTTCGAAGATTGGTGCGGCGGAATTTAGTGTTTCTAATGGTTCTTGTTCAACTGACAAGTTCGGATCATACGCGAACGTGTATGTTTCAGGGTCTATTTGGGAATCGTTTTGGGGCATTTCGTCTATAAGGTGGTCGACTCTTTGAATTTTTTGAGGAATCAGTTTGTTAGACACAAGACCACGCTTGTTTGCTTGTGGTCCTTGGAAATTATTTGATCGCACTGTCCGCATGCTCACGTCAGTATCGATTGCAAGAGAATTTGGCTGAGAGCTAAAAGGTGATCAGTTTAAAGCCTGTTAAGAATTTTGACTAAAGTTTTGGAAATTCGGATGAGACTGGAAAATCTGATTTGAATAATTATGGCGTTGAGATTGATTTGATATAAGTTGGGGGTGTCTTTGATAAAACGGATTAGGTTGCCGACTAGAATTATTTTGAGGGGCTTGATAACTGTCGTGTTGTTGCCCAAAATGGTTTTTCCATGTATTTTGTAAGTTCTGTCCTGGGAGTGGAAACATTGAGGTATTTTGCAAAGGCCTGTTTAAACCATTGCTATAGATGGCAGCAAAATGGTAGCGATTTTGATTGGCCTCTAGTTCTTGTGCAAGCGCTTAGGCTGATGGTAAGTCCACGGGTTTGCAGGAGAATAAAGTGTCGCATAGAGGTCTCTTGACCCCAGAAACGAAGACACGCAAAGTTTGTCTCTATATTTTTGATTTAAGGATTGAATCAAGGGCACATTTCCTTCATTTGACATTATTACTTTGTTCACGATGGCTGTTAGCTTGCGTTCTACTTCGTCGTAGAATTGGATTATTGACCCTGTCTTAAAGTTGATAGTTCTTGTTCTAAGGTGAATATGGACTTTTTGTCATGTACGTGAAGTTTAATCTTGCTATAATAGCTTTAAAACTAAGCACTGTATTATACGCGCTTAAGGCTCCATCTGCACTGCCGATGACTTTATTTCTCAAAATAGCTACCGCTTGGTAATATTTTGAGCTTCCCTTGTATGGTTAAAAAAGTTTATGGGCCGTGACGGCTGCTTGACGCCAAGAGACATATCTGTCGCCCTTAAATTCTGGGACTGATTTTACAATATCTAAGGTTTCTTCGCAAGTTTTATTCGGTAAAATTTCTATTTCTTTATATTCCTCAACGGAGGGGGATGGTTCTAAGCTCTGAAGCCGACTAATGAAGTCTGCCTGTTGAATAGTAGTATCTAAGTGGACTTGTAAATTATGTGCGTCCATTTCGCTTCTACTTTTTTCGTCGTTGCCGGAAATGCCTAGTGTCTGTATTCTTTGTAAGACCTCGTCTATCTGGCATAAGAGATTATTGCCTTTCTTTTTGTTTGACATAAACTTGGGGAAAACGCCAATTAACTTGGCAGAGCTGTAGCAAATTTCTTTTTTATATTTTGGTGCACACAATGTTGCTTTCTTACATATTTTCTTATTATTTTATTGATCATAAAAGCAAAAATTCGATTAAAAAAGGTTTGGAAAAATGTTACCTATTATATATTTTTTGAAGGGAAAAATTTGTTTAGAAAAATTTTGTTTCTAAATTTTAGACAAAATGTAATTAATTTTTTGTTATTTTTGGGGACAATTCTAATTTTGAAATAAAATAACTATTATTTAAAAAAAAAAAAAAAAATTATTTATGCATTCGAAAAATTTACTGTGATTTAATCTTAATTGTAAAGCACTTACATTAAACTTAACATAATAGAAGTCTGCTACTCGGTTTTACTAATGAAGATGGAACCTGCGGTATTCGTCCTGAATTTTCCTCCGTTGTCCTTATTATTGCGGCTGTTTTATCTGGTTAAAGATGACTTGTGTGTAGAGATGGTAATTTGTAGAGATACACTTTGAAAGTTTCCTTTTAATATCAAAGGATATTTTGCTCGATTTTATTATAAGTCTTTGTTTATTTGTTCTGGGTTAAAAATTTACCAATGCATATTTTAGACAGGTTTTTCGAAAAATGTTTTCTTTTCCACTTTTTTATAAAAGTTCACGTTATGAATAAGTTTAAGGATTCACTATGTGAATTGGTATTTATTAAAAAAAAAAAATGCTTAAGGATTCACTATATGAAATTTTTTTAGTTCGACCAGTTCGTTGGGCGCCAATTATTTTTGTTTCATAATAACACAGGTTATTTTGTTTTGTTAAAAAACCTATTTATTCGTTAACAAATTGTAAATTTTATTCTTATTACAATGATTTGCTTATATATTAATATTTGAATGTTATTACTCTATTATTTTATTTAAAGGTTTAATCCTGTTATTTTATTTATATTGTTTTTATCTTATATTTTATTTCTGTTATTTATTCTATTTTAAGACTAACTCTTTACTTTTCCAACTTCAATTCAATACCTAAAGTTGCCAAAGACAATTTTGCTTAACTTGCAAACAACACATCAGAACTTCAATTCACAATCAATTCACGTGTACGGAATTTATTATGATATGTTAACTTACATACAATTAATTTAAAGAACAAAAATTATGGTTAATTACTTTTCCTATAGGAATTGTTAAAAGCGTTAACAAAGAAGAGGGTCAAAAAAATTGAGAACAAAAACGCCGATACAAACATCAACCAAACAAAGAAAAGAGCCTGGAATGACATCGAAAAGAAGTAAGTTTAGTGCCATTAAGTTTGGGCATGTACGACGGGCTTATAATGAAATCAACTTTCTTGTTTGCAGTTTAAACTTTATGTTCAAGTAAGAAACGTACAGTAGGACAAATGAAATCTCAATGGACAACAATTCAAATGAACGCAAAAAAGAGGTGGCCGAATTTCGAGCTAAGTCAAAACAAACTGGAGGAGGCAAGGCGCCTCCAGAAGTAGCAATGTCGGGTAACGATATTGCAGTATGGCTTCCAAATGAATTTGATTCAGATATTCTTCATTCCAAAGTAAGTAAATTGTTTGCCTTTTGTTATTTTTTTTTAAATTTTTATTTTTAGGGCGAAGAAGTAAGTTTTGGTACTTCTACTGCAATTGATGTTACTATTTCGGATGGTGAAGAAACTTTTTTATGTTTAAGCTTCATTGAAAATTTTATGAATTTGTTCAATTTTGCTCTTTTCAAGTTATTTGTTTTAAACCAATGATTTAATATGAACATTTTGCGCCCAACAAGACATAGATTAGTACAAAAATGACAAAGCTACAGAAGATTTAGTAAATTAACCCACATAGAAATTCAATACTTTCAAGCAATTTTTAATATTTATTGTTACTAAAAATTTAGCTTTGTATATTTATTTTTTGTGGGTTAATTCAATTAATATTCTGTAACTTTTTCATTTGTCACCGATCTGGATCCTATTGGGCACAAAATGTTCGTATTGAAATAGCCTAATGTTGTAATTGATAAAACTTAAAACAATTTTATTTTTTGGTTTAGAACAAATAACTTGAAATGAGCAAAATTGCAAAAAATCATAAAATTTATAATGAAGTTTGCAATTTTGTCCACTATAACTCCGCCATTTATTGACTCATCATCACAAACGAATCATGGTTATTTTAGAAATTTTATAACCTTTCACTAAAAAGAAAGAAATACATAATGCGCTTACAATTTTTGAAGATATTTGCATTTCAGTCACATCATCTTTTTTAAAAACTCAAATATGTAACAGTTATTTTGGAATGTCTCAAAAACTGTTCTACTTTTTCATATTCGGATTTGGTCGAAAAACTGTCACGTAGTGTAATGTGCAAAATTGTTGATTCCCTTTACAAAAAATAAAAATAGAACCAAATTCAGGTTGGCAAAAGTTAGGTCGATTCTGAGCGTGAGGGGTGAAAATAGAGGCGGCGTTTGTTTATGTTAGTTAGAATTTTTTTTAATCGACCTTCAACCTTTGCAGTCAAATAACGGTTTTCAGCATATTGTTTATATCGTACAAGCGAACTAATTTCAAAAATAAAGATTCATTTAAGACTCGGAACTAGAGTTTTTTTTCCCGGACTTTTTCGATTCCCGGGAAAGCGGGAATTTTTTTTAAATTTCCCGGGATCCCGCTCCATATAAATAATACAAAGTAAATTTTGTTATTAATTAATGAAAAAAACGTAAGGTAATTTGTGTACAAAGAAAGTAAATGAAATGGTTCAATACTAAAAAATTAACTAAAGATTGAAATAGGAACTTGAATTATTATCACCTCACGCCTTTATTCCCTATTATTATGCTTTTATTCATTATTATTTTGCTCTGGATAATTCATAAATCAATAATAAAAACAAAATAAAAATTGAGGTACTCAAGATATGAAATCAAAAAGTTAATTAATAAAATAGATAAAATACTTTAAAGAAATATATAACATTTTTTAATGGCTTAGGAAATAACTTTCTGATACACTCAAAGCGCTTTGTAAGTCGTCAAAAAGTATGTTCCTGATTTTATTTACTAATTATCATGTTTCCAAAAAATTTCGTAAATTTTTTACCGAGGTTGGACAAATAGTTTAAAGTGCGCCGTTGTAGCATGCTTCGGATTCACAATCAGAAGAAATTTTTTCTTTTTTATAAACAACGTCTATATCAGTCAAATGTATGTCAAGGTTGATGCAAAAATAGCATCAACCGAACTGCTTCTTCCAAACCTTTTCATTTCAATAGGTCCATTTGCAATCTTTAGGACAATGTCTTTTTCAAGTTGTATGTTGTAGTATCTTACACGAGTTTCCAAAATGTTATTTTATTTCGGTTTCCCCGCACTTCACGGGAAATTGAAAATTTTTGTTTATCACATAATAAACATATCGCTCCTTCATTGCATCATAGTCACATATCAAAATTTGAAGTAACTTTAGCAAAGTTTTCCTTCATACCTTCTCGTATTATATCTCAAACTGAACCGAAGTTATAGCAAAATATATCTTTAAATCGGTACATTTTGAAAACTTTAATCGCTTGTTTTTGTAGATATGACTATGTTGCAATAAAGGAGCGATATGTTTAGGTATCTCCTATTTTTAAGACTTGTTCATGGACAATGAAACTTTACTGCCTGCATCTTATTTTGAATAAATGTACTTTATTAACTCTTCACTTCACTTAATGTGTAGTGTACCTCATAAGTTGCCACCGCATACCCTTAGACCACTCTGATAATTACATATGCCAACTAAAACAGAGTAGGGTATTTTACTAGATCAAATAACGCCAAACTGACTGACAACAAATATAAAAACAAAACTTATCAATCTAAATTGAGTGAAGAATGTAATTGAGTGCATTCCAAACTCAAAACATTCTGATTGGGCAAGAACAATTGCAGGGAGTAAATCAATAATATTTAAATGATTAATATGGATATTTTCATAATACCGACAGAGAAAAACATAGCTCTGTCGACAATTAGGATAAGTTAGAACGGCTAAGCCGAAAACTCAAACTTAGTATATAAGCACTTGTAAATTTAAATAAAAACAGACTTGAAATTATCACACTAATTCGGCAACAACCTGCCTTGTGTTTAATTAAAGCCTCACACTAATTCGGCAGTTCCTTTGAACGCCTTGCAAATCAGCTGAAACCCTGACAGCTACAAAAATAACCAAGGGCTATAGGGAACTAAATACACCAACACGCATTGTTTATACATTACATGGCGATCCTGCCAACTCTCCTACATTACAGTACTTTCCTACATTACATGGCGATCCTGCCCACTCGGACCACCACATTTTGAGATCCTGCCCACTCGGACCACCACATTTTGAGATCCTTCCCTAATCTAGGACCAATAATTTTGCCAATCTAGGACCGATAATTCTACAATTAGGCCAAGAAGATTAAATGATGCGTTTCCTGTCAAGCATTAAATGGCACGAGAAGAAAAAGAGAGGTCGTCAAAAATAAATTTAATTACCAATGGACTTTTATTTCACAGCATTTGTATAATTTAATACAGAAGAGGCTGAAGCTGAAATCTAGATGTCAGCAGAACAATAAGTTTATATAAAAAGATAGAGTAATTTAAGACAAAAGGAAAAGTTCAGACTAATCAATAATTGAAGAGATGAATATCAATTATAGAAAAATAAATAGAATAATTAAATATACTTTCCCTTTATTACAACAATAAATATTAATGGACTTTTATACAAGTTTTTGGTTTTTGAATCCTACAATGAACAAACCTAAAAATAATGTAGAAATGAATACAGTAAAATATTATGAACAATGTAAATGCACAAATCACAGAAGAGTTAGTGCCGGAATATGTTAAAACTTTATTTGTAGTTATAGAATTAATGGATATTTTAAAATATAGAAATAGTAATAGCAGTAAAAGTACAACTAATGTATAAATTATAAAGAAAATAATAAATCAATTAATTTTTACTTATAAATAAATCTAGAATATACATATATGGAAGAGAAGTTAGGTAGCTTAAAGGAATTTTGGAGGAACTTAAAGAAAAGTCCAGGGAGAACCTATACCGAGTCAACGGTATTAAATAAATTTGAATATATAGAAAATTTAAAAAGTGAATTTCAACTAATAGAGTTAGAAGAGGAAGATACAGAAAGAAAATTAGCGTTAAAATTAGAGTTTCATAATCTTTACAAACTCGTAGAAGAATACATAAGTAACAGTATAAAGAAACCATTAGAAACAAAAGACATAGACACTGGTTACACACCATTTGAACTGGTATATGGTAAATTACCATGCTTACCATCAGAATTTCATAATAATGAAGTAGATAAAATATATAACTATGAAGATTATGCAAAAGAGCTTAAGCAAAAGTTACAATATTCTTTAAACAGAGCTAAGGAGCTTACAACTAAAATAAAAGAAAAAAGAAATTTGGAAGATAGATATAGTAATAGGTTAAATCTAAATATAGGAGATTTAGTTTTAATAAAAGTAGAAAATAGGAAAAAGAATCAAAGCCCATACAAAGGCCCATATAGGATAATAGGGAGAAATGATGTAAATACTATTATAGATTATAACGGAGTAGAAAAAGAAATGCACAATAACCAATTAAAACCATACCTAGGATTAAGAATTAATGAATAAAGTAAACTATGTAAAAGAAAAATATAAAACCACACCTATGATTAAGAACTAATGAATAGAAAAACTATGTAAAAACAAAAGTATAAAGATATAAAAATTAACTATGTAAATAGATTTTAAGAATCATTAATTAAAACAACACATTATATTTATAAGAAAAATTTTAACAGTACTATGAAAATATCAAGAAAAATCAATCCCCTAATTTTTCTCTTAGCGGTGAGGGTGTAGTGTACCTCATAAGTTGCCACCGCATACCCTTAGACCACTCTGATAATTACATATGCCAACTAAAACAGAGTAGGGTATTTTACTAGATCAAATAACGCCAAACTGACTGACAACAAATATAAAAACAAAACTTATCAATCTAAATTGAGTGAAGAATGTAATTGAGTGCATTCCAAACTCAAAACATTCTGATTGGGCAAGAACAATTGCAGGGAGTAAATCAATAATATTTAAATGATTAATATGGATATTTTCATAATACCGACAGAGAAAAACATAGCTCTGTCGACAATTAGGATAAGTTAGAACGGCTAAGCCGAAAACTCAAACTTAGTATATAAGCACTTGTAAATTTAAATAAAAACAGACTTGAAATTATCACACTAATTCGGCAACAACCTGCCTTGTGTTTAATTAAAGCCTCACACTAATTCGGCAGTTCCTTTGAACGCCTTGCAAATCAGCTGAAACCCTGACAGCTACAAAAATAACCAAGGGCTATAGGGAACTAAATACACCAACACGCATTGTTTATACATTACATGGCGATCCTGCCAACTCTCCTACATTACAGTACTTTCCTACATTACAAATGTAATAATTATCAACTGTTGCACTGCCCATTCTGCTTTTAGTAGATTTATTGCATCAGGAGACATTGATTTAAATACATGTACTCACTTCTTGCAATTGATCTAATCCACAACCCATCCACAGATGCTCATTTTTAGAGAATAGAAAACTAAATTTCAAAGTATAAATAGCTATTTTCTGAAATTATTAGGAATTTTCTATTTCCCGGGATCCCGCAAGAAAAATCCCGGGAATTCCCGGGAAAAAACCCTACTCGGAACTCAGCCGAAGCTGATGCCTTTTAATTAAATTTTAATTAAAAATGTCGGAACCAAAATATAAAATGCACCATTTTTGTAATGTTTGTTGACGTTTCATAGCAAGCGGTGAAAAATGTGGCAATGCGAGTGATTTTTTCTTTTTGAAGCCTATAAACAATATTTCTCGCAAGAGTTTATCACTGACGTATACTATGCCCCTAAAAAAGTTTGCTTTAATTGCTATTCAACTCTTATGCAATGGAAAACTGGAAAGTAGAAGGCTATGCCTTTTGGTATACCAATGATGTGGTTAGACAACAGCCCGCATCAATAATGGATGTATTGATGTACCAACTACCATAAAACTTTGAATAGAAGGAAAGCAAAGAATAAAACTTATGTAGCAGTGCCCAGTGTCCAATTACCATTACCGCACTGAGAATTCCTTAAAGTACCAACATACCGAAGTATTGATCTTCAAAGAGATATCAGTACTATAACCGTCGGTGCTACATCCATAGATTTCTTCTCAGAATACGACCCTGGTTAAGGTACATTCAATGAAACATCAAAGGACCCAATCCTAGTGCCACAAAACCAATTGGATGGAGTTGTTGCAAATTTGTGTTTGACTCAGAAAAAATCAGAACTACTGGCTTCATTTTTGAAAGTAAATAGTTTGCTGGTGAAAGGTACCAAAGTAACAGCATATCAAAAACGCCAAAAAGAGTTATAAAAGTTCTTCAATGTGAATAATGGAAAAAATTTCCTTATTGCTACGATATTGAAAAGTTAATTAGCGGTTTATTCATCGATAGTTCACTAATCAGCTTAAAAGTTGTGCTTTTGCACAAGACAAATAGAAAGCCTTCTGTTCCGATTGCGTATTACACTGACACTAGTGGAAATTTCGATAATTTGAAACACATTCTGGAAGTAGTCAAATATAACGAACACCTGTGGCGCATTTGCTGCGACCTCAAAATAGTTTCATTGATTACAGGCTAAACAGCATCTTGGCGTCCAAAATATCCATGTTTTTTGTGATATAGGGATTCACGATACGGAGAAGGTAGTAAAGGAAGAAACCAGTGCAAACAGCATAACTGGAATAGTCGCATTGGTTGGAAATGGCCTTAAGACAATAGGCTATACGAAAGTCTTGTTCCTGAAATGAAAATTTTGTGGCCTTTGCTCCACATTATACTTGGCATTGCTAAAAATTTTTTGAAATGTATCGCAAAAAGACCAGCAGTATTCAAACGCTTAAAAGACATTTTTCCATGACTAAGTAACGCCAAAATTCAGGAAGGGGTTGTTAATGGTAACGACATACGGAAACTAATGAGTCGTCAAGATTTTGACCAAGTTCTGACAGACCGATAATTAAATGCATGGCTCGCATTGAAAGCAGTCATTAAAGGAATTTTGGGGAAAGAACGCAAAGATAACTACAGGCAATCTGTTGTAAACATGTTGGCAGCTTTCGGTGAAATTGGGGTAAATATGTCGTACAAAATTCATCTCTTGCATCAGCATCTTGATCAACTCGCTCAACAGTTTCCAACTGAATCTGATGAGCAAGGCGTACGTTATCACCAAACTGCGCTTCCATTTGAAATAAGGTAACTATAGAGTGTTGTGACGATGGAAGTCGGTGAAACTCATTTCCACCCGCACCATTTATAGTTTTATTTATCTTTTTCTTGTGCAAAATTTAATGTTTGAAAATACGTTTGTAATTTTATTAGTAGATTTCTCATTATCCGTTTCGTATATGATTATTTTGTTTTATTATGAAATTATTTTATTTTTTTTATGAATCAGTAATTTTGGTATGAGCATCATATTTTGTATCATTTGAATATTGGAATTATTTCGTTATTATATTATTATATTTTGCATTATTATATTATCATTTATTATTAATTGAATATGAACTGTTTTTAGATTTATTTAACGGACTGTTATGGCGACATCTATTGGCAGCCAGTGTATTCGAACTGGTGCATGAGAACCCTTAAGGCCGATATACATTGATCAAAATACTCATCAAGCATTGTGGTGGTATTAGTGAAAATGTGTTTGTATGTGTGACACAGACAACGCTTGATGAAAAATCAAAAAATTTAGATATGACGGCGAATATTACGTTCAGCACACGTACACGTTGAATTCGCCGGCTGGACAAGCATTTGACAAGTGTATTTGGGCTTTTATAGTGGAAGGCCAATGAACGCGGCATGCGACTGCGGGCGGCGATCAGCTGCTTTGTTTTTCGCTTGAAATTTTTAGATAGGCAAATGAAAGCGGCACATTTTAAAGTGGCAAATGTTGAATAAGCTGTTAAAAAAATGTTCAATCTATAAAAAAAAGAGTTATTTGAACATTATAAGAATTTACTAATCAAATTAGTTTTTTTCCACTTCATTTGTAATGTTTTTTAAATTTATTTTGTTAAATGATTATGTTTGTGTATGGCAACGTCTACTTCATGCGGCTTAAAACAAAAGTTGAACAAATTCAACTTTGCCGCGCGGCATCTTTTCCAAGTAATACCAAGTCTTATTTTTTGTGATGTGTATTTTTTTATATGAACTTTTTTGTAAACATTGCTAACATTTTCACAATGGCAATGCTATTGCCGCCCGCAGCCGCATGCCGCGTACATTGGCCTTCCACTATTAAGGCCATGCCAGATAAAACTTTTGCTTCGCGTTGCGTTAGAGATTCGCTTTGACATCTAAGATGAAATATTCATACTTATACGAAACATGTCACATAAAGAACTTTTAACGCGAAGCGAAGCGAAAAGTTGGGCAACTCTCATCTTTTTGCGCGCTTTGACAATCTGCTAGTATAATTTTTTTTATTTATTTTCTTTTTAACAGACAATGTGTCAGTGTTGTCTAAGTTTTTATTGTGACATACACCTTTTGCGTGACGCTTTTCTGTCAAAGTTAGAAGTGTCACGCAAAGCGATAAAGTTTTATCTGACATGGCCTTTAGCGGCACGTAGCGGTAATATATACTGCATGTGGTTGTTGTAATCGACCAAACAGATGAGAAGATGCAGCCACCGTGTTTTATTGACAGCGGAAAAAGTATAAAAGTAGAACAGAAAGTAAAATCGAGGTCAGTCGGTGTTGAACGCAGTGGTTGGTAAGTAGTAATTTACGGTGGTTATCCCGCTGTGAGTTTTTGGTAGTTTATTAAGTTTGGTTTGTAGAGGTGTTTGTGTAGAACTAATTGAAGTTCCGTGGTCATCCCGCAGGCTGCAATCTAGTGCTACACCATCATTATTAGCCGAGCGTAGTAGTGTGCCCGTGGTCACCCCGCAGGCTTAAGACTACGAGTGACTCGACACAGCGTTTCCGTGGTTATCCTGCCGAGCCGTGTGTGTTTGGTGGCTTCACTGGGCCTCAGTTTGTGTGGGATGAATTGCAGCTCCCGTGGTTATCCCGCAGGTTTTCCAATTTAGGCCTATCCCAACGTCGAACGCCGAGCGTAGTAGTGTGCCGTGGTCATCCTGCAGGTATACGTCTACACGCAACTCAAGGCAACGAGTCCGTGGTCATCCCGCAAATTTGCTGTCGTTTGGTGGCTTCACTGGGCATAAGTAGAGCGCGTACACTTCGTACTAGTCTTGGGCTTAATCGTTCATTTAAGTGACTTGTCATTAGAGTTCATTTAAAAAAAGTGAAATAGTTCGTTCTTCTAGTTCAGTAGTTCACTTTAGTCACTTTAGTCTTTTGCGTCAGTCAGTCTTTTGGGTCAGCTGTTTATTTCGTACTTTTCAGTCGGTTCATTTAGTTCAAGCGTTCATTTACTTCAGTTGCTTGCAGTGTTGCCATCTCACGTGTAATTACACATATCATGTGTAATATTTTTTTCATGTGTAGCCCATGTGTAATTTAATTTTTTAACGTTTTGTTGCACTGTTTTTTGTTATTATTTTTTTCACAAAAAGTAAAAAGGTTTATTATTCTTAGAAAAACTTAAAAATTTAATTAAAAGAATCGAAGAATTTAAAGAGCTGAACTAAAAATGGTTGGATCATTAACTACTAACCAGTTGGCATTTGCCACAATTTATTATAACGACGAAACATCCTGGGCTCATTATTCTTTTTTTTTTTAATTTTAAAGAGAGTGGAACATCGACTGCAAATGAAATGTTTGAGCTTCTCTAAAGTACAATTATAGAAAAAAAGATTCCTTTTGAAAATCTAGTTGGATTTGCATCAGATACACCTAATGTTATGTGTGGACAGTATAATTCAGAAGTTAAGTTGCTAAAAGATGAAAAGCCAGTTATTATTTTTATAAAATACTTGTGCCACCTAATACATTTGGTAACGTCGAAGACCTGTCTGAACCTTCCAACATATGTGGAGATTAACTTTGTAATATTAGATCTTGTTTTATTAGAAGTAATGCTCGGCAGATAAAACTTAAGGAGTTTCAAGAATATTTACGCGCAAACATGCACTCTTACAGTTTGAAAAATTTTAGCTTCATAGTAATTTGAAGGCAGAATATTATTAGAAAAAAGTTTTTGAATTCAAAAATTCCTTTGGAAATTCCTACTTTGCAAATAGTTATTTTTGATTAAATCTTTTAAATGGTTAAATGAAAATATTATTTTTTGCACTAAATATAGCAACGATACGATTGTTGTAACAAAAAAGCAAATAAAGAGACATTTAAAAAATATTTTTGTGTTGGATAAGTAAAAATATAAAAATGTCCGGCAAATCCAATGTTGCAGCTACAGAGGGACTGAATCAACATTCCGTTGAAAACTTGCGTCGACGACATTTGAGCGATGCAGCAGATGCTTTATCATACCCAAATGAAATGTAAGTTACATATCGTCACTTAAAATGCAAAAGGGCTTAACAACAAACAATTCGAAATAATTGTTTTTGATTGAGTTTTGTTCGTTTTATTATACTTTATGCGCACAAACAATTTTAAATAAAAAATGGCTGTTTTATAGAGTTGGGTAGTTCATGAACGAACTAGTTCAATTGAACTAGTCAGTCAGATGAACGTTGAACTGTCATTCAGTCTGACAGTTCCTTTTAGTTCAACAGTTCACTTTTCGTCACTTTGTCTTTTGCGTCAGCAGTCTTTTGAGAGGGTTCATTTAGTTCAATTCATTTAGTTCAATTCATTTAGTTCACAGGTTCATTTACTTCAGTTGCTTGTCCACTTGATTTCTTTGTCTTTTGCGTCAGCAGTCTTTTGAGAGGGTTCATTTAGTTCAATTCATTTAGTTCAATTCATTTAGTTCACAGGTTCATTTACTTCAGTTGCTTGTCCACTTGATTTCTATTCTTTACCGCACTGATTGAAAAGAAACAACAATAGTATTAGTGTCTCTATGTTTAACATTATATTGTTTCTTTTACTCATTGCCAGATAGCTTTAAACATTTTCATAATAAAATCAAGGCTGCCATACTTAGAGATGTCTAGCTGCGATTTTTTCGGCAATTTATAAAATATTTTGTGTTATTAATAAAGGGTCACATAGACACATACTTCTCATGCTCATGCAATCAGCATGTGTTTGTAAATTTGAAATTTTTATTTATGTATGCGTCACACAGACAATGCAGTATGAAAAACCAAAATAGGTTTGAGATCAAAATGAACTCATACTGCTGACAGTTGTTCAATGAACAATAAAAAAAATTATTAATTTTATGATATATTTTTCTTTCAATTTAAATTAAAACAAATTTAAAATAGTTTCTGAGAAAAAAACGTGTGAAGAAAGTAGGGGTTCTCTTGAATTTCACGATATGACATTTATTTTAATGATGATTGATAGGTGTGTAGTAAAATATCAATCACACACGTATACGAAGGATTCATCGGCAGTAGGTGTCAGCAGTATGTGTCTATGGGCCGCTTAAGATTTCCGTAGGACATGATGAAATTTATTGTTGAGGTGATTTTTGTGTATATTGTGCATTATTTGTCAGTGCTTTATAAACAAATGTCTCTATTGTGAATAAATTGTCAGTGCTTGTATTCTGAAAGAAAAATATACAAAATAAAACACTAATAATTATATGATAAAATAAATAATGAATAATGTTTATCTTAATTTTTCTTATTAATACTCCTTCAATAAAAGAAAAAAGTAATTTAATTGAGCCCTACCTTAAAATACAAATTAAAACTTACATGTTCCCTACATGTTTTTAGTTTGGGAATTCGTTCCCATAAAATTTGTTATAGGAATCATTCACAATACGAAATAAAAAAAATATAGGAATATTTTCATGGGAGTAGTTGTTTGAGGTAGGGGTGCTTATTTTGAGCAAAACGTGTCAGAGTTTTTCCATTATGTAATAGTATTTCACTTAAGCGGCTCATACACTTAGAATAAAATTGTTAAATTTTACGTATAGTGCAATTATATCGCCAATGTGTATGTGATATTCGAAGGTGGAACAATATATTGGCAACAATCAAAAGACTTGATTTTTATTGCACAACGAAAAGAAAGAGAAGTGTGTTGGCAACATTATACAATGCTGTTTATATTATTCCTATAGGTTATGTTCGCCTTTTTATTGAATGAATGAAACTATTGTGCGACTTATTGTAAAATATAGGACAAAATGGAAATGATATGGCGAATATCATATACAATATTATTGCAAGTGTATGGGCCGCTTTACATTTTTTGGGCCACAAAACTACATTTGCAGCAAAACAAGTGTTCTGCTACTTGTTTTCCCATACAGTTTTCATGTTCGAAAAACTCAAATAAATACTAGTTTTGCTCCAAAAAATGTCGAAAACCATGAAAAAACTCAGCAGAGTTTTCCATTATTGGTGATTAACAATTTCGAAAAAAATTACAGATTTACCAAAATAACAAGACTTATTAAATTATATGTATAATGTGTATTAAAAAACAAATAAGAAAATATTTATTATTTTACAAAAATATATTTTGCTTTCATGTTTGTAAACATTATTAATGCCAAATTGATTTCGAAAACCAAAACCAGTTTTACATAATGGAAGCACTCTGACACGTTTTGCTCAAAACAAGTTGACAACAAGCTGATAGTGGAAACATAGTATAAGAGTCTTAAAATAAATTAATAGCTTATCTAATTTCAGTGTATTTATCAAAAATAATAATTGGAAATTTAGCACGTCATACGGAAATCTTTTTAATAATAAAAAAATCGCCATATATTTTATAAATCGCAGTGTAGTCAAAATGTTTGAAAATTGCCACATGTGGCGAGACATCTCTTAATATGGCAGCCCTGATTATATTATGAACATATTTTAGTAATCTGGCAATGAGTAAAAGAAACAAGTATATTATAACATATAGAAACTAATAATATTGTTGTCTCTTTTCTATCAATTCGGTAAGTCTGAATTTACACGTTTCATCTTTTGATGCTCAACTTCTTTTCAATTCCCCTATAAAGATGCCAATATAATCACACGCAGCAACCGGTTTCAACTTTTTTAGGTTCAAAACAACAATAATTTTAATACCAGCGAATCAAAGAGAAAAAAAGAGAAAACAATTACATGCAGCCATCGTTGTGCATATACCAACGAATAAAAACACAAAGCGTACTGACCGAGTACAGGCATCTCCGTACTAACCCCCTTTCTTCTTTATTCCCTCACCTAAAAACATAAGAGTTGAGCATCAAAAGATGAAACGTGTGAAAGCAGACTAAAGAACATGAAAAATACTATGCATTTTGTTTTTGTAAAATGAGGAATGTCAAATTTATTTGTTGAAAAACAAAGAAAAGGAAATTTTATAAAAAATTCACAATTGTGTTTTTGAACTTGATTAAAAATTTATATTTATTACATTATATTTATTATATTTAAATATTTATTAAAAATTTAAATAAGTTTTTTTAAGTATTTAAATTTTTATTAATTTTTTCAAAGCTTGACACACACAAAAATAAACAACAACAGAATAAGAAATCAAAACAAGCAACTGAAGTAAATGAACCTTTAAACTACATACATGAACTGACTTAAATGAACTGACTGACGAAATATACAGCTGGCTCAAAAGACTGACTGACTAAAAGTGAACTACTGAACTGGAAGAACGAACTAGTTCACTTTTTTTAAATGAACTCTATTGACAAGTCACCCAAATGAACGATTAAGCCCAAGACTACTGTTTTATTAAAGAAATTTAAACGCCAATTACACCTTGTTGTTATTGATTTTGTAAAGTTTTTTGCTTCTCCTGTTAAAAAAAATAAAAGAGCTGTTACGCCCTTTTGCATTTTAGATGGCTATATCTGTTTATTTGTTTGCAAACAGAAATTGAAATTGGTTTACGTTTTTTGAAAAAGCCAAATACGGTTTTAATTCCAATTTTCATCGAAATTTGTTTCTGTGACATGCGTAAAAAGATAGCATGTGTAATTCGTATTTTCATGTGTAATTTTGGCATGATCCATGTGTAATTTACCATTTCGTTGGTGGCAACACTGGTTGCTTGTTTACTTGATTTTTTATTCTTTACCGAACTGATTGAAAAGAAACAACAATATTATTACTGTCTATGCCCTACAAGAAATGAATGAGCGAGTAGTAATATTTTTCACGTTGGTGTTAAGAAAATGTTACTATTCGCTCTTTCATTTCTTGTTATATGTTTTATGTTATAACATTATATACTTGTTTCTTTTACTCATTCCCAGATTACCTTAAACATTTTCATAACATAATCAGGGCTGCCATATTAAGAGATGTCTCGCCACACGCAGTGATGCCAGAAGTGCAGATTTATTTTGGTTTAAAATTGCAGATTTTTTTAGCTCGGTGGAAATTTCTTTACATTGTCAATTAAGCTTGTCTATTTCCACTTCTTGCATTG
This sequence comes from Pollenia griseotomentosa, assembly GCA_963931875.1. NCBI lineage: Eukaryota > Metazoa > Arthropoda > Insecta > Diptera > Polleniidae > Pollenia > Pollenia griseotomentosa. The sequence goes on along the minus strand of OZ007560.1, from coordinate 172,820,114 downwards.
AAAAACGAAATATATAAACCATTCATGGAAGAACCGTGTAGAAATATATTCATTAGTAGGAATTTTATTCACACATTCTTGATACTTTAATATCACCGAACTTATGTCATCTGATTTTACACGAAATAGTATGTAAATATACGTTATACGTACATATTCATATGTACTTATGCATGTATAAATATCTTTAATAGTTTTAATATTTTATCTCTTGTAAATTTCCAATAAGACCCTTGATAGTTTAAATAACTTACCAAGCAATTTTATTTGTTGTTTAAAACAGCAAACACGTGATTAATCCTTACTCAGTCTGAGTAATTAAATTTGGATAGATATTTTTAATGTAAAAATATTCAAACATTATCAGCCATGTTCTGAAAACCGCTTTCGAGTGAAATTAAAATCGAACAAATTTTTAAAACTTTTCTGTGTTGAAAGGTCAAAAAATATTTCCTTTTTATACCTCGTACTTCGAGGACCACTAACCACCGATTTTAAATTCAAGAACATTGGCCTTATATTTTGAAATAAATTGTTATAACGTTTTTAAATAAAAGGAAATAAATGTTTTTTAAAGATTTTTCAAATCTTGGAGCAGATTTTGCAGATTTTTTGATGAAAAATTATGGTTTTTTGCTGATTTTACCTATAAAAATTCTGGCCACATGGGGCGATTTTCAAACATTTTGACTACACTGCTATTTTAAAAATATATGGCGATTTTTTATTATTAATAAGATTTTCGTATGACGTGCTTAGTTCCCAAATTGCGACCTGTACAGCCAGCCAGTCGGACGGACATCGTTAGATCGACTCAGAAAGAGAATCTGAGTTGATCGGTATACTTTAATGTGGGTCCGGGACACATATTTTAATTTTTCATCAAAAAATCTGCAAAATCTGCTCCAAGATTTGAAAAATCTTTAAAAAACATTTATTTCCTTTTAAAAAAATATCTAGAAAAATAAAAAGCTTCTGGTTGATGGATGCTTTTAAGCACCCATCCATTAAACAATATTATTGTATATGCTATTCGCCGTATTATTTCCCTTTTGGCCTATATGAATCAATAGTGGCACAATGGTTTCAATTAAAATATGGCCCAACTTTCATTCAATAAAAAGGAAAACATAGGCCCCTATTAAGACAACTGGTTGTGAACAGTTGTAATTTTTGTTCACCACAATATAGCAAAGTTGTTAACCATAATACAAGAATTAATAAATTACAACTCAACTGAGTTGAGTTGTAAACCGTAATAGGGTCCATAACCTACAGGGAAAATATAAACAGCATTGTACAATGTTGCCAACACATTTCACTTACTTTTCGTAGCGCAATAAAAATCAAAAGGATTTTGATTTTTCCCAATATATTGTGCCACCTTTGAATATAAATAATTAAACACTGATATAAACATGCATTCAAATCGAAAACATGCATAAATTTATGTAGCTTGTTATCAATACTTCTCAGTGTATCAAACAAATGTTCGCTCTCATTAAAAAAAAAAGAAAACGATCTATGTACTACATTCACACCATGGATGGAAATCATGGTACAATTGTATTTTCTTGTTACATTTTGGACTTTGTTAGTACCGTGATACTACCGCGGCTTACTTAGTACAATTTCAAAATCTCAACGATTTTCTAGATGTCAACTTAAATTTTGTTTTGTTCTCTTTTTTGCCCCTTTTTTCTTTTTAATGATCAGCTTTTCTTCGAACGATTGACCCATGCGTTCCAAACAATTTTTTTGTCCGGACAAAATATTTTTAAATAGAGTTTGACATCTTACTTCTGAGAGAGAGAAATTATTTTGTTCTGCAAGTTTTTTCTTGAATTGGTTTAATTTTAATTTTTGTTCAGAACAAAATGAACTGAGTTGCCACTTTTTTTAATTTGTTCATAGAAGTTGAAATTATTGTTTTCTGCTAAATAATATAAAAAACCTAATATAATTAAAAATAATAAAATCACGTTCCTTTTTTCGTCCATGTTCTTTAACACACTTTTCAAATTATTCAAAATATGTTAGTGGTTTGCTAGTTGTGCTGCCAGTTTCTATAAGTGCTTATATCTGTAAACCATATGGCAGCTTAATGGGTGAATCGTTCTGCAGAACACTCTCAGTAAAAAATTATTGCCGGACGAAAATATTGTTCGGAACGCATGGATGAATCCACCGTTAGCAAAAGGTAGAATTTAATGGCCGTATTAAAAGTGTTAACGTATTATAATATTATTTTAACCTACCAGGTAGTATGAACCTTTATTAAACTTATCGTTAACTTGAGGTTAAAGGAAATTTTTGTATCCGTTAAGCTTGTCTTTTTTAAATAAATATTAAAAAAAGTCATGGCATAAAAAGTACGTTTTGTTTTCATAGTTGGTACAAAATTATAAAAGCCATTTTCCACCCCTGATTCCCACTCTGTTGAAAGCAAACAAGTTACTGACAATATATCGTTACCATAAACATAAAAAATGTACCCAAGTAGTATTTCATTAAATAAAGAGAATCAGTTAATACGTTTTTATAAGACGTATAAAAATTTCGCCCTTCTTATTTAAATAATAAACAACAACATTTCAAAATTTGTTTTTATTTTAAATGTAGTACCTACTCGTTCATCTTATGTGCGTTCGTTTACTTTTCCAGTAAAATCTTAGTAAAATCCAGTAAGTGAGTAATATGAAAATTTTACAAATTTATGTGTACGCGAACGCATTTCAGTAAAATCCAGTACAAATTTGTACAAATTTTAGGGTAAACGAACGCAGCTCTTATAAACACGCATATTTGTGTTTCCAGTACACACATATGTGATTTTAATAAAAATGTATTTACCTTGAATAACTTTTTGCGTTTCTGTAGCTCGTTTCTGTATTTCTCGCATCGTAAAATTTCTTACATGAAGTGTGAAACAAAAAATTCCATCGTTTCTCGATTTATGAGATAAAAGTGTTTCTGTATTTGAATGCGAAAACAGACACAACAAATTCTGTTTATACTGGAATATTTCCAGTAATTAAAGTGTCAAATAAAAGCGAAACGTCAACAAAAGAAATAAATATAATAAAAACAGGGCTGCCAGATTTGACGAGTTATCGTCATCTCGACGATTTTTTGTTCCGATATTAACAAAGTGACGTTTTGATGATTTTTTCTAAAAAAGTGACGAAAGCAAAAACAAAATCAAAAATATTTTATAATTTTGTTGTTACTTTCTATAGAAATTCATCTTGAATTTTTAAATTTCAAACACTTCTATTTTGTGGCGTTGAAAGTTGAAAAAAAAAAAATAATAATATGAATGTCTGTAGAAAGCAACAACAAATTTATAAAATATTTGTATTATATACATATACAAAATATGATTGATATTTGATATTCTTATCTTATACATATGTACACTTTTGTGCCAAAACCATTATTCCTTTTTCAAAATGGATAGCTTCTTTCACTCGTTATTAAGTAGCTTTCTTCCATAAGAACTTCGATAACTACTTTTTTCTGGATGTATTAAGATAAAGAAATGACTTACTTTTGAATTTGTTCTTTTTGGCACAACCCTTGTAAAATTCATTAGTTCAGTAAAATTGTATGTAGTGCTTTTATGTGTTTCTGATTACTTAACATACTATTTTGTAGGCGAAGATTTTACTGGGTCTTTAACCCGTTTATTTATGAACCGATTTTTTTAATTTTAACTACAAGGTATTCTACTAAGTCTATTTCAGGTAAAAAAGAAAAAGATTATAGGAATAGGTAAATTAAAGATTTATATCTCAATTATTAAATAATAATTATTAAATACCCATGAACTTTAACTACACTCACAATATTATTACAGTAACGGACTGTAGTTTATTTAAGAAATATTCCGTTCAGTCATTTTTAAATAAATAAACATTTAAAATTCCAAGCAAATTTCTTTTTAACTGATTCTAACAGTTATTCAAAAAACTAAGTGCATATTAATACGGATTTTCAGTTGCAGTTAATATTGTCCGTTGATTGAGTTAAATTCTTCTTTATGTTAAAGTAAATAAAAATGTAATTAAAAGCAACGAAAAGTTCATTTAATTTTTACTGTCAAAAATTCAACCGCGAATTCCGTAAAAACAAATCAATATTCAGTTATCTTATATAAATTAATTGTCAAAAAATTAATAACATATTCCGTAAAAACAAATAAATATGCAGTTATTTTATAAAATTTTACTGTCAAAAATTCAACACCATATTCAGTAAAAACAATTAAATATTCAGTTATTTTATATAATTTTACTACCAAAAATTAATTTTTACTTATCTATAAAAAATGAATTGCTTGTTTTGTGTAAGCAATTCCCATTTTCTATTTGTTAAAAAAATTTAGTTAAATACATCAAATTTTAAAAGTAAAATAATTGCGAAGCCATATCGGTGATGCTGCTGGTGTCTTATAATTGAGAGTTCTTCTGTAAACAACGTGTACAGTACAACAAAAGTAAAACAAACGTGTGTAACTGGGTAAGTAAATAAAAATATTCTCCTTCTCTCGCTTATAAAAAAAACAAGCGGACAGGTGTCTGTCTGGTATTTTTTAGAAATTCGGCTCTTTTGTGGAGTAAATGAAAATTTAATAAAATAACTGAATATTTAATTGTTTTTACTGAATATGGGGTCAATTTTTTGACAGTAAAATTTTAATAAATAACTGAATATGTAATCGATTTTACTGAATATGGTATTGAATTTTTGACAGTAAAATTTTACAAAATAACTGAATATTTATTTGATTTTACGGAATATGGTATTGAATTTTTGACAGAAAAATTAAATGAACTTTTTGTTAAAAATAAATGAAAAATAGGTAGACCGGTTTTTAAATGAACTTTCATTTATTTTATATTACAATTTCAGTTAATTTTGCGTACAGAATATTGTGAGTGTATGTTTTTGTTTGATTATTTTTTAATAAAAGTCGAAACAAATTTGTTTAAAATTGATTTTAAATTGCACGATTTTTAAAACAAAAAAGACGATCTTTTTTATTTTTTTCTCAGGAAATTGACGATTTTGACAAAAATTTATCTGGCAGCACTACTTAAAACCAAAACAAGAAAAGGCTAACAAAAATTTAAACTAACAAAATATAACAATTGTTTTTTGTTTATTTTCATCATATAAATTATGCATTTATCATTTATATTCCTTCTATTTTTTTATTTATTGAAAAAAATATGTAGTATAAAAACATATTTTAAATTCAAAATATCTACATTTTGTTTTTCTCGCCACCAATTTCAAATGTGACTTATTTTGACAGTTCTTGAAAAAAACTTTTCGCAAAATATTGTTATAGAAACACTTTTTCTCGCATCCTTCCAATAATTGCTGGAAAATTATTTAAATGACAGATAATTCTCGCAAAAAAAAGATACAGAAACACTTGTGTGAGAAAAACCATTTTTTGTTTAATTTTTCACTGTTTCTGTCCCGATTCACTGGTTTCAGTCGGAAAATTTTATGATGCGAGAAATACAGAAACGGGCTACTGGTAACCGCATGGTTAAATTTTTTTATTCTTTTTCGGTAATATAAATTGAAGAGAATAAATCAAATAAAACTTAAAGCAAAATAAGTAGATATGTACTTATGTAGTTACCTAGGTTTTTTATGTAAATTTACCGTTATTTTAAATTCGGCGCTTTTGTGGAGTAAACGAAAATAACTGAATTTTATAAAATAATTGAATATATAATTGTTTTCACTGAATATGGTGTTAATTTTTTGACAGTAAAATTTTGTAAAATAACTGAATATTTAATTGTTTTTACTGAATGTGCAGGGATTTTTATTTATAATTTTAAGAGTCGTTTTTCAATAAGATTTCTGTAATAAAAAAAATTTATGTCAATTATAATACAAATAATGATCTCCCTATTAAACAGAATTTTTTAACAAAAATTGTAAAAATTTGATTAAAAGTTTAATAAAAAGAACTGTTTTACGTTTTCGATTTTCATGACACCCCTGATGGTGTTGAATTTTTAACAGTAAAATTGTACAAAATAACGGAATATTTAATTGTTTTTAATGAATATGGGGTTAATTTTTTGACAGTAAAATTGTATAAAATAACTGAATATTTGATTGTTTTTACTGAATATAGTGTTGAATTATTGACAGTTAAATTTTATAAAATAACTGAATATTCTTTTGTTTTTTTACGGAATTCGCGGTTGAATTTTTGACAGTTAAAATTAAATGAACTTTCTTTATTTTAAATTACATTTTCATTTTATATTCATAAAGAAGAAGTTTACTAAATCAACTGACAATATTAACTGCAACTGAAAATCCGTATTAATGTGCACTTAGTTTTTTGAATAACTGTTAGAATCAGTTAAAAATAAATTTGCTTGGAATTTTAAATGTTTATTTATTTAAAAATGACTGAACGGAATACTTCTTAAATAAACTACAGTCCGTTACTGTAATAATATTGTGAGTGTAGGAGATACCTAAACATATCGCTCCTTTATTGCAACATAGTCATATCTACAAAAAAATCAAGCTTGGCAATATACACGGGAAGTGCGGTGAAACCGAATTTTTTTTTTCTCATTATTTATTTATTGAATCTTCATATATTAAATATGAACTAACAATAATTAATCAAATCTTAACCTAATACGTTATTTTATGTCCTGCCAGTGCCAGACAAAAATTTTCTTCATCACGGGTTCTGTTCACTTATATAGGTGTTTATCACTCATCTAATTGGATAAGTGCTGCAGTGTCTCTTCTTCTTAAGCGAGTGTGGCCGCTATCATTTAAAATATTTCGTGCTAGTGGGTTCGGATGCAATTCGAGCCTTTTTAAGTATTTTACTGCATATTTCGTAATCATAGTTTTGACTAATGGAACATTGAGATCCTTGTGAATATTTGAGTTGTTTACATACCCAGTGGCAGGCTGTGATTGTTCGAAGTATTTTATTTTGGCGCCTTTGAATTTTTTCGATATAAGAGGCCGAGGCAGTGCCCCATAACTGAATACCATAGCACCAGATTGGCTTTAAGATGGAGTTGTAAATAAGAAGTTTGCAGTCGAGACTAAGGACAGAGTTTCTTCCAATAAGCCAATGAATTTGAATGGCTTTTGGTTTCATTTGAGTTAATTTTGCCTCTATATGGCATTTCCACGTTAATCGCCGATCCAGATGTATACCGAGATATTTTGCATGCGAATGTTGAGGAATTATTTGATTGTTGATTGTAATATGGGGGCAAGATTCCCGCTGCAAGTTGAATGTTACATATATGCACGCATTTTTGCTCATTGACCATTATTCTCCACTGTCTTAACCATATTTCTAGTTGAAATATATTATGCTGTAAGTAACGAGATCTTCATAACGGTTTTCTTGGACGCTTAGAAAAGCTGTATTGTCTGCAAATGTTGAAGTTTGGGTGTAGTTGCTTGTTGGCATGTCCGAAGTATAAATTAAGTATAATAGAGGGCCCAGGATGCTGCCTTATGGGACTCCAACGTCAATGGGCTGAGGTGAACTTAAGAAATTTCCTTCTTTAATAATAAATTGACGACCGACTAAGTAGCTTTCTAGCAGCTTGTGTGTGTTTGCTGGTAAATTTTTCTTCAATTTATGTAATAAGCCTTCATGCCAGGCTTTATCAAAAGCTTGCGAAACATCGATCAAGAGTGCTGAGCAATATTTTTTTTCTTCAAATGCTTTTCTTATGACATTTACTATTCGATGAGTCTGTTCGATTGTGCTGTGTTTTCTTCGAAATCCGAACTGATGGTTTGGAATACATCTATTTTCACTTAAAATCGGTGTTAATTTTGAAACTAATAATTTCTCAAACAGCTTTGACATATTTGATAATAAGCTAATAGGCCTATAAGACTCAACTTTTGTATGGTCTTTACCTGGCTTTGGTATCATGGTAACTAAGGAAACCTTCCATTTTTGAGGGTAGTATTCAAGGCGTAAAATAGCATTAAAAATAAAAAGAATAATTTTCTTTGCTGTGCGAGGGAGCTCCAAAATCATTTTGTTACTGATCTTATCAATACCAGGTGCCTTCTTAGTGTTTAAGTCACAAATAGCCTGTTCGATTTCTCTTATCTCAAATCTGAGGGGAATAGCTGCTCTAGCAGCAACAGGTGGTAATTCGACCGCAATATTGTGAGATATATTTGGTGTAAATACGTTTTTCTAGTGACTAACAAACTGATTTCCTTTTTAAATATCGTTTCTTGCCCAACTACCATTCAAGTTTCTTAATGGTGCCATAGATATAACTGGCCTTTTTAGATTTCTAGCTGCACGCCATAATGAGTAGTCAGATTGTGGAGTTGCATCAAGTTCCTTAAGATATTTTTCTAGAGGAGCCGTTTTCTGAGTCTGCAGTAACTTTCATAGCCTTTTTGTGTACTCTTTTAATCAATTCTTAAGTTGCGGGGATCTGTGCAATTGCCACTCTCTTCGAACTCTCCTTTTTTCAGTCAAGAGCCGCTCGACATCTAAAGAATATATTTTATTATTTTTTGTTTTTTGGGGGTAACGCTGGAATGTTGAACAGCTAGTTTAAGATAACTGTCAAAGTTAACAATAGAGAGATCCACATTCTCCGGTGTACTAAGCGGAATATTTTCTAGGCAATGGGCACTGAGAAATTTTGTATATTTTAACCAATTTATTTGTGTGGCTGACGTCGCTAAGTAACATGACGGAGATCCAATTCTATTTGGGTTCGATATAGTAACAATTGTAGGTGTGTGGTCGGATGATAATTCTAAGGAAGCTTCAACATGAATCGTTTCTGTGGGGATGTTTTTAACCACGCCAAAGTCGATAACATCTGGAATTTTTTGCTAATCAGTAGGCCAATATGTTGGTGACCACGTTTAAACCCATTTTAGAGATTGTGTTAAACAAAACACGACCTTTTGGTGTTATAAGTCGTGACCCCCAGAAGGTATGTTTAGCGTTATAATCGCCAGCAGCCAGGAAACAGGGCCCCAATGACTTATAATATTTATAATATTGGCTTTCTGATATGGCAAATCTAGGTGGAGAGTATAAAGAAGAAATTACTAAGTTTCGATTTAGCTCTTCAACACAAATAGTCGTTACTTGCAGATAATCTTCACAATGATCAAACATTAAGTAGTGTTTGATTCGGGCTTTTATCAAAATGGCAGAGCCTCCACAAGCTCTATCTCGAGGGCCCTTGGTATCATATAGTGTATAACCATTGATTTTAAACGTATTTCTTGAGGTCAAGTGAGTTTCAGAAACCAACATGACATCAATTTGTTTATTTTTTAGAAAGTATTTTAATTCATTTTTATGTTGGCGGATGCCGTTTGCGTTCCAAAAACAGATTTTTAAACAGTTCATGGCTTGTTAAGTACAGCTTGCAATAACATCGATTGCATTCTTAGAATTTCCTGCATCATATTACCCATTGTGTTCGTAAAATTATTAAATGTTAGCACTAATGTTTCCATGGTTTTTTCAAGACGACTTAAATTAGAAACTGGAGTTTCTTCATTAATTGGCGAAGCACCTTGCATTGGCACATGGTTTGATTTTAGAATGTTAGCGTAGGAGGTTCTGTTATTACTAGGCTGTGGAGCCTGAGTGTCATTAGTGTTTAGCTGATTTGTTACCTGCATTTGAGGAGAATTAGTTTTCGGTCCAACCGACTGCTTGACGATAGTGTATACAGGGCATCCTCTATAATTGGCTGTGTGATTACCGCCACAATTGCTACATTTTTTAACGTTGGGGTCATTTTTAGATTTATCGCAAAGAACTGTGCCATGTAATTCACCACATACTACGCAAAAAGGGGGTAAGTAGCAGTATGCCTTAGTATGACCATATTCCTGGCAGTTCAAACACTGAACGGGTCCATTTCTTTTGTGCGGCTCCTCTATTGTGATTTTTCTGTACAGTATATATTTTAAGCTGTAAATAGGGTGCGTTTCGTTTTTTCTTAGCTCCACTCGAAATAGTGGTTGGTGATTTTTTCCCTATTTTTAATATTTACCACATGTTTTATTTTGAAGCTTTTTTCTTCCAAGAAAGTTTTTATTTCTGCTGGGTCCACACATGAGTCAATTCCCTTAATCACTACCTGAAGGCCTTTGCTGCTCTTCAGTTGGTATGTATAAAAACTTTTTTTTAGTTCTTCAAATTTGTTTATTATTTTGCGAAAATCATTTTCATGATTGACTTGTATTTTTGTCTCGTTTATACTACCACGCTTGATAGCCGCTACGTAAAACGAATTTTCACCTATCACTGATATCAAACTCTTTATGAGCTCATTTGAATTTTGCTCCCTAAGATATATCGGGGGAGGTTTGGACGATTTTATGACGCTTGGTGCTTCAGAGGATTCATCCTCCAGAATTGCAAAACGATTTTGCGAATTTATTTTATCAAAAGATGGTACTTTTGAGGCCGAAGCAACTGCTGCAGAGGTAGGGCTGCGTCCCCGTTTAAGCACTGTTATGTACCATACCAACTTCTACTGTAGGCTTTTGAGAAGTTTTTACTTGAGTTACTGAGTTGTCCATAGCGGCTGTTTTGGGGTTAACCGTATCATCACTTATTAAAGTTTTTTTTGGCACTGCGGCAGCGCTTGCAGTTAACAAACTTGTTATTGTATTGCGATCGACTGTATTTGTAAACAAAGACGGTGAGAGGGAACGCGTTCGAGTAATAGGTTTAGCCGTTAAGTAATTGCTATCATCGATTCTTTTTTTTGTTTCTACGTTTGTTTCGTCAACACTCACTGTAACATAAGCATTTCTTTCATTATGTTTTATTTTATGTGTGTGCATACATATATTTTTGTTATTTGTAATTTTTAATATTTGTATTATAAATTTTATGTTCACTAATTTAAAAATTATTTTAAAGCGTCCATTCATTCGCTGATCTTATATTATTTTTTTAATATGATATTATAAATATTATTTTTTGTTAAAAAAAAACCGTATACCGAGTTAAAAGAAAAAAAAACACGTCTGCATTCAACGAGCACGCAAGAAAGCCGAAATAAAAACAATAAGGAAACTCGTGTAGATACTTCATTATACAATTTGAAAGACACATTGTCCTAAAGATTACAGATGGGCGTAATGAAAATAAAAGGTTAGTAAGAAGTAATCCGGATGATGCTATTTTTGGCATCAACCTTGACATCAGAAGCATGCATGAATTATGAATTAACTTTTTGATCTCATACCTATCTTGAGTTTCTCAATTTTTGTTTGTTTTTATTACTGTTTTATGAATAAAATTGTTATGTTTATGTTATCTTTTTATCTTGTATCTAGAGCATAATAATACGGAATTTGCATATAAAAGCGTAAGGTAATAATAATTCAAGTTCCGTTTCCTATCTTCAGCAAATTTTTGTAGCATTTAAGCACTTATTTAACTTACTTTGTAAACAAGTTCCCTTACGTTTGTTTATTAAAGTTTTTTTTCATTTATTAAAAACAAATTTACTTTGTATTATTTGTATGGAGCGGGATCCCGGGAAATTTAATCGAAAAACTCCGGGAAAAAAACTCTAGGGACGACCGACCATTTGCCAAAATTATGATATTTGATGAGGAAGTTTTTGGTCTGTTGGACTCTGGTGCAAATGTCTCCATACTATTCAATCTTTTAATCATCTCAAAACAGCATTATCGGCCGCACCTGTACTCTCTCAACCGGATTTCCAGCGCGAATTCTTTATTCAATGCGACGCCTCGAAAATTGGTGTTGGCGGTGTCCTTAATCAGAAGGATCAAGAGGGTAGGGATCGCCCAATAGCCTATGTCTCACAAAAATTAAATAAGGCGTAACGTAACTATACAGAGTTAGAGTGTCTGGCGGCTATTGTTTGTGTGAAACGAATTAGGGCCTACATTGAGGGGTTGCCATTTCGAATAATCACGGACCATTCAAGTCTTAAATGGTTAATGAATCAAAAATACTTGGATGGTCGTCTGGCTCGATGGAGTCTTAAGCTACAGACTTTTGACTTTAAAATCGAACACAGAAAGGGATCCCTTAATATAGTCCCAGACATACTGTCAAGGTTTGATGTGGACGAAGTAGATCTATGTAATACGACTGGGAAGTTAGATTTTAATTCACATGAATTCAACAGCGAGGAGTGCGACAATCTAAGAAATATTGTTCGACGGAACGGGAATAGCCTACCCGATTTTCGATTAGTGGACAATTTAATATACAAACGTATAGGGTTCAGATCTGGCTCGGAATTTGAGGAGGACATGTTGTAGAGGTTGTGGTTACCGAAGGCTTTAGGGAAGATGGTAATCAAAAATGTTCACGATGTTTCTAGTTACCATGGCGGATATATGAAAACCCTGGCGCGAATACGTAAGAACTATTTTTGGCCTTCAATGTGCAAGGACATTCGGGATTATATTAGTTCATGTGATGTTTGCAAACAAGTTAAGCCACCCAATTACTGCCTCAGGCCCCCAATGGGAAATGCTTTCGTAACTAGTCGTCCCTTCCAGCGTTTATGTTGTGATTTTCTGGGACCGTACCCAAGGACGAAGTCACAGAGTACCAGAATTTTCATAATCATAGATCACTTGACCAAGTATCTTTTTCTTGAACTAATGAAGGCCGCCACTTCAATAAATATTATCCGTTTTCTTCAAGATTACTTATTTTCTACGTTTGGAGTCCCACAGTATTTGCATAGCGACAACGGTAGGCAATTCATTTCGAAAGATTTTCTCTCTCAGTTAGGACTCCGAAGGCCAACGCGAGCGAGAGAGCTAATCGCGAAATTATTTCTAAGTACGTATTTTTGTAAAAGAGGATGATAACCATCAAAACTGAGACCGTTCTATGACTAAGATATTGTCTGTTCTCCGTGGTGACTACCACTCGGCAATTGGATGTTCACCTTACTATGCACTAACTGGACAGAACATGATACAGCACGCCTCTGCATATGAGTCTTAGAGAAACTAGGCAGCTTACAAGATGATTTTGTGGTTGAAACCAATGCCGATAGACTTCGTAATATTCGAAATAAAATCGAGAAAAATTAGCAAGGTCACATGAAAAGTCCAAAACCATTTATGACACCAGATCTAGGCCGGTTCATTTCCGTGAAGGCCAGGAAGCTTTTGTCTGAAATTTTCGCCCGAGGAATTCTCAAAAGCAATACCTAAATGTCGTTTTAGGCGGAAGGTAGGTACTGCTTTATAAGAAATCGAAGACCTTAAAGGCATCTTTATCGGAAGATATCACGATTATGATATCAGTCCATAAATGTTCCATATTTTGCCTACTAATGTCTACCTACTACCTACCTACTGTGCTAGACCAGTCGGAGACTTTATCTCAGGATAGTGGGTCGTGCCACACGGTAAAATTTATAAGTGACACTAAGAAATCTGCCTATTCGTTTTTTTCTGCAGGCCCAAAACGAAGAAGGTTTGTAACGATTTCTACATTATATTTCCTTATGGTATGAGAAACCCTAGTATATTAAATAATCCCCCAGTTGTACCGGTTATTTTATATTCTGAGTACTCACGGTTCTTTCTTTACCACATTTTGACTTCGCAAAATTCGTTTTACTTCCTTTTGTGCATTAAATTGTGTAACGTGACAAATAAAAAAAACCAACAACAAATTAAAACATATTTTTTAGTGATATATTGCAAATCGAGTTGTTGCATCTAGTTAAGCTGCAACTGTAGTCTGCAACCTTCTGGTAAGAAAAATTATACTGCTTGAAGAAGGAAAAAGGGTCAGATTCTAACATTACTGTGTCCTTGTGCAATAATTTTAGGCGTTCGACACTGAGGCACATGTGTACAAGACAACCACAGCAGAAGCAGGTGCTGCGCGTGACAATTTTCAAGGTTGCATTGAAATTTGTTTGGCGTAGAGGATATTATGCCTCAAGATTTCAAATCATCCCTGGTTGCAAGAACCCTTAACCCATAAGAGTTTTTTTAATAGTACCAATTAACTTGAACCGTAACCCGACTTATTAAACAAAACGTGTTCTCAATAAGTACCACAACAGTCCCATTCAATCCGACGGTACCCTTAGTATCGTAATACTCCATGTCTACATCATACATTATACCATAGTTCGATAGCATTTAATAATTTCCATTCATGAATACTTTTATTAATGAAATTTTATTATCCCATAATACATTTCGTCATCCCAATTATCCACTTTCCTAATAATCATATTCTTAGTTTTAAGCGGTAAACGTATAAGCATTTGTCGTCTCTTTCTATTGCACCAACTTCAAAGGTATTACTAAATAACCTTGTACAAATAGTGTAATAGTGTAAGAATACCCGTCGAACTTTATGCACTGATCAATACTTTTATCCGCGAAAAGTCTAAATAATAGTTTATTTTGTTAGACTCCACAGAAAATGTTAAGTATTTAAACAATAAATAGTACTGTGGTTATTTTGTTGAACTATTTATGGTTTTTAATCCAAATTTTTAATATTTTCAATTAGGCTATTAAATTATTATATTATTATTTATTAATTATATTAAATTTTCATTAAATTATTTTTATGAAGAAAGGAATTTTACAACATGAAAATTAATTAAAATGAAATTAAATTTTTTTTTTATATAAAAATAATGTATCATTAAAACGGGGAAGGCATTTAAACGAGGTCATTTAAGCGGGATTTTATTCATGTAATTATGTGAAAATTTTGCTTGCCAGCACATTTTGCGCATTTAAGAGGGGAAATCATTTAAGTTTTTTTGAAACATCACAGCCGTCGTCATTTTCTTTTGAAGTTGAAACAAAACACATATTTTCTACCAGCATGACTTTAGTTTCTTTGTCGAGTCTATCATCAAATAAAGCAAATCCTACACATTCATCACTTAAGGCTAGTTTACACTATTATACTTTGTATTAATACATGTCAAAAACTCAAGTAATATGACAAAGTGTGATAGTGTGAATGCAATGTATTATGAAAAAAGTTTGACATCCCATACGACTTCATCGTTTTTTGAAAAATTTCTAAACAATAATACTTTTCATTGGATCAGGGTTGCATTTTATTTCATGCGTGACTGTTTATACTTTGTGTGATGATGTGAACACAAACTGTCTTGTTAAATTAGATTTTTTGACAGTCGCAACAAAACTCATTAGATTTCTATCTCACAAAGTATTATGGAATACGTAAGACTTGTGAAATAGTGTAATCTAGCCTTTACTTGGTGGCCACACGATCAAGTTTTGCATTTCAATTCCATTCAATTTGCAATACACTCTCACTCTCTTTCTAACACAGGGTGTGTGTGAAACGGTAGCAAAGTACTAATGGAAGTAAAATTTTGACACTATTGAGGTGAATAAAATTTCACTAGCCCTGGGGGCTAGTATAAATTTTGACATTAGTGTAGAAATTTTTGACAACCACAAAATTATTTTTTTTCATCAAATTTGTTTCAACAAAATAAAAAATAAAATGGAAGCAGGACCAGCGGCAAAAATATTAAAAAGAATTATACAACATGTAAGTATTTACATATGTATAAGCTTTTTTGTCCCCACTTTTTGTAAAAATTTTTAATATATCAGAACGAATTCACCAAATAGTAGGTACGATCTCATTTCCAACAGAATTGAAGTGATTATTGGTAAAAACTTGATTAATTTATTCATTTTCACAAAACTGCTAGTAATTGTTTTTTTGTTTATGTCAAAATTTTACGTTGTCAAAAATGTTACAAATTCACACAGCACAAATATGAAAATTTTCTACCACAAACAAATTTCATTTCACCATAGAACTTTGCTACCGTTTCACACACACCCACACTCACACTTTTTGAATTGACCACGAGATGGCTTTCAATTTCACCTTTCCATTTGTTTGGCAATTTTACTTTCAATTTAACAGCTGATTACATGTTTGCCTTTATAAATTGTTTTCTTGATGAAATATTGAAAGTAAATTGCTTACAAATTGAGTGCAGTCTACGTCACAGCTTTCAATTTATGTAAATTTTGACAAGCAGTATGTATATGTAAAAGCCTATCAAGAACAACTTGATCGTGTGGCCGCAGGGTTAGTTAGTACATGTGGCTACTTAACTTGGAAATAGCTTTTTCAGATATTTTTTGTTAATTAATTTATAGATTTCCAATTTCTAATAACTAGTATTGTTGTTATTTTTGTTGAACTGTTTATGGTTTTTAATCCAAATTTAATTTTCATTTAATTATTTTTATGAAGAAAGGAATTTTACATCATGAAATTAATTAAAATTAATGGATAATTTTTCATTCTTGACTGCAATCCCCGGGGTGGAGTTCCTCCTAAGAAAATTATGATTAGTTCCAAGACTTAAACCCACATGATCATCGCCTAAAATCTATTTTATTCGTGGATATGCCAATCCCGTCAAAAAAGTATCGTGTTTTATATAAGACCAATGTTTTTAAAATTTTCTAAATATTGCTCCTTTAGGTCCGGTTGATACCCCATTCCTTCCGCAAATACAGCTGCTAGCACTATTTCAAATATATGATATCTGCAACTAAGAAATAGAATATCTCGTCCGATTTTCTTTTCTAAAAAATTGCACTCCCTTTAAACTTGCCTGTTTTGGACGAGGTTGTGTCAAACACAAACGCCTCCGTTTTTTCTAAAACATTGTTCACCTCTAAAGTGTCAAATAAAGCAGCTGCTATTTCTAATCCACTTTCTAATGGAATATTGTGCATATTTAAGAAAACCGTTAAACTAGGTAATAGTTTTGTATCCCAGTGTATTGTTAAGAGTTGAGATTCTTTGGTAAATGTTGATTTTCTTTTCGTAATGCATCTTTTTGTTGGCAAATTGAATTTCGGTTCATAATGTAATATATGGCGTACTTGCGCCAACAGCATCTAGAACAGCTATTATTATATGGACCGCATCTCTTCAACTTAGCTTTAATTTATCCAAAACGGCTGCTATTCTTGTTGTTAAAATCTGTTTGCATGCCTTTTTCCGGTTTTATGACACCCTATAATCCGAACATGGTAACAATGCAAACGATAATTACTTCAGCATGGCATACATAAAAACTAGGGGTTTCTTTAAAGTACAATTAATTACCTTTTGAAGTTGATGGGGTGTTCCTTTCCTGTTAGTGGTGTTGTTTTTCTTCCTTCTTTTGTAAGCTTATATTAATTTTTAGCATGCAACCCTCACGTCCTTTTAATCTTTGCTTAATCAAAAAGTGTTTGTCGTCCTCGATTTTCATAAGATTATCATGCGCCAAGTAAAATAAATCATTGATTGCGTTATTCCAAGATTCTTCTTTTTCTCTTTATGCTTTTTTGAACTGGAATGCGGGCCTATTTTCAAAAGACGGAGCACTATTTAATCGCTAGACGTGCACTTTCCTTAATGTTTAATATCATTGCAAATGTATTTGTAACTGTGTATTGCAAAATTTACTTTGCAATATCTTTAGTAGCCAAGTTTCATTTCGATAGATAGGTAGAATAATCGCGTTTAAATATTTATAATTTTTTATTAATTTGATTGATTCTATAAATGTCTTGATACAAGAGGGTTAAGTTTTATAAAATTTATTTGGGCTATATCTTACATTATTTAAAACTACAATTTGGCAGGTTTTCGTCAGAATCAGCACAGATATAGCGAATTCTCTAATCAACTGCGGGTAATTTGCTTAATTTCGGTAAATTTGAACATTGACCCCAGTGGGGCACGTGTTAGAGTAGTCCGATTTAGCTCCATTCACCATTTACGTTTTAGACTAAGTGTTACAATAAATCGCCTGGGCTTTTACGAAAATCCAAAGTTCATTTTTTTTCATACATGATAATGCCACTCTAATGTATTCATATATGTACAATATATAGTATAGATATGGATATGTTGTGAGTTTTAAAATTTTTGACTACAAGTTAATTGTTTGTATTAATTGGTTTCACTTCTTTTATGCAATTAGGCGGAATATGCATAAAAGAAAATCACTGCTTCAATATATACGATCCTCAAAGCCCGCATTTATTCTTTACTAAAAAATTAGGGCTCTTAAAAAGTTCAGAACAACGTCTGCCGTTGAGGCGTATAATGAAATTTTAGGACGGTTTACAGAAAAAATTGAAAATTTTTTTAAGTTTGTTAGACTCATTCCTAACAAGGAATTTTTTAAAATTAGACAGTTTGCCATGTTGTGCCAAAGTGGAGGAGCATTAACTGAAAAAAGAAGGAAAAGGAGCAGACTCACTTCCAGTGCTGCCAAAACTTGGTGACCAAAAATGGCTAAATTTACGGGATAAAATGGCTAAAAATTGGATAAAAACTTTTTTAAATAAAACACATAAAAATGCAATAACAATACAAAAATAATTCATTGAAATTTTTTACAATGAGTTTGTTAATTGAGATCAGTTTATTACATAAGAATAAACGTAAATTAAATATTTTTAAAAATTAAATCATCGAAAAATTCGATGTCGTTATTGTTCATCTCATAGGCATCACTTGTGCCTATTCGTTTTAAATATTTTGAAGGTAAATCGTTATCATTACAACATTTACTTAACCTTTTGAGTCCAAATCTACAATATTGTTACGAAAGTAACTTTAGTTAAGAATTAGTTGTAATTATTAGTTAAGAATTAGTTGTATTTATTAGTTATCTTGTATTTATTAGTTGTCTTGTATTTATTAGTTGTCTTGTATTCATAAGAAATTTTACTAGTTTACATTGTTATTAAAAATTGTTATAATTTAGTGCACTTCAATCCCAATGTGCAGAAAGCCCTAGAAATGACCGTTAAAAAGCTTCAGTATAAGAGGTAAAATTATGTAAAAATAAGTGCTGCCATAAATCAAATTAAAGTGTGCTGAATAGTAAAGCCTCGAACCTTCGAAAAACATTTCGAATGTTCTAGACAACCAAATTTCTGTATAAATACTAGCGGCGACTAGCGTAATGAGATCATTCTAAGTTCAGACTTTGTCAATAACGTGGAGAAAATTATAGTTATTATATAGAAGCTTTAAATTACGGTTGTTAAAAAGACTTAGTACTAAATAGAGTTGTGTAAATTGTAAACGGTGTTTGAAGCGTTGTGTTTTATTTATTTTATTGAAGTTGCAATAAAGAACTAGAAACGGTTTATTATAAAGGAAATAAACCAAAACGTTATTGAAAGGCAGTAACGTAACAATATAAATAAAACAAGAAAGATCTTCATCTGTTTAAGATTTAAGGATGGTGGTTTATAGGGACCTATGATTAATTCTGGACCTGCCACGACAACATTTTGTCATGACAATACCAACATTTATAAGGAAGTTATGGCATTAAAAGCTATTTTCGGGTCAAATATGGACTGATTCCAATAAAATTTAGAAAGATGATTTTGATTTCATTAAAATAAGTTTGCACCAAATTAAATCTTAATACCAACATTATAAAATGGTAAATGGGCACAAAGACGCTATTTTCAATAGGTTTGGCCCTTGTTCCAATTAGAACCTAAGTACCAAATATTATCAAATTATACAGTTATTTCCGCTTAACAAGATTTTCTTGCCACAAATTTTTTTCTTGTGGAGCAAAAACACATTAAGTAGACGGATACATTTAACGGAAACATTGGCTCTTGTTTTTCGCAATGCGGTCTTATTTTGCGAAATAATTAAGCGGGTGACGCAATTAAACGGAACTCAACTAAACGGGTATTTTTACATAGACAGTTATACGGAATGATTTAGGTCCACGATTTTTAGTGCAATAAAGCAATAAACGGGAAACTCAATTAAGCGGGGCTCAATAAACCGAAAACAACTGTATCAAAAATTGCGATCTGTACTTTGCACACAATGTTTACATGGACAGCCAGCCAGCCGGACAGACAGTAAATTCTGAAATTTATAAAAAATGCATCTCTATATTGAGAAACTTCCGACCGGAAAGAAACAGTGTTATTTGTGTTGATCGATTTAATAAATTTAATATTGGAATGCTGTTCCCTTATTTTGAAAGATGTTTCATCATCATCGTTTATAGCGATTTTCAACAGTTGTAAAAGTTTTAATTGTTAAAAATGTTTATTTTACTTTTATAAATTTTTATAACAAAATAAAAATTTTTCTTTTAAAATGAAAACGTCAACAAAATGTTATGGCTAAACAAGTTGAAAAATGGCTAATGGCTACACTCATTTTTTAATGGCTAAACAAGGTGAAAAATGGCTAAATGTAGCCACTAAATGGCTTAATTGGCAACACTGCTCACCACATGCAATAAAGTTGAAGAATCATCCTTTTTATTAAGGTAGGGAAAGTTAACTGTATCAGAGATTCTTCGAAGAATGGCCTACGAAGGAATATGGTGCCTAGCGAAAATATTTTTAAAGAAGAATCTTCTGAAGATGAATCGGCTGGTGAAATTTTTGAGTTTCCGACTTTGGACAATGGAAACTTGTGTATGATTTCTAAGGACAATGTTCTAAATATTGTCCTTCTTCCATGCAAGCACCTCAAACTATGCAATTAGTGTGATGTACAATGAATGCCAAATGCAATTGCCAAAGTCCTGCAAAATTATAATTGACCTTGTCGCCGCGTAACAGTTAAAGAAT
Organism: Pollenia griseotomentosa; assembly: GCA_963931875.1. Lineage (NCBI taxonomy): Eukaryota > Metazoa > Arthropoda > Insecta > Diptera > Polleniidae > Pollenia > Pollenia griseotomentosa. Next base: position 172,799,402 of record OZ007560.1, on the reverse strand, counting down.
CTATGCAAGTTTTTATTGTAGTTTTATACAGGAAAATATTACGATAATTCAATTGTAATATTGAATGCATAAAGTATTCAATACAATTAACATATCAGTTGAAAAGGCACCAACAACTGAATTTGTAAAAAAAAAATTATTTTCTTAATAAAAATTGTTAAAACTCAACAACGATGAGTTTGTAATACTGAACAAAATTTAACAAAGATTTAACAAATTTTTCTTAATTATTAAATAACTTTTGTTTTTGTTAATAAAAAGTAATTAAATTTGTTTCATGATTTTGAATATCTATTGGAGATTTATTAAATATTAAAAATTGAAGATTTTTTTTATTTCATTTTAGGTATTTTTTATTTTCTGTTCTGTTATTTCATTTTCAAAATTGGCTATTTATTTAATTTTTTTTTTTTGGCTTTTTTCCTAGGGACTTATTTTATGGCGCCGTTAAATTTACGTGTTCCAGTTTATTTAGTTTTATTCTAAGTTGTGTCTCTCTTAAAAAAATTAATTTGTGTCTTGTTATGATCACTGAAATATGGGTTAAAATATTTGTTTTATATAAATTACATAAAATTAATATTTAATCAAATAATATTTCAAAATGTAACTTTTGACGAAAAACGTAAATTTCTTGAAAGAAAAGCGCAACCTTTTTTTACTCTCCTGGCAACACTGCCCCAAAAGTGTTTGATATCTCATAAGCAGAGCTGCCGTTTTTGGTCATTTCTAACCAAAATTGGTTATATTTTTTTCAATGTGGAGATGTGAATATTTTTTTCATTTTGGTTACTTTTTTCTAAAACAATAATAATTACGAGCGAATATATTTGTCTTGGTAAAATTATTTACGAGTTCAATTAATTTGTACTGTGTACTACGATTTTTTCATTATTTGCTACCAATGAAGGGAAGTTTTTTATAATCCCTTTCAAAACAGCAACCAAATAATTTTTTTAAGATTTTTGCTAAGAAAATATTGCCATTTCTGATTTTTATATTAAAAACGCCATGATCTGAAATCGTAAACAAATGAAGTTTTAATCAATGGAGATTTTCCATTATTTTTTTTTTAAATGAGAATAGTTTTTCTTGATTTTAAGAGAAGTAAAGATAATTAGTACTTAAAGTCGGAATCGATTTTAGAAAATTATTGAAAAATTACACAAAAGTCGTTTAAGTGTTTTTAAAAACTTGAAAATGAGTTTAAGGTTTTGAATTTAGGTTATTTCAAGAAGTATATTTATATACATATTTGAACACGTAGGAATTTTAAAGATTTTTTCAAATTACATTAATTTATCAATATAATTTTAAAATTTATGGAATTTTCTTTAAGAAATCGCTGTAAGTTTAAAGAAATTTGAAATTTTACTGTTTATAACTTGTCGGTATGGATATTTATTTAATGTTTTTTAAGATAATTATTTGGTAAAAAAAAAAACTTTTGCCTGTCAGTCATATTCTTTTTCCCCATTGAATGTACGTTACGAAAGGCGAAAGGCAGCAATATTTTACAATGATTTACAAAATATTTGATATATTAGAACAATTTTGAAACATTTTTTATAATAAGAATTATAAATTTGAAATAAAATTTACACAAAAGAGAAAAAAGTTTTAATAATATTTTAGATATATGTAAATTAGAAAATATTTACATAAAATGCATTTCACCTATCGCCAATCGTTTTAAATTTCGCCAAAATAATCGCCATATCACCAAACGTAAATTTCCATCGACAAAGCCAATAACAGCTAAAAAGCGGAAAACTATTATCCATTTTTGTTATTTACAACTGGCATATTAAAAATTATTCAATTTATTTTTATACCCTCCACCACAATTAGTTGTGAAGAGGGTATACTAAGTTTGTCATTCCGTGTGAAACTTTTTTATTATTCATCTCAGACCCCATAAAGTATATATATTCTGGCTGCTTGAGTAATTCTAAGTCGTTTTAGCTATGTCCGTCTGTTGAAAACACGCTCACTTTCGAAAAACTCAAAAGAAATAAACAACCTAGGTGTCAAATTGCTTGTAGTTATCCTAAGCAGTTTGGGATTGAACTTCAGCAAAATCGGTTCAGTAGGACCAGAGCTATGAATCAAAATGTGGAACCACCATCTTCAAAAACTTGATAATTTTGTTACAAAAACTAACATAAATGATGCAAAAATGCACGGAATGACATAAGATTTTGCACAAGTCCGTTTTATTCGACTAGAAATTACACTGTAAAGTTTCGCGGAGGTCGGTCCATAATTTACCCTAAGCCCCATATAAACACTACTCCCGGAAAACAGTTTAGTACGCCTAAAACCGTAAAAAATAATGCAATCATAACAAATTTTGGCTCGTCACAATTTTATAGGACTATAAATGATACTGTGAAATTTCGTGAAGATCGGTACATAATTTGCCCTAGGCCCCATGTATGCCCTACTCCCGGAAAACAGTTTAGTCTCCTAAAACCATAATTAATAACAAATCGTCTCAGTTTAAGATAATTATAATAAAAAGACATCATACAGATATTACTCCTTAAACATTCGAACTGTCGGTGGAGGGTATCAAAGATTCGGCACAGCCGAATATAGCACTCTAACTTGTTTTTTATATATTCCTATAACTGCTCCTGGAGCGTAGGGCGCCAAAAAATAAAAAAAATTTTTTTACGAAAAAAGTCTCAAATAAATAAAAACTTTTAATTAAGTTTAACGAAATTTTTTAATATCTAAAAGAATTACATTTCTTGTTTTGTTTTCTTGATTTATAATTATTGTTTTACTATCAAGTGCAAATAACGACAAATTCTCTTTAAACAGGGAAAGTATTAAAGATAAAAAGATTAATTTTAAGCACAATTTAAAAAAAAAACAGAACATCACTAGCTCCAAAATTTCATTTTTAGAGTTATGACGTTGCATTAGTTAATGAGCGATATGCTTTTTTACGCTTAGACCACCATAACTTAGCAATTTACTAACCGATTTTTAAAAAGCGTTAAAAGGTTAGGATTATACATACTTCCTGCAGAATTTTCTTCAGTATACTAGATTTGTGGAAAACACAAACGCTAATAGTGTTTGTGTAGAAAATCATTTAAAAAAAATAACGTTTTCCTGTTAGTCATCTTTCGAACACAGAAATAATACTTTTTTTTATCAAACTCAACAAAAGATGAGTACATTTAATTCCGTTCGGTTTTTTTAAATCCACAAACTTTATTGGGTTCGGTTCGGCTCATTGATGTTCGTCCCTTTTGGCTGGTAAAAAAAACCAAACTTTTTTTACAACAACAAAATACACATACGACAAAAAACAAAAAGACAGAAAAATAATTTAACACAAACAAAACGTATACACAATACTCACACAAGCTGTTCGTGCTGCGGTCGTTGCTAAAATTTTTGGTTCTTTTATTTCTTTATCAATGTAAAAAAAGATACATTATAGATCATTAAAATACAATGTTTGTCTACAGTATCACTTCAATTGTTCTGTTTTTTAACGAAGAACAGAACACTATATAATGTTCGGCTATTTCTTAAAAATAGTTACGAACGGTATTAAGGGTTTTGTTCGTCTACACAAACACTAAAAAAAAAGATATCGTTCCTGGGTGCTAAATAATGTTTTGTTAATTTTCGAACACTTAATAGATAATAGAATTGCTGAATTTCATTAAAAATCACTTATGGTGTTTTCTTTTCTACAAAAAAATGTGACATTTTATTTAAAAAAAATGCAATTTGGTGTCTGTTTCTGAAAAATTTTGCTCCCGAAAAGGGTGGCTTGTTTTATTCTAAAAAACACATCCTTTTCGGTAGCAAAATTTGTAGGAAACAGACACCAAATTGCATTTTTTTAAATAAAATGTCACATTTTTTGTAGAAAAGAAAACACCATTACTCTATTTCGATTTTCTTAAGTACAGCCATCATTATAAAAAATAATTTTTTCTGGATTCTAAATCCAAAGGCTTGTAATGTGAACCTTTATTTAACACTAGCATTTAACCCGCTACTTCGTTAGCGTCTCCTTTTATTCGTGGATATATTTTTATGCCAAAGTTTATTTTTCTAGGCTTAAACTTGCTTAAGCTCTAGCATTTAACCCGCTACATTGTAATCGGGCTTTTTCTTTCATGAACATATTTATATGCCAAAGAATATGTATCTATGTTTTAGCAAAAAAGTTCAAAAATTTGTATCTCATAGGTTGATATTCACACAGGACTTTGCACCTCTTATTTTGTGTTTCTAAGTTCAATATTATAGAAAATTCAAAAAGTACCACTCGTATAACACAAAAGCAAATGAAATTAAGTTAATTTCCCGTATTATCCGTTTTGATACTTGTTTCACCCCATTTATGTATGAAACATTTCAGTGTTGTGGTGGGAGCCCATAATCAAGTAGGAATATACCAATGAATGGAGACAAATATTTTGTAAAAAAGGACCACATGACCTTGCATGTTTAATTTTATGTTTCTAGGTCTAATATTGGACGGAAATTAAAAAAGTACCAGTAAAAGAACAAAAAAGTTCCTCATAGATTCTTATCCACTCAGGACATTGGATGTTGAATCTTATGTTTTAAGGTCCAATATTAACGAAAAAAAAAATACCATTTGTAGAAACAAAAAGCTAAAGAAAAACATAAATTTCCCCTTTTTGGTACTATTTTTCCCCCATTTAGTTATCAAGAATTTCAGTATTGTAGTGAGAGCCCATAATTAAGTACGAATATGTCAATGAATGGAGAAAAATGTTTTGTAAAAAAGGTACCAAAAATAGTTACGATTTTTACCCTTTAAATGTTCGAATTTCGAAAAAGTACCAAATTCATATTCGTATTTTTTTGATAAGTTTCGAATGTGGTATAAACTTTGTTTCTATGTTGATTGGTTCTAAAGATAGATGGGGTGCCAAAAAAGTACCAAAATTCAGGTTTTACCAGTTTGCTTATTTTTCTAAGGAACAACGATAAGTATTACGTTTTTACCCTTTTTTACCCCTAAACATTCGAATTTCCAAAAATCCCGTCTTAGTGGATCGATTTGGGGAGTCACCTATCTCTGGTCCAAATTTCAAGTTTTTAGCTACAGGCGTTTAGGCTGTGCGATGATGAATCAGTGATTCAGTCAGTAACGTTACAATTTTATATATATAGATAGATGGAGAAAAATGTTGTGAAAAAAGTAACAAAATTTGGAACGATTTTCACACCTTAAACATTTGAATTTCAAAAAGGTCCAAATCTGTTTTGTATTTTTTAAGATAAGGTACGAATGTGATATAATTTGTATTTACCCTTTTACTCCTCAAAAAGGCCATACTTCAAAAAAGGGCCAAACACCAGTCTTTTAATTTTTTTAATGAACAATAATAAGTATTCAATTTTTTGTATCTCTTTTAGTTTAGGAGATATGAGGTTAGCGAATTTTTCTAATGAATAACAATAAATGTTAATGTTTTCCTTAAGCTAAGGAGGTATGAGGCTAGCAGGATCGATTTAGCGAGAGGACAGACCCCGGTCCTAATGTCAACCTTTTAGCTTTAGACGTTTAGGCTCTACGATGAAAGATAAATAGATGGAGAACAATATTTTGAAAAAAGTAACAAACATATCTTAGGAGGTATAAGGTTAGCAGGATCGACTGGGCGAGAGGAGAGCCTCCGGTCCAAATGTCAACCTTTTAGCTTCAGACGCTTAGGCTCTGCGATGAAAGATAAATAGATGGAGAAAAAATCTTTTGTAAAAAGTAACAAACATATGTTGGTATAATTTTGACCCCTCAAACGTTCGAATTTCAATAAAGTACCAAAAATGCATTTGTATTTTTTAGATAAGTTACAAATGTTATATAATCTTTATTTCTATGTGTATTGATTTAAAAGCTAGATGGTGGAAAAAAGACCCAAAATACAGGTTTTACCCGTTTACTACCTAAAACGGCCGAATTTCGTAAAAGTACCAGACAACTATTTGCTTTTTTTTTATTTAATGCACAAAAATTAATATTAAATTAAATAAAAGTACCAGTTTATTTAAAACAATTACCAAATTTATTTGCGAATTTTATTGCGGATTCTTACTCGAAATGGCATCATTTCAAGACTAAGCTGCTGTCAAAATTTTAAAACTGTTACTCCTTCTGCGAGAATAATCATGGGACATATGTGTCCCATTTGTCGTCAAAGATAAACATTTGGTAACAAATGCATTATGCGCTTCAGTTGCTGATCGTTTATACAATAGTTTGCATGACCATGATTTTTGTTTTATTTACATTGCGAAACACACAAAAACGATCCAACGGTTTGCATACCGCGATTTGTTCGTACATTTTTATTTTTAGTTGCACTTTTAAAATATATCATTTAATTATTGGTAACTATATATATATATATATATATATAGGTTTTTTTCTAAATGAGTTGACTGCGTCACCTAATATAGCCAAAAAAAAAATCGAAAGGTTAGCAATAGTGAGGAGGTCCCATCTGGTTTAGAAGTGTTCAATAAAGTTTGTGAGTTCGTCGCACTAACAGAGTTCATAATTCACCAAACAAAACTTTATTGTTAGCAGAAAGGTATTATATTTTCCATAAGTCAAAAAGAGTTGAAACTATTTTTTGGGATGATTATGGCAATGAGTATCCACAGATTTCCAGAAATAAGATTGTACTGGTCTACGATGGAAATAAATTCAGTATCGTTTATTTCCAAGGTTATAAGTCGAGACCGTTTTGAAAAAATTCCACGAGAATCCGTTAAACTGTCAAAACTGGGGGCGGTAGCAAATTTAAATGGACATTACCAAACAAGAATGAAAGGAGAGTCAGTAAGCGATGTCTTGTTACGCATGCGAAAAACCAATGTTCTTTACTGAGAACAAAAATTATTTTAAAATTTACTTAATTCGATTTTGATTTAGTTTATATGAAATATAAAGCACGACAAACAAAATCTTGTTAATTAAAAATTATGTATTCCCAAGAATTACTTTAATAATATTTATGGGATCTTATAATTTAAAAAAAATTTTTCTTTTTGGATGTTTTTACTGAATTGTTTATGATTTCTTTGTTTTTTAATGGTAACAAATTAAATAAAAATAATAAAAATTCTACTTTATTTTCATCTTTGACGACGAGTGGGACACATATGCCCCATCATACTTCCAGATCCATCGAGAAAACTATAGAACCAATTTGGCGAGTAATTTCCTTACGTTACAGCTATTACACACCAAAAATGATACAGTAACAGTTTAGTGAGAAAAACATGTTTGTTTCAACTTATGGTATTTTTGTTTCAGTTTTGCTTCCTGCAGAATTTTCTTCTAATTTGTCTGTCCAAATGCCCCCAGATGCTTAGTCGAGTTGATCGAGCGACTATTGGGCTGATCCAGCTGTTTTAGGACGTTTTAAAAAAGCCAACCATATCACGCTTCACTGTAGATAATCAAATTTGGCAAAGTAGAAATTTAACTTTTTATAACTAACACAAAGATGCCCAGTAGTGGCTGATATCAGCAAATTAAACTCACACGTATACTTACGCTCTTTTGTTTGATCGTCAATCAACCAATAGGAAATCAGCATGTTGAGTGGGAGAGACAAACTACACTTGCAGAACTTCTGTGTCTTATTTTACATTTTAATCGTCATCGAGACTGCTGTGAGTTAACACATAAATTGAAATTATTGCGATTTATTAATGATGTCAGTCGAAAATTATTTTATGTTACAAAATGCTTTTGATGACATGCAATGTCTTATTTGTCATAAGACATTTAAAAAAACTAAGTAATATAATTTTAAAAAACATTTTGAAGATGTTCACAAAGACATGAATTATTTTCAGGGGGAAGAAAAACAATTTAAAATTTATAAGAAAATTTTTATTGAAGGAATGGGTAAATCAATATAAAGAAAATGATGAAGATATGGTGGAGGAGAATTTAAAAATGGGTTTATCCAACTTAATAAGTTTATATATTGTAAAAAAAGGAAGGCCATTTTATGTTGAATTATATCTGCTCAAAAAAACGCAATAAGCTGAATTCTTCTAGTTTGAGAAATATACTTTTATTGCGTAACTGCAATAAGAGTATCAACTTAGAAGATTTTATTACTTTTTAATTGCAAATTGAACAATGATTAATTGAGGGAAAATTTATAAACACTTCGAAGAATCTTTTTATTTCGAAATATATCATACTATCCAGATGTCCGCATATATAAATTATATATGTATGTATTATAGATATATATATACCTATCAATACATTCATCAAGAGTATTACTAAAATAAATACATTCACCAAGAGTATTACTAAAATATGTACATTCATTAATTTTACATTTCCCTTTTGTTAAACAAAGAAACAGAAAAAAAATGACAACACCCGCCACACATGTGCTTTCGTCGCAATCTCGTTGACGACTAAATAAAATGAATAGCAAATTGATTTCTTCCAGTGTTATTTCGTCACTCTCACCAATACTACTACCTTGGGCATCAATGAACTAACATAACACTTTTTATATTGGAAATATAGCTGTTATTTTGTTTTGACGCTCACTGTATATTTTAAAGAGGGAGTTGAAGTTTATTTGAAAACAAAGAATTTATGACTTTTAGGGCCGTTTTCACGACTTACCTATAAAGTTCGAAATAGTAAACGGTACCTTTAGCACTAGTGAGGAATAAAGTTACCTTCAACTATTTTTCGTTTTCACAACTTCTGTATAAAATAAACTTATCATTTTTGAAAATGTGGCAATACTAAAGAAAATACCGATTATTTTTGCCAAAATAAAAATACAAACTGGCAACTACGTACTTTTTTTACATTTACGCTGGGTCTCCACTTTGCAATATTTATTGCTAAGTACAAGCAAAAACGTCGGCAGAACAATGACAGAACAATGGAGCAATAATTGCTGAATTTATTGCTGGAGAACACTTGAAATTGCTTTGCCATAAATTTGCAATTTTCACCGCGACTAGTCGTTTAAAGTTTTGTGGCTGTACATATTTATAACAAATGTTTTATGTTCTGTTTTGAAGTGGTTATGAAATTTTCTTTTTTAAATTAATAAAATAATTAATTGTAATTATCGTAGCTGTGTTTTGTATTACTTTTTTGTTTATTTGCGTTAAAAAAAAGTTGAATTGTTCTATTGAAAAATTAATATTATACAAAAAAATAAATTCGTCGTTTGCTTTTGTTGATCTTGACGATAAAAAAATATAATATATATATAATAATATATTTATTGATTGCTTTTTTAATAAATAAACACACAAACAAAAAACAACCGTACAGAGAAATGAAATGTCAGATAAATTACAACTGATTTGACAGCATATTGCTAAGCAATAATTGCTCAAGCAATAAGAAGAGCAATCATTGCGCAATGGATTGCCACTCATGGCAATATGCGGTCTATACGTCGCAAATTTTATGGAGCAATGAAATTTGACGTTTGCCGCAATAAATATTGCTACGTGAAGACCCGGGGTTACAAAATATACGAATAATTGGAGTTGCCATATATAAAAAATATGTGAATATAATATGGCAATCTTAAATCTAAACCTTACGACAAAATTTAAAGGTAGAACGTTCCTCTCTTTAGCTTATCCTTCACTTTTAGATTAAAGGGATTTTGTGATAATTAAAAGCTCATTATCTGTTCGTTAACTTCCTACATTTAGCTGTCGTTAAGTCGTGAAAACGGGCCTTAAAGTGTGAAACTCTTAGAAAACCGTTTTATATTGCTACATTTACGATTAAAAATCACTTTACGAAGTAACCTACTAACTAAAGGTACTTTCGTTTTCTATGGGCTCCAACAAAACAGAATTGGTTCATGAGAACCCCAGAATCATTTTGGTGTATTACAGTAATATTTATAATAAAACTTTAGTGGAACCACTTTCCCAATAACAAAAAAAAAAAAAAAATGCAATTATTTACTTCTTAAAAAATTTTATTAAACATTATACTATACATACACAAATACTTTTTTACAGATCGCTAAGAATAATACATATTAAACAAAAATTAACAAGTTCCGGAAATTGATTGAAACTTTTTTTAAAACTTTAATTATAAGAAATATGATTTAGTAAGTGTTCATCCATCGCTATAATTATAAATTACATATTATTTATTTTAAAACGTACATTATGATGGACTTGTGTTTGCAATAAGGGCAGGTGATTGGGGATCATTTAAAGAGTTAAGAGTAACCTTTGATGTATTATCATTACATTGAGAATCATTAACTGAGAAATAATTGTTCGCTGCTGTTAGACTTTTGGGAAAGAGCAAATTGTTAGTAAAACATAATGAAGATGCATAGTAGGGAGGAAATAACGCTGGAATTGTTGTAGCCGTAGGCGGCGCAGCATTGGATTGTACACGCAAACTAGAACCATTTACTACGCTTGTCAAGTAAAGGTTATTTTCGTATACTCCTTGACGTTGGGCAATTTTTAAACGGGACGTCAGTTGTTTCTTCCATTTGGTTCGGCGATTTTGAAACCATGTCTTTATCTGTACCTCTGTCAAATTCAATGACTTTGACAGTTCCATTCGTTTGCTGACACTTAAATATTTATCTTGCTTAAATTCATTTTCCAGTCTTTCAAGTTGCTTTGCACTGTAGGCCTGGCGGGGCTTACGATCTATTCCTTGTTTTCGAAATCGTTTTGCTGAAAAATTAAAACAAAATTAAATTAGATTTTATTTTAAATTAAAATCTTATATAAAACTATTTTTTCTAAAATTAATTGATTCAACTATTTATTAAAAAATAAAATTCATTTTTTTTAAAAATAACATTTCAGTACATTTTCTTTAAAAAAGATAACATTTTTAACAGATTTGTGCAGAAATAAGGTTTATATTCTACCATAAATTTGAAATGAAAAGTTTGTGTTTTTTTTGTTTGTTTAATGTGTAAATATTTTTTTAAAGATGAACTCAGACGAGATATTTTGTGAACTCCAGTAAGACAGAAAGAAGCCTCATATCAGAGCTGTAAATGAATCATTAATTTTTTAATTAATTCGCGAATCATTCATGCACTGACTTATCAAATTTTGAATTATTGCTTTTCACACAATAAAATAAATTGAATGAAATTTGAGTCAATTTAAATGAATTTGGTAAAATTGAATTGCAATTCATTTGCAATTCAAATGAATTTTTGAAATTAATTGCAATTCGTTTCCAATTCAAATGAATTTGTAAAAGTGAATTGCAATTTCTTTTATAGATTCATTTGAATTGAATTAATTAAAAAAAGAACTAACAATTAATTGAATTGATTTTGTATTGGAATTTTCAGGTTGTGGCAGAATAGGAATTAAATTATTAGGTATAGGCAGGGCTGTCAGACTTGGGGATTTATCCCCAAAGTTGGGGATTTCATGTGAGCAAAAAGGACAAAGAAAGTCATTTGGGGATTGGGGATTTAAAAAATAAATTCGGGGATTTTTTGGGGATTTTACACTTTTTTATTATTAACGTTTATTTTTCTTTGTTTAAAATATGAAAAAAAAGTAGAAAAACTTTAATCTTACTCTTATACTTATAGTGTAAAGGGTCCTAATTAAGATTACCATTTTTTTTAAGTGTGTAAAAGGTACTTTATAAACTTGTTATTTTTCTTGAGTGAGTGTTTAAAAAAGAGAATTTTAAAATAGAATCTAAAACCGTTGTCAACACATGAAATGTTTGATTATTTAAAGACAATTTCGAAGGGAATATGTACATTTGTCTTCCCCAAAAATAAGTAAATATGAAAAACAATATAATAAAGCTTGGGGAAAAAATACTAGGCTATTGGTTAATAGTAAGGATTTTAAAAAACATGCCAAAACCAGTCGCTACAAACAAAATAAAATGATTTTTTTGACTAAAAATTTTTATTTGGGGATTTCTTATTAAAATTTTTCTAACTATTTTTTAAAAAAAGTTTAAAAGTTGGTCAAAAAAAAAACAAAACAAAAATATTAACGAATTTAATATAATATAAATTAACCTACGAAAGGAAATAATTCCCAGTTTCTATTTGTCAAAAATATTAACTTTTTAAGGTTTTGTTTTTGTAGCATTTGGGAATTTGGGGATTTTTGGGGATATTTTTTAATTTTTTGGGGACAAGGAAAAAAGTACCTGGCAGCTCTGGGTATAGGCGAAATTCCTATCAAAATGGAAAACTTTTGTTTATTTGCTAAAGAAACTAAAATTTTTATTTTTTCAAAAATAGTGTGAAAGTATTATTAAAACTGTGTTTAACAATAATTTTTTGTTTAAATAATATCAAATTTGTATATTGTGGAAAATTTCTGATATTTTTTTAAAAATTTTCAATCGAATTTTAAAGAATTTCGCAACTTTGAATCTCAAAAAAATTTTTGCTCTTAAAGCTGTGTTCGTTTACTCGAAATTCTTACTTCTTTTGCTACCATTGGAAAATTTGTTTACTTTTTGTATTGAAAACTTCCAACTGCAAGAAAAATAGTAAGTTTTAGTAATTCCCCCTAGATCTGCTCTTGAGTTTGATTGATTGCAACTCATTTTTGATTTCATTCATTTGAATTGCAAATCAAAATCAATTTCAAATGAATCTGTAAAATGAAATGCAATTCACTTTTAAAAATTCGGTCGAATTTAAAACGAATTGCAACTCATTCTACAAACTCATTTAAATTGAAAACGAATTGAAATTAATTTCAATTCGTTTGAAATATCATTAAATTTTTTTTGTTGTGAAAATAATTAATTTAAAATTTAGCTAATTCGTAAGGAATTAAAAGAATGATTCATTAACAGCTCTGCCTCACATAAGTTCATCACATTAGTAAACAAAAGAACTTAATTCAAGCCGTTGAAAGATTTTCGTACATGTCGGTTGTCGACTTCAGCAATGTCGTGTAATGTACATGTCCGCTTCTTTTTATAGCCTTCACCGCTAGGAGAAAGGTCATATAAAGGTTTGCCATTCCGTTTGTTATTTCTACAATATTGATCATAGACCCTTTTGTGCATATATATTCTGGGTCCTTATCAGTATCGAAGTTGAATTAATGATGTCCGTCTGTGCGTATGTTTAAATGGGTTTGATGGCCAGAGAAATAATGGGGACTATGCTTTTTTACATTTATTTCACATATTCTTCGTTATTGTTTGAAATTGAAATTGAGCCAGATAAATAGCGGGGATATAAGCAAAAAACTAATATTACCCTTAAAAATGTTGTAGCGGTTTTTTTTTTTTTTTTTTTTGAAAACGGGAAGTGCAAAAGTTCCAAATTAGGTACAAGTAACTTGGTTATCAATATACAACATCCGACAAAATGTGGGCGATATTGGAGAAAAAGGCATGGCACAAAATAGATTTATTTATATCTTAAGAACGGTATTTATAAGACTTTCTGTTCTAAGCGCAACATAGTGAAGGGTATATAAAATTCATTCGGCATAGCCGAATATAGCACTCCTAGTTGTTTCCAACCATTATCTTACTTAAATGATTTGTTTTTATTTTGTAATTTTTGCATTTTCTTTTTTTATCTAAGCAACATTAAAATGATGTCTGGCAATAACAAATAAACAAAAATAAGGCAAGAAAGTGAGGCCATTAGTGTGTTCCAAAAAAACCCCAATAAATGAGTTTTAAACAAAGCAAAATAAAACGGTTGATTTTAATTTGCTTGTAGGGTATGAGTAATAATGTCATAAACTGGGTACAAAGCTGAAAATCTGTATAACTCAGGAACGGTAAGAGCAAATTCAAAATATTTGTTCCTAAATTATTGAGAATGAATTTGTCTTTTGAACTGTGTTGTTAGTTTTCATAAAAATTTTAAAAGTTATAAAGCGTTATTTATAAAATTAATTGGAGATTACATAAAATCGTAATGTAGGGTACCTATATGAGCAAATTCATTGCAAAAAAACTTATAGTTTCTGCACACAAAAATAGAGCTTGGACATTTTTCTTTTTAATTAATTTCCTCCTAAAAGTGAAGAAAATCGTGGTTTTTGACAAACTTATAAAGAAAACTCAAAAAAAGACCGGCAAACCCGATTTTGGCAAAAACTCGACTTTAGCGACATCATGAACAAAATCTCAAAAATACTTTACCCTATAAGCTTTTAAATTATGCTTGTGCACCCATGAAAATCAAAATAAAATTTTTTTTGGGACACTAGTGACCGTATTGCACCGATTATTGTCTCGTGATATGAGCTTAAGATTAACTCATTCAGTTTGAGTCATAATGAATGTTATCAAGAAGATAAAGTATACTAAAATAGTTTTTTTTTTACTCTCCTTTTAGAAAGTTTCATCATTGGACAATACACTAATATTTGTAGATATTGGGAGTCAATTTTATGTGAATCGCTTAAAAATCTACACTGCTTTCAAAACAGTTGCTTAATTCTTTGGCCACATTTAAATTGCGATTTCAAACTTTTGTTAAAAAATATAAAAACCGGTTAACCGACTAAAAAACCAGCTATGTATTTTAAACCGGTTAGATTAATTGTTAACAAGAAAACGGATTTTTGGTTTCGGTTTTGAATACTCTAGAGACAATCAAGCCAACGGTTTATATTGAATCATATAGGGAGAAGAAATTTTTATACTATTAATCGTGAATTAAGACTGGAAGACCGCACTTGGGCCAAAAACACAAATGAAAAATGAAACGCCTTCGCGGGCCACCTTGAGAAAGTTTCGCGCTACATGATGCACATACTTGTTCCTGTCGTCCAATCATTCCTGATAAGGTAAATCATCCAATAAAATTTAACATAACTCATGTAAAATCTGCAATAGAAAAAGTGAATATTAGAAAATCTCCCGGACCTGACCGCATCGCAGGGTCAATGATAAGAAACTTACCATCGTCTGCTTCAAGAATCTTGCTGCTCATTTTTAACGCGATATTACGAGTCGGATACTTCCCATCCTCATGGAAGAGGTCTATAATTGTTATGATTCCCAAGCCAGGAAAAGATGCTAGCCAGGTTGCGTCGTACAGACCGATTAGCTTATTACCAATCCTATCGAAGCTTTTCGAAAAAATATTCGTATTAAGTATAACTCCTCATCTAAATGAACACGACATCATCCCGGATCACCAGTTTGGATTCAGAGCGAAACATGGTGCAATAGAACAATTGCATAGAATTTCACCCTAATTAGATCGGCGTTTGAGAAAAAGCAATACTGCTCAGCCCTGTTTATAGACATTTCCCAAGCATTTGACAAAGTTTGGCATGATGGGCTACTCATCAAAATAACGCGAATGCTTCCTCAAAACACTCACAAGCTCCTGGAGAGCTATCTCACAGGCAGAACATTCATAGTAAGGTCGCAAGACAAATACTCCCCCCTCAAGAAAATTACTGCCGGTGTCCCCCAAGGCAGCATATTAGGACCGCTACTATATATAATATACACAGCGGACATGCCAACAAACCTGAGCACGCATACCTCTACATTTGCAGACGACACAGCATTTATTAGCGTTAACCATGTCCCAAAAGCCGCATCGCAAAATCTACAGTCTCACATCAACGAACTAAAGGCCTGGTTGGACAAATGGAAAGTAAAGGTTAATCCGGCTAAATGTGCTTACTTAACTTTTACTCTCAGAAGACAAACGTGCACAGCAGTCAAAATAAATAAAATCAGCGAAAATAACGGCTATAAAACTTAAAGCTGCTCAACTACATTGGCACCTAGGTCGAAACTCAAACTTGTCTTTAGACAACAAAATTCTCTTATACAAGTCCATCATAAAACCAATATGAACATATGGCATCCAATTATGGGGTACTGCCCATAAGCTTCAAAGAATACAGTCTAGAATATTACGACAAATTGTCTGCGCCCCATGGTATATACGTAATGATATTATCCACAGAGATCTCAACGTCCCACAGTAGCGCCCGTAGAGCAAACGAGGTTGCAAAAATCAAAATTTTCATGAGCGCCGACGAAGTTTTGAATAGGCCCATGTTATAGGAAACTTTTCAACGATTTCAAATCTGCCACTCTTAATAATATCACATATTTAGTTTAGAAGATATAGCCGTTCAAAGTTGACCGACTTTCGGTTTTCAAAAAAACACACAATTTTTAGTAAATTTGTTGCGATTTCAGGTGTAATATCACGATAAATAGGTAACGAATCGCCTTATTTTTTGTTTGTATTGATTGATGTATTTATTAAATGTATAATGATAAAAAAAAATTAACTGTTTGCTTTGTGTTTCTCCTGGAAAATCACTATTTAAAAAATATCCGTTTTTTCACTATTTTTCAACTTGGACGAAAAAAAATCTATATTTTTCTATATTTGCCATATTTGCAAAACCTGTTCATTGATTATTTCTTTACATAATTCAAAAATTTTATCTGCCCGTACGTGCCCGTTTGGCTTCTGGAAGTAAAAAAGGTTAAAAAGACATGGTTGCAGAAATTGTATGGCGTCCATCCCTTATATGTTTTGACTGACAGTAGTTTGATCTAATAGTTTGAAAAAAAACTACTCATTGAAATTAGCAGGTACGTACCTCACTTAAACAATACTTTGGCGTACAAATGGTCAAGAACAATATTGACTTATGGTCCCTACAGGTAGGCACAAATCTTATTTGGGCACGTGCATAATATCAAAATGCATTATTCAGCCTAAATCCATATGTATGCAGGGAACAGGTAAGTTTTTAGGCATGGTAGCATAAGCCTATATATTGCAAAATAAGCATAATGCCTGGATTAGTCTACGACTGAAAGTTGGCGCAACAATTACTGAAACCATTAAACAATTTAAGTACTGAAAACATGGCGTTGAACAATTTTAATTATTTGAACTGTTTAGAAAGTCAACCACACCAAAGTTTTTCACGGAAGCTGCTTTAGAAGAACTTGATAGCTTATACGGAAATATTGAGAGAAGCGAAATTATAAAAAATAATTTTTATCTGATATATGAAAATATTAAGGCAAAATGGGTGAAATCTAATCGAACCATTCAGAACTTCAACTCCAAATACGAGGACTGGCTTAATGAAGACACCATCCTGGATATATTGGCAGTAGATAAACCCACCACATCAACCAGAGGAGCAAAAGGAAGGCCAAAAAAAAGTATTGAGGAGTATTCAATTTTCAAAAGGAAGAGGAAACTTGCCGATGCCACCAATGACTTGACCACAAAGCAATTATCGGACGCGCTGTCTATTAAATTTACAAAGGATAGTGAAAGAGTTAGGTCGCAGATAACCAAATCTGTTGCTGATGCAAGCCTACTGCGACTAAAAAGGATTAAGGAAAGAATTCCCACGCCCACAAACGCACACATTAAAAAGTATGGATCCGAAGAAGCCTTGGCCTTGTTTATGGACTTAGAACTTTCCAAAGAGAAATATGAGAAACTACGGGCATCTTTAACGCGACACGGCGCTGACGTTTTACCCGGATACAAGCATATTACGCAAGCCAAAATAAATTCACGACCACTGCATACGGAGTATACGGAAGTCTCTGCGAAAGCCAATCTTCAGGATCACATGGGCCATACAGCAAAACGGTAGTTGGAGAGTCTTCCTGAAAATGAGGTGAAAATTCTTCCTGAGAAGTTGACATTGATCAGCAAATGGGGCTGCGATGGATCATCCGGACAAAGCGTTTATAAGCAAAGGATATCTTCCGATGACGCTAAAATATCGGACGGAAATATGTTTATGGCATCTGTTGTTCCTTTGCGGCTTAAATCTGATGTTTCCCTACACTGGAAAAATCCACGTCCGTCATCAGTGCATTATTGCCGACCAATAATGTTTCAGTTTGCAAGGGAATCGGCAGAACTCATAAGGACCACGGGGAAGGACATTGAAGAACAAATAAGCAAGATTAAGCCTACAAAGCTGCAAATTGGAGAAGAAAAATATATTGAATGCAATTACGAGTTCCATCTGACCATGGTTGACGGAAAAGTCGTAAACGAACTGACAGGAACAACCTCAACAATGTCATGCCCGATTCGCAAAAAGAGTCAGAAGAACTTTGGTAATTTAAACGATTCTACAAATGACGAGAATTACGAATATGGAATGTCACCATTGCACGCAAGGATAAGGTGTATGGAATTCTTGCTAAAACTGGCGTATACCCTACCACAAGAGGAGGAAAACTTCGATGAAAATACATCAATAAAGGATAAGGAAAATATCAGAAAGAAGCAAATACAGGATGCTTTTTTTAAACAAGTTGGACTAAAAGTAGACTGTCCCAAGCACGGATACGGTAACTCAAACGATGGAAACACTTCTAGGAGATTTTTTGAAAATGATGAGGCAGTAACTAGAATCACTGGAATTGACAATCAAATCGTGAAAAGATTGGGAACGATCTTGGATGTTGTAAACTGCAAAGAAAATGTCAATTCTCCAAAATATGGAGAATATGCGTCGAAAACTGCATCTCTTTTAGCAGAAATGTATCCACAGAAGAAGTTGACCCCGACCGTCCATAAAATATTGGCGCATGGCAAAGATATAAGTGAGTACCAGTCTTTGCCAATTGGAGAGCTTTCTGAAGAAGCACAGGAGTCTCTTAACAAATTTTATAAAAAATATAGATTGCAGAACACATTCAAAGCATCAAGGGTAAGGCAAAATGAGGACCTCTTCAACATGTTGGCAGCATCTTCCGATCCACTTATTTCTTCCCTGCGGCATGTGAAGTCAAGAATAGATTTAGAAAATAATTATAGTTTAGAAATGGTTAGTCTTTTAGATATACCTTCTCTTACGAACTGTGATGAATATTTTACAGAAAATTGAAAAAATAAATTTAAAAAAAAAAATTATTTTCTTTTTTAATTTGTTGGGTAATAATTTAAAACATAAAACCCTAAAGAAAAAAAATAAAAACAATCTAAAAATGTAAAAATAGTTTTTTTTAGTTACCATAAAATTGATTTTTCTACTAATTTTAACTTTGATAACCCATTATTAGGCCCCTACAGAGCGTAGCACCCTTTCCAAACGCTCATTTCATAGGCTGAACAGTTATCTATCATATGCTGTTTAAACTGTTCAATTATCTTATTCGGTTCAAAAGATATGATTTTTGCAACGAAAAAACTCAAATGGCGCCACTGTGCGTCCCCACTATTCAGGAGGAAATTAAAAAATATTCAAAAAGCTACATAGATAAAATAATGGCCCACCCTAACTACCTCGCTTGGGGTCTGCTGCAGTTCGAAGGTCACCAGAGGCTAAAAAGAAGCGATAC
This sequence comes from Pollenia griseotomentosa, assembly GCA_963931875.1. Taxonomy (NCBI): domain Eukaryota; kingdom Metazoa; phylum Arthropoda; class Insecta; order Diptera; family Polleniidae; genus Pollenia; species Pollenia griseotomentosa. The sequence continues at coordinate 172,780,045 of OZ007560.1, read as the reverse complement.
TTTGAGCCTAACTAGAAGACATTTTTAAAATTTTAATACAGCAGTTGGTGGTTACATTGGTAGCAAGTAATAAACAACAAGTAGAATTAAGATTTGAATACATATTGTAAATTTCGATAAGAAAGATTCAATAATAAAAATAAATTAACTATAAAAAAAAAAAATAATCGTGAATATTTGGCCCTGATTTACGTCCATGCTTCAATCGTTAACAATTATTTTTATTAATAAAATTTTTCTAGAATTACCTTGTAGCCCCATTAAGTGGTGATGATGATGCAGGTGATTGAAATGCGCTCCAATTATTGGCTTTGTTGGCATGCCTATCCAGTTACTGTAGACAACAGGTGGAGGATTAAAGCCCCCATAATTGACGAGTGGATGTAAATGTTTTATATTTTTGTCGTAGGCTGGAATTGAAGTAATGCCATTGCTTAAAATATTTCCAAAATCAAATGATGCTAAAAAGAAAATAAAATTTTTTATACAACTTTTGTGTATCGAATAATTGTTCTGTTAGGTAAAAGGTTTTCCCCTTATGCAAAAAAAAGTTAAAGTTCACATTAATTAACCAACACATTAAGCCCAGCATTAGTGTGTTATATAAAATTCGAACAATGGTTGAAAGAGGCTGTTATATTTAGTTTTAAGTAAGTCTTAAATGCTCACCTCTAGCATTGACTTTAGGTTAGAGTTTTTTCTTTTCCCAGACTTTTTCATTTCTCGGGAAAGCGGGATTTGTTTTTAAATTTTACGAAAATTTCCGCTTAATGTAAATCAATGCAAAACATAGTATCATTTTTTTGAACAAAATACAAATAACACTGTGGAACAAATTCAGGTTAGCAAAAGTTAGGTCGATTCTGAAGGTGAGGGGTAAAAATAGAGGCTAAATTAGAAGACCCGTATCGCGGCGTTTGTTTATGTTAGTTAGAATTTTTTTAATCGACCTTCAACCTTTGCAGTTAAATGCCGATTTTCAGCATATTGTTTATATGGTTTTTTGCCTATAACTCGTCGACTAATTGATATTTTTCAATCTGTAAAGGCCAAATTATTGCTAGAGACCTGTGCAACAATTAAAATTTAAAAAAAAATTGATTTAGAAAATGTTTGTGGTGCTTATGAAGCAAAATGTTGGAAAAATTATTTGTTTTTCATGCTTTTGGAAAATATTTTATACAAAACTCAGTCTTTTGCTTTCTGTTTAGTCCATAATATGCTTCTCAGTTTCTTCAATAAATTTAATTTGAAAAGAAAACAATCATAATACAAAACTTGCGTTTTCCAGCTTAATATTATTTTACTTCTCATTTTTTATGTACCAATTTTGTTCAGTGTTGGTTTTGAAGAAACATTGAAAAAGAAATTATAAAAATATGGAAAAAAATATAATTTTGAAATGTTAGTTGAAAAAAAGTTTTAAGTAAAAAAATTAAATTAATGATTTGGCCAGTTGACGTTTAGCAGGCGGCTGTGGATCATCATCAGAAGGGTGGATAATTTTGTCTAACGGATATTCTGGTTTCATCTTTGTCTTCCACTTCTTTCTCCTTTTCCTCTTCTTCAAAGGTGCTTTTATAGCACCAACAAATTTCAGCGAGTATTGCATGCGGAGATTTCTTTCCTCTATACCTGAAACGAAAATAGTTTTCAATCGTTAACATGTTTAAATTGTGCACTCTGACAAATATATTAGAAAAATCTAGGAATTCAACACATGCACACTCTATAGTTACCTTATTTCAAATGGAAGCGCAGTTGGGTGATAACGCTCGCCTTGTTCATCAGATTCAGTTGGCAACTGTTGAGCGAGTTGATCAAGATGCTGATGCAAGAGATGAATTTTGTACGACATATTAATCCCAATTTCAGCGAAAGCTGCCAACATGTTTACAATAGATTGCCTGTAGTTGTCTTTGCGTTCTTTACCCAAAAGTCCTTTAATGACTGCTTTCAATGCGAGCCATGCATTTAATTCTCGGTCTGTCAGAACTTGGTCAAAATTTTGACGACTCATTAGTTTCCGTATGTCGAAACCATTAACAACCCCTTCCTGAATTTTGGCGTTACTTAGTCTTAGGAAAATGTCTTTTAAGCGTTTGAATACTTCTGGTCTTTTTGCGATACATTTCAAAAAATACCAATGCCAAAACAAAATTTTAATTTCAGGAGCAAGACTTTCGTATAGCCTATTGTCTTTAGGCCATTTCCGTCCATTGCGACTATTCCAGTTATGCTGTTTGTACTCGTTTTTGCTTTTAATACCTTCTCCGTATCGTGAATCAATATCGCACAACAAACATGGATATTTTGGACGCCCAGAAGCGGGTAGGCCTGTAATCAATGAAACTATTTTGAGGTCGCAGCAAATGCGCCACTGGTGTTCATTATATTTGACTACTTCCAAAATGTGTTTCAAATTATCGACATTTTCACTAGTGTCAGTGCTATACGCAATCGGAACTGAAGGCATTCTATTTGTCTTGTGCATAAGCACAAGTTTTTTTTTTAAGATTTAAAAACCAAGAACTTTTCCTAGCTAACATTTTAAAATTATATTTTTTTCCAAATTTTTATAATTTCTTTTTCAATGTTTCTTCAAAACCAACACTGAACAAAATTGGTACATAAAAAATGAGAAGTAAATTTATATTAAGCTGCTCGTTGAATGCAGACGTGTTTTTTTTAAACTCGGCATACGGTTTTTTTTTTTCATTTACAATAAATAAATAATTATAACTAGTATCATAATATTATTTTGTAAAAAAATAATATAATATCAGCGAATGGACGCTTGAAAATAATTTTTAATTAGTGAACATAAACGTCAATAATAATAATATTATAAATTATAATTAAAAAAAATATATGTATGCACACACATACATATATGTACATACATACATACATTTTAAGCATAAACATTTCTTGCTTTTATTTATTCTTTTTTTTATTATCGGGGTTTTTAAACAACAAAAAAAAAGAAGAGCACAATTAAACAAACAGTAAAATAAAAAATAAAAAAAAAACTCTTATGAGTGCGTATAATGCAAAAACAATAAAACAGAATGAAAGAAATGCTTATGTTACAGTGAGTGTGGACGAAACAAATGTAGAAACAAAACAAAGAATCGATGATAGCAATTACTTAACGGCTAAACCTATTACTCGAACTCGTTCCCTCTCACCGTCTTTGTTTACAAATACGGCCGATCGTAATACAATAACAAATCTAATTACTGCAAGTGTTGCCGCAGTGTCAAAAACTACTTTGTTAAGTGATGATACGGTTAACCCCAAAACAGCCGCTATGGAAAACTCAGTAACTCAAGTAAAAATTTCTCAAAAGCCTCCAGTACAAGTTGGCATTGATAGATATATAACAGTGCTTAAACGGGGTCGTAGCCCTACCTCTGCAGCAGTTGCTTCAGCCTCAAAAGTACCATCTTTTGATAAAATAAATTCTCAAAATCGTTTTGCTATTCTAGAGGATGATTCCTCTGAAGCACCAAACGTCATAAAATCGTCTAAGCCTCCCCCGATATATCTTAGGGAGCAAAACTCAAGTGAGTTAATAAAGAGCGTGATCTCGGTAATAGGTGAAAATTCGTTTTACGTAGCTGCAATAAAGCGTGGTAGTATAAACGAGACAAAAATACAGATTAATCATGAGAATGATTTTCGCAGATTATTAACCAATTCGAAGCACTTAAAAAAAGCTTTTATACATACCAACTGAAGAGCATTAAAGGTCTTCAGGTAGTGATTAAGGGCATTGACGCAAGCGTAGACCCAGAAGAGATAAAAACATTTTTAGCCGCACAAGAGAAATGGGCCTGTTCAGTGCTTAAACTGCCAAGAATTTGGCCATACACGGGCATACTGCTATTTACCCCCTGTTTGCGTCGTATGTGGAGAATTACATGGTACAGTTCTTTGCGATAAGTCTAAAACCGACCCCAACGTAAAAAAATGTAGCAACTGTGTGCCAATGCAAGGTGCTTCGCCAAGTAATGATGAAACTCCAGTTTCTAATTTAAGTCGTCTAGAAAAAACTATGGAAACATTAGTGCAAACAGTAAATAATTTTACGAACACAATGGGTAATATGATGCAGGAAATTCTTAGAATGCAATCGATGTTATTGCAAGCTGTACTTAACAAGCCATGAACTGTTTAAAAATTTGTTTTTTGGAACGAAAACGGCATCCGCCAACATAAAAATGAATTAGAATACTTTCTTAAAAATAAACAAATTGATGTCATGATGATTTCTAAAACTCATTTGACCGCAAGTGATACGTTTAAAATCAATGGTTATATACTATATGATACTAAGGTTCTGCCATTTTAATAAAAAATCGAATCAAACACTACCTAATGTGTAATCATCGTGAAGATTATCTCCAAGCAACGAACATTTGTGTTGAAGAGCTAAATCGAAACATAGTAATTTCATCCTTATACTCACCACCTAGATTTGCAATATCAGAAAGCCAATATTATAAATATTATAAGTCATTGGGGCCCTGTTTCCTGGCTGCTGGCGATTATAACGCTAAACATACCTTCAGGGGGTCACGACTAATACCACCAAAGGGTCGTGTTTTATTTAATACAATCTCTAAAATGAATTTAAATGTTGTCGCAAGCGGACAACCAACATATTGGCCTACTGATCCGCAAAAAATTCCAGATGTCATCGATTTTGGCGTGGTTAAAAACATCCCCACAGAAACGATCCACGTTCAAGCTTCCTTAGATTTATCCTCTGATCACACACCTACAATTGTTACTATAACAAACACCAATAGAATTGTATCTCCCTCTGTTTATATAGCGACGACAGCTGCGCAAATAAATTGGTTAAAATATAAAAAATATCTCAGTACCCATTGCACAGAAAATATTCCGCTTAGCACACCAGAGAATATGGATCTCTCAATTGTCAATTTTAACAGTTATCTTAAACTAGCTGTTCAACATTCCAGCAAAACCCTCAAAAAAACCAATAATAATAAAATATATTCTACAGATGTCGAGCGCCTCTTAAATGAAAAAAGGAGCGTTCGAAGAGAGTGGCAATTGCACAGATCCCCTCAAATTAAGAAGTTATGAAAAGAGTGTACAAAAAGGCTAAGAAAATTACTGCAGTCACAGAAAACGGCTTCCGTGGAAAAATATCTCAAGGACCTGGATGCAACTCCACAATCAGACTACTCATTATGACGTGCAGCTAGAAATCTCAAAAGACCAGTTATATCGAAACCACCACTAAGAAACCTGAATGGAAGTTGGGCAAGAAGTGATAATGAAAAAGGAAACCTGTTTATAAATCATTTGAAAAACCTATTTACCCCAAACATATCTGACGATATAGAGGATGAATTACCGCATGTTAATGTTAGAGCAGCTATCTTCCTAAGATTTGAGATAAGAGAAATAGAAAAGGCTATTTGTGAATTAAACACCAAGAAGGCACCTGGTATTGATAAGATCAGTAACAAAATGATTTTGGAGCTCCCTCGCATAGCAAAGAAAATTATTCTTTTTATTTTTAATGCTATTTTACGCCTTAAATACTACCCTCAGGAATGGAAGGTCTCCTCAGTTACGATGATACCAAAGCCAGAAAAAGATCATACAAAAGTTGAGTCATATAGCCCTATCAGCTTATTATCTAATATATCAAAGCTGTTTGAGAAGCTCTTAGCGTCAAAATTTATCCCAATTTTAAATGACCTCACCATCAATACGGTTTCAGAAGAAACCATAGCACAATTGAACAAACTCATCGGATAGTAAACGCCATAAGAAAAGCCTTTGAAGAAAGAAAATATTGCTCCGCTCTTTTCATCGATGTTTCTCAAGCTTTTGATAAAGTCAGGCATGAAGGCTTGTTACATAAATTGATGCAAAATTTACCAGCAAACACGCACAAGCTGTTAGAAAGCTATTTAGTCGGTCCTCGATTTATTATAAAAGAAGGCAACTTCTTAAGTTCACCTCAGCCAATTGGCGCTGGAGTCCCACAAGGCAGCATTCTGGGCCCTCTATTATACTTAATTTATACTTCGGACATGCCAACAAACAATTTCACACAAACTTCAACATTTGCGGACGACACAGCCTTTCTAAGCGTGCACGAAAACCGTTATGAAGCATCACGTTACCTACAGGATCATATATTTCAACTTGAAATATGGTTAAAACAATGGAGGATAAAGGTCAATGAGCAAAAATGCGTACATATAACATTCACCTTGCGTCGGCAATCATGCCCCCCTATTAAAATCAATAATCAAATAATACCTCAAAACTCGCATGAAAAATACCTCGGTATTCATCTAGATCGCCGTTTAACGTGGAAAAGCCATATAGAAGCAAAATTAACTCAAATGAAACTAAAAGCCATCCAAACTCATTGGCTTATTGGAAGAAACTCTGTCCTTAGTCTCGACTGCAAACTTCTTATTTACAACTCCATCTTAAAGCCAATCTGGTGCTATGGTATTCAGTTATGGGGCACTGCCTCGGCCTCTTATATCGAAAAAATTCAAAGGCGCCAAAATAAAATTCTTCGAACAATCACAGCTGCCCCTTGGTATGTAAAAAACTCAAATATTCACAAGGATCTCAATGTTCCATTAGTCAAAACTATGATTACGAAATATGCAGTAAAATACTTAAAAAGGCTCGAATTGCATCCGAACCCACTAGCACGAAATATTTTACATGATAGCGGCCACACTCGCTTAAGGAGAAGAGACACTGCAGCACTTACCCAATTAGATGAGCGATAAACACCCATATATTTGAACAGAACCCGCGATGAAGAAAATTTTTGTCTGGCACTGGCAGGACATAAAATAAAGTATTAGGATGAGATTTGATTAATTATTGTTAGTTCATATTCAATATAGGAAGATTCAATAAATAAATAATGAAAAAAAAGCTGGAAAACGCAAGTTTTGTATTATGATTGTTTTCTTTTCAAATGAAATTTATTAAAGAAACTGAGAAGCATATTATAGATTAAACAGAAAGCAAAAAAAACTTAGTTTTGTGGAAAATATTTTCAAAAAGCATTAAAAACAAATAATTTTTCCAACATTTTGCTTCATAAGCACCACAAAAATTTTATTGTTGCACAGGTCTCTAGCAATAATTTGGCCTTTACAGATTGAAAAAATATTAATCAGTCGACGAGTTATAGGCAAAAAGCCATATAAACAATATGCTGAAAATCGACAAGATCGAAGGTCGATTAAAAAAATTTCTAACTAACATAAACAAATGCCGCGATACGGGTCTTCTAATTTAGCCTCTATTTTTACCCCTCACTCTCAGAGTCGACCTAACTTTTGCTAACCTGAATTTGTTCCACAGTATTATACCATGTTCGCACGACAGCGTTTTTTCGTAATTCGCTCTCTCATTCGTAATTCACAGCCTAATTATGATCAAAATTACATAATTCGTCATACAAAATTTTGAGAGCGGATTATCTCATTTGTACGGAGTTAAATTTTTATTACCCTCTGGATTACTTTAAAATCAATGTGATCTCTACTTTTTATCGGTTTTTTTTCATCACCAGCTGTCAAAGCACTAAAAAAACAAACAAAATATTCTATTTACTGGGAAAATAAATAAATGTATGTATTTCTTTGAAATAAAAGTTTTTACTTACTTTTTCTTTTCATTCTTAATACAAGTTACCGCAAAAAAACAATTAAATTTAGCAATAAACAAAATTAATAAAAAGAAGAAGAAGAAAAACTGTCAAAACCGATTAGGAATATGCCGTGCGAACATGGTAATTCAAATAAGTAATTAAAACGGAGAGCGAAGTAATCCAAAGCACCGTGCGAACAAGGCATTATTCATGAGATCTATTAAATAAGTACACAATTTATTTGCATGTATGAGTTTTAAACCACTTACGCGCACATCTTTTATTCGTGCGATACAGTTTTAGGTGGGTAATTCCATGTCAAATCGACCAAGAAAGGGACACGACCTTTTTTGATTTTAATGAAATTTGGTGAGAAGGTTCCTTTTATCCTATTAGGAACATATATGAACAAAAAAATGTTTAAATATTTTTTTTTTAAAGTTATGTTATATTTAAAACTAGCTTAACCCGGTGCGCTTCGCTACACTGCTCTAACCACGTTTAAAAGCTCTCCCTTTAATAGTTCTTCAGTTGAAAAATATGTAACATATGCATCCTATGGGAGTTATTTGCCCCCTGCGCTTATCCGCTTTATTTTTATTTTCAAAAGTGTAGTATACCATAAGAGTGACTTCTGGAAAGTTTCAACATTCTCACTATAGCAGCGCTTAAGATATGCGATATTTATCATTGGCGCTCTATGAGGGGTAACACTGATGTTACTGTTCAAATTTCAGGAAAATAGGTTCAGTAGTTTAGGAATCTATAAGCCAACAAACAAACACACAAACATTTTTCATTTTTATATATATAGAAGATAAGAGCTATATATGTAGATGTGATGTCATAATAATTTAAGCTTATTTCTTCAATATCTCGAAAACTACTTTTCATACGAAGATGATTTTTATGTCATTTTAAAGATAATACTTGGGGCTACAATTTTTGAAAATGACATAACTTTTAAAAAAAAAATTAAAAAATTTTTTTTGTTCATATGTGTTCCTAATAGGATAAAAGGAACCTTCTCACCAAATTTATCAAAATCGATAGGGGTCGTGTCCCACTCTTGGTCAATTTGACATGGAATTACCCAGGTATGATTTATCTAAATTTAATATACGATTTCAATAACAAAATCGATCGACCACTCTTCCTACATTTCACTTTTTGCGACTTTGGAAGAGTACAACTTTCGTGGACTATAAGCGAATTTGGGCTATAACCGATGTTTTATATAAGCCATCCCAGCAAAAAATTATTAGGTTTCAAGTTTCGCTGCTTTAAAGCGCTTCTGAGGATGCACAAAAAGAAAGGAGGGTTCTCTTGATTTGTTTTAAACTTTAAAATTTAAAGCACAAATAATATAATATCTCCCATATTGCATTAAAATGAGAGAGAATAATAGTAATTTACAAGATTTGTTGTTGTTTAATGATTTTATATAAGCAAAATGATACAATTAGATGACGAAATAAAAAGAATGCGGCATTTCGTTGTGATTGTGAAAATTTAATAGTGTTTTTTTTTTACTTGTTGACTGTACTATTTTATTATCAGGTTTGTTTATTTATGATGGTGGAATAAAAAAAAATATTCTGAACATATTTGATATGTCTCTTCTCCTACATTACAAGTTTGACGGAAGACGGAAAAAGAAAAGACTATTGGATTATCCAAAATTAATGAATGTTATTTATCGTAAGTATTTTTATTCAGTTTTTATTAAAACTTTTATTTTAAATTACAAAAAAAATTATTTTGTAGGCTCTATTGATACTGAATGCATAATATCCATTGCATAACTAAAAAATTTTTTTTGGAACAGTTACGAAAATCAATTAGATTGGCCAAAAAACAATAATACAAACTAAAAAATGGCGCAGAGAAAGAAAATGCCGAAAAAGGAAACACTTTTTTCAATGAATAATATTTTAAGTTTAAAACCAAAGATTTTTTTATTTTCAAAAATAGCATATTATTAACTTTTGAAGTTATTTCATTTATTAGCTAAATAGATACATAGGGTGTGTGTGAAACGGTAGCAAAGTTCTATGGTGAAATGAAATTTGTTTGTGGTAGAAAATTTTCATATTTGTGCTGTGTGAAATTGTAACATTTTTGACAACGTAAAATTTTGGCATAAAGAAAAAAACAATTACTAGTAGTTTTTTGAAAATGAATAAATTAATCAAGTCTTTACCAATAATCATTTAAATTCTGTTGAAAATGAGATCGTCTCAACTATTTGATGAATTCGTTCTGATATATTCACAATTTTTACAAAAAGTGTGGGCAAAAAAGCTTATACATATGTAAATACTTACATGTTGTATAATTATTTTTAATTTTTTTGCCGCTGGTCTTGCTTCCATATTATTTTTTATTTTGTTTAAACAAATTTGATGAAAAAAAATAATTTTGTGGTTGTCAAAAATTTCTACACTAATGTCAAAATTTATACTAGCCCCCTGGGCTAGTGAAATTTTATTCACCTCAATAGTGTCAAAATTTTACTTCCATGAGTACTTTGCTACCGTTTCACACACACCCATAGGCTGACTTCCAAAACGTACTAATACAAAGTTCGTACACAATTTTACTACTGTATTTCAACCATGTACACGTACAAAGTACCGAAACAATGCAACTATGTGTTTTGTTTATTAAAACGTTTTGAAATGTAAGTGATGCAATGCATAATACTTTTAAAATAAATCTGTATTGCTTGCAAATAAAATGTTAAATGTCACAAAGCATCAACTTTAAAACCGATGATCTGATTGCTTATTTGATGCGTTACTAATTCTTAGCAGTGACGTTTTGAAAGGGTTTGCATTGTATATAGTATATTGTACTGCGGCGTTATGAAACATTATACTTTGTTCTAATACAAAGCAATTGACGTTTTGGAAGTCAGCCATACTTTTATGAATAAATTACAAACATTTTTAAAACTTTGTTTTTCTAGAATTTAAAATAAGAATTGATCTCATTTATGTTCTAAATTTATATTTTGTACTATTAAGCCGACTTATATTGAAATATGAATTAAACTGTTTTTTTTTAATTCCATCTTTTAAAGAATCTAAAGCTACTTATCAAATATTTGACGAAAAAAACGTGACCAAGAACCAAACTAAAAAATCATTTCGCTTAATATCCATATTTATTTTGATTAAAATACCACATCTTACAAAAAACTGTTTATTGCTACGTCTAGTAGTATAATTAGTTTATTTTGTTATATTAAGACCCTTTTAAATCTCACTAACTATTAACAAAAGTAAGGGTTACGCTTATTTGATCAAATATTTAATAAGTGTGACCGTAGCTTAAGTAATGTGTAGTTTTTACAACACAAGTAATTAAACGTGTAGTAAAATTTATATGAATGGATAATAAGTAAAACCTAGTATAACATGGACCATATAAAAATTATTTTCTTCAATAAAACCACTCTTTTTAAACAAAAGAAAAGTTTATTTAAAACATAACCAAATATTGATTTAATTTAAATAAAAAGTTAAAACAAAAATCTTTTTATTAATTAATTTAAATGCTTTAAAAGCTTACAATAAAAACAAAAATGTAAATAATTTCAATGCTTCTTATATCTTACATGCAGTCTACAACTGACATGAAATGGTTAACATTAACACTTATACGATGTTAGCGTTAAGTATCAGAGAACTGCAAAAATCACTATTTTTCTTGATTTACTCATACGCTTAAATTTACATTCCCTTTATGCCTGCAAAACAAAGTTCAACGTAGGTAATTTTGACATCGCCCAGCGGGGAAAAAAGAGGAGTAGGGAGGTCTTCTAGACGGCCTCCGTACCCCTTCTTTTGGATGTAAAAACAAGGCCTTCTTGCTCCATTCTATACTCATATCTTTTTTACACTCGTTGTCATTGCGGAGAAGGCCTTCCGCTCTCGCTTCTTCAGCAAGTACATAAGAAGGGTAACGGGACCAAAAACAATTGATTTTGCTTGTGCAAAAAAACAATACAAAAAATGTTACTCCTTCTCTACTCCCTTCTCATAGAAGCGAGTGTGGAAGGTGTATCTTATCTTTTATACGAAAGAGCCGACGACTTCTATGAGGCCTTAGCAGTTAGATAAAAATAGTAATTGAATCAAAAAATCTTTAAAGCAGGCCTTTAAAAAGGTCTTTTGAGTTTTCCCGATGGGCGTTTCGTACACATTTGATTTGTTCATGTGTGAGTTTTTTTTATTATTTGCATTAATTCCCAGCGGGAAAACTCAGAAGACCTTCTTACTTCAGGCCTTTTTAAAGGCCTGCTTAAAAGATTTTTTGATTCAATTACTATTCTTATCTAACTGCTAAAGCTAAAGAAGGCCTCGGCTCTTTCGTATAAAAGATAAGATACACCTTCCACACTCGCTTCTATGAGAAGGGAGTAACATTTTTTTTATTGTTTTTTTGCACAAGCAAAAGCAAAATCAATTTTTTTTGGTACCGTTACCCTTCTTATGTACCTGCTGAAGAAGCGAGAGCGGAAGGCCTTCTCGGCAATGACAACGTGTGTAAAAAAGATATGAGTATGGAATTGAAAAAGAAGGCCTTGTACATCCAAAAGAAGGGGTACAGAGGCCTTCTAGAAGGCCTTCCTACTCCTTCTTTTTCCCGCTGGGTTGATGCGCACGCAATAACACAATTGCAGTAATTGCCCACTCGATGAGACAACGACGAATGTAAATTGGTATGAGTACGAGTCGCTTTGTTGGTATGATTGTTGTAGGCATAAGTTCAAATAAATCCAATTTCTTTTTGTTTTAAGTTTTTTAAAAGCGTAACAAGCAACATTAATGCTTTAAACACATTCGAGACAGCAAGCTACCGACTTCAATATGTCAAAACTAGAATACATGTGTGCATATGGAAATGATTATTTTCACGACGACACGGATACATGGCTGCAGGTTGTTGTCTGTGCTTATTTTGTCGTTGTAGTCAAATTAAACTAATTTCTATTTTTGTCCACTACAAAACAGAAAAAGTGCTGCTAATATAAAAAAATATTTAAAAAATAAGTGCTTAAAATTTTTTTTTTTTTTTTTGTTTAACAGAAAAGAATCGGCTTGAAACAAGAATATTAACTCGGCTCAACACCAAATTGTTATTTATATAATTTTTTTTATATCCTTGAAAGAAGTTCTATAGGAAGATGTTTTTCGCGCCAACGCTTCTAGTTCAGGAGTTATAGGTCGTAAAAGTTTTAAAATACTTTATCCATATCTCTTTAGGTATAAAATAAATCTATAAAATATGGGAATCATTGGAAAATTCTTGAAAGTGTGTTCCACATGGCGTTTATGGCACACCGATTAACCAATTAAGAGCAATTTTATATATTTATACTCCGTGGCTGACTTTTTTTTTTACAAAATTGGCTTTATCTTTAAATCATGTCGATATAACGATAATTATTTAACCCTAAGATTTTTGCTTAATAAAGTTTTTCTAAAATGCGGTTTTTCGGCGTTGCAGAACACTTATTATTTATGTACATATTCCCCGGGAGTTTTTTCCCTTTTCCTACTTATACAATTGAATTAACATAGGAAAAATGAGAGAAGGGAGAAAACTCCCGGGGAATTTTCATTCATAATTGGGATGAATATGTAAGAAGTACTTAAATTATTACCAGATATATATTTTTAATCAAACTTTTAAATAAATTGACTAATTTTCCAAAATAAAATTTTTTAAAGCTTAATAAATTTAAAATTTTATATGATGAAGTTACTAATAATATGGTATATAAAAGATTAAGTGTTCTTCTCTAAAGATATTATGTTTTAATAAATATGTATATTGACAAAATTTTAAGTTTTGTAGGAAAATCTTTCAAGAAATATTTATTTTTTGAAATTGGCCCTTAACGGGCTAATAAATCGGAATTTGTTAAAGATCAAGTGAAAGCCATTTTGAAGTAGTTTCTAATAATGCCACTACTTCTTAGATCCATTTTTTACCTAAAAAGTTATTGATAAACGGTGCGTTCGTAAATGCAGTTGTTGGGTATCACCTGCGCTGAAGTAAAGTTTAATGTTCGTAAAAGCATCACTTGTAAGAAACTTGGCATCACTCTCATATGTCAAAAGTTTTTATGCAGTAATGCCGCAGCTCTGCAGCAAACTTTGGCAATTATTGCTTCAGTTAATTTTCTGAAGCAATAACTTTTGACAAAAAAGAAATCGTTTAATCGTCATTTATAAGAAAACTGTTACTTTTTGGTTCAATATTTTCAATTAAATTTGTCATCTTATTGTAAAAAGCATTTTTATTATTGTTTAATTTTTGCTTATTAAACTTTTGAAATTTCAAAAATTCAAACCTTGCACAGCTGTTGTGCAAAGTATCAGCAACACAACTGCAACTGGTAATCACGCATCAGCAACAACATTTTGCATCACTGCAGCAGTGATACATAGTTTTTATGCATTACCGTACGTACCCAAAGTGTTCTGAAACTTTTACGAACTATACCACGTGTGTTGAAGGAACAAATTTTCTTATTTTAAAAGCATTTTATATGTATTTTTTGTTTAATCTGCCGTTAAAATTAAATTGTTTATTAGTTACAAAAACAACGAAATTAAAATATTTTAATTTTTTTTAAATAAATTCATTTGTTGATAATCTTAAATTAAGTTTGAATAAGAGTCTGCAATTATGCATGTTTTTCCATTTTATAAAAGAAAAAAAAAATGATAGTGGCACCACTGAAATATAAAGACATAGTAAACAAAAACAGCTGTTTGTATTTTTTCAATTGTAGCTGCCGTCTTCAACATAATTCAGTAGCCGACTACACGACTAAAATTTCAGCCAGTAGCATTTGTAGTATTGTGTTCGTGTAGCCTGCTGTGGTGAATGTGTTTAATGCATAACAACAATACATTGTACATCAGGGGTGTCAGCGTCATACACAATTGTGTAAATTAATTCACACACATTCTTCACACGCATTCTTACGCTCTTTCATTTAGTCCACGAGAGTACACAATTATTCGTCGATTATCAAGCGACGAGTGCACATGCGGCGGATGCTTACGTATTTTTTAAGAATAATTGTCTCTTTATTCACTAATACTAATATAAAGTAATACAACCACAATTGACATCACTGTTGTACATACAGAACTACTGTACTTTTTAAGAAATGATAAAAAATAAAAACAGTCTTCTGTTTCTATGGAAATTGTTTGTACCTATGTGCGTTTAGTTTAATTTAACTTTTTTTCTTTCGAATATATGAAAAAACTTTAATACGTACTACATACATAGCAACTACTGACTAGGCATCAGAGCAATTTTAGTATAAAAACGAAAAAATGCTTTATCAACTTGCTTCAATAAATTTAATGATTTTATATGCAGAGCATCTGCATAACAGATTTTTCGGATTATATTCTGTAAGAATTTACGACAAAAGCTATTAATAAAGAAAGCGCTTATTCGATTCGAAGAAAAAAATTTTTTAAAAAAAAAAAAGAAATAAAAGTTTTGATAAAAATTTGGATTAAAAACCATAAACAGTTCAACAAAATAACCACAATACTAATTACACTGTGATAGAAATTGACACTTTTTTAGACAAGCTGGGCACTTGTCGTTTTAACCTAATTCGGGTACGCTGAATCTAGTGGTGCTAGCCGTTTTTTTTTAGGTTAGCTCTTGTTTTCTATTAAAATTTTGTTTATTAAAATTACTAAAAAATACTGAAATTCCGCAAAAAAATTTGCTTCAAGAAAGGTAAAACTTTTTTCTAATATGCGCAGCCCTTTTAGAAACAAAATTTTTTTTTTTGGAAAAAATAATTTTTTTATCAAAATTTCGGAATTTTTGTTTTTCAAATATTCATAAAAAATTTTATTGTGGAATTTCGGTTTTTTTTAGTAATTTTAATAATCTAAATCGTTTTTTATTTACGCGAATATATGTTGTGCAACCTCCTCCGTTTTCGAAATAACGGTATATCTCGAAAACAAGAGCTAACCTAAAAAACGGTTAGCACCATTAGATTCAGCGTACCAGAATTATGTTAAAACGCCATGTGCCCGGCTTGTCTATTTTTTTCAACTAGCACAGTCTTATTGAAGAGATTATATTTGAAATGTTCCTTTGGCTATAAATAGAAAGATAGAAAGGAAACGTGTTTTATCATTGAAATCTTCTTCATAAAAATTAGAAATAGGCTTTTAAACGATTCTGTAACGGCTTATTCTGAACTAAAATCCTATTTTAAAATAAATATTTTGTAACAATTTGTTTGAATCATTTTACTTTTATGGTTTTATATGTATAAATGCTGTTGGCTTTGATTAATTCTGAGGCAGTTAGTGCTTAATTAAGTTTAGTTTTATAGGAGAACAATTTAAATCTTTAAAGGAGGCTTTTGGAAATTTACTCCGAATTTAATGTAATCATCAGTTCTCTGCGGTAATAGTTTTTTCAGTTTTTATTCCTAAACCCTCCTTATGTCACAGATCGAAAGTTTTTATTATTGCACATTGAAAAAAAATAACCAAAAAATCATTTTGCTACAACTTTCTCAAAAAATAATGGAAATTTTGCCCATATGTACTTTTGAACATGCAGATCTTGAGGTTAAGGTTATTTCCATTTTGGCACAGAAATAAAAAAGTTAAATGCATTTAAAAACTTATTTAATTAATCTCATAAAATGTTATTTGTTCAAAAAAATTAAGTTTAATAATATTTTGCATCGATTTGTATTGAGCGGGAAATCCTGGGATCCTGGGAAATTGAAAAATAAATCCCGCTTTCCCCGGAAATGAAACGGTCCGGAAAAAGAAAAACTCTAAATCAAACACAACATAAATCTGTGGTTTTCATGAATAATCGCGCAAGTCGGTTTTACATGCGGTGCTACATTTTGCATTAGGTTTTTATAAGTATTAAGCTTTTTAGAATATAATGTAGTATTATTAATTTTTTTCTGCTAAAAACAACTTAAGTTAACTGTTTAATAAAATATTTTGCTATTATAACGATTTATGTCGACATACATCGCCAAAAATTGTAAAATTGCTGATTATGTTTCCAAATAAAAAGCATTTGTGATGTTGTGTTGTTATTCGTGCAAAAAATATGAAAGTATTTTTTGAAAATTTTTCTATTAATAACAACTTATATGTACATTTGCGTTTATTGTTGACTTCTTTAGTTGCAACAACAGCAGATGAGCGGTTGTTTGTAATTTTAAGTCCATACGTTGTGCTATAAGTATCAAAAACTCTGAATATGTCGCCAACTTGTGTGCTAAAAATAACAACATAAGTCGTCATGTGTGATTAAAATGATAACATTTATTTTCACAAAAAAGAACTTATGTGGAGATATGATGTTATATTGCACACACTTAATGAGTCAATCAAACATATGCATTTTTAATCCTTTTACAGATTGTGATCCTGTGAGGATTTTTTCATGAAAACTATGTATAATACGTAGAAAGTCACTGTTAAGAGGATAGTAAAGAAAAAAGTTTAAAAAAGCATCTACAGAAGCCGCAATTGAAAAAAATAATTGTTTTTGCTCTCCTGAAAAGTTTGGTTTTATAACTTACGCGATTATTCGTGAAAACCACAGAAATATCAATTTCATTGGTTCTTTATGAAATATAAATTGCGAAATTTGGCCAAAAAGGTGAATAAAAACATGTTACCAGTTGATTAAAAAAATATATAAATAATTTTATACGCATGCTAAGAAAATGTGGCTTTTAACCGAAATGGACCTAAGAACAAATAATTTGTTTGAAATTCGAAAAAATCTGCAAGAGAAGATGACAGATTTGGCTTAAATCCGTTTTTGCCCTTTAAGCGGATTGGACTAGATTCGAATTTTGTTTAACAGTATTAACAAGCCGCCATATTTGTTTTATGTTTAAATGTATTTTTTCTTGTAAAGAGAGGTCTTTTTTGCTACTATATGGAGAAACCCATAGTTGTATTACCAAGTACAACTAGACTTTGAGGAGATTTTATTAATCTCTAGTCACGAAGTAGATTTAGTTTTGTATGGGAAATCTATTCAACAGCAACGAAATTTGGCTCGAAACCTAGTAAGTTCTAAATTTTCGTGTTGTGTAAACGGGCTATAAGGAATATTCATGAAAATCGATCGATTACAAAAAGATAGTTTTTAGAAGGCGTGATGAATTTCGAGCTATTTAAAAATTCATTTCTCAGTTATAGTCTTATTTGTTTGTTCAAAACACAGTGCAGTTAATATATGTGATAAACAATTTTAAAGAATACATACAGGGGGCAGATTCGCGTAGTAGATCACGACCGAGATTTAATCGAAGTTATTAACTTTTGTTATTCTGTACCCATGTTCTGTAAGATTGGTGAGAACTTTTCGCATCGAAAAGATGTGAAACAATGTATTCCATCATTCCTCGAATAGTGAGAAAAAAGTATGTCTGTAACTCATGTCGAAAACTTTTAAAAGAGATTACGTCGTTTCGTTATAATTGTCATAATATTCCACTCGAAGCCGATGTGAAATTGCAGACGTTGAGAACACCAGTCACTCAGACCAAAATTTACTAAAATTTTCAACGATGGCGGCGAAAATACAACAAAATGTAAAGTGCGACTTTAATATTTGTTGTTTACAAAATGGCTTTGAAAAAGTTCGTATATTTATATATATCGTATATTAACCAATGAAAAAATCGTCCAAGAACAAAATACTTTTCTCTTCCGTATTATTATTCATTGCATTTTAAATTTCTAATATATTTTTTAGTGTTTAAATTTTTTGTCATCCCATTTTTATTCGTGAGTTAATTTGTCAGTTTAAGCGGGAACTTTCTTACAAAAATGTTACAGACACTTCTCTGTAAATTTGTGAGTAATTTACTTACGTGACAGGTATTAATCTCCAAAAATATTACGGACGTAGTTAAGTGAGAAAAACGGTTGTTTGTTTCAATTTATGGCATTTTTGTTTTATTTCAATCGAAAAGTTTTTCGACGCGGGAGCTACAGAACATGGGCACTGGCAATCGAAATCAAGTATAGTATATCGAAATTTTTAATGATAGCACTCGATAACGAGCTTTTGGTCGAATGCAACCGTGCGAGTTTTTAAGTCGCACAGTGGCTGAAAATCGTTTTTTGTTGGCCAAAAATCTGTAACTTTTGAACCGAAGGAGATATTTTAGCGACAGATAGATTCTTAAACTTCCTCCACTTTAAATTTAATTAAAATCGGTTGAGTAGTTATTTGGGAATTTAAGGGCAAAGTGGAACTTTAGATTTTTTTTAACTTAAGCGTGCAATATGTTTTTTTATTTCTTTTAATTATTTAAAAATTTAATTTTTAGATTTAAATAATAATCATTAACATTTTTTGTAATAATGGGACACTTAAAAAAAATTAAATGTTTACACTATAAAAAAAATTTTAACATTAAAAAAAAATAGTATAATCAACTGGAAATTTTGCTATTATTACTGAAAAATTAACAATTTTTTGCTGTCAAATTAGTCTACACTTAAAAACTCTTTAGAAATATTATCTAAAATCTTGCTATTACTTCAGAAGAATCTATTATTTTTTGCTGTAAAATTTGTTAATATTAGCAAAATAAATCCGCTGAATTCAGATATTTATTTTTAAATTTTGATACGAAAATATAGGTATTAATTTTTTGAATATTTTTTATTTATTTAAACATTTCATAACATAAAAAAACCCTTTTAAAATAAAAGCAGCAGTAGATTTTAATAGCTTTTGTAACAATGTGAGGTTCGGTTAATTATTATTTTTTACTAATACAATGTCTGTCTTAGATCTAATGAATTATAATTATCGTTCATTTAATTGAAAGATTGATTGCAAATATTCCATATTCTGTTCTGTGCTATTTCTGTTGTTAAGTAGTTTTTTGACTTCTTCATCTAAATCCCGATGTTCCACTTTCCATTGGCTTCGAATACTGGAGATGAACGGATCTGACGTTACCAATAATAAACTGAATAGATCTTCATATGTGAAAATTTTCTAGTATTGTGCTCTCTATAAAATCTGTAATCCTTATTTCTTTTTTCCTGAGCTTCCTCTGATAAATCTCCAAGTGGCACCAACTGATATTTAATGACATCTTCTCCATGATAAAGAATTTTGTGAACTGTAGCAGACATATTTCTCCATGGGTACTTGGTTGTATATATTTTTGCAGTTTCCTTCTACAAATAAAAATTAAGAACTCGTGATTTTTGCTTTTTATATTTTTATTCCCAATATTTCGGTCTACAGGGGTATATAAACAATTAAAAAAATAATAACAAAACTTCACAAAAGCACTTGTTTCTCTTGCTATACGATTTTCTTAACTTACAGATAAAATAAAAAGACCAAAAAAAAATTTTAAAATCCCTTCTAAGGTGGGATTCACAATATACCTGTTTAGCGTAAACGCGTGTTTAAG
The DNA here is from genome assembly GCA_963931875.1 of Pollenia griseotomentosa. Classification (NCBI taxonomy): domain Eukaryota; kingdom Metazoa; phylum Arthropoda; class Insecta; order Diptera; family Polleniidae; genus Pollenia; species Pollenia griseotomentosa. The sequence goes on along the minus strand of OZ007560.1, from coordinate 172,759,862 downwards.
CTCTTTATTCTACTATAAAATACGCTAATGTGAACGTAGTGTAACGGATAACTTTGAATCAGGGCAGCTATACGTTTTTCTGATTGTGTAACAACAATAAAAATTTTTCTATGTACTACCTGTATTCTGTTCGATCACGATCAATATTCCCTATATCATATAATTTCTGTTAATTCTGCAAACATTTTTGCGGAATAAAAAAAAATTGTAAAAAAAAAATTCAAACAAAAAAAATTTTTTTTGGAGGAATTTCATCAAACTTAAAAAAGTGTTAAACAGACGGGTCCAAACGGGTACAAGAGTATATAAAGGGTTAAAGAAAACACCTTTCCATCCGTGGTTTTACCTTCTTAGTCCCTTTTGGATTGCAAAAGTTCTATTCTACTAAAGTTGAAATTTGACAAGGATATAGTAGTTTAGAAAATATGTCTTAACATCGGAAATATAAATAACACAATAGTCGCACATATTACTTTTTTAAAGATAACATGACTACCAACCTAGCAAAAAAGCTAGCAGGGCATTATCGATGATAGTTTTTGAGCAATGATAATTGCTTTGGGATTAATTATAAAAAAAAAGTCACTTTCTTCTGAATTAATAAAAAAGTTGTGTTTAACAACATGGCACAACCACAATTACCAATATTTTGACCTAATTTTTTGGCTACCTTAGTTTTAATATGTTTACTATTAAATAAAAAAAAAATTTTGGAAATCGGTGACAAACAAAAATTGGACCTTTGGCCAATGAAAAAAAATTTTCATCCACTGTGCGCCGACAGCAACAATTTAATATAAAATTGCTCCGAATGAGTTTATAAGTTTTGTATGAGTTTTAAGAAGAGAAGGGAAAAGAGAATGCCATTTCCTTTCCCCTCTCTCCTTAAAACTCAAGACTTGACGTGTGTGAACTGGCACTATGTGTTCGTTTCAATCAGCAATTTCTTGTAGGGGAAAAAACGAATCGAAGACAGGGGTGCCAGATAATTTTGATTGGAAATCGGCATATTTTCGAAAAATAATAGTCGGCATTAGCGGCATATTTTCGAAAAACAAAAGTCGGCACTATAGTTTAAAAAGAAGCAAAAAATCGGAAAATTAGAATTACCTATTAAAATACAATAAATTATTTTTTTATTAACAAAACAGAACAATAACCACTTTTATTCCCCCCTCCAGTCTCGCAAATAAAGTAAGAATCGCAGCGACCAAAATCGTATAATGTGCATTAGGAACATTTCGCTTCGCACCAACTAGCGGCAATTAAAACCCTTTGTACACCTATATTTATTCTGGAGGAACGTCCCTACAGATAACATTGGACTACGTGGTCCATTGTGGCTTAAATGGACTATTTACAACATGGTCCAATGTACTGTAGTATGGACCATGTTATGAGAAATTAGTATGCAGTACTGCCAACAACTGCATGATGTATACTTTTCTATAGTTTCAGTATTACACTTTGGTAGCCCTGATGGTGTCCATTATGTTGAATATGTTGCTTAAAGTGAAAGGGGAAAGTTTGTAAAATTTGTGAAAAAAGGCATGACTATATTTTAGTTATTAGGTTTTTTTTCTTAAACGACAAATTAATTAATTAAAGGATAATTTAATAAAAATGGAACACTAATTTTTTTTTTTTTTGTAAATAAACATTTTCTTTAAAATAACACTACATGCAAACTTAAATCCTTCACCGTATACATACATATATAAATATATTATATGGGTGAGAAAAGGATTGTTTTTATTATTATGTTATTTTTAATAAACAAAAATAAAAAAACTTAATCGCAAAGTTATTTTTAGTCCTTCATTCAGTAGTGGCATGAAGTAGTTTTAAAACTAACCCTATTAGTTAATCCATGGAGTAGGTCTGAAACTACCCCTTTAGTGCACTCCATTCAGTAGTGACATGGAGTACTTTTGAAACTACCCCACTTTAGTACTCCATGGAGTTGTTTAGGGACTACTTTGGTGGGTTATATGGTCCCCTCCTAGGAGATCGTAATATTAAATGGACCACCTTTTACCCATATATTTGGAGTAGTTTTGGAGTACTCCTTCTCCTTTATGGACTACTCTTTACATGCATGTATGAACAAGTCTCCTTATCTGCAGGGGTATGCAAGATATTGAAAATGCGAAACATGCGTTCACACTTGAAAAAAACTTTTTTAAATACTTTTTTCAAATTGTCGAACATTTAAAAGAAACACCAAAATATTTTTGGAATTAATTTTGTTTAATAATACAAAAAAAAAATTAAACAAAAAAACTTGCAGAAAAGTAAAAAGTTGGCAACTGGGAACGCTGCTTTCACAATAATAATAAAATTTGTTGCAACTTTTCTAATCTTTACATTGTGTTTCACCATCCCACATACTTTATGATACAACTAGGCTTGCCAGACGTACTGTTTTCAGCAGTACGCGTACTTTTTTACCTATCTGTACTGCTTTTTGCATAATCATCAAAGCAGTACGCAATTGTACTTTTTTTAGCTTTTGTACTTTTTTTGCATAAAAATAAAACACGTTTGCTCCATATATATAAAGTACAACAAATTTTCGACATCGACTAAAAACACTGCAAATCTGAAAGTATTTTGCGGCTCTGAATGGTTTGAAATGTTGCGGCATGTACCAAGTTGATGACGCCTAAAGTTTAAAAATTAAAAAAAAAACTATCCAGCCGTAAAAGCCTATTTGTCTTTCCAAAGCTGTTGTTCACCTGTTGCGAGCCAATTTTTTTTTATATTAACTTGATGAAGCAAACCTTCATTTAAAAAAATAGGGGATAATGACAACCTAAAATTCATTGACGTATTCTAGAAAGTAAAGCTACTTTGCGAAAAATTAAAGCGACAAAAGAATCAAAAGTGAATGGTTTCATAGCCGAACTTGCAAATTAGCCACAGCTTTGGTAATGAATAGGAGAATTGCCTTTTTAAAAAGCGTGTAGATAAGTTTCTATCGAAAACGAAACTTAATTTCCGAAAACGTTTTAGCCTAAACCATAATAAATTTGAAATACTTTCCAACTTTATAATTTGTTCGTATCATTGAAAGACTTTGCTGAAAAAAATATGAAAAAACCCCGTAGAAATTAATAAAAAGAATTTCTACAAAGTTGATTATTTCCCAATTTCGAAAATATTCGTATTTTCACTTCCTCATTTAAACAACGGAAAGAATTTTTAGTTCAATGTTTTGCAGAAAAGACCGAAGTTAAATTTTGAATGAAAATTAAGAGAGTGATTTAATAATAAAAACTAATTTTAAATACACTTGAGTTTTAAAATTTTTTAAAAACCGAAAACGGTAAAAATGGCCTTGTTAGCGAAGTACAAAAAAAGTGATAAATATTTGTAATTTTTTAAATTAATATGTTAAATTAAAATAATGAAATTGTTAAATTCCTATAATTGAATTTTTAAACTAACACGTGATATTGAACTTAAATTTTACATTTTACAAAACTAAAATGAACAAAGCTTTTTTGTTTTAAACATTTAATTTGAAACAGCTGCATATTTAAAAGATTTCAGTGCTTAAGTATATTAAATACTTAATATTAAGTTTTATGTTATTTATGAATTGCTATTCAATGCATTTAGGTAAATAAAATAAAAAAAATTGTATGTACTTCTTTTTACATTTATGTACTGCCGTTTTTTTCTCTCGATGTACTGTTTTTATGGATTTCATATCTGGCAAGCCTATATACTATACTATTTTTGAATTACCGATATTTAATATGACCTAATACCATGTTCGCACGACAGCTTTTTGTCGTAATTTACTCTCTCATTCGTAATCCACAGCCTAATTATGATCCAAATTACATAATTCTCAATACAAAATTTTGAGAGCGGATTATCTTAAAATCAATGTGATCTCTAATTTTTATCGGTTTTTTCCATTACCAGCTGTCAAAGCACCAAAAAAAAAAAAAAAAATATAACATAAACAAAGAAAAGCAGGGCGGCCAGATTTGACGATTTATCGTCATTTTGACGATTTTTTGTTCCGAAAGTAGCAAAGTGCCGATTTGCTGATTTTTTTTTAAAAAAGTGACGATTTTTTTTCAGTCTCCAAAGTCTGAATAAAACATTACATTTTCTGACCATTTCGTTTTTTAATCTTGGAATGTTTAACAGCCCTACCTTAACAAGAGCGGGAGGCGGAACGTTTTCTTTCGCTTGGCTTTTACGCTGATATGCTATACCAAGAATGAGCGTCAACGTTGTGTCACGAACAGTAGTGATAGCTAATAGCTAAATATAGCGAAAATCTAAATAAAAATAGAGATAAAAACGCTAGATTGAGCAAAAAATAGCTAAATTGCCATTACTAATTGACAATAGTGGAAAAATTCACCTTTAAACGAGCTGTCAAAATCGGCTATTCAAATTGCAAAGCGATCAGGCCACTCTATTCAAAAACTAGGAAACGTGTGCCGCTTTTTTTAGGTACGGCTGTAGTGTGCAATTCTTAAGAAAATCTTGGATTATTTTCAGAGTACATTTCACGAGTTGTAAGAGAATACCTACATAAGTCTCATAGGATTCTTGACATGAAAGTCTCGTTAGATTATCTTTACCCACGTCTTAAACGATTCCCACAAAGATTGAAGAAGCGTCTTTCGCTGTGCTATGTAAGAATCGCACTCGTGTTACAGTTTTTCCGTGTGAGGAATCTTCTACGATTAAAAAATACGGTCATCGACGATCAAAACGCTCTTCATGAAACTCCCAGTAGCTCTTACACGATTGAAAATGCTAGCAGGGTATGAAGTTATTATGCTTTTATTTGAATGTTTTTTTTTATACAAATCAAACAAAAATTGTTTTAAAAAAAAACTAAATTCTAAATTGTCCGATTTTTTGACGGTTTTTCGAAACAATAAAGGCGATTTTTTTATTTTTTCTCAGAAAACTGACGATTTCCTCACAAATTTATCTGGCAGCCCTGAAGAAAAGTAAGCAAAAGTAAGTCTGAGTTCATACGGCTCTTTCTTTATTGAAAAGATTGTTATTTTATAGGCGAGAGGGGCGAGGGGTAAAGAAACGAGTACACACATGCCTGTACTGTCTTTACGTTTTGCTTTTTCATTCGTTGTTTAATTTTGTTATTGTTTTCATACGCACGACTATACAAAATAAAAAACATGGCGTCGACATGACATGAATCATTTGAACACCAATTCATGTTCAGAGAAGAAAAAGGAAGAATCTTTTCAATAAAGAAAGAGCCGTATGAACTCAGACTAAAGAAAGTAATGGCGATTTCTATTCTGAGAAAAAAATGCTACAGTATATGCATGTAACACTTTTTCATGTTACCTATAATCACTCGAAGTGTTACATGTTGTACAACTTCAATCGAACAGAATTAGCTGCCTTTATTTACAGCTATTACACTTTTATTATTAATGTAGTTCATTAGCGATTTTTAAAACTATTCGACTATTTGCTGCACACTTACTTTACGGTTTAGAAACAGACATTGACATCACTTATTGCTTGAACAAATTTAAAACGATAATAAATACATAGAATTTTCCACCAAAATAAAAAACGATTTAATTCAAAATGGAGTATGCCGTCAAAGAATATTTAGATGTAGAATTCTTTTGACAAAACTTTTAAAATATTATGACAAACAAAATAAAATATTGGTTGTACAAACAAAGTAGTAAGTACCAAAGTTGTAAAACAGGGCAGTATGAACCCTTAAGTAAAAGTAAGGGTAAAACATGTAACATATTTTGCATGTTTTTCATCAACATTTTCACAAAAGAACTTGAAAATTTTTCCCACAGTTGTATTTTTTGTACAAACGAACACAAAATGTAGAACATGTAACATTAATGCAAAATTTTTCTCAGAAAAGAAATCGCCATAATTTTATGTTATAAAAATACATTGAGTCCATTTGCTAACAGCTTTTCTATTTACTGGGAAAATAAATATTTTATATGTATGTATTTCCTTGAAATAATATTTTTTACTTACTTTTTCTTTTCATTCTTAATACAAGTAACCGCAAACAAACAATTAAATTTAGCAATAAACAAAATTAAAAAAAAGAAGAAGAACTGTCAAAACCGATTAGGAAAATGCCGTGCGAACATGGCAATTCAAATAAGTAATAAAAACAGAGAGCGAAGTAATCCAAAGCACCGTGCGAACATGGCATAAAAGTGCAACCCTGAATTGTAAGATGCACAGGTTTTGTTTTGTTTTATTAATAAAGTTAGTTCTATTAAAACCATGTAACAGCATACTCCATAAATGATGATCCCGACCAGATTATAAAAAACTGTTTTTAGAACTCAAAACAATTTAATAAACGATTACAACTTTTTGAATTGTTAAAATTTATATAAAAGCCTAAATTATTATTGTCGTTGATGCAGCTACGCAACTTGCAAGATTGTCAGTACAAATTCCTCCATTCTGGCATGCCAAACCCGCTCTAAACTTCACTCACACTCAAACAATTAAAATTGTGTCATATTGGTGCTTTTGCGGCAATCGTCTGATCCTAGTTTTAAAACACGCGAGTTTTTTTACGAACGTCTGAGACAAAGTCTACTTCAATGTGGTCATATTAGCTTTTTTTACATTCAGCTTGAAATATCTCATTTAGTTTTTTTCAGCTCTTTTCAACAATTCTTTAATATCGATTTTGTGTTGTAAAATTATGTTTCAAAATAAATATATGTACCAGTTTTTCAAATAAATTTTTGGGTTGTTACCAAGAAAGGATAGAAATCAAGATAAAAGTTTCTTATATTTTCGAATTTCTTATAAGTGCCCATTTACATTTTACGAGTTTTGTAACCGCAACTTTTGTCGGTTCTTCTGTAAATCTGCTTTTGCGTTTACATTGTGCAATTTTTATCGCAGCAACTTTTTCTTTTCCGGACTTAAACACATTTTTCGTCAAATGAGAAAACCAATGAGCAAACAAAACGAATCGCTTGTGTACTCCTTTCAATGGGCTTGACCAAGGTTACCGTTAGGAATTTTTGAAAAGTCGAACAAAACGTCGTTTTATAAAAATAAAGTCGTACAAAAATGTCGTGTGAGAAAATATAAGTCGCACATTTTTTTTTCCTTTTTTTTCTTAACAAAAAGCTTAGCAAAACAAAAAACAAATGAAACAAAACAGTCAGTTGCATTTTTTTTTTATTTTCAGAATCATTTTTATACCCTCCACCACCACTAGTGGTGAATGAATTCTAAGTCGATTTAACCATGTCTGTATATCTGTCCGTCTGTTGAAAACACGCTCACTTTCCAAAAACTCAAACGAAAAAAAGCTTGGTGCAAATTGCTTGTAGTTATTCTAAGCAGTTTGGAAAAAAAATCCAGCAAAATCGGCTTAGTAGGATCAGAGCTATGAATCAAAATGTGGAACCACCACCCTAAAAAATTGATAATTTTGTTACAAAACCAACATAAATGGTGGAATAATGCACGGAATGATATAAGATTTTGCACGAACTCGTTTTATGCGAATGAAAATCATACTGTTAAATTTCGTGAATTTACCATAGGGCCCCATATAAACCCTTCTCTCGGAAAACTGCTTAGTACGCCTTAAACCGTAATGAATAATGCTTTCATAATAAAATTTAATACTTCACATTTTTATAGGACTAAAAATCACAATAATAAAATCCGTAATGATAGGTCCTTAATTAACCATAGGCCTTATAAAAAGACCGCTCTGGGAAATTAATGAAACTCGCTGTAAACGCTAAAACATATTTCACTGCTGAGTTGAAACTCATTCTAATTTATGTTTTTTAACAACACAAATAACACTACAGGATTTTGGGATGATTGGTCCATAATTTACCATGGGTCCAATATAAATTCCCCTCCTGAAAATCACTTTAGTTCGCCTAAAACTGTTACGAATCATGATATTTTACGCAAGCTAGTTCAAATTTCTAAATAGAAAAGATTAAAACTTTCCTATTGTCGGTCAATAATTTAATATACATATCGCTCATTAGCTGCAAGTTCGGCATAACTCAGAAAATTAAATTTTGGGGTTAGAGATGCAGAACTGTTTGCTTTGTTTTTCTTTATATTGTGTATTAAATTCAGCTTTATATCTTTTATACTTTCCCAGTTTGAAGAGAATGTGTCTTCTTTTTTTCTAAGTAGTTAGAGCAAATCATAATGCTGACGTCTGTTTTTATAAATATTAAATAATAATATATAGATAGAATATATGCCCACACCTAACATATTCGAACTGACGGGAGAGGGTATCAAAGATTCGGCACAGCCGGATATAGCACTTTAAATTATTTTGAGTACTTTTTATCCCTAGCAGACATAACTTTTCACGACAGCAGGATTCATATGTATGCATGGGAAGAAACTGTAGCATCTCAAAGTAAGGGAGAAAAAGCATCTAGCTGCCTGAAGCACATTTAGAATGTCACAACCCAAGACCATATTATAGCGAAAACTTATATGTGTACGGGACAAAATCGAAATAAATTTCGCGCTGATGTAGTTAAAGTTCCAATTAGACGTGACATAACCATACCAAAACTGTATTACCATAGCCACTGTATTACCAAAACGACATTAACATACCATACGAACCAATTCAATTTTGGTTTCTAAATTCGCCGTTACGGCTGTGGCATTATGGTTATGTCACGTCTTATTGGACCTTAAGGAATGTTTAATCAGCTTATAATAACATAAATCTCTTTATTTTGAAAACATCTCTAACTCGTAACAAACAGTCAGTTCCTTCGACTACAAATTATCGGGATTCTACTGCATAACAAAAATTAACTTTTAATAAACTTGGTTGATCGTGTATTTAAATGTCTTCATGTTAAATATTTTTTACCTTAAAATTTCCATTTGCGTAAAGCAAATGTCTATAAAAATATGGACTTAAATTTGATTTGTTTTGATTTCTTAGATTATATTATTTTTGAAAGTGGTATAAGTCCATTTGGAGCTAAAAAAAAATCGAATATTTTTCTAAATTATTATAATGATTAATTTTAAGGGGTGTAGAGTGGTAAAAATATTGCTCTTATAGATGATCGTTCGCCAATATTTTTAAATTTACTCAAACGCAAGCCCTTAACTATCTCGAAACTTGAAAAAAATGGACTTATACCACTTTTAAATATAAGAGTTCATATGTAAGTGATGATGATTTCTCTATTTAAGCGGCAAACCACGTATGTAATTGTTGTGTGTATAAAATGCAAAAAAATAATGCAACAAATCAAAAACAACAACAAGGGATTGTATGGGTAAAAATTAGAGTCAGTGGTAGTTTTTTAATCATATTCCACCCGTTTGTGGACCACTTAGCCTCTATTACAATAGCAAGCTTTAACGGAGTATATGTAACAAAAATATGTAACAACCTAGTCTTTATCATATATGGCGTCGTCGGAAACCCCATTTCAATATACATACCGTCAGACGGACTGACGGCCATCGTTAAATCAACTTCGCTGCTCATAAGGACCAAGGATATATATATATATATATATATATATATATATATATATATATTGTAGGGCCTTAGATCAATGTTTTAGAAATTACAAACAGAATGACAAACATATATATGTATACCCTCTCCACCTGTGAAGATGGGTATACATTTATTTTGCAATGAAGGGTATCTTCAAGGTGCAGGTAGTGAATGTGTAAATAAAATGCATACTCAATTACTTTTACAAGTTTTGATTTTAAATTTTCACACTTTTAAAAACTGTCAGTTTTATTTTTCTTGTTGTTTAACTCAAGTGTAAACATTTTAATTCGTTGTACACAATGTTAATTGAAAAAAACCTAAACGGATTATTTACTTAGCTTAAAAGTGTTAACTGCAATCAGATTGAAGTAGATGCACAACTTGTTGGTAAATTATTTGTACTCTTGGTATGCCATTTAATGCAAATTAGTAAAACTTTACACCAAACTGTTTAAGTTAAATATACGATTATGCACGCAAGTGCAAATTATATTTATGAAGTTAATGTCAATGCACTATGGTGCAGAAATAAAATGATTAACCATATAATTGCGTTTAAACCTGCGATAGGCAACCTAACTAATACATTTTGTTGTTAATGTTGTTAAATTCTCTTCAGTGTGTGTGCGCACATACCCTGCAAATAATATTGGACTACTTGATCCATTTTATATAAAATGGGCAACTTACAACATGGTACAGTGTAATGCAATCATGGACCATGCAATTGTTAAAAAAGAGTTTGTAGCAAACAATGACTGAGTTTTGAACTGTTATTGAAATGACAACCAAATGTTGTCAATAAATCAACTGTGTGTTATCAAAATATAAACAAAATGTTGTCGAAATAAGACCATTATGGTGTAAATATGTTAACAGTTTGTTGTCAGAATGAGACCAAGTGGTGACAAAATAACAACGAGGTGGCTTAAAAATCTTGACACCATACGTTATCAAATTGAACACAAGGGTAGTTGGCTCACTTTTGACAACGAATGGTAACAATTTTGGTATTTTTATACCGGATTTTTTCCTCTGTATACGTACATTGATATCCATGATCCTATCGGTATCAAAAATAACCTCTTAAGTGTCTTAAAATAACTTTAATCCTTTCGTTTATTTCGTTTATGTTATATACTTGATACAAAGTTTAATTATGTTAAGCAGTAAGAAATTTTAGTTTATTAGGAAAATTAAGTAAACTAGTGCTTTCTCAATGGTCGAAATTCGACCATAAATTTTTATATAAATATGAATAAGACAAAATACATCTAAGTATATATGAATTAACATGTTTCAAGCATTTATTTTTTCCGTCTTAGTGAATCGATTTGGATAGGAATCAACCTCCAGTCCATATGTTATCTTCCACGAGAGTCCGTGAATGTTTAATTAAAGTTTGTAAGTTTAATATAAAAAATATCAGAAATTTTCATTTGAAAAACCAAAAAGTATCAAAAAGTCCCATCTTATAGATTCTTATCCACTCAGGGCATTGCATGTTTAATTTTATGTTTCTATATCTAAAGTAGAGTCTACATTGTAGACGACATGTTTTTTACATCTGACTTGTCAACTTTTCAAGTCACATGTAATTGTCTGTCAAAATTATTGCTGTTTTACAGAAGGTTTATTATAATCGGTCACAAACGTACATGTAAATTGATCTGACATTGTCTCTGTTTTTTTTTCGCATAGTTATTGCAGAAACCAAACTAGTTCTCGGTTTCCAAATAGCTTGCTGCCGCCACAAAAATTTTTATTTGCGCCATAAAATAGTTAAGCCATCTTAACATTTTTTCTTTTAATTCAAAGATACAAATTTAGGATATTTCAATGAAACATTTTTTATTAATATGTATATATTTAAATAGTTTCTATTCAATAGTGAGATGATCATACATATCTCGGTATTGTAAAATATTGCTTGGACGCCGCAGCCGGTTTCTTCCCGGCATTGATTTCTGATGTCAGGTGGTTTGTCAGAAGAAAATAGAGCACGCTCTAATTGTGGACGAAAAGATAACAAAGTAGTTAATGCTATGTTCATACGACGATATAAACCACTCGTTTCGCTCTCTGAAACTAGTTTGCCAAACATGCTGTTCATACGAATGATTCTTGTTTCATTTTGACATTTTTTTGTGTGTTGTTAGTGTGATTTTATTTAAAATAGATAAAAATAAAAGTAATTAAAAGTTAAAAATATATAATTTAATACTTTTATTAATATTATTATTGTATAATTATCACTTTATTTTATTAAACATCAATTTTTTTTTTGTTTTTTTCTTTGTTTTGATTTTTGTTGAGAGCTAGTTCAGATAAACTAACGATAAATGTTATCAAAATTGGAGATGATAGTACATTTTTCCTGTTTCGCAGCATGTTTCAAAATGAAACGACCGGTTTCGCTCTCAAAATTGTATGGGGAAACAAGTCGTTTCAGTCATGTTTGGTGCGCGAAACAGGAATAAGAGAGCGAAACACGAATATTGCTGTCCGTGTGAACATGGTATAACAAAGTAAATCTTGTTTCACTCAAAAGAAAGCGAGCAACAAAATATGTCTCTCAACCTGATTAAAATTGAGTATTTCCGGCTGAGCAGAACAAAATTTAGCTGAGGCCAAGTTAAAATAGTGAAATATTGTGGCAACTTTAGCCACTTTATAGAGAATAATATCTTCTTCTTGTTTTCGGTGTATGGGAGAGTATTTCGGCTTTTAACAAGATAACAAAGTAAAACCGGAAATGTTATTTATATAATAATAAATAATTAAAATATTGCGACAAACTATTAGAAAACTAATTTATTTAAATTAGTTTACAAATGTTTGTGTTGGATTCCTGAAAAATATATATTTTAAGTTTAAAAAAAAATAACTTTCTATTAAACTTCACTCAATTTTTTCTTTTGGCTAAGGGGCAAAAATAAGGACATCCTCCGAAGGTTGGCTATATGTGGCGTATAGCTAAGTACTTAAGCTTCATTTTTGTATACAATTTATTTCAAACTTAAGTTTTTTTTGGAACAAAGTTTGAAAAATTAAATTGTTATTGAACTTCACTCATTTTTTTCTTTTGGCTAAGGGGCCAAAATAAGGACATCCTCCGAACTTTGACTATATGTGGCATATAGCTAAGTACTTAAGCTTCATTTTGGTATACAATTTATTTCAAACTTGAGTTTTTTTAGAGCAAAGTTTGAAAAATTAAATTTCTATTGAACTTCACTCATTTTTTTCTTTTGGCTAAGGGGCCAAAATAAGGACATCCTCCGAAGGTTAGCTATATGTGGCGTATAGCTAAGTACCTTAGCTTCATTTTGGTATACAATTTATTTCAAACTTAAGTTTTTTTAGAGCAAAGTTTGAAAAATTAAATTTCTATTGAACTTCACTCATTTTTTTCTTTTGGCTAAGGGGCCAAAATAAGGACATCCTCCGAAGGTTGGCTATATGTGGCGTATAGCTAAGTACTTTAGCTTCAATTTGGTAACAATTTATATTTAACTTGAGTTTTTTTTTAGAACAACGTTTAAAAAATAAGTTGGGAACGATTTTTTTAATTTGACCAGGTTTTCCAATAAGTTTGTTGAAAGCCGAAAATCATCGCCCATGTAATAAAAAAGAAGTAGAACATGAGTGAGTGCATGTTAGTTCTCTCATATTCGGTTATATGATATTGCCATATAAAGTTACATGCACTTAGTTTCAGGGATGGAAAGTAGATTTATTTTTATATATTATCCAAGTCGTATTAACAATTTTTTATATTTATATTATTATTATAGTTAGAACGTTTGAACGCGCTAAAGTCGATGCATATCTTAGAAAAAATATAATATTTATTGAAAAACTAAATAACTACATATATATTTTTAAATTTCATTCGGGTTTAAAAAGTAAATATTTACTTACAACTATTAAAATTTAAAATTTTAAGAAGCTTAAAATAATTATAAAACTTAATACATATCGTTACCTAAAATTTTTTTTATAAATTAAGTAATTTCAATAAATAAAAATTAAAAAAACAAAACAATAACATAACAGTTCTGGAACTAAAACGAGCAAACAAAAACATAATTCATAACTATGTTATACATATTTTTTAACTAAAACATACTTATGTATTTATTAAAAAATAAACTGCGTGATCATTTTCTTTCAATGGTTTAAGGAGATCTAATAAAATAATCTTTTAGAAAAACAATTGGTTAATTTGGCAGTTTTCTTTAGTTTTGATAAAATTTGACATCGAAAAAAATCTCTCAATTATCGCAGATGTTGGAGAAATCGAAAGCAACCCATGATACAGAATTTCTAATTCTCAGTCCTTTTACTGGATTTCTCTATATATATAAAATCTTTCATAATGCTTTTAGAGACCTGTTTTAATTTTTTAAAATTTTTAACACATCTAATTGTTTCGGTTAATTTTGTTGTTGTGTTACTATCGAGAGTTTCTTCTGTTGGCCGGTCATCTTCTAACTTATCCTGGCAAAGCTAAGCACCGAGCATTTAAAAAAAATTTTTTTCCGAATTCCTTAATTTCTGTTTTTGTACAATATTTTAAGAATGAATTTCTTGAATGAAATATATTGTATTAACAAATATTTCTAAGCACAACTTTTTTGGTGAACTTTGGTACATATAACATAGTAAAATTCTACATGATTGCATTAAGAATGCATTTAAAAAAGCGAGTTGGTTTGCAACTGCCGTTTTGGAATTCACCCATAATTAAAAACACAAAAAATATGGTTTAATACTACAAAAAATCAAAAAGTTTGTTACATCGGTTAATCAACTGAAATTAACCGCTTAATCGTTGATCGAAAAAGGCCAATTTTAAATTAACCGATCAGTTGATCGGGTAGTAATTAATCGGTTAACCGATTAACGGTTACCCGAATGATTACCTTAATAACAAATGACTACAGTAGCTCGTTTCTGTATTTCTCGCATCGTAAAATTTCTTGCATGAAGTGTGAAACAAAAAATTCCATCGTTTCTCGATTTATGAGATAAAAGTGTTTCTGTATTTGAATGCGAAAACAGACACAACAAATTCTGTTTATACTGGAATATTTCCAGTACTTAAGTGTCAAATAAAAGCGAAACGTCAACAAAAGAAATAAATATAATAAAAACAGGGCTGCCAGATTTGACGAGTTATCGTCATCTTGACGATTTTTTGTTCCGATATTAACAAAGTGACGTTTTGATGATTTTTTCTAAAAAAGTGACGAAAGCAAAAACAAAATCAAAAATATTTTATAATTTTGTTGTTACTTTCTATAGAAATTCATCTTGAATTTTTAAATTTCAAACACTTCTATTTTGTGGCGTTGAAAATTAATAAAAAAAAAAAAATAATATGAATGTCTGTAGAAAGCAAAAACAAATTTATAAAATATTTTTGATTTTATTTTTGCTTTTAAAGAAATTGTTGGCGTTGCGTTTTACACTATAAGCCCCTTAGTCTTCCAAATAAGATAATTGTAAATATTTTTATATGTTTGTTTATTAGAAAAAAAGATATCTTTAGAAACAAGGCTGCTTAAATTTTTATATTTATCCCTATTGTGAAAATTGTCCTCGAAAATTGTTTGTTTCTTCCCTAAAAAATGTATCGGCAAAAGCAAAATTTCGAGGGAAAGTAATGGACCGACTTGGCTTATTTTGAACATTTAATACTTTTTATATACATATACAAAATATGATTGATATTTGATATTCTTATCTTATATGTACACTTTTGTGCCAAAACCATTATTCCGGCAAGAAAGAAATTTGTTTGTCTCCCAGTAAAAACTGTTTCAAAATGGATAGCTTCTTTCACTCGTTATTAAGTAGCTTTCTTCCATAAGAACTTCGATAACTACTTTTTTCTGGATGTATTAAGATAAAAAAAAATGACTTACTTTTGAATTTGTTCTTTTTGGCATAACCCTTGTAAAATTCATTAGTTTTTAAGTAGAATTGTATGTAGTGCTTTTATGTGTTTCTGATTACTTAACATATTATTTTGTAGGCGAAGATTTTACTGGGTCTTTAACCCGTTTATTTATGAACCGATTTTTTTAATTTTAACTACAAGGTATTCTACTAAGTCTGTTTCAGGTAAAAAAGAAAAAGATTATAGGAATAGGTAAATTAAAGATTTATATCTCAATTATTAAATAATAATTATTAAATACCCATGAACTTTAACTATGTTTTTGTTTAATTATTTTTTAATAAAAGTCGAAACAAATTTGTTTAAAATTGATTTTAAATTGCACGACTTTTAAAACAACAAAGACGATCTTTTTTATTTTTTTCTCAGGAAATTGACGATTTTGACACAAATTTATCTGGCAGCACTGATTAAAACCAAAACAAGAAAAAGCTAAAAAAAATTTAAACTAACAAAATATAACAATTGTTTTTTGTTTATTTTCATCATATAAATTATGCATTTATCATTAATATTCCTTCTATTTTTTTATTTATTTAAAAAAAATAGTATATAAACATATTTTAAATTCAAAATATCTATATTTTGTTTTTCTCGCCACCAATTTCAAATGTGACTTATTTTGACAGTTCTTGAAAGAAACTTTTCGCAAAATATTGTTATAGAAACACTTTTTCTCGCATCCTTCCAATAATTGCTGGAAAATTATTTAAATGACAGATAATTCTCGCAAAAAATAGATACAGAAACACTTGTGTGAGAAAAACCATTTTTTGTTTCATTTTACACTATTTTTGTTGCAATTCACACGTTTCATGCGAAGAGTTTTACGATGCGAGATATACAGAAACGGGCTACAGGTTGTTTGAACGTCATTGTTATTAAAAATTTATTAATAAAGATGTTGTTACTCCTCTTTCAAACACTTTAATTTAGCTGCACTTTTATACAGGTAACCACAATTGCGTACCTGCACATTAAGGCAGCTAAATGCATTTAAGATAGCTGCATTTTTGATGTACCTGCACAAAAAATCGTGCAAAGGAGATTGTGCAGCTAAGTCAAAATTACTGTACTGAATTTTTACGTTCTTTACAAATGTGTTAAAATTCAAGTATATATTAAAAAAAAAAACAATTAAAACAAGTTTGTGTTTCAAAATATGCCATATCAGCAATATATGAAAAATTAAATGTAATTATATTTAAATGTTACAAAACCATGCAAAAATTATAAACTAATTGTTTCCCCAAATTCGGCTGCGGAAAATGATGTTGTTTCTAAAACAGGTAAACAAGCTAGCAATATCGGAAAGAAAAAAAGAGCGAAACAAATTGAAAAAGCACGACTCAGTTCCTCACATTGAAGTGGAAGAAAATAATGAAAACATATAGGAATTACGTATTTATGTAATTGAGCCCTTAAGTCCACATGTACCATGTTGCAGAAGAGATAAATACTTTATTTTAACTTCTACTTTTGTGGTTATTGTGCCTTACGTTTATGATACTGAATTTTTATGTTTTTTATACATGTGTTAAAAAAAAATCCAAGTGCATATTTTTAAATTTTTAACGCAGAGATGGGTTTTAACAACTAGTATTTATAAACTTCCGTTCTTAACCAACTATAGTGAAGTTTAAATAAGATTTGGCAGAGCCAAATATAACACTTGTACTTGTAAAAATTAGAAGAATTTTTGTTATTTAAAAGTCAATAAAATATAAATCACCAAATGCAGAAGTTGAGAGATCTTTCAATGTGATAATTTATTTAAAAACAAAAATAAGAAATTAAATGTCACTCAACACAAACAAGAAAAATAGAAGAAAAAAATGTTTAAACAGTTTAATACAATTTATTATTTTAAATAGTTTTTTGTTTCTCCTGAAAAATATTCAACACAGCCTTTTGCGTTTTAGGTAACGATATGTATTAAGTTTTATAATCATTTTAAGCTTCTTAAATTTTTTAATAGTTGTAAGTATCTTTTTTTTGAACCCGAATGTTATTTAAAAATATATATGTAGTTATTTAGTTTTTCAATAAATATTATATTTTTTCTAACACTCAATTTACACGATGAATTTTATGACGTCCAATTTTGGACGTCATTTTTTTGTTTGGTAGCAAGAGGTGTAGAGAAGAAAGAGGGGTAGAAAAATAGACATGATTTCTGTTTTCTCTTCCTCTTTCTTCTCTACACCGCTTGCTACCAAACAAAAAATGACGTCCAAAATTGGACGTCATAAAATTCATCATGTAAATTGAGTGTAAGATATGCATCGACTTCAATTTAAATGTAATTTAAAAATAAATCTACTTTCCATCCCTGAAACTAAGTGCATGTAACTTTATATGGCAATATCATATAACCGAATATGAGAGAACTAACATGCACTCTCATGTTCTACTTCTTTTTTATTACATGGGCGATGATTTTCGGCTTTCAACAAACTTATTGGAAAACCTGGTCAAATTAAAAAAATCGTTCCCAACTTATTTTTTAAACGTTGTTCTAAAAAAAAACTCAAGTTAAATATAAATTGTATACCAAAATGAAGCTAAAGTACTTAGCTATACGCCACATATAGCCAACCTTCGGAGGATGTCCTTATTTTGGCCCCTTAGCCAAAAGAAAAAAATGAGTGAAGTTCAATAAAAATTTAATTTTTCAAACTTTGTTCTAAAAAAAACTTAAGTTTGAAATAAATTGTATACCAAAATGAAGCTAAGGTACTAAGCTATACGCCACATATAGCTAACCTTCGGAGGATGTCCTTATTTTGGCCCCTAAGCCAAAAGAAAAAAATGAGTGAAGTTCAATAAAAATTTAATTTTTCAAACTTTGTTCTAAAAAAAACTTAAGTTTGAAATAAATTCTATACCAAAATGAAGCTAAGGTACTTAGCTATACGCCACATATAGCTAACCTTCGGAGGATGTCCTTATTTTGGCCCCTAAGCCAAAAGAAAAAAATGAGTGAAGTTCAATAAAAATTTAATTTTTCAAACTTTGTTCTAAAAAAAACTTAAGTTTGAAATAAATTGTATACCAAAATGAAGCTAAGGTACTTAGCTATACGCCACATATAGCTAACCTTCGGAGGATGTCCTTATTTTGGCCCCTAAGCCAAAAGAAAAAAATGAGTGAAGTTCAATAAAAATTTAAATTTTCAAACTTTGTTCTAAAAAAAACTTAAGTTTGAAATAAATTGTATACCAAAATGAAGCTAAGGTACTTAGCTATACGCCACATATAGCTAACCTTCGGAGGATGTCCTTATTTTTTCCCCTAAGCCAAAAGAAAAAAATGAGTGAAGTTCAATAAAAATTTAATTTTTCAAACTTTGTTCTAAAAAAAACTTAAGTTTGAAATAAATTGTATACCAAAATGAAGCTAAGGTACTTAGCTATACGCCACATATAGCTAACCTTCGGAGGATGTCCTTATTTTGGCCCCTAAGCCAAAAGAAAAAAATGAGTGAAGTTCAATAAAAATTTAATTTTTCAAACTTTGTTCTAAAAAAAACTTAAGTTTGAAATAAATTGTATACCAAAATGAAGCTTAAGTACTTAGCTATACGCCACATATAGCCAACCTTCGGAGGATGTCCTTATTTTGGCCCCTAAGCCAAAAGAAAAAAATGAGTGAAGTTCAATAAAAATTTAATTTTTCAAACTTTGTTCTAAAAAAAACTTAAGTTTGAAATAAATTGTATACCAAAATGAAGCTTAAGTACTTAGCTATACGCCACATATAGTCAAAGTTCGGAGGATGTCCTTATTTTGGCCCCTTAGCCAAAAGAAAAAAATGAGTGAAGTTCAATAGAAATTTAATTTTTCAAACTTTGTTCTAAAAAAAACTTAAGTTTGAAATAAATTGTATACCAAAATGAAGCTTAAGTACTTAGCTATACCCCACATATAGCCAACCTTCGGAGGATGTCCTTATTTTGGCCCCTAAGCCAAAAGAAAACAAATGAGTGAAGTTCAATAGAAATTTATGAGTGAAGTTTAATAGAAATTTATTTTTTTTTAAACTTAAAATATATATTTTTAAGGAATCCAACACAAACATTTGTAAACTAATTTAAATATATTAGTTTTCTAATAGTTGGTCGCAATATTTTAATTATTTATTATTATATAAATAACATTTCCGGTTTTACTTTGTTATCTTGTTAAAAGCCGAAATACTCTCCCATACACCGAAAACAAGAAGAAGATATTATTCTCTATAAAATGGCTAAAGTTGCCATATCTTTTCACAATATTTCGCTTTTTTAACTTGGCCGCACCTAAGTTTAGTTCTGCTCAGCCAGAAATACACAATTTTAATGAGGAGAAGAGAGACATATTTTGTTGCTGTCTTTCTCTTTTGAGTGAAACAAGATTTACTTTGTTAACTACTTTGTTATGTTCACGGAGATGCTCTAATTGAAATTTTGTCAGATGACTTTGCATCTGACTTTTACAGAAGCAATGTTTTTAAACAAAAAATGTTTTTAAAGGGTAACACACGACATGTATGTATATTGCAGTGGGAAATTTGACAAGTCAGATGTAAAAAACATGTCGTGTATATTCAGCTTAATAGTGACGAAAATTGATCAAAGTACCAGATGTAGAACGATCAACCACGACCATGCATGTTTAAGTTTATCTTTATAGGTCCAAATTAACAAAAATTCTAATACTATCATTTTTCATCTTATAGGTTCTCAATCACTCAGGACCCTGCACCTATAATTTTATGTTTCTAAGTTCAATATATATAATAGAAAATTCAAAAAATACCACATGCAGCTCGGAAAAGTAAAAGAAAAAAAGTTGAATTTCCCGTATTTCCCCTTTTTGGTGCTTTTTTTTCCACTGAGGTTCGGTTGACAAACAAAGGAGGAAAGTGTTCTTAACTGGTTTGCCTTTGTCGATTTATATAAACTATTTATATTTATTAGAAACCCGGTTTCTGAGAAATGTCGAATAATCGATCACCCTATTTTTTTTATAATTTGATAGAAAAAACTTTGTGTTTTGCATATGTGTTAAGGCACAACTATAATATGCAGAAGCTGGCTTATGCTTCCGTTAAAAATTAACAAAAAGCATTAAAAAAACTAAAATAAAATCAAAAAATATTTTGTGTCGTACGGAAAGTGCGATCTGTTTCGCACTTTGCTAAAGCAAATTCCAGTTTCATAAAACTTACCAAAAAGTTTTCCTTTGTTCAATATTGTTCGACACATATGAATCACATGTATTCGCACAATTGCTTAAGCCAACTTAAGCATATGACACCGTCCGACAAAAAAGAAAAAATTCGTTAGACACGAAACGGATGATAAACGTCTGAAACTATAAATTAAATGGAGAAAAACTACGTTTACAGTTCTTCATTTCGTGATCCTGTGTCCTTTTTAAAGGACTTTAAAATTTCAAAGGAGTACATATTTGAAAAAATGTTTTAAAATACTTCTGTTCATCCTACTATGCCAAATTTGGTGTCAAATGATCAAGAAGTGCTGTTTAATATTTTTATTTTATCCTGTCAGGATCAAAAGATGTTAAAAATGTCCTTTAAAATGTTTATCCTTTAATATCCTTAAGATTGCCAATAAATTCTGTTAAAAAAAAACCCAAATATCTTATACTAGATGGCAAAATTTCATCCTCCTAGCTTTTTTACTTCAAGTTGTAAATACAAATAAAATGTCGACGAAAGTGGACAAAAAACACAATAAACAAATGTATTCAGGTTTTCAAGACAAAGTCAGAGTTGTCAAAAGTAGAATAGTTTCTGAGATATTCCAACAAGACATAGATTGGTACAAAAATGGCAAAGCTACAGAAGATTTAGTAAATTAACCCACATAGAAATTCAATAGTTTTAAGCTATTTTTAATATTTATTGCTACTAAAAATTTAGCTTTGTTTATTTATTTGTTGTGTTTTTCTTTGATTTGATACAAATCGAAAAGTGGGTTCATTCAATTAATCTTCTGTAACTTTGTCATTTGTCACCGATCTGGATCCTATTGGGCACAAAATGTTCGTATTGAAATAGGCTATCGTCGTAAGTGATAAAATTTAAAAAAAAATTATTGTTTGGTTTAACAAAATTACTTGAAAAGAGCAAAATTGCAAAAAATCATGAAATTTATAATGAAGTTTAAAATTTTGTCTATAACTATAACTCTGCCATTTGTTGACTCATTTTCACAAACGACCGATGGTTATTTTAGAAATTTTATAAACTTTCACTAAAAAGTTTAAAATTTTTGGAGATATTTCCATAATCTTTTTTAAAAACACGAATAACGGTTATTTGGAATATCGGTTCTACTTTTGACAATTCTGACTTCATATTCGGATTCAGCGGACAATTTTACATAGTTGTCAGATTCATTTGGCCAAAAAACTGTCAAGTAGTGCTATTAAAATTTTTTTTTTTTAATTAAAAACTTTTAAATGTACTAATACAAATTATTTTCTAATAATAAATAACTTTAATAAAAAATTAAAAAAAGTTTTTTTCATTAATAAAAATAAGTTAAGGTAAGAACATAAAGTGCTCAGTAAGAACTGAAGTAAATGCTTCTTTGAAGGCACTCTTGCAATTATGGAAACGTTTTACTGAAATGCATACCACTAGCGCTTAATGCAAGCCATAAGAAACTCTCTTTAAGAAGCGCTTTTTAATATGTATGAAAACAGTGGTTTCACTGGCACATCAAAAGGCGCTTCTCGTCAATGTTACACTCACCACTTCTGATATGCGTTGAATAAAGTGCTTTTTGTGTCAAAAATGTATTGCTTTAAAGTGGGAACTCGCCATATTAAATTCATGCCTTCCATATGCGAGATGTTAAGCGAAACTTTTATGTTTCTCCCTTACACAGAGAAAAAATAATTTTCATATTTGAATACGAAAATCGCATATTTGATTACAAAAATTTTTGAATTTTCTGCGATGACGATTTTTGCGGTATTGATAAAAAAGGTTGTATGTATAATTGTTAAATTTTTAGTCAAAAACCAAGTTTATTGAGTCAATAAAAAAAGTTGTTGCCCAAAATAATTTTTTTCAGCAAAATGTTTACTTGATTTGTTAAAATAAATTGTTGAAAATGTTGAATAAATCAAACAAAGTGTTAATCGAAACTTTATTTTTTTATTTATTAATGATGATGCCATAAATTTTAAATTTTTATATTTTTATAAAAACACTGAAATTTATTATGCGGGGATAAGTAAGTTCCTATGCGCATTTCACTGGTTGCTTAGACCAGATCATCTGGAAACCTTTTCCAAAGACTTTGGCAAAACTAAATATATTATTTAAATAAAACTGTAAAACAAATGAGAATTATGAGCTATTTAATAATGGACAAGAGTTGTTAAAATACTGTCTTTACTTTGATTCAAATATTTTTTTTATTGAATATGAAGAAATATTTAAATATTTCATTATTTTGCAAAGTGTAAATTTGATAAATTTTTTCTTTGAATCAAACAAAAAGTTTGTTGACCTAAAATTTTATTTTTAACAAACTGTGTTGTTAAAAATTTTCTTGGGATATTTTTTCTGTGTACAAACCTGCTTCGTCCGAAGCTCAATTTTTTAGTGGGTTTGCGCACAATTTTCTGTATCTTGTCGGTAATTGAGACGAAGTTCTGGGTCAGTATCAATGATAAAAACATCTCTAGTCACTAGAGTCTAGTGTATATCTCCTTGAGTAATTTATCTCTTCTTGTAATATTTGTACTCCTTCGAAATGTGGTTTATGAGTTGTCAGCGTACAGTGGGCTGCTAGCGCAATTTTTTGCTCAATAGGCGTGTTACTAGCTTTTTGGTCAGATTTATGCGAAGATATTCTTGTCTTAAGTTTTGTTTTTGTCGTCCCAACGTATACTTTATTGCACATATTGGGCTCGTCACCACAACACGGAATTTTATACACCACATTTGACTTTTCTTTCTTTTTAATTTTCGATTTTGTCTTACTTTACAACTGATTCACAGTGTTGTCCGTTCTAAATGCTAGTTCAAAATTTTCTTCGTCATAATTATGGTTGCCAGATACCAAAAGTCAAATAACTGGACAATAGAAAAAATTCACCTGGATTTTTAAAAAATAACTGGACAATTTGAAAAAGCACTTAACTATAAGGAAATTTAAATTTTAAAAAGCAAGGAAACGTAACACTTAAAAATTTGTCATATCATATTACAAAATTATAATCAGGGCGAATTCACTACTAGTGACAGCGAAAAGCCTGCTGACTTTGACAGTTCGAACCACTTTGTTTTGGATTCATAATATTTTATTTATAAATAGTTGACATTTCGAACCTTAAACATCTCCTGTTTCTGTGGTTTTTGTTTTTAGTAGTATATGTATATAAATTCAACTTGGTATATATTAAATTAAATCAAATAAAAAAGTACAGAAACAGCCATGTTATGGATCGAGTGAAATTGAAATCAATGGAGATTTCCAGTTAAATTTTTCTTTAAATTACCGTCGTTTTTTTATTTTAAGAAAAGTTCTAATGAAGATAAGCTGTACTCATAGTATGAAGTAAGTATATAAAACAAAATTATTGATGAACTTTAAACACTGGATCGTTTTTCAAGTTTGTTCGATTTTGACTTCACTCGAAATCGATTTTCCGATAATATATATTTTGTTTGTATTGTATTTTGAAGAATTTAATAACTTAATACTTAAGTTGTAAGCAAAAATGTTTGAAACAATTTGCAACTTTTATCAAAATTTAGACTTATCAAAATTGTTGCCTTTATTGGGTCATATGAATGGATTCGTGTGAGTAAAATTTATCAGAAATACCTTAAGTCTTGAACAAAAAGTATTGCTAGTTGGAATGACTAACAAAATAGATCAATTTATATTAGTTTTTTACGATATTTTTATGGCATTTTTGGAAAACTGGACCTCTTTCTCCATCTCAATAATTGGAATGTCTATCGGCAAATTAGAAATTTTTTCTTAGTATATGATTTTGTTCTAAACAATAATAAATATAATTAATAAAAAAGTAATTTTTCCAAATTAACTGCCTGTTCAACGATTTCGAACGTAGACGTTCGCATAGAATTTTGTATAGAAAATATTTTTAAAACTGAGTGTTTTTCATATAAATTTTCTATGCGAACGATATCGTTCGAAATCGTTGAACTGGCAGTAAATAAAGTTTTTTAACTAGATAAATTGCATTTTAGCTGGATCCTGGACACCACTCAAAATAACTGGACAATCCAGGCCATTCCAGGCCGTCTGGCAACCCTAGACTTAATTATCCGAGTTTTTCCATCTTTCAGAAAGTCCAGAAATATATGACACGCCTTTTAATCTTTTTGGTTCTCTTTGCTCCTGCTGCCTTTTGTTTTTTGCATGTTTTATAAGATTTTTAATTGTCTTTATTGGGAAGTCATTCATACTTAATATATTAGTTATTTTTCCTTTATTATTTTTATGGAATTAAGTGTCACTTATTTTAAAAATTCGTCGTAAGAAATTTGATGATGTATTTATAATTATTCTTCTAGGGTGCTTGGAATAGAAATTGATCAATCGTCCCGAGGCTGTTGGTTTTTGATACCAGTTAACTTCTAAATAGTTCCATTTTCTTATGGTCATCGCGTCTAAGTATGGTAGTTGGTTATCGCTTTCCTTCTTCATGGTAAATTGTATTTGTCCATTAAATGAATTCAGTTTTTTGATGGTGTCATTTATCCTGTCCTTTTTTAATATTGCGAATAAGTCATCCACGTATTTCATCATTATCCTCGGTTTTTCGTCCATTTTATGAAGTGATATGTCCAGAAGTTGTTCCATAATAATGTCAGCTATCACTGGTGAGGCTGGAGAGCCCATCGGCATTCCTTTTCTTTTTTCATAGATTTTGTCATCATACATAAAATATCTACTTTCCTTAATACAAAATCTCAGAATGTCTATAAACACATGAAATAATTTCGTCAAACCAGTGCCCATGTTCTGTAACTCTCGCGACGAGAAACTTTTCGATTGAAATGTGTGAAATGAAACAAAAATGCCATATATTGAAACAAACAGCAGTTTTTCTCACTAAAGTGTGTCTGTACCTTTTTTGGCGAGTACTAGCTGTCACGTAAGGAAATTACTAGCCAATTTATAGAAAAAGTGTGTCTGTAACATTTTTGTGAGAAAAGTTCCCGCTTTAACCTGTCAAATAAACTCACGAATAAAAATTGGGGCGAGAAAAAACAATTAAAAATGCAAAATGCAAGGAATAATGATACAGTAGTTTTGAATTAACTGCCTTTTATTTACGTGCACTTTTGACTCAACTGCACAAAATTGACAATTTTTGGCATTATTCTTTATAATCCCAAACAAATTCCTTTTTTAAGTGTACTTTCTTTACCTGCACATTTAAGATAAGTGCCCAACATTTTTGGCTTTTTAAAGTTATTTTCATACAAAAATTCAAGTTAGCTGCACTTTGACTTAACTGCCCAAAATACATATTTCCTGTAATTATTCTTCAAAATCCTTGTTTACGTGCATTTTGTATACCTGAACATTTTTCATGTTTTTGGGCAGCTTTAAAATATTTTCATATAAAACATCAAAGTTAGCTGCACACATGAAAAATATGGTGGCCACTTTACACATAAATATCCAATTTAAGCTGTTTATAAAATCAAAAATCGCGAACACGTCAAGTTGGTATCGTTATAATTAATTTATTTTGTTTGCATGTACATACATTTATGCATGTGGGTTGTGGTTACAGCAACTTTACCACGATTATATGAAAGGAATAGCAATTCTTTATAAAAATGCATAGCAAATGCCTACAGGTTGTTTGAACGTCATGGCTATTATCAATTTATTAATAAAAACGTTGTTACTCATCTTTCAAACACTTTACTTTAGCTGCACTTTTATACAGGTAACCACAATTGCGTACCTGAACATTAAGGCAGCTAAATACATTTAGATAGCTGCATTTTTGATTTACCTGCACAAAAAGTCCTGCAAATGAGATTGTGCCGCTAAGTCAAAATTACTGTGATATTTTGTTCTTGGCACATTTTTTCATTGTTTAATTATTTTGCTTTTATCATTTTTATAAAATATACGAATGTTTTAAAAGCTCGTTTGCAAACAACAAACATTAAACTCACACTTTACATTTTTTAATTTTAGTAAATTTTTAGTTTTAGTAAATTTTGGTCGTCGTCAACGATATGTATTGCTGGCATTCTCAACGTCTGCCTTGTCACTTCGGCTTCGAGTGCAATGTTATGACATTTATTACGTAACGACGTAATCTCTTTTGATAGTTTTCGACATGAATTACAGACACACTTTTTGTCACTTTGCGAGAAACAATGGAATATTTTGTTTCATATCTGATTGGGTTGGTTTTTATTTAAACTTTAGAACAAATCTAGTTTACCGACGCAGCTCCAAATAAAAAAAAAAGTATATAGGATGATAGAAAATTGAAAAATAAGAAGAACAAATTAAATAAAAAAATTGGCGCAAACGCTTAGTTTTCGAGTTATGGACGTTTTTAGTTTTCATAGAAATATATAATTTTTCCAATACATTTCTAAAGGTATATGGCCAATATTGATATCATTTTGAAGGTTTTGACTAGATCTTTCTGGATAAATAGAATTTATTTAGAAATTTTTAGCTCTTAAGCTCACATTACAGTTTTTGTGTACTAAGTGTATAATTTATTTAAATAAAAGTGTAATACAAATTTTATAAAATAACACATGTCGCAACAAAAACTTCATGCTTAGCCGGCCTTCGGCCGGACGCAAAGATTTTCTTCTCTATGATATAACAAACACCGGCTTCGCTAACTAAAGCTTCTCTGCATAGCCGGCCTTCGGCCGTCCGCAAGAATTTTCTCCTCTTTGGTATAGCAAATACCGGCTTCGCTAACTAAAACTTTTCTGCACCTAAAAAATACTTAAATTAACCTAAAGGGGAAAATAATATGCAAATACAAAAACAAAAGACATATTTGCAATCGTGAGCAAATTAACTTTAATTTGAGTACCCACGCATATCACTAAGTGGGCAGGGCAGTTTTTTGGTTCCGGGGGCCCCACGTTTTTTTTTTTTTTTCTTTTTTTATGCTGAAACGGGTGGCATATTTTTTTTTTGTAGCCCCATAAACTGCACTTCAGCCAAATCACATATTTTTATGAAAACTAAAAACGTCCATAACTTTAAATTTTTTAATTTTTTATTCTTAAGCTTCGTTCACAATCAAAAAAACATTTTCACTTGGTGTTCATAATAGAGCAACAATTTCTTTTGCCACCACACACATTTTGCATTAAGAACATGTTTGAAAATTTTAGCCACAACAATATTATGCATTTATTATTATTTTTTACAACATTTTGTTGAAATTTTCACTCAAAACTAAATAAAATTATTTTAAACGTCAGAAACAATTTCATACAAATTGTTGCTGAAGTTCTAGTTGACTCAACTCTAGTTACATTAAAAAAAAACTTTTGTTACATTTTTGTTCTAAAAATGAAAGGAAAATAAATGAAATATTTTAGGAAGAAAAAAGATAGAAGAAAAAACGAAATTGTTTCTCTGATTGTGAACGAAGCTTTATTTTTCAATTTTCTATCACCCTAGGTACTTTTTTTATTTGGAGCTGCGTCGGTAAACTAGATTTATGCCAAAACTTTATTTAAATTTTTATTTCGATGACCAATTTTGTTAGCATAATGGTTAAAATCTTAGCAAGACAAAAGCAAGGTGTACAAATCTGCCATATAAACGCATAAAGTTTATTGTGTAAAATTGATGATTTTCGATTTATTTTCGAAAATTCTAATGTTGACGTTGTGTGTGTTTCTGAGACCTGGCTCACTGAATCTATACCAGATAGTCTGATAGGCCTTAATGGCTATAAAGTATTTAGATTTAATAGGAGCTGATGTGGTGCAGGAGGAGTTGCAATATTTGTAAAAAAAGTATCACATGCAAATTTTGTTTAAAAGGCAAAACAAACCGACATGATTGAATATATTTTTACCGAAATCCCATCATTTGGGAGAAAATTACTAGTTGGATGCGTTTATAGACCCAAATTTAACATACCTTTTGACAATTTTATCGAAATTTTAGAAATTATGACCATTCCGTACAAAGATGAAGTGATATTAGGTGACTTCAATTCAAATCTTCTCAAAGAATCGAACCTTAACGATAGTATGGACTCATTAGGACTTTCACCTACCAATATTTCAAAGCCAACACATTTTACAACTCTTAATAGTACATTGATTGATATTATATTTGAAAGTGACCCATCTAAAGGCTCTTTGTATGTATGATCAAATCTCTGCTTCTTTTTTTTCCAAACATGATTTGATGTTTTAAGTGTACGATTTCTCGCTACAACAAGAGGATCAGGTTTATAGTTACCGGGATTTTGGAAACGTAAACTACGACTTGCTATATGAAAGTTTCTATTTTTTTTGATTGGAAAAACATTTACTTTGTGAGTTCTGTTGACGATCAGCTAGCATTTTTGGAAAACAATATTCTATCCCTATATAATGAAACCGTGCCTTTTATAAGGAAAAAAATTACATGTAAGAACAAACCGTGGTTCACCACAACATTGAGCAATCCCTACAACGTAGGGATCTATCTTACTCTAGATGGAAACGTTTTAGAACAGCAGGACTTAAGGGTGAATTCCGCTTTGCCAGAAGGGATGTTAATAATCAAATAAGATTGGCTAAATCCAACTACTATACTAAACGTTTTAGTTCTGCCATTGACTCAAGGAAAACATGGAAGACCATTTGAGACATTGGTATCGGGAAAGCAGTTAAAACTAATAGCTGTACCCTCGATGCTGGTGAACTCAATAATATCTTCACCAAAATACCATCGGTTTCTACAAATAATGTGATACCAAACATGACCCCTTTCAATTATGACTCGAGTTCTCGAGAAAATTCTTTCCAGTTTTCTTGTGTTAGCCAGGTTGAGGTTTTGTCTTGCTTTTTATTGGTTAAATCCAATGCTGTGCGTTCCGACAATATAAATCCTTATTTTATTTAAATTCTTTACCATTACTACTG
Organism: Pollenia griseotomentosa; assembly: GCA_963931875.1. Taxonomy (NCBI): domain Eukaryota; kingdom Metazoa; phylum Arthropoda; class Insecta; order Diptera; family Polleniidae; genus Pollenia; species Pollenia griseotomentosa. The sequence continues at coordinate 172,730,190 of OZ007560.1, read as the reverse complement.
CCATTTATAACTCACCTTTTTAATTAAATTATAACTTTTAGTTCCTTTCCTACAAAATGGAAGCACGCAAAGGTTATACCACTACCAAAGTCTAAAACGGAATATCGTCCAATAGCAATTCTAAGTTTTCTTTCAGAAATGTTGGAGAAGATTTTGCATTTGCAAATGAGTGCCTACATACATGAAAATCGTTAAATGTCCGATAAACAATCGGGGTTTCGTCCCAACCATAGCTGTGTAACTGCACTGGTTGACGGGTCTGGCAAGGCATTTGACACTTTAAACCATGAAACTTTATGCTCGAAATTGGGACATTTTTTTAACTTTTCATCCTCATGAACTAAATTAATATCGTCATATCTTTCTTATAGAAGTCAATGCGTACACATTAATAGCACTATTTCAAATCCAATAACACTCACAAAAGGTGTGCCACAGTGATCGATTCTAGGACCCCTCCTTTTATCAGTTGATGCTAATGATTTACCACAGCAACTTACTTACTGTAAAATACATATGGGGGATTTCATGTCAAGTGACCCAATTTTGAAATCGATGTCTTCCGATTTGGATGAAATTTGCACCAAGGTTAGTCCTATTGGATAGTAGTTCAGACACAAATTTTCAACAAGATCGGTCTAAAAGTTTCTGAGTTAGTGGGGGTCAAAATTTGACATTTTGGCCATACAGGTGTTCTTTCTTATCCATGTAACTTATTACCTATTGGTGTTAGCAAAATTTGTCCCAAGTAGCTTCGATAGCTATTTGATCCATCTTTTGAAAAAAATTTTTTTTGTTTTTTTAAAAAATTTTTTTTATTATTTTTTTTAGCGGGAATGTTTTTTTTTTTTTTGCTCAAAAGAAAGCTTATGTCTTTTCCTTTAAGGTAGTTTTGGTCGCTTTTTGGGATGCGAGTGGCTTATGTATAAAAAAAAAATTATTTCTAACTCTAGACGAGGGTTTTTCAATTTTTAGCATATGCACTATTTTGAATTTTTTCCTATTTGTGTTTAAGTGTTTCTAAAGCCTTAAAAATAAAACGTTTGCAAAGAAACTAGACAAATTAACCTTTCCGACGGTATGTTACAAACTCAATTATTATTTTATACCTTCGATACTGTAATTCCCACAATATGTTAATCCCAGGAATAAAATCACTTTTTTTCTGTAGAAATGTTGACAAATTAAATTCTTTTTATTAATTTCTAATAATAATTAAATTAATATATAATTATAATAATAATAATTTCTAATAATAATAATAAAAAGATAAAGATAAATAATTTAATAAAATTTTATCTTAATCACATTAGATCCTTTTATATCCTAATTTTTTTTACATTTAATTTGTTGTAGCTGATGAAGTGTTTAAGTTCAAATGTATCTCCAAATCCTTGAAGAATGACCACTGCTCTTTGACTAAAAAGTCATGCGTTCTAAAATTTAGCAATCCTCTACACATTTCTTCCACAAAATCATCTATATTTGAAATGATTGTTTTCAATGTGCATCTTTCAGTCTGAAGCCAAGATTCAAATTTTAACTCCTCAATACATTCTCGCTCAAAAGAGCTAATACAATTCTCTTTGATGAATGTTGTTTCCGGGCAATTTGAACATTCGCCTAAGTGACAAGAAGTTGTTGCATTAGGACACATAATCAATTTAAGGCAATCGCGGTAATCGTGCAATTCTTCTGGTGAATCATCTGTTAAATACCTTAAGTTAATTTCCTTTAACATCAGTTTAACATTTTCATGGTAAATGCAAACGCATACTGTGTCAGTTCCGCTGCTTCCTGCCAAAACGCAGTGTTTTGGCCTCAGATGGGTAAATTTTGTGAAGCCAATTTTGACATCATCGTGTTCTGTTTGAAATGTTGCGAATAACTCATTCAGGTTGCAGAGAACCATTCTCTTTTGCATTTGAACTTTCTTGCCATCGATTCGTACGGACATCCAGTCTTTCATCCCTGGCATCAAGCGACTCATATCATCTCGCTGATAAAACTGAGTTACTAGAGCTTCAGTTTCGCACTCTAAAGTTTTCCCCTTCTTTTTGTTTGGGAGTGTAAGAATACCATGCTCAGCAACCAATTTTTTAGCAATTCTTGCTTTTCGTTGAGACGTTCCAAACTCAGCCATTATTTTTGCACAACTCCATGTGGATGGAGCAAGAGTAAGAAGTTGAATTCTTTCAGCTCTGCTCTGTGACGTCTTGTATTTCTCTTTTATTTGTTCCAGAACTTCTACTGCATCCTTATGATATTTGTTTTGGCACTCATTCTTTGAACGTATACTTTCTACTGAAAAGTTAGAATAACCATCATCATCAACAGTTCTGTCATCATTCTCAGAACTACTTCGCAAGGCTCATTACTATTCAAATCCGGTAATTCGTTCAACTTTCCCAGCTCTTTTCTGCATGACCCACAAATTTTCCACCGTTTTGACAGCGTAGGAAATTTTTTTAATAAGCCGTCGGAAATATTTCGCATATCCGATGATCTGTGAACTTTTTTTGTTAAAGGGATTAAAACAAAAAGAAGCAAATATATCACTTTGAAGCTTGGCCTTTTTCAGAGCTGTAGACATTGTAAAAATAAATTATGTACATAACACACGTCTAAGCTGTAACGCTGTTTAAAAAAAACTGTATACCGAAAGTCTTCAGAATGACAATAAATAGTTTTTTTAAGATCATATATGTAGTGCATTTTAATGAAGGTGTCTAATTTTTTTTATAAGGGTGAAGAAGGGCTTAGTGTGGGTTAACCGCATGTTACATAATAAAAATAATAAAGTACCTTTTTTAACCAATTATTACTAATAATAATAATAAAAATAAGCCACCTGTAAATTTTCACCTTCTAAACATAATATTAAAAAACTACCTGTTAACTTCTATCTCTCCACCCACATTTTAAAGGCAAGTGTCATAAAATAATAAATTAAGTGGTATTTCGGAGAATGGCCATGGAATATTTCCACCTGATTTAAACACTCGTCTCTGGGGCACCTGATATTTTGACAACAAAAATCACATTAAGTATTACGTGCGCTCAAAACTGTATATTTTTTTATGTAGGAAAAATTAAAAAAAGAATTATTTGTCAACATTTCTACAGAAAAAAAGTGATTTTATTCCTGGGATTAACATATTGTGGGCATTACAGTATCGAAGGTATAAAATAATAATTGGGTTTGTAACAAACCGTTGGAAAGGTTAATTTGTCTAGTTTCTTTGCAAACGTTTTATTTTTAAGGCTTTAGAAACACTTAAACACAAATAGGAAAAAATTCAAAATAGTGCATATGCTAAAAATTGAAAAACCCTCGTCTAGAGTTAGAAATTATTTTTTTTTATACATAAGCCACTCGCATCCCAAAAAGCGACCAAAACTACCTTAAAGGAAAACCCATAAGCTTTCTTTTGAACAAAAAAAAAACATTCCCGCTAAAAAAAAAAATAAAAAAAGTTTTAAATTTAAAAAAAAAAATAAAAAAATTTTTTTAAAAAAACAACAAAAAATTTTTTCAAAAGATGGATCAAATAGCTGTCGAAGCTACTTGGGACAAATTTTGCTAACACCAATAGGTAATAAATTACATGGATGAGAAAGAACACCTGTATGGCAAACTTTGACCCCCTCTACCTCTGATACATTTTAACCGATCTTGTTGAAAATTTATGTGTAAACTACTATCTAATAGGACTAACCTTGGTGCAAATTTCATCCAAATCGGAAGACATCGATTTCAAAATTGGGTCACTTGACATGAAATCCCCATATGTATGCGGATGCTGCTCACTTGTACTTAAGTAGTCCTGCAAACTCTATTAGGGAAAATGTCGATAAACTCTATTATGATCTGAACAAAATACATTGCTGGGCAGTTGCAAATTGCCTTTGTCTTAATCCACAAAAGTCGAAAAGCCTACTAATTCATAAAAAAATCCATTACACCCTTTACTGAAGATGACATTTTAATAAATAACAATGTTTTAGTTGCAAAATTAGACAAGCCGGGCACATGGCGTTTTAGCATAATTCGGGTAGGCTGAATCCAATGGTGCTAACCGTTTTTTCAGGTTAGCTCATATTTTTCAGATATACCGTTATTTTGAAAATGGAGGAGGTTGCACAACATATATTCACGTAACTCAAAAACGGTTTAGTTTATTCAAATTACAAAAAAAAACCGAAATTCCGAAATTTTAAAATATGAGCATTCGTTTTCATAATTGGAAAAAAAATAATTTTTTTATCAAAATTTCGAAATTTTTGTGTTTTAAAAATTCACAAAAAATTGGAAAATGCAGCTAGGCTTCTAATTTTTTGCAGACCCTTGGCCCCTGCAGCGCCTAGGATCCCCCAAGATGGGTCAAATGTATGACCAACCCTACTTTATTTTTCTTTTATTCATTTATTTATAACATACCTACGCGGTATCTCCATTCCATAAGGGGGCTCCCATACAAAATGTTCAATGCAGACTAGAGATATATTGAAGAAAAAGTCCCATAAATGCCCAGGAGTTGCCCCTAATGGGATAAAATGTATGACCGACCTCATTTAGTTTTTTGTCTTTAACATTTTCTGAAGACATACTTTCCCCTTATCTCCACTTCTTAGGGGGGCTTCCATACAAATATTGGGTTTTATGAAATTCTTAAATTAATTAAAATTTGTCGACTTTTATGAATAAAATCAAAAGTTGTAAACAGATTTTAATCATTTATGGCTTGTTTTGTTTGCAGCTTCGTTTTTTATATGTCTGCAGAAATCTAGCTGCATTTTCAAATTTTTTATGAATTTTTAAAAAAGCAAAAATTTCGAAATTTTGATGCAAAAATTATTTTTTTTTTTTTTTTTAAATTATGTTTCTAAAACCACTGCTCATATTAAAAAAAAAGTTTTGCTTTTCTTAAAGAAAATTTTATTGTGGAATTTCGGTTTTTTTTAGTAATTTTATTAACTAAACCGTTTTTGAGTTACGCGAATATATGTTGTGCAACCTCCTCCATTTTCGAAAATATATATATATCTCAAAAACAAGAGCTAACCTAAAAAAACGGTTGGCACCATTGGATTCAGCGTACCCGAATTATGCTAAAACGCCATGTGCTTAGCTTGTCTAAAAAAAGTGTAAATTTCGAGAACAGTGTAATCAAAAAATCGACATGGTGCAAAGAGTTAGGAACTAAGGGAGAGTGTTCAACAACAACATAACCTGGTCAAGCCTCATAAATACTCTCGTAGTTCAAACGTATGTCAAACTTCGAGCGCTGTGGGAAACACAACACTTCACGCCACTAAGAACTTCTTGCTTCTTGCGAAAGCTTATCTGATTCCTAGTCTTACTTACGGTTGTGAACTTTTCTAACTGTGATTCCATCAGTAAGAAAAAATTAGAAGTTTTGTACAACGACATTTGAAGATATGTTTATCGATTGAAGAAGAGTGATGGAGTCTCGGCATTTTCAAAAAATCTTTATGGAGTATCCTTCGAAAAAATTCTTAAATTTAGAGTCCTTATTTTTCTGCACAAAATTGTATGTACGAAAAAACCCCAATACATTAATAATTTCATATAATTTGCTAGATCCACCAGGGGTAAAAACATAATTATACCTAGATTTAAATGTCTTGTGTCTGAATGGCAATTTTTCATAAACGCCGTTCGTCTTTGGAATGATGTGGCAAACAACCAACAAACAAATAGCAACGAAACTCTTTTTAGGAAATTTTTATTTAAAACTTTCGCTTAGCTTAAACTAAAATGTTCGTGATAAATTTATTAAATGCTATTATATCTGTATTTTTTGTTTAATTTTTATATAGTTTTTATTTTTAATATAATTTGAAGTATTACTTTTATTATATTTATTTTTTTTTAATTTCCTAATTTAAAATCGTGTATATGGCAATCCTTATAAACCAATATAATCCTTTTCTTTAATTATAAGACTTGTTCTTGTTGTGCAGGAAATCGATAAATAAATAAATAAATATTTTCGATGCGAGAAGTTCTTACTAAAGTTACAGAACATGGGTGCAGTACTCTGTTCTTTTTGCGCAAAATGTACCTGGCAACATTATTTTCAAGCGCGAAATAATATCGTCGCGGTTTTTACTAAGTGATCTAACTGAAATTTTCTTGAAAATTGAGTTAAGTATTTAAAACAAAAATATTTGTCTCTTTCTTTATTTAACACATAACAAAAGATACATAACATACATACATAACAAATAATGCATAAAATGCATGCCAATTTTATTCGTATTTTGGCTAGGAAATGACTACATTTTAGACAAAAAACATTAAAAGTGCTCTCCTGTAAAATTTGTAAAAATGTTAGTTAGGTCAGTTAGTAAAAACCGCGACGATAAGAGCATCACGTTTGTCAGATGTGGCGATTTCTCTTCAAACGTGGCGATTTTCAAACTTGTTTGGCGATTTATAAAATAATTGGCGATAATGTTGGCTATTTTTGATGACCCATGAATTTGTTTTGAAATTCGTTAAATTCAGTACGAAAAAATAATTTTATTTGTATTCTAGTATTTTTTTATGTATTAAATTTCAGGCATTCATATGTTTGGTCAGTATTTGAAACTAAATTATGTAATGTTGAAATGGCTGATGAAGATTAAGAAATGTTTAAGAAAATAGTTTTTAATAATGGGTGATTTTTTAAGCGTAGATTTTTTAAAAATCTAATAAAACACTCAAATTTGCATCATATATTCAAAATGTTTATTGGAATCGATAAATTGGTCTTTGCAATTTACTTTTTAAATATAACTTCATGTAAATGTTGCCCGCGGCTCCGGTTCAAATGGTCCATTCGTAAGGTCCAATTTTACACCACTTTTTCGAGCATTTCGGCCTGTATTCGACGAATAACACGTGTAACATGGCCATTTCGAGAGATAAACTTCTCACCAAATTCTTCCTTCAATATGTCCATTGTTTCACGAGCTGTGTGGCACGTCTTGTTGAAACCACATATCAACCAAGTCCAACTCAGCCAATTGTGGCAAAAAAAAAGTCGCGTATCATGGCGCGTGGTTGAATAACACATGCCCAATACCTGAGAACGGCGACGAACTGATATTTCACTATCCTCATTAACACTGGTCGCTACGGCTGCAATATTCTTTTCGGTACGCACTCTACGAAAACGAGTCGGTGGTTTAATGTCCACCAAAGTAAATTTGGTGATAATAGCACGAATTGTTGATTCACTAGGTCGATTATGACGACCATAAAAAGTTCGTAACAAATGATGAACATTTCTCACAGAGCACGAATTTTGATAATAAATTTCAACGATTTGCAGTCGTTGTTCGTTTGTGAGTTTCTCCATGATGAAATGGCAGAGTATACTGAACACTTTTCACTTTCACAGATGTAGTTTGGACACAATTACCAACCAGTGCTGCCAGCCCGATAAACTTAATTCATAAAAAATCACCCTTTATTTAGAAATGCTCTTGTTGTAAGAATTAATAAATAGAACTCTTTAAAACATTAATATATTAAAAGCTAATGAACATTTTTCCATTATAAAATTTATTATCACAAACAAAATTCGTTGTGTTAAAGATATTTCAAAGATTTTTATGAATCCTCTCGTACCTTTGGATGTTTATGAAACACAATAGAAAAAATCCCAATTGTTCATTTGAAAGAGTATTTTAAAAACGATATTCCATTAAATTTAAATCGTTGAAAGTGACAGTCTAGATGGCGATGTGTAAACAACATAGCTTTCAGTTTTTTGTGTTTATAAAAATTCACTATGATTCTTGAATTTAAGGAAAAGAAATCCCTGATGATGATCTATATTCAAAGAAGATAGAAATATTGGACACAAATAAAAAGGAATTTTTATTTACAAAAAACACTGGCCTCGAGCTTGACTAATTTTTATTTATTTAAATTTCGAAAGGTCGAATAAGAACATCTTTGGCCTAGCCAAAAATTTATGCTGGTAGTTCCAACTAGTAATGCCTGTGTTGATAGAGTATTTTCAATAATAAACTCCACTTAAACTCGCCTTCGAAGTATATTTTGCTCAGAACTTGACCCCAGCGCTATCTATCGAGTCAAAATTTTATTAGGAAACTTATTTTTGCTTAAAAAATATATTTTGTAAATGGTACCATAAATAAAAAAATTTTAATATCACAACAGCGCCACCTATCGGGATTAAGCTTAAGAGCAACCGGGCTTCCGACTAAAATACTTAAGTGTCAATCGGTCCAGCGGCTCTTAAATTTTAGGATCACATACACGGCACAAACGTTTATATATACATACATATATAGGTTAACAAAAAAAATAATGTTTTAATAGAAAACGAGATTATAAATATTTACTGCCTTATTTATAAAAAATAAAACATGTTAATAAAGGGTTTATTAACCGCTTTTATTTTTTATAAATTAGACCGTTAAAATTTATCAATTAAAAAGATTTTGTTTGCCGTGCTTTATTCCCAATTTTTATACCTGATACAAACACTGAAATTTATTGTCGATCAGGGCTGTCAGATTTTTTGGAGCTCCATCGCCAAACCGGATGTCAGAAATCGCCAAACGTCAATTTTGTTCAGTTTTCCTAACATTTTTTTTAATTAAATATTACATACAAAAAAAGGATAGGATAGCCAAAAACTGAGAAAAAATACAAAAAAGTCGACGAAAGTAAATTATGTTTAGTTTCTTTATTTATTTTTTTAAATATGTAACATAAAATGGAGATCATATGCTTAGTTAAAAAAAACTAAAATTAAGTACACAAGTCTATAAGATCGTACATAACAAAAAATTACAAACTGTTAAAAAATCGCTGAAATAATATAAATGGTAAAAATAGCCAAGTAAATCGCCAGTTATATCAAAAATCGCCAGTGGCCAAATGGAAAATCCAACCACCAAACACGTTTCAAAATCGCCACGTTTGACGAGAAATCGCCATATCTGACAGCCCTGTTGTCGATGGGATAAGCTATTCCCATGCGCATTTCACTGGTTGCTTAGGCCAGATCATAAGAAAACTCCATCCAAAGAGTTTAGAAAAACTAAAGATATTAAACAAATAAAACTGTTAAGCGAATAAGAATAATAGGCAACAGTTTTACTTGTAACAATATCAAAGCTTAAACAAAAACATCAACAATAAACAGTGAGTTTATCTTTTCTTACATTGGTTGGAATTCTACCAACATTAATTGTAGTTGTAAGTAAGTAGTAGATCTGGCCTAAGCAAACAGTGAAATGCGCGAGGGAATGCGATAGTCTGCAAATTGACTTAAAACCTATCTTGACTAGCTGTAGACAGTATCCACCCTGGTTACTAAACGCAGATAGCGTAAATATTAGTCTTAACAAATTCCATAAGAACCAACACAATCCCATCCAATTCAAAACTCTATTTCAAGACATTCAAGAAAAAATGCTGCAACGCCGATTTTTATTTACTGACGGATCAAGGAAAGATGAGGTCGTAACCTATAGTTTTACTTCTGAGCATAAAGTTATCAGGACATCTATCTTACCAACTTTCAGCTCGATCCATTGGCCTGAACTAATCGCCATCTACGAAGCTATAAAATCTATTGTCTACGAACGGGCGAAATACGCCATTTGTTCTGGCTCACTAACGGCATTAAAAATTATAATAAGTACCTGTAATAATAACGCTTATATATCATTTATAAGAATCGTTCTTATTCGGGAAAGTGGTCGGATGGTTCTTATATGGTCTCCAGGACATTGTGGAGTTAAGAGCAATGAGTTTGCGGATCAACCAAAAAAAACCGCCAAGAACGCTCTTAATTCACCTTTGTTTTTACCGAGAACTTAAGCTACAGAGACATCTCTAGGTATATTAAGGATCACTTCGTGGAACAAGATGAAACGTTTCCAGGGACATCTAACTGGTTTAGTAATATTAAGCGTAATAGAACTAATTTATATCGATATACCGATATTAGGGAGAACAGACTGGACTGAATCGAAATTGTAAAACTTTTAATACTCCGCCTTGGACATATCTTTCAAGTTACAAAATATTCCTATATGTGAAAGCCATAATGCTTATCCGACCTAGCCAGAACACCTTTTAAACTGCTGTTCTAAATACCACAAAGCCAGACAGCAAATGTTTACGAATAATAACCCTTTAGATCTTTTATCAATCCCATGTATTCACGTCATTAAAACAATAATAAAATTCTTATATTAACTTTATAATTTTAATATAAATGAGCTGAAAGTCTTAGTAGCTATGTAGGCTTGCCAGATGAGCTTGATTCTCAAGATTTTTAGGGCTTCTCAAGAATCAAGATAAAATTGTATTTCTCAAGCTAAAAAAAATTTTCAAAATTTTTCTTAATTTTTAATATAAACTCAAATTAAAAACAATTACTTTGTAAAATTTGTCATTTGCGAATTCATTCATATTATTTATATTTTTATAAATTTCCCATACGACAGCTATCATCACTAGTAGTAAATTTCCCCCTACACTCAACATTATTTTTTACCCATCACTTGTAACTTGACAGCAGTGTAGCAGACCAGCTGATAAAATAAACAAACAAAAATAATTGCAAAATTAAATTTGAATTTAATTTTAAGAAAAATGCAAAACGACGAAGAAGCCGGAATATCAAAAAAAACCTAGATACAACACAACATTTTGTGATAGATGGACAACGAACTCCGATTATTCCAAATGGATTACAAACAAGGATGAATTTAATGCAGTTTGCACATTTTGTAAAACAGAAATTGTCGTTAAATATGAATGAGCCGAGCATTGCTAAAACATATGTATGCAAACTTAAAGACATAATCAATTGATGACTTCCCAGGCGATGTCCCAAGGTATTTTAAATTTCGTCATTCCAAGGGCAAATATAATAGAAACACAAATTTCGAAATTAGTGAACGGAATAAAATTTATTAAATAAGTATCTCCTTCAATTAATTAATTTTTAGTTAATATAAAAAAATAAAATTTTTTGTACCTGGATTTTGAATAAATTTATTTTTGTTTTTAAAATATTCGGTTTTAATTTTGGCAGTCTCAAGATTTTTTTTGGAAATCAAGATTTTTTTCCACAATGTCAAGCTTTTTCGAAAATCGGACCTGGCAAGCCTATAGCTATGGCTCTTTTTTTTACAATAAGCTTATATTTTCTAATTATAAGTTAATTTTATAAATAAATAAATAATATAACCTCATTAAGCACTAGTAGTGGTGGGGGGCATAAAAATTTAATGTATCCCGCCTGATACTTAACCTTGGACATTTAGGCCGGGTTTTTGAGATGTGGATTAAGTTTAAACGTAGCTTAACGTAGTGTAAAATTCGGATTTTCACGGTGAAATGTGATTTTTTACTATAGCAAAACTAAGCTATTCCGTCAAAATTTTGTGTACAAACTTGGTAAGGACGGCACAAGTCTGTATTCAGATTAACTAACCTAGTTTAACTGAAATCTTAAAAACCTTGCCTTAATAGTCTGTTAAACCAAGTAGTGTTTACTTCGTTCATAGTTTATTCTTATATTATTTTCTTAATCATGTTTTGGTCTTTAAAGTGCATTAAAAATTATATTTTTGCACCCGGGTTTTTGATTTATTTAAATAATTTATTTATTTTTTTAAATTTTATAATTGTAGGTAGACGAATGTTAGGTAGAATGAATTGTTATTTTATTGTATATAGTTTAACTACATTTTTGTTTTATTGTTTTGTTTACTTATATAAAAATTTATCAAATCAAATAGACACGTTTGTATGTTATTCAGTGTTTTCAATAAAGAATTCGGAAATTGCACATGAATGTGTACCAAATTATACATTTGAAGCAAAATTACACAGCAAATCGATAAAGTAGCTTTGATAGAATGAATACATCTTGCAAGACCTTATTGATATTCCATATTTGCAATTGTAGTGAACTTGTTGGGCTGTATTAGCTGATTTTTCGTATCAGCTAACGTGTATGACACTGACCTGTAATTATGTTCCCCAGTAATTATCATTTATTAACTCGCCTAAACCTAAGTTACTTTTGGCGTCAATTCTTGTACTTGTTGTTAACCCAATTATTATCAGTAGTGGGACTCTGTAGTTAATAGGTCTGTCTGCGTACTTTTCCAGTAGCAAATACTCAGTAAATTTTTTTGGGAGAGTAAGACCAATTTTACTCTGTCGGCTGAAAATATCTCAAAAAGTACGCAGACAGAATCCAGTGAAATCTTGCAAGAAAACAGCTGATCGGTGTGTAGGCAATTGAAATGACAAAGCAAAATTTAGCAAAATAGCGACTTTTGGGAATTTAAAAACCGGGAAACAAAAATACCCAAATAATAGTTTAAAAAAAATTAACTTTTTGGAACAAAATGAGCGATGCGTGCAAAAAATCGTTTGTTCCGTTCCCGAGATTTCTGGGTTCGATTTTTTGCAGAATATATACAGTTTGGCTGAGTTCCAAAACATCAATATACTTTGCAGCACAAGTCAAAAATGTATATTCAAGTTTAATAATGCACAGCTTTTGTATTATGTTCTCATTAAATACTTTTTTGGTGCACATTGGGACAAATAGAATTGTAATAACCTACACGGTTGCATTGTAGCATGCATTTAAAAAAGATAGTTGCTTTGCAACCGACGTTTTGGAACTCAGCCTTTATACCGTGCAAAAGCTTGTGTTCCAAGGGATAAATCAGAAAAGCTTTGTACTGACCATTTTGGATGCACCCAAATATCTCGGGAACTAACCGAACGATTTTTTGCACGCATTGCTTATTTTGTTCCTAAATGTGTATTTTTTTTATTTGTGCTAACTATTTTTTGTATTTTTATTAAAAATATTAGTTATTTTTACTTCCCCATTTTAAATTCCCAAATTCGACGCTAACTTTTTTTTACTTTTGGAAATCTCCCTAAATTCCTAAATTCGACGCTAACCCCGGGTCTTCACGTAGCAATATTTATTGCGGCAAACGTCAAATTTCATTGCTCCATAAAATTTGCGACGTATAGACCGCATATTGCCATGAGTGGCAATCCATTGCGCAATGATTGCTCTTCTTATTGCTTGAGCAATTATTGCTTAGCAATATGCTGTCAAATCAGTTGTTATTTATCTGAAATTTCATTTCTCTGTACGGTTGTTTTTTGTTTGTGTGTTTATTTATTAAAAAAGCAATCAATAAATATATTATTATATATTATATTTTTTAATAAACGTCAAGATCAACAAAAGCAAACGACGAATTTATTTTTTTGTATATTTTTATTTTTTCAATAGAACAATTCAACTTTTTTTTTAACGCAAATAAACAAAAAAGTAATACAAAACACAGCTACGACAATTACAATTAATTATTTTATTAATTTAAAAAAGAAAATTTCACAACCACAACATAAAACATTTGTTATAAATATGTACAGCCACAAAACTTTATACGACTACTCGCGGTGAAAATTGCAAATTTATGGCAAAGCAATTTCAAGTGTTCTCCAGCAATAAATTCAGCAATTATTGCTCCATTGTTCTGCCGACGTTTTTGTTTGTACTTAGCAATAAATATTGCAACGTGGAGACCCAGCGTAACTTTTTGTTGTTATTCTGCAAAAGACCATAATTTGGGTATTTTGTTTTCCCGGTTTTTATATTCCCAAATTCGACGCTATTTCGTCGACGCTATCTTGGCACACGTAATAAAAACAGCTGTTCAAACTAGTTGCAAAATCTTGCAAGAGGAAATTTCTCCAGTAACATTTTGTAAGTTCTCTAACTTCCAACTGTCAAAAAATTCTCTTTTTGGCTCTCTCGCTGCAAGAGATTTGGAGTACACAGACAACATTTTGTAATATTTTGCAACATTTTTCACAAAATGATGCAAAATATGTGTACGCAGACAGACCTAATTTTAACAATACATAGTTGTCATGGTTAAAAAATTTAACAAGCAAATTAACGATTTTGCCATTCTGTAACATTTAAAACAAAACTTGTTATCGTAAAGTCAGCTGTTTGTGTTAAATAAACGACAACTTTTCTAGTGTTGTTTATTTATTGTTAAATATCGAAAAAATAAAAAAAATTGTTTTAAAGAAAAAATATAAATTCTAAATGGCATTTAAATAACTTGCATTTAATTTAATAGTTTATTTTTAATAATTTTCTTATTTTTTTGTATTCCTCTTTGTGTTTTTCGTTATTTTGCCATTTTTTGACAGTGATGCCACTTGACGTAAATTTTTATCTACGGTGTTAACAACAATTTACAGAATCGCATAATCGTTAGTGCAAACAACACAACATGTTGACAATTATAACAACTGTTGTTATTGTTAAAAGTTACAGAATCCCACTACAGCACACTCTGATATTTTAATTTGGCTGTTATTATATGGATCTTCTGTTTTGACATTTGACGTGTTTGCCTTTAACCTTTTTTTTCAATTGGACAAAAAAAAATTTTTTAACGGATTTTCTGGTTTTTTTTGCATTTTCTTAAGTACGCAACCGTATAATATACAAAAAGATGGCGTGATTCAGTCAGTCTGTAACTAATCGGCCCGGGGAAAAAATTAAACAAATATAAAAACAACACAATCCGAACAAAAAATTCAAACAGTGTGAAGTACAGTTTTTAATGTTGAATAAATTGAATCTCCAATTATATTACAGTGTAAAACATCAGTGGTTTAATTTATGATTTTGCAAAGACACAGTGCAACAAGTAAAGAAAAAAACCTAAAACACTCTAATCCCCAAAAAAATAAATTATAAAAAAGTGTCGGGGAAGTAAAAAAAACTCTGCCTGAAACATATCCTCAAAGTGCCGGTTTTTAATAAGCGTGACACTAATTCTGCAGTACAGCTGCAATTGATTTGAGTTTTTTTTTTTTTTTGTTTTTTTAGTAAGTTTACACACATGATCATATGGTCATTCTGGTCCTTTTACAGTATTATCATATCATCTTTTGAAAAGAAAAAAAGGAGTGTAAAACAAAATTTAACGTTACGAATTGAGTAGGTTAGAGTGTGGACCGAACCCCACACCGCCGACTGCTAGTAAGTCTTTGCAGTGGCTCCCACAGTCCTCATTTTATCCCACTTTGCTAATTAAATTTTTTTTATAGTAATTGAAGTCGTATCAATAATATTGTTATACACAGAAAAAAATAACAAAAGTTATTAAGTAATTAAAGAAAATTTGTTAAAACTTTTTAAATACTTTAACAATTTTCTTAATTAACGTGTTTGTAAATTGTTATATTAACAATTTGTTTCATTTATAGAAAATTAATATGTATATAATAGAAAAAAATTATTTTGTGTCAAAAAGTTAATAATAAAATATATAAAAATCTGTATTATCGATTTAAAATCTTTAATCTTTAAAAAAAAAAATTATATTAAATTGTTAACAAATATTTTATTTAAGATAACAAACTCATTGTTAAAAATATTTGTTGAGTTTTAACAATTTTAATGAACAAAATAATTTTTTATATTTACAAATTTAGTTGTTGGTGCCTTTTCAATTAAAAAGTTAATTGTATTGACGAATATGGTATTCAATATGACAATTGATTTGTCGTAATTTTTTTCTGTGTACGTGTTCATAACACAATTAAATGGTAAGGATTACAAAAAAACAAAGCTTATTAATTGTTTTAGTAAGAAAGAACTGGAGGAACATGTATAAAGGCAGTATCAACGCGAAGTACATACTTTTCCCGAACATAAGCGGTAACGTCGCACAATGGGGCCAAAAGCCCTTTTTACGCGGATCAATTCATATCTCTTCAGCTGCAATAGTGAGAAACACTAAATTCAATATGTGTAAATGTTGGAACAAACTGCATTTGTCCACAAAATGTTGGAGGTGCAGGAGGGGGAAACGGGTACCCCCATACAAAAAATTTCTTAATTTGCTTATATCCGTAGAACTACAATAGTGAGGCACAATAAATTTGATGTGCGTAACTCTTAGAACAAACTGCATGATCCAAAAAATTTGGAGGTACATACATATAGGACGGGCGAAACGGATAACCCATTCAAAGTTTTTATAATTTTTTTGATATCTGTAAAACTATATTAGTCAGGCACACTTAGTTCTATGTGCGTAACTCTAAGAGTAAACTGCATGTTCCCACAAAATTTTGGAGGTATTCGACGGGGGAAATGGATACCCCCATACCAAGTATTTATTACTTTTTAATATCTGCAGCACAGCAATTGTGAGGCACACTTAGTTTGATGTGCGTTACTCTTATAATGAACTGCATGTCGTGAATATCTCATTCACGATTTCTTTTTTTATTTTTAAGTCACGCACGCTTCCGCTGAATAGCCTCCCATTGAATGAGTTCTGATACAAAATTCTCAAAAATTGATTTTTTCAATAAGGTAAAAGGCCCAACTATAATATGCATAAGCTGGCTTAAGCTACTGTAAAAACAAACAAAAAATTAAAAAAAGCATTTAAAAAATAAAATCAAAAAATATTTTATTCCGTACGGAAAGTGCGATCTGTTTCGCACCTTGCTTGAGCAAATGCCAGTGACATAAAGTTTTCTTAAGTTCAATATGGTTCGACACATATGAATCACATGTATTCGCACAATTTCTTAAACCAACTTAAGCATATTATAGTTGGGCCTTAAGTTATTTCGTGAGCGCGTGAGAATTTAATTTTTATATTCACGCACACTTGTTTTTAGTCATTATAAAATATAAATTTAACCACGGTCACGCTTTACTTATGTGTGCCTCACACGACATTTGCACATCTCTTATGCTGGGTACACACAATGCAATGCATTTACGCAATCTGGCAAATTATATTCATTTTCATTTATTCCAGATTGCATCAACATCAAAACGTATTGATATATTGAGATTGCATTGATGTAGATTGCATGTAGATTGCACTGTGTGTACCGGCATTATAAAAACACATAAAACATTGACAACAACAACAGCAAAATGACCAAAAATGGCTAAATTTACGGAAAAAAATGGCTAAAAGTTTTTTAAATAAAAACACATTAAAATTCAATAACAAAACAGAAATAATTCATTTAAAGTTGTTTACAATGAAATAGTAAGTTAAGATCACTTTGTTGAATAAGAATAAACGTAAATTAATATTTTGATAGATATTTAAAAAATTAAATCATCGATAAATTCGATGTTGTTATTGTTCATCTAATAGAAATCACTCGTGCCTATTAGTTTTAAATAATTTGAAGGTAAATCATAATCACGATAACATTTACCCAACCTTTTGAGTCCAGATCTACAATAAAAAACAAGTAAGAAAGTATAGTCGGTCAACCCCGACTATACTATACCCTACACCACACCTAAGTACCAAATTTCATTAAATTATATGCAAATTTGCGACCTTTACTTTTCGCAGCCGGACAAACATCGTTAAATCGACTCAGAAAGTGGTTCTGAGTCAATCAGTATACGTAAAGGTGGGCTTAGAACCAAAATTTTAAGTTGTTACAAACATCAGCAGAAACGCATAGTTTATATTTTATTGTTATGGTAAAAATATTAACCTAATTGATAAAATTGAACTAACGGTTGCTAAATGTAACCTATTTCTCAAATTACTTTTAACGATGTTAACTTGGCTAAATACCCTCTCTACTTCAGCATTAGACCATGGAGGTGAGAGCAACTTTGTAGTCAATTCTGAAATTTCTAAAAAACTTTTGTTGCCGCCTGCATCTCTTTATTGAAGTACTTGCAACCAGAAAAAACACCGAAAGATGTTTCATCATCATCGTTTATAGCGATTTTCAACATTTGTAAAAGTTGTGATTTATATTAAAGGCGTTTTAATTGTTTAAATGTTTATTTTACTTTTATAAATTTTTGTAATACCACAAAAATTATTCTTTAACAAAAAAACGGCAAAAAATTTTAATGGCTAAACAAGTTGACAAATGGCTAATGGCTAAACTCAAAAAAAAAACAATCAACACGAGATGATACGGCACATTAACGGCATAGAACCTCAATTATGCCTCAGCGTCATCGAACATTTGGACCATCGGATGGAGGTGTGCCGCCGTTGTCGCGGCGGCCATTTGGCCGATATTTTGTTCCATACATAATTGAACCATACCACTAACTTATAATCATAATAAAAAAATTACAATAATTTCCTAAATAATTTGTGTTTTATTCAAAATCAACATCGGCCCTTAAAATTTGACCACCCTTTATATACATTTATCGTCAAAATCGGAGATATTAAATTATTCAACATTTCTTTTTCAACTTACCATGTACTACTGTGTTGCCACAATCAAACATTGTTGAAATCTGGCAAAGGTACGTCAAAATATAGCTCACAAAAGTCGTTTTTGGACGACTCCAATGTAAAATTAAATTGAATTAAGTTGGGACCAACTTTGCAAAACAATTTGGGACCACAAAAGGTTTTGAACCCCGCAGCACTTAATTAGGCTGACCAAGCTTAATTATTTTTGAACCATTGGGGTCATATAACGCAATCAAGAATTGGCGTACAATATAAATCAAAAAAATTGTTCTTGTTTTAAATCATGTAATTTTTGAATTATAATTCTCAAAGATACTGATTTTTAATTGTGAATTTACAAAAGATCATGTAAGGCAATATTTTAAAGGAGTTCACTTACAAATTTCAGGAGGTGATAACTCACTATTCGGTGATTTTGTTATCGGTGTTGTGTTGTTGCTATTAATCGGTGATGTTTCTGGGCGATGTAACTTATTCGATCTTCCCAAAATGCTGTCTATAGTAAACGGACAATTTCTTTCTGATTTTGTTGGTGTTTTTAAACAAGAAATATTTTTAATTAATTGTATATTATGATCAGTATTATTGCATGGATTCTCACTAATATCACTGCAATTCAAATCAGAATCACAAAAACTTTCTATTTCATCTTCGGACGTTATAGTTTCCGTTTCATCGCCGCTTAAATGGTCACGAATCATTTTTCGGTAATTTCAATTTCGAAAATTAACTAACTAATCGGTTCTTAATCACTTGTTAAGTACTACTGAAGCAGTTAAGATTAAGTTGTTACATAGAGCCACTTAAAATCCCTTTTGGAACATGATAATTGATATTTCTTGTGTATTGTGAATGAATGTGCGTGTCAGCTACTGATACATATAAATACATGAACTTGCATCTCACTTTTCTAGGCTCCGCCCAATGATGGAATTAACACACTTTACTATTAATCAATTCATCTTTGCCACCAACACGACCACCACCACAATTACCAGTTCTTACACACATTCGAACGACCTTAGAGTAAAAAAGATAACAACAGTGCAGCAGGGATGCTGCTTATTCACCAATTGAAAAGATTTTTAGTTTCCTCATACGAACGTCTAGTACAAAATATTATTTTATTTTAGATGTGATAAATGTTTACACACACGCACATTAAATTTAATATGTATTTTAATACCAGGTGACCACCGATATTATTTATTAAAACGTACACAAATATATAGTAAGTTGTTATAGATGTTTTTAATTTCAATTAGAACTAAAAAAGGTGTTAATATAGCATTTCGTTAATGTTTTACTCCAATAAGTGTTTACTCTTCCATATACCTACATATTTTTAACAGACAAACACACATATGCAATACCGTGAAGTGCTACCCAGCAAACATATATTATCATTTTATCACCCCCATTTTCATAAAAAATATTTCAGGTTTATGCAACTAATTTAATTAACATTTTTTTAACAAACCTTTTAAAAATCAAAAATATTTTTGATGAATACGGGGGTTAATGTTTGAAAAATAACCGATTTCTTCCTTAACACCAGAACAGACAATTGAAAATTTAGATATTCTTAAGAGTCCGTTTTTACTGCAACGAAATCTTGACTAAATTTCCCACACAAAACAAAATCTACTACGTGACTAGATTTCCCCATAGTACAAAAAACTGCTTCCTTGTACAAGAAAAAATTACATTTTGATAACAAGCAAAAATTTTGGCTTGTTAA
Source organism: Pollenia griseotomentosa (assembly GCA_963931875.1). Lineage (NCBI taxonomy): Eukaryota > Metazoa > Arthropoda > Insecta > Diptera > Polleniidae > Pollenia > Pollenia griseotomentosa. Next base: position 172,710,092 of record OZ007560.1, on the reverse strand, counting down.
AATTGTAAAAAAAATTCAAATATATTAAGAAAATAGTAAAAAATGGACCAGATACATGATATTGATAAAATAAATGAAATGAAAGGCAATGCAAATAAACAAGGTTTCGTTTAAATGTGCTAAATTCCCATTTCATGCTATTGATAAACTGAAATTTATTGCTGATGGGATAAGCTATTCCTATGCGCATTTCACTGGTTGCTTAGGCCAGATAATCAGGAAACTTCATCCAAAGATTTTAAGAAAAACTAAAGATATTACAAATAAAACTGTTAAGCGAATAAGAATTATAAAAACCAGTTTTACCTGTAACAAAATCTTAAACAAAAATAACAACAATAAACAGTGGGTTTATCTTTTCTTACAGTCCCGAATGCAATTGGTTGATTTTTTGTCATTTCTAAAGAAAAAACAAAAATAAAATAAATTACTTTATTTTATTTTGCCAGTTCAGTTTAATTTACACTGCCACATGCATATTAGTTGTCAAAGTTTTTCTTGGGATTCAAAAAATTTATTAACAAGGTTTCGTTTAAATGTGCTAAATTCCCATTTCATACTATTGATAAACTGAAAAATTATTTTGCCAGTTCCCATTGGGTTATTTATTTTTCTGAGGAAAAATAAAATAAACCTAAATTTATTTTGTTTTCTCGGCTCAGAGAAATTATTAATTAATAGATTCTAGGAATTTATTTATCTTGGTGAGTAACATTTTTTTTATATATAAATCTTCATATTATTCGAATGTGTTTTCTAAGTCAAATTACAATCCTCAGAAGCTTTTATACTTTAATAGTCTTATTCCTTCAATACACATTCGAGTAATACAGTACTTTTCGCTTATAGTCCATTCCGCTTAAAGGCCAAAAACGGATATAAGCCAAAACTGTCATATTCACATGCAGATTTTTTCGAATTTCATACAAATTATTTGTTCTAAGGTCCATTTCGCTTGTAGTCCATTTTCGTTTAAAAGCCACATTTTCTTAGCATGCGTATATAATTCTTCATGCAAAAATGTTCGCTTATAGTCCACTCTGTTTTTTATATATTTTTAATCAACTGGCAACATGTTTTAATTTACCTTTCTGGCTATTACAGCACACGCTCGGAAATTCGATCCACTTTGTTTTTAGGGCGATTCGAGTTTCCGAATTATTCGAATTTCTGGACGGTTTTTTTTACAAAAATGTAGATAAATTTGACCATAAAGATATACAAAACTATACTTTTTTTTTAATTTTAGTTTATTTAACATAAAAACTATAAAAAACTTAACGAAATATAAAAAATAACAATTCAGTTCATTTGACTTTATTTAGTATGTGTAATACAAACACCAAAAAAACTGAGTTTTAAACTCTAACAACATCAAGTTGATTCTGAGAGTTCGAATTTCTGAGCGTCTACTGTATTATAAAAGCCAAATTTCGCAATTTATATTTCATGACATGGTGTCTTCGTCTGACAATTTTTTGTTAAATAAACGTCCAACTTCATAAAAAAACGCTAATAAAAATAAAAGAGTTTTTTTTTATAGACTTTGACGTTTGGTATAACAAAAAACTGTCAGGTGGAGACCCCATGTAAAGATCCTATGAAATTGATATTTATGTTGTGTTTGATTTCGTTATCCAAAGAATTAAAATGAATCTCATACGCATTTGTTTTTATTGAAATCTTTTAAAGCATTTGAATTAATTAATTAAAAAGATTTTTGTTTTAACTATTTATTTAAAATAAATCAATATTTGGTTATGTTTTAAATAAACTTTTCTTTGGTTTAAAAAGAGTGGATTTATTGAAGAAAATAATATTTATATAGTCCAAAATGTGGATTATACTAGGTTTCAATTATGATCCATAAAATGGCTTATAAAAAAAATCGGTTAAAGTCCAAATTCGCTTATAGTCCACAAAAGTTGTGCAACTATAGTAGTGGACTATAAGCGAAAAGTACTGTATACAAATTTATATATAAAAGAAATTATTACTTTTCATTTTCATCCTGCCCCTCTCGATTTTACTAAATAGCTCAACACCCTATTGCTTTATAAACGTATAACTTTTAGTCAGCTGTGAAATGAAAACAGAAGATCGACCAAAGACAAATTTTTAAATCATTGATATAATTAATTTTTTTATGAAATAAGTAGTTTCGTTATTTAAACAAAAAATTATTTGCTTTATATTTTATTCATTAAAAGTTTTATCACAAATTTGGTTCAAAAATTGTTGTAAATTAAAATATATTTTAAAACTAGCTGGCCGCCCCGGCTTCGCTCGGTAGCTGATTACTAAATCAAAAAAAGTAGTCGTGAAAGTGGGTGGGGCTAAATTTTCTTTTCGTAATAACCTAAGTTGGACCATGGCGATCAATAAAAAAATCGTCCCAATCGGTCAAGCCGTTCTCAAGTTATGAGATCAGCAACACACAACATTTCATAGTTATTATATAGATATAATAAAATATAAATATAATAAGTTCAGGGGCAAAATCGTCGCACTCGTGATCGAATGACTGTTCGAAATTTTACATAATTTTTTTTGAATAATTACACTGTGCACGCATTTGACCAATAAAGTTAATTTAAGTGCGCTGAATTCAATGGTGCTACTCTTTTTTCGATTAAAAATTTGTATGCTAATTAACCATTTAAACATATTTTTTATTCTCTTGGTATCATTTTTTAATTAAATCAATTAACCTTTGTTAAATACAAATTTTTTCGCGGAACTTTATCTCCCGATTATTTCAAAATTTCAAATTAGCGCTCCTATAAGTGTTTAAAAATCAAAAAGTAATTTCAATTTTTGGGAATACAAAATTTTAATTTCAAAAGATTTTGTTATTCGTGCTTAATTCCCAGTTTTTATTATTGATAAAAACACTTGAAATTTATTGTTGATGGGATAAGCTATTCCTATGCGCATTTCACTGGTTGCTTAGGCCAGATCATCAGGAAACTTCATCCATAACGTTTTAGAAAAACTAAAGATATTAAACCAAGTAAAACTGTTAAGCGTATAAGACTTATAGCAACAGTTCTACTTGTAACAATATCAAAGCTTAAACAAAACACATCAACAATAAACAGTGGGTTTATCTCATCTTACATTCCCCACTACAATTAGTTGAAATTCTCTCAACATTAATTGTAGTTGTAAGTAGGTTAAGAAAAACAAAATAAAAACAACAACAACAACTTTACAAAAGATGTTGACAATTAAGTGTTTTTTTAGGCCGTGCACTGCCTGTTTATTATCAAAAAGTAATTTCAATTTTTGGGAATACAAAATTTTAATTTCAAAAGATTTTGTTATTCGTGCTTAATTCCCAGTTTTTATTATTGATAAAAACACTTGAAATTTAATGTTGAGAGAATTTCAACTAATTGTAGTGGGGAATGTAAGATGAGATAAACCCACTGTTTATTGTTGATGTGTTTTGTTTAAGCTTTGATATTGTTACAAGTAGAACTGTTGCTATAAGTCTTATACGCTTAACAGTTTTACTTGGTTTAATATCTTTAGTTTTTCTAAAACGTTATGGATGAAGTTTCCTGATGATCTGGCCTAAGCAACCAGTGAAATGCGCATAGGAATAGCTTATCCCATCAACAATAAATTTCAAGTGTTTTTATCAATAATAAAAACTGGGAATTAAGCACGAATAACAAAATCTTTTGAAATTAGTGTTTAAAAATTTAAAAAAAGCTGCAATTTTTGTTTAATGCAATTTTTTTTTTTAATTCAATACACGGGTTCACAAATTTTCAAACGTTTTGCCATATCCTTAAAAATAGGATGTTTTTTAAGGTAAATCGGGGCTGCTGACTACGAATATGGCACTCATTTTTTTTCTCTCAAGAAACGTTTTATAGCTATTTGCGAAAATCTTGTTTTTCTGCAGTTGTTTTAGCTATTTCGAAAAATCTCAAGAATTATTTATCTGAATTGTACAAAATTTAAGCTATTGAATAAATATATTTTTCCTCCTTCAGCACATATTTGTGTTGTGTTGATCGGATAAAAATTCACTGAGTTACTAGTTTTAGGTATTTTATATGGCAACTCATAAGTTCAATCATATTTTCGAAGTTTTAAGAACAATATTCTACTATTAATCTTTAAAATGGTTTAGTAAACTTTGTCCAGAAAATGTAATCAATGAAATAACTAATAATATAGTACCACTATTAGTAAAACTGATATAATTGACAACATAAGCTGCGTTCGTTTACCCCAAAATGTGTACTGGATTTTACTGAAATGCGTTCGCGTACACATAAATTTGTAAAATTTTCATATAACTCACTTACTGGATTTTACTAGAATTTTACTGGAAAAGTAAACGAACGCACCTATAAATTCGCAATTTCATCTATGTCTGAATTCATACGGCTCTTTTCTTATTGACAAGATTCTTCCTTTTTCTTCTTTGAACATGAATTGGCGTTCAAATGATTCATGTCATGTTGACGACATGTTTTTTATTTTGTATAGCCGTGCGTTTGCATGTGTGCTTTTTGATATTGAAAACAATAACAAAATTAAACAACGAATGAAAAAGCAAAACGTAAAGACAGTACAGGCATTTGTGTACTCGTTTCTTTTCCTCTCGCCTATAAAGTAGCAATCTTTTCAATAAGAAAAGAGCCGTATGAACACAGACTATGTTCACATTATGTGTATTAGTCATGTTGAATGTCACTTTTCTACACACATGTCATTGCATGTGTATGTCAAAATTTGAGTTTTACATAAGGTTTATAATATACATGTTCACATGTTGGTATGTACAACAAATTGAAAGTCGGGCGATATTAATGTGTCAAGATAGTGCGAATTTTTAATTTTAAAGTAATCTTTTATGAATTAAATTCCTACTAATTAATCTTTTTCCAAACGGTTCTTCTTTGAATGGTGATATATTTCGTTTATCAATGTGAAAATAGTTTTTTTTTTCAATTTTGAGGGTATAAAATCTGCAAAATGCAGATAAATCTGCACTTCTGACATCACTGGATTGAGTATGGATAAGTTAAGTATTTCGCGACTGAAAATCTGTACTTAAATCAATCTTTTTGTACTTGATTCAAATTTAATTCGTTGATTTAAAACCATTATAATATCAATTTTGATTATTAACAATCTCTTACACTGTAATTTTGTAAACTTAAGAAATTACTCTATTTGAACTTTTTTAATGTTACCTCACGCAAAGAAAAACGATGGTTGATACAATCACAAACGCAAACTATCATTAATGTTTGTGGTTATGATTGTGTCAAAAATAATGTTTATAGCTAATTATTGTCTCAAACATATTATTATGCTCAGAAGAAATACGCAAACGATCATTCAAACCATGTTTCTATTTTTCCCAAGACCATGCAACATGTCTGTTTCAACATGTTATATGGTTATCAGAATAAAACCGAAAACATATTTAATTTCATAAATTTATTTTTTATTAAAATATAATAAATATATGCTAATATTAATAAATAAAATGTAGCATATGTATATTAAAAAATAAAATTAAATACAAATCTTTATGAGACATTTAAGAAAAGTAAAATAAAGTATGCTGCAGAACAGAAATTAAAAAAATTCGGAGCTAATGACAAAATTTTGTGTCAAAATTACTATGCCGGTTTCAATGTTGTTGGTTTTTTTTGGCTTCAAGAAATATATATAAATAATATATATATATATATATAAATAACTTACCTGTCTAAATAAACGTATAATAAGACCCCTTTCACACTCGGCAAGTTACTTGCGCAAGTCTCTTGCGCAACTCTTGGTTTGTAGACGTTAGGGGTAAGGTCGGGGTAAAGAAAAATAAATTTTTAACAGACTTTGTTGTTGTCGGCAAGTAACTTGCGCAACTAACTTGCCGAGTCTGAAAGGGGTCTAACTAATTAATTTCCTTAGTTTTGCATTACAAAATAGTTTTAATTAATAACGCTCGCGGACGGAAAATGACGTATAAACACACACTGTTTGCTTTTAGAATAAATGTTTGCTCCTTTAGAAAATGTGTTTTTAAGCAAACAAAAATTACGGTATTAAACATACCTTTTGTGGAAAACTAATATTTTTATTATTATATTTTAGTAGTTGAAAACATTTTACATTATTTAATATGTTTAGCTAGATCAGAGTAACTTTTAAGGTGTAAAACACCATATAATATTATTATAGTGAATTTAAAATTGTTAAGGACAAAAAATATTTTTTCAAGTTATATGAATAAAATAGTCGTAGGGACCAATCATTAATCATGTTTTTTCTCTGCGTGCTTGAATTGAAATTTGACATTCGTATCGGTATCGCCGATTTTTATATTTGAGTATCGGTATCGTATCGGCAAAAAGGTGTGTCGTATCTGGTATCTAGTTTCTCAGTATAAGTTTCTTTTTTATAAACATTTATTAGTAACACTTACCCACAAATAAGAAAAAATTCAAAATAGTGCATATGCTAATGCTTTTAACACATTTGAGACAGCAGGCTTCTGATTTCAACATCAGGGCTTCCAATTTTATTTTATATCGTATGCCCAATTTACGATTTTTCATCCCCAAAATAGCTAATTTCTTTTCCCCACAGATCCTACTTAAAATTTATTTATTTAATTAAATTAATTTGTGAAATATTTTTAAAACTAATTTTATTTGTAGTTTGAGTTCTACCTACACAGGTATGTTTAAAGAGTATGTTACTTAAAAGAAGGCCCAAAAAAATAATTATCTATTATGATTTCAAAAACTTCTGACAAAATCTTCTGGTTCATCTGCCAATGCAATTTTGTTTAACATATTGTTTGTATTAAAAAGTGTAAGCATTTGAGGAGATGAAATAAATTTGTCCAGCAAACTAAATTATTTTTAAAGTACCCATTAATTCAAAGAATAGCTTCTAATAACTCATACTGCATTATGTTGCTTTCGATTCTATTTATTATAGAAAAGACTCGTGCATAACAAGCGTTACACGTTGGTACAGAAAGCCTATTTAAAACTATTTCAGCAAGCCATTGAAAAGGTTTCGAGCCAACACCATCTTGGTATGACAAAATCTTCGAACAAAAAAGACTAGCCATTGCACAAATGGCATATATAATAATAAAAATCCCCAGCGAAGAAACTACTTTTTCTCCAAAATATCCCCTGGGATTTTTCACTAAATTTGTATCCCCAATTAAAAAAAAAAAGAGAAAACCCAATTTGGGGATAAATCCCCAAAACTGAGAACGCTGTTCGATATGTAAAAAATAGAATACGTGTGTTAACCGGTCTTATTCGAATAGATAAAGACAGAAAACCAAATTAGTTTTTGATATAAGAAGTTAATTTGAATAAAAACAAAAAAATTCTTAAATCTAAGGAACCAACAAAATACATAGATATGACTTAGAATTTTTGAAGAACTTTGGTTTTAAAAAATTATAGGAATTTAATGTATTTACTTTTTGAAATATTCTCCCAAAGTTATTTTAAATGAGTTTTAATTTGTTGTTAGCTAAGCATGTCTATATGAATTAGTAGACTTCAACCACATGTTTAGAAAGTTGCAAACAAAACCTCTAAGCCAGGATTATATATTTAAAATTATTTTGTTTTAGCATATAGAGACTAATACATACTAATATAAACACGCTTTTTGTATGAAACATCTGTTAATTCGTCGATCACAATTTAAAACCTTCCATGAGACTGTTTGATGCTTCAATTTTGTTTCAAGTTCTTGGTGTTTTAATCGTTGATTCCGGCGGTATGTTGTTGTTTTAAGCATGAAGATATCCAAGAACTACTTAAGAGTTTTTAGTGCCTTAACGGACATTCCGTTCTCGACAACACAAAAGGCTAATATTTCACCCAATGATTCGTTTTTGGCAGCGTATTTTAGTTAAGTGTTATTTGCAGTCTCTTACCCCGGGTCTTCACGTAGCAATATTTATTGCGGCAAACGTCAAATTTCATTGCTCCATAAAATTTGCGACGTATAGACCGCATATTGCCATGAGTGGCAATCCATTGCGCAATGATTGCTCTTCTTATTGCTTGAGCAATTATTGCTTAGCAATATGCTGTCAAATCAGTTGTAATTTATCTGACATTTCATTTCTCTGTACGGTTATTTTTTGTTTGTGTGTTTATTTATTAAAAAAGCAATCAATAAATATATTATTATATATTATATTTTTTAATAAACGTCAAGATCAACAAAAGCAAACGACGAATTTATTTTTTTGTATATTTTTATTTTTTGAATAGAACAATTCAACTTTTTTTAACGCAAATAAACAAAAAAGTAATACAAAACACAGCTACAACAATGACAATTAATTATTTTATTAATTTACGGCCTGTTTTTAGAAAACGTAAACAAGTGAGTGAGTAAGAAATTATATTGAAAACAAAAACAAATTTTCGTTTTTTATTGTTGTTTTCAATATAATTTCTCACTCACTCACTTGCTTACGTTTTCTAAAAACAGGCAGTTAAAAAAGAAAATTTCATAACCACTTCAAAACACAACATAAAACATTTGTTATAAATATGTACAGTAGGGTGGCCGTTATTTTTTTTATTTTGATTTCTTCTATTCTCCCCCCCTAAATCGGTTCAGTTTTATGTAAAAAACAATACAAAAAAATTTCGTAGCGATAAGTTGTGTTTTAGGGGGGGCGTCCGTCCCTCAAAGTTTGCCATCAAGCCATTTATTCAAATGTAATTTGTTTGCGTATGACTATCTTCTAAAAACAACATTTTACAAGAATATGATATATGGCAATATTTTAGCTCTTCTAGTCAACAACATAAGCCTCTAAGAAAGTTTTTTGCTAAAATCAATATTTTAGAAAATAATTAAGAAAATAAAAACAAAATACCAAACATTTTATATACGATTTATATATATAAAAGGGGGATTTAATGTCAAGTGACCCAATTTTGAAATAAATGTCTTTCGATTTAAATGAAATTTACACCAATTTTAGTACTGTTAGATAGTACCTTAGACACAAATTTTCAACAAGATCGGTCAAAAAGTTTCTGAGTTAGAGGGGGTCAAAGTTTGACATTTTGGCCATACAGGTGTTCTTTCTCATCCATGTAACTTATTACCTATTGGTGTAAGCAAAATTTGTCCCAAGTAGCTTAGATAGCTTTTTGATCAAACTTTTTAAAAAAATTGTTTTTGTTTTTAAAAAAAAAAAAAAAAAAAAAAAAAAAAAAAAACTTGTAAAATCAATTAAAAATGGATAATCATTCAAAAAAGCAAACTTCGATCTACCAAAGGTTAAAATACAATTTGGTTTAAGGATTGATGTTTGACTATTGACGTCAGCAGCCGTCGATGGCTGCGAGTGTGAAACGGCAAATCCATCTGGGGAGATCGAGTGGTTGCGATCGAAACATGTCATGGTAACCTGCCGGCCTGGGTTCGAGCCCCGGCCACGGTCAGGAATGAAAGATTATCAGGAACAATTTTAATTGATTTTCATGTTGTAAGATTCCTTTCTTCATAAAAATAATTTAATGAAAATTAAATTTAATGAACTTAAGCCTAATTAAAAATATTGAAAATTTGGATTAAAAACCATAAATAGTTCAACAGAATAACCACAATACTAATTTTTATTTTTTAAATTTAACACTTGGCTAAAAAAAATAAAAAAAAATTTTAAATTTAAAAAAAATTTTTAAAAAAAAAACAAAAAAATATTTTTAAAAAAGATTGATTAAATAGCTATCTAAGCTACTTGGGACAAATTTTGCTAACACCAATAGGTAATAAATTACATGGATGAGAAAGAACACCTCTATGGCAAATTTTGACCCCCTCTACCTCTGAAACATTTTGACCGATCTTGTTGAAAATTTGTGTGTAAACTACTATCTAATAGGACTAACCTTGGTGTAAATTTCATCCAAATCGGAAGACATCGATTTCAAAATTGTGTCACTTGACATTAAATCGCCTTTTTATTTATATAAAACGTATATAAAATGTTTGGTATTTTGTTGTTATTTTCTTAATTATTTTCTAAGATATTAGTCTTAGCTAGGGTTGCCATCCGTCCTCTTTTCCCCGGACACCGTCCTCTTTTTTTGGGTATCCGGGGCTGGTATCCGGGGTTGTCCGGCTTTTTACACCTTCATTGTAAATTTGTTCCTGGATTTAAATCACAGTTCACAAAATTCATTAAAATAAAAGATTTTGGTGCTCGGGTTTTTTTTAAGATAGGTATGATTTAATTTTTGGGGACGTAACGTGACAAAAAGAGTACTTTTCTTTGAATGTGCCCAAAATGGAGCTCCCAAAAAAAAAAAAATGGAACAAATAAGCAAAAGCAACCTTATCAATGTTCAAATAAATACTTATTGCTCAAATGATTATATTAAAATTTTATTTTAAGATTCTTTTTGGAAAGAAAAAAAAAAATCATGTCTTAAAAAAAGCACATCCCTCAAAGTTTTAGGATTTTTAAAAAACAGTTTGAAGTATTATATAAAAAAAAATCAGCAAAAAAAAGGGTTTTGACTTAGTCCATTTTTAAAATTTGATATTTTGCATATACATTTTTTTCAATATATTTATTGTAGCCTCAAGTATTCTCTTTAAATTGACAAAAATCATCTTCGTATGTAAAGTAGTTTTCGAGATATTAAAAGAATAAACTCAACACATTCGGCTTATTCGGCGATATTATGACAATTTGAATGACATAACTTTTGAAAAACAAATTAAAAAATTGTTTTTCGTTGATATGTGTTCTTTATGGGATCAAATAAACCCTCTCGCCAAATTGCATTCAAATCGAAAGGGGTCGAGTCCCACTCTTGGTTGACTTGACATGGAATTACCCAAATTAAGTTTTTGTGTGCCGTCGTTAATTTTATTAATATTAAGTTGTTTAAAAAGTGTCCTCTTTTTTCGAACAAATGTCCTACATTTTTTATGGTGGCGTCCTCTTTTTCTCAAAATAGAAATGGCAAGCCTAGTCTTAGCAAAAAACTTCCTTAGAGGCTTATGTTGTTGACTAGAAAAGCTAAAATATTGCCATATATCATATTCTTGTAAAATGTTGTTTTTAGAAGATAGTCATATGCAAACAAATTACATTTGAATAAATGGCTTGATGGCAAACTTTGAGGGGCGGACGCCCTCCCTAAAACACATTTTATCGCTACGAAATTTGTTTGTATTTTTTTTTACATAAAACTGAACCGATTTGGAGGGGGAGAGTATAAGAAATCAAAAAAAAAAGTTCTCCATACAACTAACGGCCACGCTAATGTACAGCCACAAAACTTTATACGACTACTCGCGGTGAAAATTGCAAATTTATGGCAAAGCAATTTTAAGTGTTCTCCAGCAATAAATTCAGCAATTATTGCTCCATTGTTCTGTCATTGTTCTGCCAACGTTTTTGCGTGTACTTAGCAATAAATATTGCAACGTGGAGACCTAGCGTAAAGAACTACTTCGAACAGAGCCAAGTTTTACTTAGCGTATATTTATGTCAACCTTGTGGACTAATTAAAGGTGATTAATAAGTCGTGACGTTGAAGAGCCTTTGCAGATTTACGTCGGCTCGATTAACGTTTTTTCGGTTTGGGTCGCCAAATTTTTTGTGCCTTCTAAATTAAACTTGCGTCGTCAGGTTTTTTGTGTCTTATTAATTTGATTTGCGCCGCCATTCGATTTACGTCGACTCTGTTGTTTATGTTTTATAAGCAAAAAGCGGGAAATCACAGTTTTTATTTGAAATGTTCTTAAGGTAGAAAAGTACATAACAAGCGCGCGCGCTCTGTAGACTTCTGTCAGAAAAAGTTAAACTAGTGTTTTTTCAAAGAACAAGTTACACGCATAATATTTTGACGCGTTTGCGCCAGAAAGTTGGTTAACTTTGAACTCTTTAACGCGTTGTGTATTTTTGACAACTAACCAGCTGACAATAAAAAGAATTATTTAACAAATTTGTGAATCATGAAAGAAAAACTTATTGAAGAGCTTAAAAAACATACAATATTTATATAAAAAGACTAAATTCAATGAGGTAAAAAAATCTTGATATATTTTCGAATCCGTTTTCAATGTGCAAATAAGTAAACAAATAAAAGACAGCTGACAGGAATGGCTTTTGTAACGCGCGTTGTGTAACTAGCAATTTTTCATGCGCTTAAGTTTTTAAACGCACGACAAACGTCGACGAATAAACGCGTGTTATGTACTTCTACCTTAATGCCAGCGTTAGATCGAATTCTAAAGTAGCTCGTTCCATTGAATGAATATTTTTTCTCTAAACAAACGAGCCCTAGCATATTGCAAGAGTTATTTTGATGATCCATGTGCTGGATTGTGGTTATTTAAGAATCATTTTTAATAACAAAGTGCAAATTTAAAATGGCCTGTGCGGAATTTAAATTAGTTTTATGTAAAAACAGGCATATTAAAAAAAATTACTTTTACAGAAATACATCAATTATTTTTAATTATTCAATATTTTTGTTTTAAAGACTTTACATAATTTTTTTCTTTATATGAATTTCTAGGTAATTTATTATTTATAATTTTTACTACATTTCCAAATGTCCTTTTTTTCGTTTGAAAAATATGGTCATCGTAGTCATTGTTGACATTCTCATGGAAATGCCCATATATTAATATTTATATATTTCCTACTAAAAAAATTGTTTTGTCGTGTTTTTTATTTGTATGCCTGAGTTTAAAAACTAAAAATAACAAATACGTGTAAAAAATCCGAATAAAAGAAACCAAAAACATTTCCCTTTATATTTATATGTACATGTAAGCCAGATTCTTATGTATGTAATTATTTACATAAACATGTACAATGTACATGCAGTACACAAGTGTAAAAAATGTTCATGTATAAATAAAGACCGTATCTGAAGTTAAACACACGAGGAAAGAGTGCTGAAAAGGTCATTTTAATGTCTCAATTACGTTGTTCAATATTTAATGATGATGATCACGATGATTTTTTAAATAAATAAATCATACAAATTGTCTGTATAACTATTAACTATTTAAGTAACACATCAAATATCATAGAACCTTTTCCTTGAACAATTAAAATATTTAAAAAAATATTTACGCACGTTAAACATTTTAGCGAGTAAAATCATATTTTGAAATCGAACGATAAAAAGAGAACCGTTTTCTTATCAAACTTTATCTAAAAAGCTAATTTCTAATTTCTTTTAAATAAATTATAGATTTTAATTCGTAGTAACCCGATATGATACGGAAAGGTATAAAATTGCGCATAAATCTTATAAAACAATGGTAGATTATTTACTAATATGAATGACAAAATGAATAAGTTGGAAATGTCGAATGTAGTTAATAAAATACCTTGTAGGGGGAATGTTAATGGACATTGCGGTAAAGTATATGTTAGTACAACGAAGAATAAACCTAAAGCTAGGTTAGCAAGACATAAGTCAGATCAAAAATATAGAAATATTTCATCACGAAAAACAGCTTTATCATCTCAATGTGCTAATCTAAACCATTATCCTGATTTTGAAAATACAACAGTTTTAAATAGGGAGAATAATTATAAGCGTAGATTTATGTTAGAAATGTTGCAAATTATAAATGTACCGGCAATATCGCGAATTAATTTTAAGTCAGAAACTGAAAGTTTAGCACAAAATTATAGGAATTTAATTTATAAAAATAGAAACGGGAGTTAAAAGTTTATTTATACTGTAATAGATTAGGTTTGAATTGAAAAACCTTTTTTGTATTTAACTGAAAATTGTTAGACATTTTTTAAATTTATTTAATTTGTTAAAAATTGTACAAAAATTCAAGAAAAAAACCCTGAAGAAGGCACACAACGGAGTGCCGAAATGTTGGATCAAATAAAATTAATATTTTTTATAAAAAAAATGACCTGAAGCTTAATGAAATAATAATACCAATAAAATATATATTTTGAAATTTAAAAAAAAAAACATTTTTAAATCTTAAAAAATAAATTTATTCCGAATCGCTAAAATCCGCCAAAAATTAAAAAAAGTCATTAATAAGATTTCTGTATAACGTGCTAAATTCCCAATTTTTCATATTTGATAAATACACTGACATTTTATGTTGTGGGCAGCGTTTAAAAAACTGCTGTCAAAGTAGAAAAACTGCCATTTCTTTCACTTCTTCATTTTTCATTAGGCAAAGAAAATGGTTGATTTTACTTCCGATTCATTTAATATAAACAGTCGCTGTCAAACCAACTCAAAAAGCGAAAAGTTGTACGCAAATTTTTGTTTTTTGTTCGACAGTTTTTGGTTTCGACTGCAGTTTTTTAAACCCTGATGAGGGAAAGCTAGCTTCTATGCGCATTTCACTGGTTGCTTAGGCCAGCTCATCAGGAAACCTTTTCCTAAGATTCTAGAAAAGCTAAAAATGTTATCCGAATAAAACCCTAAAGCGAATAAGAATTTTAAACACTCAAAGTCTTACTTGTAACATTATCAAAGAACAAAACACCAACAATAAACAGTGAGTTTATCTTTTCTTACATCCCCCTACAATAAAAAAGTCGCCATGATATATTTTTTGTTCAATTTTTTTTTAGCAAAGTTAAAATGACTAGTGAAGGCAAACAAGGAACATTGCACTACAAAATAGTTAATAAGAGTCTACTTTAAGCAGCAAAGAAATAATTGTTATGGTTAGTATTAAACAAATATTGGATATACATACGAATGTGGTTGCAGTACTATTAGATATCTTAAACGCTATACACTTCACCGTCAAGACCCCCTTCTTGTCTTCTTCTTTGGAATAAAAAGAATTAATTTATTTAACGATGGTACAAAAGAATGTACTATTTATATTCATATAATTTATAGCTCGTAATAACGCGTCAAGAAGTACGTATGTATTGTATTCTACTTCGAAGGCGAGTTTAAGTGGAGTTCATTATTGAAAATACTCTTTCAACACAGGCATTGCTAGTTGGAACTACCAGCATATATGTAAAGTACAATCAAATCATGTTTTTTAACATGATACATACCTACCGTATCCTTAAATATATAAATTTTTTGGCCAAAAATTATTTAAATTAAATGGAATATCGTTATTAAAATACTCTTTCGAATTAACAAGTGGTATTTTTTTCCATTGTGTTTCATAAACATCCAAAGGTACGTTAGGATTCATAAAATTCTTTGAAATGTCTTTATCACAACGAATTTTGTTTGTGATAATACATTTTATAATGGAAAACTGTTCGTTAGCTTTTAATTGTATATTCATGTTTTAAAGAGTTCTATTTATTGATTCTTACAAGAGCATTTTTAAATATTAAAAACTATTTTCTCAAACATTTCCTAATCTTCATCAGCCATTTCAACATCACATAATTAAGTTTCAAGTACTGACCATACATAAGAATGCCTGAAATTTCATACATAAAAATACTAGAAAAAAATATTTTTTTTTCGTATTGAATTTAACTAATTTCAAAACAAATTCATGGCTTATCAGAAAT
The DNA here is from genome assembly GCA_963931875.1 of Pollenia griseotomentosa. Lineage (NCBI taxonomy): Eukaryota > Metazoa > Arthropoda > Insecta > Diptera > Polleniidae > Pollenia > Pollenia griseotomentosa. The sequence continues at coordinate 172,694,539 of OZ007560.1, read as the reverse complement.
AGCCAACAATATCGACAGCCATTTTATAAATCGCTTAAAAATTGCCATGTCACCAAATCGAAAATTAGGTCGACAAAAAAGTTTGAAAATCGCCATGCAATTCTGCAACGTGCATTGCTAAATTTGGCAATGCCATACAAATTTAATACGCCGCCATTTTAGCGTTTAATGTCATCGCTAAATTGTGCTAATTATTAAGATATCGTCATCTATATTTTGTCATGACATAGTACATAGCTATAGTAAAAGTTGTTATCCCCAATTTGTATGTTAATATGTACCAACTTTTATAAGGAAGTTGTGGCAATAAAAGCTATTTTCGGTAGTATTTGGGAGCTGTGGTCAATAATATTTGGTAAGATGATTTTGATTGCAATAATAGTTTGGACCAAATTTAATCGAAATACCAACATAATAAGAGGTGTATGGGCACAAAGACCCCATTCCGCAAAGAAGCTTGTAAGGGCGCTATGTAAAATTATAGACCGATTCGCCCCATTTTCATTAGGCTTGTCCTTGTGCCAATTAGAACCTATGTTCCAAGCTTCATCAAATTATCTCCTGTACTTTGCACACAAAGTTTACATGGACAGCCAGCTAGCCGGACGGACATCGTTAAGTCGAATCAGGAAGTGATTCTGAGCCGATCGGTATACTTAAGGGGTCTAGGACCAATATTTTAAGGTGTTACAAACATCATTCAAATGCATAATACCCTCTCCACTATTGTGGCTTGGGTATAAAAACGCTAAAATGTGTTCAAGATTTTTGTTAAAAATTTATTAGCAATATGAAATTTTATTCGAAACTTTAATGGCCATTCTCTCATTAGGCGATTATCTTTTTTCCAACGAAAAACTGCACATTAAAGAAATTTGGTTTTCTCAATGTCTCATTTGCTTTTTTTTTTGTCGCAATGCTAACCGGCACTCATCTGCCAATTATTTATTTTCATTTTATTTGCCGTACAGATAAATTCAATCAGCTGACTCCAAACTTGTACATGTATTTTAGGTGGTGTTGCCAACTCAAACTAATGTTTTTTGTGGGTATATTGAGAAACCCAAAATCGTTTATCGGTATAAAAAGTTTATGTTGACATTAAGTAACAGACAGTTTGTCGATACATTGAGAAAATGGCCATACCTAAGTGACTTAATTGTAACAAAATTAAAATAAAAGAAAATATAATATGTATGTATTTTGTTCGACCTTTAATATTTCAAATATTACTAAATTTTCGAGCTTAAGGTCTTTTTGTTATAAAAAACTTTTAACGTTTATTTAAAACCCAATATTTCGCCACTTCCTTGAAAGCATTCTTCAGGGTTTTTTTTTCTTAATTTATTAAAAATTTATAAATTTAGAAAAAAAACCCTGAAGAAGGCTTTCAAGGAAGTGCCGAAATATTGGTTTTTAAATAAACGTTAAAAGTTTTTTATAACAAAAAGACCTTAAGCTCGAAAATTTAGTAATATTTATAAAAGAAAATATTTAATTTTTTTGAATGAGAGTCTATTTCTTGTAGTTTAAGAAAAGTTGAAGTTTTAAATAATTTTTTTTCAGCAGTTTAGCGCAAATTTTTTTTATTACATATTAAGTTGGATAAACACGAAAAGTCAAAAATTTACAACAAAATTTAATTTTCTATCGACCCAATTATGCATAAAAATTCCCCGGGAGTTTTCTCCCTTCTCCCATTTTTCCTATGTAAATTCAATTGTAAAAATGGGAAAAGGGAAACAACTCTCGGGGAATTTGTATTCATAATTGGGCTGTATATGTAAAATTTCCTTTCACTTATATGCCGTAATAATTAAATGGCCTGTAATGATGATGAGGGCATTTCTAAGATTCCCTAAATACAGTAGTTTTGACTTAACTGCCTTTTATTTACGTGCACTTTTGACTTACCTGCACAAAATTGATAATTTTTGGCATTATTCTTTATAATCCCATACAAATTCCTTTTTTAAGTGCACTTTCTTTACTTGCACATTTAAGATAAGTGCCCAACATTTTTGGCATTTTTAAATTTTTTTCATACAAAAAATTTAAGTTAGCTGCACTTTGACTTAACTGCCCAAAATACATATTTTCTGTAATTATTCTTCAAACTCCGTCTTTACGTGCATTTTGTATACCTGCACATTTTTCATATTTTTGGGCAGCGTTAAAATATTTTCATATAAAACATCAAAGTTAGCTGCACACATGAAAACATATGGTGGCCACTTTTTCACATAAATATAGTTTGTAGTTACAGCAACTTTACCACGATTATATGAAATGAATAGCAAATCGTAGACCTGGAACAAAATAAAGTAGTTATCGTAGTATTTGAAGCTGGCGAATGCTCTGTAGCGCAACAGAGTTCAAAATTTCGAATTTTGCGCTTCAACTTCAAAGACTACTTCAACTACGTATTCTGTTTACACTACTTTGAAACTGCCGTTTTTAACTTTTGACAGCTTGCAGCGCTAATATTAACGTTGTACTACAACGACTATTCTGTTCCCCACTTTATTTTTACCAATTTGGCTATCCGTTCATTATAAAAATGCATAACAAATGACTACAGGTTGTTTTAGGCTTGCCAGATATGAAATCCATAAAAACAGTACATCGGGAAAAAAACGGCAGTACATTAATGTAAAAAGAAGTACAATTTTTTTTTATTTTATTAACTTAAAATTCAGTACATCAAAAACAATTTTGAGTTCTTTTATTCCTGTTTCAATATAAATTCCTAAGCGAAAATTTTAAATTTATTTTGAAAAACAGGCAGTTAATGTAACTATAAACAAAAAATATAAAATTCAATGCATAGCAAAGGGCACAAAATAAGAAATCTTTTTTTTTAATATAAAACCCCTTATTCATAAAAAATAAAACAGGTTTATAAGAGGTTTATGAAACGAATTTACTATGAAAATTTGTTAAATAAACCTTTTAAAAACCTGTTTTATTTTTAACGAATAAGGCCATAAGTATTTAATATACTTATGCAGTGACATCTTTAAATTTGTCAGATGTTTCAAATTAAATGTTTAAAACAAAAACGCTTTGTTTATTTTTATAAAAATATTAATATTAATTTTCAATTTAATGTTACGTGTTTGTTAAACAATTTAATTATTCTAATTTTACAATTTAATAATTCTAATTTAAGAATTAAATTAATGTAAATTAAAAAAATTACAAATATTTATCACTTTTTTTGTTCTTCGTTAACAATGCCATTTTTTATTTATTTAAAATAAGTTTTTATTAATAATTCACTTCGCTCTTTTCTCCAAAAAGAAAATTTTTTTCAGTTGTTTGAATGAGGAAGTGAAAATACAAATAAAAAATACGAAACAGTTTTGGGACAACAAGTAAGCTTTTACGGCTCGATGGTTTTTTTTTAATCTTTTAACTGCAGGCGACATTGAGTTGGTACATGACGCAGCATTTCAAACCATTTCAAATCGCAAAACTTAAACATTTCTTTCAGTTTTGCAGTGTTTTTAGTTCGAAAATTTGTCGAAGTTTGGTTTTTTGCACTTTTAATACAATATGCACAAAACATGTTTTATTTTGTGCAAAAAAAGTACAAAATGAAGTACAAAAGATAAAAAAAAAGTACAATTGCGTACTTCTTTAATGGTTATGCAGTAAGCAGTACAAATGGTAAAAAAAAGTACGGGTACTTCTGAAAACAGTACGTCTGGCAAGCCTAGGTTGTTTGAACGTCACTGTTATTATCAATTTATTAATAAAAACGTTGTTACTCCTCTTTCAAACACTTTACTTTAGCTGCATTTTTGTGCAATTAACCACAATTGCGTACCTGCACATTAAGGCAGCTAAATACATTTAAGATAGCTGCATTTTTGATTTACCTGCACAAAAAATCGTGCAAAGGAGATTGTGCAGCTAAGTCAAAATTACTGTATTCATTTTTTTAAAAAACAGGAAAGACATGTTCGCCTAATGGTCAAAATTCGACCATAAATTTTTATGTAAATATAATGAAAACATAGTTCATCTAAGTATATGCATGGTGGAATAAGCAGGTGACATCGTTACGGCAACAAATACAACATTACAACAAAAATGGAAATTACATAATCGATTACATCAAAAAATACATTAAACAAAAATCAAAGCGTGCCGCTGAACGTGATGAAATAAAAAAAAATTAAGGCAAATTTTATTTAATTATGGTCAATATCTTTTTTATTTTAATTTAAAATTATAAAAAACTTTAATACAATACAATAATCACAGCACAAAACGTGGACTTTTTGTAAAAATAAACAAAACTTTGACATAAACCTAGGCAAACAATCCAAGAGCAAAAAATCGTCATCTGGCGTAGTGCTGCCACCTGTTTATTTCACCATGAGTATATGTATATGAATTTACATGTTTCGAGCATTTATTTTTTCCTAAAGGATCGATTTGGCGAGAGACCAAACTCCTGTTAATTTTTTGTCTCCCACGCAGCGTTGCCATTTGTCAAGATTTCCCTTTTTTGCAAGTTTTTTGAAATGCCAAAAAGTTTTTAATTAATTCTATGACCTAAATTTAAGTTATGTATTTTATAAAGCTTTTTTGTAATAGTTCTAGTACAAAAAAGCTTTATAAAATACATAACTGAAATTTAGCTCATAGAATAAATTCGAAAAAATAAAAAAATGTTGAATATAATATAAAAGTAACCTACGAAAGGAAATAAATCCCAGTTTCTATTTGTTAACAATTGTTGAGTTAAATACATTCAATTTATAAAGTATCACTATCCAGTGTGACACAAAGAATGCTGACGAAGGCCGTAGCGGGCCAGAAAATGCATTACATTCTGCTGGTGTCTAATAATTGTAAATTTTTCTGTACATACAATATACTTCATTGCTATCCAAAGGATAGCTAAGGTAAAATGTCACAAGAAAAACAATATAATAGTCTGGTAGTGTATAAAAGTCATTCTTAAAAATTTAAGGAATAGAACTATTACAAAAAAGCTTTAGTTTTTAATTTATTTAAAGTTTTTTATAAATATATAAATACACAAATTTTTGCAGTTTTTATACCCTCCACCACAATTAGTTGTGAAGAGGGTATACTAAGTCATTCCGTGTGAAACTTTTTTATTATTCATCTCAGACCCCATAAAGTATATATATTCTGGCTGCTTGAGTAATTCTAAGTCGATTTAGCCATGTCCGTCTGTCTGTCCGTCTGTTGAAAACACGCTAACTTTCGAAAAACTCAAAAGAAATAAACAAACTAGGTGTCAAATTGCTTGTAGTTATGCTAAGCAGTTTGGGATTGAATTTCAGCAAAATGGGTTCAGTAGGACCAGAGCTATGAATCAAAATGTGGAACCACCACCTTCAAAAACTTGATAATTTTGTTACAAAAACTAACATAAATGATGCAAAAATGCACGGAATGACATAAGATTTTGCACAAGTCCGTTTTATTCGACTAGAAATTACACTGTAAAATTTTGCGAAGGTCGGTCCATAATTTACCCTAAGCCCCATATAAACACTACTCCCGGAAAACAGTTTAGTACGCCTAAAACCGTAAAAAATAATGCAATCATAACAAATTTTGGATCGTCACAATTTTATAGGACTATAAATGATACTGTGAAATTTCGTGAAGATCGGTACATAATTTACCCTAGGCCCCATATATGCCCTACTCCCGGAAAACAGTTTAGTCTCCTAAAACCATAATTAATAACAAATCGTCACAGTTTAAGATAATAATAATAAAAAGACATCATACAGATATTACTCCTTAAACATTCGAACTGTCGGTGGAGGGTATCAAAGATTCGGCACAGCCGAATATAGCACTCTTACTTGTTTTATAAATACATAATATAAAGTTTGCAGTTTATTGGATAAAAATATTACATAAATGATGTTTTTAGACAATTAAAAGATTTTATATTTTCTTACTCCTTTTTTAGTACAACAGTGTTTAAATGTGTATACTCCCTGTAAGTAAAACTATGTCGTTTTTATACATTGACAGTTTGTAGTTAACTTTGTAGTGCGGAAGACATTAAAAAAACATGGATAAATATTTAACAAAAAAAGAAAGATCTCCCAAATGAATTTTATTTTATGTATTGTTATTATATAGGTATGTTATGTTTTTTTTAAATATGTATGTATGTAGTTCCTTGTAAACTATTTTGTTTTTAATTTTTTTAATATCTTTAAATAAAATGAATTCCTAATAAATTTTGGTATTTTCTTTTAAAGATTTGGCACTTTTGAAAAAAAAGATTTTTCTTGAGAAAAATAATTTTTTTTTTTGAGATAAGATTTTTTTTTTTAAATATATGGTAACGCAGCCTCCACGTGAGTTTATTTAATTTTGTAAGTTAAAAAATAAATATCAGAAAATATCAGTTAAAAAACAAAAAAGGATCAAAAAGTCTCCACTTATAGATTCTTACCAACATTGCATGTTTAACTTTATGTTACTATTGGGGTATTCACAAGGTGTGCTATCATGTTGTATTGTCATAATGTTCTAACATTTTACAATGGTTTAAAAATATTGGCCCATACTCATAGTCAAAATAATGTATACTTTAAACTAAAACCGGCTTTAAATGCATTTGAGCACCATTGTTCTAAAGTATATTTTAGAAAAAGTCGACTTTATTTTTGACTATGATTATGGGCCATTGTTGTTGCTTTGTAAACAAAAAGTGTCTTAAATAAATAAAACTTTGCTTGCTATGTTTATTGTGCTGTCGTAATTAATCTGAAGAGACCTGCGCCGAGCAACTGAGCCGAGCGGCTATGATTTTGTAGCCGTCGCCGTTGATGGTATAGTTTTATCCGGCTAACATCCGAATTTAACCTGCGGCTAGCATTTTTTGCAACAAAACACTTGCGGCGTCAAATTTGATCGGCCTAGGACTCTGATGTTTGGTAAACAAACAAAATAAAATATTTGTGGTTTGCGTCTGGAAAATAGTCAGGAAAGATCTAATTTAATTTATTAATTCATGAATAAGAATTAAAAAACATTTTAATTTAGGTAAATTTAGTTATATATTTGTTTTAAATCAGCTGACTTAAATTCAAAATAGCACACTAAATTATGAGGGGTTGTTCACAACAGTCGTATTTTTTCATGTTATTATTTTAAGACATATGATTTTATGACACCTTTTGAATCCCCCATATATGTATAGTTTTTCATATACATAATTGTATTTTTATTTGACATGAAACACGAGGTTTAAACATAAATTGATATATAAATGATGGTGACCCTGGCCATAAGTCTAATTTTAACGAAAAAAAATCAAAGTACAGTAGACGCTCACAAATTAGAGCTTTCAGTAATTCGAACGTCTAGAAATTAGAATCAGTGTTTGCAATACATTAAACGCTCTAAAATTCGAATTTAAAATTCTAATTTCAGAGCGTTTTTTTTTTTTGTTATTTGAACACAAGAAATCCGCAGTTTATTTTTATTCTGTTTGAACATAGTAAAACTTAAAAGAGGAATTACCAAATCATATATGTTTTTTCCTTATTTGTTGTTTTTTTGTGGCGTTTAGGTATATTTGTGGCTAGTTTGATTGTGAAATTCGAAGCGCGTGTACATATTTTGGAAGTATCTATTTAAAAGTGAAAGTGTATCATTAAAAACGTCTAATAAACGTAAAAAAAACACTTTATCATTACAAACTAAGGTCAAAATATTAGAAAAGCTTGACAAAGGCGTTCAAGGGAACCGGCTTGCCCTAGATTTTAATGTTACGACATCTTCAATCAGCTATATCAAATCACATAGTACAGCAATATTAAATGCTGTTTCCAACACATATCAGGAATCAAGGAATAAATCTTTGCACAGCGCTGAATACCCAAAAATGGAAAGTGGTATGTATGAGTGGTTTTTAAATGAACGAGAAAAAAGGTGTGCAGTGACCGGGCCCATACTTAAAGAGAAAGCTAAACAAATATTTAGAGAGGAATATCCCGATAAAGATGAAAATGCATTCCGTGCAAGTGATGGATGGTTTTCCAAATTTAAGAAACGACACGGTATCCGTTTTTTAAAAATTTGTGGCGAAATTCTTTCCAGTGATGTTGCTTCTGTCACTCCTTTTATTCATCGATATCGTGCAAAGGTCGCTGAGATGGGGTTAATGGAGTCACAAATATATAATGTCGACGAAACCAGATTATTTTTTCGTTCTACCAGACAGAACATATGTCTCTGCTTTTGAAAAAAACGCCCCTGGACATAAAATTCAAAAAGACAGAATTTCAGTCCTACTTGGTGCAAACTCTGATGTATCACATAAATTAGTTCCGTTGGTAATTGGAAAAGCCAAAAACCCCAGGTGTTTTAAAAGTTTCAATAATCCTCTGCATTACAACTTTTCAAAAAATGCTTGGATGACTTCTCGGATTTTTCACGAATGGTTTCACCGAATATTTATTAAAGAGGTAAAAACAAATATTGATTTCAGGTTCAGTAATTTTAAAATATTTTTCAATTTACAGGTGATCCGCTTTTCTCAGGAAAATAATTTACCACCGAAAGCCATTTTGCTTATAGATAATTGCTCCGCTCATGCACCCATTGAGAAACTTAAAAGTGAGGATGGAAACATAGTTGCATTATTCTTTCCACCAAATGTGACAGCAGCTTTACAACCAATGGATCAAAACCCTATTAAGTTAACAAAGCTCAATTGCAGAAGTATGTATGTTTCTTTCTCAATTAATTGCTGAAGGTGGTGAACTGAAGAATCATTTGAAATGCCATTCAATCCGCAATGCAATTTTATTACTGCAACAAGCTTGGGATGAGGTACCACAAAGTGTTATGAAAAAATCTTGGTCAAAGTTGTCCAATTGGGATTCTAACCAATACGACAGCTACGATGACGTGCCAATAGCACAATTGTTGCAAATAGATCAGGACTGCAACAAAGTTATTCAGAGAACTCAAGCTCTTTTAGAAGAAATAGCTCCAAACGATTGCATTGGTATAGAAGACATCGACAGATGGAATGAAGATATGTTTGATGACGGATCTGTATATGTTCTCAGTAGCGATGGTGAGTCTTCAGATAGCAGCGAAGACGACGTTGTTGAAGTCTCACCAGTTGTCTCTAATGCTACAGCCATTGAAAGTGTAAATAACTTAATAAAATGGTGCAATAACAGTGAATTGTTTTCCACTGAGCACATAAGCAATCTTTTGGCTCTTCGTAATGATATTTCGGCTTCGATGAGACCAAAAATACAAACGAATATAACTGATTATATGTCAAACAAAGATTAGTTTTAAAATTGGGCCATTCTGCAGCCTATCCCTCTAATAACTTTTAACTTTATTTAATTTTTTTTTTTTTTAATACATACATATGTAAATTTTTTTAGTTTTTAATTAAGAAAAAAATACATGTGATGTAATTGGACTGAATTGTTATATTTTGTTGCCATTAGTTTTTTGTTATTCATATTTTTAATTTAAAAAAATACATTTAATGTATTGGACTGAATTGTTACGTTTTGTTTTCTTGTTTTTATCAAATAAAATTTAATTTAAAAAATTTTAAAAGTGTTTTATTTAAGTTTTTGGAAGTAAATTTACTCAATTTTTTATTTTTTATTCGGAAAAAAAGTCTAGAAATTAGAATAATTCAGAAATTTGAATCGCCTCAAAAACAAAGCGGTTCTAATTTGCGAGCGTCTACTTTACCAGAGTTAGAACGAAAAAGATCTAAAAAAGCTCCTTCTCATCCATTCTTATTCACTTAGGACCATGAATGTTTTTTTATCTCTGTATATTAAAAAGAACCAGACGAAACACAAAAAAGTACCAACATTTTTCATCTTATAGGTTCTCATTCACTCAGGACCCTGCATTTGAAATATTATTTTTCTAAGTTCAATATTATAAAAAATTTAATCACATGAAGCACGGAAAATTAAAAGAAAGACATTTAATTTCCCGTATTTCTCCTTTTTGATACTTTTTTCTCCCCATAGAGGTTTGGTTGGCAAACAAAGGAAGAAAGTATTCTTAACTGTTTGCCTGTGCCGATTTATATAGTCGAAATATTTGGAAACCGGTTTTTGAAAAATGTCGAATAATCGACCACTCTATTTTAATTTAATTTAAAAACCAAAATTGTTATTTATGTGTTCTGCATTTGTGTTAACTCTGAAATTATTAAATATATTTGACTCTTTGACTTTTCTTATTACTGAAACTTCCTATTCTATTCTTTCCATCTCGAAAACTCGCTTATTTGCATATACAGTCAGAGCCCGGGTTAACGAATGATATAATGTTCAGACCTTTCGTTATACCGAGATATCCGTTATATCGATCAGTAATTTTTTACCTTAAAATTTTATAAAAAACGGTGGTCCACAATTTGAAAAACATCAAATTTTAATGCCATTTTGCCATTCGCTATATAAGGTAGTTAATGTAAAAATTTGGCCATTCGTTAAATCGTAGCCCTACGTATTCAAATGCAAGTAATTTCTTGCAAGTACTATACATATATAATACGTATATATCAACGAAAAATCGAGGAAACAAGCGATTGGCTGAAAGTACAAAAATTGTGTGAATGTTAGTGAAAAAGTGTGAGTGTATTGAGTTTTTCGAACTTGCTCTTGCATGTGGAAACGGGGGTTAACAAATTTTACAGGAGAGCATTTTAATGTTTTTTGTCTTTAATGTAGTAATTTCCTAGCCAAAATACGAATGAAATTGGGTTTATGCATAATTTGTCATGTAGTATAACATCTTTTGTTACGTGTTAAATAAAGAAAAAAACACATATTTTTATTTTAAATTCTTAACTCAATTTCCAAAAAAATTTCAGTTAACCCCTCGTTTCCACATGCAAGTGCAAGTTCGAAAAACTCAATACACTCAAACATTTTCACTAACATTCACACAATTTTTGTACTTTGAACCAATCGGCTGTTTCCTCGATTTTTCGTTGATAATACGTATACACTACTTGCAAGTAATTACTTGCATGTGGAAACGTAGGGTAAGTCAGTTAGTAAAAACAGCGACGATTTGATCATAGATAAAAACTATTTTACTTTGTATGGATATGCAGTCAGACATTCAAGTTCTTATTAATTAACAATATTTTAGGTTATGGAGTATGCTGTTATATGGATTTACTAGAACTTACTTCATAACAAAACAAAATAAAACTTGTGCATCTTACAATTCAAGGTTGCACTTTTAGGTCATAGAAAATATCGTTTATTTAAAAATAGTAATAATATTCTTATGCAAACAAAAGTAATTGAAAGTTGTACCATAAAGTATGTGGGAGGGTGATACCAAATATTCTAACTGTCAGTGAAGGGTATCTAAGATTCGGCAGAACCGAATATATCACTCCTATGCCCGTGATTTCTACAAACAGATATCTGATTGTGTTCGTACTTAACAGTTATCTTTACCTATCCGGTAAAACTATTTTGGTAATTGCAATGTTAATTTGTCTTACGTGTTTTTTTCCTTTAACATTTCTTTTAAAATATGGCAACATTTGTATTTTTATTAATTTTTGAATTTAATGTCAAAAATCGATGGTGAAAAATACTCTACAGTTTAAGACAAACGAGTAAAAATAATGATATAATCGTTACACCACAGATATCTTTACACAGCTAGATACCTATTTATAGATATTACGGGCATAACTTGTTTTTATTACCATTGTAGCCAAATATCCCTAAAAATAAAATTTTTCCAAACCTGTATTTCGTTAGTTATGTGAAGTTTCGCAAGCTCCAGTCCATTTTATACCGAAGGTAAAAGAGTGTATCTATATAACTTTGTCATTCCTCTTGTAAATTCTGCAATATTGATCCTGGACCCTATAAAAATTATATATTTTGGATCCTTATGAGAAGTGAAGTTCTAATACGCTTGACCGTCTGTCCGTCCGTTGAAAAAGGTTTTTCGAAAACCACAGATATGATGGTTGGTATATATTTTTGTCAGACATGCTCATTTAAATTTTGTTATTAAAATTCAGCAAGATCGGTCAATAAATGGCTGAGATATGAGAAAACAAACCACGACTACATATAATTTTATTAGGGATGTAACGATACGCCTTTTTACCAATACGATATCGATACTCAAACTTAAATATCGCCGATATCGATACAGATATATTAAATATTTACTTCAAGCTATAATTAACAAAACTCAAGGAGAGTAATTTTTTATGTAACAAAATTAATATTAATATTTAAAATTTAATAACATTTAAAAAAAAAAAAGAATAAAATTGAAATTCATGACAAAATTAACAAAACAAAATAAAAAAAAATTGACAAAAATACCTGGCCAACAAAAGAAGAAAAATTATGTGTTTCAAAGGATTTTTTTTGTTTTTTGACACGTATTTTTCAAATATAGCAGCCATTTTTCTCCTACACCTTTTTTTTGAGTAACAGCTAAATACCCCAATTCTCTATTTTATTTAGATTTTCGTTTTTTGTTTGACACTAAATTATATTTTGCTGTTAATTTAAATATGTATTCGCCAAGAATATATTGTACAAATAACACTATGGAACATTTTTGGGATTATTGTCTGGGGGGTGAGAAATTCCAAGTCAGGGTGATGGTACTAGGTCAGTATAGTAAAACCCTCAAAGGGTTTGGCGTTCGTATGTGTCAGTTTTTTTTTTATGACCTTTTAAATTTTTTTGCTTATCTTGATGTTTTTTCGCTTAGTTGTAACATTTTGGCAAAAACGTAGTTTAACATAACTCGAGAACCACTTGTCCGAATTTCTCTAAGCTGTTTCTATACCGTTTTCCTATATGTGCAACACTTTCGAAGTTAAAAATGAATGTATGAAGGGAAAAAAGTATTTTTTGCCTAAAAATTTAAATATTTTTTTTTTTAAATTCATAAAAAATCCAAAATGGAAAAAAGTGCCAAAACTAATTACTTTCGCGTAAAGTCACATAACTCATGAGCAAAAAAGGCATAGATCATGAAAATCGATGCACGCGTTTCTCATTTATTCACAATTAGGTAAATGTATGAATTTCAAAAATTTGCTCCAGATATGTTAAGATGGAAAATCATGGGAAATGAATGTGATATTATAACTTACCTTCTTTAATTTTACTTTCGCTGAGTCTCGGGTAAATTAGTTTCAAACACAAGAAAACTTCATCTCTTTTGGCGACAGTTTTGATAAAATTCTTAACAATTCCAAGTTTAATATGCAGTGGAGGCAGCAATATCTTCTCCTTCGGCACTAGAGGCTCACGAATAATATTGGCCGTTTGTAACCTGCTGTGCTCTCTGAGTTTCCATCCGTGGCATGCATATTGGTCACCGGAAAATCGTGTGTCCCAATCGCACAAAAAGCACATATATTTTATATAGCCGCTTTGAAGACCGCAAAGCATTGCTACAACTTTTAAATCGCAGCATATGCGCCACATATGTTTGGCGTAGTTAACCATTTTTAAAATATTTTCCAGTGCATCATATGTTTCTTTCGTTTCTGTACTAAAGGCGATTGGAACTGAAGGTTTTTTATTGGTCTTATGCAGTAAAACCGCCTTCAAGCTGAGTTTTGAACTGTCAATAAATAATCTCCAGTCATCTGCTTCATATTTTATTTCCATTGCGTCCATCAATTTTCCTACATCCGGGCAATATGCAGAAGTTTTTTCATCATTCACAAGGAATAAACTTTGGAGTGTTGCCTGACGACTTCGATAAGCTGTGACTTTCACACCGGGTGCCAACAAATTGTTTGATTTCAAAATGGAAGCCAGCTCTTCCGATTTATGCTGTGTTAATTCCAACTTGGCAACAATTGAATCAAGCTTATTTTGATTTATTAAAATTGGCTCATTGGATACTGATGGCTCATATGGGGGATCATCACGTGCATGATATGTCGGAGCAGTCGTAGAAGAGAAAATATCTGGGCTAGAAGCTTTTGGCACAGGAATGTGGTCCGAATGAGGCAATGGTGTTGCGGCACTTGCAACACCAACGTAATTATACGATTTTCTTATTAATAAGTATTCGTTGGAATGTCTAGTTTGTGCATACATGAAAAATTCGCGAAAAAATTGGTTTTCTCAAAGTTTTAATTACTAAACTAAAAAAATACATAAGTTTAAACATCCTTGCAATACATGTGAGATATCCTTATGTACTCAGCAATACGACTCTACTTAAATCAAAGAGAATTTTCTATATGTTAATTACCTAAAAAGCAATCTATATTTTACCTAAATCATTGAACCAAGGTCAGAAAACTTTTAGGGTGTTGCCCTGTGTTATTAATATTTTAAATTGAAATAATTAAGATTTTCGTATTAAAAACAAAGTATTCTCAACTTTTACGGCGATAGACGATTTCGCAAGTCCGTTTGAACCAGATATGCAGTGGAAAAAATCTCTCAGATGCGGCAGAACTAATTTAAATACTTACACCGAAAAAAATAAACAGTACTTTTTTATCAATTAAAAAAATTGTTTAAAAAGTATTTCAATTTAATTAATGTGATAATTGAATCAATTTTTTTTGTTTTGTTTTTTGTTTTCTAGAGACGCAGATCCGCTTGTTTACGGCCGCAAGGACATGTTATACCGAAACTTGAAGAAATTGCGCAGAAATTCTTACATAGTAAAAATTAAAAATAGTCTCTAATTACCCAGTAAAAACTTCGCCTACAAAATAATGTGTTGAGTAATTAGAAAAACATAAGAGCACTACTTACAATTCTACTGAAAGAACCAATGAATTTTACAAGGGATGTCCCAAAATGAACGCATTCAAAAGCAAGTCATTATTTTTTTTACTTTAATACATCCAGAAAAAAGTAGTTATAGAAGTTGTTATACATGTAGTTATAGAAGAAAGCTACTAAATAATGAGTTGAAGAAGCTATTCATTTTGAAAATGTAAGCGAAGTTTTTACTGGGTACCAAATTCATAGAATCAAGCAAAGAATTTTTTGATTTTTCACATAAATATTACCAACATAACTATATAGATTACTAAAACTGTAAAAATTGTAAATTTTAAATATATATTTTCCAATAAATTATATTTGTTAATTTTAATTAAAAAAATGATCAAAAACTTTTCCGTTTCAAACAATGTTTTAATTGATTTAATTAAATATTGCTCAGGTAGAGCTGCAAAGCTATCGATAGTCGTCCCATTCGATTTTTTCGATAGTTTGATTTCAAACTATCGATACTCTCGGATCTTTTAAAAGTTTTATATTATTTATTAAAGAAAAAAATAACAAATAATTGGGGTATTCATAAGGTGTGCTATCATGTTATATTGTCATAATGTTCTAACATTTTACAATGGTTTTAAAATATTGTTGTTGCTTTGTTAACAAAAAGTGTCTTGTATTAATAGAACTTTGCTTGCTATTTATTGTGCTGTCATAATTAATCAGAAGAGAGCTGCGCTGAGCGGCTGAGCCAAGCCGCATTAGTAGCCGTCGCCGCTGAAGGTATAGTTTTATCCGGCTAATATCCGAATTTAACCTGCGGCTAGCAATTCTTGCAACAAAACACTTGCGGTGTCAAATTATGTCGGCTTAGGACTCTTACGTTTGGTAAACAAACAAAATTAAATTTATTTGTGATTTGCGTCAAAAAAAAAATGGAAAATAGTCAGATAAGATCTAATTTAATTTATTAATTCATGGATTAGAATTAAAAAATATTTTTATTTTTGGTAAATATTTATTTTTTAAATTTGTTTTAAATCAGCTGATTTAAATTCAAAATAGCACACTAAATTATGAGGGGTTGTTCACAACAGTCGTGTTTTTCATTGTTATTATTTTAAGACTTACGACACCTTGTGAATCCTCCAAATATATTAAGGTACAATAAAATAATACTGTAGCGTGTCTTTTATGTGAACATTGCTTGCACACATAATTTCAGTATACATTATATGCAATGAACCAGGCGCATGTTTAATGTAATATGTACGAATAAGCCACTTGAGTGTTGTGTGCTGTGTGTGTGTGTGTATCAATACAATCCCTGCCGTCAAATGAGTAGCTAACTACAAAAAAAACCAACTTTAAGTTAGCTTGTATAGACTAACTTAAAGCCAACTACTACGCAATGCAAAATTTACATTAACCAAAGTGTATAGAAACACTGTGTAGTATATTTTAAGTAGAGAGAGCCAAGTCGTTAGCAAAAAAAATCAACGTTGTTATTGTTGTTATGTTATGACAATTTAATCTCATATTTACGCTCTTAATTGAGTAATGGCAAAAAACATTGTTTTTTTATTCAAAAACTACATTGCCCCAGTAGGCTAGCTGGTAGTGAGCTAGTCTATCAGCGCCGAGGTTACGGGATCGATTCCTGCCAGCGACTTGGTTAAAAAAAAAGTTGAATAAGAACCAACTTTGATTAAAACAAGTTAGAGTGCTATATTCGGCTGTGCCGAATCTTTGATACCCTCCACCGACAGTTCGAATGTTTAAGGAGTAGTATCTGTATGATGTCTTTTTATTATTATTATCTTAAACTGTGACGATTTGTTATTAATTATGGTTTTAGGAGACTAAACTGTTTTCCGGGAGTAGGGAAAATATGGGGCCTAGGGTAAATTATGTACCGATCTTCACGAAATTTCACAGTATCATTTATAGTCCTATAAAATTGTGGCGAGCCAAAATTTGTTATGATTGCATTATTTTTTACGGTTTTAGGCGTACTAAACTGTTTTCCGGGAGTAGGGTTTATATGGGGCCTAGGGTAAATTATGGACCGACCTTCGCGAAATTTTACAGTGTAATTTCTAGTCGAATAAAACGGACTTGTGCAAAATCTTATGTCATTCCGTGCATTTTTGCATCATTTATGTTAGTTTTTGTAACAAAATTATCAAGTTTTTGAAGGTGGTGGTTCCACATTTTGATTCATAGCTCTGGTCCTACTGAACCGATTTTGCTGAAATTCAATCCCAAACTGCTTAGGATAACTACAAGCAATTTGACACCTAGTTTGTTTATTTCTTTTGAGTTTTTCGAAAGTGAGCGTGTTTTCAACAGACGGACAGACGGACAGACGGACAGACAGACGGACATGGCTAAATCGACTTAGAATTACTCAAGCAGCCAGAATATATATATACTTTATGGGGTCTGAGATGAATAATAAAAAAGTTTCACACGGAATGACAAACTTAGTATACCCTCGTCACAACTAATTGTGGTGGAGGGTATAAAAAAAATAAAATAAAATAATACAATTTTTTTATTTTTTTGAAAGTATTCATCCAATGAATAACATTCATAGATCGGCCTTAACTTAAACTAATTTAACTTAAAGCTAACTTAAAGTATTGAGTTTATAGCTAGCTACAAAAAGTTAACTTAAAGTTAATTGAAAGTAATGCAGAGTCGGACAATCGACTACTTCCTAGGACATCGCAATGTTAAAATAGTTAGTTAATTCCATATAAAAGTAGTGCAAGTGTCAACCACCACTACTTGAGAAATAGTTAGCTTTCAGTTAATTTAAAGTTAACTGAATGTCCGACAGGGATACTAGCGGTACACACGGTCGTCAATAGTAATACTATTACCACTCTTGCTATTGGACAAGTGTCTGCGAGGTTGTAAGTAAACACTAAGCAAACCGCTATACCTTCCACTGTTATGAAAATGCTTAATATGCATTTATTATGTCTAAAAATCGAAACAATTATTAAGTCAAAATTAATTCTTGTACCAAGTTCACACAGTGCGTACTAGCCGCACTTCAATTAAGAATAAATAAAATAAAACTAACAAGAAAATTCTTTCATTTGGAACTTATAAATTACAGTACATTAAGGAACAAAACATAAAATTCCATCTATTATCGAATTAAAAAGGAACATTGGTTATTCACGTATGACTTAGTTTATAATGAGATCATTTCGTTTGTATAAAATATATTAAAAAACATGCTGATACTTGGGTAATCCAATAATTTTTGTTAATAAATAAGAGCATGTCGACATTTTTTGGTTTTAAATAAGTTCTTCGTTCAGATACATTCTTTCAGATTCTGTGGAAGTTGCAGGTATGCACAAATAACGTAAAGCACATACATAATTTGATAACAGGTATACTATTGGAATTATGCTGTATAAAAAAAAAATTAAATATGACTATTGAAAACGAATCATATATCCTACCTGCCAGTAGTGTAATGGGTCACTTTCTATGATAGAATTTTTATTTTCCAAATATTGCTTAATGGAAATTATTGCATCTACTTGGGATGTCCTTATTTTGTTCTAAACAAATTTAAGAGATGGTGGCTGTGGTTTGTGTGGATTTTTTTTTTATGTTGACGGTCCTTCGGTCTCATTCGGCGTTGTTGTTGTTGTCTTATATATACGAGATGCCATTTCATTTTGTAAAAAACGAGTGCCTTTATCTGCATTACTTACGCATCGAAATCCTTCTTTTTGCAAACGAAAGCCTGATATCGATATCGAAGTATTTGTCAATAAAATTCTTTCAATCATCCTTAAAGCACTGTTCCAACGTGTTGGTACCTTATGTAGTAAGGCTTATTTATTTCTACGTGCCCATTTACATTATACGATTTTTGTCGTTGCGATTCTTACTTTATGGGCAAGAGGGGTGAGGGAAATTATAAGGGGTACAGAAGCGAGTGTACTCTTCGATTCGTTTTGTTCAGTGGTGCCAGAAGTTTTCGAAGAAAAATCTTCATTCTGTTAAAAAAATAAATTTAATGCAAATTTCGACAACGTTGGAAAAACTAACTGACTGTCTGCTCTAGTTATTTTTTAGATTGTGTGCCAAAAATCTTCCACAGTAACGTTTTCTAAATTAGAAAAATATTTATTAAATTCTATGTGGCGGAGCTCTCTAAATTCTTCATCTATATTTTGAATTTCACTTTCATCTTTAATATTTGGAAAACGTTTTATTAGACCAGCTAATGAAGAAACGTTTTTCTTAATAACGTTTTCCGGGTCAAGATAAGAAAGCTGTTTTAACACTGCATCACTAAAATCAAATCGTTTTGTTATTGGTTTGCAGAACTCTATGTAAAATGCAACACACCCAGTAAAAACTTCGCTTACTTTTTCAAAATGAATAGCTTCTTTAGCTCATTATTTAGTAGCTTTCTTCTATAACTACATGTATAACAACTTCTATAACTACTTTTTTCTGGATGTATTAAAGTAAAAAAAATAATGACTTGCTTTTGAATGCGTTCATTTTGGGACATCCCTTGTAAAATTCATTGGTTCTTTCAGTAGAATTGTAAGTAGTGCTCTTATGTTTTTCTAATTACTCAACACATTATTTTGTAGGCGAAGTTTTTACTGGGCAGTTGTCAATGAATTCAATAGTGTTAAATTTTGTAGTGGAAATTTTGTTTTTTACGAATATACCTAGGTACACGTCATCATTTTTAAAAAAAAATTCTTTATCTTCAAAATCTTCAAATTTAAAATTCGTACTAACGTACATTGACTTAATAAAGTTATCTAATACCGTTCCATTTCTTCATACATTTTTTGTATCTGTGCACTTGAACTTTGAAAAATTTTATTGACATTATTTATGATATGAAGAATATACTTTAAAAAGCATAGATATAACTCGTTTATGATCTACGTTAGATGCAAATGCAAAAAATATTTTGAGTGGCTCATATAACTCTAGGACTCCAACCGCAACTGCTTCCAAAGAGAGCCACCTAGTTTGTGCTGGATGCAACATCTTTCTGGGCTTATATTCTAAAAGGTTAGCAATTTTTTGAAATTGAGTGTTTCGTTTAGGGCTGTTAGCTACATAACTGTACACCTCACGTACTAAAGATTCAACTTCAGCAGGAAGTTTAAGGCATGAATAAGACGAACAAAGAGCGATTGAATGACAAACACATTTCATTACAAATAAATTCGGTACTTCATTTATAAAAAGTTTAGCTACAGAATGGTGTCTTCCAGTCATATTTGGGGCACCATCTGCTGCGAAACCTATCATATTACTCTTATACGGTATGTTATGTTGCAGAAAGTACCCAGTAAAAACTTCGCCTACAAAATAATGTATTGGGTAATCAGAAAAACATAAGAGCACTACTTACAATTCTACTGAAAGAACCAATGAATTTTACAAGGGATGTCCCAAAATGAACGCATTCAAAAGCAAGTCATTATTTTCTTACCTTAATACACCCAGAAAAAAGTAGTTATAGAAGTTGTTATAGATGTAGTTAAAGAAGAATGCTACTAAATAATGAGTTTAAGAAGCTATTCATTTTGAAAAAGTAAGCGAAGTTTTTACTGGGTAATTAGTAATACACATAAACAAGCTAGAAGCATCACAATTTTCTGTTTCAATTAAGCCAAAGAAAAAATCGTTTATAGAGTTATCAATAGAAACTCGGGCTATCAAGCAAAGTGATTTTTTATTCGCTATATCGGTTGATTAATCAATGCCTAAAGAAAACTTCTGCTGCTGTAGTATGCCGCAAACAAAATCAAACTGAGTACGGCCCAAAACATTTTTGACGAGACATGTTGTTTTTGTTCTTCCATAAGAAATCTTTGGGGTTATTTTAGAATCAGGTATTGATTGTTTTAAAAAGAGGGACAAGTGGTCCATACAGGCAAAAGGCAAATTATGTTCAGCTATAAAAGCACTTAACTGAACTTCTAAATTTTGTACGCACCTTACATCACTGGTGTTTTTTCGAAATTCATCTTCTATTGTACTTTGGTGGTTATCTATACAATTTGCTTTTTCCTTATGTCTTTTCGTATTTTGGTGTTTTATCAAGTCGGATTTACCGCCCGTTTCTTTCAAGCTGACGTTACAAATTTTACAATATAGTTCATATTCACCTGACGAATCCTTTACTTTTGTTAACCACTTGCAAAAAACATGTAACCACGATGCATTTATTCTGCGTTTGTGGCATTTTCCACCTGCAACAAAAAAATAATATAAAATATGAAGTCTTATAGCAAAAATAAAATTTGTTACCACATTATTTTCAACCACAATAACGCTGCTTCCAACTTCACAGGAATTGTTGGTGTTGTCTCCATCTAAAACAGGAATGCGTTGAAAAATTAGTTATTAACTAAACAAATACACACACATATATGTACATATGTATTTCAAATTACCTTTTCTTATTAAAAATTTGTCCATTATAGGCTTTGGCAAAATATTTCTTTTAAATAAATAATTTTGTAAATCATTTGTCTTCACAAAATAATAAGCGGCAAACCAAGGTTGTATTTTTAGGTATATTTTTTGCACTTAAAAACGCTATGTTGCATTTCTGTGTAAACTTTAAATATTAGCAAATGGCAATTCTCTACAAAACGTTATTTTCTTATTGAGCTAACATAGGCAAATAAATAAAAAAAAAGGATTTAAGCAACTTATCTCAAAAAGTCTTTATTTTGGAAAAAAGATCTTCAAATCTTATTTTTAATAAAAAATCTTCAAAAAAAAGGTAAAATCTTCATTCTGGCATCGCTGGTTTTGTTCATTCATTCGATCTCTCATTTGACGAAAAATGTATTTATTATGGTTGTTACGTCAAAAATCGTACAATGTAAATATGAGACCGACTTCAAAGAGGAAACGACAAAAATCGCATAATGTGAATTGGGACTACCTTGATCATTTTTGAATTTGGTACATGCTATCGTGCTGCTCTTGAAATATTTCACAATTCATTTACATTTTGTCAGAATACCTTTCAAATAATCCTGTGCTTAACAGTCTCGTACAACAAGATTAATTGTGTGTGCAAAGCAGGGGAGATTTCTTTTCTGCAATAAGTAGCAGGCTTTTAGCATAGTGACGTCGTCTGTCACAATTGAAGCCACTTTGGTCATTACACTCCACTCATCTAATACTGCGCGTAAGATGTTGCTATATTTTCTGCAGTATGATTGGTAGCAACAAGAAGTTTTTTTGTTGACAAAACAGCGGAGCGCATTTCTTTTATTATAAAGTGACACGTTACAGTAAGGTACCCTTTGTTTGCGCGCGATGTCCAGCCATCCTTTGTCACTTTGTCATCACATTTTGTAGTATGGGTCTAGACGAGAGGACATAACGAGGTTCCAAACATTTTACAAATTCACGAAAAGCCTTATCTTCTACGATTCTAAATGGTTGTACGTCGGTGGCAATCATAGTCATTAGAGCTCTGTCAACAATTCTTTTACGTTCTGAATCAGAATTGAAGGTATCAGACTTTTTGAAAAAAGAGTCTATTGTATTTGACGGCGTCGGCATATTTTTGTAAGATGGAAAAGATAAGATGTGTTACCGCTAGTTTGGTAAATTTTACCACAAGCACGGCATTTAGCATGCTTTTTATCTTTGGTTTTTTCAAAAAAATTCCAAACTTCAGAAGTGCCTTAACGTGCTCTTTTGAATGAAACATTTTCCTGTTCCAAAGCGCTGCTGCTGCTAACTTCTTCCACATTTTATTTACTATTAACTACAGAAGAGTGTCTGTTAATAATTGGGGATCCATATTTTAAAAATTTATTTAACTTACTGTTTACTATTTGCAGATCTTTTTCCATAACTTTCAGAACCGTCAACACTAAATAATATCTATCGCCTGATCGAAAAAAGGGAATTTATTGAAATCTTTTAAATTTGTTAAAATGTCTGTTTACTTACAAGAAATTACAGAGTCACGTGTATTTTGGTAGTGATATTTTTTTCGATAGTATCGCTATCGCATAAAAACTATCGATAGTCCACTTAAAATAAAATCATCGATAAAATCGATAGCACTATCGATTGTTTTGCAGCTCTATGTTCAGGTTTTGACATTTCCCAACAACAATTCTACCATGGTGAAATAAACAGGTGGCAGCACTACGCCAGATGACGATTTTCTGCTCTTGCATTGTTTGTCTAGGTTTATGTCAAAGTTTTGTTTATGTTTACAAAAAGTCCACGTTTTGTGCTTTGATTATTGCATTTTATTAAAGTTTTTAATAATTTTAAATTAAAATAAATAAGATATTGACCATAATTAAATAAAAATTGTCTAAAAATTTATTTATTTCATCACGTTCAGCGGCACGCTTTGATTTTTGTTTAATATATTTTTTGACGTAAACGGTGATGTAATTTCCATTTTTGTTGTAATGTTGTATTTGTTGCCGAAACGATGCCACCTGCTTATTCCACCATGAATTCTACAAGTTTAAATTATTTTATTTTAAACGAAAAAATCAAAGTTTTTTGTTATTTAATTAATATTTTAATTCAAAATTTATTTTAAAATAACTAAAATGTTAATTAAATCAAAATTATATTTTTAACTTTCTTTCAACAAAATAAATAATTGATTCTTTTATCACATTAATTAAATTGAAATACTTTTAAAACAATTTTTTTAGTTGATAAAAAAACTACTGATAATTTTTTCTGTGTAATTATTTTTGCAAATATAAAAAAAAACATTAAAATAAGAATATATGAATTTATATGTTTCGATCATTTGCTTTTGTATACCCTCCACCACAATTAGTTAAAAAATTGATAATTTTGTTACAAAAACTAACATAAATGGTGAAACAATGCACGAAATGATATGAGATTTTGCAGATGTTTGTTTTATTCGACTGGAAATCACATGAAGAAATTTCATGAAGATCGGTCCATAATTTACCCTAGGCCCCATATAAACGCTTCTCCCGGAAAACAGTTAAGTACGCCTTAAACCGTAATTTATAATGGTACCAGAATAAAATTGAATACTTCACAGTTTTATAGGACTAGAAATAGCACTAAAAAATTTCGTGATGATCGGTCCATAATTTTCTATAGGCCCCATATAAAGCCCACACTCCACCGACAATTTGAATATTTCAGGAGTGATATCTATATGATGTCTATTTATTATTAATTTATTTTTATATTAAATTATTGACCGACAATCTTGAGTGAAATATCTTGATTTGTAACAGTTTAAGCAGAACTTAAATGAATTTCAGGAGGGGGATTTATATTGGAGCCATGGTAAGTTATGAGCCAATCATCCCAAAATTCCGCAGAGGTATTTCTGGTATTACAAAAAAACCTAATTTCACTACAGTGGTGAAATTAGTTTTAGCGTTTACAGTGAATTTCAGGAGGCTGCAAAATATGGGATCTAAGGTAAATTATGGAAAGTGTATAACAAAATTGCATGCCATATTTTCTGGCCATATGAAACTTATTTGGAAGAAATTTTACCACAATAAATATATCTGCTACGATTTTAGTCGTATTTAGTTAATTCTTAAAAATTAGGGGTACATTTAAAAATGTTGCCAAGTCACATGTAACACTTATGCAACACTTTTTTTAGAAAAGAAAACGCCATTAATTGATTGATTTGTCGAGGGACCAACCTCCGGTTCATATTATCTTCCACTCAAGTCCATGAATGTTTAATTTAATTTTGTAACTTTAATAATATAAAAAAAATCAGAGAGTACCATTTGAAAATTAAAAAGTACCAAATTATCTCATCTTAGAGTTTCTCAATCTCTCTGGACTCTGCATGTTGAATTTGAACATGTCTCTAGGTTTAGCATTAATAAAAATTCTAGAAGTAACAGTTAAAGAACGAAAAAGTACCAAAAAGATTCCTTTTTACAGATTCTCATTTATTCAGGACATTGCATGTTTAATTTTATATTTATGTAGGTCCAATATTAACGAAAATCAAAAAAAGTACCAGTTGTGGAACAAAAAAGTACCAAACATGCAAGTTTAATTTTATATTTCTAGTCCCAATATTAATGAAAACTCAAAAAGTACCAGTTGAAGAACAAAAAAGTACCAACCGTTTTCATTTTATAGGTTCTTATTTACTCAGGACCCTGCACCTTCCATTTAATGTTTTTAAATTCAGTATTATAGAATATTCTAAAACTACCACATGCAGTACCACAGAAGTATAAGAAAGAAATTTATTTTCCCGTATTTCCCCTTTTGGATCCTTTTTTTCCCATCGGTATTTCACAGAATCGCCATAAAAAATTTTCCAGCTGATTAAAAAACCTGCCTGGGACATTTAGTATTACGTGCGCTCAAAACTACTTATAGGATTGACAACAAAGCCGCAACGAAAGGTAGATAAAAGAAAAATTTTGGCGTTGGAAAATTAATAGCGGTCTGCCTTACATTGCACGCCTCCAAAAACTAGCGAAGTCAACAGCTGACCCTAGTAACGCCAAGAAAGGAGTGGCAAAAAAGCAGAGAATAAAGGCAAGAAAAAGGGAGGATGAAAGACTTTGTATTTGAAAATTTTCAAAACTTAAACTCTTCAAAATAGTTATGATATAAAAGGACCTTATGTGATTGGAATTAAATTTTACTAAATTATGTAGCTTTTTATTATTATTGTTATAATAAGAAAAAATTCTTGACAAAAGTACGGAAAAACAGAATTAAGGAAAAACATGTAAAATCAATTAAAATGGATAATAATTCAAAAAAAGCAAACTTCGATCTACCAAAGGTTAAAATACAATTTGGTTTAAGGATTGATGTTTGACTATTGACGTCAGCAGTCGTCGATGGCTGCGAGTGTAAGACGGCAAATGTAGTTGCGATCGAGACATGTCATGGTAACCTGCCGGCCAGGGTTCGAGCCCCAGCCACTATCAAGAATGAAAGGTTATCAATAACAATTTTAATTAATTTTCATGTTGTAAAATTCCTTTCTTCATAAAAATAATTTAATGAAAATTAAATTTGATGAACTTAAGCCTAATTAAAAATATTAAAAATTTGGATTAAAAACCACAAATAGTTCAACAAAATAACCACAATACTAATAATTATAATAAGATATTATTATAATTATAATTACATATTAATTTAATTATTATTACAAATGCATAAAAAAAATTTAATTTGTCAACATTTCTATAGAAAAAAAAAAATGAATTTATTCTTTGAATTAACATATTGTGGTATCGAAGGTATAAAATGCTAGTTGGGTATTCTACATACCGTCCGAAAGGTTAATTTGTCTAGTTTCTCAGCATTCGTTTTATTCTTAAGGTTTTAGAAACACTTACGCATAAATATGAGAAAATTCAAAATAGTGCATATGCCAAAAAACCCTCGTCTTGAGTTAGAAATGATTTTTTTATACATATTCCAATCGCAGCCCATTGAGCGACCAAAACTACCTTAAAGGAAACAACATAAGCTTTCTTTTGAGCCAAAAGAAAAATACCAATAAAAAAAAAAAATAAAAAAAGTGTTGTTAAAAAAAACAAATTTTTTCTAAGATTGAAGAAAAAGCTATCTAATTTGTTGGGACAAATTTTGCTAACACCAATAGGTGATAAGTTATACATGGATGAGAAAAAACACCTGATTGCCCAAAATGTCAAACTTTGACCCCCTCTCACTCAGGGCTGCCAGACATGGGGATTTTTCCCCAAAGTTGGGAATTTCAAGCGAGCAAAAAGGACAAAGAAAGTAATTTGGGGATTGGGGATTTAAAAAAAAAAATTTGGGGATTTTTTGGGGATTTAACACATTTTTAATATATTTTCCTTTTTTTTCATTATTTACGCTTATTTTTCTTTGTTTAGCATATAAATATAAAAAAGTAGCAAAGCTTTTATCTTATTCTTATCAACAACTTTTACGGTGTAAAGGTTTCTAATTAAGATTACCATTTTTTTGAGTGTGTAAAAGGTACTTGTTAATAAACTTATGTTATTTGCCTTGAGTGAGTTTTTTAAAAAAAATAAGTTAATATGGAAGACAATATTGTAAAGTTTGGGAAAAAGAAAGCATTGAAGTATTTAATAAATGAAGGATATATATTTTTATTGTTGATTTTAAGAAAGCCTAAAACCGATTGAACAAGCTCCAAATTTGTATAAATTGGCTCATTCGTCTTCAAAAACAGCATATTGTTCTGCTTGTAGTTCCTCACTGAAATCGCGAAAATAATTTGCCGAAAACAGTCGCTACAAGCAAAATAAAATAATTTTTTTATTAAACATTTTTATTTGGGGATGTCTTATTATAATTTTTTTTATTATTTTAAAATTTTAAATCATAACCCAATATAAACTATGACAGTATTAATTCCCTTGTTTTCTTAATGTGAATCAATTTAAAAGTACATCTGTTTATTAAATCTAGATATGATATAAAACTATTTGCGTTAACAAAACCCAATTTGATCATTAATCAAAACAAATTTACCTTAGATCTCGAAAACTTTTCAGACACACCAGTAATTAATTCAATTTTGGACACACTTACTGATTGAATGGACCGTATCATATCTTAATTTTTATATTTTTCAATAAATAATAAAAATAACACGCAAGATATTTTGTAGCCAATACAGAAGTAGTTTGACATGAACACACAGGACTAAAACAATTTCGAATTTTATGTGCATACATATTAATTAAGGAGATAACATCAATTCTGGTATTTTCTTAAATACGAGCACATTTCAAAATCGTATATTTTTAACAAAGCAAAACAACGTTTCCTTTAAATGTATTAACTTTGTATACAATTTTTTGCACCTTCTTTCTAAATATGTGGCCGTATACTGTAATTCGCTAAAGTTAACTGCCTGTTTTTAGAACGCGAAAAACAAATTTTGAAGCAATGCACACATGAAAGCACAAGAAAACATTCATACGTTGTATTCATACCATCCGTGTATACAGAGTTCAATCAACCAGTTTTGCTCAAGAATTTATATTCAATAGAAAAAAATTAATATTACTGTAATTGTCGTAAAAATTAAAAATTTTCGTAATTTCCAAACAATTCTTAAATTTTTGTTCAATACAACCAACAACATGTTCAGACATTTACCCAGCCAGCAAAATAGTCCGACGTCTTCAAGATATCTGAGAGAAACGTCGATAAAAAAAGTCGGAATCGTATAAGAATTCTGTCAGATTTCTGACCCAAAAACGTATGAAGTGGTTGACACAAATTCTGACAGAAATGTCGTGGGAAATTCTGGTTTTTTTGCCGATATTTCTGACAGAAATCTTATGAAAAAGGCGTGGAAAATTTTGATGAGTTAGCCGAGATTCTTATTGTTTTTTAACTTTTAAGCTGAAAAAATTCCTTTAATTGCAAAATATTTAAAAGTATTTTACACGTACGTACCTTTTTTAATTTTTCTATCTTGAAATAATAAAATAAAATTAAAATTATTTTCAACTTAATGACAATTGTCATTATTTTCAAAAAAAAAAATAATAAGTCTTGTAGACACATCTGTAAGAATTTCGTCAGAAATCTATTAGACATATTTGTACATAAATTTCCCCCAATATATCCATTCGAAATCGTCCAGACAGTTAGTATATTCAATGTCTGACAGAAATCTGAACGAAGTCTACAATAATGAAATCAGACATTTGCAAGAAATGTCTAATTCAGACAACGTCGGAGTATTTTGCTGGCTGAATACCCGATTCCCAATCAGCATTAAAACCATTCATACAATTCGTTTAGTTTTCTCTCTTTTTGGGAGTGTTAGTTTACATTGGTATTAGACATGAAATGCATTCACCTTGTTTTTGTTAACCCTAGAATGGTAAACATATTTTTTAGCACTTAATGGTAAACATCGCCTGTGAGGCAATTTTTAAAAAAAACGCACATTTCACCTTCGAAAAAACCAAAATGTATTAAAACAAAAACAAAAACATATTTATTATATATTTGGTTACAAAAATAAACAAAAACAATTCATTTTTTAAATAGCTTAAACATTTTATAGGCGTATTTGTAGATCACATATTTTTTTAGATTATTTGAAAAGATCTTTTACAAAAAAAAAAAAAAATTAAAAAAAAACACAGCTTGAAATAAAAAAAACTTCTGTGTCTTCTAGACCTGAGATCTAATTAACGTATAAAAAACTAATTTACAGCTTAAAACTTAAAAATAATTGTTGAGACTAAAATAAAATTTGTGGTTTTTTTACCAAATTTTTTTTGTCGCATTGCCAACAGTTTGGTGATCTGTGCTCTAAGCAGTATGTTTTCTTGCATTTTGCGCAGAAATAATATATGCTCATACGCTTCAATTTCGGAGGACAGAAATCACATATCGATCTTTTGCCCTTTTTGATACCGGGTTCATCTGAATCATTGTAAGAATTACGATCAATCACGTCATTTATTGCGGAACGAACTCTTTTTTGCATACGTGGCCTTTTTTCCGAACGCATGGCGCACCAGTCGCTGCATAGGTTCTTGCTTAATATCTTGAGGAATTCTCTTCTTGACATTGGCTTTATTTTCAAAACTTCGCAATTTGATACATAAATTACATAGCTGTTGAGACAAGCCATATTCAACATTCCATAGAACATGCAAAGTGGCCAACGCTTAGTTTTACGGCTACAGCTTGGGGTCAGCAGCACTATCATATGAATCGAAATCTACTTCCAAATCGTCATCATGTTCACTTTCATCTACCGATATCTCCTCCAGCCATTTTAGTAGCTGAGCTTCAGAAGTAGCCATCTCAAAAAACTATAAAAATTATACGCAGACTTTATTTTTTAGCAAAAAAAAAAAACAAAAAAATGCACAAGCAAATATGTTCAAAAAAATTACCGTTATTGGTAAACTTCGCCTCACAGGCGACACACGTGTCTATATCTCAGCAACGCAACGGAGAAAATAAAAACACGTCTGTGCCCAAGCTCGTACAACACTCAACTGAGTTGGCACGAGAGCACGCTTTGATACGAGTGAGCGATCAGGAAATATCGCAAAAAAAATAAATTGCTTCGCCTCACAGGCGATGTTTACCATTCTAGGGTTAAAGCCCTTATGACACTACATTTTGTATTCATTGAATTGATATAGAATTGACAGAAAGAAGCAGTAAATGTTGGAAAGAGAAAACTATAAAAAATGTAAACAATTTTTTTTTTTGTTTTTCTTTTGTTATGACCACAAAGCAAACAGAGATGAAAAAGGGCAGCTTTCGAAGAAAGAGAGAGAAAACGTTTTTGGTAGTGAAGTGGCAATGTGTAAGAACAGGCCGCTGCTATCAACACAAATTGCGTAATCAAAACGAAAATGCAAAAAGGGCAGCTTTCGAAAAAAAGACACAAAAAAATACAATATTTTCTGTTTCGTGACGCCTCTGTGTGCTGTGTGGTTATGACCAAGGCGAATTTACTACAGGTGGTGTCAAAACAGCATCTGATTTTGACAGTTCGAGCTTATTTGTTTTGATTTGTTAGTGTTTTGCTAAGAATGCTTGACATTTCGAGCTATAAGCACTAACAATGCAATGCAAAAAACCCTATAATGTTTCTGTTGCTTTTGGATTGTTGTAGTTCCGACACCACCTGTAGTTGAATTCGCCTTGCTTATGACCCCCCAAGTAGACTACCGGTCATTTTACTAGTTATATGACCGGTAGTGTTGACCGATACATTGGTTAAAGTTTCTATTAGTTTATTAAGAGCAAAATGAAAAAAACTAACCAAAACTCTTGTGTACATGTGATTTTGTCTCTCTCTCTCTCTAACTAATTAATTCCACTTGACTACGGAACATATATCTGTACTGCTAACTCTGCCGCTTTTTATTAGTACATGATAACCTAAATAATGGTTAACGCTAACTAGTTAATCATAAAGTAAATATTGGTTAGAAGTAACCTTTATAAAGTAATAATTTGTTTTAAATTTTAACATTAAATTAAAAATTTTATTAAACGAATTATAACAGAAAAAAATCTAACTACAAACTTGAAGTCATCTGGGAGAGTTTAATATAATTTGTCCCTTTTTTACCACCAACTAATCTTAAACGATTATCGCGGCCGATGCCATCACCCGAATTACCGCTGCCTGTTGGACCGCCACTCCTTTTAACACGACCGCTTCGTACATCACCTCTGTTGTTTCCAGAAAATCTAGCACCACGTATTTTAGAGCCGCCATCAGTACACCCCCCTTTACCTATAGCATTCCGCTTTTTGGAAGTCCCATTTTTTCTTTTCTTCCAGATTAATTTTTATACTCTAATACGTGCAATGGACATTAGCAAATTATTTTTTTTGCTCTTTACACTTTAAATAATGTACTATGCAAGTTTACTTTGTAATTTAAACAATTAAAATTTTTTTGCAAGAAACGATAGGCCAAGCGTATGACAAAAATATATTAAATAATTGGCATTATTGAAGAAGTGTTAGTTGCTCGACTTTAATATATATGTAAGAGAGGGACAACTAATGTAAAATGTTGCAATTGTGTTAGTAAATTTTTTTTTTTTTTTTTAGTTTTGGTTATGCATTTCTTGTAGGGGCTTTTGTTAATATATTAAAGTTGTTTTTTATTTGACCTTTCCAATTTAATAATAAAAATAAAATAGTTGAGCTCGAGGCCTGGGTTGTTCTTTAAAATTCTTCTTTATTTTTTCCAATATTTCGCTACTCTTCGAGTAGCATCCTCAGGGAGTATAATGGATTTAAAATAAACAAACAAAATTCTAAAAAAAATTGTTTCTCCTTTCCTTATCGTTGTTTTTAACTCGTCATCATAGTAGTAGTTATGATGACGAGTTAAAAACAACGATAAGGAAAGGAGAAACAATTTTTTTTTTAGAATTTTGTTTGTTTATTTTAAATCCATTATACTCCCTGGGGCTTTTGTTAATTTTATCAAATGTTGTCAACATTTTGTTTACGATAAACATATGAACAAAACAAACAAAAAGCGGTAAATCGCGGAATTTGCCCAAAAACCGCTGATTCAGCAACACTTTTAATATTTCAAGCTTGAAATGTCAATTTTAAGTTGAACAATTTTACATTTTTTTTGACATAACTACATTTTTTATCGATAACTTCTTTAACATTTTTGACAGTTTGCTATTTATCTTAATACAGCTGAACTCTTTGCACTTGGTAACTTTTTCTATTACATTATATTTGCACTGTTCACCAAAACTTGAACAAAGGATTAAAAATGTAGTGTCATAAGGCCTTAAGCTCCGTTTTCTAAATAATTGATTTTTATTGTTACGAAATAAGATTTACCTAAGAATTAGTTATAGTTTTATTTATAAGCTATCTTGTAAATTTTAATATATGTCGTATTAGTTTAAATTGGTTTTTGCTCCACTGTATTTTAGACTTTAGATTGTAAAATTTAAAATAATTCGAACAGAATGATTTGAACCAACTAGAAGGTTCTCGAATCTACTACTCTACTACTACGTTTGGCTGTGAACTATAAATAAAGGCTAACTCATAAATGTTTAGTTTAGTTTGTTTGGAGACATTCAACGGTTCAGTTCATTACTTATAGCCTTTTCACACTTGTTAACATTTAACATTTAACATCAATTTGCGACAATGTTGGAATTTTCCCATAAGAAAAACATAGGACTAAAAATCAAAATTTTTCAACATCTTTACAGAATGTTACTATCTCATTTTGTTCCCTTTTACATTTTTCGATTCTTTTAGTGTCATCACTAGAAAAGTGGCAATAAATTCTATTATTATTGTGGCATCACTGACAAAATGGAAGTTGCTTTGAAAGCAGCGTTACCATTTCTCATGTTTTTCTTTTTTTGCAAGCCTTATTTTGCTTTAATTATTAAACAAAATGATTGAGAAATACATTTTGGTGTTATCTTTTAGAATGTTGTCACTTTTGTAGAAAAAAAGTATTTAAAAAAAATAAAAGTTTTTTTTCAGAAATGGTGACATTTTTTATTAATGGTAGATGTAAGATGTTTCAAGTGTGAATGCGTATTTCACATTTTCAACATCTTCCACGCGTTCCTCCGAAATGTATGCAAGTGTACAAAAGGTATTAGATACATTTTGTGAACATTATAATTACTAATTTCAATAAAGTTTGTCAAGTTGAAAAGGTGTGTGTATTTATTTCGATTTGCAATTAAAATAACTCAAAGGTTTACTAAAAAGGGAGTAAACCGAAACGCGTTTTTTAAAGGAAAAACGTAACAATATTGTCAACATGCAGCACTATTTTTGAGATTGTATTCCAAAGCATAAAATAAATCAATCGAACCGTTTTCTGATATTTATATTGTGCAGTTCTGTAAAAATATCGTTCGAATGATCCTTTTATTTTTTTGCTTAAGTCCGATGTGTACTGTAGGCCCAGAATGGATCTAAAGAAAATGCCCTATCTTTTAATATTTCACTATGCAACACATGAAATGCGGAATTTTTCGAAGCACTTATCGCAACTAACAAAGCCCTATTTGAGTTTTGATAGTTTATCTGCCGTTCGGATCATTCTAAAACTTGATTTTTTCAAAGAACATGCAATTTCTCTCGGAAACCAATTAAAAATGTTTTCCTGTCTTCGGCAAACAAACGCGAAAAACAGAATCTAATCGGCTAATATGTCGAAAAATTATTATTTTCTATTTTTGGACTTATACAATAACTCAAGAATTCCTCGGACGTTCCTCAGACGTGAACAACGTATTTTCCAGTAATATAATGCTCCGAGGAATTATGAACTATATTATAAGGAATATATTTTGAAGTTTACTTCACGGTTTGGCAGATAAAAAGTAAAAATGGCGAAGAGAAAAAACATGTTCTTCGGAGAATTCAAGTTTGAGTCAAAAAGTTCATGAGGCAATAAAATCCGAATGGCAACTAAGCTAGCAAAACCCAAAAAGGCTTTTGTTGGGTTCGATAAGTGCTTCGAGAAATTCCACAATAGAAAAAAATTACCCTCGATGTCTTCAAAAATGTTGCACAGTGTTAGATGATATAGATATAGATGTAAAGTTGTATTTCATATTTAAAAATACGTCGTGATTTAAAACTTACGATGAATTATACGAGTATGCATAATTTAAGAACCAGAAAGAGCTTCACCCCGAAACTTATTACTAGGGATGCGATTTCATTTAATTTGCGTTAAAATGACACCTATTTGTTTTTGCATATTTTGGTGAAAATGCATATTTTGGCATTTTTAATTTCCATATTATAAAAAAAATTTTAAATACACAAAAAAAAACCTAAAAAACAAATTTTTAAACTAAAAATAAATTCTTTTGGAGATTTGCTTTAAAGAAGAGATTTCGAAAAAAGATCCTTCTATTTTAAACCATTCATGGTTAAGGCTTCCAATGGGATTAAAATTTTTAATCCAAAGCTGTTAGAAGTTACTTGCTTGGTACAAGTTACCTGCTTGGTACCACGTTGCATAGAAAATTAGAAGCCAATTCGAAAATATTGCAATTTTGAATGAAATGTATCCCATGGTTCCTCTTCTAATCGCTATGTTTTTCAAATATTTTTGATCTGATCTGGAATAAAAGTGGAATCTAAAAATAAATTAAATCAAATCAAATAGTTAAATCAAAGAAGATTTTTTATGGAAATTTTTTGGTGCATATTTTTAATTTTTTTAGTGTATATTTTGGATTTTTTAGTGCATATTTTAAGCGCATATTTTCGATTTTTAAGTGCATAAAAATCTCATCCCTGCTTATTACAGTTAAAAGTAGTAACGCTACTTAAAAATTTTTGTTTTTGGGATTTTATATGAACATTAGGGGTAAAAATATATCCCGATCTGTAAGTAAATGATAAGTTCAAACACTTTTATAAAGTTATCAGGAGATTATTTTAATAATTTTAATGATGAAATTGTGAAATTGTGAAAATTTATGAATTATTTAAGGAAAACAAAATAAAAACATTAGGCATTGCGTCCGTATTTCATGAATGAGAACGAGATAGAATCGTGTACTGACTTAAATGCCGAATAAAATACACAAGAGAGTTGAAATGAAAAATTTTTGAAGCATGTTTGTACTAACATAAACCATTTTGAATATTCTTTTAGGGTCATTATTACAACTTGGCGTTAGCTGCTATCCGTCAGATAACAGATGCTTTTTGACAGATAACACATTACTATCTGTCAACTTAATCCTAACTTTAGCTAACTTCAAGTTGTAATAATGGCCCTTAGTAAGTTTTTGTTGTTGTTGTTTTCAAGCTGCTTGTGTAATTTATGAACTCAAGGGCCAGTCTATTTTAAAATAAAGTCAAAAATGTAATTGTGATAATAAATTAATTTTCGAATTTTTGCTTCCAACACTCTTTTCAAATGTGACCGCCCTAATATTTTATGTAGGTGTTGCACATGTAAAAAAAAATCACCCCTTAACTCGAGTTATTTTCAGAAGTTTGCTGTATCATTACCTCCAATAACGGTTATTTTATAAAAGCTATTTGAAATTTAACACTTGGCCTTCCTCACGCGATTATAGCACGCAAATCTTCTGCACACGCAATATTTTCTCTTCTCTTTAAAAAATAAATAATTCAATTAGAAAATAAATAAGAAAATATTGTTAAACGTCTTATGCAACTGACGGACATTTCGTGAACATGAAAGGGGATGTTGAGAGTAATCGACCTTTAAAAATTAAAAACAGTGTTTATTAAATTTACCGAGATGAAATATGAGTTTATTTGTCGCATCATGTTTTGTAAAATTATTATGCAGAGATATTAGGCCAGGAAGCTTAAACAGATGGGGATTGCTACATGTTTACTAAAATAATACCGAATATCTTTTTAACTATTTAGATGAATGGAAACATCGAGAATGAATTAAAGATTTTTATTAAAAAGATGAAAATGGTAATAACATCGCTTTTATACAATTTGTATCTTGGAAACACAGCCTCTTATTAACAAAAACCAGTAAGAGTTTCGGCTATGCCGAATTTGTTGTAGTTTTAGACCAAAAGAAAGTTGTATGCTTTTTTTCTAGTCATAAAATTTAACTTTATTTTCGGTTTCGATTTAAGGCGTAGTAAAGTAATTATCAGGAAGGGATTTTATATTGCACTTTTGGTAAATTATGAAGCGATCATCACAAAATTCTATAGAGTGATTACTGGCATTAAAACACTTAAAATGGGCAAAACAAATTTTTAAGCGCTTTTCGAAAGGTCGCTTTATATGGTACCTCTTGTATGCATTATGGACCGATAACCGATGACTACGGAAACCAGAAATATGCTCTAAAAACACATTTTATGCGCATTAAATATGCCCTAAAAATTGTTAAAAGTATGCCCCAAAAATTTACAATTTGAAAACAAAATATTCAACAATTGAATAACAGTCCCATTTAATAAAAACAATCCTAAAATTATAATCAGTAAAGCTCAAACGCCATGGTATTAACAGGCGAATTTTCGAGATTTTACATTATTTGGAAACGATGGGCAGTCATCGGCTCACAAAAACAGAGTTATGTTAAGAGCTTAATATTCATGTAAGAGTTTTTTGTGCCGAATATTATCTAGATATCCATATGAGATTTTAGCTTAAAGAAATTTTAGGGACGGTCGCTAAATTGTTTATTAATGTTAATATTAAAAAGGAAGTTAAAGATATTTATAGATGGGAGCTTTGGGCAATGTGAACTGATTCGAAAAGAATTTAAATTTGCAGTAAAATATTTTTTGAGCGAATTTAATCTTAATACA
The DNA here is from genome assembly GCA_963931875.1 of Pollenia griseotomentosa. Taxonomy (NCBI): domain Eukaryota; kingdom Metazoa; phylum Arthropoda; class Insecta; order Diptera; family Polleniidae; genus Pollenia; species Pollenia griseotomentosa. Next base: position 172,657,893 of record OZ007560.1, on the reverse strand, counting down.
TACCAACTAAATATGTACCAACATAATTTACGGACACAGAGTTGGTATGACTTTTTTATGAAATATGTGAAATTATAGACCGATTCTCACGATTTACATAGAATTCGTTCTTACTACAATTAAAATGTATGTACCAAGTTTGAACAAGATTGCAATTTGTACTTTGCGCACAAAATTGACATGGACAGGCAACCAGCCGGACGAACGGATGGTTATCGTTAGAACACTTTAAAAGTGATTCTAAATCGATCGGTATACTAAAAGATTGGTCCAGATTTCTATGTATTACACACATCGCCAAGAACGTATGTATAGTATAACCAGGTTAATTACCCCACCCTTAAATGCCTTTCACGCTTATTTACCTTGAGTTTTAAATCACAGTTTTTTTTTCGTCCATTTTTCAAACAAAAATCCACGTTTAGTTGCCATACGCTTAGTTACCCAATTCGGGTAATTGCCTAAAAAATTAAACTCCCAAAACAAAATTACACCTAAATTTCATTCGTCTAATTGCCTCAGTACTATTTAACAATTTACAACAAAACAGCAAGTAATGCAACCAAGTTTACATGTTAATAATTTAAAAGTATGTCCTAAAAATTTTTAAAAAATATATGACCAAAAAACCAAATATGGCTTATTTGAAAGCAAAATATTCCACAATTTAATATTTGCATTAAATGTTATCTAGATACACCGAATATATGAGATATTTTGTCTTAAAGGGATTAAAGGAAAGGTCGCTTAATTTTCAATTATTTTAACATTTAAAGGATAAAATAGCTTGTATATTCGAGGGATTGATATTTGAATGCTGTATGTTCAAATCTTAACCGATTCAACCATATTTAATTAGCAGTAAGATATTTTGGGCCAAATTTAATCTTAATACGAACACGATTAAATGCTTAATGAACATAAAAAAAATTTGTATGGGGACTTTGTGAAATTATTGACCGATTTTCACAATTAACATAGGTTTCGTTCTTATGACAATTAAAACGTATTAACCAAACTTTATCAAATTATCTTTAAATTGCAACTTGAACTTGCGCACAAGCCTTACATGAACAGACAACCAACCAGATGAACGGACGGACATTATAAAATCTCTTTAAAAAGTTTTTCTGAGTCGATCGGCTTACTAAAACATGCTTAGAACGGAAAAATATATTGTTTCTGCCTTCATTGGTCGCACATGAAAAACATGTCATTGCATATTTACGGTTTCCCGGAGCATAGGTTTGTATGTATGAGTCCGCTTTTGTTAGTAGGATATGACAGAACATCTCAAAAGCATTACAGAAAAAATTTAAGACAGCAACTCCCATTGTTTTTATTGCTTATAAATAAATACGTTTAATTACCTCGCTGAGGTAGTTGAACGTATTCTTATAATTACCTCAACGAGGTAGTTAAGCGTATTCGTTTAAATGCTTTCCCCGCATAATCACCCAAAGATACTAGCATTTTTGGCGAGGTAATTATCCGTGGAATACTGAAATTGCCTTTTCCATAATTTTTGCTTAATCATATGTATATGTATACAATTTTTAAGTTTAAACTAACATTTATCTTTAATGATAACCTGCTTTGTCTTACAATTTTCGATTAAATATTTAATGTAGATAGCGAAATTGAAGCAACACCTTAGGTATACAGATATATATTTAAAACAGAAAAGCCAAAATTTTGCAAAAAAAAAAAAATTTATTTGCTGCGAAAGCTCTTGTAAGCATCTAAGCGCTAAAAACTTAAAAAATGCTACAAAAAAGTTTTTTTAAAGTAAATTATGCAAAAAAAAAAAAATGTTGCAAACCGGTAAATATGCACTAACAAATCGATGCCAAAATTCATAAAAACCTCTAAAACGGATAAATATATTGTTTCTGCCTTCATTGGTCGCACAAGGAAAAACATGCAATTGCATATTTATGGTTTCCCTGATTATGACCATATTAAATATTAATAAGGTACATTCAAATAAATGAGATTAAACCCATAAATTTTTTGACTTACCTGCCTTTTGTTTACGTGCACTTTTGACTTAACTGCACAAAATTGATAATTTTTGGAATTATTCTTTATAATTCCATACAAATTCCTTTTTTAAGTGCAACATCTATAGCTGCACATTTAAGATAAATGCACAAAATTTTTGGCATTTTAAAATTATTTTCATACAAAAAATTGATGTTAGCTGCATTTTGACTTAACTGCCCAAAATACATATTTTCTGGAATTATTCTTCAAAATCCTTGTTTACGTGCATTTTGTATACCTGCACATTTTTCATATTTTTGGGCAGCTTTAAAATATTTTCATATAAAACATCAAACTTAGCTGCACACATGAAAAAATATGGTGGCCACTTTTTCACATAAATATCCAATTTTAGCTGTTTATAAAAACAAAAATCGCAAACAAGTCAAGTTGGTGTCATTATAATTCATTTATTTCTTTTGCATGTACCTACATTTATGCATATGGGTTGTGGAAACAGCAACTTTACCACGATTATATGACAGGAAGAGAAAATCTTAGGTCTGGAACAGAATAAAGTAGTTGTAGTAGTATTTGAAGCTGGCAAATGCTCTGTAGCGCAAAAAAAGTTCAAAATTTCGAATTTTGTTGACACTATTTTGAAACTGCCGTTTTTAGCTTTTGACAGCTTTCAGCGCTATTCTTAACGTTGTACTAAAGCGACTTTTCTGTTCACACTTTATTGTTACCAATTTGGCTATTTCGTTCCTTATAAAAATGCATAATAAAAACGTTGTTACTCCTCTTTCAAACACTTTACTCTAGCTGCACTTTTATGCAGGTTACCACAATTGCGTACCTGCACATTAAAGCAGCTAAATACATTTAAGATAGCTGCATTTTTGATTTACCTGCACAAAAAATCGTGCAAAGGAGATTGTGCAGCTAAGTCAAAATTACTGTATAATATTTTGGCATGCAAATATTCTTTCCACATTCGCCGAAGAGTGTGGAATGGACAATATTCCTTTGGCTATTCTTCTAAGTTCTGTTAATATGAACTAATCGAATTAAAATTTCATTATGAGTTGCCATTTTGTATCAATTAACAAATGTTACCCTGTTAAAAATTTAATGCAAATTTAAAGTTTTAACTTGATAAATGTATTATTATGATTAATTTTTTGAAACGCGCATTACTAAAAGCAAGTTTGTCAATTATAGAGCATTAATATTGTTAAAATAATGCTTATATAAATATATGCAAACCATTCCCCAAAAAATGTGCTTATATGATTAGCTCGGTACTCTCTTTGGTTTTTTGGTACTTTTTTTTAATTTGAGAAGTAAACAAATTATCTCAAGTTTGCGCTTCGACGGCATTTTGAAAATGTACTCGTAGTGGCATAAGTAAACACAAAAGCAAATGGCATGAGATTCGAACAATTTTTCTTTGATAATATGACAGTGGCATGCCACTACTTGTATGTGTAAAGGCAGGGTAAGTCATGGGGGTACCAGCGTTCTTTTCAGTTTTGAATTGTACCAAAAAAAGTACAATTGTCACTTTGTAAAAGGGGACTAAGCGGAGCTTAGTTTTGGTGCAAATAGTCTTGCGAATATGAAAAATGTAGCTTTTTTTATGAAATGTAAGGAAAATTCTTTTTGTAGGTATTTTATTTAACAAAACAGCTATGATATTTTGCATTTGCTCTTTTGCAAGACCATTTGCACCAAACGCTGAACTCCGCTATTGTGAATAGATTTTTGCACTTGTTCATTGAACAATTGCTTATGCCACATTCTAAATTTAGTATCAGCGGCAGCATATAAGCTTGCATTTTCTGATGATATTGACAGGTTTTTAAAAGATAGAGGAAACCACTTCTGCAAAAGCTCTACATAGTAGAAGAGGCGACCTCCTCTCAATTTAAGATTATTTTGGAACGATTTCATAATATTTTCAAATTTTCGCCAACAAGATTGTTGTCACATTAAGACGTAATCAACAGAATTTTGGAACAGCTGGAGCGCACTCCATTATTATTTTACTCCGAACAATTTTTAACGCAGATTTTACAAGCGCTAAATTAAATTTTATTATATTCGGACTTTCTATTCCTTTCCTGTTTCTGCAGTACATATTGAAAATTGTAAACACAAAAATTTTGGATATGCAATCCGAACTCGTATGTACATATTTTTACAATGCTTAAAAATTTTAGTTTTGTTTAAAATTCGAGATTGCATTTTGAGAAATATTCGTCAATTTTCAACGAAAAAGCCGATCAATTCTCAAAAGTGTGTGAAAACGCTCTCTGGCGGCAATCAAAAATAAAAATAAATGGATTTTTCGACCGTAAAAACCGCATGATACAGGTCTGGCTAGACCAAATGCAATTTGTTTGCCTCTATTCTTGAAGATTTTGGAAAACTAACTATTTTGGAAAATCTGGGGCTCGAAACTCATTTTTAACCTATGGTTTCTTTGGCAAAGTTTTTAGGAATAATTTAAAGAACAAGAATCGCGATATGCTTTTGACGCGAAAAATTTTACCCAACCTATTATTATGTAGCAACGGCACTGGCCTGCAGGCCGGTGGTTAGGAGGAAGGGGGGCAGACCACAGTGGTGGAGCCCCGAGATTGCACAGTCCCGCAGGGACTGTCGTAGGTTGTTCAATATGGCTAAACGTCTGGGAAACTGGGCGGAATATAAGTCGGCATTGAATAGGTTCAAGAATTTGGTGAGATCGGCGAAACGGAATGCCTGGAGAAACTTCTGCAGTGGAGTGGAAGGCTCTTCTGAGACAAACCGATTGCGCAAAATAATGGCTTCTTGCCCGGCTGTCCCAAGCTACATTCAGAAAGCTGATGGTAGCTGGACTACGAATAGTCAGGAGGCGCTGGGGGTCTTAATCGACACACACTTTCCTGGCAATACCATTCCAACACCACGGAATATCAATTGCTTATCAGAGCCTGGACCCGTGTCCATGTCCCTGTGCTATGATAGGCTCAATTGGGCGATAAGGAGCTTTGACTCCTTTAAGGCTCCTGGCCCGGACGGTATTATTCCGGCCGACCTTAAAAAGAATGCGGGGCTTCTGATTCCTTGGCTGTCCGCTATTTACACGGAATGTATTAGATTCTCGTACGTTCCCAACAGTTGGACTAGATGTAGGGTTGTTTTCATTCCAAAGGGAGGGAAAACATCCCACACCAGACCTAAGGACTACAGGCCAATCAGCCTGTCGTCATTTCTTCTCAAGACCCTGGAAAGGGTCATTGACATTCATCTGAGGATGTCTATTCCTAGACATCTGCTCTCTTCATCACAGCATGCCTACACCAGGGGCAAATCTGTGGAGACGGCGCTTCACTCACTGGTAGGCTACATTGAGAAATCCCTTGAATTTCGGGAATACTCACTTGTGGCCTTTCTGGACATTGAGGGTGCTTTTAACAATGTCAGACCCAACTCCATCTTGGAATCGATAAGGGAGGTGGGTGCTGACGATGTAACTTGTAGATTTATTGGCAATCTACTTGACAGTAGGATCATTGAATCCACGATGGGTGCGGCCAATGTGTGCAGATCTGTGCACGGGGGCACCCCGCAGGGTGGAGTTCTGTCACCTCTACTATGGAACCTGACGATGAACACTTTGTTGAGTCGGTTCGACAGACTGGGGATAAAAACCGTCGCGTATGCGGATGACGTGGCGGTGGCGGTCATGGGTAAACACCCGGACACACTGTCCCGTTGCATGGAATCTGCATTGCAGATTCTAAGCTCTTGGAGCACCTCCTGTGGACTTGGCGTCAATCCACAGAAGACTGAGTTAGTACTCTTCACCAGGAAGTACAAGGTTGGCAACTTTAAACTTCCTAGGCTAAATGGCACGGAGCTGACGCTCTCGAACAATGCCAAATATTTGGGCGTAATTCTCGATAGCAAACTATCATGGGAACTCAACGTTCGAACGAGGGTTGATAGGGCCATTGTGGCCTTGTACACCTGCAAGAGATCCTTGGGCAGAAGTTGGGGCCTTGGCCCCAGGGGCGTCGAATGGATCTTTGAGGCGGTGGTAAAACCGATCCTCTTCTATGGGGTCATAGTGTGGTGGCCTGCGATGGGAAGGGGACGGTACTGCAGGATGCTTGAGAAAGTATATAGGGTGGCGGCGCTGATGATCACGGGATCACTCCGCTCGACACCGACGAAGGCGCTGTTTACTATACTGAACTGGCTGCCGGTTGACATCATGGCCGAACAACAGGCCCTGACTTCCGCTATTAGACTGGGGGCGGTGGGCCTATGGTCTTCGCGGAACTATGGTCATGCCAGGATCTTGCTTAGTGCATCATATGACCTGGCGGGGCTGGACTATTGCACTACGGAACCCTTTTTCGGTGCTTTGTTCACAGTTCATCATGGTAATGATGATGAGCTGATCGATAATACGCGATCTCTGGAACCGATCCTGCGGGTCTACACCGATGGTTCCAGGATGGGCGATAGAGTGGGTGGAGGTTTCTTCATCGAGGAGTGGGACATTAGGGTCTCTTTCAGGCTGCCGGATGGTAGCAGTGTGCTGCAGGCGGAAATCTCTGCCATAAAGCGGGCGGCAAACTGGCTGAAGTACTATCGTATATCGAGGGATATATGTATATTTACGGACAGCAAGGCTGCCATTGCAGCTCTGGCTGGTGTCTTTACGACATCTATGTTAACAGTGGAATGCCGGATGTCTCTAAATGAGATCGCGAAACATTCCAGTGTAACGCTGACATGGGTACCAGGGCACAGTGGGTGCCTGGGTAACCAAACTGCGGACGGTCTGGCCAAACGAGGCTGTCTCTTGGATGACCCGTTCATCGACGGCCTGGTTGGCACCTCAATGGCCCGCTGCAGGACTCTCATCAGAGGGGAGTCGTACAGAAGGGCTCAGGGCAGATGGCAGAGGGAGCCTACCTGCTTGATGGCCAGGACTCTATGGCCTGGCTATGACGCGTTGAGAACGCGTGTACTTCTCGGTCTCGGTAGGGACCGGATGAGAACGGTGATATCGGTCATTACGGGTCACTGGGCGATAGGGACTCATGCCAGGAGGATGGGTCTTGCGCATAACGACTACTGTAGGAGTTGTCATGATGAGGAGGAGGAGGAGACGGTGTCTCACTTTCTCTGCCAATGCCCCGGTTTGGGGAGCATCAGGTTTAGGCATTTTGGGAGACCAGAATTGCCATGTCTGGACGATCTGTCCAATGTGGGACTGAGATCGATCTCCCTGTTCTGCAGGGAGTCGGGATGGTTCGAGGCTGCAGTGACCTCGGGGGAATAGTCTGGTGGGTACTGGCTGACTCCTGTCACTGGCTATGGGTATCACAAAGGGACCGCTATAAGGACCCAAGTGAGTCGTCGTTGTGACGGCTGCCCGTGTAACCTAACCTAACCTAACCTATTATTATGTATAATTTATGATTATGTATTTTTTGCTATCTTTACTTTACATGTACAAATAAATTTTAAGTACCTTTTGTTTTTGTTGTATCAAATTTTTGTTTTTAAAAATAAAATAAAAAAAATTTATAAAAAAAAATTATTTAGTACTATTGGAGCCGAAAAAGTAAGATTTTAATAGTTCGTTGGTACGATTTTGGTTTTCTCATTTATCATCCCTGATGTCTAGAGTATCGAACAAGGATTAATCGAGGAATTTTTCAGCCATTATTTGATCGAATAATCAAAATAGCCAATTTCGAATAACGAATAACTCGAACAATATATGTCAATTAATCGATTAAGACAAATATCTTTAAAAATCTACTGTTTAATATTATTTAAAACTAAATTACATGTTCTGAACTTCTTTATTTATTTTAATCACACAAACTTTTGAGCATATTGCAGACCCTTTTGTTGTGTGAGAGACAATTTGTGTATATCATTATAAACGTCAAATTCCATACGTTAGAAATTTTGCACTTTAATAGCACATTTTTCATATCGTCGTTCGTAAATTATTGTGTAAATTATTTAACATATATTATTGAACACAATAATTAACGAAAGACGATACAAAGTTTAACATTTATCGTAAAAAAATGTGTAATTTAAAGGAGATTACAAAAATTTAATAAGTTATCAGTGAAATTGAAATCAAAGTAATTTTAAAAACTTAAGAGTATAAAAAGTTAAAAAAATTAGATGATTTTTAAAAAACTCTTAACTAAGAATATCCATCGACTTCAATTTCGCTCGATTTCTGGGAACAATAAATTGGTTTTAAAAGTTTTTCATAACTAAATGCCACCTCTCACAAAATATGCCAGAACTAAAAAGACAAAAATATAAGAAGTAAATAAAAAATATGAGCTCAAGCCTAAATTTAATACCCGCATTAAGTTAAGCAGGCAAGACACAATTGCAAATTATAAACCGAAAAAAAATATTGGTTGCCGTGCTAATAAATAACTGCTAATAAACATAACTGTGCTGAACTTTGGCTTTCAGATCATTTTATAGTCTGTTAAGGGCCAATTACATATTCCAAATGCTTGTCCAGCAGGCAAATTCACTCGTGTATGTACGTGTGGTGGACGTAACCCAGCGGTAAAAAGTTGTAAGCAGGCCTTCTGGAACCACTTATTTCTCAGACACAAGGCTTTACTACTCCATTCCATACTCATACATTTTTTACACACGATGTCCTAGCCAGCCAAGGCCTTCTGTTTTCCCTTCTTCAACAGACCTGATAAAAAGCCTTCTTTAGTAGGTCTGATTTTAAAAAATTCTCACAACTCACAACCGCTTGACACAGAATTTAAGAAAAATAATTTAAATTTACTTCTTTTTTTTTTCTTTTCACCTTTTTATTTAAAGTTTTTGCTGTTTTGTGTTTGGAATGTATTTTTTTTTTGGTAACGCATAATCCGTTTTAAGGCTCACAAAATGTATGTATACATATTCTAAAAAAGGTCTAGGAAGGTCTTGCAGAAGGCCTTATGTGTTAATGCCTTCAAAAGTTTACCGCTGGGAATATTCGCTGTCATATCAAAATTTTTTTATTTTCCATCCAGCATCATCGGTGTGACACATACAAACACATGTTCACTAATACTATCATAGCGCTTGATAAGAAATACTTGACGTGTCAAGACCCTTTTAAACCGAACTAGTGTAAATTTAATTTTGTTTTCCTTAATCTTGTTTCAGTCTTTTTAATGCATAAAAACTGTATTTTTTAAATTATTTATTTAACTTAAAAGTCTTGAAACTATCTACATAGCACATATCGCTCCTTTATTGCAACAAAGTCATATCTAAAAAAAATGAAACTTGGCAAAATGCGATTAAAGTTTTCAAAATGAACCTTTAGATACAAAATTAATGAAATATATTTTGCTGTAACTTCGGTCCAGTTTGAGATATAATAATGATTTTATTTTTAAAATATAAAGAAAGTAACTATAAATGAACACTTTTGCTAATTTGGTGGCCACACGATCAAGTTTTGCCTTTCAATTCCATTCAATTTACTCAACTTTCTCATTTTTTTACTAACACTTTTTAAATTGACCACGAGATGGCTTTCAATTTCACCTTTCCATTTGTTTGACAATTTACTTTCAATTTAACAGCTGAGTACATGTTTGTCTTTATAAATTGTTTTTTTTTATGGCATCTTGAAAGTAAATTGAGTGCCACCTACGTCACACCTCTCAATTTTTGTAAATTTTGACAAGCAGTATATGTAAAAGACTATCAAGAACAACTTGATCGTGTGGCCGCAGGGTAAAGTAAGTTGAAGTTTTTGATTTTTTTTTTATATATGACTATGTTGCAATAAAGGTGCGATATGAATTGTTATTTAATTGTTTATTGTTAAACTTCATGTTTCTGTTATTGTTTTTTTTTTTGTGCTTATTAATATAATAAAAGTATCAATTCATGTAGAGATATATGTTTTTCTTCCCATTGGATAAATTTATTTGAATTATTCGAGTAATTCGAACAATTTAAAAACCTTACTCGATTAATCGAGCAAATTTAAAATTTAAAAATCGATTAATTCCTTGCTCGAACAAAACCAAAAGTCAAATAATTGGATACTCTACTGATGTCTACGCAAAACGCCTGCTGATTTTTCGCAGAGTTGTGTTTTTTTTCATTCAATTCTTTTTGATATCCAGGGTTGTCAGCTGTGGCGATTTCTCGCCAAACGTGGCGATTTTTAAACTTGTTTGGCGACCTAATTTTTGATTTGGCGACATGGCGACTTTTTGGCGATTTAAAAAAATTATTGGCTATTTTGTTGGCTATTTTTGATAAGCTACGGATTTGTTTTAAAATTTAAATATTACTTTTATTCTAGTATTTTTATGTATGAAATTTGAGGCATTCATATGTATGGTCAGTATTTGAAAGTATGTATGTTCAAATGGCTGATGAAGATAATAAAAATCTTCGAGAAAATTGTTTTCGTTTTTAAAAGTGCTTAATGAATGTAACTCTTTAAAACATGAATATATTTAAAGTCTATGAACATTTTTCCACTATATGTATGTGGCAATTTATTATCACAGATAAAATAAGTTGTTGTTAAAGATTTTTATGAATCCGAAAGTACCTTTGGATGTTTACGAAGCACAATGGAAAAATTAGCGTTTGTTGATTGTAAAGAGGGTTTTAATGATGAAATTTCATCTAATTTATATAGGTTTAGCCCAAAATTGTTTAGCTACGTGGATACGACAGGTACGTACCATTGAAAGGAACTTGCTTTGGCTGTACTTTATATGCTGGTAATTACAAGAAGTATTGCCTGTGTTGAAATTATGAACTCCACAAGAACTCGCATTACGAACTTCTAGGCGCGTTATTACGAGGTTTAAATTATATGAATGTGAATAGTACAGTTTCACTTCTTTTGTACCTTCATTGAATAAATGTAATTCTCTCACAATGTATTCCAAAAAAGAAGAAAATAGGGAGTCTTGCCAGTGAAGCGTTTTAGATAACTGCAACTTATATGCAAATGTTTATCCAATATTTGTTTAATACTAACTACTATAAACTATTTTATAGTAAACCTTCTACCTCTTTTGTGTTCACTAACTATTTTTACTTTGTTCTAAATAAATATTAAACAAAATAAATATATGGCGACTTTTTTTAAATTTTTGGCGTATTTTAGCGATACTGAAAACATTTTTTTTTTAAATTTATAAAAAATATTTTTAATAATTCTTAAAATATGTATTTTATTGTCAAAAACTGAAAAACAAAGGCTTTGGCGATTTCTGACATTGAATTTGGCGAAAAAGGTCAAAAGCAATCTGACAACCCTGTTGATATCATCATCATGTTATACACAAACAAAGTGCGTGTTGTTTTTTTTTAACTGTTGTATTTCTGGATAGACCTAATAATTGGACCATAAGCAAAAGCAATATAAAATGACAACAAGAAAAAAATATAGGCTCTTATTATGTAAAACGCAACGCAATGCCAAAGAATTACATTGAAAGCAAAAACAAAATTATAAATATTTTGTAATTTTGTTGTTGCTTTCAACAGAAAATCACATTTTCTTTTAAAATTTCAAACGCGTTGTGGCGTTGAAAACTTTAAAACGGTCCATGAATTTCTGTAGAAAGCAACAACAAAATATTTATGAATTTGTTTTCGCTTTCAATGTAATTCTTTGGCGTTTCGTTGCGTTTTATATAATAAGTGCCATAGTTTTATAAAATAGTAAAAATTTCTACAATTTATTTAAAATATAAAAATGGAACTGTTTTTGTAAAATAAAACCAAATAAAAGAAAAAAATTATCAATGTTAAATTTTTATTAGATTGTTAATATAGAAACTTCAATTTCAGCAAGATACTCAATGCTCAGCAATAAGTATACGTATGCAGTACAAAAAGCAATTTTTTTTTAAAGTGGCGTATGCCGCAAAAAAGAATATTTTTCACTTTTGATAAAATAATATTAACTTCTAAATTCATTCATGAAAGTTGACAAGAACTTTAATTTTTCTTCAAGACATCATTCTTTCGTATATATTTTGATTGATTTTTACATAAATTTATAACATGCTGTACAATTGTTTGAATATTTTGTATTGCCCTAATAGTGTTGAACAATTTTGACCCGGGTGTAGAAAATGCGTAACTTTTCATGTACATACATATGTACATATGTAAAGATATATGTATACTTTTCAATAAAAATATAATTGTACATAAATTTCCAAAAAATTAATTGAGTAGTTTTTGAAAAAAAAAATTAACAATAAACTCCTTTGGTGCAATTTTGACCAAATAAGGATAAGGATTAAACAAAACTTTATTCAAGTGTTTAAAAATTTTGGAGCAATAATTTGACAAATGCTGATATGATTGTGTTGTTAAGCTTCGTACAGACGCACAGTGGCGCCGTTTGAGTTTTTTCTTTGCAAAAATCATATCTTTTGAACCGAATAAGATAATTCAACAGTTTAAACGGCATATGATAGATAACTGTTCAGCCTATGAAATGAGCGTTTGGAAAGGGTGCTACGGTTTGTAGGGGCCTACTTATGGGTTATCAAAGTAAAAATTAGTAGAAAAATCAATTTTATGGTAACTAAAAAAAATTATTTTTACATTTTTAGATTGTTTTTATTTTTTTTCTTTAGGGTTTTATGTTTTAAATTATTACCCAACAAATTTAAAAAAAAATAATTTTTTTTTTAAATTTATTTTTTCAATTTTCTGTTAAATATTCATCACAATTCGTAAGAGAAGGTATATCTAAAAGACTAACCATTTCTCAACTATAATTATTTTCTAACTGTATTCGTGACTTCACATGCCGCAGGGAAGAAATAAGTGGATCGGAAGATGCTGCCAACATGTTGAAGAGGTCCTCGTTTTGCCTTACCCTTGATGCTTTGAATGTGTTCTGCAATCTATATTTTTTATAAAATTTGTTAAGAGACTCCTGTGCTTCTTCAGAAAGCTCTCCAATTGGCAAAGACTGGTACTCACTTATATCTTTGCCATGCGCCAATATTTTATGGACGGTCGGAGTCAACTTCTTCTGTGGATACATTTCTGCTAAAAGAGATGCAGTTTTCGACGCATATTCTCCATATTTTGTAGAAATGACATTTTCTTTGCAGTTTAAAACATCCAAGATCGTTCCCAATCTTTTCACGATTTGATTGTCAGTTCCAGTGATTCTAGTTACTGCCTCATCATTTTCAAAAAATTTGTTAGAAGTGTTTCCATCATTTGAGTTACCGTATCCATGCTTGGGACAATCTACTTTTAGTCCAACTTGTTTAAAAAATCATCCTGTATTTGCTTCTTTCTGATCTTTTCCTTATCCTTTATTGATGTATTTTCAGTACTAAAATTGTTTAATGGTTTCAGTAATTGTTGCGCCAACTTTTAGTCGTAGACTAATCCAGGCTTTATGCTTATTTTTCAATATATATGCTTATGCTACCATGCCTAAAAATTTACCTGTTCCCTGCATACATATGTATTTAGGCTGAATAATGCAATTTTGATATTATGCACGTGTCCAAATAAGATTTGTGTCTACCTGTATGGACCATAAGTCAATATTGTTCTTGGCCATTTGTACGCCAAAGTATTGTTTAAGTGAGGTACGTACCTGCTAATTTCAATGAGTAGTTTTTTTCAAACTATTAGATCAAACTACTGTCAGTCAAAACATATAAGGGATGGACGCCATACAATTTCTGCAACCATGTCTTTTTAACCTTTTTTACCTCTAGAAGCCAAACGGGCACGTACGGGCAGATAAAACCTTTTGAATTATGTAAAGAAATAATCAAAGAACAGGTTTTGCAAATATGGCAAATATAGAAAAATATAGATTTTTTTTATTTTCCGTCAAAGTTGAAAAATAGTGAAAAAACGGATAGTTTTTAAATATTGATTTACCAGGAGAAACACAAAGCAAACAGTTAATTTTTTTTTATCATTATACATTTAATAAATACATCAATCTATGCAAACAAAAAATAAGGCGATTCGTTACCTATTTTTCGTGATATTACACCTGAAATCGCAACAAATTGTGTGTTTTTTTGAAAACCGAAAGTCGGTCAACTTTGAACGGTATCTTCTAAACTAAAAATGTGATATTATTAAGAGTGGCATATTTGAAATCGTTGAAAAGTTTCCTATAACATGGGTTTATTCAAAACTTCGTCGGCGCTCATGAAAATTTTGATTTTTGCAACCTCGTTTGCTCTACGGGCGCCACTGTAAGACGGTTGTGAGATCTTAAAATGTTGTAATTTTTCTGACAATGGTGCCATTGTCAGATGCATTAATTTTACACATCTGCCAAATGGAATTGAGCTTACAATGTTCACACAGTTGCAAGACATTTTTAGGCAATTTTAATGAAAACATTGTAAGATCTGACCACCGCACATAGGGGTTTTTTGCAATCTAGCCGGACATTAGGCAAACAAATTTATTTAAGAAATGGAAAAATTTAAGTACGCAGCTCGACAGACAACGAAGTTCAGATCTTGAGATCTTTGGTTTTGGGACACTGTTAAAGTCTGGAAAGTTGATTAAATTGCATGCGTGTTATTTCCTTTTTACGGTTTTGGGAGGTTTAAGATATATTTTTTTTGTGGGTAAACGAATAAAGATTTTACAATGATTTTTTTTTCTGTGAAAGACTATATAAACAGCTACTTACAAAAATTTTTAGAAAAATTTTATTAGAAATTTTTATGATAAAAAAATTCGTTCGAAATTAAAAATAACGATTTTTTGTTCACTTTATTGTAAAAAAAAAATTTAAAGGTTTTTGAAGGTGAAGCCAGTTGAGTTCTTAAAATGTTATACATCACGATAAAATTTTAAATCTCTACTTTTAAATTTAAAAAAAACGTTGCGCGCTGTTGCGCCATTTTTTTATGATTTTTTGAAAATTTCACCTTTTTTCTGTTTTTGCTCATCTTGCATAGGTACATATGATAGAAACTCTTTCGTCAGTAACGTTTGGGTTGTTGTACGTAGATTTTTTTTATTTAAATTATTACTATCTAAGACTAATATTACCTGTGTAAAAAAGGAATGTGCGAAACAGTAAGTAACGGTTTTTAACCACCTGTGCAAGCAGCTAAATGACGTTATTTTATGGAGCACGCCAGACTTCGTCTATTTGAGAACATATTACACCTGTCGTATAAAATCACAGTGAAAAAGTGCCAATTAAGATCGGATGAGGACAAAACTATTGTTAAAGAGAGGAAAAAAACTATCCAAGAAAAATTTAGAAGTGAATTAAGGCTAATAGTAGATGTACCGAAGACTGGATTTGGAAACAGCAACGATGGTAACACCAGCAGAAGATTTTTTTCCAATCCTGAATTAGATGCAGAAATAACTGGAATTGCATTTGATTTAATCTACCGAATCAAAGTTATTATTGAAGTAATTACAAGTGGTCACAAAATCCATTTGCACGAGTTTGCCAATTATTTCTTAGACACTGCAAAACTTTACGTTACTCTATATCCCTGGCATCCTATGACACCTACAATGCACAAGATTTTAATACATGGCGCAACTGTAATGAGCGAGGGATTGTTGCCTATCGGGCTATTATCTGAAGAAGCGTCTGAGGCACGAAATGAACATCGCCTTTACAGGCAGAATTTTGCTAGAAAGTTTTCGAGGGTTCAGTGTAACAAAGATATTATAAATAGACTGTTGCTCAGTTCTGACCCACTGATTACTGGTATAAAACCAACTTAAAAAAAGTCATTACCCTTTACGAAAGAAGCAATTTCTTTTATGCTTCCACCTGTACTTGGCTCTGAAGAGAATTCAGATTCGGAAGAGGATTTTGAAAAAAAAGGCGAAGAAGAACCATGGCACTCATCATCATCTTAGTGCAAAAGAGAAGTTATTTTAAATAAATTAGTTGTTATTATTTTAAATAAAATTAGTTGTTGCTATTATAGATAAGATATTATTACGAATATTTTAATTATTTTCAGATAAGTTAAATACTATGAAATACATAAAAGTCACATAAAATCTTAAAAATGATTATTTTTTGGAAATTAGCAAAAAAAACAAATTTTTTTGACATGTTGGTTCCGGTGGGTGGGCTTGGAGGAATACCTCCCCCTGCCCATAAAAGTTAAAAAAATTTAATTTTTATAGTATTAAGGCGTTATTAATCTATTTCTTTTAATATTAATATTTTTTTAAGATATTTTTTTATGTAACCGCCCACAATATGGGGCGGGGGCGGAAAGTGTAATTTTACGATCTCCTGGGTCCAATTTTGGGTTTTTTAACTTTCGCCGGCGCTAAAAGTTGCATTTGCACAAACAAAAGTATGAGAAAACTTTTAAAAAAATTGCATTTTTCAAAGGTTGGATTAGTTCTTCTAGGGGGAACTTTTTCCTCCTTGATCCGATTTTATTTATTTTTGAGGTTTACCTGCCTATGACAATAACACATATTTCTGCTAAGTTTCATCGATCTAGGGGCACTCAATAACTTTTAACAAGCAATATAATCTAAAACAAAAAGTAATGTCCGGCTAGATTGGCAAAAAACCCCTATTTGCACCGTCTGTACGAAGCTTTAGTTAGAATTTTTTAAATTTACTTACTTATTCAAACGACTAATAAGACTTTAAAATTCAATTCTATCGAAGACTTAAAATTTGTGTTACTAAAAATTTTACAATGTACTTATGCCAAAAAAAAAAAAATTGTACTATGTATACCCAAATATACACATGTGTGTATGTATGTATGTATTAATTAAAATGCGAACAACTGCAGCATGAAGAAATAATATTTGGAGCAAAACAGAAACTTTTTGTGTGAAACGTAAAAATTCATATAGTGTGACGGTAATGAACGTCATGTAAATACGAGAATACATTTTGCAATAACAATCGTCAATCAGTTATATTCTGTCACTGTCATTTACTACACACTTGCAATAAGAATGCATTTCGCAAAGAAGTTTTTTAAATTTATTTTATTTTTATTATTAAATGTTAAAATATGTGTATGTCACCAAGCAAAGTTAATGGATGTCAGTGTTGCCGATTTTAACGTAGATGATATTTTTAATAGCGATCTAATACCTGTAAAAATAGTTGCAGATCAATTAGATCTCCTATTCAATTATACTGATGGTGAGCCTATGATAGTGAACACTCAGGAGAGAACCTTTTTAAACTCGACTGACTTGAGCGCAGCTGTAGAGGCCATGCAGTATCATAGGTGAGATTAAATTCATTTATGAGTAGCTATACAAGTAGTCGTTGTTGGTGGTCTTGCGGTTCAACTATTAAATTATATCCAATATTGATCTGGAGATTCGCAATATGCCGAAACGACGACGAGTTGAGGCTTGTGAATAATTTTCAACAATCTGGCGCACATTTATTACATTTAACATTTATTTTTAAATTTCTAGTAATTCAGTTATAACCGGCAAAAAACAGGTAAAATAAAAAAGTTAAATGTGTTTCAAATAGTTTGACTTTACCTATTTTGGGGAATCCATACAAAATTTGGTTTATTCCCGGGAATTTTATAAACAACACTCACAATATTATTACAGTAACGGACTGTAGTTTATTTAAGAAGTATTCCGTTCAGTCGTTTTTAAATAAATAAACTTTTAAAATTCCAAGCAAATTTATTTTTAACTGAATCTAACATTTATTCAAAAAACTAACCCTGCCTTTACACGTGCAAGTAATTACTTGCAAGCAGTGTATACGTATTATCAACGAAAATGTCGAAAGTCTTGCAAGTGGCTTGAGTGTTTACACAGTCAGTTGTAAGTTCATTTTTAAAATGTTCTCGAAGCGAAAACATCTTATTAAAAAAGGTTTGTTTTTCGGTTTAAAGACATTACCATGTTGAAAACATTACCATGTAATAACAAAATAAATTTAAAAGTTTCTTCTTTATTTAATTTTCGGCCCATCTTGATGAACAAATTATGTTTATTTTATAAAACATGTGACTACAGTATTGCCGTAGTGCCGGTATCATAATGTTACTGAGAAAATATTTTGATTAACAATTTTTTTTAAATGCTTAAAATTCATGATTAAAATTACCATTAAAATGCGTTGTTGTATAGTTGTGCTCTTTTTTATTTGTTATTTTTTATAAGTACACTGAAAATCCGCTATAAACATAACTTTTATTTTACTAAGTACTAGTAGATTGGTACAAAAGTCATCCACGGGTCATGTGACTGAATTTGTGCGGATGCATCCATGACATGGTTGGGAGGGCGAAATGAGGCAAACATCAGTCTCAAAATTCTTTATGTGGTGGTAGATTGTTGTGTAGTGATAGTTTTGAGTTTTGAGTTGTGTTTTATGTTTCATTTTTTTAATGTTCGAATACTTGGCTGGTGAGGATGGTTGGGACCTTCCTGAGATCATTCATGCTAAATAGCTGGTTGGAAACCTCGCCAGACCAAACGGTTCGTAACAGAATGGCAACACTGTTTCTTCATTTGTCATTTTATTTGCAGCAAGTGTCAAAAATTTACTTGCATGCAAATTCTCTTGCAAGTTGAGCTGCAAGTCCGAAAAATTTTATGGTTTTAGTGAAAAAGTGTGAGTGTATTCAGTTTTTCGAACTTGCACTTGCAAGTGTAAACCCTAGGTAAGTGCACATTAACCCGACGTTTCCACATGCAAGTAATTACTTGCAAGTAGTGCATATATCGAGGAAACAGCCGATTGGCTGAAAGTACAAAAATAGTGTGAATGTTAGTCTGAGTTCATACGGCTCTTTCTTTATTGAAAAGATTGCTACTTTATAGGCGAGAGGGGCGAGGGGAAAAGAAACGAGTACACACATGCCTGTACTGTCTTTACGTTTTGCTTTCTTATTCGTTGTTTAATTTTGTTTTTGTTTTCATACGCACGACTATACAAAATAAAAAACATGGCGTCGACATGACATAAATCATTTGAACACCAATTCATGTTCAAAGAAGAAAAAGGAAGAATCTTTTCAATAAAGAAAGAGCCGTATGAACTCAGACTTAGTAAGAAGTGTGAGTGTATTGAGTTTTTCGAACTTGCACTTGCATGTGGAAACGGGGAGTAAGACGGATTTTCAGTTGCAGTTTGTATTGTCCGTTGATTAATTAAAGTCTTTAGTTAATGTGTTCCGTATGTAAAATTAAATGAAAATGTAATTTAAAATAACGAAAATTGTATTAAATTTTTACTGTCAAAAATTCCACTCATGTTCCGTAAAAATAAATGAGTATTCAGTTATTTTAACTACCGAAAAATAAATTTTTAGTTATCTATAAAAAACGATTTGCTTGTTTTGTGTAAAAAATTCCCATATTCTATTTGTTAAAATTATTTAGTTAAATACATCAAATTTTTAAAGTAAAATACATAACTGCGAAACCATATCGGTCATACTGCTGGTGTCTTATAATTGTGAGTTCTTCTGTAAACAAAGGGGCCAGTACAACAAACGTAAAACAAACATGTGTAACGGGGTAAGTAAATAATAATATTCTCTCTCTCTCTCTCATTAGAGAAACAAGCGGACCAATGTTGCCAACTTTTTTTGAAGACTTACCATCAAATCGCACTTCAAAACCCGCTAGAAGCAGCTAAATTTTTTTTTAGCGTAAAATGTTTTAAAATATCGCTAAAATCTCAATATTTTGCAAAATGTATATATAAATCAAGATGTAGGGTGTTTTTTTTTAAAGGTATACGACTTTTTATTAAAATTATATATGTAGTAAGATTTTTGATTTCCCTGACTTTTTTAGTCCCGGGAATGTATGTACAAGAATGTTTCTTTAAAAAAAGTGCCTAAAAGTTGGTAAAATATATTGAATAAAAAGGTATTAAATTCAAATCCAGCTAGAAATCTAAAAAGGCCTGTAGTGCGATTCACTAACTTTTATAACGATAATCGAATCGTTAAAATAAATATAACCAAAATTTATCGAATATGCTATTCAGTAAAATTTTTAACGATATTCGCTGTCGTTTAAAATCAGCTGTTACTTTAAGCAATTTTTTTGTCGTTATTTTAGCGACAATAATTTAGGTTATGTTTATTTAATCGATAAAATGTATTTTATGTTTAAAATAGCTTGCATACATACAAAGATATATTCATATGTATATGTATGAACAAAAATTTACAAAAAAGCATATTAAGAACAAAAACCAAATTCTAAATGTAAAATTCACAAAAAAAAAATATAAAAACATAAATTAACCCTTCGTCTTACTCATGAGTCTGGCCAGACCTTTTCCAATGCATTTTGAATGCAAAAACATTTGTAACACAGAGGGTTAAGAATAATTTTATTTGTTTTTATTTTATTCTCTTTTGTGATTTTCGTTTTTTTTAACATTTTTAAGACAGAGATATTACAAAAATACAGCTTTTTACTATCGTTAAAAAAAGTTACAGAATCACACTATCGTTATTGCAAGCGAATATATATGTCGACAAATATAACGATTGTCGGTTCGTTAAAAGTTAGTGAATCGCACCACAGAAATGATGTTGAAAAAGGAAATCTGTTTGTCAATCATTTAAAAAACGTATTTACCCCAAGCATATCTCACGATATTGCGGTCGAGTTACCACCTGTTGCTGCTAGAGCAGCTGTTCCCCTAAGATTTGAGATAAGAGAAATCGAAAAAGCTATTTGTGATTTAAACCCCAAGAAGGCTCCTGGTTTTGATAAGATCAGCAACAAAATGCTTTTGGAGCTACTCAGCATAGCAAAGAAAATTATTCTTTTAATTTTTAATGCTATTTTACGCCTTGAATACTATCCTCAAAAGTGGAAGGTTTCCTTAGTCATCATGATACCTAAACCAGGAAAGGATCACACAAAAGTTGAGTCATATAGGCCTATAAGCCTACTTTCTAATATATCAAAGCTGTTTGAGAAGCTGTTAGCGTCAAAATTAAGCCCAATTTTTAATGATAATAGATGTATTCCTTACCATCAATTCGGCTTTAGAAGAGAACACAGCACAATTGAGCAAACCCATCGTATAGTAAACGCAATAAGAAAAGCCTTTGAAGAAAGAAAATATTGTTCCGCTCTCTTCATCGATGTTTCTCAAGCTTTTGATAAAGTCTGGCATGAAGGCTTTATATACAAATTGAAGCTAAACTTACCAGTAAACACACACAAGCTGTTAGAAAGCTACTTAGTCGGTCGAAAGTTCATTATTAAAGAAGGTGATTATTTAAGCTCTCCTCAGCCAATTGAAACTGGAGTCCCTCAGGGAAGCATCCTGGGCCCACTTTTATACTTAATATATACCTCGGATATGCCAACAAACAACTACACCCAAACTTCAACATTTGCTGATGACACAGCTTTTCTAAGCGTGCACGAAAACAGTCAAGAAGCATCTCGATACCTACAGGATCATATATTTCAACTAGAACTGTGGTTAAAACAATGGAGAATAAAGATCAATCATCAATCATGGAATCATGCCCCCTATTACAATCAATAATCAAATAATTCCTCAACATTCGCATGTAAAATATCTCGGTATACATCTGGATCGGCGATTAACGTGGAAATGACATATAGAGGTAAAATTAACTCAAATGAAACTAAAAGCCATTCAAATTCATTGGCTTATTGGAAGAAACTCTGTCCTTAGTCTCGACTGCAAACTTCTTTACAATTCCATCTTAAAGCCAATCTGGTGCTATGGTATTCAGTTATGGGGCACTGCCTCGGCCTCTAATATAGAAAAAATTCAAAGGCGCCAAAATAAAATTCTTCGAATAATCACAGCTGCCCCTTGGTATGTAAAAAACTCAAATATTCACAAGGATCTCAATGTTCCATTAGTAAAAACTATGATTACAAAATATGCAGTAAAATACTTAAAAAGGCTCGAATTGCATCCGAACCCACTAGCATGAAATATTTTAAATGATAGCGGCCACACTCGCTAAAGAAGAAGAGACACTGCAGCACTTATCCAATTAGATGAGCGATAAACACCTATATAAGTGAACAGAACCCGTGATGAAGAAAATTTTTGTCTGGCACTGGCAGGACATAAAATAACGTGTTAGGTTAAGATTTGATTAATTATTGTTAGTTCATATTTAATATATGAAGATTCAATAAATAAATAATGAGAAAAAAAAATTCAAATCCGTTTAAGTCTTTTTCTATCACGTCTGGTTTTTATTATGGGCTGGTGATGCTAAAATATTTCATCGTAACTGGAAAATTATTTCTCCGATTTTGATCCATTTACAAATGATTACGAATAAAATTTCCTTTAAATCATCCAAATAACATTTTTTTATATTTTTAACTGTTTCGGAGCTATTCAGAAGTAAGTTGCGATAAATTTGGTTATTATGCAAAACAAAAAATAGTATTATTTTTTGTTTTCAGAAATGTATGAAAACAAAATAATGACAAAAGTTTTACATTTTTATTATTTATCAAAAAGCCAGATATATTTCAAATAAAATAAGAAATATATTATGAAAATAAATAATATTTCGCCGGATTTGTCCGCTTTGGATTAAATTACTAGCATATGACTTGAAATAGAATTCCCTTTAAAGCATAGCCACCTTTTTTCGAAATATTAGTCAAGTCAAGCCCATAAAAAACTAGACGTAATAAAGGTTGGTTGAATTTTAAGGGCCGATGTTGATTTTGAATAAAACACAAATTACATATTTAGGAAATTATTGTCATTTCTCTTATTATGATAATATGTATTGGTATGGTTCAATTATGTATGGAACAAAATATCTGCCAAGTGGCCGCCGCGACTTCGGCGGCACACATCCTCCATCTCACGATATCGAAAACCATTCACAGTAACTGCCTGACCGGCCTCATTTTGAATAAAATACGGCTCGATGATGCCAGCCCATAAACCGCACCAAACAGTCACTCTTTGTGGGTGCATTGGTTTTTCGACAATAACTCTTGGATTATCATTCGCCCAAATGTGGCAATTCTGCTTATTGACAAATCCACTGAGGTGAAAATGTGCCTCATCACTGAAGATGATTTTCTTCGAAATTTATCATCCACTGTTGCCATTTCATACAACACTGGTTCATATTCTCTTGTATAAGCAAATAAACTAATTTCATCTTATTCGTCTCTTAAGTATTGAGTGTTCATTGCTTTCATTTCATAGTGTTTCATCTTACATAGCGTCTTCAACTGCCAATTTTTTGTCATACCAAACGTCAAAGTCTATATAAAAAAACTCGAAAATTTTTGTCAGCGTTTTTTTAATATGAAGTTTGACGTTTGGTATGACAAAAAATTGTCAGGTAAAGACGCTATATTACTGAATACGAATGAAGCGAACACAAAATTATAATGAAGGTTTCATGAACATCATTATTGAGTTTCATGCAGATGTTTATTATTTAAGAAGATTTTGCATCAAATCGATTTAAATGATGATGTATAATAGTGCTGAAATAAATACGCTACATATTTCTTGTACATAAACAGATTTGTATTGCTTTAATTTTAAATTATTTTCAATTATTATTATTTAATATGTTTGTATATATATTTTTTCATTTGACTTCATGGCATGCTTGTTTTACTGATTTTGCTTTTATTTTTGTTTTACGTGTGCCCAGAATGTACTAATAAAGTGACCTCACAAGCACAGCTGTTTGCAGTGATTTTCTTCGTGTGTGACGTTTGTCGTCATTTTCTTTGTTTATTTACTTTTTTTTATAAGGCATTTTGACATTTGCCGTC
Source organism: Pollenia griseotomentosa (assembly GCA_963931875.1). Taxonomy (NCBI): domain Eukaryota; kingdom Metazoa; phylum Arthropoda; class Insecta; order Diptera; family Polleniidae; genus Pollenia; species Pollenia griseotomentosa. Next base: position 172,634,067 of record OZ007560.1, on the reverse strand, counting down.
TCAATTCTAGCAACAAAATGCCTGTTGTTTTTTCTATTGTTTCATTGTTGTAGTACTGAGGTCACTTTGTTAATACATTTTGAGTGTACCTCTATGCAATATGTATGGTTGATATCTGCATGAGATTTAAACCAATTTGTAGTCACTTGAAAAATAGTTAATATATAGTAAGTGTTTTTTTGTAACTGACTATTTTATTTACTACAGGGCAGGTTTCAGTAAATACTATTACACAAGAGACGAATTAAAATTTTTTTTGTTCGGTCTGGAATTTGATTGCAAATGAGTAGGTGAGATGCAAAACTCGTTCGTTACACCTTTTTCGAATTTTGGGAAAATGCAAAAAACATATAGCTCCGAATTAACTGGACCAAATTAGTTAAACTTTTTTGATTTTGAAGTGTTATGTCATTCTTGATTAATAACTCAACAGTTGAAAAATTGAAACCAACTGTATATAGAAAAATAAAAGATTTAATTTTGTAACGAACGAGTTTTGCTACGAATTTTCTAAAGAAACTAGGTTTGCTAAGTCCTATCTAATGTAATTTTCGAAATAGAAAAGTTAAAAACAACAACAAGTCCAACTTACTTAGACGTTAAGAGCATCAAGTGTACTTAGTTTTGATTACCTACCACTGGATTTGTAGACAATGAGGAGAATTTGCTTGGAGACAAAGAAGAGTCTTTTTTTTGTAATTGTAAAGTAAGATAAATTAAAACACTATTTTGGTTTTATTTTTTATTAAGTTAAATATTTCGACGAACTTTGTTAATCATTCACAGTAGAGTTTTTTTTCCCGGACTTTTTCGTTTCCCGGGAAAGCGGGAAATTTTTTTAAATTTCCCATATAAATAATACAAAGTTAATTTTAGTTATTAATAAATGAAAAAAACTTTTATAAAAAAACGTAAGGGAACTTGTTTACAAAGAAACTAAAATAAATGGTTCAATACTAAAAACCCAGTAAAAAATTCGCTTACTTTTTCAAAATGAATAGCTTCTTTAACTCATTATTTAGCAGCTTTCTTCTATAACTACATCTATAACAGCTTCTATTACTACTTTTTTCTGAATGTATTTAAGTAAAAAAATAATGACTTGCTTTTGAATGCGTTCTTTTTGGGACATCCGTTGTAAAATTCATCGTTTCTTTCAGTAGAATTGTAAGTAGTGCTCTTATGTTTTTCTAATTACTCAACACATTATTTTGTAGGCGAAGTTTTTACTGGGAAATCAATTGAAGATTGAAATAGGAACTTGAATTATTATTATCTCACGCCTTTATTCCCTATTATTATGCTTTTATTCAGTATTATTATGTTCTGGATACAAGATAAAAAGATAACAAAAACATAACAATTTAATTCATAAAACAATAATAAAAGCAAAATAAAAACTAAGGTACTCAAGATATGAGATCAAAAAGTTAATTAATAAAATAGATAAAATATTTTAAAGAAATATATAACGTTTTTTAACTGACACACTCACAGCGCATCAAAAAGTATATTCCTGATTTTATTTACTAATTATCATGTTTCCGAAAAATTTCGTTCTTTTTTAAACCAGGTTGGACAAATAGTTAAAAGTGCACCGTTTTAGCATGTTTCGGATTCACAATCAGAAGCAATTTTTTCTTTTTTATAAACAACGTCTATATCAGTCAAATGTATGTCCAGGTTTATGCAAAAAAAGCATCCACCGGACTGCTTCTTACAAACCTTTTCATTTCAATAGGTCCATTTGTAATCTTTAGGAAAATGTGTTTTTCAAGTTGTATGTTGTAGTATCTTACACAAGTTTCCAAAATGTTATTTTATTTCGGTTTCCCCGCACTTCACGGGTATATAAACCAACACAAATTGAAATTGAAAATTTGTGTTTATCACCTATTAAACATATCGCTTCTTCATTGCATCTAGTCGTATCTCAAACAGAACCGAAGTTATAGCAAAATATATCTTTAAGTCGGTACATTTTGAAAACTTTAATCGCATTTTGCAAAGATCGTTTGTTTTTGTAGATATGACTGTGTTGCAATAAAGGAGCGATATGTTTAGGTATCTCCTATTTTTAAGACTTGTTCATGGGCAATGAAACTTTACTGCCTGCGTCTTATTTTGAATTAATGTACTTTATTAACTCTTCACTTCACTAAATGTAATAATTATTTACTGTTGCACTGCCCATTCTGCTTTTGGTAGATTTATTGCTCACTCACTTCTTGTAATTGATCTAATCCACAACCCATCCACAGATGCTAGTTTTTAGAGAATAGAAAACTAAATTCCAAAGTATAAATAGCTATTTTCTGAAATTATTAGGAATTGTTTATTTCCCGGGATCCCGCAAGAAAAATCCCGGGAATTCCCGGGAAAAAACCCTAATTCACAGGAAAATAAAATATATTTTTATTTAAACATGCGTTTGCTTCTTTAGTTGTTTCTTGTAAAATTTTGTAAAACACATTTTGAAGAGAAAAGTAAGGTAAACAAATTGTGTAAGCCTTGTATTATTTTTCGGAAATAGCAGACCTTTTGTTGTTGGACTTGATGCTGTTGAGTCAAGGGATTGAACAGTACCAATACCAACATGAGAGGTAAAGAACCCCAAGTCCAATTTAATAAGTAAACGTATGTTACCTTATATGACGTTATTTTATTAAGGATATTATCGACATAAATAAAACATATTAGAGTCATAATATTTATCTTCAGTGTACTTGTCATTGTTTTTTCCGTTCCTTAATCAATATTATTATTCTCCACTTATATAAAATTTTCTCTACAACTTTCCCTAAGTGGGTAGATAAAATTATTCTCAAATGTTTTTTCGGGTAAACCCCCACATTGATAGGAAGTATATCTGGAACAATGGCATGCATTTTTTCCGAGTTCCTTTTCCATGTTTAATCTATTAGCATTCGCTTTGAAGTTTGGAATTTAAAATGTAGTTAACTTATTGCTTTCACCACAGGAGTAACAGCAGATTTCCAGTCGAGTATAAGAACATCCCTACAAAAATTAATTTCCATTTACGGTTTATAAAAAAGAAATATGTCAAAGCGAACTTGTTTACAAATTTGCATTTTTAAATTTCCTAATTCGACTCTATATAATCAACGATATCTTGGCCCACATCTAACAGAAAGTTTAAAACAGTGAACCAGCGAGTTTTGTTGTTTGTTGAGTGGAACGAACCAGTTTTGTTACCAACTGCAATTTTATGTGACAAAAAAACATAGAAAAGAACATGATTCGATATAATCTATATATATATATATTCTTATAAAGTGCTACAAGATCTGTCTAAATCGATTGTTATCTCAATTTTTTTAATTTTTGAAACGAGCGAGTTTTGCAACTCACCTACTCAAATATTTACTAATTTGAGGTCGCTGATTTCAAATCTAATCTCCATTTTTCTCTATCCGCTCTACTTTTCATTCAAAATATTGTTGAGCTAAATGTTTTTAGACCAAAGCTGTGATTTTTATCGCAATTTTATTTTTTATGAATTTTTAAAGAACAAAAAATTTGTTTTTTTTTTAAATGTTCCTTTTTTTCTTCCAAAATTCAACCATATCTCTGAAACTACAGGGCAACTTTAAAAACAATGTAAGCATGGCTTAAAAATAATACTGTTGTCGAGTTTAGATATTTTTTTTTTTGTTAACTGAATATGGTCCAATGTTTTCCATTTATTCCAATATATGTAGTGAAAGTGCCTTAATTTTTGAGATAACGGTATATCGAAAAGTAGAGCGGATAGAGAAAAATGGAGATTAAATTTGAAATCAGCGACCTCAAATTAGCAAAAATTTGCAATAAAATTCCCGACCGCAAAATGTCTGTTCCGCAGGGTTATATGATGATTATAGCTAAAGCTGTTGCAGTATATTGAAGATAATTTCGAGTTTATGCCTCTGACTTTTTGATATACAATCGATATTAGTTTTTTTAATTTACACTAGCTATATTAGGCAGGCGAACATTCTTTTCTTCATTATAAATATATTCACGGATTAATGCATTTTTAGGCCAAAATTCTTCATTAACAATTTGCTGGAAAACATTATCAGGAACTATTATTTTGAAAGACGCCTTATTTTTAGAATTTATTTTGAAAACACGAATTTCATCCTGGCAACAATTGCTAATTTTCGAAAGTATATAAAATTTAATTTCCTCAGCTTCTGTATCCCATGCAAAACGGGTGGCGAATATATTCTTTTTTTGGCGTTATTGTTCGTAAATCTCTTTGCTGACTTATAGTAAAAATATGTTGATGATTCATAATAGCAGAATTCGACGATAATGTAGATGGAACTGAAGACGTTAAAATATTATGATGATTTATAATAGTAGACGTTTAAGAAGGTGGATCTGGAGACGAAGCATCGGAATTAGTTAAACGGCCAGAGTTTGCTTGATCAGTTAGAGTATTTAGCAAACTTGATTTTTCAGGCATTAAATTATTAGATTTCTTAGCGAGTAAAACTGGATCATTATTGGGTATTTTTTAAAAGTTTTAGGATTAGAAAGAACTGTGTAGAAACTTAAAGGTTGTATAGCACCATCAATTATAACATAATTTTCGTTAAAACTGGGGATTTTCTTATTAGAATTAGTTGACAATGCAACGGATGAAGCGGAATTAGAAATTTCTTTATTCAAAAACCTTGGGCTTTTAAAATTCAGCACTAAATTTTTGACAGGCATTACATCGCCAATGTAGATTTTAATTTTTTGCAAATGCCTCACCATTATTGATATGTTTCTGTTGTTGCAAGACAAGATTACTTTTTAAGCGATTGTTTTATTGTTGTTTTTTCGGTTTATATTTTGTTATGAATTTAGTAAAAGGTAAACTGAGCGAGTCACTATTTTTGTTTTTGTTATACGATCAGTGTGACCCTTTTAGCATTTTCACTGCTAAATTTAGCATTATTTATTTTGATTTAGCAGCGAATTTTTCAAATAGCATTTAGCATTATTTTCAGCATTTTTGTAATATTTTTTTAGCATTCTTTAGCATTTTTTAATCTTCTAAATTTTATATATTGTTATTTCACAACATAACATAACATTTCTGTCAATCTCTATCATTGAATTTTGTCATTTATACGTACATACAAATTAATAATAAGGCAACCCTGTAAACACCAAAAAAAATTGTAAAGAGAAATGGTAGATTTTACTAAAGAAGAAACAACGGTTTTGGGACAGCAATGGCAAAAGCTTAATGCATACGAATGAATGAACCAAAGTTCAACTATTGAATTCTGGATAGGTGCTTATAGGAACAAAAACGCTTTAAAAGAAAATGCTTTCAACGAGTTAGCTTCTTTTGTTAAGAAGTTTTTGGTTTTGCCATTTAGTAACGCGGAAGTTGAAACAATTTTTAGCGGTATGAACCTTATAAAAACCAAGATTAGAAATAGGATGTTATTGAATTCATTGATTTACGTTAGATGTGGACTAAAAAGGCTAAATAAATGTTCAGATCTTATCATTATCGTTGATCTTATAAAAATGTGTGATGAAAACAGAGCATATTCTAATGGTATTTTGACCAACACTTTGGCAGTTAAGGAAAACTATTCAAATAATGATGTGTTTAATGTGTAATTTACTGAAAATGCTTTTATGTTTTCAATGACAATTTTTGTTTTTACTTAAATTTTGTATTTAATAATATAAATGTATGTATATCGTTACCTAAAACGCAAAAAGCCCTATCTAATATTTTGAAAATTTTACTGGAGAAGCCAAAACTATTTAAAATGATAAATTTTTAAATCGCCTTAAACTGTTAAAAATTTATTTTTCTTCTACTTTTCTTGTATAACCTACCAGTTGTTTTGACAGTTGACAATGTTGCATATTTTGCAAACTGTAGGTTAGGGCTTTAAGCGTTTATCATGTAATATTTTGTACATAGGGCCTTCAGTTTTTTTTTTTTTTTTTTTTTTTGGTTTACAAATCTCTTACTTTTGTCAAACTATTCCAAATTTTCTCTGAACACTTAGGTTGATGCAATAGATAAGAATCAATGAAAAAGTCGATTTTTAATTTTTGGTAAGTTAGGGATTTTTAGGGATATTGAATTTTATAATAAATTTTTTTAAATATTTTATGTACCATAACTTTTCATATTAATTCGAATGTGTATCTAATAAGTCCAATTACAATTTATAAAGTTTTCATACTTTAATAGTCTTATTCCTTCAATATTTTTCAGGAATATTTTCCATGCACTATCGGAATAATTTTATGTAGTTATACATTTGTATAAAAGTCTGAAAGAAATATTTGCATTTTTTATGCAAATACATAAATTTAAAAAAAATATAATATTTTCAGGTAAATTAATATATAATTCATTCATTAAAATGATACAGTATTACAAAATTTAGCATTTTTAGAGCATTTTCAAAATTTTTTTTATCATTTTTAGCATTGTTTTAAGCCCCATTTAGCATCCAATTTTTTTTAGTTATGGTCACACTGTATACGACAGCTCCAGTTTGTTTTGTTTATTACTGATCTATTTTGTTTGTATTGTTTATTATTGAACTGTTACTGTTGTTATTGTTGTAAAACGTTTATTTTTATTGTTGTTTTTTTTATATTTTGTTTATGTTTTGTTATCATCGAACACAATTTGTAATTTGAGTATGAGTTTGATAGAAAGCTATTTAAATTACATATTTAAAAATAAAAATACTATTTTTGAATACAGTGAGTGTCATAAATATTTTGCATATTTTTTTTCTCTATAAAGATTAAATGCATTCCTCAAAGTGAAGTACCAGTTGTTTAATTTTTGAGGAAATAGTCCATTTATTACGTAGGTGATATGTGTAACAACGTAAATATGATAATAAAATTAAAAAAACTTGTAATTTCATGGCCTTTTTCTGATATTAAAACTATTTTGACCCTATAATTAATACTCACTGTGGCAACACTGATCTGTGCCGGGGGATTATTATAAAAGCGTGGCAACGCTGTAGCTGAAAATATGTTAAGTTGTGTTTTGATAATCGAAAAGACTATATGAAATAGCGTTTAATTTGTAAACAATTAATATTTAATAAAATTGTAATAAAACATTAAAACTGTGTTCGTGTCTCATTTATCGGAGTTATTACACTCACAAAAGTATTTTGCTTTTTAAGAAAAATCATCTTATCCTTGCAAATATTGTTATAAATTTTTACTTGCTTCGTTTATACCAGGGCTGTGGAGTCGGAGTCGGAGTTGAGGTTTTTGTACCGGAGTCGGAGTCGGAGTCGAAGTACCCACAAAAACTAGCGACTCCGACTCCGACTTTTTTGCATTACAATTTTTCTAATATTTTTCAAAACAAAAAATTTTAATGACCAATTTCTCCAATTCTTTTTAAGTATCAATTCATATTTAAATATAATTTTTCTTATAATTTTATTTTTATTTGACATAAGAAAACAAATTTAAAACATAAATTGATATATTAATAAATTAGTGGAATTGGCCATAAGAGGGTCTGTTTTTTGAAATTGTGAAGTCAGAAAATAAGGACCAGTATACTTTTCATATGAGTAGGTGAGTTTCAAAAATTAAAAAATTGAGATAACATATTATTTTGACAATTTATAAGAATAGTTATATAGATTGTATCGAAGCATGTCCTTTTCTATGTTTTAATGTGACCTCAAATTTTTGTAACAAAAACCAGCGGGTTCACTATTTGAATTTCGCCAAGATATCGTTAATGAAATAGAGCCGAATTAAGGAATTTAAAAATTAAGTTTGTAAAGATGTTGTTTTTTATTTATCGTATACATATTAACAAATACTTTTGTAGCCATGTTCATGAATATGACTTGAAATCAGCTGTAGCTCCTGTGGTGAAGTTCCAACCTTCAAGGTGGATTATAATAGAATAAAAGGAAAAGGAACTCGGACAAATACATGACATTGTTCCAGATATAATTCCCATCAATGTGGGGGTTAACCCGAAAAATGATTTGAGAATACTTTTATCTGCTCACTTTAAGGAAAATTGGAGAGATAATAAAGACTTGCAATTTCAAATTTCGGTCTTGGACAATAATAATATTGAATTAGGAACGGAAAAATTCAATGGCGAGTACACTGAAGAAAAAGATTTAAATTTAGTTGTTTAAAAATTCACATAAAACTACATCAAGCCACATTTTGAAAACTTTACAGCAGACCGCGCAAACATGTGCATTTGTACGAATATTTTATATGATCCTAACATATTTTTTTTATGTCGATGATATACTTAAAAAATTACGTCATAAAAGGTTCGTTACCTTCTATGGTACTGTTCCATGCCTTGAGACAAACAGCACAAGTCCAACAACAAAAGCGGTACTATTTCCCAAAAATAATAGAAGGCTAACAACATTTTTTTACGTTACATTTCTCTTAAAAATGTGTTATATAAATTGTAGAACTAACAACTGAAGGCGCATCTGCATGTTCTAATAAACTATATTAAATTTTCCTGAGAAAGATTTGACTTAATAAATAAAACAAGACCAAAATGGCAGTGTCTGAATTTATGTATGTATATTAAAAACAAAAGACCTCACTGCACAATTTACAAAAAAGGACTGACCTTTGCCTCTATTAATATTGTGGTAAACAATACTAAGTAATCTTGATGCCTTTAACGTCTAAGCCAATTGGACTTGGTGTTGTTTTCAACTTTTCTATCTCGAAAGCTACATTAGATAGGACTTATGGAAATTCACCCATCTATAAATTCCAACAGTATAAAAAACGTTATTTGAAAAAGATGTGAATTGGTGTAGTTTATCTCTCCCCTACAGAACTATTTTTACATTTTTTAGCACTGTTTGCATAATATTAATAAATTAATATAAACTTTAAAATATACTAAAGTTCAATGATCCCATACGGATTGAAGCAAAACTCATTTCTTTCGAAAGTTCGTAACAAAACTCGTTCGTTCCAAAATTAAGTCCATTATTTTTCTATATTTCAGTTGGTTTAAATTTCTAAACTGTTGAGTTATAAGTCAAGAATGTCATAACACTTTAGAATTAAAAAAGTTCAACTCATTTGGTCTATTGAATCGGGCGGTATATGTTTTTTACATTTTTTCCAAAATCCAAATAAAATATTTTGCAGCTTTCCTACTCATATGTTAGTAACTAGTAGGTTAAAGCTCAATGCGTTTTAAGTCAAATAAAAACTAGTCTCTTAAATAATGCTAGGTTTAGAGTAGGAGTCGGAGTTGGAGTCGGAGTCGTACTTAAAAAATTTCACCAAAAGGAGTCGGAGTTATAACTTTTTCTTAACGACTCCACAGCCCTGGTTTATACGTTTCAATCATATTTTCGTTGAGATAAGATAATATTTTCAAGGTATTTTGCTATTATTTATCTAATTAAAATCGAAAGGAAAGGAACTAAGTTTTGCCGAGAGGAAAATCATCTTGCGCCTTCATGACCAAGGTAAAACAGTTTTTTTTATATCGCAAATGTTTTAGAGGTGTCATCAAACAATAGAAAATATAGTTAAGCGTGCAAAAGAACGTGGAAATATTGAAAATTTGGCACGAAATGGCCGTCCAAAATTGTAATCAGCCAGAAATAAAAGGAAAATACTTAAAGAAATTCTTGAAAACCCGCATTTATCTGCTCCAAAACTGAATGATAAGCTGAGAGGAACTCTATGCAACAATGTTAGCAACGAAACACTTCATAGAGTACTACGATCAAACAGCTTTAATGCTCGAGTAGCAAGAAAAAAACCGTGTATTTCTGAAATAAATACACATATAACCAAAGGTTTTGACTTTTTGAAATCCGTAATATTTAGCGATGAAAGCAAATATAATATTTTTGGGTCTGATGGACGACGCATGGCTTGGAGAAAGCCGAATGAGTTACTTAACATAAAAAATATCAAGCCGCCAGTAAAACATGGATTGGTTTCTGTTATGGTTTGGGGCTGTTCGTCGGCCTCAGGAGTTGGAAATCTAGTCTTTATAAATGGAATTATGGACAGACATGTGTATCTGTCAATTCTTAAAGAAAACCTTAACGCGAGTGCTGATAAAATGGGACTTTTAGCAAGAGGTTTTTATTTCCAACAGGACAACGTTCCCAATCAAACAGCCTTAGATGTTAAACTGTGGATTCTTTATAACACCAAACATTTGCCAACGCCTCCTCAAAGCCCGTGCTTGAACCCAATAAAAAAATTTATTGGCGTTTTTGGGGGAAAATGTTCGGTAAAAATACGTGATTTTTTTAAAACCAAAATACTTTTGTGACCTTAAAAATACACTATATTTTTCTAAAATATAAAAATGTTTTAATTTTTTTTTTTAATAACTTAATTCTTTGTCTTTCTACTAACACGTTAATAAAAATAAATTCCTGTTTAATATAATAAATAAATGGACGTCAATCAAGTTTTATCTAAAAAGTTTACTTTTCTTATATGCAAAATAATTATGAAACTTACTGTACATATACATAACCAAATATAAAATTCACTATATACTTGGGGTATTCACAAGGTGTGCTATTATGTTTTATTGTCATAATGTTCTAACATTTTACAATGGCTTAAAAAAATTGTTGTTGCTCTGTTAACAAAAAGTGTCTTAAAGTAATATAACTTTGCTTGCTATGTTTATTGTGCTGTCGTAATTAATCAGAAGAGACCTGCGCTGAGCGGCCGAGCCGAGCAGAATTAGTTTTTGTAGCTGTCGCCGTTGATGGTATAGTTTTATCCGGCTAATATCCGAATTTAACCTGCGGCTAGCAATTTTTGCAACAAAACACTTGCGGCGTCAAATTATATCGGCTTAGGACTCTCATGCTTGGTAAACAAACAAACAGAAGATAAATACAGCAATTAATAAAGAATAAAGGATATTTTAATAAAAAACAATTTTCCAAAGGGGTTGATCAATTCATTACTGACTAAAGTCAAAAATAATATTTCATCAGGGGAAAAAAACAAAAATGACACATCTGGCAACTCCAAATACTATAGTCTACCGTTTATTCCAAGACTAACTGAGAACAACAAACTGAGAGATATAATAAAGGACCAACAAATAATATTCGCGCATAAATCAAACAAGACAATACATAATTTATTTACACAAACAAAAACAAATATTGAGTGTAGGGATCAAAGTGATGTTGTTTATCAAATTGAATGTGACGGCGGTGATAATGAGGAGTGTGGAAAAATCTACATTGGTACAACAAAGAGAAATTTAGGCGTGAGAATCAGTGTTGAAAAATTCCGTACTTTGGTACTTTTTTCAGTACTTTTTTATATTAAAAATACCGCAGTACCCCCGCGTTGTTTTCAGTACTTTTTTATCCTTTGAGCTTTTTAACTCTTAACTTTTTAACTGTGATATGATCATTTCGATAGCAGGCTTTGGTCATCATGTGTTTGTTGCAAAATGTATGTTGTTGTATTTTAAAAATAATTAACGACGTTAATATTGAAATGCAAAGCGTAGACGCCAGGATTCATATTTTGCTTTCTTCCAGAATGGGATATTTGTTCCTACAAGTGGCAAGAAAATTTATAAAAAGGGATGTATTGGAATATGTTAGTGGAAAATATAAATCAAAACCATATTTATAGAAACATGCAATGTTAAGGAAATGGTTTATAAAGTAAAAGAAACTGCGAAATCATTTTATTCGAAAATTTGCGAAATATAAAGAACTAAATTTTGTTTTGAAAATAAATCCTTAAGAGTGATAATCAGCTTCACTCCAGAAAATATTGATTCCGGAAAAACTAATAGCATAATACTGTTGTGATTAATGTAATTTACAAACGACAAAGAAAACTAAATTAATATTAATTCTCAATTCCGTGTTCTAGCGGATCTTTCAAAAAGAAAGCATTTCAGAACTGAATATATTTAAATTTCTTGGAAATATATAGCTAATATAAGAAACAAAACTAATGTTTGCTATATAAATATAAATACCAGTATAAATTTATTTTGACAAAAATAAAATTTTTAATTAATTTACTTATTCATAAATATATGAACCTTTTAAAATAATTTGCTTTAGAAATTACTGAAAAACGTACCTTAAGCGGCTCATACACTTGCAATATAACTGTTCAATTTCATTATCAAAGTGTATGTGACATTCGAAGGTGACACAATCACCCTTATTGTGTTTGGCGTATTTAAAATACGCCTACGAATGTTTGGTAATAGATTAAAGAGAACGTGAACTTATTTCCTTTAATCTATTACCAAACAGTCGTAGTCGTATTTTAAATACGCCAAACACAATAAGGTTGAATATATTGGCAAGAATCGAAATCAGAAAAGAAGTGCAATATACTGTGAAATGTGTTGACAAAAATGTACTATGTTGTTTTGCTTTAAAGGTTATGTTTTTTTAATAAGATATGCGCCATATTTAAATTAAAACTATTGTGCCGCTTTTGTATAACAAAAATATTATTTAAGGCTAGTTTACACTATTTTACTTTGTATTAATACATGTCCAAAACTCAAGTAATATGTAAAAGTCTGATAGTGTGAATGCATGTGTGATGAAAATGACAAGTATTATGAAACAAGTTTGACATCCCATACGACTTCATCGTTTTTTGAAAAATTTCTAAACAATAATACTTTTCATTGGATCAGGGTTGCATTTTATATCATGTGTGAGTGTCTATACTTTGTGTGATGGTGGTAACACAAACTGTTATGTTAAATTGGATTTTTTGACAGTCGCAACAAAGTATTATGGAATACGTAAGACTTGTGAGATAGTGTAAACTAGCCTTTACATGTGCACCCCAAATACTGTTTGCTATTAATTACTTAGATACATGGATTCCAATAAAAATTATTTTGCTCCTTTTATTTGCATAAATTATTGTTTTTTTTTTTACCAAAAAGTACCATTTGGTGGGAAAAATACTCTTTTAGTTGAAGTTCAGTACCATATCAAAATTTAAATTTTGCAACACTGGTGAGAATAGACGAACATAAAGCTGATATAAAAAGAGGAAAACAATCAACTGCGCTTGCACAACACTGCATTGAAAACGGACACAAGCCAAACTTTGAAAATGTGAGAATTTTAGATAAAGAGAAAAGGGAAAATAAAAGATACACGTTGGAGAGCTTAATGCTTTAAACACATTCGAGACAGCAAGCTACCGACTTCAATATGTCAAAACTAGAATACATGTGTGCATATGGAAATGATTATTTTCACGACGACACGGATACATGGCTGCAGGTTGTTGTCCGTGCTTATTTTGTCGTTGTAGTCAAATTAAACTTATTTCTATTTTTGTCCACTACAAAACAGAAAAAGTGCTGCTAATATAAAAAAATATTTAAAATATAAGTGCTTAAATTTTTTTTTTTTTTTTTTTTAACAGAAAAGAATCGGCGAATATTAACTCGGCTCAACACCAAATTGTTATTTATATAATTTGTTTTATATCCTTGAAAAATGTTCTATAGGAAGATGTTTTTCGTGCTAACGCTTCTAGTTCAGGAGTTATAGGTCGTTAAAGTTTCAAAATACTTTATCCATATCTCTTAAGGTATAAAATGAATCTATAAAATATGGAAACCATTGGAAAATTCTTTAAAGTGTGTTCCACATGGCGTTTATGGCACACCGATTAACCAATTAAGAGCCAATTTTATATATTAATCCTCCGTGGCTGACTTTTTTTTTACAAAATTGGCTTTATCTTTAAATCATGTCGATATAACAATAATTATTTAACCCTAAGATATTTGCTTAATAAAGTTTTTCTGAATTGCGGTTTTTCGGCGTTGCAGAACACTTATTATTTATGTACATATTACAATAATTCAATCAGCCCAATCATGAATAAAAATTCCCCGGGAGTTTTTTCCCTTTTCCTACTTTTACAATTGAATTAACATAGGAAACATGAGAGAAGGGAGAAAACTCCCGGGCAATTTTCATTCATAATTGGGATGAATATGTAAGAAGTACATAAATTATTACCAGATATATATTTGTAATTAAAGTTTTAAATAGATTGACTAATTTTCCAAAATAAAATTTTTTAAAGCTTAATAAATTTAAAATGTTATATGATGAATTTACTAATAATATGGTATATAAAAGATTAAGTGTACTTCCCTAAAGTTATTATGTTTTAATAAATATGTATATTGACAAAATTTTAAGTTTTGTAGAAAAATCTTTCAAAAAATATTTATTTTTGAAATTGGCCCTTAACGGGCTAATAAATCGGAATTTTTTAAAGATCAAGTGAAAGCCATTTCGAAGTAGTTTCTTATAATACCACTTCTTCTTAGATCCAATTTTTACCTAAACAGTTATTGATAAAGGGTACGTTCGTAAATGCAGTTGTTGGGTATCACTTGCGATGAAGTAAAGTTTAATGTTCGTAAAAGCATCACTTGTAAGAAACTTGGCATCACTCTCATATGTCAAAAGTTTTTATGCAGTAATGACGCAGCTTTGCAGCAAACTTTGGCAATCAGAAAATTAACTGAAGCAATAACTTTTGACAACAAAGAAATCGTTTAATCGTCATTTATAAGAAAACTGTTACTTTTTCAATTAAATTTGTCATCTTTAATGTAAAAAGCATTTTTATTATTATAAAATTTTTGCTTATTAAACTTTTAAAATTTCAAAAATTCTAACTTTGCACAGCTGTTGTGCAAAGTATCAGCAACACAATTGCAACAACATTTTGCATCACTGCAGCAGTGATACATAGTTTTAATGCATTTACGTACGTACCCAAAGTGTTCTGAAACTTTTACGAACTATACCACGTGTGTTGAAGGAACAAATTTTCTTATTTTAAAAGCATTTTATATGTATTTTTTGTTTAATCTGCCGTTAAAATTATATTGTTTATTAGTTACAAAAACAACCAAATTAAAATATTTTAATTTTTTTTAAATAAATTCATTTGTTGATAATCTTAAATAAAGTTTGAATAAGAGTCTGCAATTATGCATGTTTTTCCATTTTATAAAAGAAAAAAAAAATGATAGTGGCACCACTGAAATATAAAGACATAGTAAACAAAAACAGCTGTTTGTATTTTTTTAATTGTAGCTGCCGTCTTCAACATAATTCAGTAGCTGACTACACGACTAAAATTTCAGCCAGCAGCATCTGTAGTATTGTGTTCGTGTAGCCTGCTGTGGTGAATGTGTTTAATGCATAAGAATACAACAAAAATCGACAAGTGCAATAAACACAAAAGAAGACAAAGACAATACAAATGCAAACTACACCATTGCAATACTTTAGTAATAATAACAACTGTGATCAAAAAAGGACAAATTTTCTGTGATAATTTTTTAAATTTACATACATTTATTTTAATATTTTAAGTTTTGTGTTGTGTTGTCCACCTATACAAAATACTGTGATATAATTTATAAATGATGTAAACTGACGAAAAAGATTATTGTAAGTTAATTTGTCAAAAATTAAGATTATAATTATTTTCAACATTTTTATTTTTCGAATTTATTCTATGAGTTAAATTTCAGTTATGTATTTTATAAAGCTTTTTTTTTTTTTTTTTTTTGTAATAGTTCTATTCCTTAAATTTTTTGGAATGACTTTTATACACTACCAGACTATAATATTGTATTTTCTTGTTACATTTTACCTTAGCTATCCTTTGGATAGCAATGAAGTATATTGTATGTACAGAAAAATTTACAATTATTAGACACCAGCAGAATGTAATGCATTTTCTGGCCCGCTACGGCCTTCGTCAGCATTCTTTGTGTCACACTGGATAGTGATACTTTATAAATTGAATGTATTTAACTCAACTATTTTAACAAATAGAAACTGGGAATTATTTCCTTTCGCAGGTTACTTTATATTATATTCAACATTTTTATTTTTCGAATTTATTCTATGAGTTAAATTTCAGTTATGTATTTTATAAAGCTTTTTTTTTTTTTTTTTTTGTAATAGTTCTATTCCTTAAATTTTTTGGAATGACTTTTATACACTACCAGACTATTATATTGTATTTTCTTGTTACATTTTACCTTAGCTATCCTTTGGATAGCAATGAAGTATATTGTATGTACAGAAAAATTTACAATTATTAGACACCAGCAGAATGTAATGCATTTTCTGGCCCGCTACGGCCTTCGTCAGCATTCTTTGTGTCACACTGGATAGTGATACTTTATAAATTGAATGTATTTAACTCAACTATTTTAACAAATAGAAACTGGGAATTATTTCCTTTCGCTATCCAAAGGATAGCTAAGGTAAAATGTAACAAGAAAATACAATATAATAGTCTGGTAGTGTATAAAAGTCATTCCAAAAAATTTAAGGAATAGAACTATTACAAAAAAAAAAAAAAAAGCTTTATAAAATACATAACTGAAATTTAACTCATAGAATAAATTCGAAAAATAAAAATGTTGAATATAATATAAAGTAACCTGCGAAAGGAAATAATTCCCAGTTTCTATTTGTTAAAATAGTTGAGTTAAATACATTCAATTTATAAAGTATCACTATCCAGTGTGACACAAAGAATGCTGACGAAGGCCGTAGCGGGCCAGAAAATGCATTACATTCTGCTGGTGTCTAATAATTGTAAATTTTTCTGTACATACAATATACTTCATTGCTATCCAAAGGATAGCTAAGGTAAAATGTAACAAGAAAATACAATATAATAGTCTGGTAGTGTATAAAAGTCATTCCAAAAAATTTAAGGAATAGAACTATTACAAAAAAAAAAAAAAAAAAAAAAAAAAAAAAAAAAGCTTTATAAAATACATAACTGAAATTTAACTCATAGAATAAATTCGAAAAATAAAAATGTTGAATATAATATAAAGTAACCTGCGAAAAGAAATAATTCCCAGTTTCTATTTGTTAAAATAGTTGAGTTAAATACATTCAATTTATAAAGTATCACTATCCAGTGTGACACAAAGAATGCTGACGAAGGCCGTAGCGGGCCAGAAAATGCATTACATTCTGCTGGTGTCTAATAATTGTAAATTTTTCTGTACATACAATATACTTCATTGCTATCCAAAGGATAGCTAAGGTAAAATGTAACAAGAAAATACAATATAATAGTCTGGTAGTGTATAAAAGTCATTCCAAAAAATTTAAGGAATAGAACTATTACAAAAAAAAAAAAAAAAAAAAAAAAAAAAGCTTTATAAAATACATAACTGAAATTTAACTCATAGAATAAATTCGAAAAATAAAAATGTTGAATATAATATAAAGTAACCTGCGAAAGGAAATAATTCCCAGTTTCTATTTGATTATAATTATTGTTATTATTGACTACTTTTTACTTTGTATTTTTACATTGTTGCCAGATTTTAATAAAAACTCAATACCTGAAGAAGTTGGAAAGAATACCAACGAAACGTCGGATTTTATTGAGAATGAAATAAATAATCTTTTATTTACATTAAATTAATGACCTTGAAAGCCTGCATATAGGAAACTATATAAACGATTTAAAATTGATTTGTGGTTTCCGTCTAAAAAATGGAAATAGTCAGATAAGATCTAATTTAATTTATTAATTCATGGATTAGAATTAAAAAATATTTTTACTTTTGGTAAATATTTATTTTTTAAATTTGTTTTAAATCAGCTGATTTAAATTCAAAATAGCACACTAAATTATGAGGAGTTGTTCACAACAGTCGTATTTTTTCATGCTATTACTTTAAGACTTATGACACCTTGTGAATCCCCCAACTATTTTAAGGTTTATTGATATTAAAATAATATTCTAGTAGCAAAAGATTTCCAAAAATATGTTTGTTTTAGAATATTTGAATTTTTTAGCCGGAGAAAATTTAAAAACACGTCGTAAGGCTCAATTAGCCGGACGTAACCGTAACTTGACTTTACCGTAAAAAAGTAAGATCGAGCCGTAACATCTTACTGCTAACTATAATCGTTCTAATTGCTTTACATACAACAAAATGAAGCAGGCCTTTAACACAGAAAACAATTATGGCGTATACCCCTGATTGAAACGGAGGAACGGCTTTTATCTCTAGGCGAGTTTTTTATTAATGTATATTGGATATATTGATTGGATATATGTACACGTTCATCGGACATGCCCGACCGAATACCAGAGACGGAAATTGTCGGAAACTGTCAGACTATGACTCCTGATAGGAAATCATGGTCGAGTGCAACCTTAGGGCAGACACCAGTGGGGATCTGTTGCTACACGGACGGCTCTAAATTGGGGAATAAAACGGGCATGGGGATCTATGTTGAGAAACCGGAAACCGATATATCCTACCGTCTTCCGGATCACAACATAAGCTTCAAGCGGAAGTCCGTGCAATTACTATTACGACTATAGGGCGGGTAAACGCTAACATATTTACTGACAGCCAAATGGCAATTAGGGCAGTATCAGTCAATAGGGTTAAGTTCAGAAGCTTATTGGACTGTAGGAGAGCCATTACCGAATTTTCCTCGGTCAATAGCATCCGTATCATACGGGTACCGGCTCATTCGGAGAAAATCGAAAGGGCCAATGTACTCGGTATCGAGGGAGTTGAAAGCGTGGGCTAGGGAAACCCACGCGGCCAGTTGGAATAGCGGGACTGTGGGTAGGATCACTAAGATTTTAATGGGTAACTCAGACAAGAACAAGAAGCCTCTTTAATGGAAGTAAATCGGAAGTTAGTATGCTGGTACGTATCCTGACTGGTCATACAGAATTACGAGCACAACTACATCAAATTGGACAAGCGGAATCTGACGAGTATAGACGGTGTGGTGTTGAAAAACTTTCTCTGCCACTCTCACGCCTTCGTCGATATAAGAACCAAATACCTCGGGAGCGATGTCATGTTGGACTTAGGATCCCTAAGGAACGTTGACTGGAAAACCCTAAGGAATTACGTCCGGGAAACGGAGTTTCTTAACGGACGTTAACCCCCTCTCTATAGGTAGTGGTAGCACTACCCACTTAAATGTCCATGTTTCTAAGCGCACAACAGGCCCGGTAGTGGCCTAGGCGTATATCGTACATCGTACTGATATGAGGTTGCAACTTTGATGCTTCTATTTCTTTGCGACCTAACCTAACCTAAGTTTTAACTATATAATTTATGTAAAAATCTGAATAATAAATAAATTAAGTATAAATTTATGTGTAAAAAATCAAATTTTTAATTTATTTACTTATTCATAAAACTATGAACTATATTAAATAATTTTCTTTAGAAAATACTGAAAAAACATACGTTACTTTTATGTTAAATAAATATTATACATAAATGAATTCCAATAAAAAAAAGTTTTGTTCCTCTTATTTTTAAAAAGGATGGTTTTATTTCTGAACAAAAAGTACCATTTGGTGGGAAAAAGTATCCTTTTAGTTGAAGTTCAGTACCATTTCAAAATATCGATTTTGCAACACTGATTATGTTAATTATTTAACTAAAATTAAAATAGAGCGGCTATAGAAACTATTTAAATAATCAGTTAGAGAGTTTTCGCAATTTTATTTGTTTTCAAAAATTAAAAAGTGTACTTATAACCAAAGCGAATTCATACAAGGTGGTATAATTTAGAAAACGGATACAACACTGTAAAATACTTAAACGCTGTGTCTAAAATTTAGAGCCCGGCAACACACATGAATCAAAGAAACAAGATTGCGCATTGCGCAGGTCCGTTATTTTTGTGTGACGAAGAAAAATAATTTGTGTATGTGCATTTGTGTGTGTCTTACATTTTTTACAACAAACACTAATTTTTAGTCTATGATGACGTAGCTGCGCAGTAGAAAATTATTTTGTACGGCTGAGTGTGCAATCTTGTTTTTTTGATTCATGGGCAACACATACATGCAGAGTTTTTTGTGAGAGAATAATAACTCTCCCTCTCAGAAGCACTTAAAGCAGCGAAGGGCAGATAGAGAACATTGAATAAAAGAGAGTAAATTAGTTGATTTACACTTAAAGAAAAAATTTTCAAACTGTATGTACATATGCAATACAAAAAAAGGAGTTCAGTAAAAACTATTATTATATAAATCATCAAGTTTTAACTAACGTTACAATATATGTATACATATGGTCACCTGAAATCGAAAAGGCCGTGAGCAAAAACTTTAAAATGTGTACTATAGGTACGTAAATATGCAAAAAAAGGAATTCAGTAAAAAACTTGATTATTATATAATTCATCATCCCACATGATTGCTGAAATGTTTTTAAAACAGGCTGAAAAATAAACATACATGAGCACAGCTTGATCACAACACAATAAATATATTGTCAGTGTGCCACTACGAAATTGCAAAATTTGCCAAAATAACAACATGCGCAACACTCCTGCTTCGTTGAAATTTATAGAGCAACTGAATAAAATTTTATTTTTTTTCTTTCTGTTGTATTTGTTTTTCGGGTTGCCTTTGTTACTTTTTATGCTTAAAACAATGAATTCAAGATTTTCAGTTTGTGGGCAATAGTAAATGAGCGAAAACAACATCACACAAACACGTGTATGTGTTATACGGTAATTTTTTTCACATTCTGATTTCAATGTAGATATTGTTATTTCTTTTTGTTTTGACTGCTAGAAACTAGTTTTTTATTCATTTTCTCTATTTTAAACGTACTTTTATTTATTAAAAAAGTAAAATAATAAAACAAGTGTATGGTATGTTTTGGGGATTTTAGGGAATATCTTAGTAGGGAAATTTTTGTATTTGTAGCAACTCTGGTACAAAAAACACGAAGAGTAAATGTAAAACCCCGAAAAACTTCGTAATCCAGGCAAACCAGCGCCCACCGCTGACTTAAAGACATTTTTGTGTTATGTTTTTGTTTTTAAAATTAATCTTTCTGTTAATGTAAAAACTCAAAACATAAGCGTATGTTTTATATAAGATAAAAAACAAAAAAATCATTACAAATTAAATAAATCACATTCTTCAAGAAAAATAAAAAAAAATCTATAATATCATTAAAACGTGTTAATCTATTGAAACAAAAATAAATTCTGAAATTAATTACTTGCGTTATTAAAACTTAAACAATTCTTCAAGAAAAATAAAAAAAACTATAATTTCATTAACATTCGGGCTTGCCAAAAAAATTTCGGCAAACAAGAAATTAAATTCCCATTCGTCTTTAAACATTTCTCGCAGTGGAATTCTAAAGAATTGTCAACAGAACCTTATTGTTTGAATGTTTGTTTGTTTTTTATAAAGTAAGAGCGAATGTCATTGTGAGAAAAAAAGCACGGTGTAGTACTTTTGCGGGCCTCTGGTCTAAATAATATAACACTGTTGTAAACAAATCAACTGTGCGTCAAAAATATATGCTGTCACATTTCATTTTGTTTTTTATTTTAAATTGTGCGTTTTTTAATAAGGTTACAAGTAAGATTTTTGCTTATAAGTAATTCTTATTCGCTTAACAGTTTTACTTGTTTAATATCTTTAGTTTTTTAAAATCTTTGGATGAAGTTTCCTGCCAATCTGGCCTAACCCCCCGTTTCCACATGCAAGTACAAGTTCGAAAAACTGAATACACTCACACTTTTTCACTAACACTCACACAATTTTTGTACTTTCAGCCAATCGGCTGTTTTGGAGTTTTTTCGTTGATAATACGTATACACTACTTGCAAGTAATTACTTGCATGTGGAAACGGAGGGTTAGCAACCAGTGAAATGCGCATAGAAATAGCTTATCCCTTCAACAATAAATTTCAGTGTTTTTATTAAGAATAAAAATTGGGAATTAAGCACGACTAACAAAATCTTGTAATTATAGAAATTGTAAAAAATTGGCCAGAGCCATCAGAACTGTATACCATTTTGACATATGGTTATCTATCAGCTGTGTCTTACGTGGCTAAGGTCACATAGTGTTAATTCGCCTTGCTTATAACCTGACACTAGGGCTGCCAGACGACCTGGAGTATTAAGATATATTAATTAATAAGATTCGTTTTTTTTTTAATTCAATAAAAACAAACGTACGTTTTGTAAAGGTTCTTTAAGCATTTTAAATAATCTATACTTACAAGAAAGAAATATTAACAAGACTTAATTTTTATAATTGCATCATAAACCATAAAAAAGCCGATTTTAATTGTTTGTTACTTACGACCTTTTGAATCTTAGGTGACGATATGTAGTTTCCTTGTTTTAATTCAAGGCGAATTAACTACAGGTGGTGTTAAAACGGCATCTGATTTTGACATAGCCTTTAAGGTAGAAGTACATAACACGCGTTTATTCGTCTGCGTGTGTCGTGCATTTAAAAACTTTAGAACGTGAAAAATTGCAAGTTACACAACGCGCGTTACAAACGCCATTCCTGTCAGCTGTCTTTTATTTGTTTACTTATTTGTACATTGAAAACGGGTTCCAAAATATATCAAGGTTTTTTTACTTCATTAAATTTATTCTTTTTATATAAATATTGTATGTTTTTTAAGCTCTTCAATAAGTTTTTCTTTCACGATTCACAAATTTTTTAAATAATTCTTTTTATTGTCAGCTGATTAGTTGTCAAAAATACACAACGCGTTAAAAAGTTCAAAGTTAACCAACATTCTGGCGCAAATGCGTCAAAATATTTTGCATGTAGCTTGTTCTATGAAAATACACTTGTTTAATTTTTTTACAGAAGTCTACAGAGCGCGCGCGCACTAACGCGTGTTATGTACTTCTACCTTAATAAGAGGAATAACGCGGCTAATTTTTCCTATTTTCGTATACATATTCTTTACAGTTTTAATGTATTCACTTGAAGAGAAAAAGTGAACTCAAGAAAATTTCTCATTTTAATGAAATCTGTTTTTAACAGATTTGTTTTCTTACCACATCGCACAATCGCTTAAGGTGGTACTCAAAGGAGTAACATACATATCGATGGCTTAATATTAATATAAAGATGCATTTGGCATTTTTCAGACAGAATAAGCAAAAACGCTATTTTAAACAAAAATTTTGTTACGCCTTTTTAATATTAAGCCATCGATTGGTAAACTAAATTTGTAATCCTTTTATTTTAAAAGACACAATGATTTAAATGATAATTTTATCTCTTATCAGGTATATGATGAATGAATTCTTGCTATCTGGATATTTATCGGAAGAAATTGTTGGTTCCAAATTAAAGATAACAAATTCTTCAGAAACAATAGCGAAACGTTCCGGAAAAGCTAAAAAAAATTCATATCCACATCATTTAAATGTAAGCGATACCAGCTCACTGCCTTCGAATCACAAATTAATAGAAGACGAAGGATCTTCTCAATATTCGACATGGTTAAAAAGGTAGATAAAAAAAATATGTTTTAAGGATAAAAATCACTATTTAATGCAAATAGATAATTATTTGATTTGATTTAATTATTATAATCATTACCCCTTAAAAACTTCGCCTATAAAATAATGTGTTAAGTAATCAAGAAAAAGTAAAAATACCAGTTTCAATTCTACTGAAAGAACCAATGAATTTTACAAAGGATGTCCCAAAATAAGCGCATTTTAATGTAAGTCATTATTTTTTACCTACATACATTTGAAAAATAAGTAATTATAGTAGTTATAAAGAAGAAAGCTACTAAATAATGAGTAAAAGAAGCTATTTATTTAAAAAAAGTAGGTGAAGTTTTTACTGGGTACATACTTACATTGTCTATTACCGGTGGGGGAAAAATATGAAAATTCCATTCTATTGGCAATTTTAGCAGTTGCGCTATTGTAATAAGAAATTTCTTAAAGCACAAAAGCTCATTGTTTTAACAAGGGATATCCCAATTTGAAGCCATTTTTATTCTACTCAGTGTTGCCAATTTAGCCATTTAGTGGCTAGATTAAGCCATTTTCACCCTGTTTAGCCATCAAAAAATGACTTGAGCCATTAGCCATTTTTTTTAGCCATTTTTCAAATTGTTTAGCCATAAAATTTTATTTGCCGTTTTACTTTTAAAAGAATAATTTTTATTTTATTTTAAAAATTTATAAAAGTAAAATAAACATTTTAAGCAGTTAAAACGCCTTTAATTTAAATCACAACTTTTACAAATGCTGAAAATCGCTATAAACGAGGATGAAACATCTTTCAAAGTAAAGTAACAGTATTCCAATATTAAGTTTATAAAATGGATCAACACAAACATCGGTGTTTCTTTCTGGTTGCAAGTATTTCAATAAAGAGTCGGCAACAAAATTTTTTTTAAGAAATTTCAGAATTGACTATAAAGTTGCTCTCACTTCCATGGTCTAATGCTGAAGTAGAGAGGGTATTTAGCCAAGTAAACATCTTAAAAGTAATTTTAGAAATAGGTTACATTTAGCAACCGTTAATTCGATTTTTTTAATTAGGTACATATTTTTACCGTAACAATAAACTATTTTTACCAACACCACAATAGTGGAGAGGGTACTATGCGTTTGTGCTGATGCTTGTAACATCTTAAAATATTGATACTTAGCCAACCTTTACGTATACCGATTGACTCAGAATCAGCCGTCCGGCTGGCTGGCTGTTCATGTACACCTTGTGCGCCAAGTAACGGTCGGAAATTTGCAGATAATTTAATAAAATTTGGTACATAGGTTATAATGTGGTGTAGGGTATCATCTAGTCAGGGTTGACCGACTATACTTTTTTACTTGTTTTTTATTGTAGATCTGTAGCTCGTTTCTGTATTTCTCGCATCGTAAAATTTCTTACATGAAGTGTGAAACAAAAAATTCCATCGTTTCTCGATTTATGAGATAAAAGTGTTTCTGTATTTGAATGCGAAAACAGACACAACAAATTCTGTTTATACTGGAATATTTCCAGTACTTAAGTGTCAAATAAAAGCGAAACGTCAACAAAAGAAATAAATATAATAAAAACAGGGCTGCCAGATTTGACGAGTTATCGTCATCTTGACGATTTTTTGTTCCGATATTAACAAAGTGACGTTTTGATGATTTTTTCTAAAAAAGTGACGAAAGCAAAAACAAAATCAAAAATATTTTATAATTTTGTTGTTACTTTCTATAGAAATTCATCTTGAATTTTTAAATTTCAAACACTTCTATTTTGTGGCGTTGAAAATTGAAAAAAAAATAAATAATAATATGAATGTCT
Source organism: Pollenia griseotomentosa (assembly GCA_963931875.1). Lineage (NCBI taxonomy): Eukaryota > Metazoa > Arthropoda > Insecta > Diptera > Polleniidae > Pollenia > Pollenia griseotomentosa. The sequence continues at coordinate 172,608,866 of OZ007560.1, read as the reverse complement.
GTAGAAAGCAACAACAAATTTATAAAATATTTTTGATTTTATTTTTGCTTTTAATGAAATTGTTGGCGTTGCGTTTTACACTATAAGCCCCTTATGCCCGTAATTTCTACAAATAGGTATCTAGCTGTGTATAATGTGTATAATGTGGAAAGTAATGGACCGACCTGGCTTATTTTGAACATTTAATACTTCTTATATACATATACAAAATATGATTGATATTTGATATTCTTATCTTATACATATTTACACTTTTGTGCCAAAACCATTATTCCTTTTTCAAAATGGATACAGTGAACTCGCGAAAACGTGAACACTCGAACACATGAACGACTCGAAAACGTGAACACTTTTATTTTTACATTGACTACTCTAAAACGTGAACAAATTCTGAAAGCTCTAAAACGTGAACAAAGTTTTCTGAGTTTTTTCTTTTTATTTTTTGAATTTACTTTTAATTTCGGGAATCCCTAAACTCATTTTACTGTTTACGTTGATTGTTTTCACAAATACATGAAAATATATCCTCAGTATTGTAAAGCTCAAATTAATGCTTTATAACACTGAAAAAATAATTCCGATTCGTTCAGTTTTGACTGAAATAATTAGATATTAAATTACTTTCGAATCGAGAAAGTACTCGATCACGACTGCCAGAATCAGGCCCCAGGTTTGTTTTAAAGAAAATTTTTAATTTTTCTTTAAAAATATAAATGTGAATTTTTGAAATTGATAATGAATCTAAAGGTGACGAAGATAGTGTTTCTATTGTAGAAAAGCCAGAAATAGTAATAAAACACAAGGAAGCAGTGGAAGCATTAAATAAAGCCTTAAATTGGGCTTAAAAAAAGGTTGATCAAACTGAAATAAGTCTGCTTTCACACGTTTCATCTTTTGATGCTCAACTCTTATGTTTTTAGGTGAGGAAAAAAGAAGAAACGGGGTTGGTACGGAGATGCCCGTACTCGGTCAGTACGCTTTGTGTTTTTATTCGTTGGCATATGCACAAGGATGGCTGTATGTAATTTTTTTTTTTTTCTTTTTCTCTTTGATTCGCTGTTAATAAAATTGTTGTTGTTTTGAACCGAAAAAAGTTGAAACCGATTGCTACGTGTGAATATATTGGCATCTTCAAAAGGGAATTGAAAAGAAGTTGAGCATCAAAAGATGAAACGTGTAAATTTAGACTAAGGGATTTGAATAATCTCAATGGTAAAATTGTAAAACAAAACACATACTAAAAGACGATAAGCGATTTCTTTGTGTAAAAAGTAATAGGAAACAAAATCCGTCCTTAAAAGGGATAATAATGTTTTTTTTTTTTTACTTTAATCAATTTTTATTCAGTTGCTAAGAATTACAAAGAATATCCCAGCTAGCATTTTGTATTATAATCTAATCATTTAGGAATCAGCTTCAAGAGCAAAATACCCGTATATGAGCTAATTTTTCAATCATAAATGATACTCTCGTTGTGAGAAAATGGTACCATACCAATGAATCATCTGAAAGAATCATTTGTGATACAATTTTCTGATTCCTTTTTGATCAATTTAATGGTAGTTTTTATAATCATTATTGAGTCGTTTTCGTCTTATTTTTCAATCGAAAATTATATAGTTTTCGATTATATTTCATATAATTTTTTTAACTGTCATGTTTTTTATTTTTTCTCCGATAAAATCAGCTCCATTATGGTTTTTTAATATTCGAACCAGCTTAATTTTAAACCAAACAAAAGTTATCGGTTTTTCGCAAAGAAGAGAAGAAACAATTTGCACTAACATTTATGTTCATAAATTGTCAATAATTTTTGCGCTTCTTTTTAAGACGAGCTTCTTATTTGTTTGGCTAACATGAAAGTTTCTATTATTATTTTTCATTTGGCAAAAAACAAAAATATTTTAAAATCATTATTTAAACATATAAATGAATCATAAATGAAACCTTTTTCAGTCACTGAAGTGATAAATCAGTTTTTAATCATCAAAACTGATCTGAAAAGGATCATTTGGGTGATTTTTTCAAAAAATAATCAGCCAAATGCTAGCTAGGGTAATTACATTTGTAATGGTATAAACACAACTGGGACGAACTGCGAACTTCGCATAGTACGACGAATTCGTCGGCAAGAATTCGTTGCGTAAATTCGTCAAATGAGACACAATAAGTGCGCGAATTTCAGGTACATATTAAAGTGACTTGATTTTTTTGTAATTTATAAAAATAAATACCTTAGACGCTTGATTATAAAAACATTTTTATCTTTTTTAACTAGCAATAAATTTTATTAAATTTAGCAAACTTAAATTAGTTTTTGGGTTTGTTTCAAATTTTGCAATTTTTCGCGAATTCAAGCCATGTTTGCGCTTTGTTCCTGTAAGTTGTCTAATTCTTTACAGTTTTAACGATTTATAATAAAAAGTACCCTCTGCTATCATGCCGCTGTTAGCAAATTTTGGCGAATTTCCGCTAATTTGGCAATTTTTAACAAATTTTTGCCCTTCCTATTAGACTAAGGGACTTTTTTTGTTATTATCGGATATTTTAATTATTTTAACTGATGTAGAGATTTCAAAAAAATGTAGCGTTTTTTTCAATTTTGCAATTTTTTCCAATTTTAGCCATGTTCGCGGTATAAGCGATTTTTATCTGTAAGGGTTGTGATTCTTTACAGTTTAAACGATTTTTTAAAAATTTTTGCGAATTTCCGCTAATTTAGCAATTTTTAGTTTTAGAGACTTTTAATAAATTTTATGGCTTGTTTGAAATAAAATAAATGAAAAATTTAAATTTTTTATCCAATCTTAATATCTGATATTTAATTGTTTGTTTGAGATATTATTTCGAGATTAACTTTTTCTAAAATTTTCACAATCGAAAACGTGAACAAATTTGAAAACGTGAACACCCTTGGTAAAAATTAGTTCACGTTTTCGCGAGTTCACTGTAGCTTCTTTCACTCGTTATTAAGTAGCTTTCTTCCATAAGAACTTCGATAACTACTTTTTTCTGGATGTATTAAGATAAAAAAATTACTTACTTTTGAATTTGTTCTTTTTGGCACAACCCTTGTAAAATTCATTCGTTTTTCAGTAGAATTGTATGTAGTGCTTTTATGTGTTTCTGATTACTTAACATATTATTTTGTAGGCGAAGATTTTACTGGGTCTTTAACCCGTTTATTTATGAACCGATTTTTTTAATTTTAACTACAAGGTATTCTACTAAGTCTATTTCAGGTAAAAAAGAAAAAGATTATAGGAATAGGTAAATTAAAGATTTATATCTCAATTATTAAATACCCATGAACTTTAACTATGTTTTTGTTTGATTATTTTTTAATAAAAGTCGAAATAAATTTGTTTAAAATTGATTTTAAATTGCACGATTTTTAAAGCAAAAAAGACGATCTTTTTTATTTTTTTCTCAGGAAATTGACGATTTTGACACAAATTTATCTGGCAGCACTGATTAAAACCAAAACAAGAAAAGGCTAACAAAAATTTAAACTAACAAAATATAACAATTGTTTTTTGTTAATTTTCATCATATAAATTATGCATTTATCATTTATATTCCTTCTATTATTTTATTTATTTAAAAAAAATAGTATATAAACATATTTTAAATTCAAAATATCTATATTTTGTTTTTCTCGCCACCAATTTCAAATGTGACTTATTTTGACAGTTCTTGAAAGAAACTTTTCGCAAAATATTGTTATAGAAACACTTTTTCTCGCATCCTTCCAATAATTGCTGGAAAATTATTTAAATGACAGATAATTCTCGCAAAAAAAAGATACAGAAACACTTGTGTGAGAAAAACCATTTTTTGTTTCATTTTTCACTGTTTCTGTCCCGATTCACTGGTTTCAGTCGGAAAATTTTACGATGCGAGAAATACAGAAACGGGCTACTGGACTCATAATGTTGGGTAAATGTTGTCGTGATTATGATTTTCCTTCAAATTATTTAAAACTAATAGGCAAGAGTGATTCCTATGAAATAAGCAATAACGACGAATTTTTCGATGATTTAATTTTTTAAATACATAGCTATCAAAATATTAATTTAAGTTTATTCTTATTTAAGAAATTGATCTTGACTTACAATTTCATCGTAAACAAATTTAAATGAATTATTTCTGTTTTGTTATTGAATTTTAATGTGTTTTTATTTAAAAAAGCTTTTAGCCATTTTTTAGCCCATTTTTGGCCATTTTTTAGCCATTTTTTTCCGTAAATTTAGCCATTTTTGGTCATCAAGTTGTGGCAACACTGATTCTACTGCAGAAATCTTATTCTATCGCCTCTTATTCTATCACCTCTATCGTGAATAAAATTTACCTTGAAATTTGTTCCATTTCCCCCCAAAAAATGTGTGGGGAAAAGAAACTGTTTACTTTTTATTCACGATAGGTGTCAATACGTTAAAACATTTATGGAAAAAAACAATTGGTTAAGCTCTTACTCAGAACTTCACGTCCGTGCTATTAATTTGAATTTAAAAAACCTTATTTATCGTTAATATTTTATAATTTACACGTCTTTTGGTGATTTCAAACGCGAAATAATCAAAAAAAAATTAGAGCCAGAAAAATTACACAAGAGTTGCGTCGTGTAGGCCTATAAGCTTATTATCTAATAAATCAAAGCTATTTCAGAAACTTTTGGTTTCTAAAATAAGCTTAACATGTCAATTCAAATAAAAATTAATTAAATCAAACCAGGTTTTCTTGAGCATTTTCTGAAAAATTCAAACAAAAACGTGAATTTTTTTATCATGTGGAAATGTTTCTTTATTTAAGAAAATTTCACTAAAACGAACAAAATAAGTTTAAATTAAGAAAATATTTTTGGATTTTCCTGTTTCAAGAAATTAAATTGATTACTTTAGAAAATAAACATGTTTCCGTGTAAGGCTTAATACATAAATTGAAGCTAAAGGTGCTATCAGACGGGATGTATTTTACATATGTACTGTCACTTTTCTTACCCATATGTAATTCCGTATGTATGTCAACATTTTCTTTAATTTTTCTTTACAATATATTTTTCCATACAATTTCGTTTCAAAACAAACCAGCTGTTTTGTTTATGTTTGTCGCAGGAAAATAGAGCGTGTTCTAATCGAAAAAATTACATATGTATTTCCACATGTATTTTACACATGCAAAGTTTCATATGTATCACACGATGTGTACAACTTTTACAGACGGAAAATTTGACAGTACATATGTAAAATACATCCCGTCTGATAGCACCTTAAACACACACAAGCTGTTAGAAACCTACTTAGTCGATCGTGAATTTATTATTAAAGAAGAAGATCTGTTTAGGTCTCGTTAGCCAATTGATCTGTGGAATATGACCCACAGAATCCAGGAGACCTAGAAGACCTGCGAATATTTTTATGTATATGTAATCCTTTACTTCCCTGTGGACCATAGGACCGCGAATACTTCTAGACGCCAAATTGCATGAGCATGACGCACGGTGCTTTGTCCCATAGACAAAAATCAAAAAAAATTTTAGTCTCAAAATGTGATAAAAGATATATTGATCGATAGATAACAACACAACTCATAAAAATTTTTTGGAATTGATTTCGTGTGACTCTCCTAGACTCCGCCAGAGGTCGCTAAATTCAGTCAAATTTAAGAAAGAATTAATGAATAAAAAAAAATGAATTGAATTGCTTCAAGAAAATAACTCTCAAAAATTCATTTTTTTAAAAAAGAGTTTAATGTTATTTTTTTGTGATCCTTGGTATGTTCAAAATTTGGCAATAATACAGTTTTTATTAAAAATATTAACTTAAGTTAGTTTTTATCGCTCAAAAAAAAAATATATTTTTTTCAAAAAAATCCAAAAATTACAAAACTTTTTTTGAACTTTAAAAAAAATCATATAAAATCAGACATTTTTTTATTTCGTTTTTTCTTAGCAAATAGTGTTCTTAAAAGGACCGTAAAAAGATTAGTGCCGGTTTTTGACCGCAACTTAACAAAAAATGCACTTTAAATAGGTCTAATTTCACAAATTTTTTTAAAGTTTTTTTATTATAGAGCTAAAATGTTTAAGTAAAGTTACAAGCTATATGAAAAAACATTTAAAAAAGAAATACTGAGAAAATATTAAAGTCAAATTGTGCACCATACCCCTTAATCAGAGTGCGCTACAACTATGTAATTTTCAGCAGGATAAAGTAATACGTTATATGCACACCTATTTTTGTGGTAGATCAATCCCAATAATTGTTTAAGTTTATAAACAAACAAAAATTGTAAAAAATTACAAATATTTCTTTTTTTTTAAACTTAGGGCCTATTTCACCAACAATATTTATATATCAATTTATGTTTAAAATTTGTTTTTCATGTAAAAAAAAAAAAATTATATGAAAAAATTTATTTTAATATTAATTGATATTTAAATAAATTGGTGAAATTGGGCATAAGTATCTATTAATAAATTAGTTTATTATTAAGAAAAAAATAAAATTTTTTTACATAAATGTTCTACGTGCTGTATGACCAACCTTTTTATATTAAAAATTCAAAAGAAGTTAAAATTCAATTAGCCACTTCTGTCTTTCAAATGTAAGTTGAAATCAATATTTGCAAAAACAACATGCAACTTTGTTTTCTTGTTTTTGTTGCTCTTGCGTTTGTTGTAGCATTTCCAACAACAATCACTAGTGAATTTGGCAAAATAGGAAAAATAGATCAGCTGTGCTGTTAACGCCACCTGTAAAGTAATTTCACCTTGACTTGGGTTATATTTTTCTTTGCTTTGTTTTCATATTAAAAAAAAAATACAAATTGGCGACAGTGATTTTTACGATAGCTACTAAGTCATGACAAAATGTTGTACAGATAGGTCTAAAATAAACTATAGGTTCCATATAAACCCTCATCCAAAAAAACTCATATACGGAGCTTAAGATATCTAAACAATATTCGGGAGAAAGAACTTTTAAACGAATCTTAACCTCATAACATAATTTTGTTGTGGCGGGTCCATGATTGCCCATGGGTCCCAAATAGATTACACTCTAGGAAATTTGTTTTTAAATACTATACTATAGGGTATCACATGGTCGGGTTTGACTGATTATACTTTCTTACTTGTTATTTTTGCAAGAGCATTTGAAGCGTTTTTAACTCATTTTTCATTTAATGATGTTTTTGTATTTTTCACATTAATAATCCGATTCTACCAATTCGGCACACATATATCTCTAACAAATATCAATTTCCATACCAAATTTTATTACGATTGGATAATTTTTGTAGGTACTATAGCATTTTTAAGAAAAAGGATATATGGCAGGACCTTGAGTCCTTGTTCAGATTTAAGTGAAAATTTGCACACACGTTGCAAGTTGAAAGATGCAGAGATATTTCCTTGTAATTTCGTATTTGATAGGATAAATTACATACTTTTTGTTCTTTTACTCTGCTTATAACTAGATTTAAATCTGTTTGAATATTAGCGTATTTCTACAGGAATGCCATGGCTTAATTCACCTGTTGTTTCTATAATATGTTGATTTTCATGAAGCTGACTTTCAGTGTTTGGTTCGGTACGATATGTTTAGGAATGTTTTGTTCACTGTCCATTGATGACTTAAATATCTGAAGAACAAGAGCCCTTATATTAAAGTTGGAAGTATACCAAGGGTCTTATAGATAAATACGTAAAACTACAACTTTAGACTTCGAAAACTGCATAAGCATACCTACAGGCGTATGTACGCACAAAAAAGAACAAGTTTTATTGCGCATGCCCATACTTTATCGATTTGATTAAAATTAAAAATTTCCAAAATTTTGATAAAAATAAAAAAAAATCGATTTTAAAAGCCCAATAATCGATTTCAGTATAAAATCACATACGTGATTTTTTTACCACAAAAACGATTTTCGATTGGAATCGATGTTGATGTTGCCTCTCAACAGCACATTTCTGCAAATTTTCATATTTTTGTTTGGCTTATGGTTACAGAGATATCGAATATTAAAAAAATCGCGTTATAAGAAAACTATGTTCAAATAAATTCTTATAACTCTTTCAATATTAGTTCAAATAGAATATTTTTTTTTTGTATTTTTTTTTTTTTTTTGTCTAATATCCAATAAAAAGTAGAAAACAATTTTGCACAATGGGCTTGGATGCCATTTTAGGGATTTAATATTTGAAATAATTTTTTTCCCTGTTTGTACTCTTTGATTTTCTTGAAATTTTTTTGTATTAAATTATGATTGCTTTCGCAAATTTTAAGACCCATTTGGTTGTGGGATTCCAAAAACACTTTTTCTGATTTTTTGAAATTTGTTAAAAAAAATGTTTGATTAAACCACTGTGCATTTTTTGATGAAGAAAACTTTTTAGCTATTTTTTATTGGATAGTAAAAGATATTCATTTGGACTAATATTGAAAAAGTTATTAGTATTTATTTGAACATAGTTTTCTTATAACGCGATTTTTTTAATATTTGATATCTCTGTAATCATAAGCCAAAAAAATCTGAAAATTTGCTGAAATGTGCTGTTGAGAAGGAACGTCATCAACACAGTAAAAATAAAGGAAATCAAAAAATATTTTTCTCCATACAGTCCGATTTGACTTGGATTGCCCCATATATATTTTGTATGTTATACAATTTTTTTATTTTCAACCTAGCTAGCATTTGGGTGATAATTTTTTGTAAAAATTACCTAAATGAGTTTTCTCAGATCACTTTTGATGATTACAAACTGATTTATCACTTGAGCGATTGAAAATGCATTCAAATGTTATTCAAACATATGAAATCATTGAAAAAATCATTGATTTATTTATATTCTGAAACAGGAATCAGAAAATTGTATCCCAATTGATTCTTTGAGGTGATTCATTTTCTCACAACGAGTTTATCATTTATTATCGAAAATTGAGCTTATTTTGTTCGTGAAGCTTATTCCTCAAAGATTAAACTATGATACAATTTTAATCATATTCGAGTCTTTTTGACTCTTCAGCGCTATTAAAAAATCAGAATATGCGCTAAATTTCGATTATAAAACATACATTTGCCCGCCATTTTTCTTGATGAGTCCTTTATAATTCGCTTTTTTCATTTTGAAGTACGAGTATTTTGTGAATATAATTTGCAATTTCTGTAAGCAAAACCGAGGTTTTTTTTGTCGGTTTTCGGTTTCTAGGCATTAAAAACCGCGGTTTCGATTTCGGTTAAAACCGAACAGCAATCGCTAATGAAAACTATGTCCACTGATAGAATACAATGGAGAACATTTGTTGCGGCCCTATGTACCACAGATAATTAAAGGATTATATATATAATTGATGCTGGAGTCCCACAAATCGGCATCCTAGGTCCTCTATTATACTTAATATATCGAGCCCTTTTTGCGATTATATCATATGCGACATCATCAAAACTATCGTAAACGGCAGGTACTATGATCAATTGAATCTCAGCTTGTTATTGAAACCTATTGAATTCGCCATTAGAGTTTTAAAATATATAAAAACATAACATGAAACCAAAAAATCGCTATATTACTTAAGAAAAAAATAAAAACTCTCTCCTGTAAATAGACAAAAACTCGATCATTCACAAAGACATCAATATGCCACGTTTAATAGGCTATTAAACATTTATAAATACTCTTTTTTCGACTTTTGCTTATTAATGACTTATAAAGCTGCAATGATGCGTTTATAAATTAGACTGTTATTTTATATCTATTGCTATTTTGGAGTTATTAAAAATTTAATGGCGAAAAAAAAAAATTTACATGCAAAATGCGTCAAATTTTTTGTTTTCAAAATGCAATAAAAAAATTTAAGAACCAAAAAGTTTAAATTTTTAAGATTTTTCTAAAAGCCACATTCCTAAGGAATAAAAGTTGGTATAAATCGCAAAACTCAATTAACAAATGTTGATTTTAAAGGTTTAAACTCATTCTTGACAGACTGTATGTACATACATACATATGATTTACAGTCTAATTAAAAAAAAAATTTTGAAAATTGTAAGGCTCTTATAAAGCAGTATTTTTTTTTTATGAAAAAAGGCTTTATATATTCAACATTTTTTTATTTTTCGAATTTATTCTATGAGTTACATTTCAGTTATGTATTTTATAAAGCTTTTTTGTAATAGTTCTATTCCTTAAATTTTTAGGAATGACTTTTATACACCACCAGACTATTATATTGTATTTTCTTGTTACATTTTACCTTAGCTATCCTTTGGATAGCAATGAAGTATATAGTATGTACAGAAAAATTTACAATTTACAATTATAACAAATAGAAACTGGGAATTATTTCCTTTCGCAGGTTACTTTATATTATATTCAACATTTTTTATTTTTCTGCTGGTGTCTAATAATTGTAAATTTTTCTGTACATACAATATACTTCATTGCTATCCAAAGGATAGCTAAGGTAAAATGTAACAAGAAAATACATTATTATAGTCTGGTAGTGTATAAAAGTCATTCCTAAAAATTTAAGGAATAGAACTATTACAAAAAAGCTTTATAAAATACATAACTGAAATGTAACTCATAGAATAAATTCGAAAAATAAAAAAATGTTGAATATAATATGAAGTAACCTACGAAAGGAGATAATTCCCAATTTCTAGGCTTTATTATATTTATTTTATATTATTTAATACTTTATAAACGGAAAAGTTTAACTAATAAAAATTCCTTACTTATTATTATGTCGTATGTGTATCCTCATTAGCTGCATCATCGGTGTCAGGAAGAAGAAGTGTGATGGTTTCTGATGAAAAAGCTTTTTTATTATTCCGTTCTCTTTGCGTACTGCAGCTTATAAAAGGTCACTGCTCAGAAATAACCTATTCAAGACATCTCGATTTGTATCGCTTCTGCTGAATTTCCTCGAATAATTCGTACGATATAATCGTAAGTGCTTATTTCTGGCCTCGGCAGCTTCTTCTGAAAATTGTCCAATTGGCAAGATTGCTTGCTTTATAACACTACCGCCATGAATAAGAATCTTGTGCATCGTAGGACTCATAAGGTGCCAGTTGTAAAGTTGCACATATATTTCGGCAGTTTTATGTGCATATTCCTCAAATTTCTCAATATTAATTCGGTGTCCGCTAGTTATTGCTTACAATATTATTTTCAGGCGGTTGATTAATTCTTCATTTATTCCAGTGATTTTCGATGCAGTTGCTGGGTCAAAAAAAAATCTTCTTGATGTGTTGCCATCATTAGTGCTACCGTATCCTGATTTTGAAACATCTACAAGTATTCCTATCTCGTCTTTAACAGCCGTATTTATAACAAAAAGTTAGCCACAGTTTGTACACTACGTACAACGAGCTGCTAACTTGAATGCCGATTAAGCCTAGCAGCTTGTAAGCACAGAGTTTATTTATAACAAACTTTTGTCCATCTGCCAACTAAAAAAAATCAACTCTGAATTTTAATGATGCCACAATATATTACTGAAAAATGCAACACGTTTGAATTAATCATCGGTGGTTTTGTCATTTTTTTGTACATTTTTTTTGTTTTTTCCTTCACATATAACAAATTTAAAAAGTTTTTAAAATTAATATAAAATAAAAAAAGAAAGAAACATAAAATAAAACAGTAATTAAAATAAAACCAACCAAATTGTTTAACATTAAACAGCTGTTTCTTACAAGTTGGCAAACGTTTAGCAGCTGGTTAAAAAGAGTTTAGCAAATCGTAAGCCAGAGTTTGGTAAGTGTATTATAAATAAACTTTGTGCTAACTTCATGCCAAATTTCCATTATAAATACGGCTGTAAGTCTTTTTTGGATGAATATCTTTGGATGAATATCTCTCTTTAACAATTGCTTTATCTTCATCGCTCCTTGCTTGCTACTTTTTAATTGGCAGTATGCGTGCATGTAAAGTTGATAGTCCAAAACTCATATACATACCCAGGTATGAAGCTGTTGACATAAAGGATAATAATTATTCTATTAGGTACGTACATATATTTATTTTTTTAACAAATGTTTTGTAGAGCAGGTATATAAAAATATCTTTTATGGGGATGTGTGGGACATTCCCTTAAAACTATTATGGATAATTAAGAATTCTTGCAATTTATAATTACATATAGGCAGGTATTAATATTGTGAAGTGTTAAAAGTGATGTGAATAACAGTTGAAATCAATAATTCAAAATACATAAAAGTTTATGACGATATAAAGGTATAAGAAAAAGTGCCCGATGAGCAAAAATAGAAGAAATGTGAAAATTTTTTTTTTGGTTTATAAAATTAGAGATTCCAAATTTTATTGTGGTATTCAACATAATTCGTAGACATGCTAACCTCACTTTTAAAAACCTCATCTTTTCCTTTTTTTTGCAAAAAAAAAGTGTATAATTTGTTTTTTTTAGCTTTTGAACGAATTGTTTCAACATGAATATTCAACATATTTTAATTTTTTTTTCTTTTTTAAATAACTTTTGATCAAACCTTTCAGCGAAAAAAATAATCTTTGTTAAACCTTTATTCGTTTAGCCGCAAAAAAAAATATCATATAAACATCCAGAAACCGAAAAAAACATTTAAATCTCATATAATTTTCTTCACTTTCCTGACTTTAGCAGGGTCTCAGAGCTACAAATCGCAATTAAAAGTCTTCAAAACTTACAATATAATGTAAAATATTGTTGTCTGTCGAGCTGCGTACTTAGTTCTTAAGATTTCTTAAAATTCAGTTTTGCCTTTTTGGCCAGCTTTTCAGGCCAAATACTCCTCTGTGCGTCGCAGGGAAAAGCGATGGACAGTCATATTAACTTGTCTTACTATTCGTCCTGCACATATCGAAATTGCCGAGAATTTGTCTTTATTCTTTGTTTGTTTATAAATCGCAGAGGAACACCAATTCGAATAAGAAGTGACAATGGTACAAGTTTTTTTGGGTGCTCAAAAGTTGTTAAAAAATTAGGATCAGCTTTTGAATATTGATTCAATCAATAGTGAGTTAACAAAACGAAATGTAGAATGGATTTTTAATTGTCCAATTAACCCGAGTGCTTGTGGTTGTTGGGAACGATTGATTCGGATAGTAAAACGTCTTTTACAAAAAACTTTAATTGAAGTTGCACCAAGAGTTGAAACAAGTGTTCTAATTGAAGCTGAAAGTGTTATAAATTCCAGACCACTCACAGAAATACCAATATCGTCAGTGGACGAAGAACCGTTAACTCCGAATTATTTTTTAATTGGTTGTCTTATTTCAACTCAAACGGGAAATACTTTAACAGAAGAAATATCGTCGTCCGAAAGTTTAAGTGCTCTATACGCCATTTTGACGATTTTGAGTTAAGGATGCCACCTTAGGTTTTCGACCCTAAATTTTTCAAATCTGCAATCCGTTTTCGGCTATCTCGTCTGGTGGCTGAGATAAATCGTGTCCATTTTGCTCTATATCAATCAAAACAAAAATGTTTTCTGAAATTTTGCACTATATGCCATTTAGTGGCGTATAGAGCAAAATTTCAATACAAAACATGGAAATTGATTGCTGATGGACATTTTGCTCTACGTGGAGTTAGTATTGTTTAATGCAAATATTTTTCAGTTTATTTTCTCTAAAAAAGAATTATTAAGAAAATATTTTCTCTTACTCTTAAAAAAAAACAAGTTAGAGTGCTATATTCGGCTGTGCCAAATCTTCGATACCCTCCACCGACAGTTCGAATATTCCAGGAGTGATATCTATATGATATCTTTTTTTATTATTAATTTATCTTTATAAAAACAGACGTCAGCATTAAAATTGCTGGTGGCTTAGACCTTTATTAAATTATTGACCGACAATAAGAAAGTTTTACGCTTTTTTTAACTATGGGATCTAAGGTAAATTGTGGACCGTATATCACAAAATTAATAACAGTTTTTCAGGAAAGTTGAAGTTGAAAGTTGGAAGAAATTTTATCACAATAAATAGGCGTATTTAATTAATTAGCCAGAGTGGGCCTTATATGGGGCCTATAGTAAATTATTAACCGATCATCACGAAATTTCACAGCGTCATTTCTAGTCCTATAAAACTGTGACGTACTAAATTTTGTTATGATAGCATTATTAATTACGGCTTAAGGCGTACTAAACGTTTTTCCGATCTTCACGATCGTGATTTTCAGTCGATTGTGCATTGTGCCATCATTTATGTTAGTTTTTGTATCAAAATTATCAATTTTTAAGGTGCTGGTTCCACATTTTGATTCATAGCTCTGATCCTACTAAACCGATTTTGCCGGATTTCAATCCCAAACAGCTTGGGATAACTACAAGCAATTTGACACCAAGTTTGTTCATTTCTTTTGAGTTTTTCGAAAGTGAGCGTGTTTTCAACAGACGGACAGACAGAATATCAAATGAATATACTGTTTTTTTTATAAATAATTTTAGATGTCATCATAGCTTTATTAATGCCATTTTGCTCCACGTGTATGTATTTACAAGGAAAAATGACTAAGGTGGCGTATAGAGCAAACAGGAATTTTATTACCATTAGAAAATAAACCGTTGTAGATGCGATCTGGACGAATTCTGGGAAAATGGAGAGAATCGGTCTATAACTTTACATATTCCCTATAAAAACTTCTTTCCAAATTAGATTCGTTGTGTCCGTAAACTATCTTATTATGTTGGTATTAAGATTAAATTCGCCCCTATTAATATTTTACTGCAAATTAAATTCTTTTTGAATCAGTTCACATTTGCCCAAATCTATCTATAAATAGCCACGGTCCCGGCCACGGTCAAGAATGAAAGATTATCAATAACAATTTTAATTTATTTTCATGTTGCAAAATTCCTTTCTTCATAAAAATAATTTAATGAAAATTAAATTTAATGAACTTAAGCCTAATTAAAAATATTAAAAATTTGGATTAAAAACCATAAATAGTTCAACAAAATAACCACAATACTAATTAATAGCTTTAACCTCATTTTAATTGTTTACATTAATAAACAATTTAGCGACCGTCCCTTAAATCCCTTTAAGACAAAAAATATCATAAAGGTGTTGATATCTAGATAACATTCGGCACATATAACTCTTATATGAATTTTAACTTTTAACATAACTTTGTTTTTGTGAGCACATGACTGCCCATCGTTTTCAAATAGGGTAAAATCTCGAAAATTCGCTTGTAAATACTGTAGTGTTTGGGCTTTACCGGTTTTAATTTTAGGATTGTTCTTATTAAATGGAACTGCTATTAAATTGTTGAATATTTTGTTTAAAAATTAAGCATTTTTGAATTTTTTGGGGCATATTTTTTTAAATTTTTTACTGCATATTTCATGCGCATAAAACGCGTTTTTTAGAGCATATTTCTGGTTTCCCTGCAAATAAGTTATATGAGATTAAAACCCTCACTCAGTAATTTCTCAGAGTGGCACCACAAACAAAAAATTCACTCTTGTTTATACTTGATTCAAAAATTTTATACTTATATAAAGAAATTTCGGGATTGATTTTCGAATGTTATCACATTTAGGATTGTTTTGAGTATGTATTAGTTTTATTCGTAATTGAATTTTTCAGTACGAGTGGTACTTAAAGTAAGTATAAAAATCTTAATTGATCACAAGTGTTTTTCTTTCTGTGTGCTTAAATTAATTGAACATTTACAACAAAAGTAAGGAAAACGTATATTTATTACACATTATTAAAATAAACGGTTTATTATACCAAAATAGCCGGTTTATTCGAAAAATGGACATTTTAAAATAACCGGCTTGGGTGAAACTAAAATATCCGATAAAAACCGGTCGAATAATAGCCGTCCGATCTCCTTAGTAAGAACTAGGAAATCAATGGTATTCAATAAAATATTTAAAAAGGCTTGAATCGCAGCCAAATCCAGAAACTTGAACTATTTAAATGATGGCGGCCACACTTCTCCGTCACTAGGAGAATTTTCGTCCGTCATTGGCAGGATGTTAACTTAAAAATAACATTAAATTTAATTAGTTACTCATGTTCGCAAATTTTGATAAATTGTTTCGTTTGCTTGAAATGAAAGCTGTTATTTGGAACGCTGAACGCGAATCTGAACCCCGTTTTTCCCATCAGCTCTTTCTTCAAATGACAGCAGATATTAATTTTGTTAAGGGAGAAACATTTCCCCTGCCCACCAAAATAATAGGCATGGCAGTCGTTGTTGGCATTTTAGAACAATTTTTTTTTTTTTTTAATTTTCCGCAGATTACATTTCTGCTATATTTTTGGTTGACAAAAAAAAATTGCCCCACCCTAATAGACATATATACACGAATATAACCGAGCGTGATATTTTTTATCAATTTTCTATACAAATTAAATAAAAATAATAAGAAAATTATCACCTAGGATGAACACGTTTGAGGACATTAAAAAACAGTTACAAAATAAAAAAGGACTACCCAATAGCCAAAAAAGAAAGTTATTGGCAAATCGTCGTCAATTGCTGAATATCAACTTAGATCCAAATTACGGAGAAATTGATGCCACTGATGGATTTGACTATTTGGAGGATGGTGACATCACTGGTTATGCTCTCACAAATAACCCAACTGAACAAACAATAGTAGGTATTTTAGTCGATGCTAAATCGCCCAAATTAAAAAGAATAAAAAATCTTCTGCGCCTAAAAAACAAGCTATGCAAATTCAATTGGTGGTGGTTGACATGCTGCTGGAAACAAATATTTTATGTTATTTTTGCTTATGTAAAAAGTTTGATAGTTTAAAATAACATTTAAAGCACAGCCGCGAATAACGTTTTAAAAGCCACTTTTTGCAAAATCTGTTTTCTTGTAAATTATCGTTAACGTTACTCTCTTACACTGTTTTAACATCATATCATCCAGAATTATGCACCTTTACCTCTTCAAAATGCAATACAGAGAGTCAGAAAGAACGTTGTAAGTTATTAAAAAAATTATACAATTTAGTTGTTTTGCAAATTTGAACAACGTTTTTAAAGCCGCTTGCGTAGTGGAAAAACTTTTTAAATGACATCGTGATTGTGGATATGAAAAGTTTTTTCACTAAAAAAAAAGTTTGATAATCTAAAAAAATTTGAAAAATAATTATTTTGTCACTTACAACGTTATTCGCGGCTGTGCTTTATTAATCTTTAATGATAACCTGCGTTTGCTTGCAATTGAAGAGTGAAAATTTAATTTAGGTTGCGAAATTGAAGAACGGGGTAAGTATACAGAGATATATTTAAAACATTAAAGCCATCTGTTAACCAGAATTTCAAACATAGTTTTTATTCTCTGAACAGGCATTAAAATATGCTTCAAAAATAACTATGCGCTATAACTTAAAAATGCTCTTTTTACTTAATTTTGCAAAGAATGGTGCAAAGGGTAAATTACGCACTTACAAATCGATGCCTAAATCAATTCATAAAAAGCTCTTATGCGCCCCATACACGGTTCAATTCAGTTGTCAACTGAGTCTTTCAACTCAGTTGACAACTTCATCAACTGAATTGAAAGATTTTAAATTAATTTTAAAATTTAATGAAATAAAAGACAATTTTTAAAATACTTAACTACAAAAATTAATTTTGACAGCAAATCAAGAGACTCGAGCACACACAGTACAATCGAATTGAAAGACTTAGTAGTCAACTTAAAAAAATCAAAATCTTTTGATTTTTCTTCAACCAACTCGACAACCGTCAAACTAATCAACTGACAAGGCCATACACGCTTTGATTTGGAGAACAACCGACTCAGTTGACAATTGAATTGAATCGTGTATGGTCTGCTTTATACGGATAAATATATTGTTTCTGCCTTCATTGGTCGCCCAAGGAAAAACATGCTATTGCATATTTACGGTTTCACTGTTGATCCAAAAACCGCCCAAGTAAAAAGTTTCTGTTCCATTTTGGATAATTACACAGAAATCCTTAGTTTCAATAATACAGTGGAAAATTATTGGCAAAAACAAAAAAAGATATGATGGAGACTTGGTTGGTATATATTAGAGTTGTCAACCGATTAAAAATAATTCGATTTATCGATCAAACAAAAACAAACTCTTGTTCGAATAATTTTAAAATGGCGATTTAAGAATAACGAATAAATCGATTAAATTATGTCGATTAAACGACCAATTTTTTTTTATTAAAAAACAAATTAATAATAAAAGACTAATGAGAAATATTCTCATATGTTTTAAGCGATTTTATACAAAATGTAGGAAAGGTAAAAAATATTGTAGATATAGCCCTGATTGTAATTAATCTCAATGTTTAGTTAGCAAAAACCGTGTTGAGTATTCATAGTATTTCAAAAATGTATGTTATGTTCTTATTAAACAAATCTTCGACAAACAATTGTAACAGCTGTTTTTCAAACGTTACCCATTTTCAAGAAATGGGAAATTTCACTCTCGGACGAAAAACTTAGTAATAAACAAACAGCTAAAAAATAAAGAATTGGCTTATAGAAATCATATCATGAAAGTAGAAAATATTGGTATTATACATATTTTATATATATATTTTTTCAATTATATATAGCTTTGCCATTTGCGTAACGCTATGTTCACACTTGGGTTTTTAAACGCGTTTAAGCAAAATGTCGATTAAGCTAATCAAAGCTCTGTTTGAGGCATGTTCAGAGGAGTCGATGTGATTAATGAAGTGATTTAGTTGTAATCATGTCAATATGAAGTGAATAACAAATCACTTCAATATATGGTTAATGATCTCGAGTTTGATGTGATAAGAGCTTAATCACGTTCGAGTTGCTTAAAGAACCCAAGTGTGAACATAGTATTAGTGTCACAATATTACCATTGAAAACGATGTAGTAGAAGATAATCCAAAGACATCAAAAAATGACGAACTTGTTCCAATGGAAAAACATATAAAAAGGAGCAGCGGTTGTTCTACAGACGAAATTGTACGCAGAAGTTTGGCTGAAAATGGAAAGTCTGCAGACGCCTTTCGAAAATCCACAGTTGTATCGGATTATTTAAGAATTAGGGATTTTACGATTCCTTTAAGTAATACAACGATATGAAGTTGAGATGAAAAGTTGTACGCACAAAAAAAAAAGAAGTCATAGTAGATGTGAGAAAAAATAAAGAAGAAAATAAAAGATTTTCCATAGTTGTAAATTAATGGAAATTAAAATCTGTATTTTTTTAAATAAATTTTTTATTCGCTATTCTCATCGATTAATCGAATAATTTTCCAGATTTAATCGTTTAATCGAACGAACAAAAACCATTATTTTAATTATTCGAACCAAGCTGAATAGCGAATAATTGACAACTCTAGTATATATTTATGTCAGATATGCTCATTTGAATTTTGCTATTTAAATTCAGCCTGGTCGGTCCACAAATGGGTAAGAAATGTACATTTCCTTATATCTGGGGAACGGTAGAAGGAAAGTCGTACAAATTTGGGACACAAATCCATCCAAAAGTGGGTGTTATTGGATAAGTAAGCGTAACAACTCCCATAAAAACCACAAAACGATTATAAAAACATCAATATATTTATACAAAACATTTTAGGTCTCTAGTATGACCCATACATTCTTTATGTATCATAAAAAGTCGGAAATTTTTAGCAAAATATATTTTTTTTAATTCCCTAAGCTAATCCCTCGAAGCTCTACGCTTGTTTGCTGGAAAGAAACCAGAGTCTCTGCCGGGAATCGAACCCGCAACCCCGGCGCTGATGGACTAGCTCACTTCCAGCTAGCCTACCGGGGCACTCCCAAAAAAGTCGTAAAAATCGACTCAGAAATAAAAGAGTTATGACCAAAATATTATTTTTGTTTTTAAAAATATCCATTTTCGGAAACCAAAGATCTTCTCGCGTCCAAGTTTTTTAACCATTTTAATGGCAAATTTTTTCCAAAACAGGTATCGGTGCATCTTGTTTCGCAGTTGTAATTCAAAAGCTATACCTGTTCCGTCTCCAGATCCCTCAAGGTAGTTACTTGGGTAAAGTATTATTCCTATTATTCATTAAGGATTTACCATCATGTATTAACCGTTCTCAAATATTAATGTATGCAGATGATGTAAAACTTTTCTTTAGCTACAAAAATTTAGCTTTGTCCTCCTCACTCGAAGATGATATAAACAGTTTGAACTTATGTTTTGATATAAATTTAATGCAGCTAAGCTCGAAAAAATGTTATTCTCCAGAAGATCCAGTACTCTGTGGCTATACACTAAATAAGAATCAACTTAAAATAGTAGAGACTTTTCTTGATCGGGGTGTTTTACTTTATAATAAATTGCCTTTAAATGCGCATACATATATAGCAGACTATCAAACAGCGTTTAAAAAACTGCAGTCAAAGTAGAAAAACTGCAATTTCCAAATCCAAATATCAGTTTACCTCCGTATGAATCCCGTTAAAAACCATTAAATCTTCCAACATTAAAAAATCGGAGGATATATAAAAACATGTGAAATTGTCTCAGAACTCCTACTTCATAAGGTAGAGTTTTCCATTCCTATTCGTCCTTTCAGAAATTATATAACCCTTAGACATCAATACTCTCAGTCTAGTTCTGCAAACTTTGATCCTATCCACAGAATGAGATCTGAATTTAACAATTTTTATTCGTATATTGATTTCACTGATCCTATTGTCGTCAAAAATAACCTCTTAAATATCTTAATGCTAAATTTGTATGATACACTCCACTTCACATCAATAGGTGCAGTGTTTTAGCAATCAACTTAAGCTTTCTGCTCTCAAGATAATTCATGGAGAGGATTATGTTGTACTTTTTATTAAAGGTTTAACAATTGAGAAAAAGAGTGTAAACAAAGAAAAGTCGAAAAAGTACCGTAAGATTGAATGTGAGCTCCATTTCATAATATGTGATCAGTTGAATAGGTGCAGCCATTTAAAAGTCATTGTATGGTCATAAAACCAACAACAAAAATTAATTTTGATCGGTTTTAATTGGAAATGGGCCGTGGTAAATCATTAACGGTCAAAGGTCTGTCCGGCCGTGAAATTTCCAAAAAAATTAATAAAAGTGGTAACGTTGTGTGGAATTACTTAAGGAATAAAGAAATTTTGATGAACCCGATGGTTTTAACTACTACTTTCATGATTTGAGGAAGGATGAAAGTTTTTTAGCCCGTCGCCATAGTCGAGTAGGTGGTGGTGTGGTGTGGGGTGCAATATCGTACTATGGAATCATAGACTTGGAATTTCAAACCACGAAAATGACAGCAAATTCTTATAAATCTATTCTGCAAACAGCGTTTCCAAAATTTCAAGACTTGTTTGGACCCATCCCATGGACATTCCAACAGGATAATGATCCTATACACACCGCAAGAATTATTAAAACGTGAATAAGCGAGCAAAATGTTGAATTGCTGCCATGGCCACCATACTCCCCGGACTTAACTTTAATTGAAAACGTGTGGGGATGGTTGTCGCGGAAAGTGTATGAGTCTGGACAGCAATCGGCATGATCGCAAATTTCCCTACAATATTTATCGCAATTGTATAACTCTTTCAAATAGAATTTGTGAGATAATTTTGTCGAAAGGCGGAAGTACACATTATTAAAAATTAATAGAAAATAAAACTAATTCACAAAACTTTATTGTTTTCGTGTCTTTTTAAAGTTTTTTTTTAACGTTTTTTGCTTTTTTCAATAAGCACCTCTTCAACTGACGCAAAAATAATTCACATTTTTAATCACATATTATGAAATGAAGCTCACATTAAATCTTACGGTACTTTTTCGACTTTTCCTTGTTTACACTTTTTTTCTCAATTGTTAAACCTTTAATAAGAAGTACAACATAATCCTCTCCATGAATTATCTTGAGAGCAGAAAGCTTAAGTTGATTGCTAAAACACTTTACCTATTCATGTGAAGTGGAGTGTATGTAATAAACTATCTAGATTTATTTAGTTTAAGCATACTAGCCAGTAAACGCCGTTATACACTATCCCCCAAAGTCTTAAGTATTTTACGAAAATGCTTCCCTGATGCAATTATTGTTTGAAAATTTTCAAAATACAATAACAACTTATCATGACAGGGTTGCATTTTTGTAAATTACTTAAGACTTTGTGGGATAGTGTATAACGGACTTAAGAAATTAAGTTTCATTGGCGAATTAAGTAAATAAACAAGTATGTGTGCTACGTTCGGCCTTCACCCTTCACCAAGGTGCGATAGTAGCAAAAAGTTATATAAATAACGTTCTTTAGATATAAATAAATAACCGAAATGAATTATAAACATTGGCTCTTACCGTTTTCCAGACATTTAGAAATCTATAATGTCTTTGCATGGGAAGTGCCACGCCCACTTGTCCGATCCCGCCGACGTTTTATCCGATGTTGTTTTTTGATAACCAAGATGCTTGTAGTTTCGAAACTGTGGCTGCTGCCGTTCTTCAGATGCACATAAAAATGAAATAAAAAACAACAACAAGGGATTTTTTGGGTAAAATTAGAGGCATTCGTGGTTTTTGGCTCATATCTCAGCCAACTGTAGACCGATCAGGCTGAATTTCAATAGCTAACAATTCCGGACGACATGTGGCATAAATATATTACTACCAAGTTCGCATCATATCAGGGGGTTTCCGAAACCCCATTTTAACGCGCACTTTTATTACAACTTATATTTATTAGGATTATTCTCAAAATCATGAAAAACTATGTTAATTTAAAAAAAAATTTAAATGAAAGTTTCTTTGGATTTCAATTTTAGTCAATTTCGATTTCCACAACATGGCCGTAAATCTTTTTATATACAGTAATGTGAAAAATATGCGAGACACGAAATGAAATGAACCCCTAACATTAAAATTACAAAGGGCATATCTTTAAAAAGAATTCAAGTATTACAAAATAACAAAAAGTGCTTTGTTAATTATATTATTTTGATATAATTTTTTAGATACTGGTTTCTCTATATTTATATCTTGATTTTATTTCAAGTTCATCATATTGTATTCTTTGTAATAATCTAGTTTATCATTTTCAGTTATCATATATTTTTTTTTTCTCTAACTAACAAAAAATTTACATACAGGATTTTGTTGTTAAAGAAACCCATTTTTTAGACCGGTTAATTTCTGCCCTTAACTTTTTTAATACAGGATTTTTATTCGATTTTGAGATGTTGATGCCATATGGCTTGCTTTTAAACGCTCTTTACATGATTTTTAAGATTTCTGAAAAAGGAAGGAACGATTCCGATTTTTTTAACGTAATAACAAAGCTCAAAAATAGGCAAAACCAATCCCATAATTTGCTCTAGAATGGCTTTTCGGCTCTCCTGGAAAATTTATACCCAACATAACGGAAAAAGAAAATGCTGTTCTTCTCTTAAGAGTTGAGTTTTGAATATCTTCAAAAGAATGATTTACTATGCATTATGTATCTTCTATTCTATATAGTATTCTATTAGAGTTTTTCATTTCCCGGACTTTTTTATTTCCGGGGATAGCGAGATTTATTTTTTAATTTCGCGGGATCCCGGGAATTCCCGCTCAACACAAATCGATGTAAAATATTATTTAATTTTATTTATTTGAACAAATAACATTTCCTTAAATGAATCAAATAAGTTTAAAATGCTTTAAACTTTTTTATCTCTGTGGCAAAAAGGAAAACGTGTTTAATGACACCTTAAGATCTTCATGTTCAAAAGTATCATGGGCAAAACTTCAGTCATTTTGAGGAGGTTAAAGCAAAATGACTTTTTGGTTATCTTTTTTCAATGTGCAATAACATTTGGAATAATAAAAACTTCCGATCTGTTACATTAGGAGTGTTCAGGAATAAAAACTTAAAAAACTATAACCGCTAAGAACTGATGATTATACTTAATTCGGAGTAAATTTCAAATGCCACCCTTGAAGTTTTTAATTGTTCTCCTATAAAACTAAACGAATAAATTTAAGTTCTTATTGCCACAGAATAAATTCAAAGCCAACAGCATTTATACAAAACCAAATAAGTTGAATTATTCAAACAACTTATTACAAAATATTGCTGTTAAAATAGGATTTTAGTTCAGAATAAGCATTTACAGAATCGTTTGAAAGCCTATTTTTAATTTTTATCAAGAAGATTTCAATGATAATACACGTTTCCTTTCTACGGATGTTTGTTTTTATAGCAAAAGAACATTATATTATCTCTAGACACTCTCAGATTTCTTAACACTTTAAAACTTGTAATTCTTTTTGCGTTTCGCAAAAATGTCTTAAGACAGAAACTGAAGTTTTTCGTTTTGTTAAATTGAAAACTGTTTATTTGGTGTTTTTTATAGACTTTTTTCCTAAGAGCAGATGATAACGATTAGAAGCAGTTGTGCTAGGCCAAAGTATATTTATACCAAGTACATGCAAGTGATCAGCTGTTCAGTTGTTTATATTTTCGATAGTGTCAAAATTTGTTTACATTTTTATTTTATTTTTTTTTTTCTAAATATCGTCACCTTAAATGCAAACGACGAAACTGCACAAGAATTCGAAATCGAGTTTCTGATTGATCATGGATTGTTTTATTAACCTTCGCGTTACCAATACCCACCCGAGTGACCATTTCTGTTTTATTTGTAAAATAATTTCTTTAAATTTGCTTCGGTTAAAAATAAATTTTTAGGAACAAATCTAGCTTAGCGACGCACACCCAAATAAAAAAAAGTACCTAGGGTGATAGAAAATTGGAAAATAAGAAGAAAAACTTAAATAAAAAAATTGTCGCAAACGCTTAGTTTTCGAGTTATAGACGGTTTTAGTTTTCATAGAAATATGTAATTTTTCCACTACATTTCTAAAAGTATATGGCCAATATTGGTATCATTTTGAAGGTTTTGACTAAATCTTTCTAGATATATAGTATATATTTAAAAATTTTGAACTCTTAAGCTCACATTACAGTTTTTGTGTACTAAGTGTATAAATTTAAATTTTTTATTTATTTATTATTTATTTTTTTTTTTTAAAGATGTTTTATTTTTTATGGAAATATTTAAATAAAAATTAGTACATATGTACTATATACAAAACTAATAAAAAAAATTAATAAATTTTTTAATTTTTTGTAACTAATAGACTATTTCCGATGTGCTAAGGAATTCTTTCCAGCGTTTTTTTTCTTTTTTTTTATTCTGAATCGGGTGGCATATTTTTTATATTTTTTCGTAGCCCCTTAAATTGCACTTCGCCAAATTAAATATTTCTATGAAAACTAAAAACGTCCATAACTCGAAAACTAAGCGTTTGCGCCAATGTTTTTATTTAATTTTTTCTTCTTAGTTTTCAATTTTCTATTACCCTTGGTACTTTCTTTATTTGGGTGTGTGTCGCCAGACTAGATTTAAGCCAATTTTTTTTCACTGAACAAATTGTAAAGTTCTTTAACAAAACATGAAAAAAATTCGTTTGACCACCAGTTTTTTTTATCACATGCGGAGTACCACCCGGTTGGTAATTGGATAACGATGTAAAAATATGTAAAAGTCTCCGGTAAAAATGGCAGCATTATAAAAGAAATTTAAACGAACGTAACTACAAGTGCATATATTTTTTAATGCAAAAAGACTTTACTCTTTAAAAAAACATACTGTTGGAAACACTGACAAATCTACTTCAGCTTTTTATACCCTCCACCACAATTAGTTGTGAAGAGGGTATACTAAGTTTGTCATTCCGTGTGAAACTTTTTTATTATTCATCTCAGATCCCATAAAGTATATATATTCTGGCTGCTTGAGTAATTCTAAGTCGATTTAGCCATGTCCGTCTGTCTGTCCGTCTGTCCGTCTGTCCGTCTGTTGAAAACACGCTCACTTTCGAAAAACTCAAAAGAAATAAACAAACTAGGTGTCAAATTGCTTGTAGTTATCCTAAGCAGTTTGGGATTGAATTTCAGCAAAATCGGTTCAGTAGGACCAGAGCTATGAATCAAAATGTGGAACCACCACCTTCAAAAACTTGATAATTTTGTTACAAAAACTAACATAAATGATGCAAAAATGCACGGAATGACATAAGATTTTGCACAAGTCCGTTTTATTCGACTAGAAATGACACTGTAAAATTTCGCGAAGGTCGGTCCATAATTTACCCTAGGCCCCATGTAAACACTACTCCCGGAAAACAGTTTAGTACGCCTAAAACCGTAAAAAATAATGCAATCATAACAAATTTTGGCTCGTCACAGTTTTATAGGACTATAAATGATACTGTGAAATTTCGTGAAGATCGGTACATAATTTACCCTAGGCCCTATATATGCCCTACTCCCGGAAAACAGTTTAGTCTCCTAAAACCATAATTAATAACAAATCGTCACAGTTTAAGATAATAATAATAAAAAGACATCATACAGATATTACTCCTTAAACATTCGAACTGTCGGTGGAGGGTATCAAAGATTCGGCACAGCCGAATATAGCACTCTAACTTGTTTATACTACATTTACACCTACGCAAAATCTAGTACTTACGAGATTTCGAGCCAAATCTAGTTGTTTTTGACTAGATTTCCCATACAAAACAAAATCTACTTCGTGACAAGATTTCGACGAAATCTTCTCAAAATCTAGTAGTACTTAATGATGCAACTATGGTTTTTACAATATAGCACTAAAAAATATTTCCCTGCACAAGAAAAAATGACATTTAAAAAAAAAACAAAACAAAAATTGTTAAAAAAAATATTAAAAATTTTTATAAAATTGTAAAAAAATTAAAAACACGAATAATATTGATAAAATAAATATCGTTGATTATTAAAAAAAAGGTAATGCAAATTTTTTAATGTATATTTCTTTTTGTGTTTGTGTGTGTAACGAAAAAACTTTAAGTCAGCTGTTGTGTTATAAAAACAAAATCTCGCTAATGTCAAAAAAGTACAATGTAAACGCACTAGATTTCGAAGAAGATTTTAAATCAAATCTACAAGATTTCGGCCTAATGTAAATGTAGTATTAACCTAAACCGCAAACAAACCCTCTCCATGTTATTATGCATTATTGCTTATTTGTGTAACATTTAAAAATATTTGAAATACCGATCATCAAACAATAAATTTTTGACTGGATCTAAAAATATCTGCCCAGCTCATGTAAACTTAAATTTTTTATTTATAAAATTTATTTATTTTATTTTCATTTACAATTCCGTCTGTATTTAAAAACATTTGTTTTTTTTTTAGTTAAAAAATTAATAACATAAATTCTTTTCCTTTTTTTGTCAAAGTATATATAACAAAATGAATTATTATTTGTGGCATTATTGATTGCTCATTTAAAAATGAATTATATAAGTGTTGGTGCGCCCTCTTGTTTCAGAAAAAATCAAGCCAAAGTACGAAACTAACATAAAAACTAAATATAAAGAAAGTGAAAAAACTTAAGTTTTTTGTAAAAAAATTAAAAGTGTAGGTACAGCCGTTTGCATTGAAGGTGACGATATGTTTGTTTACATTTTTAAACACATATATATACATATTTATGTGTATCAGGAATGATATAATACTTTTTTAAAATTGTACGTAATTCAGTAAAAAATTCTGTCTTTTCGACCCTAAATTGTACTAAAAATCAAAAAATATTTTTTACTATATTTGTTATTTGAATAACAAAAAATTGTACTATAATTTCATACATAATTTAACTATACATTTGGCAATTAACAAAAAAATAAGTAAATACATACATATGTAAAAAGGAACTTAGACGAAAACTTTTTAACTTGTTATCTTAGAGTTGGTAGTGAAATAGGAAAAAATGCATTCAACCGAGTAGCAAGTCCAAACCTTTTGAATTTGGTATATCGCTAAACGCCATTTTAAATTACAATAAATCAGTTTAGTCTGGAGCTTCTCTTAAATTAACATTTTTTTAATTTACGGTACGATTTGGCTGAAATTCACAAAATATTATTAATAAACAAAAATAAGTTTCCTGATAAAATGTTGACCCGGTAGATAGCGCTGGGGTCAAGTTATTAACAAAATTCTCCAGTATTTATTTTTTTTTATTTAGAAAATCCCGAGCAGCGCCGGAACCAAACAGCTAACATTGGTATGAAAATATCAGATCCTTGGCGAATGTGGTATAGACAATATACCTTTGGCGATTCTCTGATATCTGGAAACATTAGTTCATTAATTTCATTTTTTAAATTTCCAACCCTTCCTTAAAATATTTGAATTTTAAAATAGTACTTAACTTGTAGTTTTAAGTACTTTTGTAATGCTAACAGAACTGAAAAATGTACAATTGTACTGACTTTATCATCCCTGATGTGTATGTATTAATTTATTTTTGACAAGCTCGGAAGTTTTTACACAAACAAAATGCCTGTTGTTTTTTGTATTGTAGTTTTGTTGTAGAGTTGCATGTACTTTTATGAATATACTTTGTGCTAGGCTAAAGTGATTTAAACCAAACAAAAGAGAAAAAAATTTAGTTAAATCCAAACAAAAACTCAAAATGCGTTTTTTCGGGTCAAATTCTATCAGGAAACTTTTGTTTGTTTAATAAATATATTTTGTGAATTTCAGCCAAATCGTACCATAAATTAAAAAAAATTAAAACTTTAAGGATGAAGCTTTAGAATAAACCTGGTTCCAGAGTAAACAAATTTATTGTCCAAATTTGATGTAAATCGGTCCAGCGGTCCTTGAGGTTTAGTAAAACGTACCCGGAACAAACGTTTTTATATATTATAGCCCCTCACAGAACATCAGTTATATACTGTAAAAGTTTCATAAAGATCGGCCCAGTGGTTACGGATATTACCTTTTCCTTTGTATGGGAATATCTTCCATTCTTACACAGGTTTTTGTCAGATGTTGTGTATTGATAACAAAGATATTCGTACTAAATTTGGAAACTTTAGGTCTTGTCGTTGTACAGATATACATGAATCTATAGTCTTTGTATTGGCGGCCAATTTGTAAGGACAAAAATTTATCGATATTGTGCCATCGATTTTGCGATAGATTTTGACATGAGGAAAAAAGTTCCGCTGTGACATATCAAAAAAATCCTTTTCGAGGGGCCCAAATTTTAATTTTTTACTCTTTCTCAACTTAAATTTTTAAGGTTTCTTTAATAGGAAATAAAAAAATCGCCTGATTTAATTTTTTTTAAACACTACCTTTCCCAGGTGAAATTCTACGCTTAAAACGATTGCTCAGACAAGAATGAAATAAATTTTATTTATTTTTATGCTGTAAAATTCCTTTCTTCATAAAAATAATTTAATAAAAATTAAATTTGATGAACTTTAGCCTTATTAAAATATCAAAATTTGGGTAAAATTGTACGCTTAAAACGATGGCGATATCATTTGTTTTAAATCGGAAAAAAACGTTTTTTCAACAAAAAAATCGTTTAAAAACCCAAACAAAAAAATTTTCTGTTTTCAATTTTTTTCTCATACCGAAAGCTATCGAAAAATCGATGGAAAATATCGATTGCTTAATTGACCCACCCTCATGTATATATGTATGTATATGACAGAATTTCCATACCTGTAGTGGGATTCTGTAACTTTTAACAATAACAAAAGTTGTTACAATTGTCAACATGTTTTGTTGTTTAAACTAACGATTATGCGATTCTGTAAATTGTTGTTAACAACATAGATAAAAATTTACGTCAAGTGTCAAAAATATGGCAAAATAACGAAAAACACAAAGAGGAATACAAAAAAATAAGAAAACTATTAAAAATAAACAGAATTTTTTTAGTTTTTGTTTTTTTTTTAAGAAGCTACATAAGCCAAACATTTTGACTATTAAATTAAATGCAAGTTATTTAATTGGCATTTTCAAGTTATAATTTTTCTTTAAACTAATTCTTTTTATTTTTTCGATATTTAACTATAAATAAACAACACTAGAAATTTATTTAACACAAACAGCTGACTTTACGATAACAAGTGTTGATTAAAATGTTACAGAATGGCAAAATCGTTAAATCGTTTGCTTGTTAAATTTTTTAACAATGACAACTATTGTTAAAATTAATTACAGAATCGCACTACTGAGTCAATTACAAAAAAAAAATTACCAAAATATTTCATTTATAAACATACATGCATATATGCATATATTAAGATTTATGTATATAAGATTTGTTTTCCCCAGCCATGGTGAAGGGTATAAAAGATTCGGCATAGCTAAATATAGCACTCTTAATTGTTTTTAATTTGGGCGATTTTTAAATTAGAATGGCTGCTGAACTAGTTCTTAAAAATTGCCAGCAACATTGATTTTGTTTAATTAATATCAATTTAGCCAATAAACCTGCATAAAACCTATCAAAAATCGATGATGGACGAGAAAGCAATCAATTTATATAAACAGGCTATAAATAAGGCTGGTAAGTATTTTGTCTTTATTAATAATTTATTGATTTGATTTATATATGCATGTACATTAAGGGCTAAAAAATCAGAGCAGGTTAAACTCTCTTTTTGGTTTAAAATGTGTTTCCATAATCCATTAATCACTAAACATTAAAACTATCTTTAAACGCATAAAATTGGGCGTTTCAACTACCAATACAGACCATATGAATTTGATAGGATTTATCGTAGTGCTGCCTCATGTTATTTTTTTAACAACATATAATACATGGGACACTGATTTATAGTTTTTGAGTTTAAACTACATATAAATTTAAGTTTAGTTCAACTAAACCAGCGTTTAAACCATTAGTGATTTATTAGGCATAAGTATGGGATAGTGATGAATGCAGTTTCGTAGTTAGAGGATTTAGTTGCTCCAGATTCCCTAGAAAAAAATTGCATGAGCAAAAAATTTAGGGGAAGGTTGAGCCACGCTAATCAAGCTCACTTGGGGCAAAAGAAAGAAAAAAATTTAAAAAAACTTCATAACTGCCCTAGAGTCACTTCTAGAGGGATAAAATGTAGGACCGGCACCTCTTAAATGTTACTTCCTGACACTTTTTCCGAGCATACTTACCCCTTATCACCTTTCTTTAATAAGGCTTGTACAAAAATGGGCCCCACATCTTCTCAGATGCCCCAAGACGGGTCAAATGTATGACCGATTCTGATAAATTTGCCAACATTTTGTCCATCCATTTCTGAGGTAAACGGGTTCTAAAAATCGAGATGAAGTAAATTTAAAATCGAAAAAATTTTTAAAACGATCCTGTAAAGAGAGTTAAGAAAAATATTCTTGTTTGATACTTCATGCTTTGAGTTGGAATTATTTTTACAAAAACAACTCTTAAAAACAGAAAAAAACTTCAGTCATTTTGTAAATAATTTAAATCAAAATCTCGTTCGATTTCAATTTTACTTCATTTCGATTTCTGAAACATGCCCCCAGATAGTATTAATTTTTTGTTAAAAATACAGTTCAATTGACATTATAATATAATATATTATAATAGAATATAGACATGAAAAAGAAGAAAATGTATTATAAATCAATTTATAATGATACTGAAAACGACATTATAGATTTCAAATCGTTTTCCATCACATACCTGAATAACAATGGTTTTATTTGTGGTTTTGTGTTGGTACCGAATCGGAAACTGGTAAGAATATTTAAATTTATAATTTTAAGCTAAAAAATTTAGTATTTTTATTATTTTTACTTAATTATAATTAGAAGAAGGAAACTTCCACTTAAATTCAATTACTAAAAAAAATAAAGCTAATTCAATAAACTAAACCGTTTTTGAGTTACGCGAATATACATACTATGTTGTACAACCTCCTCCATTTTCGAAATAACGGTATACCTCGAAAACAAGAGCTAACCTAAAAAATGGTTAGCACCACGGGATTCTGCGTCTTAGCTTTACCCGCCGGATGCCCCGCTTGACATTTTATAGTTCTAAACCTTTTGTTTTTTTTTTGCATATGTGTATGTAACTCTCTTTGTTATTAGAACTGGATCAGAAGCCAATATTAAGAGCGGCATTAGGTCCTTATTAATAATTTCCCTTAAAATATTATTAAATGTTGTTTTATTATTATTTTATTTATTTATTATTATACAACAGGTCAACTATACACAAAAATAAATATTATTAAATTTAAAAAAATTATTTTATTCTTCTGTTGACGACTTTTGACAACATAAATTTTTTATAGGTTATGACAACAGCTACGATGATTATACTGCAACGCCTCAGCCCCTACATAATTTGCCTCCAGCAGCTCCTGCTAAGCAAACAAACGAAATTGGATTAAAAGATATCACTGATATTGCATTGACTACATTAGCATTTCTTTCGTTTGGAATGTTTATACTTCAAGTATTGATGTGCATAACTATGGTACGAGCACACACACTATAAATCAAAGTTAAAAAGTTATTTTAAAAATAATAATTATATTTTTTAAAGAGCAAAGACGACACAAGCAATATGGTAATGCTTCCGATGGAAGGAACTGACAACGGGGATATACCAGGCGATGGTAATACCGAAGAAATAAGAAGAAAACGTCGTTCAATTCTATCCACACAAATGGGAGAACTTGAAACGGTAATATATTATTATTTTTCATTTTCATAAATTTTGTAGCTACTTCTTCGTACTATTAACAAAAGATTCGTGTATAATATGAAAAAATAATACTCAAGAATTTTTTAATAACTATAACGAAAGTTAACGAATTCGTTCGTAGTCCTATTTTTCGTAAATATGTATTACTAAAATTGTTGCTTTACAAAAAAACTTTCGTAAAATACTGCATATCTGCTGTTATGTTTATTTGGTGGCAAATTTCTGTAGTAAAATACAACAAATTTTTTGTATATTACGAAATAATTTTTTTAAAAAAGTTTTTTTTATAAAAAAATGCACTATTTTAAATAAAGTTATTTCTTTTTTGTACAATCAAATATTTCAATGACAAATTACATATAAGTTAAATTATTACAAAATAGATTTTTCATTAATACGATTTTGTTTGTTGTGTTGATTTCCAAATTTTTATTCTTGATAAATACACTGAAATAATGTATTCCCAAGAATAACTTTGAGAATAAATTTGGAAGTGCACGTGAAAAAAAAACTGAACTGGCAAATTGCTTTATTTTGATTTCCTTGCGAAAACAATAAAGCAATTTGTTGTTGTGTTTTCTTAACCCATTTACAACTACAATTCATGTTGGGAGGATAACAACCAATTGTAGTGGGGAATGTAAGACAAGATTAACTCACTTTTTGTTGTTGGTATTTTGTTTAAGCGCTGATTACGTTGCTATTAAGACTTTTTGACTGTTTGCAATTCTCATTTACCTTGCAGTTTTATTTGCTAATATCTTTGGCTTTTCTGGAATTTTTTGGGAGAAGTTTTCCTGATGATCTGGCCTAAGCAGCGTGGCCATTTTGGCATTTTTGCAGCTAGATTTAGCATTTTTTTGTCTGATTTTGCTGCAAACTTTTCATTTAGCAGTTAGCATTTTTTTTAGCATTTTTCAACTAAATATTTAGCATATTTTAGCATTATTTAATTTAAGAATATTCAAGTAATATTTTTTTAAAAATCTACCACACTTTTTTGTTGAATGCACATACAAAACGCTACTCTTTTGCTATAGAAACTGTACAATCTTTTTAAATATCTTTCATATCAAATTGTTTTAAAATTTGATCAGTTTGATCCATTAAATTCATGTTAAGCTGATTTTTTCCAATAATAAAATTTTTGGAAACGAAAAGTGATACCATAACTTTTGAAATAGAAAAACAAATACGAATTACATGCCGAGATTTTATAGCTCAATTAATATGTCAACTTAGACAACGATTGCCAAAAAGTTTTAATAATTTAACAAATGCTAACTTTTATTGTGTAGAAAACAGCTTAAAAGCTAATAAATGCAACTTAAGCAAGCATTTTAAAGAAGAAATAATAGATTTCACTTTAGAAGAAATTACAACTTTGGAACATCAGTGGCAGAAACTAAATTCATATGAATTGTTAAATAAGAACTCAACAGTTGATTTCTGGATAAATGTATATGGATATAAAAAAGCAATAAATGAAAATCCATTTAGTGAATTAGCTTCTATTGCAATAAAGTTCTGGGTTTTGCCATTTAGCAACGCGGAAGTTAAAATAGGTTTTTAGTTGTATAAATCTCTTAAAAACGAAAATTCGAAATAGACTGACGTTAAAGATTTTGAATTCGCTACTTTATATTAAGTGTGGTTTAAAATTTTGCCATAGATCTCACATAAAAATGCGATAAGGACATATATTATAATGATATCTCGATCGATTCTTCAGAAGTTGAAGTATAATATTAATTTTGATGACGTATTTAATTAATAAAATGAAATTTTTTATTAAACATGTTATAAATTTTATTGAAATACTAAATAAAAGCCATTTAAAGGTCAAGTTCCTTTGATTTTTTCTTTTATATTTTTAAGACTTTTTATGTTTACTAAATATTTTATTTATTTTAATCAGTTTGTTCTATTGATATGATGTAAGTTTATAAGGAAGAATTATGTAAAATAAATCATATATGGGTATTTCCTCAGAAAGGTAAACCAGAATGAACATTTAAAATGTTGATAATCATCGTCTTTTATTGTTTATTATTATAAAAAAGTCTATGTTGTAAAGGTTTCATAGCATATCTCAGCTGTTTTACTTGAGGAAATTGCGCTGGAAACTCGAAAATTTTATATTTTCTTTTTAAGCTACCATTTTTATGTAACTATTTTGCATGCAAAAAATATGTTATGTTTGCACTCTTTCTTTATAATCTCTTCATAACAATCAATTGTAAATTGAGTATTAAGTTTTTTGTTACGGAAATTTTAAGATATTTATAAGAAAATGCATGGTGATAACAAAAAAAAAACTTATGGAAAAATCGTACGTTTGCGACCGGTACATAAGCCAAAGACTCTTTTAGAAAAATTAAGATGATGGTTGTTTAAAATGGACAAAAGTCCGGAACAAAATTTAGGAGGGAAAAAATTCAAAACTGAGTTATCAACCTTGATAAGCTTGGATAATATTTTAGATATATGATTTTCTCAATAAATAAAACCATTTTAAATTTGGTTATATTTTTTTACATTTGATAACTTTTTCAAAAGCACTGGCCACAACATAAATATATTGAATACGTGTTTGCTTAAAATTTCGTATGAATAAATGAATTATTTTTTTTATGCTGCAGTTTTTTCGACAAAGAAAAAATCCCTTAATTTCCAATAGTTTTTTGTCTATAAATTTAACAAAAGAGTTATTACGCTCTAAAGAAAAAATCACTACATATATATTTAATATTTTTCCTCTTTATTTTGTATTTTTTTGAGCGAGTTGTATATAATATTTTTATCTATAAAAAAGCTTTTAACGAAATTTTCGTTTTCCAGTTAAGTTATATCTCGCTTAAGAAATGGCTAGTTGGGTAATTGTAACTTTTTTTACTCACAAATACAACTACATTTTATTTTTGACATCAATGCTCTAAACAGGGCTGCCAGAAATTTTCAGCAAAAAATCTTAATTTCACCAAAAAAAAATCTTATTTTGGAAAAAAAAATCTTTTTTTTTTGGAAAAAAGTAGTTTTTTTATTAAAATTAACTTTAAAGCATATCAATATGTATTTCCACTGCTGCCAACTTTTTTTTGAAGATTTCCCGAAAAATCGGACTTCAAAACCGCTAAATATTCAATTAAGGCGGGATTTTTCTTAAAAATACCGCTAAAATCTAAACATTTTTAAACGTTTATTTATATAAATCTAGATATACACGGGTGTCATGGAAATCGAAAACGTAAAAAGATTAATTTTTGCGAACCTTAGTCTGACTTGCAATATTTTCTGTTTTTGCAAAATAAAAAGCGCGCAAAACTTGCACCTGACTAATCACCCTTGAACGCCAAACAGAGGTTGGTTTTTAAAGGCCCAACCATAATATGCATAGCGTTGCTTAAAAAATAAAATCAACAAACATTTGATTCCGTACAGAATGTGCGATCAGTTTCGCACCTTGCTTAAGCAAACGACAGTTTCATAAAATTTAACAAAAAGTTTCCTTAAGTTCAATATGGCTAGCCTCATATGATTAACATTAATTCGTATATTTGCTTAAGCCAACTTAAGCACATTATGGTTGGGCCTTAAGTATTTTTTTTGTCCAGTAAACCGCAAGGTTGCATTATTAAGTTTAAAACTTTTCAAATGGGAACAAAGAAGTTTTTTTTTAATTGAACCTAACTTTCGTCTAGACAAAACAGAAAATCTTGTTTTTGGGGAAAAAATCTTAAAATCTTTTTTCGGTTAAAAAATCTTAAAAAATAAGGTAAAATCTTACTTCTGGCAGCGCTGGCTCTAAATCATTGATGCCCACGGTAGTAGTATTGGTGAGAGTGACGAAATAACACTGGAAGAAAACAATTTGCTATTCATTTTATTTAGTCGTCAGCGAGATTGCGACGAAAGCACATGTGTGACGGGTGTTGTCATTTTTTTTCTGTTTCTTTGTTTAACAAAAGGGAAATTTAAAATTAATGAATGTACATATTTAAGTAATACTCTTGGTGAATGTATTTATTTTAGTAATACTCTTGATGAATGTATTGATTGGTATATATATATCTATAATACATACATATATAATTTATATATGCGGACATCTGGATAGTATGATATATTTCGGAATAAAAAGATTCTTCGAAGTGTTTATAAATTTTTCCTCAATTAATCATTGTTCAATTTGCAATTAAAAAGTAATATTCCGTTTTTTTGAGCAAATATAATTCAAATCTGAAAATTCTGAGTTTGCCTGCAAAAATGTATAGTCATTATAACAGGTCAAAGTTACCGCCGAAAAATTGTATCCCACAAACTCGAAATTTTACAGGGGAAGGTTTTTTTTAAATAAAATCAGTTTGAATAAATAATATTTACATTATAAATTTTAAAATAATGGCTTTTTTCAAACTGATTTTATTTAAAAAAAACCTTCCCTGTAAAATTTCGAGTTTGTAGCATAAAAAAGTAATCAATAAAAATAGTGCGAAACCAACAAGTTTCATTAATACATCAATAAAACACATCTTCTTACCCAAAAATTTTACCTGCTGTCACATTTGCTTTTATGTGTATAGGTTTACACATAAATTGTAGGAAAACAAGACTTTTTTTAACTTGTTTTTTAAATATTTTTACTTACTTAAGAAAAGTGTTTTCAAAGAAAAAAACCCACCGACGCGATTGGTACAGAAACAAAAATATTTTTACAAGCACAAAATACCAACAAATTATTGTGGCTATTTTTTCTTAATAATTTCTGCATTTAGGTACGTCTTTTTAACGAAAGTAAAAGTGACCCTTTTCAGGTACAAAGAATTTTTTTCACAAACAAAACACATATCGTTAGCTTAAATGCAAAACAATGTAGATATTATTTGAATACATTCTTTGTGAATGTATTTATTTATTTATTTGCAAATAATTCATGTCTTTGTGAACATCTTCAAAATGTTTTTTTAAATTATATTTCTTAGTTTTTTTAAATGTCTTATGACAAATAAGACATTGCATGTCATCAAAAGCATTTTGTAACATAAAATAATTTTCGACTGACATCTTTAATAAATCGCAATAATTTCAATTTATGTGTTAACTCACAGCAGTCTCGATGACGATTAAAATAAGACACAGAAGTTCTGCCAGTGTAGTTTGTCTCTCGCACTCAACATGCTGATTTCCTATTGGTTGATTGACGATCAAACAAAAGAGCGTAAGTATACGTGTGAGTTTCATTTGCTGATATCAGCCACTACTGGGCATCTTTGCTCTAAATCAGTTTCAAATATCTTATCAAACAATTTGTAAAAAAAAATAAGATATTTGTGTTTTAAAAATTCATAAAAAATAAATATTGCACGCAAG
Source organism: Pollenia griseotomentosa (assembly GCA_963931875.1). Taxonomy (NCBI): domain Eukaryota; kingdom Metazoa; phylum Arthropoda; class Insecta; order Diptera; family Polleniidae; genus Pollenia; species Pollenia griseotomentosa. The sequence continues at coordinate 172,570,892 of OZ007560.1, read as the reverse complement.
GCATTACATGTTACCAAAAGCATTTTTGACCGCACAATATTTTTTGAGTGTTAAGCTGAAACAAAATAACATAGCATACACTAGTCGAAGTCACATCGACATAGAGCTGCAAAACAATCGATAGTACTATCGATAGTATCGATAGTTTTATTTTTGGCTGACTATCGATGGTGCGACTATCGACAGCGATACTATCGGAAAATTTTAAAAGCTTACTTACTCAACACAGGCTTTTCGCCGCCGGTAAATTTTTGTATGTATTTTCTAATTTGTCTTTAAAAACATTATGTTTGCATTTACTTAATGTAAAGTAAGAGCAAGTAAATTTTTAAAAAATTTATTGAAACTTAGCTAAATTTATCATGCAACGGCTACGTTATCCAGCTACAGCGGCTAATTCTCGACGCATATTAATGAAACTTGATAAGAATATAAAATGTTAAAGCCAAAAATCCGGTGAATTTTGGAACATCTTAAATCCAATATTTTTTAGTACGAATTTCTATAGAGCTACTTTGCATGTCACAAAAAAGGACTTTTCTAAAATCGGCCTTCTAGTGAGTAAAAGTGGTTAAAAAGGGGCATTTTAGGTAAATTTTGATAAACCCCATTTAGACTTCAAAATTTTAAAAGTTTAATTATATTTATGATTAAACTATCGCAAGGGAGACACATAGGTAAAAATTTAAATTAAAGGACAAAACAGGATAAAAATTCGTTCTTTTTGCAAACACGTTTTTGTCAAAATAATTTTGCGCAAATATTTGAGGGCAAAACAGTTAACACGGTTTTTTTCAATTAATTTTACTCAAACTTGAAACTTATGTTCCTTAGCAACAACACTGGCTTAAAATTTGTACTTTTGTGAACATGTTTTTTTGCAGTAAAGGCCCAACCAAGCTCGAAGGTTATGTGTGTAGGGTTAAAGAGTTATTAACAAAGACCTAAAAAATTTGTGTGGCCCAAAGCTCCCTTACTAGCTGCTTAGGCGCACAAAAAATATACCAAAAATTTTAATTTTTAAAGCATTTTTCAATGCTGTACATCAGTGTTACTAATTTAATTTTGTGGCAAGATTTAGGCATTTTTAACTTGTTTAATCATAACATTTTTTTGCCGTTTTTCTTTTTACATAATATGTAATTTTTATTTTCTTGTAGAAATTAATAAAATTGCTAAAAGTTAAATAAACATTTTTAACAATTAAAGCGCATTTAACTTATAGTGTTTTCTTTTCTGACAAAAATGTTCCATGTATGCTACTATTCGCGCGGGTTTTTGTTCTATTCTAAGAACATATGCAAAAATGTGAGAAGTTGTCGGTTTCCTTTCTAAACATGTTGCATAAAAAATGCATTTGTTCCATTTCTTACCCACAGTTATAATTGAGTGTAATGCATTAAACACATTCACCACAGCAGGCTACACGAACACATAACTACAAATGCTTCTGGGTGCAAAGATAGTCGTGTAGTCAGCTACTGAATTATTTTGAGGACGACAGCTACAATTGAAAAATTATAAACAGCTGTTTTTTGTTTTATGTATTTATATTTCAGTGGTATAAAATGAAAAGAACATGCATAATTGCAGTCTCGTATACAAACTTAATTTAAGATTACAAATATATAAATACTTATTTATAATACATTTTCAAATGTAAAAACAAATAAATTTATTAAAAAAAAAACTGTAAGAAAAGATAAACTCACTGTTTATTGTTATTGTTTTTGTTTAAGCTTTGATATTGTTACAAGTAAAACTGTGGCTTATAGTTCTTATTCGCTTAACAGTTTTATATGTGTAATATCTTTAGTTTTTCTAAAATCTTTGGATGAAGTTTTCTGACGATCTGGCCTAAGCAACCAGTGAAATGCGCATAGGAATAGCTTATCCCTTCAACAATAAATTTCAGTTTATCAATAGTATGAAATGGGAATGTAGCACATTTAAACGAAACCTTGAAAAATATTTTAATTTTGCTTTTTTTTTGGAACTAATAAACAATATAATTTTAACGGCAGATTTAATAAAAATACATATAAATTGCTTTTAAAATAAAAAAAAAATAAAAAATTATTCCGTCAACGCACGTGGTATAGGTCGTATAAGTTTCAGAACACTTTGGGTACGTACGTAAATGCATAAAAACAATGCATCACTGCTGCAGTGATGCAAAATGTTGTTACTGATGCGTGATTACCAGTTGCAGTTGTAATGCAACACAACAGCTGTGCAAAGTTTGAATTTTTGAACACGAGCTAAATTTTAAAAGTTTAATAAGCAAACATTAAATAATAATAAAAAATTTACATAAACGATGACAAATTTTATTGAAAATATTGAACCAAAAAGTGACAGTTTTCTTATACAGTACTTTTCGCTTATAGTCCACTACTATAGTTGCACAACTTTAGTGGACTATAAGCGAATTTGGACTATAACCGATTTTTTTTTATAAGCCATTTTATGGATAATAAGTGAAACCTAGTATAATCCACATTTTGGACTATATAAATATTATTTTCTTCAATAAATCCACTCTTTTTAAACCAAAGAAAAGTTTATTTAAAACATAACCAAATATTGATTTATTTTAAATAAATAGTTAAAACAAAAATCTTTTTAATTAATTAATTCAAATGCTTTAAAAGATTTCAATAAAAACAAATGCGTATGAGATTCATTTTTATTCTTTGGATGACGAAATCAAACACAACATAAATATCAATTTCATAGGATCTTTACATGGGGTCTCCACCTGACAGTTTTTTGTTATACCAAACGTCAAAGTCTATAAAAAAAACTCTTTTATTCTTATTAGCGTTTTTTTATGAAGTTGGACGCTTATTTAACAAAAAATTGTCAGACGAAGACACCATGTCATGAAATATAAATTGCGAAATTTGGAATTTATAATACAGTAGACGCTCAGAAATTCGAACTCTCAGAATTAACTTGATGTTGTTAGAGTTTAAAACTCAGTTTTTTTTGGTGTTTGTATTACACATACTAAATAAAGTCAAATGAACTGAATTGTTATTTTTTATATTTCGTTAAGTTTTTTATAGTTTTTATGTTAAATAAACTAAAATTAAAAAAAAAGTATAGTTTTGTATATCTTTATGGTCAAATTTATCTACATTTTTGTAAAAAAAACCGTCCAGAAATTCGAATAATTCGGAAACTCGAATCGCCCTAAAAACAAAGTGGATCGAATTTCCGAGCGTGTGCTGTAATAGCCAGAAAGGTAAATTAAAACATGTTGCCAGTTGATTAAAAATATATAAAAAACAGAGTGGACTATAAGCGAACATTTTTGCATGAAGAATTATATACGCATGCTAAGAAAATGTGGCTTTTAAACGAAAATGGACTACAAGCGAAATGGACCTTAGAACAAATAATTTGTATGAAATTCGAAAAAAATCTGCATGTGAATATGACAGTTTTGGCTTATATCCGTTTTTGGCCTTTAAGCGGAATGGACTATAAGCGAAAAGTACTGTAAACGACAAGAAAAGCATCACAAAATAAAAATAAAACGACTTCTTTTTCGTCAAAAGTTATTGCTTCAGATAATTAACTGAAGCAATAATTGCCAAAATTTGCTGCAGAGCTCCGGCATCACTGCATAAAAAACTTTTGACATATGAGAGTGATGCCAAGTTTCTTACAAGTAATGCTTTTACGAACATTAAACTATACTTCTGCGCAAGTGATACCCAACAACTGCATTTACGAACGTACACTTTATCAATAACTTTTTAGTTAAAAACTGGGTCAAAGAAGTATTTGTATTATTAGAAACTACTTCGAAATATCTTTCACATGATGTATTTAAAATTCTGATTTATTAGCCCGTTAAGAGCCGATTACAAAAAGAAATAATCCCCGTATTCATAAACGATTATTATATTTGGCAAACGTTTATTAAGGTTAATTTTCATAGTAAAGTTGTTCCTTAAACCTTTATTAAATTTAAAAAATTTTTATGAATACATGCAAATATGTTTAGGGAAGAACACTTCAAGCTTTTATATACATTCGATATTTTTAGTAACTCCATCATATAAAATTTTAAATTTATTAAGCTTTACATGGCGTTTACATTTGCCAGTACTGGCAAGACCGTAGCAATTCATTCAAACTTTTTCACTAATACATAAACACTTTTACAGCTATTTTGTTTTTGCATTGTTTTTCCAACTAAAGCAGACCATACACGATTCAATTCAATTGTCAACTGAGTCGGTTGTTCTCCAAATCAAAGCGTGTATGGCTTTGTCAATTGATTAGTTTGACGGTTGTCGAGTTGGTTGAAGAAAAATCAAAAGATTTTGATTTTTTCGAGTTTACTACTAAGTCTTTCAATTCGGTTGTACTGTGTGTGCTCGAGTCTCTTGATTAGCTGTCAAAATTAATTTTTGTAGTTAAGTATTTTAAAAATTGTCTTTTATTTCATTAAATTTTAAAATAAATTTAAAATCTTTCAATTCAGTTGATGAAGTTGTCAACTGAGTTGAAAGACACAGTTGACAACTGAATTGAACCGTGCATGGGGCGCATAATATGTATATGCTTACTGTCTTGCCAGCAGTGTTGCCAGTGGTTTTTCGAAAAAATACCTACACATGCTAAAAAAAATCCGATTTTTCCCTACACGTTGAAAATATTTCCCCTACAAAAATCCCTACGCATTATTATCATTAAAATAGAAGAAAAAACATTAATTATAAAAATAAATTTTGTTGAATATGTATATTTAAGCTTTGACAAAAAATAAATACAAAACTTAAAAAAAAAAAATACATATCACACTTGTTCAACAATACTGTATTAACTCAAAATTTAAAAATTTTCAGTAGAAGCAAAACAATTTTTAATTTAATATATGAAAGGCATATAAAAAAGTATTTTTAAACCAACCAAATAGCTCGAATTTTTTACAGCGGGTAGATAGGATTTTTTCCAAAAAGTGAAAAAGTAAAAATTTAGAGTTAATACAATATTGCTGAATAGGTTCGAAATGTATGTACTTTTAAAATTTTTATTAAATGATATCTTAGAAAAAACATTCGTACGTATTAGAGTCGCCAACTTTTTAAACCACAAACAACTCTGGAAATATATTTTAAAGCGATTTTAGTGAAAAGAAAAAAAATATATAGATAATATCATTTACAAAACGTTTTTCTGAATCTATTTTATAAATAATGACGATATGACGAAAAATCCCTACATTTTCTTGATTCTAAAAAATCTGTCCGATTTTCCCTACGCCTCTATTTAACTATCAAAAATACCTACATGTAGGGATTTTTCCCTACTTCTGGCAACACTGCTTGCCAGTACTGACAAATGTAAACGCTGTGTTAACATCGCAAATATAAATAACACAACAGTCGCAAATATTACCTTTTTAAAGGTAACAAGACTACCAACCTAGCAAAAAATCAGGCAGGTCATTATCGCTGATAGTTTTTGTGCAATGATAATTTCTTTCGGATTAAATATTAAAAAAAAAAACTTTTCTCTAAATTAAAAAAAAAAAGTTGTGTTTAACAACATGGCACAGCCACAATTACCAATATTTTGACCTAATTTTTTGGATACCTTAGTTTTAATATGTTTACTATTAAATAAAATTAAATCGGTGACAAACAAAAATTGGACTTTTGGCCAATGAAATAAAATTTTCAGCCACTATGCGCCCTTTTAATGTATAAAAATGTACAGTTAATTATAATTATATTTTTTTTTTTTTTTTTTTGTTTTATTTGAAACAGAGACACTTTTGCTATTTAAAATTTTTAATATAGTAGGCATTGACCTTCTTTTCTTATTACTGAGACCATTGTCGTACACTAGTCAGTAAATTTGTAAAAGGGTTATGTTTAGGAAGCAAAAAATAATAATTTCGGTGATCAGGCGATATTAAAAAAAAAATTGTATGTATTGATACGGACTTAAATAAGTGTTTACTTGAAAAAAATATTACAAAAATAAATTGTGTTGTTCTTTTGTGGACCTTTTTCGGTTGTCGAATATAATCGACATTTACCTTAAGGGGTTGTATTTTTTAATTAGTAAGCACTACAAAATAGTGTTTTTATTTAGAAATCAAGTCATTTTCTCTGCGGATTTTCATAGAAAATGGAAAAATTAAATAATAATCAGACAATGGCCATGTTAGAAGCTGTTTAGGACGTAATTAAAGATGATGATGATGACGTCATATATGAAATCCCACAAGTGTAATCAAAGGATATTGTGCCTGCCGAGCAGAACGTTATGTCAGAAGAAAATATTGACAATATATATATAGGCCAAGTCAAAAAGTCCACTGAGCTCCGAAGTTTCCACTTGTATTGACTCCTAAAAGCAATATAAAACCATTGAGGCATTAATTTTGTGCCACTGTCAGAAAACAACAGCATGTGTGAAATTGCTATGTACACCGTCTTCATATTTCAATAAATATTTAACGGATAAATGGTAAAAAATCTACTTTTTTCTTTTATTTCCGTACAACAGAGAAGCATATATACTTAACAATAGGTATCCTTGAAGGTCAATGTCGAATGTATTCGACATTCCCTAAAATCCAGAGGAGCGACTTGAGACGAAAACTAATATTTTTCCCGACTTCAGCGCCATGACATTACCTTAAATACAAAATTTTCAGATTCTTATCTCGCCACAAATTATTTGAAAATAATTTTTGTAATATAATTTTAGTGTTTTTTTTTTTAATTAATTTAATATTTGTTTTTTATTATTTAATTATAATTTGCTACCACTTTACAAACTTAATTTCTAACCCACGCAATTTTCTTGTTTTTTTTTTTGTTTTTGTTTTTGCTTCTTTTTTCAATTGACAACCAAATTTGACGTTTTTAGCAATAATTGTCAACGAAAATTGATTAACAATTATTGCAACATAAATTGCCGGAAATAAATATGTACATAAAAAATATATATGTATATAAAAACCGACAATGTTGCAAATCGTTTGGTTTTATAATGTTATGACTATTGAGCGTATTGAATAGATACTTATTTAAAAAGTAAGCAACCAAGGCGAATTCATGTAAACGGTGGTGTCGATACTACAACAAGTAACAACACCAAAAGCACAACAATGTATTTTTTTGTTGCTTTCGTTGGTCGATATGTCAAAAGCAAAGGCAACTTTTGACATTTCTCTCTCTAATTAAGAAAAAAAGTAGCACAGCTGTGCTTTCAACGCCACCTGAAAAATGAATTCGCCTTGTAAGCAACACTAGTATTTTAAGAAGAGCAAAAACTGGTTTTAAATAAAGAGAGTAATTTCATGTTATTTTCATTAGTCTGAACTTCCCAGGGGCGAATTTTTCGATTACAGAAGCGATGAAGTGATAGACACGAGTAAGATAGTAATGCACACCATCTCAATTACAACCTTGTACACTTTTTCAAATGCATTGCCGCATTTATCGAGTGAACGCCTACTACTTGCACACAAAGTAAGCGGGATAGTAAAGTGTTCATTCAATAAATATAAACTCAGTACTGCTTCACATACATTGTAAGCAGGCAGTAGACAGTCTATACACAATCTCGCTTACTTCGTAGGCAAGTGGAAGGCGTCTAGCACACTACTTCGCACACATTGTAAGCGGACAGTAGACAGTCTATACAAAATCTCGCTTACTTCGTGGGCAAGTGGAAGGCGTCTAGCACATATTTTAAGCGGACAGTGGGCAGCCTATACACATTGTCTCTTACTTCGTGGGCAAGTAGCTGACGTCTTGCACACTACTTCCCACACATTGTAAGCAGGTACCCTTTTTGGATTTTCGCGTTATTTCAGAATTATTGATTTTGTTACTATTTTTAAGAAAACTTATTACACAACAGGCCGTTAACTTTTAAATCGCAATTAAAAGAAAACTATTTTATAAAGTAGCAAATGAAAAATAACGGGACAAAATAAAAACCGCATATATACATACATACAGAATATATCAGCACATTTAACAAGATGAGCGAAGTTCATTTTTGTAAATTCTATACACTGCCCTCATACAATTTGTAAGCTAGAATTCATTGAACACAAAGTGTAAGAAACTTCACAAGGCGAATTCAACTACAGGTGGTGTCGGAACTACAACAATCCAAAAACAAAAGAAACAACATATGGTTGTTTGCATTGCATTGTTAGTGCCATTAGCTCGAAATGTCAACCATTATTAGCAAAACACTAACAAATCAAAACAAATAAGCCCGAACTGTCAAAATCAGATGCCGTTTCGACACCACCTGTAGTTAATTCGCCTTGAAACTTCATTGAAGAGATGTGTTGTGGTATGCAAAGTTCGCCGCTGGGTTGCACGAGATCTCGTGGAACTTACCAAATATATTCTCTTTCTTTATATTCTCTATCTCTATTATTTTTTTTTTCCTTTTTGCAATTTGGCATTCTCAAAAGTCAGCACATTTATTTTACATTATTATTTTCTTAAAACTTTTTATATAATATATTTTTATTTTTTACATTTTAATGATTATTAAAAAAATATTTTTATTTATCATCGCTTTGGTTTGCCAAGCCGCAACAAGTTTTAAGCCGTGTGTCCACTAGCAAGTTACTTGCGGAAGAATTCTCTGCAAGTTCTTCCCGCAGTGTTTTCACTTAAAGCAAAACTTGCGGAAGTTTACTTCCAGAAGTAGTTTTTAGAACTTTTTACGACGAATTTGCGCAAGAAATTGCAGGAGTGTTTACACATAATAATGTGAAAACAACTTCCAGTAGTTTGTTTTTAAATATGACAGTGTGAAAATGTCTTGTGGCCAAATAAGATTGGCAGCTGCAATTGCAGCATATATAATAAAAAAGAAAAAGCAAGTTAAAAAAAAAGAAACAAAAAGAAGTGTTTGGGTACATAAGTTGACATCATGTATTTCAAGGCTTTATAAAAGTCCCACTTGCTTTCATATACATCTTCAGTGCCTTGGCCTCTTTTTTTTTGTCCTTTCCTTTCTTATTTCTTGAACAAACTGCGTTCGGAGGTTGTGCAATTTCCTTTTAACCTCTTCTTCAGGCACGTCTATGTCATTGGATATTTCCTTTAAAGCGTTTTGTTTTTATAGTCTTTTGATGACGTGTCCCACAATTCAGGGTAATATTCTAGTTTTTTTCAGTACTCCAAACGAATTTACTCCCATCCATTTTCATAAACTTCTGCAAGTTTTCAAAACACTTGTAGTGGCGCGAAGTCGTGCAAGTTACTTCCAGCAAATAACAAACAGGTGTTTACACATAACTTCTGAAAGTAACTTTTGAAAGTTTGCAACTTCTGGAAGTCGACTTCTTCCACGTGTTTACACGATAAAAACTTCTGGAAGTGGGTGCGTTCGTAAATGCATCACTGCGCTGCATTAGTGATTTCAAATGCTTATATATTTATTAGTGAAGTTAATGTGTACCAAAAAATTGTGAAAAACTCCACAAAAGTAATAGTCACACAATAAAAAAAATTGTAACTATTTTTTTATCGGCCTTAAAAAAAGTTTGCTTTTCTGATGCAGCGCAGTGATGCATTTACGAACGCACCCAGTTACTTGTGCAAGTAACTTCCGGAAGAAAACTTGCTAGTGGACACACGGCTTTAGGCAGCAACTTAAATAAAAAGTTGTACTATAATATTCGTCTCTTTTGTTCCTGTAAAAAATTGTATTTACTTTATTCCACAGATTGATCACATGGCTAAAAGAGCATTATTTGCACTCAATGCTGTAACATCAATGTCAAAAGATGAAGGATCCTGTCACCATTATTCATTATGTGAAAATAATAAATTTGCGAGACGTTTAGGAGATAGAAAAAAGCTTTGGATTCCAGCATGGAGGTAATTGTTTCATTTTATGTCAAAGAGGTGTGGTTATGGTATGGAATGGTAGGCTGTGTTTTGGTGTTGTACTTGTTGTAGTATTGCCACAACTGTTTAAAAGAATTCGCCTTAATATAAAGGGGAATTACGAAGTACTTCCTTTCGAGGCCTATTGCTTCTACGGAGTGTTGGCCCACTTTAGCTTGTAGATGGTGCGTCTTCTATGGTTTGCTGTAAGCGTTCTTGTAATGAGGTTGGCGTATAGTTATCCGAAGGTTGGCCTCGTACTGCTATTGTATGTTCTTGCAATAGGTTTGATAAATAAGTAGAGTTATTATTTGTACCACTTAAATTCTCCCATGGTTGTATATAAAAATTTTTAGACTTCATCTGGTTAGTGTGATTTAACAATGTTGAAGTTGAAAGGCAGACATTTTTCTTATTCTCTTTGGAACATGCCTAAACCTTTCACAAACGGCGTTTATACTTAAATAACGTTGGTGAGAAAAAATTTATATGAAGCAACAACATGAAAATTGCGAACAGTGGACAAGAAACACGAAAAATGTCTAGTACAGATAGCCATGTACATACTACAAACTCGACCTCTTCAACCCCTTGGCAACAAATTCTGCCTTTCAATTTCCACATTGTAAAAAGGGACTTATTGTGACATCGGCAAAGACCTATGTAGGTCAGTATTTATGAAAAATATAATTTTTGTGAAAATATTTCAAATTAACCGAACGGAATTGATGTGTTATTTAAGCATCTAATAACTGCAGGAGAAATCTCTTCTGCATTGGGTATAAGCTGGTATATTGAGAGAAATATTAAACCTGAATTTTTAACAGACATGTAATAATCAATATTTGTACAAACACATGTTTTGTTCTTACGAATCGTTCAGCTAATCCGTTAGAATCTTGACGAAATGGAGGCGTTGGGGCATGTTTAAGACCTGAAGCCAGCTGAATTGTGTCAGAAATACCTTGAATTGAAAAAATAGAAGATAAGGCAGCAATGGTATCTTCTGTTGTAGTTTTTGACATCTGTGATACTTACGGAAAATTGAGAATGAATCCACACAAATAAGCCACATTTAATCAAATATGGACCCCCAAAAATCAAGGTGTACACGTTTCCATTGCTTTGTTGCTTTAAGCAAACTCTGATAATCCTTAGGTAAAGATTGTTTCATATTCCATTTTGCACGTAGCACGTAGCAAATAAGATCAATTTGTATATCTAATGAATACCTGCGCTTAAGAAATGGTTTTAAGTGTGATAGTTTTGCGCTTAAGTTATTTGGCCAGCCATGTTTGAAAGCCTGACTTACTTGGCAAAGTGTTTGATCATTTTTGACGTGTCTACGTACTTTCTCAAAATATATATTAAAAGCTTGCTTCATGTTTATCAAAATTCTCGTAGCCTTACAGTACGTCAGCGTTGCCAAGATCGGAAGTTTTACACTGCTTTTTTTCAGATTGATATGCCATAGGTGTTAAAGCCCAACGTTGAAGTCTGTGCGCTGTCATTGTCAGTAGTTGTTTATTGGGACTAAATATGCTTACCAGCGACTTATTATCCGTCAGCAGCTGCGAGGCTAGAAAAATTAGGCACAAAGTGGTGGTAGTAATTCACGTTTGTAGGATGATTTTGTTTTTTACGGCTTGGATACCCGATCCATACGATAGTATTCCCCTATCACTGATTTGGCACTGATTTTGTAAAAATAGGCACTTTTGCTGTTTGCACTAAATACCATTGGCTCTTAAAACTTTTTCAAGACGAAACATATGGGTAATTCCAAAGTATTGAACGTGACAGTCGTATGCATCAAAAATGCAATAACATTTTAAACAACATATATTTTTACGTTCTTTTAACTCTTAAATTATAGCACTAAGAAAGCACTGTTATCTATGGTGGTAACTCGGCCGCAATATCGTGAAATATGTTTGGGGTAAATACGTTTTTTAAATGATTAACAAACAGATTTCCTTTTTCAACATAATTTCTTGCCCAACTACCATTCAAGTCTCTTAATGGTGGTTTAGAGACAACTGGCCTTTTGAGATTTCTAGCTGCACGCCATAATGAGTAGTCTGATTGTGGGGTTGCATCAAGTTCCTTAAGATATTTTTCCAGAGAAGCCGTTTTCTGAGTCTGCAGTAACTTTCTAAGCTTTTTTGTACACTCTTTTAGTAAGTACTTAAGTAACGGGGATCTGTGCAATTGCCAATTTCTTCGAGCCCTCCTTTTTTCAGACAAGAGACGCTCGACATCCGTGGAATATATTTTAATATTTTTTGTTTTTTTGGGGACAATGCTGGAATGTTGAACAGCTTGATTCAGAAAACTGTCAAAATTGGCAATAGAGCGATCTACATACTCCGGTGTACTAAGCGGAATATTTTCTGTGCAATGGGTACTGAGATATTTTCTATATTTTAACCATTTAAGATACAATTCTATTGGGGTTCATTATAGTAACAATTGTAGGTGTGTGGTCGGAAGATAATTCTAAGGAAGCTTCGACATGAATCGTTTCTATGGGGATGTTTTTAACCACGCCGAAATCGATGACATCTGGAATTTTTGGCTGATCAGTGGGCCAATATGTTGGTTGTCCGCTCGCTACCACATTTAAATGCATTTTAGAAATTGTATTAAATAAAACACGACCCGTTGGTGTTATAAGTCGTGACCTCCAGCAGGTATGTTTTGCGTTATAATCGCCAGCGGCCAGGAAACAGGGCCCTAGTGATTTATAATATCACAATATTGGCTTTCTGATATTGAAAATCTAGGTGGAGAGTATAAAGATGGAATTACTATGTTTCGATTAAGCTCTTCAACACAGATGTTCGTTGCTTGGAGATAATCTTCACGATGATCACACATTAGGTGGTGTTTAATTCGGTTTTTTATTAAAATGGCAGAACCTCAACAAGCTCTGTCTGGAGGGTCCTTGGTATCATATAGAGTATAACCATTGATTTTGAACGTATTTCTTGAGGTCAAATGAGTTTCAGAAACCTACATGACATCAATTTGTTTATTTTAGAAAGTATTCTAATTCATTTTTATGTTGGCGGATGCCGTTTGCGTTCCAAAAACAAATTTTTAAACAGTTCATGGCTTGTTAAGAACAGCTTGCAATAGCATCGCTTGCATTCTAAGAATTTCCTGCATCATATTACCCATTGTGTTTGTAAAATTATTTACTGGTTGCACTAATGTTTCCATGGTTTTTTCTAGACGACTTAAATTATAAACTGGAGTTTCATCATTACTTGGCGAAGCATCTTGCATTGGCACATGGTTTGATTTTAGGACGTTAGCATAAGAGGTTCTGTTATTACTAGGCTGCGGAGCCTGAATGTCATTAGTGTTTACATGATTTGTTACCTGCATTTGAGGGGTATTAGTTTTCGGTCCAACCGACTGCTTGACAATAGTATACACAGGGCATCCTCTATAATTGGCAGTGTGATTACCGCCACAGTTGCTACATTTTTTACATTGGGGTCATTTTTAGGCTTATCGCACTGCACTGTACAATGTAATTCTCCACATACGACGCAAACAGGGGGTAAATAGCAGTATGCCTTAGTATGGCCAAATTCTTGGCAATTAAGACATTGAACGGGAAGGTGAACAAATTTATGGGTAAATTAATAAAATTAGTAAAGTCTAAATATTTCTCTTTAACAATATCGTAAAATAATAAGCTCTTAATAACTTTTAAATTTTCGGTCACGGTTGACCTTTTGACGGAAATGCCCATATGTTTTGGTAGTGCTGATATAATACAGTACTTTTCGCTTATAGTCACATCCTTTAGTTGCAGACAAAACGTGGACTATATCGCTTTTGTGACTGTAAGCCTAATTCACATATATGCCACTATGAGTCATATAACCGAATTCGAATATAATCAAGTTATGTGAATATAGAAAATAAAAAAATCATATAAATTACACCGACATCAGGCTTATTGTTTTGCAACAGAGTTGCATACTGTATAAAAAATAGTTAAAATAATAACAAGATATTAAATTTAATTTTCATTAAATTATTTTTATGAAGAAAGGAATTTTACAACATGAAAATTAATTAAAATTGTTATTGATAATCTTTCATTCTTGACCGTGGCCGGGGCCGGGGCTCGAACCCGGGCCGGCAGGTTACCATGACATGTTTCGATCGCAACCACTCGATCTCCTCAGAACGATTTTCCGTTTTACACTCGCAGCCATCGACGACTGCTGACGTCAATAGTCAAAGATCAATCCTTAAACCAAATTGTAGTTTAACCTTTGGTAGATCGAAGTTTGCTTTTTTGAATGATTATCCATTTTAATGGATTTTACATGTTCTTCCTTACTTCTGTTTTTTCGTACTTTTTGCCAAGAATTTTTCTTGAAGTCCAAAGTACATTTTTTGTTTTTTCATTTTTTGTCTTTCTTTTTCTTGTTGACCTTTTTCAGTACAACTTGAAGGACAAATGAATACATAGAGCTCGTGCCTTATGCTAAGTTCACACTTAGGTTTTTAAACGCGTTTAAGCAAAATGTTGATTTAGCTAATCAAAGCCGTTCACATTACATTTGATATGATTAAGTTGACAGATGATTAAGAAAAAAAACACACAACAAACGCACAAAAAAACAACAAAAAAATTTATATTTCTTTAAAGTATTAAAAATGGATAAAAACACTTTTATAAAGTTATCAGAAGATTATTTTAATGATGAAATTGTGAAAATTTATGAATTATTTAAGGAAAAAAATAAAAACATTAAGCAGAAATCTTGGCCGGTTGTACACGATCATGTTGGCGATTCTACATTTGAGGTATGTTCAGTGGATTCTATGTGATTTATGAAGTGATTTAGTTGTAATCATGTCAATTTGAAGTGATTAACAAATCACTTCAATGTATGGGTAATCATCTCGATTTTGAAGTGATTAGAGCTTAATCACGTTCGAACTGCTTAAACGCGCTTAAGAAGCCAAATGTGAACATACTATTAGCTTTAACAATAATTAGTATTGTGGTTATTTTGTTGAACTATTTATGGTTTTTAATCCAAATTTTTAATAATTTTAATTAAGCTTAAGTTCATTAAATTTAATTTTCATTAAATTATTTTTATGAAGAAAGGAATTTTACAACATGAAAATTAATTAAAATTGTTATTGATAATCTTTCATTCGTGACCGTGGACGGGACTCGAACCCGGGCCGGCAGGTTACCATGACATGTTTCGATCGCAACCACTCGATCTCCTCAAAAAATGAAAAAACAAAAAATGTACTTTGGACTTCAAGAAAAATTCTTGACAAAAAGTACGAAAAAACAGAAGTAGGGAAGAACATGTAAAATCAATTAAAATGAATAATCATTCAAAAAAGCAAACTTCGATCTACCAAAGGTTAAAATACAATTTGGTTTAAGGATTGATGTTTGACTATTGACGTCAGCAGTCGTCGATGGCTGCGGGAGTAAAACGGCAAATCCATCTGAGGAGATCGAGTGGTTGCGATCGAAACATGTCATGGTAACCTGCCGGCCCGGGTTCGAGCCCCGGCCACGGTCAAGAATGAAAGATTATCAATAACAATTTTAATTAATTTTCATGATGTAAAATTCCTTTCTTCATAAAAATAATTTAATGAAAATTAAATTTAATGAACTTAAGCCTAATTAAAATTATTAAAAATTTGGATTAAAAACCATAAATAGTTCAACAAAATAACCACAATACTAATTATTAATAACAAGATATTTCATAACTGATACTACCAAAGGAAAAAACAAATTTTTTACGAGTGGAGAGTTGATGACCAAAATCAAACAATTTTATTATTTCTATCTTTGGGTGGATTGTGGTTTCGAAAACTAAAAAGAACTTAGTAAATATTGCTAATGTGACTATAACGTTATTAATTTGCTTCACTTTTCCCTTTGATGACTGTTGATAGATGGCAAATGTGCTTATATCGCTAAATGGACTGTAGTGTTAATACTTTATATTAAATTAACTTATAGCGGCAAAATATACGGATAAAATGGACTATATCGCTAATGTGACTATAAGCGGTAGTAACTTTAAGCCAAAAGTACTGTAATATCATCAAGGTAATTATCGCAACCCTCTATACGATTAAGTTGATTGATGAATTTTTGGAAGAATTTGGATGAATTCTTACGGAAATAGCCCATGTGGGTTGTTGCTGAAAAATATTTACCATTAAAGATTTTGTGAAGTAGTCCCTCACGTGTTGGTAGGGGGTACTGATCTATGTCAATTTATGCGTTGACAGCAAATTTGAAATCGCCGCATATGCGTATTTTATTTTTGGTTTTTGAGCTAAAACGATAGCAGAAGCTGAAGTTTACGAGTTTTAAAATACATACCTTGAAAACTGTTTGTTTTTGTACACATGCAAACTGCCGAAATATTCTCTTTTTCCCGCACTTGTTACATGCTGCGATAATAAATTTACAATTTTATTTCTAATGAGAAATAAAACAACTATGTAGAACATGATTTGTATTTGTCTTGTTTTATATTTCACGAATTTGTGGAATTCTTGTTACTAACGGCATTAATTGGCATTGTTTTTTCAATAGTACATTCTTTTATTGCGGCTTCTGTTTTCGTCGTTGCTTCAAAGGCCTCTGCTATCAGTAAAACATCTGCCAACCATGCTTGCTGTTTTTGAATGGCGGCTGCTGTGGCCGCTTCATGCGGAAGTAACAGTTGAACTTGCACTCTCGTGCATTGGGTCTGCAACCCAACTTTTGTACGATTGGTTGTGTTTCATCTTATTTTTAAAGAAATCATATAGTGCAGTAGAGTGGTTCGATCCCCATACAAAAAAAGTTGAGCCAGTCAGATAAGTTAAAAGGAATTTCAGAATTTTTTTTTTTTTAATTTTTGCCACGCCTCTGGATACTACCCTTTTAGTTTTTTGTATACTGCGTCGCCATTTAAAGTCTGATCGTAACATATTCCATATCGTTATTTATGGCTCGTCTATGGCTTCATTTTTGCCGTTGGTGACATTTTAATCCGACATCAAATTCTGGGCGCCACTTATGCCGTCTCGGGTCGTCCCCCCCAGTGTCCAATTTTTTGCACGTGGCAAGAAAGCCCTTCTTAAACTTTGTACTTCTAGCTTTTAATGTACTCACTTTTTTTCCATGCCCCAAAATTAGGCCGACTTTTCTTTACTTCCCAGGAAAAACTTTTTGATTTTTAGTAATAGGTGGTAGTTATTTCATACGTTACCTGGTAAGTAGTTGTTATTACAATTGTCATTATTTTGAAAACTTTCGTAAGTACTTACTAGTAATGACCACAGCAACTACTTATTACTTCTATTATTTTCACTACTGAATATTTGCTTACTAATAGTCAGCTCAATAACTACATATTACTTGTGTTGTTTTCAGTACTGAATATTTACTTACTGGTAACGTACTCAATAACTACTTATTAGGTCTATTTACTAGTGATTTTTTGGCTTCTGGTAAGTATATTGTAAGTACTTATAATTCAACTTACTAGGAGTTAAATACAGTAGTTTTGACTTAACTGCATTTTATTTACGTGCACTTTTGACTTAACTGCACAAAATTGATAATTTTTGGCATTATTCTTTATAATCCCATACAAATTCCTTTTTTAAGTGCACTTTCTTTACCTGCACATTTAAGATAAGTGCCCAACATTTTTGGCATTTTAAAATTATTTTCATACAAAAAATTCAAGTTAGCTGCACTTTGACTTAACTGCCCAAAATACATATTTTCTGGAATTATTCTTCAAAATCCTTGTTTACGTGCATTTTGTATACCTGCACATTTTCCATATTTTTGGGCAGCTTTAAAATATTTTCATACAAAACATCAAAGTTAGCTGCACAAATGAAAAAAATATGGTGGCCACTTTTTCACATACATAAATATCCAATTTAAGATGTTTATAAAACTATAAGTCGCGATCATTTTTATGTTCTTTGTGAATTCTCATTGTTTTTGTTAATGTTCCTTTTATATTAAATATACAAACATACATACATATTAAATGTACATACATGTATAAAATGATCTGTTATTTGAAAGAAAATTTTAATAAAATATAAATTTATTTACGTTGTTTTCGGTTCATTGTGCCCCGCTTAATTGAGTTTCCAGATTTATTGCACTAAAAATCATGGAACGAATCATTCAGTATAACTGTCAATGTAAAAATACCCGTTTGTTTGAATTCCGTTGAATCGCGTCACAAGCTTAATTATTTCGCAAAATAAGACCGCATTTCGAAAAACCAAAGCAAATGTTTGGTTGTTTTAAAAAAACCTAAACCATTGTTTATGTTAATAAATAAAAAAATTAGTTTTATTTTTTACCTACACATGGGAGTTTCGCTTAATTGAACATCTTGCTCAATTAATTAAGCGATTTATTTCTTAATTGCGTCGGCGATTCATTGAATTCCCGTCCTGTTTAATTGCGATAAGAGTCGTGCATTTTTAGAAACTCAATTAGGCGGGAAGAATAACTGTAATAATAAAAAGATTTTTTATTCCACTTTTAAATCAAACACTTTACTTTAGCTGCACTTTTGTGCCGGTAACCACAATTGTGTACCTGCACATTAAGGCAGCTAAATGCATTTAAGATAGCTGCATTTTTGATTTACCTGCACAAAAAATCGTGCAAAGGAGATTGTGCAGCTAAGTCAAAATTACTGTAATAACTAGATATTTTTTTACTTCTAGTAAGTGTATTGTTAGTACTGAATTCTGTGGACACCTCGACCAAAAATAAGTAGTGTTTATTTTCTCCAACATTATTTGCTATCTTACCTGGTAAGTAAAGTTTTTGCTGGGTTATATATATTACATTGAACTTTTGGTTTTTTATACATAGCGCCGACGTTTAAAGTTCAATTTTATTGTATCGCATATCGTTATTACTGGCCTCCCTATGGCTTCATTTTTGTGTTTGGAGACTTTTTAATCCGACATCGAATTCTGGGTGCCACTTATAACAACACGGATCCTTCCCCCCTAATGTCCAATTTTTTGCACGTGGCAAGAAAGCTCTTCTAATACTTTGTATGTCAAGGTTTTAATTTGCTAATTTTTATGCCATGTCCCAAAAGTACGCCCCATTTTTTCTTTTTCACATAAATATTATTTAAACATACAAAAACAAGAAAATTGCATCAGTCAGAAAGAAATTTCATATTAATAAAGTATCTATAATTATAAAGAAGAGTTTTTGCCAGCCCCCAAAATGCAGAACTTTTTGTTTTTTATAAAAACCTTTTTAAGTCCTTATCGCATATTCTTGTTTATGGCTTGAATATTACTTAGTTCTTGCTTCTTTTGCGAAACTAAGTGACATTCAGCGTTAAAGTTAATCGTTAAAGAAATTTTAATTAATTACATTTTTTTCTGATTAATAATTTTGCTGGTGCAATACTTTTTGCAGCTGGGTCTTTCCTAACAGTTCTTATTTCGTAACCGTGAAATCGTACTGAAGGATTAGGAGCCGTTATCATTGCTAGTAGAATATTTTTAGTGTGTAAATAGAAACCTTTTTTATGAAGAAAACAATTGTTGAGTGAGTAAGAATTTCCTTTTAACTGAAGAAATTAAAGAAAGTAGTTAAAGAAATAAAACCAAAATGGTCACCCAGGTGGGTATTGGTAAGGCTAAAGATATACAATGGCAATTGTCGAATCCAAAGTACATACTTCAAAACATAGTGGCTTCCGTGTTTGGACTGGAGTTGGCTTTTTACCAGATACCAGAAAGGTGCATAAACTTAAACGCGGAATGTCACTTAGTTTCGCAGAAAAAGCAATAATTAAGTAACATTCAAGCCATAAACAGTTCAAAGTTTAATGTAATGTATATAAGTAAAGAAAAGTGGGCATAATTTTGGGGCGTGGCAAAAAAGTGAGTATATTTAAAGCTTGAAGTACAAAGTTTTAGAAGGAATTTCTTGCCACGTGCAAAAAATTTGACATTAGGAGGGTGCGACCCGAGATGGCATAAGTGGTCCCCAGAATTTGATGTCGGATTAAAATGTCACCAAAGGCAAAAATGAAGCCATAGACGAGCCATGAATAACGATGTGCAATATGTTATGATCGGACTTTAAATGGCGACGCAGTATACAAAAAACTTAAAGAGCGGTATCAAGAGGCGTGGCAAAAAATTCATATGTTTTTTCTTATTGTGCAGCTACTTTATGATGGTTAATTATAAAATATTCTGTTAGCTTAACGATTAACAAATCAAACTTTTGATTATCAAAGTTTGGTGTAACAAACTGCTTTTTTAACAATTCAAAAACTTCTGTCCCAATCCAGGACAAAAAAAAACCATTTTTTCTTCTCTGGTGAGGAGACACCGTATGGAGGTAAGTAAAAACGAATTTATTAAGAAGTTTAATATAACATTGAAAAATTATATGTAGATGTTGGAGCTCTAAGGGAAAACCAAATTATCGCAGGTGCAACGTGAAGGTGTCCTTTAAAAAGTACAAATTTTTTGATAAATTGTATCTTACAGTGTGCCAAATATAACTGTTTGTATATTTATAGACGCAAAAGGTTTCCCTCAAATTATCCAGAGACCACCATGTAAAAGGATAATGGGTCTTCGGAGGAGTGGAAAGAATAAGCGGTTACTGCTTTATAATTCCCGTAGAAGACAGTAGCTTATTTAACGGTACATTTCTCCAGGATCAATTATTGTTTCCGATTTTTGGAAGGTAAGTAATACAAAAATAACAATATTTTAATGAATCTGAGTAACATACGTATGAACATTAGGGTATAACTTTTTGCAATTTTTGCGAAGATAAAATTCTTCATCGCATAGCCGTATAGACCATGTAAAAATATTAAGAAATGATGTATTACTTTTTCGCGATCGTTAAAAAAGTTTCCGCACCAAACGCGATGAAGTTTTGAATTTCAATTTTTCTTCTTAGTATACAAAATTAACATTTAATAACAAAATTTTAAGTATTCTCTAATAATTTCATTAATAAAACAAGATCTTACCATTTGTACTGAAGAAGGGCGCAAAAAAATCGCGATATTATGACTCTTTTTCGCGGATTATTTTTAATAAACTAAATTTTAATGCCAAATGATAGATGTTGTGACGGATGAGTTGTTTGGCGGATATTATATGAAGCAGTGATAATTTTCAGAAGAAAATATCTTTGCAGGTAAAAGTTGCACAAGATATTTTTCCATTATGTAAATCAACTTGCACTTAAAACTTAAAATTTATTTCATTAAACCCAAAAAAAAAGCTTTACATTTTTGTTATACAGTTACTTATTTAATATATAAGAAATATATAGCAAATATTAACAATAAATGTATCATATATTTATAATATGTATGGAAATTAAAAAAAAATTTTTTTTGAGCGCCTTAGAAATTGCATTTGGTGCGGAAACTTTTTTTTGTTAACAATACTTTATTGCCCATGCGATGAAGAAATTTTGTTCAAAAAAGTAACTACCCTAATATACATACATATATTTATTTTTTTCAGTCATACGATGCTTTAAAAGATATTGGCTATAAGCATCAGAAAGTAAACCACTCTGTCTGTAGAAAAAGTGCACAGCACATCAACAGCATTGAAGGCCTGTGGCGGCACTTGAAACGATCAGTGCCAGAATATAATCGTAGAAAAAAATGTTTATGAGTACTTTAAAAATGTACATATAAAACCATATCTTTATATAAAATAAAAAGTAATGTATTTAAGGGCGTGGCAAACAAAGTTTTAAAGTTCTTCAAACTTTATAAATATACCTTTCTTTCTACGGCAGGACTGATGAAAGTTTTTTGTTTTGTATTGTATATCCGGCCATCTGCCGGGCACAAGAATTTTCTCTTTAGTTCGCGAAGCCGGTATTTGGTATATCATAGAGGAGAAAATCCTTGCGCCCGGTCAAAGTCCCAAAAATGCTATCTATCGCGCGATTCTTTAAACCAAAACTGTACAATTAATTGTATTACACTGTACGACACGGTTTTTCACCCATGATCAGATTCTGAAATTATAGTTTAAAAAAAAGTTATACCTATCTTCAGTTTTTATAGATCAATTCGTTTCGGGTTTTTACCAACTGTTCAATTTTTAATGTGAATCCTGCAATCTATCACTTGGGCAAGTTGCCCACACCAGTTGACCGAGATTTTTTGCTAAGATACTTGGAATTGTTGTCACATATAATGTTGGAACAATTTGCAAAATCAGTTCACGGGTTCAAAGCTTATTACGATGTTTCTTAAATTTTAATACAATTTCCTATATTGTTGCTCTATTTACCCACAAGCTAAAAAACATATGCAATTATGTATTTCAAAATTTAAGAAACATCGTAATAAGTTTTCAACAAGTGATAGATTGCGGGATTCACATGAAAAATTGATTTGCTCGTAAAAATCCAAAACGAATTGATCTTGGAAAACTGAAAGATACGTAAATCTTGTTTAAGCTATATTTTCAGAATCTGGTCAGTTTGATCATGGGTGTGATCAAAAGTTGAACTTTGTCGTACAGTGTTATACATATTGGGGTCTTAATTCATTTCAGGAATTGGGGTCTTATTTCATATGAATTAAGCCCAAAATACTATGGTATTATCAGAATGTACTAATAAAGTGACCTCACAAGCGCAGCTGTTTGTAGTGATTTTCTTCGTGTGTGACGTTTGTCGTCATTTTTTGTGTTTATTTACTTTTTTTAATAAGGCATTTTGACATTTGCCGTCTCAATTCTAGCAACAAAATGCCTGTTGTTCTTTCTATTGTTGCAATGTTGTAGTACTGAGGTCACTTTGTTAATACATTTTGGGTATTATTTCACTTCTGTTTGGGGCGTTATTTCATTTCGTTTGGGGTTTATTTCATTTTCAAAATTAGGTTTTGATTGCATATGAAAAAAACCCCACACTTTGGGGGGATATTTCATTTTTTTTTGGGGGGTTATTTCATGCCGCCACTAAGTTTTAGAAGGACTTTCTTGGCACGTAAAAAAGATTTACAGAATTACATGTCGGATTAAAAAGTCACCAAAGGCAAAAATGAAGCCTCTGTCAAGCAACGATATGCGATATAATGAGATCCTGTATTTTTCCTGTTTTGAAACTTCATTATTAGCATGTCGTTCATTATAGGGGGTGCGAAATAGCTCTATAAGCATTTTATTACTTCTGCATAAATTCTTATATACGAAAGAACTCGTCAACACGTTATACAATATGGCAATTCTGTTTCTTATCGCAGTTCCTGCAAATACGTTCGGCAAAAGTAAGCGTTTCTGGTTGGATAGTTTTTTTAAACATCTTTCCACTGCAGGTGTAAGAGTAAATCATCGAGGTGGTGCATGCCGCAGCAATTCAGACGTTTGCCCTAGCAACCCATTTAAATTTATTTTTGTGCAAAAAAAGTACAATTGCGTACTTCTTAAATGATTATGCAAAAGGCAGTACAAATATGAAAAAAGGACGCGTACTGCTGAAAACACTACGTCTGTCAAGCTACGGCCTCTTTAAGACAAACACAGTTTTTTGAATTCTCTTTTAAACTTTCATTCTTTTTTAGACACGCAAAGTTTAATTTGATAAATTTTTGTTTGTTTGAATATAATAAAAAACAGCGTTGCCAGAATTATGATTTTATTATATTTTTTATGTTTTTTTTTTTTTTTTTGACAAAAATATGATTATTTTAAAAAATTATGATTTTTACTTTAAATTTGTTTGTACACAGAAAGAAAAACACTCGGGATGAATTAAGTTTTTTATACTAACTTTAAGTACGAGTCGTACTCAAAAATTTCAGTACGAATAACACTAAAACGTACTCAAAAAATGGGTATACTTTCGAAAATCAATCCCGGAATTTCTTCAAATAAGTACAAAATTCTTAAATCAAGTAATGCGTGCATACGCATAAACGAATGTTGCAGAAATTACAGCAACACCACTTAAGTTGAAAAAAACGATTTGCTTGTTGTGTGGAGAAACGACAAAAGCAACAGAACAAGAAGAAAAAAATATCCCAATAAGCACTCAAAAATTAAATTTCAAGTGCTTAAAATTTAACTGGAAATAAACTGGAGTTCAAAGGTGTTTTTAAATGCTATTCAAGCTTCAAAATATTTTACTAATAATCACTTGATTTCAAATTCCCATTTTTCTGGAGAATGCTATTGAAATAATTTTTTTGCACTTAATTTCCAACAAAACTGCTTATTGGGATAAATAAATCAATCATAATAATTTCCTCTTTCTTATTTCTCTTTTGGTATTTTTCAAGCACGAATTCGGAATAAAATCAATCTAAATTTTACTTAAATCAATCTCATTTTTGGATTATTTTAAGTACGAATTCGGATTAAATCATTTTTTTAATTCTTGAATCAAGCGCATTTTGAGATTGATTTACTTTTAATTTTACTTAAATCATTCTCCTTTTCGGATTATTTCAAGTACGAATTCGGAATTAAATATGGATAAGTTAAGTATTTCGCGATTGAAAATCCGTACTTGAATCAATCTTTCTGTACTTGATTCAAGAAAATCCGTACTAACCGTACTATTGATACTGCTTCGGATTGATTTGAGGATGGATGGATTTTTCTTTTGAGTGTACAAAATACACAAATTTTTAAACAGTCAATTAATTAAATAATGAATTTTAGTATCAGCTTGTTGTTTATTGGTTTTGCACACTTTTGTACCCAGAGTCTAGAATACACAAAATTATATTGTTATTTCTGGTCATCAGTTTCCTTGCTCGTTGAATGCAGATGTGTTTTTTTTTTAACTCGGCATACGGTTTTTTTTTCTTTTAATATAAATGAGTATTTATAATATTATAATATAACTTTTTTAAAAAATAATATATCAGCGAATGGACGCTTTAAAATTCTTAATTAGTGAACATAAACGTTAATAATAAAAATATTAAAAATTATAATTAAAAAAAAAATATATGTATGCACACACATACATATACATACATACAAACATTTTAAGCAAAAACATTTCTTGTTTTTATATATTCTTGTTTTTATTCTCGGGGTTTTTAAACAACAAATTAAAAGAAGAGCACAATTAAAAAAACAGTAAAATAATATAAAAAACACTCTTTTGAATGCGTATAATGCAAAAACAATAAAACATAATGAGAGAAATGCTTATGTTACAGTGAGTGTTGACGAAACAAATGTAGAAACAAAACAAAGAATCGATGATAGCAATTACTTAACGGCTAAACCTATTACTCGAACTCGTTCCCTCTCACCCTCTTTGTTTACAAATACGGTCGATCGTAATACAATAACAAATCTATTAACTGCAAGTGTTGCCGCAGTGCCAAAAACTACTTTAATAAGTGATGATACGGTTAACCCCAAAACAGCCGCTATGGAAAACTCAGTAACTCAAGTAAAAATTTCTCAAAAGCCTCCAGTACAAGTTGGCATTGATAGATATATAACAGTGCTTAAAAGGGGTCGTAGCCCTACCTCTGCAGCAGTTGCTTCGGTCTCAAAAGTACTATCTTTTGATAAAATAAACTCTCAAAATCGTTTTGCAATTCTGGAGGATGAATCCTCAGAAGCACCAAACGTGATAAAATCGTCCAAGCCTCCCCCGATATATCTTGCGGAGCAAAACTCAAACGAGCTAATAAAGAGTTTGATCTCGGTGATAGGTGAAAATTCATTTTACGTAGCTACAATCAAGCGTGGTAGTATAAACGAGACTAAAATACAAGTAAATCATGAGAATGATTTTCGCAAAATATTTAACCAATTTGAAGCTGCAGTAAAGGTCTTCAGGTAGTTATTAAGGGAATTGACTCATGTGTGGACCCAGAAGAAATTAAAATGTTCTTGGAAGAAAAAGGCTTCAAAGTAAAACATGTCGTGAATATTAAAAATAGGGAAAAAAAATCCTCAACCACTATTTCGAGTGGAGTTAGAACCCGGCGACGTAAGGCTTAAAAAAAACGAAACGCATTCTATTTACAATCTTAAATATATTCTGTATAGAAGAATGACTATAGAAGAGCCACACAAAAGAAATGGTCCCGTTCAATGTTTTAACTGCCAAGAATTTGGTCATACCAAGGCATACTGCTATTTACCCCCTGTTTGCGTAGTATGTGGTGAACTACACGGCACAGTTCTTTACGAAAAGTCTAAAACCGACCCTAACGTAAAAAAATATCGAAACTGTGGCGGTAATCACACTGCCAATTATAGAGGATGCCCTGTATATGCTATCGTCAAGCAGTCGGTTGGACCGAAAACTAATCCCCCTCAAATGCAGGTAACAAATCATGCAAACACTAATGTCATTCAGGCTCCGCAGCCTAGTAATAACAGAACCTCTTACGCTAACGTCCTAAAATCAAACCATATACCAATGCAAGGTGCTGCGCCAAGTAATGATGAAGCTCCAGTTTCAAATTTAAGTCGTCTAGAAAAAACCATGGAAACATTAATTCAAACAGTAAATAATTTTACGAACACAACGGGTAATATGTTACAGGAAATTCTAAGAATGCAATCGATGTTATTGCAAGCTGTACTTAAAAAGCCATGAATTGTTTAAAAATTTGTTTTTGGAATGCAAACGGCATCCGCCAACATAAAAATGAATTAGAATACTTTCTTAAAAATAAACAAATTGACGTCATGATGGTTTCTGAAACTCATTTGACCTCAAGAAATACGTTTAAAATCAATGGTTATACTCTATATGATACCAAGGACCTTCGAGACAGAGCTTGTGGAGGTTCTGCCATTTTAATAAAAAACCGAAATAAACACTACCCAATGTGTGATCATCGTGAAGATTATCTCCAAGCAACGAACATCTGTGTTGAAGAGCTAAATCGAAACATAGTAATTTCATCTTTATACTCTCCACCTAGATTTTCAATATCAGAAAGCCAATATTGTGAATGTAATAAATCACTAGGACCCTGTTTCCTGGCAGCTGGCGATTACAACGCAAACATACATAGCGAGCGGACAACCAACATATTGGCCCACTGATCAGTCAGAAATTCCAGATGTCATCGATTTCGGCGTGGTTTAAAACATCTCCATAGAAACGATTCATGTCGAAGCTTCCTTGGAATTATCTTCCGACCACACACCTACAATTGTTACTATAATGAACCCCAATTAGGGTTGCCATCCGTCCTCTTTTCCCCGGACACCGTCCTCTTTTTTGGGTATCCGGGGCAGTCCTACTTCTTTTTCATCAAGTGTCCGGGGTTGTCCGGCTTTTTACACCTTCATTGTAAATATGTTCCTGGATTTAAATCACAGTTCACAAAATTCATTAAAATAAATATTTAGGTGCTCGGGTATTTTTAAGATAGCTATGATTTAATTTTTGCGGACGTAACGTGACAAAAAGAGTACTTTTCTTTGAATGTGCCCAAAATGCAAAAGCAACCTTATCAATGTCGTTACTTTTGTTCAAATAAATACTTATTGCTCAAATGATTATATTAAAATTTTATTTTAAGATTATTTTTGGAAAAAAAAAAATCATATCTTAAAAAAAGCACATCCCTCAAAGTTTTAGGATTTTTAAAAAACAGTTTGAAGTATTATATAAAAAAAAAATCAGCAAAAAAATAGGGTTTTGACTTAGTGAATTTTTAAAATTTGATATTTTGCATATACATTTTTTTCAATATATTTATTGTAGCCTCAAGTATTCTCTTTAAATTTACAAAAATCATCCTCGTATGTAAAGTAGTTTTCGAGATATTAAAAGAATAAACTCAACACATTCGGCTTATTCGGCGATATTATGACAATTTGAATATGACATAACTTTTGAAAAAAAATTAAAAAATTGTTTTTCGTTGATATGTGTTCTTTATGGGATCAAATAAACCCTCTCGCCAAATTGCATTCAAATCAAAAAGGGTCGAGTCCCACTCTTGGTCGACTTGACATGGAATTACCCAAATTAAGTTTTTGTGTGCCGTCATTAATTTTATTAATATTAGGTTGTTTAGAAAGTGTCCTCTTTTTTCGAACAAATGTCCTACATTTTTTATGCTGGCGTCCTCTTTTTCTCAACATAGAAATGGCAAGCCTAACCCCAATAGAATTGTATCTCCGACTGGTCACTTAGCGACGACAGCTACGCAAATTAATTGGTTAAAATATAAAAAATATCTCAGTACCCATTGCACGAAGGATATTCCGCTTAGCACACCGGAGAATGTGGATCTATCTATTGTAAATTTTGACAGTTATCTTAAACTAGCTGTCCAACATTCCAGTATTGGCACAAAAAAAAAAAACAAAAAATAGTAAAATATATTCCACAGATGTCGAGCGGCTCTTGACTGAAAAAAGGAAAGTTCGAAAAGAGTGGAAACTGTTCAGATCCCGGCAACTTGAAAATTTATTAAAAGAGTGCTCAAAAAGGCTGAGAAAGTTACTGCAGACTCAGAAAACGGCTTCTCTAGAAAAATATGTTAAGGAACTGGATGCAACTGCACAATCAGACTACTCATTTTGGCGTGTAGGTAGAAATCTAAAAAGGCCAGTTATATCTAAGCCACCATTAAAAAACTTCAATGGTAGTTGGGCAAGAAACGATATTGAAAAGGGAAATCTGTTTGTTAGTCACTTGAAAAACATATTTATAGAAAAACCGAAAAAAAAAAAAAAATCAGGGGCCAGATTCTGGCATTCGCGATCGAGTACTTTCTCGATTCGAAAGCAATTTAATATCTAATTATTTCAGTCAATACTGAACGAATTGGAAATATTTTTTCGTTATTGTAAAGCATACATTTGAGTTTCACAATACTGAAAAAATAATTTTGATTCGTTCAGTATTGACTGAAATAAAATTGCTTTCGAATCGAGAAAGTACTCGATCACGAATGCGAGAATTAGGCCCCTGGTCATAAAAAATATTAAAAAAAGCATCTTAGAATAGCTGCTGGTAATTTTGAGAATATTGATGAAAATAAATAATTTATGTAAAGAAAAAACGTATTTTTATAAAGTTTCATATACATATTAAAGAACAAAAAAATTCAAGTATTTAGTATTAAAAGTTAAAACTAATGAAACTTAAGAAGCTCTTAGTTGGAAAATTCCACCTTTCATTTTTATGATCATTTTTAAAACAAAGTATGTATTTATAAGTGCTTAGGGCTAGATGACACTATTATGCGCCCCATGCACGGTTCAATTCAGTTGTCAACTGAGTCTTTCAACTCAGTTCATCAACTGAATTGAAAGATTTTAAATTTATTTTAAAATTTAATGAAATAAAAGACAATTTTTAAAATACTTAACTACAAAAATTAATTTTGACAGCTGATCGAGAGACTTGAGCAGACACAGTACAATCGAATTGAAAGATTTAGTAGTCAGCTTGAAAAAATCAAAAACTTTTGATTTTTCTTCAACCAACTCGACAACCGTCAAACTAATCAATTGACAAAGCCATACACGCTTTGATTTGGACAACAACCGACTCAGTTGACAATTGAATTGAATCGTGTATGGGCTGCTTTATACTTTGTATTAATACATGTCAAAAACTCAAGTAATATGCCAAAGTGTGATAGTAGGTGCGTTTGAGTACTTTTACAGTAAAATGCAGTAAATGAGAAAATTGTAAAATTTGCTCTCTCAAAAAGCTGTTGTCCAAAAAAGTACGCGAACGCAAATTTTGTAAAAATTCGTAAAATAAAGGCAACAGCTGATGACAAATAATTAAAGTGTTGAAAAATGTTTACACTTTTGACTGCTAAACTCGTTTTTTTATTGGTACTCGATTAAATACTTTTATAACACAAACATTTTTGGAAAATACAAACAAATTATTTTATGTAATCTTTCATATTTGTTTGTTTTTTATTTTATTTGATGTTACTAATTTGTGGCGGGTTAATTTATTCAAAAGAACAAGAATAATTTTTTTATATTGATTACTTAAGTACCCAATTACTTAACACCTTTACAACTCTAAAAAATTAACATAACAAAAAAAGTTTCAAATGTTGGTATTTAGCTAAATAAATGCTTCACAAACAAGTTTAATTAATTAATATTTATTCACATTTTGTTTTTGTTTTATTTTTATATCAACTTTTCGTTTATTTAACAATTTGTTCACAATTTGTAAGCATTTTGTTTGTTACTTTTGTTTGTTTACCTTTTGAAACATATGTTTTTTTGTTTTACTAAATTTTACTGCAAAAATTTCTGCAGTAAAAATTTGTAAACACTCAGACAAGAACTGTCACTTTTCGCTCTCAATTTGTGTTCTCATTTACTGCATTTTGTGTACTCGAACTCAATTTCGTAAAATGCAGTAAAGTTCAGTAAAAAATAGTAAAAACTTTTGTGTTCTCGAACGCAGCTAGTGCGAATGCAATGTGTCACGAAAATGACAAGTATTATGAAAAAAGTTTGACTTTTTGAAAAATTTCTAAACAATAATACCAAGGCGAATTCATGTAAACGGTGGTGTCGATATTACAACAAGCAACAACACCAAAAACACAACAATGTATTTTTTTGTTGCTTTCGTTGATCCATATGTCAAAATCACAAGGAACTTTTGACATTTCTCTCTCTAGTTAAGAAAAAAAAGTAGCACAGCTGTGCTTTCAACGCCACCTGAAAAATGAATCCGCCTTGCAATAATACTTTTCATTGGATCAGGGTTGCATTTTATTTCATGTGTGAGTGTTTATTCTTTATGTGATGGTGTGAACACAAACTGTCATGTTAAATTAGATTTTTTGATAGTCGCAACAAAACTTGTTAGATTTCTATCTCACAAAGTATTATGGAATGCGTTAGACTTCTGAGATAGTGTAATCTAGCCTTTAAGAATATCTTTTAAAAGGTGTACCAACATTATTTCAAAAACTATTTCATTAGGAATTTATTTAGGAAAATCCATATTTTTTCAATTATTTTTTTTTTAATGCAATTTTCTCAAAACTACTACTAAATTTATGTAATTACATACTTTCAATGAAACTTCTTTATTTATATGGACTTTTAAGTTTCTATTTATTAGAAGTTAAATGGATTCAAAAAGTATTTTTAGAAAAGTTTGTAAAGAAAATATAACTGAAACACAATTTAAACCTTTAATTTCGTACAAATACGGCAATTCGTCAGCTCATTATTATTCATAATAGGAAGTACGTTTTAATATAAAATTAATAATTATCAAAAAGCAATTTAAATTTTTGGGAATACAAAATTTTAATTTCAAAAGATTTTGTTATTCGTGCTTAATATAAACCTACTGTTTATTGTTGATGTGTTTTGTTTAAACTTTGATATTATTACAAGTAGAACTGTTGCTATAAGTCTTAAACGCTTAACAGTTTTATTTGGTTTAATATCTTTAGTTTTTCTAAAATCTTTATGGATGAAGTTTCCTGATGATCTGGCCTAAGCAACCAGTGAAATGTGAAGATTGTTCTCTTCAAAATATGATTTTTTCGCCAAATGAAGACTTTCTTTCCAAAGCTTCTGGCAGCGCTGTATTCAGGTACAAACCACGAACGAAAAACAAAACGAGTTTGCGAGTACATGGAAATATATACTTTCCTCCCTTTTATAAACTCAAGACTTTACAAATTCAACTTTGACTGTATAAATCTAGCATTTACACGTGAAAGTCATTTCTTGAATGTCGCATTACCGCTGTTGCCAATTAAGAAATTTTCCCGCTAAATCTAGCGTTTTTGAAATGTCAATCGCGGGAAAAAAATACGTTTTAGCGGTAAGCGGGAAATCTAGCGATTTTCAAACAACTCTCAGCGGTTCTTTTTCGCTACAAAAACCTTACTCTTATTTAAAATTTACAGATTTTTTTCTTTTTTTGTTTCTCTGGCGTTTACGCACTTAGTTTGTCGTTCCGGGTGAAACTGTTTAATTATTCATCTAAGACCCCATAAAGTAAATATATTCTGGGTCCTTGAGTAATTCTAAGTCCATTAAGCCATGTCCGTCTGTTGAAATTACGCTCACATTCAAACGACTCAAAAGAAAAGATAAATATTGGCATCAAATTGTTTAGAATTCACCTAAGCAGTTTGGGATTAAAGTACAATCGGTTCTGTAGAAAAAGAGTTATGAATTAAAATGTGGAACAACCACCCTAAAAAATTTATCATTTTGTTACAAAAACTACAAGATTTTGCACAAATTCGTTTTATATTTCTAAAAATCATACAGTTAAGATCGGTCCATAATTTACGATAGGCCTCACATAAAGCCTGCTCTTCCCAGTAAAAACTTCGCCTACAAAATAATGTGTTAAGTAATCAGGAGAAATTAAAAATACTATTTCCAATTCTACTGAAAGAACCAATGCATTTTACAAGGGAAGACCCAAAATGAACGCGTTTAAATGTAAGTCATTACTTTTGAACTACATTATTATTTGTTGCTTTTACGCCATATCGTTGGCGCATAAGAACTACATACATCTGAAAAATAAGTAGTTATAGAAGTATTCAAGTAGTTGTATAGAAGAAAGCTACTAAATAATGAGTGAAAAAAGCTATTCCTTTTAAAAAAGTAGCCCTAACAAATAATTCTATTGTTGTAAATGTTGGTCTGTCACAGTTTTATATGACTAGAAATTACACTGTCATCAATCGTGCACATCGGTCCATAACTTGCCATAGGCCCCATATATACTCTCACACAAGAGATAAGCACGCCTAAAACCCTAATATACACTGAAAGAATTTTCTTCACAATACCAATGAAATTTGACATTAATGATCTATGAATATTATTCATTGGATGAATACTTTCAAAAAAGTAAAATTTTTTTTTTTATTTAATTATTTTTTAAATTTTTTTTTTTATTTCTTTTTTTTTTCTTTTTTTTATTTTATTTTTTAATTTGTTTTATTTTATTTTTTTTTAATATTTTTTTTTTTATAACTCCCTAAACTAGTCCCGCGAAGCTTTACGCTTGTCTGCAGGAACCAAAGTCTCTGGCGGGAATCGATCCCGCAACCTCGGCGCTGATAAACTAGCTCACTACCAGCTAGCCTACCGGGGCAGTGTAGTTTTTGAATAAAAAAACTATGTTTTTTGCCACTACTCAATTAAGAGCGTAAATATGAGATTAAATTGACCATAACAACAATAACAAGGTTGATTTTTTTTTGCTAACTCATAATAAAAAAGACCACATAAAGAAAGAACAAGCTTTTTCGTATACATCATTTGGTTGGCAACAGTTTAAAATAAGGATCTGTTTTTTTTTTTAATTAGAACATTTGTTTGTTCATTACTTATAACAGACTATATGTAGGTAGTATGTATATTAGAGTGGGTCAATATGTAAGCATTAAAAAAAATTTACCAAGCGGTTGTTAAAATCGTAATCTACGACGAATTCTAGGAAGGTTTGACAAACAAACCATGGGTCTAAAATCAAAATCGAGCTTTCGGATTTTAAAGAGAAACTTCTTTTCGTGTATACTGATATTACAAAGAGGTAATGTTTGTTTGTTTGCAGTAGGTTATCTTCGTAACCGCTGAGCCGATCTTTATGAAACTTTTACAGTATATTATTGATGGTCTGGGAGGTGATATTGGCTATATATCTTTTTGAAATTTTAAGTGGGCGGGGCACCTCCCATTCAAAGACATTATAGATTTAAGTTTATCTGTACAACGACAAGAGCTAAAGTTCCCAAATTTGGTACGAATATCGGGGTTATCAGTACACAACATCTGTATCACAAAATCTTGGCCGGATTGGAAAATTTTGTCAATAAAATTTTAGCATATTTTAACAAAATTTAAGATTCGAAAAGAGAATTTTGTTGTTAAAAACGGGAAGCTTGATTTTGATTTTAGATCCATGGTTTCTTGGGCAAACCTTCTTAGAATTCGTCGTAGATTACGATTTTGAAAACCGCTTGGTAAAATTGACCCACTCTAATGTACATTTTAAAGAAAACTAAAAACATACATATTTATGGATTGAAAGTTTTTGTTTCATTACTATAATGACATTTTTCATTGTCATAATGAAAATTTAAATTTATGAAAGCATGCTTTTTCGAAATATTTTTATTCTTTTAATTATTGAGACTATAAAGTTATTTGAATGTTAAAAATATTTTTTTTTTTTCAATTATTGAAATATGTTGTTTTTTTAAAAAAATTTTTCATTTCATAAATTTAATGGCATATTACATTCGATGTATGAAATAATTAAATCTTATATTTTTTAATTAACAATTAAACATTTTTTAAAGGAAACTATAATTTTGTATTAATTTGTGAATATAGCTATGTTTGTATATTGTTTTTTATGTTCCCAATTAAATTTTTTTGTTTAACTTGGACAAACTTTAGTTTTCATATCTTAATTTTTCTTTCAGTGTAGCTACAGTAGTTCGGGCTTAAATGCACACCTCTTAAATGCGCAAAATGAGCTGGCAAGCAAAATTTTCACATAATTACATGAACAAAATCACGCTTCAATGCGTTCCCCGTTTTGATGATTCATTATTTTTGTCCGAAATTACATAAATTTGAACAAAAAAAATCGCTTAAATGCGTAGCCAAACATCTTGCGTTTTGTTTAAATATCCGGCAAGGCATTTATAATATAAATATTTTTATTATAAATAAATACTTTACTAACTATATAAATTTAATATAGTTAGTAAAAATATTTTTGTACTTATATGTATGGCAACACAAATATTTAAAACGGCAGATGAAGTAAAAAATTTAATTTCTCTTGAATTTAAAAAATCATAGAAAATAATTTTAAAGAGTTACCGGAATCTTCCGATGTTGAAGAATAGGAAATAACTGAAGCTCCAACTTTTTCACAAGTTTTAAGTGCCACAAAATAAATGTATACCTAATTGAAATTGAAACCAAGCTCCAACTTTTTCACAAGTTTTAAGTGCAACAAAATAAATGCATTAATGAAATTGAAACCATGGAAGGAAAACATAATTAATGGTTTTAATAATATTAACACGGCGTTAACGTTTGCCAGTAATGGCAAGACAGTAGCAATACATGCACACTTTTTCACATATCCATACACACTTTTTCAATACGAGTGCTCGAAGACACTAAATATCGCTCCTTAGTGTTCGGTTCGGTAGATTTGTGGAAAACACAAACGCTAATAGTGTGTGTATAAAAAATCATTACAAAAAATAATATTTCCCCTGTTAGTCATCTTTCGAACACAAAAATAATACTTATTTTATCAAACTCAACAAAAGATGAGAACATTTAATTCCGTTCAGTCTTTTTAAATCCACAAACTTCATTGTGTTCGGTTCGGCTCATTAATGTTCGTCCCTTTTGGTTGGTAAAATAAACCAAACATTTTTGACAAAAACAAAATACACATACGAAAAGAAAAACAAAAAGCCAGCAAAATAATTTTACACAAACAAAACATATACACTAAAATTTTTTGTTTGTTCATTTCTTTATCAATGTAAAAAAAGAAGCATTATAGAACATTAAAATATAATGTTTGTCTACAGGATCACTACAATTGTTCTGTTTTTTTAACGAAGAACAGAACGCTTTATAATGTTCGGATCTTTCTTGAAAATAGTTACGAACGGTATTAAGGGTTGTGTTCGTCTACACAATCACTAAAAATTAGATATCGTTTTTGGGTGTGTGAGCCGAACGCTAAATAATGTACTGTTTATTTTCGAACTCTGGTTCATACTGTCTTGCCAGTACTGGCAAATGCAAACGCCAAAATATATTCAATCGGTGCTGCCAGAATTGACAATTTATCGTCATTTTGACGAATTTTTGTTCCGAAATTAGCAGTGCCGATTTGCTGATTTTTTTTTTTAAGTGATGAATTTTTTCAGTCTCCAAAGTCTCAATAAAACATTAAATTTTCTGACAATTTCGTTTTTAAATCTTGGAACTTTAAACAGCCCTACCTTAACAAGAGCAGGAGGCGGAACGTTTTTTCGCTTAGCTTTTACGCTGATATGCCACACCAAAGCAAGAGCGTCAACGTTGGGTCACGAAAAGTAGTGATATCTTTCTTGTTTAATAAAAGTAATATGCAAATCTTAAGAAAATCTTTGATTATTTTCAGAGTACAAAAATAACAATGTTACACTTTGTTTATCTTTCGTCAAACCATCATCGAATGAACCTTTTACGGCTCCCTGTAGAAATCATATTTTCAACAATTATACGGCGAGCATTTCACGAGTTGTAAGAGAATATCTACATGAGTCTCATATGATTCTTGACATGAAAGTCTCGTTAGATTATCTTTACCCACGTCTTAAACGATTCCAACAACGCTTAAAGAAGCGTCTTTCGCTGTGCTGTGGCAGAATCTCACTCGTGATACAGTTTTTCCCGTGTGAGGAATCTTCTACGATTTAAAAATGCGGTCATCGACGATCTAAGACGGTCTTCATGAGACTCCCAGTAGCTCTTACACGATTGAAAATGCTAGCTGGGTATGAAGTAACGTATGATGAATAAAATACGAACAAGTCCAACACTGTTGTTAAAAAAAGTCACATGACACTTGCAAAAAAAATATATACGGTAAATTTAACTGTGCAATATATTTATTAAAAAAAAACTAAGATTGGTCTGGTAAGTTAATAATTAGTTTTAAAAATGTCACTAAACGAGCTCAACCGTCGCAAACTAATTTGTAAATTTTGTGAAGAAAATGCAAATTAAACCAAAAGTGAAATTTTTAGCCATTTTAAAGACATGGGTTTCAAAAAAACGTTTATCTACAAGACAATAAACTTGTATGAGAATAACAAATCGATCGAAAGAAAATGTGGATCGGGTCGGAAATGTAGTTTGCAAGACTCTAAAGTTCGGTCCAAACTAAAACTTGAGACAACAGGTTGCAGTGCAAAGTCATATCGCCAATTGGGTAAGAAATATAATTGTGATAAAAATACAATAAAAAAATATTTAGAATCGATGGGAGTCGAGAAAAAGAAGAAAAAAACCGCACCATTTACCACTGAAAGACAACAAAAAGCTATTAAATGCAGACTACGCGAGCTGTCCAGAAATTACTTTTCTTGCTCATCAGTATACAAATGCGTGATGGATGATGAGTCATATTTTACCGTCGAAGGCAATGAATGGCAGCCAAAATATTATTTTGAGTCTTCCAGTCGCAAAGCACCTGAAAGAGCTAAATTTATACGGAAGACAAAGTTTCCAGGTAAAGTTCTGTTGTGGTTAGCCATAAGCGAACGTGGCATCAGTGAACCAGTTTTTTTTAAAGGTGGTTTAGCTGTGAATGCCCAAGTTTATAATGAAAAATGTGTACCAGCACTTAGCAATTTTATCGAAAAATACCACAGAAAAGAAAAAATAATTTTTTGGCCGGATTTGGCTTCTTCACATTACGCGAAGTCCACAATAGAGAACTTGAAGGATAAAAAAATTGAATTTGTGCCAAAGGAAATGAACCCCCCAAATGTTCCACAATTGCGACCCATTGAAACTTTTTGGGCTAATTTAAAAAGAAAAGTATACGAAAACGGATACAGAGCCAAAAATGTTGATTCCTTAGTTTTAAAAATAAAAAAGGAGCTGAAAACCATTAATACAGAGGGCATTCAGAGGTCAATGAGTGAACTACCAAAGAAAATCAGGAAAGCAAATCGCAATGGAGCCAATTTTTTTCTGTAAATTTTATCTTACATATAATGATAAAAAATAAATATTACTGAACTTAAAATAATTCTTTTTAATGTGTTTTTTCTCAATTTTATAATTGTTCGTATTTTATTCACCATACGTTAATTATGTTTTTGTTTGAATGTTTTTTTTTTATAAAAATCAAACAAAAATTGTTTAAAAAAAAACTAAATTTTAAATTGTATGATTTTTTTTGACGATTTTTCGAAACGATAAAGACGATTTTTTTATTTTTTCTCAGGAAGCTGACGATTTCCTCACAAATTTATCTGGCAGCCCTGTATTCAATTAAAAATTACCGACTTTTTTTTAACGCTGTTAATAGCTGCGTTCGTTTACCCCAAAATTTGTACTGGATTTTACTGAAATGCGTTCGCGTACACATAAATTTGTAAAATTTTCATATTACTCACCTACTGGATTTTACTGGGATTTTACTGGAAAAGTAAACGAACGCACATATTAAAATAACATGTTTATCAAGTATTAATAAATTTTCGAGCTTGAGGTCTTTTTTTAAAACTTTAAATGTTTATTCGAGCCAATATTTCGGCACTTTTTTCAGTGCCTTCTTCAGGGTTTTGTTTTTTCTTTTCTTATATTATAAATTTACAAATTGTAAGAAGTGCCGAAATATTGGTTCGAATAAACATTTAGGTTTGAAAAAAAGACCTAAAGCTAAACAATTTATTAATACTTGAAAATAATAAAGGTCGAATAAAATACATATTATATACAAAACATATTTGATTTTTAATAAATATGTATGTGCATATGTATTTTTGTAAGAATGTTTATTGAATTAGTTTAATTTATTTTCGTATGAGAACTAGGTATAATAAATTTTATTTTTCCTTATAAATAAAAAAGTACTTTTAAATGATAATTGAGTTTTTAAGCGAGGTTTTTATAAATGCGTTGATTGCGCATTTATCCGGGTTATCGGATTAATGATTCCCCGTTAATATGCGTAGAAAACTGAACATTTTTCGATGTGCACTTAAGCTGGAACTACTGTATTTTAATAAATTTTGTTACAGCTTTATATGAGTAGAAATTACACTGTCAACTATCCATTAGATCGGTCCATAACTTACCATAGGCCCCATATAAAACCTACTATCGGAAAAAGCTTTAGTACGCGTAAAACCGTAAAGCTCTCAATCTGTGTCCTATTATAATAACATTTTCTCAGTCATAGTTTTATAAGATTATAAATTACTTGTTCAAATTTCATGAAGATAATTTTCATGGAGGGTATCAAAGATTCAGTACAGATGAATACATAACTGTAACCAAATTTTGTTTGTCATTCCGTTTGTAATTTCTATAATATTCATGTTAGACCCTATAAAGTATATATATTCTGCGTCCTTATGAGGAGCGAAGTTGATTTAACGATGTCCGTCTGTCCGTTGAAATGGATTTTCCGAGGACCCCATATATGATGGGGGCCAGGTTATTATACATTTAAATCACATATGGTCCGGAATTGTTTGCTATTGAAATTCAGCACGATCGGTCCACAAATGGCTGAGATATGAGTAAAAAACCACGACTGCCTCAAATTTTTTCCTTTAAAGGTCCAATTAGACGTGACATTATCATACCAACACTGTATTACCAAAATGACATAAACATACCACACACACCAATTCAATTTTGGTTTCTACGGTCATACAGTGGCTATGGTAATACAGTGTTGGTAATGTGTTTTTTTTTGTTGTTTTTTATAGCCTTCACTACAAGTGGTGGATTTTATTTGTAATGTGTTTAATTTTACGCATGCACATTAATGCATGTACATAATATGCCGCTCAAATAAAGAAACAAACTCATAGACTCAATATATTTTAATTTAATGCTTCTTTAGTAAAAGCATTCGTAGCCGAGTTCTTAAGTTCTCTCCTGAGCAGTGTTACCGTCGGATATTTTCAAAAAGTACCAAAAAAAGGGGATATCTACAAAAAAGTGGCACCAAAAAGTGGATTTTTTAAAAAAAGGGGCACATCTTTTAAAATTAAAATAAGTACACCACATTATGTATTTTTTACGTTTTTTTTTATTTATTATAATTTTAAATGGTATAAAAACTAAAACAAATATTTTGTAAATATTTCTCTCGAGAAGTAATTTTTATAAAATATTTATTTTAATGTTTTGGTAATTCAAAAACTTTTAACTTGTTTTCTGCTAAACATGTTTTTTGGGTTATGACACTATTGCAGCAAATAGAAGATATTAATGAAAAGTGTTTTATATATACGTTTAGTAATATATTTCCTGTACTATTCCTTCTGAATACATTTTCTTTGATTTATTTAAGACACTGTATTGCACAGGTAGACATTTAAAAACTTTTTAGAAATTTATTTGCCCATTCCACTATGGCCGAATATGAGCACAGTTTTCTCCCATCACGTCACATTTATCAGATACACCAATTGTTGTAATTTCGGATGATGATTTGTACCACAATTAATAACAAAATCCATAGTTTTATAATTTAATTCTACAGTCAACCTAATTACAAAAGTTGTAGACCCAGGCCCACGATGTCGACAATAAAATTTCTTTTGTATATTTGTTATG
The DNA here is from genome assembly GCA_963931875.1 of Pollenia griseotomentosa. NCBI lineage: Eukaryota > Metazoa > Arthropoda > Insecta > Diptera > Polleniidae > Pollenia > Pollenia griseotomentosa. The sequence goes on along the minus strand of OZ007560.1, from coordinate 172,530,594 downwards.
AAAACAAAAACAAATTTAAGTTAAGCATATTTAGTTTTTATCCAATTTCGTCTATTATTGCTTAAAACTTTTGTAATCAGGTTTATAGAACAAAAATATAAAACTGGATTTTGTTATTAATTGTGGTACAAAACATCTTCCGAAATTACAATAATTGGTGTATCTGATAAATGTGACGTGATGGGGGAAAACTGTGTTCATATTCGTCTTTAGCATTCCAAAAACATAAGAATCAGTTGGAATGGTTAAACTAACTTTTTCAATGTCGTCCTGTGCTACATATTTATTAATGGTCAGTTTCATACAAATTTTACAATTAATTCTTCTTAAAACGACTTCCATACTTTTTGAATATAATTTATTTTTTAATGTTCCTATTTCACGCCAAAAATCTTCAGCATTCGAAATTTTAAATATGTGTTCATAATTCGTGTATAAATGCATCTGGGTCAGTTATAATATCTTTAAACTCTGAAACTAATTCGAAATAGTTTATATCTTCATAAGACACTATAAATATTGGGTCTAAATACTTCAATATATTGTGCTTTATGTTTTTAATATCAATTCATTACACAGTTTTTGGTAAAAACTTAGATTTTACTTTTAATGCAATTACACAAATTTTAGACAAGTTTTCGGTACACAACAGTTCGGTTTCTGCTTCATGACTTCTAAGGAGAGACAAAATACTTTTTTTTGCCAAATATTTGAAACTTCTTGCTATATATTCTTTTAAATATTTATAGGAATTTTTCCTAATTCTTGATTTATAAAAGAATATATAGCAAGAAGTTTCAAATATTTGGTAACAAATAAAATAGGTTAATAGACAGTTTATTAAACCGATTTTCAGGTAACGACGCATGACTAGAAAAAAATTTCATATAAACTTGCTTACATATACACATATTAAAACCGTTTTACATATATTAAAGCTAGGGGTTATAATAAAACAGAAAGAAAAAAAAGGATATTTTCCTAGCGTAAAAAGTATCAAAAAAGTGGCAAGAATCGCAAAAAGTACCACATTTGGGTGCATTTTGTAAAAGTGGCCAAATAGTATCCAAGCAGTCGAAAAAGTGGCAAATTGCCACTTTAGTGGCACCAACGGTAACGCTGCTCCTGAGACTGATGATATTGCCAGTTCGAATCCAGAAAAGAATTTTTTTCATTTTTTTTATTTAATTTTTTTATGTTCTAAAAAACGATTTTAAGATTATAAAACGAATTTCAAACATCAACTCTGGCAAAAGAGGAAACTGGCTTAGGTAAATATATACATTTTTTTTTTTATTTTCTTCGGCTTGGCGAAATAAAAAGTTGGCGTGGCTCAATTAATTTTTATTTATACCTATCTAAAGAACGTTATTTATGTATATAACGTTTTGTTCTTATCTCATCATGGTGAAGGGTATATAAGATTCGGCATAGCCGAATATAGCACTATTACTTGTTTTGTTTTTTATTATTACTAACCTTTCTGGTCGAAAATTATAAAAAATAAAATAACTAGGGAAGTTGGAAACCTTAGTATGTAACGTAATTTGAGAGTCGCACACCTTTGAAAAAGCAGCATTTATCTAGATTTATGTAAAACTTTTAAAAATTAATTATTTAGCGGTTTCTAGCGGTTTTAAGTACGATTTGGCGGGAAATGTTCAAAAAAAGTTGGCAACAGTGCGCAATACACTCACTCTTTTTCACTAATAAACTTAAGGCCCAACCAGAATGTGGATAATGTGACTTAAGCAACTGAGCAAATACATGTAAATCATATGTGTAAAACCATATTGAACTTAAGGAAACTTTATGTTAAGTTTTATAAAACTGTCATTTGCTTAAGCAAGGTGCGAAACTAATCGCTCATTCCGCACGGAATCACTGTTTTTTTTTCTTTTTGTTGTTTTAAAAGCATTTGACAGGCTTTTTGTTTTCTTTTTGACAGTAGCTTAAGTTTGTTTATGCACATTCTGGTTGGGCCTTTACATTTTTTTTCTTTCCGATCAGCTTTCAACGATTTTTTCCAGAAAGCATTTTTTGACACTTTCTGAAAGTAAAATGACAGTGCGGGAATCACGGCTGCCCACTTTACAAACTTAAACAAATTTACAGGATTGTGGTAAAATAATAATTGTAAATTTAATTAATTTTGTATATATAGCATAGCTTTAAGATGTGAATTAAATACAAAATCAAATTACTTTTTTTTATTTATAATTTCTATTTTATTATTATTATTATTATTTGAATTTAAATAATAATAATTATAACAATAATAACACTAATAATACTAAAATGGAATTATATAATACTTGAACAATAATACTTAACTAATTTAATACTTTTAAACTCTATAAATAGCTTAATATGTAAAACCAAACTCTATTGCTGAATGTAAAATAAATACAGAAAATTTAGCATCTTTTGTAAATAAGAATAAATAAATAACACAGTGAGACAAAAAAAATGAAGTGAAAATACCTGGGATCTTATACCATTTTTCTGGTAGATACTGTCGAGTACAACCACAGTCTGTTTTTGGAATTTTCAAAACACCCCCAAAATCTTGAGTTACGGATAAAAACCCGGTTTTTCATACCCGTATGCACTTATCACCCTGTAACTTAGTTGAATACCAACCGATTTCGAACTTTTTGGCAGATTTAGAAAGAAGAAGCTTAGACCTTTTGAACGGTATATATTTTCTTTAAGTAAATTTCAGATACATGTGTGTATTTTTACACCAAATGTATTTTTTTACGGTTTTTTTCTCATTTTGCTATTTTCGGGACGTTTTTACACAACATTTTTGTATAAGAACCGTGCTATTTATGGTTTTATTTAAAAAATAAAATTTATTAGAAATAAAACGATGGTTTGTGTTAAAAAATCCGTTGAAAATTGACTGATTTATTCAACTTTAAAAAAAAACACATTTTTTACAAAAAAAATTTCCTTACAATTCCGATCAAAAACGTTTGCTTGACCTTTTTCTTTTTAATTTAACGTCTTCAGTATCTCGTTTAAGGGACCAGCAACACTCTGAAAGCATTTTTATTTTATTTTTTCCTTCAAAACGTCTTTCCATTGCAATTTTTTCGTGATGAAAATGTTCGCCTTGTTCATCGCTAAACTGGCCTAGGTTGTCTGGAAAAAAATCCAAATGCGAGTGCAAAAAATGAATTTTTATAGACATGTTGCAGCCCTTTTCACCATAAGCTTTTAAAAATTCATTAACGACCATGGCATAGTCGTCGCTTCTGTGACTCCCAAGAAAATTATCACAAAGCGCAACAAAACTGTTCCACGCGCGTTTTCAACGGAACTCAACATTTTTAAAAAGGTCTCATCTCTCATAACTTAACGAATTTGAGGTCAAATGAAATTACCTAAAATTAACCAGAAGAGATAAAAATGTTAAAAATGAATGCTATTTCGAAGTAAATACACAAATACCTCCTTTTATTTTTGCTTTACTTAATCTTGGGAATATCGATTTAAGATGCTTAAAAGCTTCGCCGTTAATATCAAGCTTTTTAACAAATTGTTTCATGTATCCTAATTTTAAATGCAATGGTGGAAGAATAACATTCTCAGCTTTAACTAATGGTATGTTTAGAACGTTTTTTCTACCAATTTGCTGCGACTCACGAGATGGCCATACTTTGTAATCATAGTGATTTTTTGCACGACTATCCCATTCACAAAGAAAACACGGATATTTTGTGTAACCACCTTGCATGCCAAATAAAATTGTCAATACTTTTAAATCACCTATGATTTTCCATTTATGTGTAGCATAGCTGACGAACAGAAGTATTTTTTGCATGACTTCGTAAGTTTCTTTTGTGGTAGTCGCATAGAAAATTGGAACTGATGGCAAATATTAAAATAAACCAAAATTAAAGAAAAACATCGTTTATAATACAAAATTTTAAAAACTTAAACAAGAATGTTTTTTAATGAAATTTCTTATAATTAACATAATTTTTCAACTTTTTAAATTTGACTTAAGGTATTTTGTCAAAATGCCACAGAAATAAAAAAAAAAAAACAGTTTTTGTACATGAGTTGAGCTCTTTTTGCTCAGTTTTGATTTTATTTTAAATTTTACAAGGTTGGTCTGCAAAGTTTCCGATCTCAGCGCTAGTTTGGAAAAATTAAGTAGAAAAGATTTTACGCAAACAGATTATATAGAAAAAAATAAGGCCAAATTTCTTAATTCATTGTTAGGCCGGAAATTTTTCAGACCACCCTCGTATTTAGAATAACATTGATTTGTAACTTGCGACTCGCAGGCTGCAAACGTTGTTGTAATTATTTTAATAATTACTTAAAAGAGAAACTGAAGACGTTAAATTAAAAAGAAAAAGGTCAAGCAAACGTTTTTGATCGGAATTGTAAGGAAATTTGTTTTGTAAAAAATGTGTTTTTTTTTAAAGTTGAATAAATCAGTCAATTTTCAACGGATTTTTTAACACAAACCATCGTTTTATTTCTAATAAATTTTATTTTTTAAATAAAACCATAAATAGCACGGTTCTTATACAAAAATGTTGTGTAAAAACGTCCCGAAAATAGCAAAATGAGAAAAAAACCGTAAAAAATACATTTGGTGTAAAAATACACACATGTATCTGAAATTTACTTAAAGAAAATATATACCGTTCAAAAGGTCTAAGCTTCTTCTTTCTAAATCTGCCAAAAAGTTCGAAATCGGTTGGTATTCAACTAAGTTACAGGGTGATAAGTGCATACGGGTATGAAAAACCGGTTTTTTACCCGTAACTCAAGATTTTGGGGGTGTTTTGAAAATTCCAAAAACAGACTGTTGTTGTACTCGACAGTACCTACCAGAAAAATGGTATAAGATCCCAGGTATTTTCACTTCATTTTTTTTGTCTCACAGTGTAATTTACTTGCAAAGTAAATTGTTTTTTATTTAGCGAAGTTCTTTAAGAACCCAAATAAATTAAATAATTTAAAGTTCAATTTAAAAAAATCTTTAAAACTATTGGGGGATTCACAAGGTGTCATAAAGTCATATGTCTTAAAATAATAACATGAAAAAATACGCTGATTTAAAACAAATTTAAAAAAATAAATATTTACGTAAAATCAAAATGTTTTTTAATTCTAATCCATGAACTAATTAATTCAATTAAATCTTTCCTGGCTATTTTCCATTTTGCAGACGCAAACCACAAATAAATTTTATTTTGTTTGTTTACCAAACATCAGAATCCTAAGCCGATCTAATTTGAAGCCGCAAGTGTTTTGCTGCAAAATATGCTAGCCGCAGGTTCAATTCGGATGTTAGCCGGATAAAACTATACCATCACCGGCGACGGCTACAAAATCATAGCCGCTCGGCTCAGTTGCTCGGCGCAGGTATCTTCTGATTAATTACGACAGCACAATAAACATAGCAAGCGAAGTTTTATTTATTAAAGATACTTTTTGTTTACAAAGCAACAACAATATTTTTAAACCATTGTAAAATGTTAAAACATTATGACAATATAACATGATAGCACACCTTGTGAATACCACATATGTATTAAGAACAAACAACATGTGTAATAATATTTCTTTTTTTTATAGCCTGGGAGTCAGTTGGCTTACCTTAAAATTCTATAACTTAAATGGAAGATATTCATTAAGGAATGATAATCCAGTTATAAACAGTCTTAAAGCTGTGATTCTTGGGCTTAATAATGGAAACTGTTCTAAATATTACATAAATAAGTGTAAAGTACTCTATAACTAGAAATAAGTATATTAATTTTTTTATTTAAATAAATTGTAAATTTCATAATATTTTCTTATTTTAAATCAGAAAATTTAGAATCTAACAGTCTTATTCACAAATCTTTTAAACAGCTTTATAAGAGTCTAATAAAAAAAGGCAAATACAGAATTCATAACCGTTTAATAAGCTATTAAGCTGTTATTAAACGTTAGTAAAATGGTTGATATTTATTGTAGCTTCAACCCTACTTTAAACCTTTAATTAGCAAAACCTGGCGGCTAATTTTGGCAGTCGTGATCGAATACTTTTTCGATTTTATTTCGAGTTCTTTGATGAAATACTGAACGAACCGACGTTATTTTTTATCGTGTTGTTAAGCATTTATTTGAGTTTCTACAACACTGAAAAAATTATTTCGATTCACTCAGTATCGACTGAAAGAATTAGAAAAAATTGCCCCCTGTATATTTTAATGTTTTCAATTAAAATATATAGGCAGAAAACTTTTTCAACTTAAGCCTTCCATCGACAAGCGGTATAAAAGCATGGCATTGTGCCATCGGTTGTTACTGCAGCATCGAATCTGCTCTTCAGTGTTTTCAATATTTGATCATGATCCTCTTTGCTACTAAAAGCTATTTCAGTTTTTTTAAATAATTCTTTGCTTGATCGAGTACTTTCTCGATTCGAAAGCAATTTAATATCTAACTATTTTAGTCAATACTGAACGAATCGGAATTATTTTTTCAGTGTTGTAAAAACTCAAATAAATGCTTAACAACACGAAAAAAAATAACGTCGGTTCGTTCAGTATTTGATCAAAGAATTTGAGATTCACAATACTGAAAAAATAATTTCGATTCGTTCAGTATCGACTGAAAACATTAGAAATAAAATTGCTTTCGGATCGAGAAAGTACTCGATCACGACTGCCAGAATTAGGCCCCTGTACTTACAATACACTTACTAGAAGTAAAAAAATCTAGTTTTTATTTTACTACTAGTAAGTTAAATTATAAGTACACACAATATACTTACAAAAAGCCAAAAACATCAATAGTTAATAGACCTAATAAGTAGTTATTTAGTACGTTACCAGTTAGTAAATATTCAGTACTGAAAACAACACAACTAATTAGTTGTTTTTGAGCTGATTATTAGTAAGCAAAAATTTAAAAAAAAGTAATAAGTAGTTGCTGAGGTCATTACTAGTAAGTAATTATTGAAGTTTTCAATATAGCCCTAGGTCTACACTAACGATAAATATCTTAGTAAGTTGGCAATAACGTCGTCAGAATAACAAAGCAATATTTCTTATTGCTCAGCTTATGCTAAAGGCATGGGAAAACGAATTAATGTTAAGTCCTAATTTGAAAAAAAAATCAAGGAAGAAGGTGCAGTGTAAAAATGACGCCATCATGCTAAATAAATATTTATTAATATAAATTCTTTCTTATTCGACTTTATTTTTTTAATGTATATTCATTTGTTTAAGCTTGTCTTCTTTTTTTATATAAAAATATAAATTTTTATTAAATTTATTTTTTTTTAATTTTGATATTTTTTAGTTAGGCTTGAGTTCATTAAATTTAATTTTCATTAAATTATTTTTACTAGAGAAAGGAATTTTACAACATGAAATTTTATTAATTTTTTTTTTTTTTTTTTTTTTTGATAATTTTTATTTTCAATTTTTTTTTATATTACATTGCTTCCTTTCCTCTGTTTTTTTCGTATTCTTTCTGTCAAGAGTTTGTCTTGTAAACCTGAATACATTTGTTTATTATGTTTTTGTCCACTTTCGTCGACATTTTTATTTGTACAACTTGAAGCACAAATGTGAACATTGAAGCTTGTGCCACAGCTACTTTAAGAACAATCGTGATTTTTAGTCGAACTGTTAGTTTTCAATTTTGATTTTTTTTAGTTAGGCTTGAGTTCATTAAATTTAATTTTCATTAAATTATTTTTACTGACGGAAGGAATTTTACAACATGAAATTTTTATTAAATGTTTTTTTTTTTAAATTTCCTTGACTGAGCTGGGGATCGAATCTGGGTTGAATTTACACTGAGGTGCCTGCCATCCAACAGTCAAACATCAATCTTTAACCAGTGGTACTGGTGGTTCGAAATTTGCTGTAATTATAATTTTCAATTTTTTGCTAAATTTTGCTAAAATAAAATTTATACTTTTATATAAACCAACTGGGATGTTTTAAATCGTTGAATATGATTGCCATACTTTTGTGTTCCAGTTTTTAATCTTTCATGTATTAAATAACTACTGTGAATATATGTAGTTGCTTGGTCATAATTGAAATGGAATGACTGTATAGCATCCTAAATAACATATTTATAGTTCTCTGCGAAATCAAACGAAATAACGAATTCATCAGACATAAAGTAAGACTAAAAAGTAATGGGTTCTCAAATTTAACAATCCTCTATCCATTTTTCAACAAAACCATGCACATTTTAAATGATTGTTTATAATGTGCATCTTTCAGCCTGAAGCCAAGATTCAAATTCATTAACGCTGTTTCTAAAAAACTGATTTCCGAATGTCTTCATAATGACAATAAATAATTTTTTAAGATCATGTAGGTAGTACATTAACTTCTACCTTTCCACCCACTTTTTAAAGTCAAGTGTCATAAAATAAAAAAAATAAAATGATTTTTCGGAGAATGGCCATAACATATTTCCACCTGATTCCAAAACCTTCCTGGGGCAGCTAATATTTTGAGAATAGAAATCACATTTAGTATTACGTGCGTTTAACACTACTAAAAGGATTGACAAAAAAGCCGCATTGAAAGGCAGAAAAAAGGCTTAGGAAAAAAATTGGCGTTGGAAAATAAATGATGGTCTGCCTCACATTGCACCCTTCCAAAAACCATCAGCAAAATCAACAGCTGCACATAGTAATGTCAGGAAAGAATTGGCAAAAAAGCAGAAAATCAAGGCAATAAATAGGGAGGATGAAAGACTTTGTATTTGAAAATTTGCAAAACTTAAACACTTCATCAGCTACAATAAATTAAGTGTAAAACTTGTAATGATATAAAACGATCTAATGTGATTAAGATTAAATTTTATTAAATTATTTATCTTTTTATTTTTATTATTATTATTATTATTATTAGATATTATTATTAAAATTATATATTAATTTAATTACTATTCAAATTTAATAAAAAGAATTTAATTTGTCAACATTTCTATAGAAAAAGGTGATTTAATTTCTGGGATTAACATATTGTGGGTTTTACAGTAGAAACACTTAAACAGAAATAGGAACAAATTCAAAATAGTGCATATGCTTAAAATTTTAGCAACCCTCGTCTTGAGTTAGAAATTATTTTTTTATACTTAAGCCACTCGCGGCCCAAAAAGCCACCAAAACTACCTTAAAGGAAAAAACATAGAAAACACTCCCGCTTAAAAAAAAAATAAAAAAAGTTTTAAATTTTAAAAAAAATTTGTAAAACATTTTTTAAAAAACAAATGTTTTCAAGAAATTGATCGAACAGCTATCTAAGCTACTTGGGACAAATTTTGCTAGCACCAATAGGTAATAAGTTACATGGATGGCCAAAATGTTAAACTTTGACTCTAAGACCCCTTTCAGACTTGGCAAGTTAGTTGCGCAAGTTACTTGCCGACAACAACAAAGTATGTACAAATTTTTTCTTTACCCCGACCTTACCGCTAACGTCTACAAGCCAAGAGTTGCGCAAGAGTGTGAAAGGGGTTTAATACTATGTTTCCACTATGAGCAAAACAACTTGTTTTGAGCAAAACGTGTCAAAGTTGTTCTATTATGTAAAACTGGTTTTGGTTGTTTTTGAATTTTCGAAATCAATTTGACATTTGTGTTGTAAACAAACATGAAAGCAAAAAAAAAATATGTGTTGAAAAAAAATATTTTTCTTTAACATGAAATTTCCTTTTTTGTTTTTTAATAAACAGATGTACATATATGTACGTATATAAAAGCACATAGTTTACTACCTTTTTGTTATATTATTTTATTTTATTACGCTGCAAACAAATAAATCAGCTGGAGAACTGCATAAGCCTATTTAATAAGTCTTGATATTTTGGTAAATTTGTCACTTTTTCGATATTGTCAATCACCAATAATGGATAACCCAGAGTTGTATACATGCTTTTCGACATGTTTTGGAGCAAAACTAGTTTTTGTTTGATTTTTCGAACATGAAAATTGTATGGGAAAAAAAGCAGCAAAACTAGTTTCCCAACAAACACGAAGTCAAACGTTTGATATGAAATGACTTTATCATTTGGCATCAAACACAATTCTCAAACGTTTTTCAAATGTTTGATTTTTAGATTTAAATTCAAATTGATAATGATTTGAAAATAAACATTTAACAACAAATGTTTTATCAATTTGATGTCAAATTGGTATCAAATGTTAAATTCAAATCAAAATACTAAAGCGAAAATTAAATGTAAACATTCAAAATGGCGATTGACGTAAAATTTTGTGGTTAAATGTGTTTTACAAGTGAACGATTTATTTATTGTGAAAAATAAAAATTATTTGTGAGTAATTACAATGATTAAAAACACGAATTAAAAAAATAAAACGGAAAAGTGAAGAAATTATAAGTTTGTTGTATGATCGCGGGTCTACAATCCTCGAAATAAAATGGTGCCACACACCCTAACTCAGACACTTTTTGACCGATCTTGTTGAAAATTTGTGTGGGTTTTAAGGTGTGACGACTTTTTAATTAAAATTAATAGTGTTATGACGATTTTCTGGCATTAATATGCGTGCTTAAAACTTCCTTCATGTTTAGAACCACTAACACGAAATACTATTTTTACAATTATATTGGAAACAGCCCAAAACGTAACAATCAATATTACGATATACAAAAATTATTGGAAATAAACAGGTGGCTTTCATTAGAAGCATTAATTATTTGAATTCTACAATTATATGAACCGCTAAAAATTTGTTTTGGCATCGCTGCAAAAGATTTAGTATCAAAAACTTAAATGATATAAATGAGTTGTATTTTTGTTTTTTAAAATACATTCTTAACGTTACAAATAATATAAATAAGACTTTTAATCGTGAAGGTGTTCAAATTCATTAAATGCACAGTGGGTTGTATGTCAAAACTTTTTAAAACTGTCTTGAACATTTTTTAAAAGAAGATTATGTAAAACATAATCCGTTTAATGAAATTCATTTTGTAGAGACTTAAAATTTTTTAATTAAGGAAGAAGTTTACCTTGGAGTTTACGTTAAAGAAAAAATTTTTCAATTTACAACTAGTGTTGAAGCTCACAATTAATTGGTTGATAATTGTGTGGCATTCTATTTTGAATCATGCATTTAAATAAAAAAGATTTGATTTTGGAAATTCTGTTACAAATAATTTAAAATTAATGACTACTATTATTTTAAACAGCAATACTTCGTTACTTCCTTTACTAAGTTTCCTAATTTTTATCTAAAGAGATATTCCAGTCAATAGAAAAGAAAATAGTTAGAGAGTAAAGATTTTGAAAAAATCAAATCAATAAGTTGTTAAAATATAATAATGCATTCCCTAACTTATGTAATTTTATTAATGACTCTTAACCCTCTAACTCCCAAATTTTTGATTTCGCTCATAAAATTAAACAATGTTAAAAACAACTAAAAAAAAATGTGTTTTTTTCAGCCTGGGGATTGAAAAAATTGTAGCCCGCCTGTAGACGGGCTTGGGTCGTCAGAACTCAAAAAATATGTATAAGCAATTCAATTCAAATTTTATTATATTGAGCAAAAATTAACGGAATTCAATGAAAACAAATGAAATATAATATAAAATTTAGGTACGAACATGAAATTTCATAAAACAAGATTTTGATGTATAATTACAAAGGTTAAGTTTACATTTTGTGCAGTACGATTGGGTTTCCGATTTACATCCTGGCAACTTGCATATTTTTTTTTCCTGTCCTGTTAGTAAATATACACCAATGGCCAATAATGTCATATCGTACGTCATCCGGAGGGATGTAACACTTCTTTGGTTTAGGCTGTGGAGTCGTCGTTGGTCTACCCGCTTGCCGCTTTCAAGAATTGGTACCAACAGCACATAGTGATTCAGCCACTTCTGTGCGAAATTTCGACACTGAGTTCCTCGTTCTCCCTAATGCAAACGATGAAAAAGGACATATGCATTCACCATTGCTATATCCATGATATGAAAGAAAACGCGATTGGTCCACTTTCTAGTTTTCATGCGAATGTGATAACGGCCTATCAGCCCGTCCATTAGGTCAACTCCTCCCAAATGTTGGTTGTATTCCTTTATTACAAATGGACAGTCAATCTTGTGCTTTTCTGTCCCATCTTATTGCCTTAAGAGGTTGTTGTACAATGTTCCGGGACGTAAATGGTTTGACACCTGCGTAAGTGGATAGCAAACGCACAGTTTTAGTGTCCCGTCACAAAACATTGCTTACATCAATTCCGTACACATTCGCGACATATTCCTCGGAATAACCTGCAGAACCTGTTTGTTCAACAACTCAGCTTCGGTAGATAATTTTGCCTTCGGAACCCGATTCGCGCGAACTGTACCTAATCCGTGTATTCCACGACTTTTTAGGTATATCAGTAAGCCCAGTGACGTATAGAAATTGTCAAAGTAAATAATGTGGTTTATATTATCGGGAATTTTGCTGGATAACCGAATGACAACATTTGATGAAGCGCCAAGATCTGGTGCATTTTCGGGAATAACGTTATCGCCAGCACCAGAATATATTTCAAATGAATACGAAAATCCTGTATAGTCGCAAATTGCGAAAAGTTTGGTTTCCCATTTATAGGCTTTGTTTGGCATATACTGGCGAGTTGGGTTACCACACATTTTCGTTGCACAAATCTGTTCGTCGACACATAGACGCTGCAACATTGGAACAGAACCGAATCGTTCATTAAAGTGCTTAACCAAGGGGCGCACTTTGTATAGTTTGTCGTGTCTATGATCCGCAGAGTTGTCATTATAATGCAACATTTTTCGCATTTCGTCAAATCGGTTGCGTGACATTGTCTGTCTGATTGCCTCGAAAGAATGTCGTGTCCAATAATCACGAATGCTGGGATAACGATAGACTGACATAAACATCAAAATTCCAATAAAATTTTGGAAAATTTGGTGATGAATCTGGATTCGGCTAGGTACTCAAAAAACTCATTAGTAACAAAATATCGGAAGCAATCGAGTGGCGTTCTGAGATTTGCCAGATCATCGGGCATTTCTTTTTTTACCACGAAATACAATTTCGTTAACATGCAACTGCAGATATTTCTTTTTCCAGATAATCGATTTGAATTCAGGCGAATCATTCTTTATTTCATTCACGTTGCCATTTAATTGTACATTTGTTTCCGGTCCATCTGCTTCCTCTTCTAGTTCGGTTAAGTAAGAACGCTTGTTTCGGGATCGACTGTTAAAAGATCTGGGTTGAGAATCATTTTCAAGCACGTCAATATTTGAAGAAGACGCGATGCAAGCCAAAGATGGTGAAGAAGCTGCCACTTTATTTTGAAATGCACTGATATTGCTTAGGTTAAAACTCTGAATTTTCGTCGAATTCAGGCAGTCATCAATCAAACTGTCCATTTCGTCAAAAGCATAAGGGGGATCATTGTCATCGTCACTATCAAAATCCTCTTCGCCACTAGTTTCAATATCGGAATCGATTGAATTCATCAATTCTTCAATTTCGACCTCTGACATGGCTGACAGTTTAAGATATTCTTTACGGTTTGACATAACTAACAAAAATTAACGAATATTGCAAAAATAACAACTAAAAAAATATACTAGATAAAGACTTATGCTGAAATACACTGCACAAAAAATTTCACTTAGCTGCCCAACCCCGCCTATAGACGGCCTCACAAAATCGTACCATTTGTGCTTTCAGATGTACTTCAGACAATAAGTTTTAACACTATACAATAAAGAATAGTTTATTTTACTCACCGATAATTTTTTCAACTCGATACGATCCTAAATAGATTTTATATTAATTTTCTAATATTTACTTTTTGAACGAAAAATTAAAAGCGTCTTATTTCGGCAAAATCCAACTTTCAACTGATGTAACTGCTAAAAAACACGTGCTACAATAATGGCAACAGTGATGTTAACCTTTATTTTTTCTTTACCGTACGGCCCTCTAAAAATTACCGTTTTTGAGAAAAAATTACCGTACGCAAAGATTTTAATTCATAACTTTAATTTATTTGAAAAGCACTCAAAGTCCATCGCCTGTCATTTGGAAACAGCATATAAGAGCAGTATTATTAAGCAATTTATTTAAATTTTAAATGTGTTTAAGGAAAAATTTGAGTGGAAATTTTTGTCTAAAAATACATTTTTAAGAATTAAATTAAAATAATGTATGTTCATTCAACTTAAAATATTTTTATTTAATACGCTCAACGCACATATATATGTGGTGACCATTAAAAAAATACTGTAAAATCAATTTATCCGTACTTAAACCATGGCAAATGATTAAAATACGGTATTCAAGTGAAAAACACTTGACTTTAGTCACATTTAATCCCTGATCCATACCTTAAAAAATCCGAAAATTATAGTTAAATTTATAACATTGCGAATATTTTATATATTTTAAAATTGTTGACTTTTAAACAAAAAAAAAGTTTTATTTAAAATTAATAATATACAAGAGTAATTTCATTTTTGTTATTTTGTACTTTTCGGTGTTAAGAAAACATAATGTTCATAGTTTTTTGTCATAACATCTATCTATTTAAATTGAAAATCACCTATTTAAAGTTAAAATAAAAAAACCTACAAATGTAAGTATATTTATACAAAAAATCTAAATTTCTTTATATTACCGCATTTAAAATAAAATTACCTTGCTACCTTTTGCGGCTCAAAATTACCCTAAAAAAGGGTAATTACCGTACGGTTAACATCACTGAATGGCAAGCATATCAGCAGACACATACATACTTAACAACAAATTGCAATAGCATTTTTCTGAAAAATAAAATTAACCTGTGTAAGGTTTAGCTCATTAGGTTAAGCCCGTCTAGAGGCAGCCTTAGGAGTTAGAGGGTTAATGGTTTTACCAAATTCGTCAGCTAACGTTGAACGAAAATTTAATTTAAATAAAACTTAAATCAGAAATCGTTTGCAAACGAAAACAATTGAAGGCATTTTGTATGCAAAGGATTATTGAAAAACCAATTTTTCGGATTGCTTCATACAAATATTACAAAAAATTTATTAAATAAACACTGAGCAGATAGTCTGAGTTTATACGGTTCATTCTTTACTGAAAAGATTGCTACTTTATAGGCGAGAGAGGCGAGGGGTATGTACTCGTTTCTTTTCCACTCGCCCCTCTCGCCTATAAAGTAGCAATCTTTTCAGTAAAGAATGAACCGTATAAACTCAGACATAGCTTGTACGATTGTATTAGTCTCAAACTACCCAGCGGGAAAAAGAAGGAGTAGGAAGGCCTTCTAGAAGGCCTTTGTACCCCTCCTTTTGGATGTACAAGGCCTTCTTGCTCCATTCCATACTCATATATTTTTTACACACGTTGTCATTGCGGAGAAGGCCTTCCGCTCTCGCTTCTTCAGCAGGTACATAAGAAGGGTAACGGGACCAAAAAAAAATTGATTTTGCTTTTGCTTGTGCAAAAAAACAATACAAAAAATGATACTCCCTTCTCATAGAAGTGAGTGTGGAAGGTTTATCTTTTATACGAAAGAGCCGAGGCCTTCTATGAGGCCTCCTTTAGCAGTTAGATAAGAATAGTAATTGAATCAAAAAATCTTTTAAGCAGGCCTTTAAAAAGGCCTGAAGTAAGAAGGTCTTCTGAGTTTTCCCGCTGGGTATGTTGATTAAACATATTTAATTACACAGTTTAGCTAATATGTTTGTAGTATATTCATTGTATATCGTCAGCTATACAGTGGGACATTTTGGCATGTTTGCAGCTAAAGTTAGCATTAACAATTTTGATTTAGCTGCGAAATGTCCATTTAGCATTTGACATTTTGTTTGGCATTTTTATTAAATGCTTTTAGTTTTTTTTTCCTTCCTTTCAAAATACATTTTGACTTCAAAAGTTGCACGCAAAAATAAATCTCGTATGAAAATGGATAATTTATTTTTTTTTTGTAATTCCCTCGAATTTTTGGAAAACTGTTTGAGCTTAACTGAAAGAAATAATAAACTAATGGAAAGAAAAATCGTTTGTATTTTGCTTGTACCCGGGGTCTAGCGGCCCGCCGAAATTTTACATTTCAACGTGCTATTTCTGCTGGGATTTTACCAAAATCTACCCACTTGTTAAATTCTAACATTCATTTCAATGGGGTTAGAAATGAGTTACTAAAATGTTTTTAGTTTTTAATAAAATTGTATACTGGCAAAAAAATTTTAACAAAAATCTTGCAAGAAAACTTTTGACATTACATATTTTTAAATTATTCCCAGCATTTTCTGGCTAATGCCGAATTTAGCTTTTGGAAAATTTTAGGATCTGGTCACACTTGTTTTGTTGAACAGCTGTTTTATAAGTCTGAGTTCATACGGCTCATGTCTTATTGACATGATTCTTCCCTTTTCTTCTTTGAACATGAATTGGCGTTCAAATGATTCATGTCATGTTGACGACATGTTTTTTATTTTGTATAGTCGTGCCTATGCATATGTGCTTTTTTGATATTGAAAACAAAAACAAAATTAAACAGCGAATGAAAAAGCAAAGCGTACCGACAGTACATGCATCTGTGTACTCGTTTCTATCTCCTCGCCCCTTTGCCTATAAAGTAGCAATCATGTCATTAAAACATGAGCCGTATGAACACAGATTAACTGTGTTTTTATCCCACTTTTTATTGGGCTCATTTGTGCTTTATACCATTCTTGCTGTGGTAAGTTGGATGATAATGTACTGCATTATCATAAATTCGTGTGTCTTTACTAATGGCGTTTTCTTTTCTTAGTAAAATTCTGCATTTATTCTGCCTTTTACATTTTGTTATGTTCTTTTCTGAAAAACATGTGTTATTTTAAAAGTGCAAAGTGTTCTTTTCTGACGATGTTCCCTTTTAAATAAAAAAAAATGCTACATGTTTAACACTCATTTCAATTAAAGGGGCATGAGTGCAGCACTAGATTAAAGCGAATTCCGTACAAGGTGGTGGCAAGTTTTGTTGTAGTTTTGCCACCACCTGTAGTTGAATTAACCTTGCGCTAGATTAACAGCTGTATTTCTCATTCAGAAATATAAAATATTATAAATTATTTTTGTAGTGGGTGATAATTACATAGTTTTTGAAGTTGATATGGAAGCAAAACATGTTGTGATGCAATATTTGTTGGAATCATCTTCGTCATCAGATGAAGATTAAGAAATATTTGCGGTATTGCTTAGAAGAAACTTTTTGCCGCGAGCTAAGGACTTTGTTGAGAATGAAATATATCAATACTCTGAAAACGATGTAAGCAAACATACATATTTCAAATGTTTTTATTTAAAATTTAACATGTTTTATTCATTCATTTATTTTCAGTTTAAGAACAATTTACGACTAACCCGAAAAAGCACACAGTACCTATTAGAAAGGTATTCCAATTGGAATATTGTCCGTAAATATCAGGGATGAAGAAAACAGACAAGCGAAGAAAAACAAGTTCTTTCATTTTTATGGTAAAATGTATTTGTACATATTTAAAATAATATTCTTAAAGCATAAACTTTATTTCAGGTTCAGTGGCAACAAAACTACCTTTAGAGAAGTGGTAAATGTTTTTGACGTGTCATTGTCAAATCTTCACACGTCTATTTAAAAAGTTATTAAATTTTTATTGGAAGAAGTAGCCCCTGAAGTGATAAAATTTCCACAAACTAACGCTGAGAAAGAAGCAGTGGCCAGTGAATTTCAAAAGGTGGGAAATACAGTAAATATTATTTTAAAAAAACACATTTTTATCAAATTTGTTTTAAAGATTTTTGGTTTTCCAAATGTTTTGGGGTGTATTGATGGAAGCTACGTATCTGTAAGAACTCCTAAACATAAAATTCGTTCCGCTCTTCAAGGAATCTGCGATTCAAAGCTGCAATTTTTAAATGTATATACAGGAGTTCCCAGTAAAATTCATGATTCACGGATACTGAAACTTTCATTTATAGGTAAAGATTTGCCAAATTTATGTGCACCAAAGTATCATTTGTTGGGTGATTCAGCCTACCCGCTAAGAGAATACATTTTAACACCGTTCCGTGATTATGGCAATTTAAAAAAAATCAACAATGCATTTTTTTAAAATTCAATAAAAATAAAAAAGAAAACCGATTAAATTCTAATTTGTACCATCAATTGCCAAGGAAAAAAATAGTGTTTCAAGAAATTAATTATTCAAGTGAATCTAATATTCATTATTTAACCTCAAACAATGTGAAACATTTTTCAAGCATAACAGCGGATCACTCTTAAAAAAAGGATTCTACTGGAATCGATAGATAAACATACTTAAATTGATTTAATTGCAGCAGAGTTACGGGATTTTGTAACAGATAGAATAAATAGAGAAGACTTAGAGGAAACTAAAGATCTTTTTATTGAATTAAGAAGCCTAGCGCATTTAATAAAAAGAAATTACCCCGAAAAGAAGAAAAGTATGTTCATAGGTTCTAAAGAAAAGTCTCAAGAAAAAGCCCCATGCAAAATATGTGAAAGAATGGGAAGAAAGTTTCGCCACCATTCTGAACAAGTATGTTGGTTCAAAGTAAATGAGAAGAGTCAAGCAGAAAAAAAGAATGAAATAAAGTACATATGTTTATAATTCCGAGATAGAGGCTGAACTTAACGACATAAACCCAAAAAAAACTAGATATAACACAATTAATAAAAGTCAAACTATTGCTGCAAGATACAATAGAGACGACTGGGATATATGTTTCTGGTTCCAATGTCTCTTTGATAAGTTCAAAACTTTTAAAATTTAAAAATAAAGAAATAAATGCGCAGACAATTAATGGTGAGAAAAAAACAAAAGAAACAGTTAAATTAAAAGTAAAAATATTCAATATAGAGGAAGAAGTAGACTTACAGTGTGAAGCATAAATCAAGGTACCTCCTTTGAAATAAAACAATGTTTAAAATTTGTTTTAATAACAAGTAAGAAAGTTTGTGTTTTTTATTCCAATTTTGTAAAATTATTCGTATGCTACAGCCAGCAAAATTATGCAGTCTTGTTCTAAGAAACAGCCATAAAATAGGTGGGGTGTCACAAAGCCATAGGACATAAAGCCATATGGCGTTAAGTCCCATTCCATTGAGACATAAGGGCATATGCCATAAAGTCTCATTATAAAGGGACTTAACGTCATACATTTTTTTCCGAAAATGAGACATAAAGCCATATTTTTAATAATGATTGCATGTCACCCTATTTCATGTAAAAAATACATTGTTGTTTCATGTCGCCCTGTTTTATGTCAAAAATGCATTTGTCTGTCAAAATGTTGTTGGCAATCAATCAAATTCCGACATTTATCTCTCATTCAATAGGGAGATAAAGCCTTTTTTGTTTTTTTTCATTTGAATGGGAGATAAAGCCATCCTGACCTTAACTCACATTAGCAATATAAGATATATATTAGATATATTTCAGTTCCGGAGACACTAGAGTTAAGTTTTGAAATCTAGCTTCGCATACTAAAGTTTTTCTGCGTGGCGGCCTGCGGCCGCACTTAGGGGTTTTTTCCTCCAGTAGGACGCGGCAGGTGGTTTCGCTGAATAAAGTTTTCCTGCGTGCGTCACAAGAATAAAAAAATGTTTTCCAATGATAACTAAGGATTTTTCCTTTCACAAAATGTTTGCAGCTGTAATTCCTGGAGCCTAGAAATTTTGGATTTTTTTAAATCATTAATTTCATAGATAAATAGGCATATTTAGTGAAATAAAGCGTTTGTAACGCAAAACATCAAATGGGACATAAAACCATAATGGCTAAAATTGATATGAGACTTAAGGCCATATCAAAATTATGGCTTTATGTCCGTTTGGATTGAGACATAAAGTCATTATGGCTTTGTGACACCCCACCCATAAAATATCCTTAAGTTCCTGGCAACTCCATAATTTTGCACAGCAAAAGTCTTGGTACCCTCTGAAGTGATCTATGTTTAAGTATTGGCATCTCAATTATTTTAAATGTTTTTTCTCTCTACATTTATAAGAGTACATTTAGAATGTATTCAGAGTTATTTCTTGTTGATATCAGTAGCAATAATTGGGTTTTTATTGAAAAAAGTGATAGCAAGGAGCTATCCTTTCAGGAGCACAATATTATTATTAATAATCATAGATTGGGGAAATCATATTCTTAAATTGCTCAAATAACTAACTGAAGTAAGTCAACAATACAAAAGGTAATAAATTGCTTTCAAAAAGAAAAACGAATTGAAAATAAGACCAGGTCTGGGCGTCCTCGCAAGCATAGTATCCGAGAAGAAAGAAAAATAGTGTTTTTAATTAGGAATTTTTTTTATAGTTAATTTATTTTTATTATTGAATCTTTCTTATCGAAATTTACAATATGTATTCAAATCTTAATTCTACTTGTTGTTTATTAGTTGTTACCAATGTAACCACTAACTGCTGTATTTAAATTTTAAAAATGTCTTCTAGTCAGGCTCAAAGTATCGGTTCTTTTTAGCCCTTGGTGACCTTCGAACTGAAGCAGACCCCGAGCGAGGTAGTTAGGGTGGGCCATTTGTTTATCTATGTAGCTAATTGAATATTTTTTAATTTCCTCCTGGACAGTGGGGACGTTGAGATCTCTTCGGATAATATCATTACGTATATACCATGGGGCGCAGACAATTTGTCGTAATATTCTAGACTGTCTTCTTTGAAGCTTTTGGATGTTTGATGCGCAGGCAGTTACTCATAGTTGGATGCCATATGTCCATATTGGTTTTATGATGGACTTATATAAGAGAATTTTGTTGTCTAAAGAAAAGTTTGAGTTTCGACCTAGGAGCCAATGTAGTTGAGCAGCTTTACATTTCACAGCCGTTATTTTCGCTTCAATATTTTTTTTTTTTTTTCTCAATATTATTTATTGAATCTTCATACATTTAAATATGAACTAACAATAATTAATCAAATCTTAACCTAATACTTTATTTTATGTCCTGCCAGTGCCAGACAAAAATTTTCTTCATCACGGGTTCTGTTCACTTATCGAGGTGTTTGTCGCTCATCTAATTGGATAAGTGCTGCAGTGTCTCTTCTTCTTAAGCGAGTGTGGCCGCTGTCATTTAAAATATTTCGTGCTAGTGGGTTTGGATGCAATTCGAGCCTTTTTAAGTATTTTACTGCATATTTCGTAATCATAGTTTTGACTAATGGAACATTGAGGTCCTTGTGAATATTTGAGTTTTTTACATACCAAGGGGCAGCTGTGATTATTCGAAGAATTTTATTTTGGCGTCTTTGAATTTTTTCTATATTAGAGGCCGAGGCAGTGCCCCATAACTGAATACCATAGCACCAGATTGGCTTTAAGATGGAGTTGTAAAGAAGAAGTTTGCAGTCGAGACTAAGGACAGAGTTTCTACCAATAAGCCAATGAATTTGAATGGATTTTAGTTTCATTTGAGTTAATTTTGCCTCTATATGGCATTTCCACGTTAATCGCCGATCCAGATGTATACCGAGATATTTTACATGCGAATGTTGAGGAATTATTTGATTGTTGATTGTAATATGGGGGCAAGATTCCCGGCGCAAGGTGAATGTTATATGCACGCATTTTTGCTCATTGACCATGATCCTCCATTGTCTTAACCATATTTCTAGTTGAAATATATGATGCTGTAAGTAACGAGATGCTTCATAACGGTTTTCGTGGACGCTTAGAAATGCTGTATCGTCTGCAAATGTTGAAGTTTGGGTGTAGTTGCTTGTTGGCATGTCCGAAGTATAAATTAAATATAATAGAGGGCCCAGGATGCTGCCTTGTGGGACTCCAGCGCCAATGGGCTGAGGTGAACTTAAGAAATTTCCTTCTTTAATAATAAATTGACGACCGACTAAGTAGCTTTCTAGCAGCTTGTGTGTGTTTGCTGGTAAATTTTGCTTCAATTTATGTAATAAGCCTTCATGCCAGACTTTATCAAAAGCTTGCGAAACATCGATGAAGAGTGCTGAGCAGTATTTTTTTTCTTCAAATGCTTTTCTTATGACATTTACTATTCGATGAGTCTGTTCGATTGTGCTGTGTTTTCTTCGAAATCCGAACTGATGGTTTGGAATACATCTATTTTCACTTAAAATCGGTGTTAATTTTGAAACTAATAATTTCTCAAATAGCTTTGACATATTTGATAATAAGCTAATAGGCCTATATGACTCAACTTTTGTATGATCTTTACCTGGCTTTGGTATCATGGTAACTAAGGAAACCTTCCATTTTTGAGGATAGTATTCAAGGCGTAAAATAGCATTAAAAATAAAAAGAATAATTTTCTTTGCTGTGCGAGGTAGCTCTAAAAGCATTTTATTACTGATTTTATCAATACCAGGTGCCTTCTTAGTGTTTAAGTCACAAATAGCCTGTTCGATTTCTCTTATCTCAAATCTGAGGGGAATAGCTGCTCTAGCAGCAACAGGTGGTAACTCGACCGCAATATTGTGAGATATATTTGGTGTAAATACGTTTTTCAAGTGACTAACAAACAGATTTCCTTTTTCAATATCGTTTCTTGCCCAACTACCATTCAAGTTTCTCAATGGTGGCTTAGATATAACTGGCCTTTTTAGATTTCTAGCTGCACGCCATAATGAGTAGTCAGATTGTGGAGTTGCATCAAGTTCCTTAAGATATTTTTCTAGAGAAGCCGTTTTCTGAGTCTGCAGTAACTTTCTTAGCCTTTTTGTGCACTCTTTTAATAAATTCTTAAGTTGCGGGGATCTGTACAGTTGCCACTCTCTTCGAACTCTCCTTTTTTCAGTCAAGAGCCGCTCGACATCTGAAGAATATATTTTATTATTTTTAATTTTTTTGGGGGTAACGCTGGAATGTTGAACAGCTAGTTTAAGATAACTGTCAAAGTTAACAATAGAGAGATCCACATCCTCCGGTGTACTAAGCGGAATATTTTCTAGGCAATGGGCACTGAGAAATTTTTTATATTTTAACCAATTTATTTGTGTGGCTGACGTCGCTAAGTAACATGACGGAGATACAATTCTATTTGGGTTCGATATAGTAACAATTGTAGGTGTGTGGTCGGATGATAATTCTAAGGAAGCTTCAACATGAATCGTTTCTGTGGGGATGTTTTTAACCACGCCAAAGTCGATAACATCTGGAATTTTTTGCTGATCAGTAGGCCAATATGTTGGTTGTCCGCTCGCGACCACGTTTAAACCCATTTTAGAGATTGTGTTAAACAAAACACGACCTTTTGGTGTTATAAGTCGTGACCCCCAGAAGGTATGTTTAGCGTTATAATCGCCAGCGGCGAGGAAACAGGGTCCTAATGATTTAAAATATTTATAATATTGGCTTTCTGATATGGCAAATCTAGGTGGAGAGTATAAAGAAGAAATTACTAAGTTTCGATTAAGCTCTTCAACACAAATAGTCGTTGCTTGCAGATAATCTTCACAATGATCAAACATTAAGTAGTGTTTGATTCGGGCTTTTATCAAAATGGCAGAGCCTCCACAAGCTCTATCTCGAGGGTCCTTAGTATCATATAGTATATAACCATTGATTTTAAACGTATTTCTTGAGGTCAAGTGAGTTTCAGAAACCAACATGACATCAATTTGTTTATTTTTTAGAAAGTATTCTAATTCATTTTTATGTTGGCGGATGCCGTTTGCGTTCCAAAAACAGATTTTTAAACAGTTCATGGCTTGTTAAGTACAGCTTGCAATAACATCGATTGCATTCTTAGAATTTCCTGCATCATATTACCCATTGTGTTCGTAAAATTATTAACTGTTTGCACTAATGTTTCCATTGTTTTTTCTAAACGACTTAAATTAGAAACTGGAGTTTCATCATTACTTGGCGAGGCACCTTGCATTGGCTCATGTTTTGATTTTAGGACGTTAGCATAAGAGGTTCTGTTATTACTAGACTGGGGGGCTTGAATTGCATTTGTGATAACTTGATTTGCAACCTGCATTTGAGGGGCATTTGTTTTCGGTCCAACCGTCTGCTTGACGATATTATATACAGGGCATCCTCTATAATTGGCAGTGTGATTACCGCCACAGTTGCTACATTTTTTTACGTTGGGGTCGGTTTTAGACTTATCGCAAGAAACTGTACCGTGTAACTCACCACATACTACGCAAACAGGGGGTAAGTAGCAGTATGCCTTTGTATGGCCAAATTCTTGGCAGTTTAAGCACTGAACAGGTCCATTTTTTTTGTGCGGCTCCTCAATTGTGATTTTTCTGTGTAGAATATATTTTAAACTATAAATGGGATGCGTTTCGTTTTTTTTTAACTTAATGTCGCCGGGCTCTAATTCTACTCGAAATAGTGGTTGTGGATTTTTGTCTCTATTTCTAATATTTACCACGTGTTTAATCTTGAAGCCTTTTTCTTCTAAGAAAGTTTTAATTTCCTCTGGGTCTACGCATGAATCAATTCCCTTGATCACCACCTGGAGACCTTTACTGCTCTTGAGTTGGTATGTATAAAAACTTTTTTTAAGTGCCTCAAATTTGTTAATAATTTTGCGAAAATCATTTTCATGATTCACTTGGATTTTCGTTTCATTTATGCTTCCTCGCTTTATTGCGGCTACATAAAACGAATTTTCACCAATCAACGAAATTAAACTCTTTATTAGATCATTTGAGTTATGCTCCCTAAGATAAATCGGGGGAGGCTTGGACGATCTTATGACGTTTGGTGCTTCAGACGATTCATCCTCCAGAATTGCAAAGCGATTTTGGGAATTTATTTTGTCAATAGATGGCACTTTTGATGCCGAAGCAACAGCTGAAGAGGTAGGGCTGCGACCCCGCTTGAGGACTGTTATATACCTGTCCATACCAACTTGGACTTGAGGCTTTTGGCAACTTTTTACAGGGGGGTTTTCCATTGCATTTGAGTTTTGGTTCATGGTATCATTTCCCACTAAATTTATTTTTGACGACGCGGCAATACTTGTTGGCCTGGCAACACTTGTTTCAAGGTCTAGTTTTAGTTTTTTTAATGAGTCACTATCCACCGTTTGTGTAAATAAAGAGGGTGAGAGGGAACGAGTACGAAAGATTGGCTTAGCCGTTAGGTAGTTAATATTGTTTTGTCTTGTTTTATTTATTTCAACATTATTTTCGTTGGCATGCACTGTCACATAAGCATTTCTATCATTTAATTTTATTGTTGTTACATTGTTTTTACTCATGCAAGAAATTGTTTTTGTTTTTCACCGTTTTACTGTGCTTTTAATGTTTTTATTATTTATTGTATTTTACAACAACGCCAAAAATAAGAAATTTAAACTAAAATGTTTGTGCACAGAATATGTATACATACACATGTATGAACATTCATACGTACATATGTATATATTTTTGCTTAATTTATCTTTATTTAATTTTCGTTTTAATTGTTCACTTTTATGTTAAATAATTTAAATAAAAAATATCATATATTTTCTAGCGTCCATTCGCTTAGTATTTATATTCCAAAATCAAATTTAATTAATAATAAATTAAAATCGTATGCGGGGTTGAAAATACACGTCCGTTTCACAACAAAGCACAAACTGTATGTGACAAACTGTCGCTTCAATATGACGTGACCACGTCAATCGTCTATCTAACTATATAAATTCCCAAGTATTTTACATAATTTTCTACCGGAACCCTGACGTTATTTATTTTGACTGCTGGGCACGTTTGTCTTCTGAGAGTAAAAGTTAAGTGAGCACATTTAGCCGGATTAACCTTTACTTTCCATTTGTCCAACCAGGCCTCTAGTTCGTTGATGTGAGACTGTAGATTTTGCGATGCGGCTTTTGGTTAACGCTAATAAATGCTGTGTCATTTGCAAATGTAGAGGTATGCGTGCTCAGGTTTGTTGGCATATCCGCTGTGTATACTATATATAGTAGCGGTCCTAATATGCTGCCTTGGAAGACACCGGCAGTAATTTTCTTGAGGGAAGAGTATTTATCTTGCGACCTTACTATGAATGTCTGCCTGTTAAATAGCTCTCCAGAAGCTTGTGAGTGTTTTGAGGAAGAGTTCGTGTTATTTTGATGAGTAGCCCATCTCTTATACTTATATGTACTTCAAACGAATATTTTTTCGAAAAGCTTCGATAGGATAGATAATAAGCTAATCGGTCTGTTTGACGCAACCTGGCTAGCATCTTTTCCTGGCTTGGGAATCATAACAATTATAGACCTCTTCCATGAGGATGGGAAGTATCCGACTCGTAATATCGCGTTAAAAATGAGCACCAAGATTCTTGAAGCAGACGATGGTAAGTTTCTTATCATTGACCCTGTGATGCGGTCAGGTCCGGGAGATTTTCTAATATTCACTTTTTCTATTGCAGATTTTACATGAGTTATGTTAAATTTTATTGGATGATTTACCTTATCAGGGGCCTAATTCTCGCATTCGTGATCGAGTACTTTCTCGATTCGAAAGCAATTTTATTTCAGTCAATACTGAACGAATCAAAATTATTTTTTCAGTATTGTGAAACTCAAATGAATGCTTTACAATAACGAAAAAATATTTCCAATTCGTTCAGTATTGACTGAAATAATTAGATATAAAATTGCTTTCGAATCGAGAAAGTACTCGATCACGAATGCCAGAATCTGGCCCCAGGAATGATTGGACGACAGGAACAAGTATGTGCATCATGTGGCGTGAAAACTTTCTCAAGGTGGCCCGCGAAGGCGTTTAATTTTTCATTTGTGTTTTTTGCCCAAGTGCGGTTTTCCAGTCTTAATGGAGATTCTTGTGTTATAGGGCATTTTAAAGCCGTACAGCCTTTCATAGGCTATAATTCGATTTTTGTGGCATCTAGGCTGTTTAAATAGCCTTCTACTGCAGACTCGTGGTTCTGTCTCAATATGTTGCGAAGAGTCGTCAGTCATAATTGTAGTTGGGCCTTAATTGTTGGGGAACGACTGTGTTGCCATTGTCTTCTTAACTTCCTTTTTTCACTGATAAGGGGGTCTATATCCGTTGATGTATTGTAAGGAGCACGTTTAGTTGTCCGCTTAATTGGGGTTGCAGGAGGAACTAACTAATACCTAATAATTAGGAATGACCCCTTTAAAAGTGCACCAAATATTGCAGCCGAATTGAAAGAGTCCATGGGCAAAAGTGTTTCCGCGGATACAGTACGCAGATCAATAAAAAGAGCTGGGTACAACTATCGTACAGCACGCAAAAATCCCTATATAAGCGTATTCTTCGGAGTTAGCTTTTCTTTTTGCTTCCTCCATACTAAAGCACGTCCGTCTAAGCCAAAAATGTTGTACTTTGACTCATCCGAGAAAATAATCTTATCCTAAAACTCAGTTGGCTTGGTTTGAAAATTCATTCTGTTGACTTTGCTTATATAGGGCTTTTGCGTGATGTACGAGCGTTGTACACAGCTCTTTTAATTGATCTGTGTACTGTGTCCGCTGAAACCATTTTGTCAATGTACACTTTTAGCTCGGCAGCAATCTTTGGTGCACTTTTAAAGCGGTCATTCCTAATTTAAGACACTATTTTTCTTTCTTCTCGGATACTACGCTTGCGAGGACGCCCAGACCTGGTCTTATTTTCCATTTTTCTTTTTGAAAGCGATTTAATACCTTTTGTATTGTTGACTTACTTCTATTAGTTATTTGAGCAATTTTGGAATATGATTTTCCCAATCTATGATTATTTATAATAATATTGTGCTTCTGAAAGGAAAGCTCCTTGCGAGTCATTTTATTTAACACTTTTTTCAATAAAAAACCAATTATTGCTACTGATATCAACAAGAAATAACTCTGAATACATTCTAAATGTACTCTTATAAATGTAGAAAGAAAAAACATTTAAAATAATTGAGATGCCAATACTTAAACATAGATCACTTTAGATGGTACCAAGACTTTTGCTGTGCAAAATTATGGAGTTGCCAGGAACTTAAGGATATTTTATGGCTGTTTCTTAGAATAAGACTGCATAATTTTGCTGGACTGTAGTATACGAATAATTTTACAAAATAGGAATAAATAACACAAACTTTCTTACTTGTTTTTAAAAAAATGTTAAAAATTTTTTTTATTTCTAAAGAGGTACCTTGATTTATGCTTCACACTGTATTTGTCATAGATGGGAAAAATTTTAACTACGTTATTTTGATTGAACTGAACATCATAAAAACATTTAGGGGACATTTACACGGTGTCTTTCCAGACATGTCTGTTTTTGACATTCTCTTTTGAACATGCTACCAAAAACCTTTTGTCTTTTCACAAAAAGGTGGAAAATTTTGAGATTTATATAAACCACTTAAGTAAAGAGTATTTGTCAAAGATATGCGAACTTATTGACAATAATAAAACCATTTTTGCAAGAGATCGATTCGATACAGGTACAGTCAGACATTATGAAGCACGTATTGATCTTAAAGTAGATAAATACTGCAGTAAGAGACCATACAGATGTTCTATAGAGGACCGAAATGAAATAGAATAGCAAGTCTCAAAACTACTTGGGAAAGGCCTAATTGAAGAGTCTTACAGTCCATTTGCGGCCCCAGTAACATTGGCCTATAAGAGAGAGGATGGTAAGAAAACGAGACTTTCAGAGAATTGAATAAGATTGTAATTCCGCAGTCACAGCCATTCCCCCTCATTGAAGCCCTGGTAGATAAAACAAGAATTTGTAAATTTTTTTCAACACTTGATATAAACTTACCTTTTTGGGCAATTCCATTAAGAATTTAAGATAGGAAAAAGACTGGAATTGTAACCCAAGAAGGTCATTTTCAATAGACATGCCTCCTTTTCGGGTTAAAGACGTATCCTGCAATTTTTCAACGAATTTTGAGCAATATAATAAGGAAACACAAACTAACAACTTTCGCAGTTAATTATATAGATGACATTTAAAGATAATTTAATTTCGATAAAAGAATTTCCGATTCCAAACACTCAGAAATAGGTTCGTCAATTTTTAGGTAAAATTAATTTTTACAATAAAAACATAGAAAAGAGTTCAATACTCTTGGATCCACTTCACAACTTATTAAGAAAAGGCGAAAATTTTGTTTGGTCAAAGGAATTTAATGAATCGTTCGAATCTGTGAAACTATTGCTTTGTTCAAAACCTGTTCCATCGATTTTCGATAAAAACTCACCAATATATGTTTACACAGATGCAAGTATTAAAGGCGTCGGTGCAATTTTAAAGCAACAACAAAAAAATTGAGAAATCAAACCTGTGGCTTATTTTAAAAAAAAAAACTAAATTCAAATCAAAACAAGTAAGAGTGCTATATTCGGCTATGCCGAATATTATATACCCTTCACCATGATGAGATAAGAACAAAAAGTTATATACATAAGTAACGTTCTTTAGATAGGTATAAATAAATATTAATTGTGCCACGCCAATTTTTTATTTCGCCAAGCCGAAGAAAATAAAAAAGACAAAAATTTTATATATGTACCTAAGCCCGTTTCCTCTTTTGCCAAAGTTGATGTTTGAAATTGGTTTTATAATCTTAAAATCGTTTTTTAGAACA
Organism: Pollenia griseotomentosa; assembly: GCA_963931875.1. Classification (NCBI taxonomy): domain Eukaryota; kingdom Metazoa; phylum Arthropoda; class Insecta; order Diptera; family Polleniidae; genus Pollenia; species Pollenia griseotomentosa. The sequence continues at coordinate 172,500,991 of OZ007560.1, read as the reverse complement.
TAAGAAAATTAAAAAAAAAAATAGTGAAAAAAAATTCTTTTTGGGATTGGAACTGGCAATATCATCAGTCTCAGGAGAGAACTTTACAACTCGGCTACGAATGCTTTTACTGAAGAAGCGTTAAATTAAAATATATTGAGTCTATGAGTTTGTTTTTTTAGTTGAGCGGCATATCATATACATGCATTAATGTGTATGTGGATGCGTAAAATTAAACACATTACAAATAAAATCCACCACTTGTAGTGAAGGGTATAAAAAAACAACAAAAAAACCAGATTACCAACACTGTATTACCATAGCCACTGTATGACCGTAGAAACCAAAATTGAATTGGTTTGTGTGGTATGTTTATGTCGTTTTGGTAATACAGTGTTGGTATGGTAATGTCACGTCTAATTGGACCTTTAAAGGAAAAAATTTGAGGCAGTCGTGGTTTTTTACTCATATCTCAGCCATTTGTGGACCGATCTTGCTGAATTTAATGAATGAAAAACTTATATATACCCTATTCACCACCTGTGGTGAAGGGTATAAAAAGAAGAAGGCTATTTATTTAGAATATTTAGCGATAAAGGAAGCTATTAAACACTGGCAATATAGACTTTTGGGAACAAAATTAACAGTCTTTTGTGATTATAAGCCGCTAGAAAGAATGAACATCAGGTCTAGAACTGATGAAGAATTGGGAGATCTAACGCACTACCTGTCTCAGTATGATTTTGATATAAAGTATTCCCCAGGCAAACAAAACCTAGAAGCAGACTGTTTAAGTAGAAACCCGGTATTGGAACCACACGGCAATGAAGATGAACAGCTTAGAGCAATAAATTTTACCGTTCTAAAGAAAATTTTAAAAGACCAGAATGCAAAAAAAAAACTTGAAGAAAAAAATCATAAATTCATACTGAAGAAAAATATCTATTATAAAAAAGTACGAAAAAAGGAGAAAATCTTTCTGTCCAAAGAATTTAGCATAGAATTTATAAAAAAAAGTTCATAAACACTATTGTCATATCGGAATAAAACAAACACAAAACAAAATTAGTAAATTTTACTCACCGGAAAATTTGACTCAGAATATAAAAAAAACTGTGAAATATGCATTGAGAATATGTCGAGAGGCTCAAAATCCATTTGAAATAGTTTCAATAGACACCATTGGTGGTTTTGGAGGTTCAAGATCCACAAAAAATATTGACATCTTCTGGTTGACCATTTCACGAGATATGCATATATCCAAACATCAAAAACACAGACCGCAAGCGAATTTATTAAACTTGTGGAAAAAGTAACGGATAACAACATTGGAAAAGTTTTATCCGATCAATACACAGGAATAAATTCAAACGAGTTCAAAAATTACTTAACGGAGAAATCTATACCCATAATTTTCACTGCAGTAGATACACCATTTTCAAATGGTCTAAATGAACGGCTAAACCAAACTAGTATTAATCAAATTAGATGCAGGATAAATGAGAGCATGAAAAAGCGAGCTTGGACGACGATAGCACAGGAATGTGTGGAAGCATATAATGAAACTGAACATATAGTTACAGGATACACGCCAAAATATATTTTGGAAGGTGCAGATGGTTCACTTTTACCTAGAGGATTGAAACAACCATTTACATCTGAAAACTGGATTAAAGACAGGGAAAAGGCTTTACGAAATACCATAAGATCACATAGCTACAATAAATATGATACAAAAAGAAAACATGTTAAACAGGAAAAAGATGGATGAATTACGGATTGGACCATATCAAATACTAGAAAAAATTTAAAATTTTATCTATAAAATTAAAACTGGGCTAAACGATTCTGAATTTAATTTATTTCACATCGCAAAATTAATTCCCAAATCTACATATACCTATAGGTATATACATACATATTTTTATTTATTTATTTATTTGTATATCGCATACAACAAGATTTAAATCTTATAATTATAGTATGCGAATTAAGTTTGTTATAAAAAGTAGATTGTGTAGATAATACATTAGTGAATAACAAATTATACAATAATAAAAAATTAGAAATAAATATACAAAGTTTACTAATTATTATACTATATTAGACATACAAACATATATATTATTGGGAATAATTAAAATTAATGGTTTTTAAGTAAAATGTGCAAGTAAAACTTTTTTAAAATCTCTAGCGTTGTTCTTTGCTTGTAGAGAATTAGGAGGTGAGTTCCAAAGACGGATAGAATATACGAAAAATTGGTACTCAGAGACAAGGCTACGATGACTACATGGAATAAGTTTGTTGCTTCTATTGGATCTTGCAAATACTATGCGATTATATAAATAAGATGGTTCCTTTGTATATATGATTTTGTGCATCATGACAAGTATTTTCATATCCATAAAATTTTTAAAAGATATTTTGTAAAGTTTGTTTGAAAATGACGATATGTGATCATATTTGCGTAAACCGTATACGTATCTTATAATGTTGTTATATGTTTTGCGTAGTATGTTATTACTTGCAGAGTCACAGCTAGTGAAAATTTCACTACCATATAATAATTGAGGTATTAAATAGGTTTTTGCTATCAAAATTCTAGTATCATGAGGTGTAAGAAATTGTGTAGGCCATAATTCTCGTAACCTTAGGTATGTATTTGCAGCGGCTTTTCTGATGTGGCTTGACACCAAGATTTTTTGCAGATGATGCACATTCAACTTTCTGGTTATTTAGCAAGATATCAAAGTTCAAGTTTACCCGAGTTGTTTTTTTGTGTATAATAAGGCATTTTGACTTATGAGGATTAATTAAAAGTTTGTTGGCAATGGCCCAGTTGTAGACGTTGTTCAAATCAGTATTCAACTTATCCACATTTTCTTCAATAAGCTGTACCGTACTATCAATGTATATTTGCACATCATCTGCATACATGTGGACCTTTGTATATTTTAGACATTGTGGTAAATCATTTATATACATTGAGAACAATAGTGGCCCCAAAATTGATCCTTGTGGAACCCCTTTAGGAACTGGGATGGAAGATGAATATCCATTATTTAAGAATACCGATTGGCGTCTATTTGATAAATACGATTTGAGTAATTTGTTAGATGTTGAGAAAAATCGAAACAATTTTTGTAGTTTAATACTCAGCATGGAGTGGTCAACAGTGTCGAAAGCTTTTGAGTGATCCAGTAGTACAAGAATATTTAACTTTCCCACATCAATGTCCATACGAATATCTTCACACAGGTTAATTAAAGCAGTAACACAACTATGCTTCGATCGGAATCCAGATTGAAGGGGTGTTAATAGACTGAAACTTTGTATATGCTCATTAATCTGTAGGTACATTAGTTTTTCCATTACTTTAGAAATATATGGGAGTATCGCTATTGCCCCGAATTCGGAGTTAGATTTAGGAACCAGAATTATTTTAGCCTGTTTCCAGTTGCTGGGGTAGACGCAAGTTGTAATAATAGTGTTGAAAATATGTGAAAGAAATGGTAATAGCCTTGGTAGTAGGATTTTTATGAAACGGGGATTTATATTGTCATAGCCAATGGAATTAGACTTTATCGCCATAAAGCTTGATAATTCAGCTTCACTATTAATACAGCGAAATTTAAATTCACTACTTATATTGACATTTCCAATGGTGGTGAGGTAATTGTTTGTTAAAATGTTATCAGCAGCAGATGGTATGGTAGAAAATATGTTGTTATGTTCGTCAGCAGTTAAGTTGTGTTGAATGTTAATATCTTTTTTGCCAATTCCGATATCATGAATTGTTTGCCATGTCTTTTTGCTGGTTGCAGCATTTTGGAATCTTTCTGCATAAAATCGAATTTTAGCTTTCCTTATTTCTAGAGTTACTTCAGCTCTAAGTCTTCGGTAGTCGTTATATAACTGTGGGATTTTAAAACGTTTCCATCGAGAGTAAGATAAATCTCTTTGCTTTATCCGGTATTTTTTTTTTTTTTTTTTAATTTCCTAAGCTAATCCCGCGAAGCTCTATGCTTGTCTGCAGGAAAGAAACCAGAGTCTCTGGCGGGAATCGAACCCGCAACCTCGGCGCTGATAGACTAGCTCGCTACCAGCTAGCCTACCGAGGCACTCTTACTTATTGCTGGGCAGAACCATGGTCAAGTGCCATGATTTATGTTTTTTGCGGTATAAATAAATCGTACAAATAGGTAATTTTATCTTCGAAAAAGGATATTTGTTCATTTACAGATGCCATGTGGTAAATAGAGTTCCAGTTAATATATGAAAAATGTTCATCCAGAGCTTGATAATTAACATGTTTGAAGTCACGATACGTAAATTTTTGATCAAAGTGGTTTAGGCTGAAGTCATATGTGGTAAAAATAATATCATGCTTCGAGAAACAAGGAACAGATAGTTGACCTTATAACAGAACTTTGGATTTATTACAAACAAGAAACAAGTCGAGCAGCGTGATTGACGACGGAGAAAAATGAGTAGGTACAGAACAATTAACAGGTTTAATCCCAAGAGATAACAGATCGTTAGGAAATGTTGTTTCAGTTAGTAAGTTTGCATTAAAATCGCCGGCAATAACAGTATCAGCATATGAGAGAGAAAGTTCTCCTAGATAGTTAAGAAAATTATCGGTGGGCACATTACGATGAGGTCGGTATACACATCCTAGCAGTAATTTGTTACCATTTGATGTAATTTCAATAAATATATATTCAATTTTGTCTGCATTAGACAGGTTGTTATTTCTATTCAAGGATATGCTGGAGGATATAAAACGACATTTAATATTATTTTTTATAAAAATTGCAACACCGCCACCACGCGTTATTCGGTCAGCTCTAAACGTTCTGTATCCATCAAGATTTATAAAGCTGTTAGGCGTAGTTTCATTAAGCCAAGTTTCCGATACGCAAATAACATCTACAGATAAGTTTTCGAAGAATAATCTGAACTCGTCAATTTTATTGTTTAAACTTTGAGCATTGACATGAGATATGTGAATACCATTTTTAATTTTGGTAAGAACACGTAACATATTCATTGATCCATCATTGGAACTACGAAGATAAATACAAAATGTTTTAAAGATGAAAAAATTATCAATATTTCTAAAATAATTGCATAACAAATTAAATTTAAAAAGTTAACCTTTAAATAAAAATAACTAATGATATAATGAGGATAAAATATACTATTGAGAAGTTTAGTTAGAATACATGTTGAAAGAATCGTTGCTATGTGGTACATTGTTAGCTGGAAGAAAAAACTCATTCAGCTGTTGGAGGTAGTCTATACGAACAGGTTGTTCAGTATTATAATTTTTAACATAAACTAATCCACGCATAGTGAAAACTGATCTAAGGTGATTACTCCTCTTGAGCCGTAAAGCTGATGTAAAGATGCTGTAGTTCGTTGAAGTAAGGTTTTCGTTGATGTAAATAGGATCACCAGATTTATATCGCTCAGAGTTACCCGACTTAAAGCCAATATGCTTGAGCATTAAAGAACACCGATTAGCTTTTCTAAATCCAGCTAAAGATTTTAACAAAAAAAATTTATCGTATGGAGACATAAGTTTCACAATAATAACAGCATCAGGTGAATTGTTTCTGTTTTTATTGTTTCTGTTTTGTAAACGATCGATGGCCTTTACAGGGGGGGGTTTTATATCCAAAGTGTGACAAATGTCATCAAAGATTCCCGGTAGATCTTCATCATCATAAAATGGGAGTTTTACTGTCTAAGGTGCTGTAATTTAAGTTCGTTTAAGTCGGATTTTAGTAATGTTATTTCATCCGATACACTTTCTAATTTTGATACTCTTGTGGTGACATCAATTAAGCTTTTATTGAGCTCAATCATATTATCCTCAATTTGTTCAATTTTGCTTAATATTCGATGCTCGCTTTCCATCACTAACTATTTCATTAACTTGGTTAATGCTTCCGTTTGTTTTTCAAATCTCGAGTCTAGCAACTGTAGTAAACGGAATGGAGAGTCGATATTAGGAAGACATATATATATATGTATGTACATATATAACTATATGTAACCTCGTGTATACCATCTAACAATATTTGAAAAGTAAAACAATTGCTAAGCCTATACTAGTAACAAAATACTTTTCAAATACAGGGTGGCCCAGAAAGACCAAAGTGGTGTGAATTCCTTATAACTTTTTATTTAAGACATATTTTTTTAATTTTTTGTTTTTTAAATACAGTAAATTTATAGGGAATATTTTTAGATTAGTTATTAAAATGATATCCCGCAAGTGGTGGCCATTTTCTGCTTCGCACAAATGTGGTCTTTCCAACACATTTTCCATGGCCTTTCGCAAAACTTCCGGTGTTATGTTGTTAATTTCGTCTCGAATATTGGTTTTTAATTCCTCATCCTGTTGGAACCATATTTGCGGATGATTTTCCACGGCTGGCCTTACAAAATTCTCCAACATGGCCCGATATCGATCACCATTGATGGAAATGGCGACACCTCGTTCATTTTCAAAAAAATATCCTTTCTGAAGAAACACCGCACCAAACAGTACACTTAACTGGGTGTAATTGTCGTTGATGAAGTACTCTCGGGTCCATATCCTACAGTTTTGCTTGTTAACGAACCCATTTAATTGGAAATGGGCTTCGTCACTCATAACTAAGTTATGAATAAAATTAGGATTCTCTTGTGCTTTTTGCTGGAAATAAATTGCATAGTCAAGTCGTTGCTGGTAATCCGTCGGTTGCAATTCTTGGACAAGTTGAATTTTGTATGGAAATATTCTTATGTACCACTTGAATATTGTCAAACGTGTGGACAGTTCGTAGTCTGCCGGAACCAGGAAGGTTCCTTACTGCTCCTTGTTGTCGAAAATTTGCAACCAGACGGTTTATTGTTGACTGAGAGGGTGCAACCCGCACATTAAATTGACGACGGGATGCACGCTGAGTCAACACAATGGACCGTTGATTTGAAAAGTAAATTTCCACGATTTGGGCACGTTGTTCAGTTGTGTATTGCTCCATTATAAATTGGCCAAGTCTTCTTTACAAAATACTGAAAGGAAAAGAAAAAAAAATTATAATAAAAAAGTTATAAGGAATTCACACCACTTCGGTCTTTCTGAGCCACCCTGTACAATTTAAATTAATCTCTTAAACAAACAAAAGCCCAAAAGAAAAAAAACTATACGACCATAACCATCTTATGCCATGTTTCCACGACGATTTGAATCACCTGCTTCGCTCTCTGAATCATGTTAATGAATCATGGTGTTTACACGACGTATCTACTTGCTTCGAATTGACAGTTGTCTTTAATAAACAAATCAGTGTTGTTAACTTTGCAATTTTAAAACGCACCAAAATGGAGAAAAAAAACGCAGCAAGATTAGAATTTCTTTTTTATTTAAAATATTTATTTTTGTATTAAAAATACAGCAGAATGTGTTTATTATTGCATTTTTTACAATTAAATACCGCTTAGAAAATTAAATAGTTCGAAAAAGTTAACCCCTTGGAATATTTCGGTTTACTTTTTCATGATTCTACTGTAAAACAATTAAACAGTCTTTACAGTTCAGAGTTTTTAGGAAAAAAAAAATAAAATTTAGCAAACATAAAAAAAAACTACACAAGTTTAGAAAAATTTAGACAAACATAGAAAATTCGTTTTATAAAGCTTTTATTAATCAAAAATATTTTTTATGAATATGGGGGATAGTATTTATGTTTGCATTCATTTGTACGAGATGATACATTTTTGTAAATTAATTTAATAAATTCTGCGTAAAACATTTTAAAAAGAGATCAAAAATTTATTATAAAAACTCCAAATTAATAAAGTTAATATTTTCATCATTATTGTTATCGCAGAAAAAATTTAAAAAAGCACCAAAAATGGTGCGAAACGCACCGAGTTGACAACTCTGAAACAATCGATTTTTACAGCTAGTTCAGATAAACTTGCGATAAAAATTGGAGAAGAGAGTAATTTTTCGTGCTTTCATATTGAATCTACTTGCTTCGCTCTCAAAATTTTGTATGGCGAAGCAGTTGCTTTGTTAATGATTGGCATGCGAAGCATGAATAGAGAGCGAATCACGTACCGTGGAAACATGGCATTAGCATAGTTGTTTTCCGTTAAAACTAAATTAATACTTAAAATATTTTTATTTTCCTAACATACGGCTTAAAATTAAACCCTAAGTCTTAAATTGCCTATAAGGTTAGATAATGTTTGCGGATTAAGGGCTATAAGCTCCTATATGCCAGAGGAACAGGTAAAATTAGATCTTGTATTTTGGCCAAAAGCACGTTGGATGTCTTCATTCTTTCTGATTTCAGTGATGAAGACACAACTTCAGCGGCCCTAGAGATGGGCGACATGTCGATTTGGATCGTCTCGGGCTATATGGCGCATGACCAGGATGATGAGCCACCCAATAGGCTTGTTCGTGGCCTGGTCACCAAAGCTGGCTCCATGGGTACCCCGGTGGTTATCTGTGCTGATGCTAATGCGCACCACATCACGTGGGGCAGCTCTAACACCAACACTAGAGGTGAGTCGCTATTTTCTTTTATCTTTAACAGTAATTTAGAAATAGCAAACATAGGCGCGGAACCCACGTTCATTGTAGCTAATAGGCAGGAGGTTCTCGATGTGACATTGGTCAGCTCGGAACACTCCGACTTAATAAGTAACTGGGCGGTCTCAAATGACTGTTCCTTTTCGGACCACAGGTATGTTGAGTTTCAATTAGGTTCACCCCCCTTGGGGGTGTGTACTTTTGTGAATAGGAGAAGGACGAAGTGGGACTATCAGGCTAGTCTACTCGCTGACTCTCTGGGCTCAGTCCCTGTCATTAATGGCATTACGGAGACTGAAATGGCAGTGGAATTCCTATCGGGGGCACTGGCCTGCAGGCCGGTGGTTAGGAGGAAGGGGGGCAGGCCACAATGGTGGAGCCCTGAGATTGCACAGTCTCGCAGAGACTGTCGTAGGTTGTTCAATATGGCTAAACGTCTGGGAAACTGGGCGGAATATAAGTCGGCATTGAATAGGTTCAAGAATTTGGTGAGATCGGCGAAACGGAATGCCTGGAGAAACTTCTGCAGTGGAGTGGAAGGCTCTTCTGAGACAAACCGATTGCGCAAAATAATGGCTTCTTGCCCGGCTGTCCCTAGCTACATTCAGAAAGCTGATGGTAGCTGGACTACGAATAGTCAGGAGACGCTGGGGGTCTTAATTGACACACACTTTCCTGACAATTCCCTTCCAACACCACGGAAGTACAATTGCTTATCAGAGCCTGGACCCGTGTCCATGTCCCTGTGCTATAATAGGCTCAATTGGGCGATAAGGAGCTTTGACTCCTTTAAGGCTCCTGGTCCGGACGGTATTATTCCGGCCGACCTTAAAAAGAATGCGGGGCTTCTGATTCCTTGGCTGTCCGCTATTTACACGGAATGTATTAGATTCTCGTACGTTCCCGACAGATGGACTAGATGTAGGGTTGTTTTCATTCCAAAGGGAGGTAAAGCATCCCACACCAGGCCTAAGGACTACAGGCCAATCAGCCTGTCGTCATTTCTTCTCAAGACCCTTGAAAGGGTCATTGACATTCATCTGAGGATGTCTATTCCTAGACATCTGCTCTCTTCATCACAGCATGCCTACACCAGGGGCAAATCTGTGGAGACGGCGCTTCACTCACTGGTCGGCTACATTGAGAAATCCCTTGAATTTCGGGAATACTCACTTGTGGTCTTTCTGGACATTGAGGGCGCTTTCAACAATGTCAGACCCAACTCCATCTTGGAGCCGATGGGGGAGGTGGGTGTTGACGATGTAATTTGTAGATTTATTGGCAATCTACTTGACAGTAGGATCATTGAATCCACGATGGGTGCTGCCAATGTTTGCAGATCTGTGCACGGGGGCACCCCGCAGGGTGGAGTTCTGTCACCTCTACTATGGAACCTGACGATGAACACTTTGTTGAGTCGGTTCGACAGACTGGGGATAAAAACCGTCGCGTATGCGGATGACGTGGCGGTGGCGGTCATGGGTAAGCACCTGGACACACTGTCCCGTTGTATGGAATCTGCATTGCAGATTCTAAGCTCTTGGAGCACCTCCTGTGGACTTGGCGTCAATCCACAGAAAACTGAGTTAAACTTCCTAGGCTAAATGGCACGGAGCTGACGCTCTCGAACAGTGCCAAATATTTGGGCGTAATTCTCGATAGCAAACTATCATGGGAACTCAACGTTCGTACGAGGGTTGATAGGGCCGTTGTGGCCTTATACACCTGCAAGAGATCCTTGGGCAGAAGTTGGGGCCTTGGCCCCAGGGGCGTCGAATGGATCTTTGAGGCGGTGGTAAAACCGATCCTCTTCTATGGGGTCATAGTGTGGTGGCCTGTGATGGGAAGGGGACGGTACTGCAGGATGCTTGAGAAAGTATATAGGGTGGCTGCGCTGATGATCACGAGATCACTCCGCTCGACACCGACGAAGGCGCTGTTTACTATGCTGAACTGGCTGCCGGTTGACATCATGGCCGAACAACAGGCCCTGACTTCCGCTATTATACTGCGGGCGGTGGGCCTATGGTCTTCGCGGAACTATGGTAATGCCAGGGTCATGCTTGGTGCATCATATGACCTGGCGGGGCTGGACTATTGCACTCCGGAACCCTTTTTCGGTGCTCTGTTCACAGTTCATCATGGTAATGATGATGAGCTGCTCGATAATACGCGATCTCTGGAACCGATCCAACGGGTCTACACCGATGGTTCCAGGATGGGCGATAGAGTGGGTGGAGATTTCTTCATCGGGGATTGGGACATTAGGGTCTCTTTTAGGCTGCCAGATGGCAGTAGTGTGCTGCTGGCGGAAATCTCTGCCATAAAGCGGGCGGCAAACTGGCTCAAGTACTATCGTATATCGAGGGATATATGTATATTTACGGACAGCAAGGCTGCCATTGCAGCTCTGGCTGGTGTCTTTACGACATCTATGTTAACAGTGGAATGCCGGATGTCTCTAAATGAGATCGCGAAACATTCCAGTGTAACGCTGACATGGGTACCAGGGCACAGTGGATGCCTGGGTAACCAAATTGCGGACGGTCTAGCCAAACGAGGCTGTCTCTTGGATGACATGTTAATCGACGGCCTGGTTGGCACTTCAATGGCCCGCTGCAGGACTCTCATCAGAAGGGAGTCGTACAGAAGGGCTCAGGGCAGATTGCAGGGGGAGCATACCTGCTTGATGGCCAGGGCTCTATGGCCTGGCTATGACGCGTTGAGAACGCGTGTACTACTCGGTCTCGGTAGGGACCGGATGAGAACGGTGATATCGGTCATTACGGGTCACTGGGTGATAGGGACTCATGCTAGGAGGATGGGTCTTGCGTATAATGACTACTGTAGGAGTTGTCATGATGAGGAGGAGGAGGAGACGGTGTTTCACTTTCTCTGCCAATGCCCCGGTCTGGGGAGCATTAGGTTTAGGCATTTTGGGAGACCAGAATTGCCATGTCTGGACGATTTGTCCAATGTGGGACTGAAATCGATCTCCCTGTTCTGCAGGGAGTCGGGGTGGTTCGAGGCTGCAGTGACCTCGGGGGAATAGTCTGGTGGGTACTGGCTGACTCCTGTCACTGGCTAGGGGTATCACAAAGGGACCGCTATAAGGACCCAAGTGAGTCGTCGTCGTGACGGCTGCCCATTTAACCTAACCTAGATAATGTTTGGGGAAAAAAGATTTAAGCTAAAATAAACATCCCCTAAACTTTTGATATTAATACTATAGCATGGAAAACATTTAGAAAAAAAACCCCATTGATTTAACACAAATCGTATTATTTTAAAAAATTATTTTATATAGGGAAACCCTAATCAATATTACATACCTACCTATTAGTTTTTTTATATTCATACTAAGCACATCCACATCAACTTATTTCGTTTGGTTTCTTTCATCGGAGCGGGTGATGCGGTAAGTTTTTACATGTTTTATGCCTAACTTACATACATATTTATATCCATCATACTTGCATTAAATTAATAAGAAACAAAAACCAATTAGTTGAGTTATAACAGAGTAAGGTTCTGTTAGCTAACATACAAAAATTATTAGACGTTATTAAGAAAGCGTTGCAATTCAATCCTTAATAAAATCTGTATTTCTCAAACTCTCTTGTTTTGTTTTCTCTTCATTAAATTAAAATGTAGTATCAAGGCGAATTGACTAGAAGGTAGGGTCAAGTCAACATATGGTGTTTTTTTTTCGGTGGTCGACTTGTCAAAGTTTGTATACAAACTAGTTTATTATGTAAACAAACCTATTTTTTTACTAGCTATTTTTTGACAACCCGACCACAGAAGCATTGTAGTTGTAGAGTTGACCTCACCTTCTATTCAATTCGCCTTGTGTAGTATGTTGGTTTTTGTTTCTTTTATCATCGCCAAAATATAATTTTAAAAGATTTGTTTTATTAACCTGTTGTGGTCAGGAAGTTAAGGGAAAAAATTAAATTAACTTTTATATGGCTTTAAAAAGATAAGAAAATTAAATTTATATCATCTACCTGAAATATGAAAACCAATATAATTCATTTGATTATAAAGTCCATTTACTAACTTTTTTTTATTTTGTATTTATTATTAAATAGTTACTTTAATGGGTTAAATAAAATGTTGTGAAGTATCATGAATTCTTAAATATAAAGTATTTGGGTGTTTTCTTGGGGCAACTAATAGAGTTTTAGTTTGGATAGAAATTTATATTAGGGGGTTTCGGTAAATTATAGGCAATGAAACCATGGCAGGTGAGGGTTCTGAGACCATATCTCTCCAGAACATCTTAGAGAGATTCTAACCATTCAGAAAAATCGACTACAACTTCATAAAACTTTCTTCTTTCAATATGACTAAGTTCGAGGCACGGCAATTTAAATCATTATCTAGTTATTACAGACCTACCACCTTACTGACATTTCCAAAAAAAGGGGAGTCTATAATAATAAATGTAATGGTAACCTAAAGTTAATTAGGGAAGGACCGAACTACCCCCCAATCCAACTGTTGCTAGCAACTGAATGGCTCCCGTAGTCCTTTCCCAACTAAGCTTTGAAACTCCCGAAATTGTTTCGTAACTGTAACAGTATCGAGGAATGATAAATAAGTCTTTACATTACTGACTATATTAGGAGGTACGTTACAACTGTCTATAATTTATTTTTCTTTTAATACATACTTACCTGTTGTTTTGATGATTTGCAATGTTGCATATCATTCAAACTGCTAGTTAGCCCTTTAAGCGTTTGCCATTTAATCTTTTGTATTGTAGATAGGGCTTTTTGCTAATAAAATCGCAAACTTTGGTCGAAAGATTTCAATAATTTTAGTGGAAATTTGTGTTGATACAATACATCAGAATCAATAAAAAAAAGTCGATTTTCAATATTTGGTTTATTGGGGCCTTTTGCATTTCAGGTAACGATATAGTTTTTAAAAACTTATAAATTATACTTGCTTGTAATTCAAAGTTTATTTTCAATTGTTTTGTTTGAATAAAAACTGTTACTCTGCTTTTTTTGTACAGTAAAAAATATTTTTTTAAACAAAAAAATTTAATTGCCTTTGATTTGTAACATTTAAATATTTGACGATTTCGTTATATGTTTGTGACGATTATGACGAATTTTGTTAAAACTTTTGACGATTTTTAAAGGAAAAAGCAAAACAACCCTGTACATAACACTAATAGCAAAATCACCACAATCAGCGTTGCCAGAAGATTTGGAAGGAAAATTTTCCTTTAGCGAAAAAAAATCTTATTTTGAAAAGTCAAGTTGAATCACAGTGCTCGTTGAATGCAGACGTGTTTTTTTTTTAACTCGGCATACGGTTTTTGTTTTCTTTTAACATACTTAAATAAGTTGTTATAAAATCATAATATTATTTATTAAATAAATAATATAATATCAGCGAATTGGACGCTTAAAAATAATTTTTAATTTGTGAACATAAACGTCAATAATTAAAATAATAAAAGTTATAATTTAATAAAAAAATGTATGTATGAACATACATACATAAACATACAAACATACATTTTAAGCAAAAACATTTCTTGTTTTTGTTTATTCTTCTTTTTTATTATCGGGGTTTTTAACAACAAATAACAAGAAGAGCACAATTAAACAAACTGTAAAATAAAAAAAAAAAAACTTATGAATGCGTACAATGCAAATACAATTAAACATAATGAAAGAAATGCATATGTTACAGTGAGTGTTGACGAAACAAAAGTAGAAACAAAAAAAAGAATCGATGATAGCAATTACCTAACGGCTAAACCTATTACTCGAACGCGTTCCCTCTCACCTTCTTTGTTTACAAATACGGTCGATCGTATTACAATAACAAGTTTGTTAACTGCAGGCGCTGCCGCAGAGCCAAAAAAAACTTTAATAAGTGATGATACGGTTAACCCCAAAACAGCCGATATGGACAACTCAGTAACTCAAGGAAAAATTTCTCAAAAGCCTACAGTACAAGTTGGTATGGACAGGTACATAACAGTGCTCAAACGGGGACGCAGCCCTACCTCTGCAGCAGTTGCTTCGGCCTCAAAAGTACCAACTTTTGATAAAATAAATACTCAAAATCGTTTTGCAATTCTGGAGGATGAATCCTCTGAAGCACCAAACGTCATAAAATCATCAAAGCCTCCCCCGATATATCTTAGGGAACAAAATTCAAATGAGCTCATAAAGAGTTTGATATCAGTGATAGGTGAAAATTCGTTTTACGTAGCGGCTATCAAGCGTGGTAGTATAAACGAGACTAAAATACAAGTCAATCATGAGAATGACTTTCGCAAAGTAATAAACAACTTTGAAGCACTAAAAAAAAACTTTTATACATACCAACTGAAAAGCAGTAAAGGTCTTCAGGTAGTGATTAAGGGTATTGACTCATGTGTGGACCCAGAAGAGGTCAAAACATTCCTAGAAGAAAAAGGCTTCAAGGTAAAACATGTAGTAAACATTAAAAATAGAGAAAAAATTCCCCAACCACTTTTTCGAGTAGAGTTTGAACCCGGCGACGTTAAGCTTAAAAAAAATGAAACGCATCCCATCTATGATTTAAAATACATTCTGTACAGAAAGGTAACTATAGAGGAGCCGCACAAAAGAGGTGGTCCCGTTCAATGTTTGAACTGCCAAGAATTTGGCCATACTAAGGCATACTGCTATTTACCCCCTGTTTGCGTAGTATGTGGTGAGCTACACGGTACAGTTCTTTGCGATAAGTCTAAAACCGACCCCAACGTAAAAAAATGCAGCAACTGTGGTGGTAATCACACTGCCAATTATAGAGGATGCCCTGTATATCGTCAAGCAGTCGGTTGGACCGAAAACTAATCCCCCTCAAATGCAGGTAACGAATCAAGTAAACAGTAATGATCTTCAGGCTCCGCAGCCTAGTAGTAACAGAACCTCTTATGCTAACGTTTTAAAATCAAACAATGTACCAATGCAAGGCGCTTCGTCAAGTAATGACGAAACTCCAGTTTCTAATCTAAGTCGTTTAGAAAAAACCATGGAAACATTAGTGCAAACAGTAAATAATTTTACAAACACAATGGGTAATATGATGCAGGAAATTCTTAGAATGCAATCGATGTTATTGCAAGCTATTCTTAACAAGCCATGAACTGTTTAAAAATTTGTTTTTGGAACGCAAACGGCATCCGCCAACATAAAAATGAATTAGAATACTTTCTTAAAAATAAACAAATTGATGTCATGATGGTTTCTGAAACTCATTTGACCTCAAGAAATACGTTTAAAATTAATGGTTATACTCTATATGATACCAAGGACCCTCGAGATAGAGCTTGTGGAGGTTCTGCTATATTAATAAAAAACCGAATTAAACACTACCCAATGTGTGATCATCGTGAAGATTATCTCCAAGCTACGAACATTTGTGTCGAAGAGCTAAATCGAAGCATAGTTATTTCATCTCTATATTCACCACCTAGATTTGCAATATCAGAAAGCCAATATTACAAATATTATAAGTCACTGGGGCCCTGTTTCCTGGCTGCTGGCGATTACAACGCAAAACATACCTTCTGGGGGTCACGACTTATAACACCAAAGGGTCGTGTTTTGTTTAATACCATCTCTAAAATGAATTTAAATGTTGTCGCGAGCGGCCAACCAACATATTGGCCTGCTGATCCGCAAAAAATTCCAGATGTCATCGATTTTGGCGTGGTTAAAAACATCCCCACAGAAACGATTTACGTTGAAGCTTCCACAGAATTATCCTCTGATCACACACCTACAATTGTTACTATAAAAAACACCAATAGAATTGAATCTCCCTCTGGTCACATAGCGACGTCAGCTACACATATAAATTGGATAAAATATAAAAAATATCTCAGTACCCATTGCACAGAAAATATTCCGCTTAGCACACCGGAGTATATAGATCGCTCTATTGTCAATTTTGACAGTTTTCTAAAACTAGCTGTTCAACATTCCAGCATTGCCCCCAAAAAAACTAAAAATAATAAAATTTATTCCTCAGATGTCGAGCGTCTCTTGTCTGAAAAAAGGAGAGCTCGTAGAGAGTGGCAATTGCACAGATCCCCTCAACTTAAGAACTTACTAAAAGACTGTACAAAAAGGCTGAGAAAGTTACTGCAGACTCAGAAAACGGCTTCTCTGGAAAAATATCTTAAGGAACTTGATGCAACTCCACAATCAGACTACTCATTATGGCGTGCAGCTAGAAACCTCAAAAGGCCAGTTGTCGCTAATCCGCCATTAAGAAACTTGAATGGAAGTTGGGCAAGAAATGATGTTGAAAAAGGAAATCTGTTTGTTAATCATTTAAAACACGTATTTACCCCTAACATATCTCACGATATGGCGGTCGAGTTACCACCTGTTGCTGCTAGAGCAGCTGTTCCCCTAAGATTTGAGATAAGAGAAATCGAAAAGGCTATTTGTGATTTAAACCCCAAGAAGGCTCCTGGTTTTGATAAGATCAGCAACAAAATGCTTTTGGAGCTACCCAGCATAGCAAGGAGAATTATTCTTTTAATTTTTAATGCTATTTTACGCCTGGAATACTATCCTCAAAAGTGGAAGGTTTCCTTAGTCATCATGATACCTAAGCCAGGAAAGGATCACACAAAAGTTGAGTCATATAGGCCTATAAGTTTACTTTCAAATATATCAAAGCTGTTTGAGAAGCTGTTAGCGTCAAAATTAACCCCAATTCTAAATGAAAACAGATGTATTCCTAACCACCAATTCGGCTTTAGAAGAGAACACAGCACAATTGAGCAAACCCATCGTATAGTAAACGCAATAAGAAAAGCCTTTGAAGAAAGAAAATATTGTTCCGCTCTCTTCATCGATGTTTCTCAAGCTTTTGACAAAGTCTGGCATGAAGGCTTATTACATAAATTGAAGCTAAACTTACCAGTAAACACACACAAGCTGTTAGAAAGCTACTTAGTCGGTCGAAAGTTTATTATTAAAGAAGGTGATTATTTAAGCTCTCCTCAACCAATTGAAGCTGGAGTCCCTCAGGGAAGCATCCTAGGCCCACTTTTATACTTAATATATACTTCGGATATGCCAATAAACAACTACACCCAAACTTCAACATTTGCTGATGACACAGCTTTTCTAAGCGTGCACGAAAACAGTCAAGAAGCATCTCGATACCTACAGGATCATATATTTCAACTCGAACTGTGGCTGAAGCAATGGAGGATAAAGGTCAATGAGCAAAAATGCGTACATGTAACATTTACCTTGCGTCGGGAAACATGCCCCCCTATTAAAATCAATAATCATTTAGTGCCTCAATATTCGCATGTAAAATACCTCGGTATTCATCTAGATCGCCGTTTAACGTGGAAAAGCCATATAGAGGCAAAATTATCTCAAATGAAACTAAAAGCCATCCAAATTCATTGGCTTATTGGAAGAAACTCTGTCCTAAGTCTCGACTGCAAACTTTTACTTTACAACTCCATCTTAAAGCCAATCTGGTGCTACGGTATTCAACTATGGGGCACTGCCTCGGCCTCTAATATCGAAAAAATTCAAAGGCGCCAAAATAAACTTCTTCGAATAATCACAGCTGCCCCTTGGTATGTTAAAAACTCAAATATTCACAAGGATCTCAATGTTCCTTTAGTAAAAACTATGATTACAAAATATGCAGTAAAATATTTAAAAAGGCTTGAACAACACCCAAATCCACTAGCTCGAAATATTTTAAACCATGGCGGCCACACTCGCTTAAGAAGAAGAGACACTGCAGCACTTACCCAATTAGATGAGCGATAAACACCTATATAAGTGAACAGAACCCGTGATGAAGAAAATTTTTGTCTGGCACTGGCAGGACGTAAAATAACGTGTTAGGTTAAGATTTGATTAATTATTGTTAGTTCATATTTAAAATATGAAGATTCAATAAAAAATAATGAGAAAAAAAAAAAAAAAAAAAAAATTTTGAAAAGAAAAATTTACAAATATTTATAGCAAATTTATTAACTTTTATAATTATTTCTAATAAATAAGAACGTAAAAAAGTCCATCTAAATAAAGAAGTTTCAATGAAAGTAATTAAATTCTAAAATTAGAGATATATAAATTTTGGACAAGAATATTTGGGAGCTATGAAGCTCATACATCATATGAAATCTTAACGGTTTTCAACTTAATATTATATTTTTTGATTGATTATGCCAGAGGCATTTTGAGAAAATTGCATTTAAAAAAGCTCATTGAAAATATGTATGTAGATTTTTCTTAATATATTCCTAATAAAATAATGTTGGTACACCTTTCAAAAGATATTCTTAAGCACTTATGTATGTATAAATGCTTTGTTTCAAAATGATCATAAATATGAAAAGTGGAATTTTCAAACTAAAACTTCTTAAGTTCCATTAGTTTTACCTTTTGGAACTAAATACATGAACTTTTTTGTTCTTAATATGTGATACTTTATAAAAATACGTTTTTTCCTTCCACAAATAATTTTTTTTCATCAATGTTCCCAAAATTAGCTTTTTTTATATTTTGTGTGCTCAGAAATAATGATGAATTTTTGTTTGTGTAAAGGGTACAAAAGTGTGCAAAACCAATAAACAACAACCTGATACAAAACCTCACTGTGTTAAAAATTGACTGTTTAAAAAAACTGTACCAAAATTCTGTCTGTATGTTGTACAAACCTAAACTTTAAAATCTTAATTTCTAAAAATAAAAAAATCTTCATTTGAGAAAAAATATCTTCAAATCAAAGTTTGGTCAAAAATAAGATAAAATCTTCATTCTGGCAGCGCTGACCACATTGTTATTTAGACTAAAATAGTACTTAAGGCCCAAATACATTGGTCAAATTCCCATCCAGCATTGTGGTACTATTAGTGAAAATGAGTTTGTATGTGTGACACCGACGATGCTTGATGGAAAATCAAAAAATGTAGATATTTAGCATGCTTGACGAGTGATTTTGATGAATGTATTGACGTTACTCTTCAAGCACCCACACTTTAAACGTGATTTCAAACCGAACAGTTGCTAAAAATGTCGGATGAAAAAAAATGCTTTGGAGGAAAAACAAGTTAGAGTGCTATATTCGGCTGTGCCGAATCTTTGATACCCTCCACCGACAGTTCGAATGTTTAAGGAGTAATATCTGTATGATGTCTTTTTATTATAATTATCTTAAACTGAGACGATTTGTTATTAATTATGGTTTTAGGAGACTAAACTGTTTTCCGGGAGTAGGGCATATATGGGGCCTAGGGTAAATTATGTACCGATCTTCACGAAATTTCACAGTATCATTTATAGTCCTATAAAATTGTGACGAGCCAAAATTTGTTATGATTGCATTATTTTTTACGGTTTTAGGCGTACTAAACTGTTTTCCGGGAGTAGTGTTTATATGGGGCTTAGGGTAAATTATGGACCGACCTTCGCGAAATTTTACAGTGTAATTTCTAGTCGAATAAAACGGACTTGTGCAAAATCTTATGTCATTCCGTCATTCCGCATTTTTGCATCATTTATGTTAGTTTTTGTAACAAAATTATCAAGTTTTTGAAGGTGGTGGTTCCACATTTTGATTCATAGCTCTGGTCCTACTGAACCGATTTTGCTGAAATTCAATCCCAAACTGCTTAGGATAACTACAAGCAATTTGACACCTTTGTTTATTTCTTTTGAGTTTTTCGAAAGTGAGCGTGTTTTCAACAGACGGACAGACGGACAGACAGACGGACATGGCTAAATCGACTTAGAATTACTCAATCAGCCAGAATATATATACTTTATGGGGTCTGAGATGAATAATAAAAAAGTTTCACACGGAATGACAAACTTAGTATACCCTTTTCACAACTAATTGTGGTGGAGGGTATAAAAAATGATGGAATTATGGAAAACTTTTTAATTAATAACTTTCTTCTTCTTTTCTTCAATTTTTGTTTTTATTTATTAAAAAGCAACAATTAAACAGTTGTTATCTATATTTTAATATTTGGTTGCTCCTGCTATTGTCGCTTCAAAATAAAATGCAAAATGAATGCTTGACAGCTGATCCAGCAAACGTATGTTCTAATGACAAGCACACGTACACGAGCTTGATGTCAAGCCTTTGACCAGTGTATTTGGGCCTTTAGTACTAAGCACTTCAGAGTTCTTTGTGAACTGGTATTATTTTTCGACGAACCATTTAATAATTAATTGAATTTAATAAAATGCTTATATCTAATATATTGATGCAACTGCGTTGTTTATTTCGGTTTCTTGTAAGCAAATAAAGGCACATATCTCTTAAAAAAATCGTCAAGCCTCAAAAATATTAGGCTTACAGAAAAAAACTTTAAAGTCTTAATTTTCACACAACATAATGGCAACAAAGGAATGTTATTCTTCTCTCAAGAGTAAAGATTAAAAATCTTAACACGAAATAATTACAACTTATGAAGTGGTAACATATTTACTATGCATTAATAATATTAAGTCACAATTTGCGATTATTGACTTATATTTTTCCAGCAAATAAGCGATATAAGCATTTACACTGCATTTTCAATAATTCCGTTGTGAATGCAATTAGGAGAAAATTCCGATTAATTCATTTGTAACGCAATTAACCAATACTCGTTTAAATACACCAGTAACGCATTAAACCGAGATTCTTTTAAATGCGTTTCTCGTTTCGCTTTAGGCAATTTCCATGAACGCATTTATCCGTGAATTACTGTATATACCAGCTAATTAATACAAGATAACTAATATACACAACTAGTTCTTAACTAAAGTTAGTTTCGTAACGATATGTTTTAAAGTACAAATAAGTTTTGATAAAACTTAAAGTGTATTTTACCGAAATATTATTTCATTTGCTTTTGTACTATCTTTGCCCAAATTCTGCTTCACTGGTGGCAGCGCCGTTGCACTTACGTTCTGTTTTTTGGCAACACTGCTGTAACAGATTTTGTAAGTAAATAGTAAAAACGTTTATGTCGCAAGCTGCTTGCCACTTTTATGCCCCTTTTTCTAAAGTTCTCTTTAATACATTTTAAATCAATTTCCTTTTTTGAAATTATGTCATGTAATTGTATCAAGAATAAATAAATAAAGAGTTGAATGTTTTCAAGATTCTCAGAACCCGTATTTATAAAATCCAAACACTTGAAATAATTATGAAATAACTTCCAATATTCTTAAAGCAGAGGCTTCTGTCAACGAATTTAAGTTAAAATAAAGTAAGATAAACGACTAAACGTATGATGCCAAATGCGGAAAAGTTTTAGTATGAGATCTGAAATTTAAAAATAGATTTAACGAAAAAATTTTTTTACTCAAATTTAAATAAATTCGTTGCTTTTATTTTTGCTTTACCCCAAAGTAGTGCTTCAGTTAAACAGTGTTTTCGAAAATAGCATTGCTTTAAAATAAACGTTGGAACTGACTCAAAGTAGAAGCTTACAATTCCATGCTTTCGTTTCTTAATTTGTTCGAAACAGATCTTGAAGAATTGAAGTCAAAGTAAATAAAAGTAAAGATTTTAAAACAAAATATAGATTGAAAATTCCTTTAGGGTCATTATTACAACTTGGCGTTAGCTGCTATCCGTCAGATAACAGATGCTTTTTGACAGATAACACATTACTATCTGTCAACTTAATCCTAACTTTAGCTAACTTCGAGTTGTAATAATCGCCCTTAAAGTAGTAAGTAAGCCTAGTGCCAGTGCTGCCACTTTGTGGGTAATTACCCGAATTTGGTATAATTTTTACTGTCGTGGGTAGAGCGTGGGTAATTTCTCTTAGGTGTAATCAGTGATGCCAGCTGTAGGGAATTTTCCCTTTTTGTAGGGATTTTTACGGAAAATTTCAAGCGTAGGGAAAAAGGATAGATATTTTATTTTAAGGGAAATGTAGGGAACTTTGAAAATTGTATCTCATTTTCAACATATTGTCTAAAAAATACGTAAGTATTCGTTTTATTTTCATTTAGAAATAAAAATGTTTCATATACAATAGCATTTAAGGACTGATGTGTTATTTTTTAACAGAAACCCTATACTTATAGTCATTACAGCCGTGTAGCCGAATATTCGTGGCGCCCCTAATATATAATTAGATTTTACGAATCTTCGCGTTTGCATTTGCGAACTAGTTTCTTATTTTTGCTATTTGGATTCGCACTCACATTCACTAAAATGTATGCGAATATTAAAAAAGAATATTAAAAGAATGAAATTTTTACATAGAAATTAATTTATAAAAAGCCAATCACACCTTCTAAATCGAAAGAAATCAAACAATACAATTTCGAATTTTGAACAAATTTTGTAATAAAAACTTTTAAGGATAAGGAAGGATATTTTTGTAAAAGGAAATTTTCTTTTATATTAGTTCAGGGGAACTGAAGAAAATATTGTTTTTAAATTTTACAGATCCTTCCCTTTTATTTGGTACAAAGTGTGCTAAAAATTATTAGATACTTATATTAAAAAAAGGTATTCTTTTAACATATTAAGCTCTTTAAAAAGGACAAAAGATGAAGAAATGAAATACGAAATTTGACTATGTTTTGTATCTAGATTAAAGGATATATAGAGGTTTTTCCGCCATTTTTTAAATTGAATTTTTATATGTGCGTGTAGGGCATTTTCATATTTATTTTGTTTTTTTTTCTTGTTGTTAATTAATGCTTTTGTTATAATATTTACAAAATGTTATCAAAATATGTATGCCTGTTGCTAAAAACAATAAATTTTTAACGTAGGGAAAAGTATAGGGAATTTTTTTTTTTTTTTTGGTTGTAGGGAAAAAAGGGAATTTTTTTTTTAGACACGTAGGGATTTTTAAAAATTTCTCCTGGCATCACTGTTGTTTGAAATTCTTACTTTAGATACCCAAATAAAATCAAGATTCGATTTCATAAAGACATATTTTTTTTTAATATTGTTGATAAAAAATGCACAGTCTTCTGAACTAAAGACCTGCACGAGTGTATCAGTAAGTATTGTTAAAACAGATACACCAGATATTTATCTGTTACTACTGATATAAATGAGTGAATGAGTGTAACTGATATTGTACGGTTTTGCTTTTGCCCACTCACCATATCTTAAAAACAAAAACAGTTGCTTATGGTTTTGGATTGAGTATGTCATACAATTTTTTTTTTTGCTTACAAATATCTGTTGTCACCATAAGTATTTCTACAATATCTGTGATTATCTGTTGCAAGGCGAATTGACTAGAAGGTGAGGTCAACTCTACAACTACAATGCTCCTGTGGTCGGGTTGTCAAAAATATTGCTAGTAAAAAAAACAGGTTTGTTTACATAAAAAACTAGTTTGTATACAAACTTTGACAAGTCGACCACCGAAAAAAAACATGAATATTTTGTACTTAAGGGTAAATTGCAGGGACCGTAAATAAAAGTTATCCATAAAATTTTAGCTTAAAAACTCTCCATATTAGAGTCGACGGAGACCTTTACTGTCATATACCCAAAGATTCGTCCTAAAGTTCTCTTTAAGAACCTATGGTGATCTAGAAAAAAACAATCTGAACTCCACAGTTAAAAATCATTTTTCAACGAAAAAATAAAAGTTCGCATGAACTCTTAGGGTCATTATTACAACTTGGTGTTAGCTGCTATCCGTCAGATAACAGATGCTTTTTGACAGATAACGCATAACTATCTGTCAACTTAATTCTAACTTTAGCTAACTTCAAGTTGTAATAATGGCCCTTAAAAAGATAGTTTTATTTTGCAGTCATAAAATATTCGGCCTTAAATAAAACTCACTTCGCCGTCAACAAATAAAACTGTTTTGAGGGTTTTTATTTTTACGTCTAAGATAACACTCATTTTATTTTTCTTCTTTTTTTAATGACGATTAGTTTAATTGCAGTGCAAGCTGATTAGTTAAGCAGTGTTTACAAATTGTAGTGATCTGACCTTTTTTACGTTGAAAAATAACAGTTTTATATGGACTTTTTTGTTTTTAATTAAAAAAAAATCAGGGACCGAAAATAATTACGATTATTATATTTTGTAGAGGTTACGAGTACAATTCCTTTATTTTCAATTGGGAACTTTTAACCGTTATCGTTATATATATTTTAATTTGGTTATGGTAACCAATTAAAGTAACAATTTTTTTTTTGGTTGTTGATAATCTAAGTAATTTTTTGGTTACAAATATCTATTGGAAAAAATTATTTATTTTCCTTGTTACAAATTTCCATTTTAAATAAACAATTTAATTTTTTGGTTACAAATATCCCATTTAAACATATAAGAAAGTATAGTCCGTCAATCCCGACTCTATTCCACACCACAACATTCCGACACCTTTTCAAGAGTGTACCTTATTTGGAACCCATGGGCAATCATGGACCCAGGAAAACAAATTATATTATAAAGTTAAGATTTAGGTCAATGTTCTCACCATTTGTCATAGGCTTGATTCTTTGGACAACTAGAACCTATGTACTTTTCGCACAAAGTTTAAATAGACAGCCAGCCGGACGGGTAGATATGTTTGGATCGATTGATTGTGCTTTAAGCACAATACAAACACTGCATATATGGAATAAATATAACCATTTTTTCCTTAAGTATAAGCGCTAAATTAATAATAGTTGTCTCTTTGTAGTGTAAAAAGTTATCCAAAATTAATAAATTATATAAAACAAACCAAAAATTACCGTGTTGTGTTTATCAAAAAATAGACACTTTAATAATTTAGAGGCAAAAAGTCGTCAAATGCGTATAAATCGCTAAATATGGCAGGCCTGATCACAGCTTTTTTTTCAAACACAAAGTACACGTGTTCAGTAGCCCGTTTCTGTATATCTCACATCGTAAAACTCTTCGCATGAAACGTGTGAATTGCAACAAAAATAGTGTGAAATGAAACAAAAAATGGTTTTTCTCACACAAGTGTTTCTGTATCTTTTTTTTGCGAGAATTATCTGTCATTTAAATAATTTTCCAGCAATTATTGGAAGGATGCGAGAAAAATTGCTTCTATAACATTATTTTGCGAAAAGTTTCTTTCAAGAACTGTCAAAATAAGTCACATTTGAAATTGGTGGCGAGAAAAACAAAATGTAGATATTTTGAATTTAAAATATGTTTATATACTATTTTTTTTTAAATAAATAAAAAAATAGAAGGAATATACATAAATGAAAAATGCATAATTTATATGATGAAAATAAACAAAAAACAATTGTTATATTTTGTTAGTTTTAATCAGTGACGTCCAAAAAATAAATTGTGGTTGTATTGCTTCATATTAGTATTAGTAAAAAGAGAGAGTTTACCCAGCAAACACAAATTCAAGTCAAACTAAAAAAAGCAATTATTGAAATAGATTAAATCAGTACCGTTATAATTGCGAGCAGTGCCATAAAAATTAAAGTTTGTTATTTTCCATCTTTTTTTTTTTGCTTGCAAAATAAGAATTATTATTTTTTAATAGTAAAATAATTCTTATATTTGACTTTTATTTTGTTTTTGTTATCAAAAACAGGAAATAATTTTTTGGTTTTTATGATAAATCATAAAATATTTTAAAAAGGCATTTTGATAACATTAATAAGAACACCTTTTTGAAAACCGAAAAACATTTTTTACAGAAATCAAAAGGCCATAGTTTATGTTTTATTGAAACTCTTCCCTTGTACCGCAATATTATTGCCTGGCTAGAATCATATGTAGAATCTGCCATTAACGAAATGCTTAAAAATGGCGAATATTTCGCTTTTTTTATATAAAAAACTGTAGGAATATTCTTGTGTTCCTCAACAGATCCTAACAGGGAAAATTCAAAACGTGACTCCTCAGAACCAAAGTAAAAACACGGATTAATTTGTTTAATTCAAGTTTAATTCAGTTCAAGATTTTATTTCATGTTATACGATTAGGTTATAACACCCAGTCTCCACCTAACATAAAATGCAGTTAAAACATGAAGTTAAGACTTGCTGTTAAAATGGTTATATGTTTATGGTGGCGTACACGTAGTGAAGTTAGAGTTAAAACTTTTCATTATTTTCAGTTCGTTGACGCGTAAAGTATGTAGCTACAGTGTGTTTGTGGGAAATAATTTAAGTTATTTTATACTTAAATGTTTGTTTGTATTATATTTTTCACAAAAAGCAAAGTTTATTATGTGTAGTTTACAACGCTTGTAACAAATTAATTAAAGATGTCGAACAACAACTACAAAATAGCGTACTGTCAAACTTAAACGTCAATTTATGTTATAAAAGAACTTTTAAAAGAAATGTTATAACCCGGGGTCTCCACCTAACATAAAATGACTTACTTTAACACTAACTGCAAGTTAGTGTTAAGTGGAGACTGCTACAGTTAAAGTTTTAACTTGATTGTAACACCCAGTCTCCACCTAACTTGAAATGCAGTTAAAACATAAAGTTAAGACTGTGTTTGTGTTTGCTTTTCTTTTGTACTGTAGGATTTTTAACCATAAAAGAAGCGCTCTGGTTATCACAAAAAATAGGAGTGGGAGATACAACATAATCTTCAAACCCCATTTCATGAAGAAGACATCGATTAAAAACAGTTTCTTTTGTGCCCTAAAACAAAGCAATATACTCGGCTTCCATAGTACTTAATGCTACTACAGATTGTTTCCGCGATTCCCACGCAATGGGACCTCCTGCCATAAACATAACAAAGCCTGAGTACGATTTTCGATCACTAGAATCGCTTGCCCAATCAGAATCTGTGAAACATTCAAAATTTTTTAAATTATTAGAAAAAGTTATTTTACCTATTGGATTTTTCTTAAGGTATCTGAGGACATGTTTAGCTGCGGTAAAATGCTCTTTGTGTGGATGTGTGTTGAATTGAGATAGTTTTGATACTACGTGCATTATGTCAGGTCTCGATATAACGGCTAAATACATCAAGGCTCCAATTAAACTTTGATAGAATGTTGTATCTAATTCTTCACATTTACTTTCGCACTTTTTTAGCACCGTTCCGCTGGGCCAAGGAGTAGCTGCAGACTTGCAATTTGACATACCCCATCTCTCAAGCAAATCTTTGGTATACCGCTCCTGATGAATGCTAATGTCACCTCTTGGACCGTTACGACTAACTTCCATCCCCAAATAAAATGAAATACCACCTCGATCAACAGCTTTAACGTGTTTGTTTAAGTTCGCAACAATATTTTCCATTTCCAATTTGCTGGAACACGCCAATAACATGTCGTCGACATAAATGGCAATCAAACAAATATCATTACCATTTCGTTTAACATAAACACATGTATCGGATTTACAGCGCTCAAAACCCATTTCTAGTAAAATGTCGTTTACCTTCCTATTCCACTCTCGACCAGCCTGCTTCAATCCGTATAACGCTTTTTTTAGTTTGCATACTTTATTTGGATACTGTTTATCTTCAAACATAGTTGGTTGCACCATGAAAACGTCGTCTTCTAAAATTCCATTTAAATATGCTGCTTCTATATCGATATGGTTTACTAATAATTTGTGTCTAGCTGCCAATGCTAATAATAATCTTATAGTAGAATGCCTTACTACTGGTGCAAACGTTTCTCGATAGTCGACATTAAGTTTTTGCGAACATCCATGTGCGACTAATCTTGCCTTATATTTTTCTATAGCACCATCCGGAGAACGTTTTAACACAAAAACCCACTTGCAACCAATTATGTTTTTTCCAGAAGGTCTTTCTACCAACTCCCACGTGTTATTTTTAATTAAAGATTTGTATTCTAATTGCATTGCTTGCTTCCACTTTTCACCATCTTCTGAATTTAAGGCTTCGTTCACCGTTTTTGGATTTTCTATAACAGAATTTATCATTTCAGGCCCTGCTTCTGTAACATACACTTTTCGAGGTCTACCTTTACCACCGGTTCTAACTATTTTTGGCCTGCCTCTTTTTCTTTTGTTTTCAACAGCAATTGTGTCTTCTCTTTCAAAATCACTGTCACACAGATTCGCCTCTTCTTCTCCCTCTTCTTCTTCCATATCGCTTTCATCATCAGTATCATCGTTGTTTGGGAGTGCTTGTAAATTAACTTCTTCATCGTTGTTTGAGTTTTGTTTAAAAATATTCGAATAAAACATTTCTTGTTCATCTTCTTCAACTGCAATTTGATCAAATGAGTTTTCAAAAAATATGACGTCACGAGCTATTACGATTTGCTTAGTTGTAGGGTTATATAAACGATAACCTTTGGTGTGTAACTGGTATCCAACAAACTTCATTTTTTGCCCTTTAGGTAAAAATTTACTGCCTTTTGGTTTCGGCCCTTTGTTTAACACAACCGCATCACAGCCAAACGTTTTAAAATGAAATACTGATGGCTGTTTACTAGACCATCTTTCGTACGGGGTAATATTTGATAAAACCTTAGTGGGGGATCTATTTCTTAAATATGTGGCCGTATATACTGCTTCTCCCCATAAACTTTGTGGCAATTTAGATTGCTCTAACAAACAGCGTGCCATTTCGACAAGGGTCCTGTTGGCCCTTTCAGCAACACCATTTTGTTGCGGTGAATAGCTTACCGTAGTTTGGTGTACTATTCCCTTTTTTGAAAAAAAATTCCTTAAACTTAGAATTAATATATTCTTTACCGTTGTCACTTCTGACAATTTTAATTTGGCGGCCTGTCTGCTTCTCCGCAATCGCAGCAAAATTAGTAAATGCCTCAAATGCATCACTTTTGTGCTTTAAGAAATATGTATGTCGAAACGTAACGTGAGTAGTCATCTATAAAAGTCATGAAATGTGACGATCCACCAACAGTTTTTACATTGATTGGTCCGCATAAGTCCGTATGCACCACCTCTAGCAACTCTTTTGTTTGAACACTACAATAGTTCTTAAAAGGTTTTACAACAATTTTATTAACCGCACACGTAAGGCACTCAATTTTGTTTGAGTTTTTTAAATTTAGGCCTTTGACCATTTTACAGTTGGACAATTTGTTCAAATCGTTTACATTAATGTGTCCATACCGATTGTGCCACATTTTTAACACAGATTCATCCGAAATAGAATTTATACTTTCTTGTTTTTTTTGTTATTATTTCCACGTTCGCAATAAATAGGCCTTCATTTAAAACAGCTGTCATTATGTTTTCTTTATTCTTACTTTTCATAAAAGCTTTATTGGTGTAAAAATTAACAGAATGACCAGCTTTTAAAATTTTGTTTATAGAAATAAAATTGGAATGTAGTTTCGGTACGTACCAAACATTATGTAAAGTGAGCTTACAAAATTCTGTTTTAATTAATACATCACCAATCCCTTCTGCATTGATGCTCTCACCAGATGCTAACACGATTTGTTGTTTTGTATCTGTTATATTACAGAAATATTCTTTTGTTCTGCACATATGGGATGTTGCTCCGCTGTCTAGAATAAACATTTCTGTTAAGCTCTTGCTGTTTTCTAGAAGTGAACATCCAAAATCTGTTTTCTCACTGTCTTTGCATTGAGGACGATAATGGCCTTTTTTCCGCAGCGAAAACATTTTATGTTATTAACATTAAAATCATTGGGCTTTTTATCTTGGTCGCTTTTTGTACGTTGCTTGTGATTGCTGTTATATTTTTTGTTTCTTTTATAAACATTTTTAGAATTTGCTGCAAAAACTGTTTCATTATGTTTATTACTTTTATTCGTTTGCCGCAGTTCTTCTTCATAAATTTTTGATATTAATTTGTCATACCTTGGCAAAATGTCTCTACTTTCAATGGCAATTACAAAGTTTTCCATCTCATCTGGAAGACTGCACAAGAGTAGAATAGATAGCAAATCATCATTTAACATAATGCCAATTTCTTTTAGTTCATCAACAACTGAACTGAAATCGTTTATTTGTGGAGCAAATTTTTGATTAATATCAAACTTAAACTTGACAAGTTTTTTAAACAAATTAACTTTTCTTGATGCCGTATCTGCTTTATAGAGAGAACTTAGAACACTCCAGGCACTTTTGCTTGTGCTACAATTTTTTATGTGAATTAACTCACTTGGTTTTACGCTTAACGTTATGGTTGCGAGCGCTTTGGAATGATTTATAACCCATTTACGTGCTTCACCTGCATCTTGTGGCACGTCTTCAATGATCGTATTCCACAGATCCAAAGTAAGCAGCAAACTCTTTATCTGAATACACCACGTCGCGTAATTGTCTCCACTCAATTTTTCAATGCAAGCTACACCAGTTGCCATTGTTGAGCCTTGTTTTTTTTATGTTGGAAAAACAATTTAAAAACTTTAACACGTTATATGAGTGTCGTTCTTAACCTCAACACTTTTTATTACTTTGATTTATAGGGATCTGGGCCTATAACCTTTTGTAGGAATATTCTTGTGTTCCTCAACAGATCCTAACAGGGAAAATTCAAAACGTGACTCCTCAGAACCAAAGTAAAAACACGGATTAATATGTTTAATTTAAGTTTAATTCAGTTCAAGATTTTATTTCATGTTATACGATTAGGTTATAATAAAGGAATGACTTAACATAAAGTTATATTTTGACAGTTACAAAACTATTCATAGTTGTATACATTTGGGTTGTTGAGTAAAGGTTGCATTTTATCTTACAAAAACTATGAAATTTTTCAAAATGCCTTTTTAAAACATTTTGCCAAAAGCATTCCCAAGCATGAAATATATTTTTAATTGCATCATTCTATTACTTCTCAAATTATGTATGCAATGTTTACTGGGCAAGTTTTCTTAAGTAAAATATACAAAATATGTAAGTATCCGCCGCATGTGCACTCGTTGCTTGATAATCGACTACTGAATTGTGTACTCTCGTTGACTAACTGAAAGAGCGTAATACCGTTTTCAGATATGTACCTTAATTGAGTTTTACGCAATAAATGACATTATTGAGCTCAATTATCCATATAAAATTGCAATTTAGTTATTGCTCAATTAATACGAAATTGTTATAAATATTGAATAAAATTAAAATGCGACCCTGTCACAAGTGTGTTTAGTGAGCAAAACATAAACAAAGCGCTTTGACATTTGAAAACTGAAACTACAACAAAACAAAGGCCCATCTATTAGGTCTGCGCCAAAGCCAGATGTTTATTCCTAAAAATGTTAAAAGTTGTTTACATGTTGCTTATACATGTACATTTTTGTTTACGTTGAATGTTGTATGTAGTGGTAATATAAATTGAGTTAGCTATATTGTGTATATGTGAACAGAAAGATAATTGTGTCAATAAACCGAATATTGACTTAATAAAAAAGGTATATCTGAACACGGTATAAGAATGCGTGTGAAGAATGTGTGTGAATTAATTTCCACAATTGTGGTATGGGCTGGACACTAATGGTTTAAATTTTTGTTAGCCGTTTCTTGTTTTGGTTTTAATCAGTGCTGCCAGATAAATTTGTGTCAAAACCGTCAATTTCCTGAGAAAAAAATAAAAAAGATCGTCTTTTTTGTTTTAAAAATCGTGCAATTTAAAATCAATTTTAAACAAATTTGTTTCGACTTTTATTAAAAAATAATCAAACAAAAACATAGTTAAAGTTCATGGGTATTTAATAATTATTATTTAATAATTGAGATATAAATCTTTAATTTACCTATTCCTATAATCTTTTTCTTTTTTACCTGAAATAGACTTATTAAAAATTAAAAAAATCTGTTCATAAATAAACTGGTTAAAGACCCAGTAAAATCTTCGCCTACAAAATAATATGTTAATTAATCAGAAACAAGGGCTGTGCCAAAAAGTACAAATTCAAAAGTAAGTCATTTTTTTATCTTAATACATCCAGAAAAAAGTAGTTATCGAAGTTCTTATGGAAGAAAGCTACTTAATAACGAGTGAAAGAAGCTATCCATTTTGAAAAAGTTTTTACTGGGAGACAAACAAATTTCTTTCTTGCCGGAATAATGGTTTTGGCACAAAAGTGTACATATAAGATAAGAATATTAAATATCAATCATATTTTGTATATGTATATAAGAAGTATTAAATGTTCAAAATAAGCCAAGTCGGTCCATTACTTTCCCTCGAAATTTTGCTTTTGCCGATACATTTTTTAGGGAAGAAACAAACAATTTCGAGGACAATTTTCACAATAGGGATAAATATAAAAATTTAAGCAGCCTTGTTTCTAAAGATATCTTTTTTTCTAATAAACAAACATATAAAAATATTTACAATTATTTTATTTCGAAGACTAAGGGGCTTATAGTGTAAAACGCAACGCCAACAATTTCATTAAAAGCAAAAATAAAATCAAAAATATTTTATAAATTTGTTGTTGCTTTCTACAGACATTCATATTATTTTTTTCAATTTTCAACGCCACAAAATAGAAGTGTTTGAAATTTAAAAATTCAAGATATAGAAAGTAACAACAAAATTAAAAAATATTTTTGATTTTGTTTTTGCTTTCGTCACTTTTTTAGAAAAAATCATCAAAACGTCACTTTGTTAACCTAGAATTTACACATGAAAGTAGATTTCTTGAAAGTCGCAATACACTAACACTTTTTCACTAATACACACATAATTTTTGTTCTTTCAGCCAATCGGCTGTTTCTTCGATTTTTCCTTGATAATACGCATACTCTACTTGCAAGAAAGTACTTTCACGTGTAAAGCCCAGGTAATATCGGAACAAAAAATCGTCAATATGACGATAACTCGTCAAATCTGGCAGCCCTGTTTTTATTATATTTATTTCTTTTGTTAACGTTTCGCTTTTATTTGACACTTATTACTGGAAATATTCCAGTATAAACAGAATTTGTTGTGTCTGATTTCGCATTAAAATACAGAAACACTTTTATCTCATAAATCGAGAAACGATAGAATTTTTTGTTTCACACTTCATGTAAGAAATTTAACGATGCGAGAAATACAGAAACGAGCCACAGTTCTTTCAGGATTTTTTTTTGACAATAATTTTTGTCTACATGGCACTTGAACGAAGAAAACCCACCCTTTTAAATGCATCAAAGAATTTTTTACAAAAACAAAAATACATATCATTACCGAACATTTAAAAATTGTTTGCATTAAAAAAAAACCAATAAGCACATTTTTACGACTAGC
Organism: Pollenia griseotomentosa; assembly: GCA_963931875.1. NCBI lineage: Eukaryota > Metazoa > Arthropoda > Insecta > Diptera > Polleniidae > Pollenia > Pollenia griseotomentosa. The sequence continues at coordinate 172,467,267 of OZ007560.1, read as the reverse complement.
TTTGTTATTTTATTACAAAAACAAGTACATGTGTTATTTAAGGATTTTTTTTCACAATAATTTTTGTCTACATGGCACTTGAACGAAGAAAAGACAAGAAGCACATTTTTACGACCAGTTTTGTACTTGTAAAGTTTTTTTGTTTGCCTTTTTTGCGCTCGAAACACATCACGCAAAAATTATTGAAAAAAATGATCATATCTATGTGTTTTGAGAGTGGCTCTTTTTCGTTGAAAAATAATTGAAAATAACGGCATCGTACAATAAGTAACTTATTGTATTCCATCAGTATCCACTAGTATCTGCTTTTGCAAAACAGATATAAACAGATATGATACTCTCTTTCACTTTTTTATCAACTTACATCCACTCTGTTACAAATCATATCAATATCAACTTATATCAGAAACACAAGACCACTCATCCAAACGCATCAATTTTAGTAAACACACAGAAACTTGTACAAACAGATATATCTGTGCAGGTCTTTATTCTGAACCGGTTTCTTTTTAAGAAAAGTCTTCAATCATATTATATATATTGTTACGAAAGTAACTTTAGTTAAGAATTAGTTGTAATTATTAGTTAAGAATTAGTTGAATTTGTTAGTTATCTTGTATTTATTAGTAATTTTACTAGTTTACATTGTTATTAATTTTCAATTCAATGGTAATCTTTATTTAGCATTTCAGTATAAACTAATTTAACAATGTTTTAAGAGTTTAGGACTATTTTCCTTTTCTACTTGATTATTAAATAACAATATTGTGTTGTTTATTTGCATTTAAGTTTAACATTGTTTAGAGAAGGAAAAATTTACAAAAAAACCTTTCTGAATTTTTTTTTGGTTTTAAAAAGAGACTTAATGTTAGAAAATAAAATTACGTTGAGCCCAGCTCATTGATATGGTTAAACTCAGAGTCACGACATCTGTTGGTAAAATTCGTAGTAAGCCTGTGGATACGAGTGTTGACGAGTTCAACGTTTGCAAGGTTGTGCAGCCGTTGAGTAGAATAATGCCAAGGCAAGTTATGTATCATTTTTAAAAGTTTATTTTGGGCTATCTGTAATTTTTTAATATGACACTGTGCAGCTGTAGACCACAATGGGGCAGCATAGAACATGATGGCGTGAAATACTGATTTGAATATGAGAGTTTTATTTGCTATACTGAGTTTAGACTTTCTGTTTAATAAAGAATACAGTAGTCTTATTATTTTATTGATTTTATCTATTACGTAGGGGATATGATCTTTAAATTTTAATTTGGGATCTAATATCACACCCAAGTATTTAACTTTACTGGACCAATTAATTAAGTTGTTGTTGCACAAAATAGGTTGTTGAGGCAGATAACAAGATTTACGACGTCTGGAAAAATATATTGCTTGGGTCTTTTGCGTATTGACTAATATATTCCATTTTGTGAAGTAATTATAAACTTCCGCTAACGCACGTTGTAGGTTGGTAACAATATCAGCCGCTAATATACCTGAACTGAGAATCGCCGTATCATCAGCAAATATAGATATGGAACAACCGTTTAAAACTGGGAAATCTGCGGTAAAGATGTTGTACAGTATTGGAGAAATACACGAACCCTGAGGACATCCTGCAAGAATCTGTGACTGGGTAGAATGTTCATGTCCAATGTGAACCTCAAAGATACGATTTGAAAGAAAACTATGAATCAATTTAATCAAATATATTGGGAAATTATAGTTGATCATTTTAAAAATCAGACCGTTGTGCCAGACTGAGTCGAACGCAGCTTTTATATCCATCAATACCATACCCGTAGATATCCCATGATTAAAATTTGAGCTTACTAATTTCCTAATTCGAACAAGTGGCTGGACTGTATTGTGTTGTTTACGAAAACCAAATTGTTGAGTAGGTAAAATGTTGTGTGAGTCTATAAAAATCGTAAGTTGCTCTTTAATTATTTTCTCTAGAATTTTACTTAAGGATGATAAAAGGCTAATTGGCCTGTATGATCGGGGACAATCGGCAGGTTTGTTAGATTTTCTTACTGGTATAACTTTGGAGTGTTTCCATACGTTGGGGAAATAGCTTATGCGAAGACATAAATTCAAAATATCAGTAATATATTTAAGACCCTTTTTGGGCAATGCCTTCAGACATTTATTATTTATTCCGTCTAATCCAGGAGACTTTTTGTTTTTTAATTGCTTTATTATGAATTTGACTTTGTCCATAGACACGGAAACATTATTATGGGGGAAACATTCAATAAGTGCCAGATTGTCAACTGTACTATTTACTAGCGAAATAGTTGTTGGATCACTGAGGTTAGATGATATTGAGTGGTTTTCGCTAAAAATTTGTCCCAGAATCTCACATTTATCTCGTTGAGTGTGATAAATAATGTTGTTGTGTTTTAAAACCGGTATGTTATTGGAACTTTTCTTTAAAATTTTTGAAATATTCCAGAATGGAGAAGATCCCTTGTCTAGTAATGAAAGTTTGTTGTTCCATAAATATAAATAAATATATTGTTACGAAAGTAGCTTTAGTTAAGAATTAGTTGTAATTATTAGTTAAGAATTAGTTGTATTTATTAGTTTTCTTGTATTTATTAGTTGTCTTATATTTATTAGTTGTCTTGTATTCATAAGTAATTTTACTAGTTTACATTGTTATTAAAAATTGTTATAATTTAGTACACTTCAATCCCAATGTGCAGAAAGACCTAGAAATGACCGTTAAAAAAGCTTCAGTATAAGAGGTAAAATTATGTAAACATTAGCGCTGCCATACATCAAATTAAAGTGTGATGAATAAGTAAAGCCTCGAGCCTTCGAAAAACATTTCGAATGTTTTAGACAACCAAATTGCTGTATAAATACTAGCGGCGACTAGCGTAATAAGATCATTCTAAGTTCAGACTTTGTCAATAACGTATTCTAACGCTGAGAAAATTATAGTTGGTTGTGAATAAAAGCTATAAATTACGGTTGTTAAAAAGACTTTGTACTAAATAAAGTTGTGTTAATTGTAAACAGTGTTAAAAGTGTTTGTGTTTTATTTATTTTATTAAAGTTGCAATAAAGAACTCGAAACGGTTTATTATAAAGGAAATAAACCAAAACGTTATTGAAAGGCAGTAACGTAACAATATATTTAAATGTTCGGTAATGAATGCCGCAAGATGGACTCCTAGATTTGGATAAATATGACTATCATAGTGATTTAGAACCTTAAGTCTATTGAAAAAAAAATTATTCAAACTAAAAACTAGCCTGGGGGTAAAAATGCTTCCAATATTCCAACATATAATTAATTTTATTTTTATCTGGAAACTTTCAAATGCTTTAGTTTGAAGAAAATTTAACGCTTTTAACAGTTGTAAAACTGAATTACGAAAGGGACAGCCCCTGCAGATAACGAGACTAGTCCATACATGCATGTAAAGAGTAGTCCATAAAGGAGTAGCATTACTCCAAAACTACTCCAAATATATGGGTAACTAATAGGGTTAGTTTTAAAACTACTCCATGCCACTACGGAGTGGACAAAATGGGGTAGTTTGAAATATACTTCATGCCACTACTGAATGAAAGACTAAAAATAACTGCCTGTTTGTAGAACACGAGCACAAAAGTGAAATTTTGAAATTTTGTTTTTGTTTTAAATGTAAGTTGAACGAGTCACTTTTAAGTCGGTTTTAAGAGAGTTATTAAAGAAATAAAACCGAAATTAATATGTTAAAAAAAAGTGTGAGACTTATGGCCTGTTTATATAATCCATGTCACTCAAAATTTTGGCAAAAATGAGTGCAAAAAGGTATTTGGCGTTTTTGTAATGCATGTGTTGGGTTATTGTGAGTAAAAACGTAAGAACTGACGTTTTTATACATATTTTGTGATTTTTTTATCACAATTAGAAATGTCATTAATGTCAAACCCAGACAATCAGTAAAATTTAATCGTGAAGCTAAAATTCTAAAACTAAATAAAAAAATAATAGTATAAAAACATGAATTCTAACAATAAAAAGTGGTAAGTATATACCCTTTCAGAAACTTGGATAATATTTAACGATTAAGTTTGTTTTTATAGTTTAAAAAAGACAACGTATGTTCAATTTAAAAAATTAGTTGACTTTATGGAAGAATATCCACAACTTGCAACCGGCAGCCCTTCATTTGGAAGTAATAAAGTTGCTGTAGAAAAGACGTGGGATAATGTTGCACAACAAATTAATGCTTACGGGCCACCTATTAGAAGTGGGCAGGAGTGGAAGAAGGTACTGTATTTTAAGCTATAACCTTGTATTTTAGTATGACAAACAAAAGTATGCATATTTTTCATAATAGATTTGGCATGACCAAAAGTGTCGTCTTAAAAGAAAAATAAGCGACAACAATAAAAGTCTTCACGGAACTGTTGGCGGTCCTTGTATAGTAAACAACTTAACAGAAATGGAACTGCAAATTGACAAAATTTGTCACCTTTCGTCAGCAGCGGCACCCAGTGGCAAAATTTTAGGTGTACCAACTGCCCAAAATCCTTTGTTCCCATCCGTAGAACCCAATTGCAATATTTTAGGTATATCACATGTCCAAAAAAATTATCAACTCACCCCACCTCGTAGTCATATTCAAGTCGCTGTTGTAACTCCAACAACTTCGAAGCAAACACCAGTACAAGTGGTTCAATGCGAACTTTTGCCAGATATTTTTACGTCAAATATTTCTGATATAATAACACTAGACAACTCGCCACCTAAAACAATAGCGCACTTAAACGAAGCATCTAAACTGCCATGTAAACAAGCAACGACATCAACGCCAAAACAAACACAAGCAAAGAAAAAAGTCCAAGAAGAAAACACAAGACCATTTCATCAAAATAGAAAAAGAAAACACGGAGAAACAGAGTTAGACCAACAAAAACTATTATGCCGCCAAACGAATATACAACAAACCACAGCGGACATAATGAAGAAACAGCTTGAAGCATTTATAGAAAGCACTAAAGTGGCAAAAATACAGGCTGAAGCCTCAAAAATTCAAGCCGAAGCCCAAGCTATTGCTTTAAAAGAAATAGCAGATTCGGTTAAGGTAATGGCCCAAGCCCTGGTACATATAGTCAAGCATCTAAAAGATGAGGATTAAACTGCATAATAAAGTAGCAACTGATTTCTGTTAATTTTCTTTGTAATGGTTTTTTTTATTTAATACAACAATATGTACATATATGGATGTTAGTTTTTTTTTTTTAAATAAATGGATGTTAGTTTTTTGTTTTTTTTTTTTTAAATAAAAGTTTTAAAAATAAAACAATACAGTTGTTTTTTTTGGATTTATGTTAAATTTCGGGCAATTTCATCCCTGATGGCTCTGGCTATGGTTACTTCTTCAGAGTTCAAATCACTGTTAGTTTCACCTGCGTTTTCGTCGTTATTTGAAGACTCGTCGTTTATACTCGGCTCCCAACTATTTTTATAAAAAATGCATATATTATGCAGAACGCAGCAAACATTTATAATTTGTGTGGCCTTTTTGGGGCTATAATGTAAGCCTCTGGAACCAATTATGCACCTAAATCGGTTTTTTAAAACACCGTTGCACCTTTCAATTATGTTTCTGGTCTTGCAATGTTTTTCATTAAACTTCTTTTCAAGATTTTCCGTTGGACTTCTGTATGGAGTCATTAAATACGGCTGCAATTTATAACCGGAATCTCCTACATAAATATTAAGAAACACATAATAAAATTTAGTGGTTGTCACATATTTTTACAATTTTATATATCGCTACCTAAAACGAAAAAGGCAAAAGACCAAAAATTAAAAATCGACTTTTTCATCGATGCTGATGTATTGCATCAACACAAATGCCCAATGTTGGAATCTTTCGACCAAATTTATCGATTTTATAAACAAAAACCAAACGGCCCTATCTACAAAATATTCTATGATAAACGCTACTCCTCTAAAATTTTAAAAATGTTAGAAAGAGCCTTTTGCGTTTTTGATAACGATATATGTATATCGTTTCCTAAAACGCAAAAGGCCCTAAGTAACAAAAAATTAAAAATCGACTTTTTTAACAAATCTGATGAATTGCATCAAAACTAAAGTCCACAGTAAATTTTGGATTCTTTCAACCAAAATGAGCGATTTTTTTAACAAAAAACAAACGGCCCTATCTACAAAAGATTATATGATACGCGCTAAAAGACCTTACTAACAGTTTGCATAATATGCAACATTGTCAATTGTCCAAACAACTGTTAGGTTTTACAAGAAAAAACGAAGAAAAATAAATTATAAACAGTTTAAGGCAATTTATCGATTAACATTTTTAGTAGTAATTTGCTTCTTCTGTAAAATTTTCACAATGTTAGATAGGGCTTTTTGCGTTTTAGGTAACGATATGTACTTTAGTAAAATAAACATTTAACAGGGAATTTCATATAAAACTCTGAACTTAAAATAGCATATCCCGCATGTATGCACCACAATATAATAAATTTTTTAAAATAGCTTATCATAAAGAGGGTATTAACTGCAAATTTATATTTAGTGTAGTGGTGATACTTTAAAAACTTACCAAGGAGCCAAGTGTTCCTTTTTCCATTTAAATAATTGGTTTTAAAGAAATGGTCAGCACCACTCTGATCCCAAATAAAGGCATCATGATTTGCACCGGGGTGTCTTCCATCCACATACGTTATAGTCATATTTTGATCGCAAATCTGATAAAACCAACGAAATGCAAACATTAGACGTATGTATGTACATACACATATGCTTATATATTGTATTTACTTACCAGCATGACATTAATACTATAATAACCTTTACGGTTATAATATAAATGATTTATTTCACTTCCTGGCGCCTTTATTTTCACATGTGTGCCATCTACACAACCTACAACGCCAGGTATACCACCAGTTCTGAAAAAGGCTTCTTTTGTTTTGTTTTCCTCTTCCATACTTTTTTCCAGGTTTATCCATTTTGGACCTATGTATGTCTCAAATATGTTGAGTAGGTCACTTATTATTTTGCATACCATGGACTTACTCATGGAGGAGACTACCTCATTTCCAATCGATGCCTGGTAAGCACCAGTTGCCAAAAACGACAATAGAGTCGCTAGTTTTGTGGGCGCCGGAATATGTGTATTTCGGTACACAACATTTAGCTTAGGCACTATTTCTTCAAGCAACATTGAAAAAATTTCTCTGCTGACGCGAAACGCGTTGACAAAACTATAAAGTTAACAAATTTTTAAAAGTTATCTTTAAATTTTGTATGTACATACCGCTCCTCTGGCAAATCTAATACATTTAATGCATCACGAACGTTTCTGCGACATATACGTGTATCGCCAACACCACTCTCACTAGAATCACTAAAATAATTTGCCACTGATGGAAACATTATTGTTAAATTAAAAAGAAAACTAATGAAATTTAGTTTTTGCACTAATAAATGTATTTTTATTATATTTTCCCAACACAATATTTTTTTGTAAACAAAAACACCTGTTTTTATGTTTATTCAAGGGTTACCATTTTTTTGTTCAAAAAGCATGATTTTATATGAAAAACGTTAACCAAATTTAAAAATAAAATATAATGGCAACAATAACATTTGACAATACCAAAACCACAACGTTAGAGAACGTAAGATAGACGAGTACCAAAAAAAAAACTCATTTTCTCACGTACTCGTCTGGGTACCACTCGTTTGTCTGAATTTCTACATGGCTTGTATAAACATGCCATTAAATTTGAAAAAACGAGTTTTTTGTGCGACTTTTTGTTTTAAAAACGACTTTTTGTGCGACTTTTTCAAAATTCCCAACGGTAACCCTGCTGTAAACTATAGTAAAGTATACATCATGCAGTTGTTTGAAGCACTGCATGTTAATTTCCTTTAAACATGGTCTATATACTACAGTACATTGGACCATGTTGTAAGAAGTCTATTTAAGCCACAATGGACCACGTAGTCCAATATTATCTGCAGGGGTGGGTACGTTCGTAAATGCATCAAAACTGTGCATCACTGCTGTAGTGATGCAAAATTTTGTTTCTGATGCGTGATCACCTGTTGCACTTGTGATGTTGATGCTTCTTTACTGCGCAACAGCTGTGCAAAGTTTGAATTTTTGAACACAAGCTAAATTTTAAAAGTTTAATGAGCGAACATAAAATTATAAAAAAATATGTTATCAACAATCGCGATGGCAAATTTTATTGAAAAATAATAGTTTTCTTATAAATTACAAGAAAAAGCATCAAAAAATAAAACGATTTCTTCAATGCAAATACCAATATTTGCTGCAGAACTGCGGCATCACTGCATACAAAAACTTTTGACAAATGAATGTAATGCCAAGTTTCTTACAAGTGATGCATTAATGAACATTCAACTTTACTAACTTGAAGGTTACACAATCAAGCTTTGCCTATCAAGTTTTAATACTCTCACACTTTTCTACCAATACACTCATACTTTTAAAAATTGAAACGAACTTGCCTTTAAAATTCTCTTTCCAGAGAGTGCTTCAATTTACGTTCAAGAAAACAGCTGATTTCAAGGTTAGTGAGCAAATTTTTCGTTTGCCTTTATAAATTGTTTTCTTGATGACATCTTGCTCAAAAATTAAATGCAGCCTACGTCACAACTTTCAATTTTTGTTAATTTTGACAAACAGTAGGTATATGTAAAAGACTATCAAGAAAATCTTGATCGTGTTGCTGCACTGTAATTAGGGATGCAACATCGCTCTGAAAAACATCGATGTTTGACGACATCGATTTTTCCACGATAAGCATCGATGTTAAAAAAAATCGGAAAAAAACACGATACATCGATGTTACACATCGATGTTTAAAACTACTTTGCAATTATACTTACGGACTGCTTTAATTCTTCTTTGCTACTGAAAATCTTAAGACCTAACTATAATATACATATGCTTGCGTAAGCTTTTGTCAAAAATTAACAAAAAGCCTGTAAAATACATTCAAAAACACAAAACAAATTGCAATCAGTTTCGCATTTTGCTTAAGCAAATGACAGATTCATAAAATTAAACAAAAAGTTTCCATAAGTGCAATATGGATTGACAAATATGATTTTTATGCATTCGCACAGTTGCTTGAGCCAACTTAAGCAACTTAATACATACATATACATAGTTATGCAATGCACAGTATACATGCATGTACATACATATGTACGTACTTTGTATGGCTATCAAGGAAGTGCTGGAAAACGGAAACGTAAAACGCAAGAATTTGGAGGTCGTTTTTAATACACTTTTAATAAAATATTTTTAATTTTTGTTTTAAAATTCTGTTTAATAGAGAAATATTTGTAAAATATTTGTGATAAAATTCTTATATTACAGAAATCTTATTAAAAACTGACATTTAAAATTCCTTCGTTTAACGTATGCTTTGAAAAACACTTTTTTATATATTTAAATAAAAGGCTTAATTGAAAAATAAAAATTAAAATTTGGTAAAAATATTATAAAAAATATTAAATTAATGAAAATATTAAATGAACGATGTCGATGTTTTTTAGTCTTGACTACGATGTATCGTAAATCAAAACATCGATGTTAACATCGATTTTTATGAACAATAAATCGATGTTTTCTAAACATCGATGTATGGTTTGCATCCCTAACTGTAATGCGCAACCGATGCGCAACAACTGCATTTACGAACGTACCCGGTTGTATAAATCCCGAAATAAGGTATAAACGGTATTTTTTTAAAACCATGAAACTTAAAATGGTAGACAATCGTAGATTAATATACAGCATTACCAATTGAAAGTGATTTCAAACAAATAGGCACCGCTCCTGACTTAATGCATTGCAGACGTCTAATTTTGTTCATCTTTTTCGAGCATTGCTGGCTGCATGTCACAAATAAAATGAACAAACCAGTGACTTCACAGTCCTACGGAAAAAAATCAAGAGGTGTCACATCGCACGGCCTTGAAGTCTAATTGACAGTTTATTTTCTCTAAATCAACCCATCGCCTTCATTTGTGAAAAAAATAAGTTGCGTCATTTAAATCATCAAGTCGCCTAAAGTTGCGAAAATCGATGGCTAATTTTCAAAGTCAATGTGGATAATTTATGGGCGTTATTCAAGCATGAATCTATTCATGATTATTTGCCTGAGCAAAAAGTGAGAGCAGTATGACAGTTCGTTTGACAGCTAACCTTTTGTTATGTTTTTTTAATTGTTTTTAAGATTTAACAGTTTGACTAACATTGACCCCTTTACTTGCAACCTGCAACGAACAAATAAGTTATATGCAGTAAAATACACTATCTAATTCGGAAACCATTTTTTTTGGAAACTTTTATTAAATACAACAATCATGATAGACAAACTTATGTTAGAGTGGGTAAGGCAGTACGGCACACTATCTTATTCAGAAACCATTGTTCCCAATATTTTGTTGCATACAACAATTAAAATATGTGCCGGAAATACTAGAACTAATGCCCAACATGTTTTATAATTAAATTACTTATTTAGCACCATCTTTGGGGATGTTTATGACACAATTTCGTTTTTTTAGCAAGGCGCTACGAAGCAGTGAGTGCTTACAACAATGGCTCCTCTGTTTCCGGTCTTAGTGCTGCCAAATTTTTTCAACTAAGTGGCAAAAATCTACACTTTGCTAGAATTTGACACTTTTTTATCTGTCAAGCGGGGCACCAGCGAGTTAACCTAATACGAGTTCGCTGAATTCAGTAATGGTAAGGCCCAACTATAATATGATAAGGAACTGTGCAAATACATACATGTTTATTATATGAGTCAAGCCATATTGTACTAAGGAAACTTTTTGTTAAGCTTATTAATCTGTCATTTGCTTAAGCCCTTATGACACTACATTTTTAATGCATTGTTCAAGTTTTGGTGAACAGTACAAATATAATGTAATACAAAAATTTACCAAGTGCAAAGAGTTAAGCTGTATTAAGATAAATGGCAAAATGTCAAAAATTTTACTAAAGTTATCGATAAAAAATGAAGTTATGTCAAAAAAAATGTAAAATTGTTTAACTTAAAATTGACATTTCAAGCTTGAAATATTAAAAGTGTTGCTGAATCAGCGGTTTATGGGCAAACTCAGCGATTTACCGCTTTTTGTTTTTAGGTTTCTCATAAACAAAAAGTTGGCAACATTCAATAAAATAAACAAAACAGGGATGGCTAAGTTGTTTCAATTGTCCTTTTTTGTTGATACTTTTTAAACTTAGATTTATAATACCTTTTTTTGATGTTTTTTATGAACATAAATAAAATTAATTTCAACTAAAAAAAATCTTTTAGTACAATTAGGGTAAAAAAGTACAATTTTTAAAGGTTGTTGGTACAATTTTAAAAATTCTCAACGCCATCCCTGAAACAAAACCATAACAAGAGAAAAAAAAAACTAAAAACTTTTTTATAGTTCGCTCTTTCTAACATTTACTGTTTCTTTCTATCAATTCTATATCAATTAATGAATAAAAAATGTAGTGTCATAAGGGCTTTAATACCATGTTCGCACGACAGCGTTTTTTCGTAATTCGCTCTCTCATTCGTAATTCACAGCCTAATTATGATCCAAATTACATAATTCGTCATACAAAATTTTGAGAGCGGATTATCTCATTTGTACGTAATTCAATTTTTATTACCCTGTGGATTACTTTAAAATCAATGTGATCTCTAATTTTTATCGGTTTTTTTCCATCACCAGCTGTCAAAGCACTAAAAAAACAAACAAAATATTCTATTTACTAGGAAAATAAATAAATGTATGTATTTCTTTGAAATAATAGTTTTAACTTACTTTTTCTTTTCATTCTTAATACAAGTTACCGCAAAAAAACAATTAAATTTAGTAATAAACAAAATTAATAAGAAGAAGAAGAAGAAAAACTGTCAAAACTGATTAGGAATATGCCGTGCGAACATGGTAATTCAAATAAGTAATTAAAACGGGGAGCGAAGCAATCCAAAGCACCGTGCGAACACGGCATAATATAAGCTGCGTTGCCTAATTTCGCTGCAAGCAACTCAACTTCAGTAGTGTTGCTATCCGTAATAAGTCAATCGATGTACTTCAATCTCCTATCAGCATAAACTCACTGAAATAAGATCAATATTAGTCATTCTATTAAGATTCATATAGTAAATTAATAAAAATTGAATAAAAACCTAAAATAAAAAGTTTAACTTCCATACTTCGAGGAGAGGTTTAAAATGTTCATTGCCTTTCCTTTGCATACTTTATTCAGTAAATAAAAGTCCTGTAATGATTTCAGATGACAGTCTGCTTCTCAAATCACTATATAATCCATTTAAAATGTTAAAACAACCACAAAATGCATTACTTTTTGTAATATTGGAAACATATTTTTAATAATTTTAATTAGGCTTAAGTTCATTAAATTTAATTTTCATTAAATTATTTTTATGAAGAAAGGAATTTTACAACATGAAAATTAATTAAAATTGTTATTGATAATCTTTCATTCTTGACCGTGGCCGGTGCTATTAAAATTATTAAAAATTTGGATTAAAAACCATAAATAGTTCATCAAAATAACCACAATACTAATTATTGGAAACATATCTTCCTCCAGAAGTTTTTTTTTAGTATAAATACCATTTTGTTCCAATAAACTTCGGATTTTAAATCACTAAGAAGCTCATATTTATCAAAATATAATTGTCCATCTGGCGCAAATCACTATCATTCTTTAGCTTGATAAACTATGGAAAACGTTTTTTATTTAATAAACAGTGACTTTGGTTGAATATACCTAAACTTTTTAACATCAATATTATCTTAAATGGTATAAATTTTATAACTAAATCAAATCCTTATATTATTTGTTTAAAAATTAAAAAATTTCCAATTTCACCTGGGGGGCTACCGCGTATTTCGATTCGAAAAGCAACATTTTTCGAAAGCAATTTCCGATTCGAAAGTTAAACCGTACTGCGTAACTCGTTCTAAACGATGACAGAGTTGTATTTATAAACAAATGGGAAATTTGATTAAAAGTTGGTAGCACTGCTATTAAAATACCAAAATGGACGAAAATATCCCACAACAAAACAAAAAATAAATACTATTCAATGTGTGAAAAATATTATAATTGTGTTTTTTAATAAAAATTTAAATTTATTATTACAAGGAAATGTGGTTTGAAGAGTCAACAAAAAAAAACCAACCATTACTTTATACTGCTTTTTGTTTGTAAATGAAAATTTTTTTTTTTTTAATTTCAAGACCACAAATATTAAAACATTTTCAATAATAACGTTAGTAAACATTTATTTAATATCACTTATAATATTATAAGGTTTAATTTGTTTGTTTTACATTATTATTTATCTTGATCTTTGTCATTTGCACTTTGTCACTAACAAAATAGCTTTCGAACAATTTTCTAACGCTTTTTACATAACTGACGCTCGTTTTCGAAATACGGAGTTGGAGTTTCGAAAGGGATTTTTATTGTTCGTAATAAAGAGTTGCCGTTACGAAAGGAATTTTTTGTTTTCGAAAAGGTATCAACAACTTCCGTTCATTCGAAACAAATAGTACGAAAATCGTAATACACAGTACAAATTGTTCGAACTCGTTAATTATTTCTGTCGAATCGAAATACGCGGTAACCCCCCTGATCTACACATCAAAGAAATTACCCAAGCTCTACCCACGAGATTTAAAAATTACCCATATTGTGGCAACACTGACCTGCATACATTCTAGTAAAAGGGTTGCCAGATTGATTTTGACCTTTTTCGCCAAATTCTATGTTAACCCTTTTACATGTAGAGGGAATAATTTTCCCACCAACTTTTCTTCATTGGTAAGGTAACTGATCAGTCGCAGTTGTTTTTTTTTGATTTGGCAACATTAATTGAAAGAAATAAAGTATGTTTTCTTAACATTGTATGTGACAGATTATAAATATTTTTTTCGAGACGGGTCTTCTGTAAATTGAAAACAGGTGTTTTTGCAACTGCGAACGAAATCGGTATATATCTTCGAAATCTCGTGGTGATATATGGTAAGTTTTTCTACGTTTTATAGATTTATATTTAATATCTTAGAAAAGAGACATATCTTTTACTTTTCTTCTACATTGCTTTCCTTGTGGGATTTTTTTTGGTGGGAAGAATATTCCCTCTAACCATGTTTGTTTTTTTTTTATACTAAAGGTTGTCTGAAAATGAGCAAGAAAGTACTAAAAGAATATGAAATAGAGTTGGTGCTAAATGAGTTATACGGTTTACCATCAGATCCAGAGCAGTCCGAAGACGATAAGGAATCGGACGAGGAAGAAATTGAACAATATATAAAAAGTGGACATGGTATTACTTTACCCGGCGGAGGCAGAGGGAATATATTTACCACCAATCAAAAACTAAAAAAAAAAATAATTTTTTTTTATTTTATATTTTTAGTCATCAATAGTAACCCTAAATCAAAACCAGATTTTATTTATCCTATTCCGATCGCTATGACCGTAAAAGGGTTAAGGATTGCCAAAATCCCAAAGCCGTTATTTTTTAGTTTTTTACAAAAAATTTTACATGTTAAAAAATATGTTTTATAAATACTTAAAAAAAATTTGTTTCGAATCGCTAAAATCCACCAAAAATTAAAAAAAGTCGCCATGATATATCTGTGGTTTTCTTGGGCAACCGCGTATGTCTTAAAATAAAATTTTTAGGAGAGCCGAAAAAACCCTTCTAGTACAAACTATGGGCTAGGTATTGCACCTTTTGAACTTTTTAATTAAGTTAAAAAATCGGAATGTGTCTATCTGTTTTCAAAAATTTTTAGAACCATGTAAAGAGCGATTAAAATTAAGCAATATGGCATCAACATTTTGAAATCAAAAAAATAGACATACGCGGTTGCCCATGAAAACCACAGATATATTTTGTTTAATTTTCTTTTAAAACAGAGTAAAAATGATTAGTCAACACAAAAAGGTACAATGTTTATTATAAAACACTTTATAGTAGTCTACTTAAAGTTTAACCCCCGTTATCATAAACGATTGTTAAATTTAACAAACGTTTATTAAGGAAAATTTGAACGTACAAAATTTGTTTTGTAAATCTTTATTAAATTTAAAATATTTTTATGAATACATACATACTTAAAGCAGCAAAAAAAGAATTTTTTAGGTAAGTATTAAACAAATATTGGATATACATACATATGAATGTATTTAGTTAAAATTCTAGTATATGTTTATCTAAAACGATATACACTTCACCAGCAAGACTCCATTTTTGTAGTATCTCTTGGAATACATTGTAAGGGAATAAAATGTATTCAACGAAGGTACAATTAGGTACCATTTACATTCATATAATTAATAACTCGTAATAACGTGACAATTCGTATTGAATTTAACGAATTGTGGAACAAATTTATGACTCATCAAAAACAGCCAACAAAATCGCCAAATATTTTATAAATCGCCGAAAAATTGCCATGTCGCCAAGTCGAAAATTAGGTTGCCGAAGAAGTTTGAAACCCTGTCTAGTAATAACACTGTGCTTGAATTTGATACTTTTTTTCTGTCAGACGGGGCACCTGGCGGGATAACCTATTTCGGGTGCGCTAAATTCAGTAGTGCTAATCGTTTTTTAGGTTATGCACCATTATTTCGAAAATAAAACTGAAACAACCGAAACTCCGCAATAAAATTATCTTTGAGTAAGACTAAACATTTTTCTAATTTCTGCAGTCGTTTTAGAAACTAAATTTTTTTTTTGGAAATAATAATTTATTTAAAAAATATCGAAATTTTTGTTTTTTTAAAACGCTTTGGGGAAATTATATTCTTTATATATATTGAAGAAAGTCCCATAACTGCCTAGGGGAATAAAATGTATGGCTGACCTCTATTAGTTTTTTGTCCTTAACATTTTCTCAAAATATACTTGGCCTTTATCTCCACTTCTTAGGGCGGCTCGAATACAAATATGGCGCTTATGAGATTTTAAATTTAATTAAAATGTTTCATCTTTTGTGAATTAAAAAGATTTACATCATTTATGGCTTGTTTTGCTTGGAAATTTTTTTCTATACGTTTAAAAAAAATTAAAACGTTGCTGCATTTTCAAGTTTTTTATGGCGTTTAAAAAAACAAAAATTTAAAAATGTTGCTAATAAATTATATTTTTTGCCAAAAAATTATATTTATTAAAGTTTTCGGTTTTTTTTAGTTTATACAATAAAAGAAACCGTTTATCTCGAAGACAAGAGCTAACCTCAAAAACGGTTAAGGCCAAACAATAATATGCATAAGTTTGCTGAGGCTTCTGTCAAAAATTAACAAAATGTTACCTTAAGCACAATATGGTTTGACTCATAAAGTTAACATGTATTTGCACAGTTCTTTAAGCCAACTTAAGCATATTATAGTTGGGCCTTACCATTACTGAATTCAGCGAACTCGAAATAGGTTAACTCGCAGGTGCCACGCTTGACAGATAAAAAAGTGTCAAATTCTTGCGAAGTGTAGATTTTTGCCACATAGTTGAAAAAATTTGGCAGCACTAAGACCGGAAACAGAGGAGCCATTGTTGTAAACACTCACTGCTTCGCCTTGCTAAAAATACGAAATTGTTACTTAAACATCCCCAAAGATGGTGCTAAATACGTAATTTAATTATAAAACAGGTTGGGCATTAGTTCAAGTATTTCCGGCACATATTTTAATTGTTGTATGCAACAAAATATTGGGAACAATGGTTTCTGAATAAGATAGTGTGCCGTACTGCCTTACCCACTCTAACCTAAGTTTGTCTATCATGATTGTTGTATTTAATAAAAGTTTCCAAAAAAATGGTTTCCGAATTAGATAGTGTATTTTACTGCATATAACTAATTTGTTCGTTGCAGGTTGCAAGTAAAGGGCTGCACAAGTAAAATTATTTTATACCATGCAGCGTTGCCGCTAGAAATTTTCTAAAAGGGTAACAAATAGGGATTTTAAAAAAGGATTCAGAAAAGCGGTATTTCAAAGTAAAAAGGGTCACCTTCTTATAAGTAGTAAAAACCAAAATGGGGGTCGCAAAAAGAAACAAATAAGACCGTTTTTATAAAACAAAAAATATTTTGTTCAGCATTATTTATTTATTAACTTTTAAGCTTCGTTCACAATCAATAAAACATTTTCACTTGGTGTTCATAATAGAGCAACAATTTCTTTTGCAACCACACACATTTTGCATTAAGAACCCGTTTGCAAATTTTAGCCACAACAATATTATGCATTTATTATTATTTTTTAAAACATTTTGTTGAAATTTTCATTCAAAACTAAATAAAATTATTTTAAACGTCAGAAACAATTTCATACAAATTGTTGCTGAAGTTCTAGTTGACACAACTCAAGTTAGATTTTTAAAAAAATTTTAGTTACATTTTTGTTTTAAAAATGAAAGGAAAATATATGAAATATTTTAGGAAGAAAAAAGATAGAAGAAAAAACGAAATTGTTTCTCTGATTGTGAACGCAGCTTTAAAGTTATTCAATATATAAAAAGTATGTTTAAAATATAACATAACTTACATGTGTATATGAGTTATGTTATTAGGAAAATTGTACTTTTAATTTTAAAACATATGTACTAGGCAGTGTTACCACCAGCAAAATTCAAAATTACACTTGAGATGAAAAAAAAAATTACCCGATTTAAATGAAATTACACCAAAAATACATTTACAAAGAAGCAAAAACACAACAAACTCATTGAAAAAAGGTCAATATTAGTCAAACTGTTAAATCTTAAAAACAATTAAAAAAACATAACAAAAGGTTAGCTGTAGATAAATATTTGTTGCTTAAACTAACAAATAAATAAAATAAATATAGAAAAGGTGAGGAAAAGGTTTTCGCAAATTTGCAGCACCCCGCTATGTAAATAATCTAACTGATGAATAAAGTAAAATAAGAAAACAATATTTATTTCCAATAAAGAAAAACAAGAGCAGTTAGCTGGCTTCGTTTATTTTCAATAAAAACCCGATTTGGTTTCTGTGACACCTAAAGCCGATACTAATTTCAGTTCGAACAAAAAACCCGTAACATTGGATTTCATTACACCAAATTAAAATTAATGTTTTGATAAGAATCTCATTAATAAAATTTTAAAGTAAACCGCTGGTTAATAAGTTTTGTTGGCAGCACTGCTTGAAAACAAAAAAAATCTTAACAGCTAATACGTAAAAACGGAGAAATTTTAATTTTATCAGGTTCATCCGCAACGCAACGTTACGTTTACGTGTGAGTACCTATTTACACATAAGCTTGGTAAGGAAAACGGAACAGCTGATCCGCAACGTATACGTTTACGTAAGAGTAACGAGGCCTTTAGTCTCATCTCTCAGCATTGCATTCTTTTATGCGTGCGCACGTGTGTTGCAATTTTTTGTACAATTGCAAAAACATAACACAAGTTCCAACAAAACAATTTGCTTTTTGTTTGTAGTAACAACAAAAACAACAGAACAAGAAGGAAAACATATATATATATATGTATGTATTATTTTCATGTTTAACCCTCCGGCTTACGCATGTTTTAATCACAGAATACTAACAGAACTGTCACGAGACGGAAGATTTTGCGTTTTTTTTTTTGTCTCTTTCTAAGAAAGCTGCCCTTTTTCATTTCTCTTTGCATCATCTTTTATGCCGCAATACAATGAACACAAATTTATTTAGTTGAGATTTATTTGCAAAGCTTTTGTAAAAATTAACTTTTAAGTTTACCACAACACAAGTAAATAATATTTAAGTAAATAAATAACATTATAAAACAAAAAATATTAATAAATACATTTTTTTTTGCACAAAACACAACGTTTGTTGAACTAATGCATTTATTTTAACGTGGTCTGTGTTTTGTTATTTTTGTTTTGATCATGCCATTTGTGTTGATTGTTGCTGCCTGTTTTTACACATTGCCACTTCACCACCAAAAAAAGCTTTTTGTCTCTTTCTTCGAAAGCTGCCCTCGCAACTGATTTGGGCCTTTTTCACACGTCACTTTTTTCAGTTCTGTTAGTATTCTGTGGTTTTAATTATCTATACACAGCGTTGCCATTTTGGTGCCTTTCGGGTGTTTTTTGGTGCTTTTTTGCTTATGCAATACCCGAAATATTGTTAAACACCCGTTTTTGAAAAGCGGGTATTTATAGTGCTTTTCACAATTTCTCACAGTGCTTTTAAGTGCCTTTTAAGTAATCTACATATATTTTTGGCACTGAACCATTTTGCTACTATTCTGTAAACACAGCGAATACTTTTTTAACCAACTGCGTATTATTTGCATTTATGTTTTGAGTAGTATTCGCACTCTTCTAGGCTTTTCTCAAGCATCATCAGTGATGCCAACTTAGTGCTTTTGGCACTAATTATGGTGCTT
Organism: Pollenia griseotomentosa; assembly: GCA_963931875.1. Taxonomy (NCBI): domain Eukaryota; kingdom Metazoa; phylum Arthropoda; class Insecta; order Diptera; family Polleniidae; genus Pollenia; species Pollenia griseotomentosa. The sequence goes on along the minus strand of OZ007560.1, from coordinate 172,447,786 downwards.
TTTGATGCCTCAAAACGCCAAAATTGTATCCTTAGTGCCAAACTAAGAAAAAGCACTGACTTGGTGCTTTTTCAATTTTTCGTTAGTGCCTTTAATGCTTTTTAAAATTTTTATTTTTTTACCATTTTTTAAAACTTCGGTTATATAGAGGATGATTTAGATGAGATTAGCTATTTGGAGTACAATAAAAACGATGTATTTGTTTTCGGTAAACATTTTTTTAAAGATGTAGACACTGTTTCAAAAATAGAAAATGGCTTGAAAAATATTAAGAATTGTAAATGGAAAAATAAACAACGATTTTGAGTCATGCAGAAAAAACGTATTAAAAAGTTTAAAACATGCAGTCGGAAACCGTATTTTTTCAAGCTACGAAAATCGAGCTCGCACTGTATTGCTTTAACTGTTTTATGGTCTCTTTTATGCTTTTTTTAAATTTTAAAGTGCTTTTTGCTCTCAAAAAGTTGGCATCACTGTCTATACACATTAAAAGAGAACGTCGGCAGAATGAGAGAACAAATTTCTTCATGTTAATCTTATGTGCTGTTTTTACAACACAAGTGACTGAACGTGTAGTAAAATTTATATGAAAAGCGCTCAGTTTTTTGAGTGTTTTTCATATAAATTTTTCTACACGTTCAGTCACTTGTGTTGTGATAACAGCACATTATGTGCTGTTTTCACAACACAAGTGACTGAACGTGTAGTAAAATTTATATGAAAAGCACTCAGTTTTTTGAGTGTTTTCCATATAAATTTTACTACACGTTCAGTCACTTGTGTGTGTAAACAGCACATTAATCTTAAACAAGGGGAACACGTATCTTAAAAGATTTCATAGTCGAATGATTCTCGCACAGTAAACTTGTGTCGTTTTTATTCTTTTTTTTTTAGTTTTTTCTTGTTTTTAGTTAAAAATATTGTTTTTTTAAACACTTATCACAAGATTTTTACTATTTGTACAAAAAAATGTACCATTTTAATGAATGCGTCTTATTATTGTTTTTTATGTATGCATGTATGTGTATTTTTGACAGTTCATCTTATAAGATAGTTGTTATAACACAGAGTCTTCACCTGAGATAATATCTGATATAATATGTGAGAGAACGTCGGCAGAATGAGAGAACAAATTTCCTCATGTTAATCTTTATCTTAAACAAGGGGAACACGTATCTTATAAGATTTCATAATTGAATGACTCTCGTACAGTAAACTTGTATTGTTTTTATTCTTTTTTTAGTTTTTTCTTTTGTTTTTGTTTAAAATATTGTTTTTTTAAACACTTATCACAAGATTTTCACTAATTGCAGCAAAAAATTTAACAATTTAAAGAATGCGTCTTATTATTGTTTTATATTTATGTATGTATGTGTATTTTTGACAGCTCATCTTATAAGATAGTTGTTATAAGATTTCTCATAACAACTGTCTCATAATATATATTATAATATTAATATTAACACTATTTGAGAGTCCACACGTAAGATAATACTCTCTGCGATTGAATTTGACGTTTGCTGATATAAAAATCTTATATCTTAAATCAGGTGGAGACCCTATGTAAGATTTCTCATAACAACTGTCTTATAAGATTTATTATAATATTAATGTTAACACTATTTGAGAGTCTACACATAAAATAATACTCTCTGCGATTGAATTCGACATTTGCTGATATAAAAATCTTATATCTTATCTCAGGTGGAGACCCTATGTTAGCAAAAGGAAAAAAAAACGTAAAAAAAATAAATTATTTTGCTTTGATTTTGTATGGTTTAGTTAAGTGCAATTTTTTTTTTACAAAATATATTTATTTTAGCCTGTTTTTTAGTTTGTTTAGTTTATATAAAACACGTTTAGCTGAACTTTCACCGCAACATTCACGTTTGACATATATTTTAAAGTAAACTGTCTTAACTACTGTCTGGACGCCTACGTCACGAAGACAGTTAGCAGTGTTTTTGGAAACTAATATGTATTTTTTTACTGTCTTGCCAGTACTGTCAAATGTAAACGCTATGTAACTTGAGGGTTACACGATCAAGTTTTGCCTATCAAGTTTTGATACTCTCACACTTTTTTACCAATACACTCATACTTTTATAAATTGAAACGAACTTGCCTTTAAAATTCTCTTTCCAGTGAGTGCTTCAATTTACGTTCAAGAAAACAGCTGATTTCAAGGTTAGTGAGCAAATTTGTCGTTTGCCTTTATAAATTGTTTTCTTGATGACATCTTGAAAGTATATTGCTCAAAAATTGAATGCAGCCTACGTCACAACTTTCAATTTTTGTTAATTTTGACAAATAGTATTTGTAAAAGACTATCAAGAAAATCTTGATCGTGTGGCTGCACTGTAATAAAATTTTTTTCTTTCTAATAGTGCTGGGAAACTTTCGATAGTACTATCCAGTGTGACCACAACTAAAAAAAAATTGGATGCTAAATGTGGCTTAAAACAATGCTAAAAAAAATTTTTGAAAATGCTAAAAAAAATGCTAAATATTCTTAAATAATTGTATCATTATAATGAATGAATTATATATTAATTTACCTGAAAATATTTTATTTCTTTTAAATATAACGAAGTTGATATAAAAAATTTATATACATACATATATTTATTTAATAAAAACAATTCAGGAACAAAGAAAATTAAATACATATTTACATACATGTAAATTCATGTATTTGCATAAAATATGCAAATATTTCTTCCAGTCTTATACAAATGCATAGGTACATAATTCTGATAGTGCATACAAAATATTCCTGAAAAATATTGAAGGAATAAGACTATAAAAGTATAGAAGCTTTATAAATTGTAATTTGACTTACGAATTAATATGAAAATGTATGGTACATGAAATATGTAAAAAAAATTACCAAAAATTATAAATCGACTTTTTCATTGATTCTTATGTGTTGATCAACTCAAATGTTCACAAAAAATTTTGGAATAGTTTGACAAAAGTTAGCGATTTTTTAACAAAACAAAAAACAAAATTCCCTATCTACAAAATATTACATGATAAACGCTTAAAGCCCTAACCTACAGTTTGCAAAATATGCAACATTGTCAACTGTCAAAACAACTGGTAGGTTTTACAAGAAAAGTAGAAGAAAAATAAATTATAAACCGTTTTAGGCGATTATAAAAAATTCAGTAAAAAATCAGTAAAATTTTCAAAATATTAGATAGGGCTTTTTGCGTTTTAGGTAGCGATAAATATATACAAAATAGAATTAAAAACAAAAATTGTCATTGAAAACATAAAAGGCTATTCAACAGCATTTTCAATAAATTTAATTACACATTTCAGTAACTCAAGGCATAACTAAAACTAACTAAGTGAGTAATTTAATGAAAGACTCGAATAAATGAATTCTTTCAATATTTGGGATAAAAATCTGAATTAAATATTTGGTTTAAATGAATTAGTTAAATATTGGAATATCTAAATTATTTATTTAAATAGACATCTAAATTAAATAACTGAATAGGGATCTAGAGTAAATATTTGAGTAACAATATAAATTAAAGTTTTTAATAAATAAGTTTTTGTAGAAAAGGAAAGTTTTTAATGTTACAAAGGAAAAGAGAAAAACTGATCTTACCCATCAATCAAATAAAAAAAAAACAAACCAAAGTCAATGTAAACCAATGTACTTACTCATTTGCGATCTATTTTAATAAACTAATACCTTCTATGAAGGAAGGTTTATAAAAAAATAACTCGAAAAGTTTTTTCTTATGTTTCCTTTTCATTTAAGTTAATGAATCTGAATTTTTTTTAAAAGTATTGTAGAAATTAACAAACATATTAAGAGAATCTATTGTAAATAAAAATTTTTTATATGTACAATTGGAATCAAAAATGTGTTAACTAATTTGTCGTAAGGTTGGATAGTAGCTAAAAGTGAAGTGAAACTGTGGTAAGTAAAAGTCAAGGGACATTAATTAGTTTCTGTCATCGAAATGTCGGTCCGTTTATTATAGGTATTTACCAGTGTTTAAAAATGCTTGACTATTTTTAATGCGTTTGTAATTGCTTAACTTAACTAAAGAAAAAGAACACAGTAAAAGCAAAAAGCAAAAGCAAAAAAAGTGAGAGTAAATATTTTATTTACTATCACTATGTGTATGTTCTCAGCTTAAAGCTTAAACATTCAGCCAAGCAACTACTTAAAAAAAAATGCTGTTGCTGTAAGTAATATGTTTTTAGGCCCAACCATAATGTGCTTAGGTTGGCTTAAGCAAATGTGCGAATACATGTTAATTATATGAGGCAATCCATATTGAACTTAAGGAAACTTTTTGCTAAGTTTAATGAATTGTCATTTGCTTAAGCAATGTGCGAATCTAATCGCACATTCCGTACGGAATCAAATGTTTTTTTATTTTGTTTTTGTTTTTTTTAAATACATTTGAGAGACTTTTTGTTAATTTTTGACAGTAGGTTAAGCAAGGCTATGCATATTATGGTTAGGCCTTTTGTTTTTTTTATGTAGTTGCTTGGCTGGCTGTTTAAACATTTTTTGACTTGATCGCTGTTGCTTGCTGTTGCAGTAATTAGTTTTGAAAAAATCTTTGGCGGTAAGAACTAAGAATATTTATGCGTGTAAATCGAAGAATAATTGAAAAATATTTTGATTTTGATAATGACAAAGCTATGTGTAAAGTTTGCTCACATATGTATGTTAAAAAGAAATACCTAAAAATATGGTTTTGCGTAACTTATTAAATAAAAGCACAAAAATTTCGCAAAAAAAAAACATCTAACGGTAATGATCTTTAAACAATTCTCTCTGCAAAAATACTAAGAAATTCGAAACTAATTCATTCAAAATATACATATGTATGTATTAAGTGTCACCAGCAACAGCAAAGAAGTTAACATGCTGACTTTAAGGGCATGAAAAGCAAAAAAAAACATGAACAAAATTTATTTCTTACTTACAGTGCAGCCACACGATCAAGATTTTCTTAATAGTCTTTTACATATACTATTTGTCAAAATTAACAAAAATTTAAAGTTGTGACGTAGGCTGCATTCAATTTTTGAGCAATTTACATTCAAGATGTCATCAAGAAAACAATTTATAAAGGCAAACGAAAAATTTGCTCACTAACCTTGAAATCAGCTGTTTTCTTGAACGTAAATTGAAGCACTCTCTGGAAAGAGAATTTTAAAGGCAAGTTCGTTTCAATTTTTAAAAGTATGAGTGTATTGGTTGAAAAGTGTGAGAGTATTAAAACTTGATAGGCAAAACTTGATCGTGTAACCCTCAAGTTAAGTTGTTGCGTTGCTGACTGATTAAGCAGAGAACACACACATAGCAAGGCTAAACAAATTATTTACTCTCTCTTTTTCTGGTTTTCCTTTTTTGCTTTTGCTTACTCTCTATCAAAGTGTTAAAAGGCATTGAAAAATACAGTTTTTTAATTTGCAGCAAAAAATGTAAGCAAAGCAAAAATTTCGGTGCTGTTGCTATTTTCAAGCAAGCAATTTAAACACTGGTATTTACATTTTCGTAAGGTTTTTTTTTACATTGTTGCCTTTTTTTGATTGGTTCTTTTTTTACATCATTTGCATTTTGGCACGAAAGAATAAAGTTAATAATTGTGCAAACCTAGATGCACACGAACCTCCCATTCCCGGCGAGCTAAAATTTCAATAACAATACAATTACAATTATTACAAATAGTTGAACTTTGGTTCATCCATTGTATGCATTCAGCTTTTGCCATTGATGTTCCAAAACCGTTATTTCTTCTAAAGTAAAATCTACCATTTTGTTTGGTGTTTACAGTGTTGCTATAAGTAAACATTTTTATGAACGTATAAATGACAAAATACAATGATAGAGATTGACAGAAATGTTAAGTTATATTGTAAAATAGCAATATATAAAATTTATAAGATTAAAAATGCTAATAAAATATTAAAAAAATGCTGAAAATTATGCTAAATGCAATTTGAAAAATTCGCTGCCAAAGCTTCGTACAGACGGTTATCAGATCTTACAATGTTGTCATTTTTCTGAAAATGGTGCCATTGTCAGATGCATTAATTTTACACATCTGTCAAATGAAAATAAGCTTACAATGTTCACACAGTTGCAAGACATTTTTAGGCAATTTTAATGACAACATTGTAAGATCTGACCACCCAAGGCGAATTGACTAGAAGGTGAGGTCAATTCTACAACTACAATGCTTCTGTGGTCGGGTTGTCAAAAAAATTGCTTGTAAAATAAATAGGTTTGTTTACATAAAAAACTAGTTTGTATACAAACTTTGACAAGTCGACCACCAAAAAAAACACCATATGTTAACTTGGCGCCAAATCAAAATATATTAAGCAGTGAAAATGCTAAAAGGGTCACACTGGTTGTACTCTATGTTGTTCTCCCAAAATGTTTTTGTTTTCATTTAGCACTTGCAAACACACATGTATAGACGTATTATGACAGGGTTACCGTTTACACATTTTGAAAAATAAAGTCGCGCAAAAACGTCGAAAAGAAAATAAAAGTCGGAAACCTTTTTTTAATGACTTTTAACGAAGACGTGTGTTTCTATTTTTTACTTTAATAAAATTTCATGAAAATCTTATAGATTAAATACGGGGATATGCACAATATTTTTTTTTCTAAATTTTTGAAATTAAAGTGTTTAAAAATGTATCTTGCAGACACACGTACAAAGATGGGTGAATAGTGCATTTTGCAGATCTCTTAAAATTTGTACGTTTTTATTGTATAACGCACAGGTTCTCTCGAAAGTAAATGTCAAGTGGTCGAATTTGGACCACCGGGCGATCCTAGTTAATAATAAATAGACATCATATAGATATCACTCCTGAAATATTCAAATTGTCGATGGAGGGTATCAAAGATTCGGCACAGCCGAATATAACACTCTAACTTGTTTTTATTTAATACTGTTTTTCCTTTCTTTTAATGTATTTTCATTTATTATTAATATAATTTTCATTTAATTTTCACACGGACTTAAAAAAAAATTTTTTTTTTGGTCCATTAATTATTTTACACTATGTGATTTAATTTTTTTAATTAACTTTATTATTTTTTTACTAGTAAACGGGTAAGTTCGTTTAAGGATCTTTTTCGCAGATCCTACCGACTGCCCCAGTGACAAATTAAAACAACCGTTTTATTTTGGAGTTGATGTTAAACTAAAAAATACTTTATTAAAAATTTCTTATGCTACTTAAATTTATTGATTACAAATTTATGAAATTTGAGTCTTAAATAAACTTCAAGTAACCAAAACCGCTTAATTACCCCTTAAATGCCTTTCACGCTTATTTACCTTGAGTTTGAAATCCCCTTTTTTTCTTTCATTTTTCAAACAAAAATCCCCGTTTAATTGCCATACGCTTAATTACCCAATTCGGGTAATTGCCTAAAAAAATAAACTCCCAAAAGAAAATGTCACCTAAATTTCTTTCGTTTAATTGCCTCAGTACCTATTATTTAACAACAACACAGCAAGTAATACAACCAAGTTTACATATTAAAAATAAGCAGGGAGACTGGAAATTATAGTCGGTAAAGTCCATACGCATTAGATTTTGCAGACGAATTTTCGAGATTATTAATGTGCTTACCAGAACAAAGTTATGTTCTGAGGTTACCCTGCCTTTACACATGCAAGTAGTGGCATGCCACTGTTGTATACATATTATCAAAGAAAAATTGTTCGAAAGAGTCGAATCTCATGCCATTGGCTTTTGTGATTACACATGCCACTGCGAGTTCATTTTCAAAATGTCGTTGAAGCGTCAACTTAAGATAATTTGTTGACTTCTCAAATTAAAAAAAAAGTACCAAAAAACCAAATAGAGTTACCGAGTTAATCATATAGGCACATTTTTGGGGAAATGTTTTACATTTATTTATATAAGCATTATTTTAACAATATTAATGCTCTATAATTAACAAACTTGCTTTTATTAATGCGCGTTTCAAAAAATTAATCATAATAATAAACGTATCATGTTAAAACTTTAATAACATTTTGACAATAATCCAGTTAATTTGCATTAAATTTTGAACAGGGTAACATTGTTCATCGTTTTGTCATTTAGTGGCAAGCAAGTGCCAAATTTCCACTCGCATGCAATTTTTGCTGCCACTGGAGCTGCCATCAGTGTTGCCGTTAGGATACGAAAGATACATTTTTCGTATCTTTTGACTACTTCAGGTACCATGTATAATCCTGACATTTTTCGTATCTTTTGAATCTGTACTCAAAATGTACAGAAACAAAACATTCGAGAATTTTCAGCCAACTAAAACTTATTAAGACTGATCATCGTAACCGACTCAATACTAATACAATAGCAGCTAAGGTGCATTGACTAGAAGGTGAGGTCAACTCTACAACAACACTGCTTCTGTGGTCGAATTGTCAAAAATATTGCTAGTAAAAAAAGGTTAGTTTACATAAAAAATTAGTTTGTATACACAATTTTAAAAGTCAACCACCAAAAAAAACACCATATGTTGACTTGACCCTTCCTTGAATTCGCGTTGATAGCAGCTTTAATAATGGTGAAAGAAAACATTAAGGGGTTGCAACATACGATCCACCTAAATCGATGATTACTAGTAGTGCGAAGTTGTTCTGAGGAAATATGAACATATTTTTAATTTTCAGGAAACTTATATGAACTTTTAATTATAATCGCATTAGTATAAACGCATTAACTTGTATATTAATTTTTACAAAAATGAATTTGTTTTGATAACATCCAAAAATACATATAATTAATTTAAAAGTTTGATCACTGTATTTTTTCAAAATTACATATGTACCTAATATTTATGACTTAAATAAATATAAAAATGAATTTATACGAAATTTTTTCTTAACAATATTCATTGAAGGGTGTTTGTGAAACGGTAGCAAAGTTCTATGGTGAATTAAAATTGTCAAGAATTTCTACGCTAATGTCAAAATTTATACTAGGCCCTAGGGCTAGTGAAATTTTATTCACCTCAACAGTGTCAAAATTTTACTACCATGAGTACTTTGCTACCGTTTCACACGCACCCTAAATATGAAATAAAAATGTTATGTTAATAAATGTTAAACGTTAAAAATGGATTTTCAAATTTTTTTCAAAATGTATCTTTTTGGAAACTAAAATGTATCTTTCTCGAAATTTCACTGGCAACACTGGCTGCCATTGCGAAAAATGTGAGTGTATTAGTAAAAAAACGTGAGTGTATTGAGTTTTTCGAACTGCCCTGTCGGACATTCAGTTAACTTTAAATTAACTGAAAGCTAACTATTTTTCAACTAGTGGTGGTTGACACTTGGATTTATTTTATATGTAATTTACTAACTATTTTAACATTGCGATGTCCTAGGAAGTAGTCAATTGTCCGACTCTGCATTACTTTTAATTAACTTTAAGTTAACTTTTTGTAGCTAGCTATAAACTTACTACTTTAAGTTAGCTTTAAGTTAAGTTAGTTTAAGTTAAGGCCGATCTATGAATGTTATTCATTGGATGAATACTTTCAAAAAAATAAAAAAAATTTTATTTTTTTATTTTATTTTCTTTTATTTCTTTTATTTTATTTTATTAATCAAAGTTGTTTTATTTAACTTTTTTTTTAACCAGAGTCGCTGGCGGGAATCGATCCCGCAACCTCGGCGCTGATAGACTTGCTCACTACCAGCTAGCCTACTGGGCAGTCTAGTTTTTGAATAAAAAAACTATGTTTTTTGCCATTACTCAATTAAGAGCGTAAATATGAGACAACGTTGATTTTTTTGGTAACGACTTGGCTCTCTCTACTTAAAATATACAACACAGTGTTTGTATACACTTTGGTTAATGTAAATTTTGCATTGCGTAGTAGTTGGCTTTAAGTTAGTCTATACAAGCTAACTTAAAGTTGGGGTTTTTTGTAGTTAGCTACTCATTTGACGGCAGGGTGGCGAAAAACTCAATACACTCACACTTTTTTACTTATACACATTTTTCGCAATGGCAGCAGCGTTGCCACAACCAAAAAAATTTTGTAACCAAAATGTAAAAATAATGTAACCAAAAGCGAAAAAAAGTAACCAAATTTATTTTGTATCAAAAGTACTATTCTGTTCGCACTTCGTTTAAAAATATGTCTTAAGAAGAAATTGTGTTTGTTTGTATCTTGTAGGCTCATTAGCCGCCGGACCGATTTCGGGAAAGAACAATAGGATATACAATTTTTCGAAATTTTTAGTGGAAGTGGCACTTCCTATACAAAGTTTAAACTTATTTTCGTCATTTTTAAAAATTTTATGAGCTATAGCTTTCATTCTTTTTATATGAGGAGCTCTTACTTTGTGTTATATTATCAAAGTGCAAAATTAAGCAAAATTTTGCGGTAGATCTTTAATTTATAGATGATTTTAGCCCAGTGGAATATACTCATATTAAACGGGATCGGATCGGAAGGGCCTTTGACCTTATCGTTTATCTAGAAAAGTGTTTCAGTTAGCCATATGAAGCATGAAGAGTAGCAGATAATGGCCATTTACACTTGATAGTCTGTTAAAGCTTAAGCTTCTAAAAAAATTATTTTTAACTAGATAAAAAAAGTATTGGTTTAAGATGCACAAATACCACACACACTTTTTAAGTGTCAAAAAAGCGGAGCGGGTAGTTATTGCTCCAAAACAAAAAATTGGTTATTTTTGTGTTGAAAAAAAGTAACCAAAATGGAAAAAAAGTACACAAGTACACATTGAGAAAAAAAGTAACCAGTTTTGGTTAAAAGTAACCAAAACGGCAACGCTGAATGGCAGCTCCAGTGGCAGCACAAATTGCAAGCGAGTGGAAATTTGGCACTTGCATGCCATTAACAGGCCGTCTATATTAGACATCGCTATGTTAAAACAACAAACAATTTCTTGTGCACACATGAATTTGGATAGTGAAGACTGCTGTTGTCTGTGTTTTGTTCTTGTTTAAACAGCGTTGTTAAAACAATTGTTTGCACAACTATGTCTAACATCGCTCTGCCACCAAATGTCACTTTTAGTTTGACATTTCAAAATTCAAAGAAAAAAAAGGACGCCAAAAAGATAATTTTGGCAAAAACATACAATTTTTAATAAAAATATATTTTTTAAGGCTATACTGTAAGCTTATATCCTTTTTTTAATAAATAAAAGTATTTTCCTCATTTTTTTTGTAAGTTGTAATGGAGTGGGGTGTTTCGGAAGTTTTTAAAATTATTGCCCTTTACCGCCAATATCCCTGCCTTTGGGAGTACAGAAGCCCGGATTATAAACGAATAGACCTGAAAAGAAATGCTTGGGAAGAAATTGGAAAAGAAATGGGGAAAAGTGTCGAAGAAGTGAAAAAGAAAATTAAATATTTAAGATCTGCCTATGTAGGGGAGAAAAAAAAGCAACAAGTTCAAAGTCGTCCGGCGCTGGAACAGAAGATGTATACAGTCCTCATCTTTTTTATTATGAAGAGTTTAGTTTCCTAGACACAGTCGTGGTGTTACGCCAGACATCCAGTAATTTGATAAAGGTGGGTTCTTGTTTAAATTTTTTAAAAACGATATTTTTATATGTATCTTCGTTTTAAAGCAAGAATCTTGTGCACCTATTGAAGTGAGTCCAGAACTGTACTCGATTGAATGTGGTGGATCTGAAAATAGTCCAGATTTCACTCAAACTAATAGTTCCTTAAATGCATCTTCCTGTTTAACCACATCAACACCGGTTAGCGATAAGCCATGGAAAGGCTTGAAACGATCAAGAATGGCCAGAGACAACAAATTTAATGAAGCTCTTGATTCGATCATAACTAAAGTTTCCAGTACAAACGTAGAGGAAACTATATTCTCTGCTTTTGCAAAATCTATTGAAATGCAATTAGAAGAACTGCCACTGGATGTTTCATGGTCATGTTTCCGTATTTTACGATCAACCTAAAAACGAAATATAAAAACAAACTATTTTAATATAAACAAGGTTATTAAATCCTACGATATGATATCCAATACCACTTCGGTTAACAAAGACAATATTTTTATAGTTCTGTTATTAAAAGCCTATTTCTGGTGATCAATTTGTGTGGTGACTTGGTAAATTAAATATAGTTTTCAGCAAATTTACATACACTCAGTCTTTAAATATTAAAATTGTGGACTGTGCCTTGATGAACATGCTCTTACGACTTATAACGCATTTTTAAGTCGCTCGGTACACAGAAAAAATTCTCCAAAAATGTTCACCAATTAAAGCATTAATCAAAAATATAATCAGTTTTAATTAAAAATTTAATCAAGTGAATTAAACGTTTAATCAAGTGAATTAAACGTTTAATTAATACTATTAACTGGTTTAATTGATACTATTAATTTGTTTACTGGTGCAAATTTAATTAATTTTTTAATTAATATCACAAATTTTTTAATTGAAATCAATTTTTATTTTTTTCTGTGTATACTAAAAGGTGAGTTCTAAACCGAAACGTATTTGCCTTACTAACAACGTTTGGTGGAATAAGGTAATCATTTTTTTGAAACCAAACAAGTAAGAAAGTATAGTCGGTCAAGCCCGGCCATATGATGCTCTAAACCACAGTATTTAAAAACAAGTTTTCGACAGTGTACCATATTTGGGACCCATGGGCAATCATGTACCAGCCTGAAAAAAATTATGTTATGAGGATAACATTAATTTAAAAGTTCTTTGTCCCGAATATTATCTATATATAAATCGGCTAAGGCAAAACAGTTAAGAACACTTTTCTCCTCTGTATGTCAACCTATTTGAACAAAATATACACCATTTGAAAGGTATTTACTAACAGAAGTGCACAATATATATTTTATTAAAATCTGTTCAATAAATTCAGAGTTATAAGCGTTCAAATTTGTTAATAACAAAAATACAAAAAATTAGTTTTTCAATTATCAAATACATAATAAAAAATAGGGTGGTCGATTATTCGACATTTTTCAGAAACCGGTTTGAGGATATTTCGACCATATTAAACTTAAGTATAAATCGGCACAGGCAAAGCAGTTAAGAACCCTTTCTTCCTTTGTTTGTCAATCGAACATCTATGGGGAAAAAAGTATCAAAAGGAGAAATACGCGATATTAAATTTCTTTCTTTTACTTTTCCGTGTTTCATATGATAATTTTTAAATTGTCTATAATATTAAACTTAGAAACATCATATAATAGGTGCAGGTTACTGAGTGAATGCGAACCTATAAGTCGAAAAATGTTGCTTCCTTTTTTTTCATCTGGTACTTTTTAATTTT